>CAXAJV010000004.1:35770448-37047114 GCA_963969225.1 Xylocopa violacea | reverse complement strand
TAAGCATCCTTCTATGCTCACCATTTATACGCAAGATCTTGAAGTCCGTCTGGATTCTTTTTTAACAGGTCACCCTGTGTACAAATTCAAGGCAATCAATTCATAGAACAATTGTATAAGAGACAAGATTGCTTGAAGTAATTTATTGCAAAAAATGAAGTTGATTCAACGGACATTTTTCCTCGATCGTATCATTTTTCCAAGGAATCTCGATCGAAGCGATTGCCTACCAGAATCCAGCTGGACGCACCTTACGTAAGCGTCAGAAGATTTGCCAATAGGTGTTAGCCTGATTTATATAATCCGAAATAATTTAATAAATCGGCGACGAGGCTTCGATCGATTATTAAAAGGGGACCCGTTTGGAAATCGGCGAACCAGATGAAAATTGTCCCAGACACGGGATATTGGTGACTCTGGTGCACCCTTGCGTGCAATGGGCTCGTCCAAAGCGTACGTGCACTCTATATACCACGTTACGCTCGATATATTAATAAAACGACGTGTATTTTATATGCACGCAAAAATAGACCAAGTAAATGGACAACGTGATTAATATCGAAGCGATGCAACAAATATTTTCGATACCGTAATTTGCAGCACGCAACGTTTTATCTAATCCCGTTCTTTTCGCCGATAAATGGAAAATGTTGTTACTGAAAAGTTTGTCATTTCAGTCGGTTCGGTTACGTCGGTATTGTATTTGATCGAAAACTGCTCGCCAAGGGGATTAGTAATGTCTAAAACTTTCGCGCGCGGTCACGTTCGATCATTATTTTTTTTTTTTTTTCCTTTTTTTCACCTCACGGGAAAGTCGAGGGAGACTGGATCGATAGCAATATAGTCGATATAGTTTCAGAGATCGGACGGTGAATTGATCAGAAGCAAAATAAGGAAGTCGACGGCATATTCGATTTCTATTCAGCTGTAATTTTACAATGTAGAATATCACAGGCTCGTCGTAGACTCAACACGTCCCGATTATAAGTGGATATTAAATTTTCATCGTTCATTATTCAGAGATACTTTTTATTTTTCACGATTAATCGGTTCCTTTATGCTCACTAATTACTGCGATATCAGCCGGATTCCACCTTCTGTCGTAAAACGAGACTTTGTTAAATACCGTTGGAAAGAAGATAGGAGTCTCCTCGCATTTGAACAAACATTTTATTACGTTTGTTTGAGAACGTATTAGAAGCAAATTGCTCTTACGTGTGATTCAGGGAATACACAGCTTAATTCCTGCGCACATCTAATTGGGAATCCAACAGCGACGACTTCGTTTTAATTATCCTCGCCTCGTGTCATACGTGACAGTTCGATGATTACTTAATCACTGTACATGTTATCACACGACTGAATTTATAAACCGATGTGTACCATACTACGTATTAAGCACGAACTCGCGGAAAACTAACGACGTACATTATATATTAACGCAAGGCAAACAGTTATACGTAATTTTTGAACTACAACTGGTCGCCAGGGTGCAATCTATGAATTATCAGCGCAAAAACGCAGGAAATCGATAATTCAATGACTTATCAATTGATAAATCCTATCAACAAAAAACTCGATACAAGGAGGGTACAACGACGAGTATTTATCTAATAATTACGTTCATAAAACAATTAATCGGCCTTTTTGGCAACTTGGCTTCTAACAAGTTTGAGCCATCAATATCGTAGTCATATTTTATATAACATCCAAAGTTGAATTTATGATTGTACGGGACTTGTTGCAACAGGTGGCATAAAATGGTGAATTGAACAATTCTTGGTAGAAGAAGGAAGATACAAAAATTGAATCAATGGAATGCAATATCTCTGTGACATCTGCCAACGATACGGCGATTGTTCAACTAACTTTTTCATTTCTCTGACTAAGAGTTTCCTACGCAAGGTGGAAATGAGGATTATAGTCTTCGAAAGGCATCAAAAAGTTAAGTAAGGGCAACGAGAGATGAAATGAACGAACAAAAACCATCTAGAGCCAGAGAGAGGCGGAGAGAGAGGGAGAGCCAGGGAGAGCTAGGGAGAGACAGGGAGAGCTAGGGAGAGACAGAGGGAGCCAGAGAGAGGTGGAGAGAGAGGGAGAGCCAGGGAGAGCTAGAGAGAGACAGAGAGAGACAGGGAGAGCTAGGGAGAGACAGAGGGAGCCAGAGAGAGGCGGAGAGAGAGGGAGAGCCAGGGAGAGCTAGGGAGAGACAGGGAGAGCTAGGGAGAGACAGAGGGAGCCAGAGAGAGGTGGAGAGAGAGGGAGAGCCAGGGAGAGCTAGAGAGAGACAGGGAGAGACAGGGAGAGCTAGGGAGAGACAGAGGGAGCCAGAGAGAGGTGGAGAGAGAGGGAGAGCCAGGGAGAGCCACGGAGAGACAGGGGGAGATGGGGAGAGACGGGGAGAGACAGGGAGGGCCAGGGAGAGCCAAGAAGAGTAGGGGAGAGCCGGGAGAGTCAAGAAAAGCCGAAAAGAGACAAACAGAGTCGGGAGAGCCAAGAAAAGCCAAGAAAAGCCAAGAAAAAAGGAAGAGAGTCGGGGAGAATCGAGGAGAGACGTAGATGTAAAGTTTGGCAAATGCCAACGATAATACGTTATACGTGGAATTCTGACTCCTAGTTACGGCATTAGAAACGTGGATAACGAACAAATCGATCGATACTATCTGGAAAGTTAATGTTTGACGTTTGACACTGCAGGTTGACCCTGCCGTTTTTATTTCGCCGTTTGCAACGTTCTGTTTTATTTTCTTTTCCGGCTTTATTGATTACACCGACGCTCTCTATCTCCCTTTTTCTCTCCGCCGCTCTCTGCTAGGTACTCTAACGTGGAGTGGCTCTTTGACCGGTCGCTCACCTCCTACCTCTTACCCTCTGAACGCACTTTGTCTCTTGTAATAAATTGGTGATACAGCTGCTGCAGGAGGGGCAGAGAATCCGTTGGTGTCTTTAGAACAGCGTGAAGTCAAACGCTGCCTAGATTTTTCGCTCTCTTTTCGCTTCAACTTAATGGTACTCTCATGCTAAAGACTTTTTATCTGAAGACGCTTTTGTGCGTGGGTGTATAGAAAAGTGCGCGTTCCATAGGACACGAGTAAAAATATCAGAGATATCATTTGTGGCAGTCTTCCACCGTGGCTCCTTTGAGGAACGTGCATGCGCATACCCAGGAATTGGCTCTAATGGATCGTTCAACGGGCTTTGCAGCCCAGCATATGTCTGAAAACGAACGAACTGGGCCGAAATCCCTCGGTCGTCTTCTGGTTATCAGGTCACCCACTGAGAGAGCCCCGAACGCGTGCCACAGTTTCTCTTTGAAACGCTTTTACTGTTGCGCGCTCATAGTTGAGCGCGCCGCCACGGGAAAGTACGTTCAGGAATCTCACGGAGCCGTGAAAATGGGGAAAGTCCGAGAGGTCTGGGCACTTTCTTCACCCTAAAGCAGCCGGCACGCTCTGTTCCAGTAGTCGAAAGTAAAATCAGCCGGACTTGGGTGTCAGTAGGTCGCAGGAAAGTTACGTAACCGTTACATCAGCTGTGGAACGTGCGAAGATGCATGCGTGTTATCTTGGGATCGGGATCACAGACATTATATCTCGCGAGAGGCACGGGGAAGTGGTCCGAGGAGCAAGAGAGACGCTTCGAAGACGCATTTCTGTGAAAGTATTCATTGCGAAACATGCAGGTGCCACTTTCAGTACAAAAAAGTCTGTTGGGCTAACGTCTATCGATACAACAAAGACCCATGCGTAAACGATCTGCACGATGATAAATAGCCAATTCATTTCCAGCTGTCGTACCTGAAGACACGTGTTAACGAGCATTTTTTTATTCCGATAATGAACCGAGTATGACTCAGTGCGCAATGAATCTTCCAGCTAAATGGACGTTTTCCATTATTAAACACAGCTGATTTTTCTATTTAAAACCGATGATTCGATTGTTTAGGTAACCCTTTTTCATACGTACGCGATGGCATTGACACGCATTGGAGGATCGTGCCACTCGCGGCTTTGCCGCGAATTCGTCGTTGAATTTTTAGGAATCCCGACGATATAAAGTGTCCGTGAACCGCTCATTTGCCAGCGACCCACTGTTATGGGACTAGGCTGGCGTGATACACACAGGTAGCTGACAAATTGCCCAAGCAGACTCCGTTTAAATTGCCCCATGACCGCCGGACTACGTGCGTAACTCACGTTGTTTGCCCATTAACGTCGATCATTTCAAGTATGCGCATCTATGTCACGTATATCCCCGTAGATTCATCCCACCTTTCAATCGGAGCGCTCGTTGCTCCGCTTCACGTCCATGAACTCGATTCGACGGTCCTGGCCCCTCGAAACCAGACCCGAACGTGGTAACAACGATGTCTTAGCCACGTGCAAGCGTACACGACTGTTTCTCAGCCGAAAAGGGTCGTTGGAAAGTTGAACAAGTTAAGAGGTTCACTTAGAACTGAAGGAACTAATTATACTAATCGGTCAAACGATAAAGTCAGAGGGTCGATGGTAGCATGTTATCCGAGGAATTTCAGGGATCTCCAGGCGAAGGAAGAGAGTAGACGAATAAACAAGAAAAACTTCTGAGCTGGAAAATTAATAAATGCCTACGAACGGTCATAAAAGTGGCGTCTGACCAACGCTCAGTTTATGAGCGATGGGTACACAGACTTTACTAGCGGCCTCCCTGCTAATCCACCATTGACGACTCTCTCAGGCCCAGTTTACAACGTCCACTTGATTGTTCCGAACGGAATGGGTCTGATGGTGCGTAGAAGAGGAGGTCCCAAGCTTTCACTGACCTGCATTACACAGTTATCAACAAGCTTTTGGGTGTCTCCTCCCTGTCCGACATTTTACGTTCACTATAGACGTGAACTGGTCCGAGTTGGACAACCAGTCCTCCTGCCCATGGATTATATTGACGCAACGTGTTGCCCAATGAGCATGTGCCAAGGTAATGACGCCGTCCCCAAAAATGTGCAACCGATCGAGCTTTCTATTTCCTAGATATCCATTTGCCCCGCGGTGTCTCGTAGCAATGCGATAATGAAAATGGTATCCTTGAGAACGATGCCTCCTATGTGTTCTCATGTATAATGTGATCACGTGTGTGGGGCTCTCCGGGTATGTGTCACACTCTGAACCTGTGTAGGTACGTGCGAGGGTCTTGCCCCAGTCCTCTTTGCGATTACGAAACCAAGGCCAGCTTCGCGAATCTTTCGTGTCAAGGTACACTCCTAGCCAGGCCCTGGCTAACAGAGCCAGGCTGTGACGCTTTTCGTGCACGCTCTTCCGGCAAGGCGGGAAAAAGACGCGGCCGGGTTTGTTAATTTGCTCCATGCCCAGGTACCACGACAGAGATTTATGGACCACGGGCTTGTTCGCGGTGCTTTCAATTTATTACCCACGGTGGTGGCATGCTCGCACGTTTCGGACTTGTTGCTCGCCGTTACGTTGCTCCCAATGATTCCCGATGATTTATACTAGCGTGTACCTTTGAATATGGTGAACCAGCGCTCGCGAAAATAGCGCGAGCTGCGTGGGAGTCTTGGAGGAGCGAGGCAAATATCGAGGCCTTGGATATTACGCTTTTCGGTACTATCTATTAATTGTACAATTGTTCGTTGTGTGCTCGGTTTATTGGACTCGGAATAGACATATGATTAACACTTGTTGCTTGTTAAGATACTATATAAACTGTTAGAATGACTCTCTCTCTCTTTCTCTTTCTCTTTCTCTGACAAGAAATAGCGATTTGTTCACGAAAACTGGTTCCCAGTAATACTGTAGAGAAGAGTATGTTCAAGCTCTATATTGTAGGTCACATTTTATTCTTCGACGTGTAAAAGGCGACGAGATCGTCAAACGAGAAAGTTCAGTTTCATCCATGTTCATTTTCCACAATTAGTCGCAACTCCTCCGATTATAAACATTACGCACGCTATTTAGTATGCTGACAATTACCCACGATCGATGCCAATTATAATTTCCCGAAAGGAAACTTCGTCGTAATTACTATCGCGTGCGCTGGCCAATTATTATTGCGAACAGGGCATGTATATTAGCCAGTAAATTACTGCTAATATTTATCTCCCGCGCAATTGAGCTATATAAACAATACTTGCAGTCGCCACTCCCGTGACAGAGTGAAAACACGTGTGAAAAAAAGAATAAAAGAAAGGTTTCTTGTATCGTTCGTGTATTAAAGTTACACTAATATCGTTTTATTTCTAGTAATACATTATATATACAGTTTCTACTAGAAATTTTTCAAAAAGAACATCGTGGGCTTCTGTATTCGCCATTAGATGGATCACGACGCGAACACTTTCCACCAAGTCACCCTTCAATTATATAATTAACAATTCCAAAGGGTGTAACACGTGTGACATCGATTTCTTTGTTCAATTCGAGTGCGATCGTAAGTGTGTACACGCGATTGTCTGCCACGCGAGTAACTATTCGTTGCGAAGAATTACGCGGTAGCCAGGAATCTAGACCAACTGTATACACTTATCCTTGATCAGAAAAGCGTTACCAAATGCTAACGAGCATGCCTTTTTTGTAGCGAAAATATCGAGTCTCTTTTTTTATTGACGCCAGTAAAAATTCTCATTAGCGCTTACTGTAACAATATTTGCCAAGACTGTGCCTCCAAGTTTCCAAGAAGTTTACGAAGTGTAAAAACCCATCATTTTGGTAACAAATTGTTATCAGTCAGACGCGCAACAGATTATTTTTCTTATCAGTTTGGCTATTAACTAATCGTCGTTAAATATCCTTTATCGAACTTAAACTTCCATTAGGGTCTTAACGAACTCTTGGAAAAAGGGATTGGCACGATGGTCCGGCGGTAAACGATGCCGGCTGATAAAAACGACATCCCCAAGCGTCATCATCATTATCGTCTGCTCAACTTCGCGTCGACGTAAGAGAGAAGGCCGAGCTTTCACCTTACGATCGTCCCCGTTTCTAGTCTCTCCCCGACATGCCGTACGTCAAGGTCGTTTCGAGGATGTTAGTCGACCTCTGCGTCATTCCGGATGGAATATGCATGGAGATCCGCTGCTGACCGACCGCTGGCGTATAGCTAGCTGTGGTAAATATTTAATACTCCGCCAGGTCGGTCGAAGATACGCGTGGCCGTCATAAGCCTTTAACTGTGCAAGACACGCTTTCTTGCATGTCAAAACGCACACGCAGGCCTGCCAGCGTAGGTTTCAATTATCTGATGGGAATTCCCTTCAGTCTTCGGATCTAGTCCGGTCTGAGCGCTCGCAGAGTCCAACATCGACCTAGAAGCAGGGGTCGGACTAGGTCGCTCAGTCAACCGTGCGTTTCCTGTTAAATTTCTCTCGCTATTTTACTTTATCTTCGAGCACTGATTAGTTTGCCAGCCGGAGACTCTTTAAAACTCCTGCCCCTTAGTTACGACCGTAGAGACTCGCAGGTGGTGAAACTTTGTCCGAAGGATTCCTGGGGGATCCTATCAAGTTTCCTTTGCACCATCCCTGTTTCTTTAAGTACTGATTATCGGAGGTGCTCGCCAGGCCTCGACCAGGTAATCCGACATTTTCCAGTTTGTATTCATGGCCCCTCTATAATTAACCCTATAGTTAACGTTTCCCCAAGATGAACGTCCCGGTTAGTAAAACACCACTGCACAGTAATCGACGCCGTGAGAACCGAAAACGTGGTCGTGTCGCTTGGAAGTCCCCTTTTCTTTGCTTTCAATATTGATTGGTTACTGCCTCTGTGCACCGGTTCTATAGCACGCTTTCTTCAACTTTCTTCAACTTCTGGACTTCGTTTCAGTCAATTTTCAGACACCCCAATAACGCTACTGTCACCGGATTTGGCAGAACACCAGGAACTATGGCGTCGAAAGTTAGGTTCCCAGCGTTTATTGATGAAATTCTTCGGATTTGGGTAATTAAGAAGAGGAGTAGCCCAGAGGCGATGCATTTCTGCGGCAATTGGTGGAGGGCAACGCCGGTTTCACGAATCACGACAAACGTTGGCCTCGGGTTTCAGGCACCGTATGGCGCGCACGTGTTGTATCGTGGTTGTGACCACCCCGTAGCCATATTTTAACTCTTTTTAACCGAAAAACAATCTCCCTACGCAGGCACCGTTTTACGTAAACTACGACCAGCGATATTTACGTGTCCTCGCATATACGGTTCGCCTGCTTTTAGGGGTGGTCACATGCCAGGCTAACGATTCCTGGCAACATGGTCCTCGTATAAGTAATACGACCCACGAAAGACTGAATGACCTCGTTTAGCCGTCTGGCAATATTTTTAGAAGCGGTTGTTCGTCATAAGACAGAGAATCTTTAGGGTCTGAGGGAGGCTTTATAGGGTTACAAGATTTATTAACGCTGAAAGATGCGAGTAGTCTAGATTGCCTTATTTAACCGTGTTATTCAACTCCTCGACTGATAAAACGAATCCAAGATCTCATCTTGCGGCTACTATATTGGTAGCCGCGATTCTCCGTTTAAGAATTTGCATACTCCGAAGAAGTGGATAAAGATAAGGCGGAATCGTAGAAAGTTATGTCGCAACTCGCCTCCAGTAATCTCCCAGTTCTGAAAGAGTAAAATACGGTACGAATATCGATAATTGATCAACGCCTACCGTTGCGTACAGCAGTGACTCATTTTAACTATCTAGGAAAAAACGTCGGTGAAAACCGAGGGAACAAATGCGAACAACCGATGTTTAACGAACCGATAAAAAAACAGAGTTCGCTCTGCGCACTTCCATTCCGTTGTGCGTGTAAATTTCAAACAATAACACAAACAGAAGGTTCAAATTCCTCGAAAATTCGGTTCTTCCTTTAAATTCGCTTTCCAATTGTTTCTCTGTTTTTTTTCTTTTTCGTTTCGCGTGTCGACACGCAGCTCAAAACGAGCAACAGCGCGGCGAGTACGTATCCGCTGTCTTGAAAAAAAAAAAAAAAAATATATAGTCGAGCCATAATCGTCCCAGAAATATGCAGACATTGCGTGGACGAATAAACGGACGGGAGTGTGCTCCCTATCGATTATAATACTTCCATTTCCCCCGCGAACGTGTTCAACAAAGCAACCGGGGCCGCACGCAATCCGCCCTGACGAGTATTTTTCTACTGTTCATTCACTAATGCTTCTCGCGAGGCTGACTTATTATGCGCGTTCCCCGTCCACGACTATTGCCTCCCCCAAATCACGAACATTCCTCGCGTATCAACGGCAAAAGTTACCGTAATTCCGGTCGTTAGCCTCCTCCGTGACGGTGGAGAAAAAAATCGGACAACGTGAGTAAAAACCGCGGAGGGAACGGAGATGGTAGAAGCACGACGCGACTTAAACTCGTGTCCAGCGTTTCGTTTTCCACGCGGTGAACAAGGACGACGACTTTTTCGTCGGTAACTTATCTCTCGAATTCGACCAATGGCACCCGGCTATAAATAGCCGAGCGGTTATTAATCCTGCGCTCCAGAATCGAAATTGCGCAGAGGTATCAAACCAAATATACATCAGAGGCGTAGCAGACTGTGTCGAGGAATTCCACGTGCAGTCGTTCTCCTCGAACATTGAAATTGGCTGGACAATTGATCAAGTAAATAAATAAGTCGTGGTTACTTCGTTTCAACTCGGGTCGTTTTATTGCGAACTTAAAAATCGTGAAACGTGCCAATGTCGTGCGAATTTCAGAAGTGTTTGCGATTGTGGTTACGACGATCCACGTTTTAAAATTAGCGACTGTTACTTTCGGTTTCGTAGCGCATGGCGCTAACGCGTCGAACCAATACGGTTTCTAACCTGACTGCTGTTGCGCGATATATTCAGGCGATTTTTTGTCGGACGAGAGGATTTCGCTATTTTAATAATGTTACTGAATATCGAAGAATCTCAATGCTAATGTCGATAATTATAGCTTTACGTTCGTATATGTATCGCATATTTTACTTAGCCCCCTATCGGCGGCAACAGCAAACACTACGTGCCCGCCTTTTTTTCTCATTCTCGTCACGTACCGTATTACGTCCAAGAAGTCGCATGCATAAAATTCTATACTTATTTAACTTTACACAACGATAAAATAAGAGATGTTATTCCACATGCTTGTCGCGGGGCCGCGACAACGTCATCGATGATATATAAGGTTATCCCGGAACTTTAACCTCGGTACAGATTCAAATAACGTAGAATCGTTGGGGTTCCGGATTTTGGGGGAGCGGGCAAACTTGATTCCAGTCGACTAAGAGCGATAGCGTCAACTTCGAGGGACCTCGACAAGCAAAGCAAAGGTGCAAGTAAATATGTACTTAGTAAATATATAGATAATCAGCTATTACAAGTAAATATTGTAGCGCAATGATACTTTGTTAAAGCAAACTCGTTTCGATCCACTTTAAACACGACTGAACGCGATTCGAAGTAAGATCGATCGAAATTATCGTCCGTCCTGTTTCTTATTCACTGTTTGACACAATTCGCACGGGTTTCACAGCACATTTTCATCCACGTCGCCCCCCCTGCGTCATACAGCGGGTTGAGATTCGCCGGCTGGCCGGCAGTTTTCGTTTTTATCGTTTGGACCGCGGCCAAAAGGTGGAGGCACGCAATTAAATTTCGGACGAGTAATCCCCCGGCAAGAAAATTGGGGAGAACCGAGCAGAAAGACGAAAAGAGGAACTTCCTACCCTCGTGCACTCGCGCGCATTTATCGTACGGACTCTCTGTTTCTTTTTTGGCGAGATACGGTTATCGATTCGTATGTTCATTTATTTCTTTTCTTTTTGTAAAATCTTTTCCCTCCCACCATTTTTCATTTAGGCGGAAATTCTAGTAATAATAGTTTGGCACGACTCTCGTCACTCGTCGAATGTTTTTTATCGGAAATTACGTGTTAATCGAATTATAGGATGGAAACTGTTATTGGAATCGATTCTACGTACAGCAATTACAAGTTTAATTATTACGTCAAGTCTTTTGATGAATTGCGTGGTGATCGTTATACCTTAATAGCCGAACAATTGAACACTCACTCCATCGAATGGATTGTAAGTTTAATGGTCTCTAACAAACTTTTCCAATTCGAAAAATGTAACGACTCGCAAAATTCTAATAACAGTTACAGCGGTGCAAGTCCATTGTACCGTTATCGGATAAATTTTTAATTCTCCGCTTGTGCACATTCGAGAATTAAGTCGAGCCTCTCGATTGTCACGAAAAGTTAAATGCCCCGTTCGACCCGTGTTTACGCAGGCTTCGGAATATTTTTTCCCCGGAAACCACTTTCTCTGATTAAAGTCATGGACAGTAAAGGGAAGAGTGTCACGAGTGCGGCGGAAACGGGGATAAACATGTATTCCACCCCTTATATGTAGGCCGCGGTGCTAGCCACCGCGGATGCGTAATTTAGCACCCTTATTCCAACCGGCATAAACAATGCCTTCGTTCTCGTCGAAACAGCGGGGGAGAGGCGGTCGAGCAATCGCCAAGTCGGATTGGGCGGCTAAAAGATTGCGGATCGTGAAGGTGGAAGAACTCACCGTGAACCCCTTCAGCGTGGCATCTTCTCCGTAGCCGTGGATCGCACAAAAATGTCGCGCTGCACGATTTCCCGACCCGGCCGTCGACGCAGTCCAGCCTGGTTCGCGGGCGCACCACGAATTATCCCGATCACGTCCAGTCACGAGAAGCACGGCGCGACGTGCATCGTTGCGATGCACGCACGGCTCGCACGTCTCTTTCACCGGCAGACGATCCCTGCCCGTGTGCACAGGCTCGCGTGAATTCACGTTTACTTGCTCGCGGAACGGCTGGCTAATCACGAGGTCCCACCACTTTGAGAGTATACCCCGCGATGCTGCACAGTTTTTGGGACGCTCCGTGAGGGAGAGACGCGATAGCATATAGAGGGATACACGCGGGCACGAACGACGGTCGTGTTGTATGCGTGTCGTCGCGCAACCGACCCGGCCTGCTGTACAATGCGAGTCAAAAATCCGAAAGAGCTAGGAGCGTGACATAGGTCCAAAGAGAAAGGGACAGGAACGTGCGAGCGAAGTACCTCCCCCTAACGGCAACAACCGCACTGTTCGAGCAACAGCATCCGACTGCTTCGCTGCTGGGTCTATCAACACCATGGGCGGCCTATTCTCTTCTTGGTGGCGACGTCTGGTGTAACTCCACGAGTCCATCGGTGATAATAGAGATCCTAATTTGATTAGAGCATCAAAGCTCCAGAAATTTTGAAGGCTTAGTGATTGGAGTACGGTATATTCGAGTCGATGGGCGTAATGAATAAATAGAGAGAGTACGTAGAAAATACGTGTATATAAGAAAGATTTTACCGTTGTTAGAGTTTCCTTGATCGATATTTATTACCTGGGGAAATAGTGAGGAAATAAGAAGATACATTTTTATGGTTTATTCTGTTAAATAATATATTTTTACGTCGAGTGTTTGCGAACGTTTTACTATTTCACTGGAGGCCATTGTGGTTAGCGTCGCCTTTTTATCGACTGTAGATAGAACTGTCGGTAATGAAGGAATTCGCCATTTTTATGTTTTCCTTTTTTATTGAATTAACAATTGCAAGTACGTTCACGGTTTTCGTCCGTACGTAACAATAATTTGACAAAATAATTTCACCTATAGCACACTTATTAATTTTATTAATTTTGTTTCGACGATAGTACCTTAACGGTATAACCTCGCATCCTTAACCTTACTTCTTTTTATTGAAATTTTACAACACATTTTAAACAAAAAAATGGATTCCGCAAATAATTACGTATAAATTAATTACATAGTCCACAAGGCGAATCGAATGATGTATTATTTGTCACAACCGCAGAACGGGCCACTTTTCCTAAGAATGTTCCCGACATAAAAATCAATATTCCAATGGAACTTCCAAAACTGCACTTGCAACAAATGCATTTCAGTTATCATAAAATATACCTAATTATAGGTTTTGGGACTAAATCTCACTATCACAACATAAGAATTACTATTTAAATGAAACGCACCAAGTCTGTATTCGTACAAAGGACGTAACCAGTATTATTATACACACAGTGGGTACAACACATGAAAACGCTCGAGCCACGATATCGAATTTATGCTAACACTGCGGAATTATTGAGCCTTATACCTTAAATACTCAAGTTTATACCTTGCACCAAGGTCCACACATGTATATAAGAACAAAGATATCAATGCGACTCAATCGAACGTACCACTTCGCAGCGATCAATTGACCTAAAAATACCTACGAAGCTAACTAAATAAAATAAAGTACGGCTTCGCTATACGGCAAGAAGTAAGTGATTTTCGTTCAAACTGCGGATGTATAATCGCGGCAATTAACACAATCGTTACTGATTATCACCGTCAATTGTATTTCTCGTCGTTGTGCGTGTGGTTGTGCCCAAGCAATCACATATGCGACGGATTTTATTAGCCTATACGCATGTAAGCCAACAGATGATATGGTTGATTTATGTTAGTCGCAATATGCGCCTATCTGCTTACGCGGATCGCACGATGAACGTTACACGTTGCCTGCACGTTCCCCGTCATTACTTCAAAATGTCAAGAAAAACGTGAGATCTTCGACAACCGCGTCACTCCTAGTTGGGACAGTCTTCAGACGCACCATACCGTTCAATCCCGAGGTGAGGGAGAGCCCAGTGTATCAACACCGCTCTTTTGACACTCGCGCTTTGCTATGCGGTAAATCATTAATACATGGCGCTTATTTGTACGCAATGTGACCCGATAAAATCGAGGAGTTGACGAGTATCATACAGTAGTTGATCCCTGTTGGGATTTTTAACGAGTTTCAAGCGATTCCTGACCGCGTCAGCGTTTAAAGTTTATCAAATCATTACTAATGATCTTGAATTAGAACACAATGATGAGTAAGTGTGTACAATCTGACAAGTACGATTATTTTGCCCGCAGGACCAACGATGTCAAAACGACTGAGCTTCTATGGTCTAGTAGGCCTGGCGTCCCTTTGCATCTTCTTCTTAGCATTTAACCAACGCTACAGCAGCTATCTTGAGCATCGACTGCAGCCGGTGATATCGGTCAGTAAAAAATCGGAGGTGGGGATTGCTCTAAATTGAGTCACGCCAAACACGCTCTTTCTGACGGTAAAGTCTAACTTTTGCACCTAACTTTTTTCCACTCGTACGCTAACAATGAACTGCCCAACCATTTGCGAACAATTTACCAGCTCTCTTTCTCCCTGTTTCCAACCAACTCCTTTCCCATTATGTTTGTTCACGCAGCATCACACTTAACAATTATCGGACATCACGTTGGAAGTATCTTTGGGGTAATTCATAAATGAAACTAACAAAACTGCTGTAAATATTTAGCTATTGATTAAAATGCACAGCTTTCATTATGCCAAACTTATACATATAATACAAATGTGAAGTAATTTGTAAAAAAATGACAACATATAGCGAAGTCACATGTATATACAACATAGTCTTAATTCATATTTTTGCATGTTTTATTAACAGATGAGAGACAAGAGAAATCAACACCTTTTTCCTTGCAC
The DNA here is from genome assembly GCA_963969225.1 of Xylocopa violacea. Classification (NCBI taxonomy): domain Eukaryota; kingdom Metazoa; phylum Arthropoda; class Insecta; order Hymenoptera; family Apidae; genus Xylocopa; species Xylocopa violacea. The sequence continues at coordinate 37,032,533 of CAXAJV010000004.1, read as the reverse complement.
TTTTTATTTTTTGTTGCTATGCACACCTCCTGTTCAATAGTATTAATGTGATATCATGACTTATCAAACATTTGTTATATTTAGGCAAGTGTATTAATAATTTTAAACAAGAATGTCCGCTACAACTTTGTTCATGTAACTGCGTACTTTGGACACAAATTCACTACCTATTTATTGAGAAAGAGGGAGAAAGATATTGGTCCTGGTTACATCAGCAGCATTACCGTGTTCACAAGATATACAATGCACTTTCAGAATGCTAATGTGTTGATATTTTCTTTGATATAGGATGTGGAATTAAGGCCACGCATCGTCAAAATTCAAGATCCAGTAATGGTAAGCAACAAGCACGTTCACATGTAAAATTTATGTATGCTTTGACACTTTTGTTTGTCAGAATAAGTATTATAGATTAATTGCCGTTATGCGAGAACGATTCAAAAAATTGTAAATGGTATTTGTTGCAACATTTAAAGTAATATGGTTGATGTTTTATTTAACAAAATTCAACTACTTGTTAAAATATATCCAAATAGGTAAGTGAATGTTTGTCTTGCGATTAACATTTAACATTTAACATGTTTGGTATGGCGACGGGAATAGTTGCTGTAGATGATATCCTGCCACTTTTGCTTGTGTTATGTGTAAAAGTAAGTTATGTACACACAGAGGAGAATGTTAAATTTGAATTATATATGGTTTGCAGGGATATCTTAGAGGGTCCATAGAAAATGTTACGTTTGCCGAGATACAGGAAGTCGTCGATCAGCAAAGGAAGGCGATCGAGAGGGAAATGGAAGGATACAAGTACCCTGATGGAAAGTATGGAGTTAATGCCAGGTATGTAGATTTCTATGACTAGAATACTAATATGAAAATTGTTTTAATATATTTTTCAGTTGTAGCATTGAGAAAAATTAACATGAGTGTAGAAATTAAAACGTAGTTAAAAATGTACGTAGTTTAATATAATTGTTATAGTAAATTGGAAGACTTAGTATTGGAAAAAGGTGGTAGGCCTATGAGAAGCGTAATCCTGACAAGTTGGCGAAGCGGAAGCACGTTTCTCGGCGATGTAGTTAACGCACATCCAGCAAACTTTTATCACTATGAACCACTGCTTGATTTTGGAATCGTACAAATTAGGGGGCCACCACTTGCTGATGAAGCTCTTAGGAATCTCGAATCTTTGCTAAGATGTGACTTTAGTAACCTTGGTATGAATATTTTCTATAGGATCATTAAAAAGCAATGTAGTAGCATTGGCACATACTCATATTTTCAAATGAAGTGTATAATCGTTTGTTAAAGTGGTATCAAATGATAACAAATTTAATATGCTTTGACTAATTAAGCAATATGCAAATCCGAAAATAAATATGAGGGTGTGCCAATATCTCTTGTGTAATCAACATATATGTAGTAAATATTTGAAGCATAATTTTGCATAATGTACTATTTTAGATCGATATTTGGATTATGGTAAAACACATCCTTGGGTCTTCAATCACAATACTCATTTATGGAAGCAATGCCAGATTCACAAAAGACTTTGTTGGGATCCACGATTCGTTTCCAAATTTTGCAAGTTATTCCCATTTCAGTCAATGAAAATCGTTCGTTTAAGATTACGCGCTGCGGAAAAACTCCTGGAGCAAGAAGAGTGAGAAACGCGTTTTAATTTTTCAATTAAATTTAATTTTCCAATTAAAACCGTAAATAATGTTTCTTAAATAAAAGAAATAATTTGTTTCAGTTTAGGAATACGATTAGTCCTATTGATTCGCGATCCAAGAGGGATTTTGCAATCTAGAAAGCATAGAGAATGGTGCCCTACTAATCCTGACTGTTCGGATCCTGCACTGGTATGTGCGGATATGGTTTCGGACTTCAGTGCGGCTATACGATTAATAAAAAAGTATCCACGTACTTTTAGGTATGACCTACCCTTGCATACAACTATTATTAATAGTTGAAACGATTCTTTATTCTTTATCTTTTTGTTTAACAGGGTAGTGCGTTATGAGGACTTGTCCGTGGATCCGTACAGACACGTAAAAGAGCTGTACAGTTTCTACGGTTTGGATTTTCACGTAAACGTGAAAAAGTTTTTAGACACACACACAAAGAACGATGTGGGTGGTGTTTCGAGTACATTTCGTAATTCAAAAGTGGCTCCGTTCCATTGGCGAACGGATCTTGATTTTGTCGAGGTAGATGAGATACAAAGGGTGTGTACTACAGCCATGCGGCTGTGGGGCTACGTTATGGCTTCCAACTCCAGCCATCAAAGAGAATTTGACCCGCTCACAGATTACCAGCTTCAATTGTGACGTATGTGGTATAGTGTGCGATAGGAACTGCTATAGTATCTGAACCTAACACCATCACTGTGTAGAACGGTTATAATTGTTAGCTTATCTGCACAGATACCAGAATTATCACGAGTGCCCTCGTTCACATTGAAAAAGTGGTGCTGCAAGCTTGCCTAGACAAGCGCTTACGAACTCTTTACATACTCAAATTTTTTTTGCAAATCCAAAATGGACTGGCAAAAAAAAAAAAAGAAAAAAAATAGCAAATTATTGGACCTCGCAAGATCAATGGTGAAACTTGTTCCTTAATGAATTGAATCTCCTCCGAGTTTTCTAACTTCCAGGTTCTGAAGGAATCTGGAGTCGGACCGCTGCCAAACTGCGGTCAGTTTGCTCACTGCTCGGTAACAAAAAATCTGAGAACTCTTTGAAAGTTTCTTGAGAAAAGTTTCAAAAGGGTTAAGAGATACATAAGTACTCTTCGAGCTTGTTGCATAAGTTTCGATTTAGACATTTTAATCCAGAATATGTTAAGTGTAAAGATTAAAGAGAAATCCCCATGAACCTGCCTGTGCAACAAGGTAACATCCATATCAACGTAAAACATTGAACGAATCTAAACGATTATCTTTTTTAGAATTGAGAATTAAAAACGCGCGACACTGTCTTAGTGTTAAAATAAGTAAATATTAAACTGTAACGCAGTACGATTTTTCACTGAAACATTCGATAAAAACTGAGATATTTATAGGAGATTATTTTTCATAGGAAATTTGAAAGGAATAAAATCATATGTAATATTCTTTTGTTACATAGTTTTATTCGTCTCAAAAGTGCACATATACGTGTAAGTTTTATTTCCAGTAGGGATTATATGAAAGTGGGCAAATGTGCGTTTTGATATTCTTCTTGTTTCACATTTGTTACCATCTTTTTTCTTACACTCCGAATATTATTAAGATTATTATACATATTTTTTGTTTGAAGTTAGTTTCCATATATAAGCGGCCTTGAGATCAAAAACTAGATGATAAAAATGCATTTGCGTGCAATAATTTTAAAGAAACTTAAAGGGTAAAATATCGTATTTAATAAAAAAAAAATAGTTGGCAAAATTAAAAAGCATCTCAATAATTTTACCAATCGTACATTTTTTTTATTAAATACTGTTATTGATATTAATTTCTTAGAGATCTTGTACGTTATATTTATAATATATTTTAATTTTTAACACATAAACATTGTTCAAGCAATAATTATTTGATTGTAAGGAAAGTAATTTATAAACCAATTATCCATTGGAGTCAGTTAAGTAAAAGTGCTCAATATTGACATTAAAATCACTTTCACATTAGCAGACAGTATGACCTATTTCTCTAATTATACTTATTTTATACTTACACAGATATTACCGTAACTATTTTATTAGTATTTAATTAAATTTACAACAACTCAGTGGCATTACATTAACTTTTAATCATCAATAAAACAACTCATCTAGTCCATACTATTTTCCTTATTTCAATCACTTAAATATATTGCTCATCATTGATCGAATCAAGTCATTAAAGAGAAAATATTTTATTAGAAAATATCATTTATACGAATGTTAAAAAATTCTTTTTAATGATTAAAATAAAGGGGACTTTTTAGAAATAAAAACTATACTTTGTCTCTGTATTTCTTTATTAAATACAATACATATTGTTCGATTAATTTAAGAATACAAATACATCGATGTCAGCTGACGTTTTCGAAGTTTACCTAGAACAAAAATTATAACAATTTAAATTAGATGCACCATTAAGCAAGCTTTATTATAAGTTAAAGTTAACTTCAGTGAAAGAACTAATTATCACGAAAATTCATAGCGTATATTGCGAACATCATTATAATAATAGAAACGATATTTTTTTATTTTTAGTTATCTAGAGTGTTATACCTTGTTGTTCACTTGTACTATACTGCATTCTAAATAGAATTATGGTATACCTGCACAGACAAGAAATAAGATACTGTTAAATTTACACGTATTTATACTACTTGTGTTTTCATTCAAGAATTGAAACTCAGTGAGGGCAAGTGGATATCACTGTGGTAAATCATATTAGCGTATATTTATTTGTAACATCATAGTTATTAATAAAATTTGTAATTGTTTACGGATGTTGATATCCAAAGAAATTGAATTAAGTACAGAGTTTAAGTTACACTCTGAAGATGTTGTATGCAAATATCACTCACCTTATTTACGAAACGATGTTATACTTCGTGAATCATGAAATCATTGGGAAAACCTGGCAAAATAATAATAATTATTACTACTAATCTTAGACAATAATTTGTAAATGCAATATTAATTTTAATAACTGCAGTCAGAAAATAAGTGGCATCAAAACTGATCAGACATATGCTTGTCTTCTAAAAATCATCATGAAACAATTCGAATCTAGATAAATGATTGGTAAGAAATAAAAAGTTATTTACATTTACATTAACTGGAAGAAGACCTTGTGGTTCAACAAAATTGTTTACATAGAGTGTTCTTCTCTTTCCTGTAATAAAATAATTTCAGAACAATTTATAAATAGTGTAGATGATTGGTTATATCTTTAGGATTCTAAATTTTGATCAGGAAGTGGGTATCACCATGTATATATGTAAGACAGGGATAACTTAAATTATTCATCACAAGTTTCTTTTAATATTCGTGTACATTGTAAAACAAATTTCTTTTTTAAATTACCTGTCTTCAAAATTGCTGTTTCAAAGTTCATATCTCTCTTCTTCCACAATTCATGTTACTTTCTCATTGCTGCATAAGCATTGTAGATTTTTACACTACAGTTAAACTAGGTTTTCAGCCATTTTCACTACATGGTTCTGAAATTATACGTGTACATATATTATTACATATTTTATATGATTAAATGTGTATTTGTTGTACCAAATATTCAGTTAACAATTTCTTCACAGTATTTCTGTTTGACTAGGGCTGTTAAATATTCATCATATTCATTTGTGATATATATGGAGAAATGTAAAAATATTTAGTCCTATTTTAAAAACTTATATAAATGTGAGAACTTACCATTGCTACTTAAGGAAATTGTTATAAAATGTTGCAAATCCATTTTTTCTGGTCCTTTTTAACTAAAAGATGAGAAAAAATTTTGAATTTATTCATTGTTAAGTCAGTCAAGTGAGTTCTATATAATTTTATGCTATTTCTTTCAGAGTACTGAATCACTCACATACTAATCAGACTGGGGCAGTAACTTAACATCATAAGAAATACCGATTTTCATAGAAATTTGTATTTTAACGAATACGAATCGCAAACATGAGAGAATTTCAAGAAATCGACAAAGATGGAATGAAACGGAGATCCAATGGAGATCCATGGTAAAATTAGAAATAACTATGTCTCTACGAAATAATACGGAATGAGGTGGTTTTTATGAAAGTGATTTAAACCAATAATACTCACTAGAAAAATTGCAAACATGCTGAAACAAAGTTGATCAGCGAGAGGCCATCCAAAACACGTTTCTGACTAATCTTAACGCTACTCGCGCTTTTAAGCTAATTCTAGAAGAACAAATAAATAAAAATCCGCATGATTGAGCGATTGAATTAAACCATCAAAGCAATTTGAATATGTATTAACATATTCAGAGTCGTATTTCTAAGTTTATAATCAAGAAATACATCATACGAACGAGACTATGTACGTGTCATCACATAAAGCGAAAAGTGCATAGAATGCAGTGGCAAATTAAGGAAAATACATGAATAAATGGTATGCTAAGATGCCAGTTGCTTTAAAAACGTTTACCGTTATGTATTTTTCGTAGCGATGCACGCGATGAATGCGGATTACGTGAATCAAAAGACTAGCTTACCTCGTGGCCAACTCCGATGAGATCCCAAGCAAAAGTGAACCCTACAGCAAGCTCCAACCTCAAGCATAGCCAACAGAGTGTGGTAAAGAAGTATCGATAGCAAGTCGATTATTTTTCATAGCTTATACCATCGAAAACTATCGATTTCTATTTATCGATAGCTGACAGTGGCGCCATCTCTTCGAAAGAAGCCCAAACTGGTCGTACATCGTTATCGACAGCGTAGTAAACTTCAGTATCGCTTGCACTGCAAACTGATTGAAACTATTGTACAAAATAATGATTAGCTAACGAGTTTTTCTCTTTGTTTTAGGCGCCAAAGCGGGTAGAGAGAAGGAAAACTCTGAAGAACTCATCAGACGTCCTTTAAATCTGTTCAAATACAGGATCAGCTTCATTATACATTCAAGAAGAGGAAAGAGAAGAGGATAGTGTGTTATATCATTTATTTCATATCATTGTTTATTAATTTTAAGTAAATTTTTATGTTTTTTAGTACTATAAGCCTTACTACACTTAATTATAATGTTAGATGTACTAAATATTGTACTATAAGTACAATTATCGTTATAAAATGAAATTTAATTGTAATCTACTGTATATTGTAATAATTTATTTAAATAAATTAATTATTTAAGAGAAATAGAACATATTTTTATCATTTAAAACCATTTCTATCCATCTCCACTCTATTTTTCCTATTATCTCCATAAGCAAATTTAGGTAGTACAACTTGATTCGAAAATTTCTATAATTCCTGGAAAATGACGTCACTTCCAAGAATCGCCGGAATTCTTGGAATTTCGGGGATTCCTGGAAATGACGTCATTTTCCAAGAAGTGGCACTTGGAATACCTCCTCGCATATCATGTTCTCCTAATACAAAGTCCCAAAAATCGGTCGTCACGCTTGAGTGAGCACCAGAAACTGGGATTTCCTGGAAAATGACGTCATTTCCAAGAATCGCCGAAATTCCAGGAATTCTCGATGACGTCATTTCCAAGAAGTGGCACTTGGGATACCTCCTCGCATATCATGTTCTCCTAATACAAAGTCCCGAAAATCGGTCGTCACGCTTGAGTGAGCACCAGAAACTGGGATTTCCTGGAAAATGACGTCATTTCCAAGAATCGCCGAAATTCCAGGAATTCTCGATGACGTCATTTCCAAGAAGTGGCACTTGGGATACCTCCTCGCATATCATGTTCTCCTAATACAAAGTCTCAAAAATCGGTCGTTACGCTTGAGTGAGCACCAGAAACTGGGATTCCCTGGAAAATGACGTCATTTCCAAGAATCGCCGAAATTCCAGGAATTCTCGATGACGTCATTTCCAAGAAGTGGCACTTGGGATACCTCCTCGCATATCATGTTCTCCTAATACAAAATCCCAAAAATTGGGCGTTACGCTTGAGTGAGCACCAGAAACTGGGATTTGTATCAGGAGAACATGATATCCGAGGAGGTATCCTAAATGCCACTTCTTGGAAAATGACGTCATTTCCAAGAACCCTCAAAATTCCAGGAATTCTGGCAATTCTTGGAAATGACGTCATTTTCCAGGAATTGCCAGGATTTTTCGATTTATTTTCGATCTTCTATGTAATTTAATTGCGTTTGGGGCTGTATTTTACGAGTTTTATCTCGTTTAAGGATTGGAATTGGTCTTTCTAGGATTACTAGGCAGGTTATTAATTGTTTAAACAATTAATTAACAATAATTAAACATTTATTGTGCTTTTACAACAATATACGAAGTACAGAATGCTCTTACAAACTAATTATGGTAAAGTATTGTTATAAACTCACTTAAATATACATAATATACCTCATAATTAATACAGAATACATCTTATAACTACTTTTTATATTAATTAGCAATACAAATGTATAAAATAATACATATTATTAATGAAAACGTTCATCGAAGCTCTCCTTTCCGAATTGAAAAGCTGGTGGCAATGCTGCAGCAATTCCTAGTTCTACTCGTCTAAATTATTCCTTAAAGTATGAATTGTGCAGAATTAATTACATCTGCATGTCAGTTATGGCAAAACAATTAATTTCCTAATCATTGAGACCACCATTTGTTTCTGTGGCGTAGAAAGGTGCGAAGCTGCCTGCTCGTTTTCAGTGTTTCTATTGTTAAGTTCGAATTTTTGCGAATGTTCCAAGTTCTTTAAGACCTGAGTGAAAAGTTCGACGTTACCTTTTTGACTGACATCCTCGAGATCCTCATCGTCGGTGGTCTCGCTGTCTGTGCTGTTTTCCAATGCAACGGTCGTCGCCTTTGGCTTTTTCTCTGCGAAGAAGCTCGAGTTCTAGTTGATCTTCTCCGGATCGACTAGATATTCACTGCTACTATCGGAACTGTCGTCCTCCGACAAAGCATTCATTTTGAGAATGTTTCAGAAGTAGATTTCTTTGTTTCTATCGCTCATCGTTTTGCGACATGCTTCTAAATGTATGATTCTGTTTTCAAGTACAATATGCTTCAGTATTTTTAATTGTTATCGGCTTGCCGGCTTATCGGCTAATAATTAATATTTAATATATCGGTTTACGATTAAATTACATTGCGTTGTAATAAAGATTATACGATTTCTTTTAAATATACATATTTTATTAGTGGTAACGCCACCGTTCAAAAAGATTATCTGTTCGAAAAGGTGGCGCCACGAGTAATAAGATATCATATATCATAGAAGCATGTCGCAAAATGATGCAAAACATTGCATTTAAGTGGCGATAGAAACAAAGAAATCTACTTCTGAAACATTCTCAAAATGAATGCTTTGTCGGAGGACGACAGTTCCGACAGTAGCAGTGAATATCTGGTCGATCCGGAGAAGATCAACTTGAACTCGAGCTTCTTCGCAGAGAAAAAGCCAAAGGCGACGACCGTTGCATTGGAAAACAGCACAGACAGCGAGACCACCGACGATGAGGATCTCGAGGATGTCAGTCAAAAAGGTAACATCGAACTTTTCACTCAGGTCTTAAAGAACTTGGAACATTCGCAAAAATTCGAACTTAACAATAGAAACACTGAAAACGAGCAGGCAGCTTCGCACCTTTCTACGCCACAGAAACAAATTAAGAAAGACAATCAAAAGATAAGAAACGACGCAAATGATTCTACTTCGTTCAATGAAATAGACCAGCTTTTGCTGCAGGGTGAGAGTAGCGTGGGTTCGTCCTCCAAAAAATCTTCAGGGGATGTAACGATAAAGAATGAAGAAGATGCGGAGACTTCAGAACAGTACACAATTCCAAAAGACGGTGTGAAGATCGTTTTACCTGGAACGAGCATGATAATCAATAAAAGGAAGAAGAAAGGTCAGGATTTGAAAGCAATATTGAGAAGACGCTTGAGAGCCAGTCAGATATTGATAGAAAAAGTAGGATTGCTCTGTTGGCTGGCGTACGGCTTCCACTTAAACCGTCAGATCAATCAGCCTGAAGTAATGACTGGTGTGTTGTCATTGATGTCGACCTGTAATTATCCAAAGGATAGAATCGATCTTGCCTATTTAGAGAAATTTACAAAATGGTTTAAACATGTACTTACGATGGAGATCGTGGAGACGAATAACAACAAACAAATAGATAAGGAAACTCTGTTACAGGTATTGAAGGAGAAGAAAGTTTCCGGTTACAAGGAGCTGGTACTCTTGTATATCGCTGCGTTGAGGGCACTGGGTTTAAACTGCAGGTTGGTCATATCGCTTTGTCCTCCTCATAAAGTATTCAATGATAGTCCACTGTTCAAAGATAACACAAAAGGGCAGGATGATAAACCAAAACGTAAATCTAACACAGCCAAAGGAGAAAGTTCAAAGAGGAAAAAAGGGGAGAAGGAAGAAGGTGATAATGTGATTCAAAATAGTTCAGAAGCGATGAAAATTGCGAATGAAGTAGCAAAGAAGAGGGCAGCGGAAATTTTGCGTTCAAAGTCGCAGAGTAAGACGAAAAAAAGTAAACTTGATACTAAGGAAGACTCAAAGATTAAAAATGCTAGTAGCGCAGATGAGAAAGATGTATCTCAAGCTGTAGAACAGAAGAAGAGCTTCCCAAATTTGAGACAATTAAGATCCCGTAAAATTAATATCAGTTCGGAAGATGGCAAACCGACAAAGTCCGATGGAACAAAATCGAAGTATTACATGGAAGAAAATTCGACGGATTCTGAAGCAGAGTTTCAGCCTAAACCGAAGCGAGTAGCGAAAAAGAAGTCAGATGTTGCCAAAGAAGCACCAGCGCAAACTTCTAAGAATGATAAGAAAAGAAGCAATACAAAATTAGTATCCTCGGATAGTGAGGATGAAGAGGCAAACAGTACAAAGAAGAGACAAGATATTTGGGCTGAGATATATTTGGAATCAGAGGAAAGTTGGATTTGTGCGAGTGTAATGGAGGAAAAAATTCATTGCGTGAATGAAGTATATGTAAGTTATCTGTAAACTGATTTAACATTCACACTAACCTTCATAACTAGTAAAATAAGTTATCCAAAGGTGATAAGCACGGCTGTACACTTGTTACTTTTCGAGAACTTTGCTGTAATCGTCGTCTAGCAGTCGAATGTTTAGTTCCATCAAAATAAATATTGAAGATATTTTGAGTATTGGAAAGCCTGTAGAAGACATGACTGAAGTGTGGCGAACAAACGCAGAATTTGTACTTTCTGTCCATCTAAGAAAGGCAGTGTGAAGAGCACCTATGGAGAGCATCTATTTGTGGAGGTTTAACATCCGCTCAGATAAACGCAATAGCGGATGCGATAAAATTTGCGGTCTCAAACACTATACAATAATAATATCCTGTTATATTCTGTTACAGAAAAAAGCGACGAAGCCTGTTCTGTACGTGGTAGCTTGGAACTCGCAGGGCTTAATAAAAGATGTAACGCGACGTTACTGTTCACAATGGCTAACAGTCACACGCAAACAAAGAATTGACGAAAAATGGTGGGTCGAGACCTTGTCTTATTGGAAAGAGAAAGATACAGTAATTTCTAAAGCTGAAGATGAAATGCTATTGCAAAGGTATCTTGTTTATTGATTTGAACAAGTTCAATATTCAGGGAATTCAATATTTAAATATACAATATCCAATATATCAGAGAATTGGAGCAACCGTTGCCAAAAACAAGCGGCGCGTGCAAGGGACATCCATTATATGTGATTCAAAAGCATTTGCTCAAATTTGAAGCGTTGTATCCTCCAGATTGCGCGCCTTTGGGATATACTTCTACAGGCGATGCTATTTATTCTCGCCACTGTGTACATACTCTTTGTTCAAGAGAAACTTGGTTAAAGAAAGCCAAAGTTGTGAAACCGAACCAGGAGCCTTATAAAATAGTTAAGTCGCGCCCAAAGTATGATAAGGTAATACTGCGTTTGTATTCGTGTAATCAAATACTATTCCAAGAAAGATGATAATCAAATGTGTTAAAATGATTTAATTGTGATAGCTATCGGGTGCAAAAATAAAGGATTTGCCGCTAGAAATATTTGGTGAATGGCAGACTATGCCTTATGAACCACCAGAAGCCAAAGACGGCATCGTCCCAAGAAATGAGTATGGAAACGTAGATCTCTTCCAACAGAGTATGCTTCCGAAAGGCACCGTTCATATAAATCGTAAGTTTCTGTATTTGTTACATTTAAAGATTCACGGTATGGTTAATAAAAAATATGCTTGATCTACAGTGCCAGGATTAAATCGAATTGCTCGGAAACTAAACATCGACTGTGCACCAGCCGTGGTCGGCTTCAATTTTGGATGTATGGGCGCAGTGCCCGCAATCGAGGGGTATGTAGTTTGTTCCGAGTACGAGGATACGCTGCGAGAAGCGTGGGAAGCCGAACAAGTTGAGGCAGCTAGACGAGCCAAGGAAAAGCGAGAGAAACGGGTTTATGGAAATTGGAAAAGACTGATTCAGGGTTTGCTCATAAGGGAGAGATTGGCAGCTAAATACCAATTTTCAGAGGAGACAAAGTCGACCAACAAACGGAGAAAGCCTAATAAAACAGACGCGAATAAGGCTAATGTTTCTTGAATTGATTTGCAAATATGTTATCTCATAGATATGCGCCATTTATTAGTCGTAGGTGTAATTTATATTAAGAATATACTTCGTCTAGAAAACACTTTGGCAGTTAATTTATAAGTTATCGTGGAACAGCTTATATTTTTTTCAGTATTATATCGAGCATTATAGTCAAGTTTTTTAAATCACTCGCATATCGAGGTAAATGAAAAATGTGTGGTTCTTTGTTCATATTTTTCAAATGATATTCCTGGCAGCACGTTCAAATATAATTTCTATATATTTTCAGATACTTTCTATGATATGGTTGTGATACGTTCTCTGACATTAAGCGTTTATATAGTGTAATTTATTAATGATATGTATTAATGATATTTAAATTCTGCAAGATCTTTCTACATGATGTACATAAAATTGGCAACTGATTGTGATACATTTTCTGGTACCAAGCGTTTATATAGTGTAATTTATTAATGATATGTATGACATTCAAATTCTGCAAGATCTGTCTACATGATGTACATAAAATTGGCAATTTTTGTAAAATGTATGAGCAATAAATTGATATATATTTGTAAATAACGTTGTTCGAGTTTCGATATATCGATATACGACGGAACATGTTAGCTCAAGCGTGGCATTTAAACTTTGTGTATGTATATATAACAGTCTTTAAGTAAAATCAACAATTTTTAATCTTTTGTATAACAATTTTTACAACAAAGTGATTTTCAACTTTTTAATGTAATATGGATCAAGATTATTATTCTACTTTGTACAAATGGTAGGTATATTGTAAAAACTTCACATTATTGTGCAAAAAGGTAAAGGTTAGGTTCTGTATATGTTCGATTATGTTTATATTTCAAACATTTATTTGAAGGTTCGAAAAGTGTGGAATAATATCGAACATAAGAACGCATTTGCGTCAAAATTTGATAAATGCATTAAAAAATAAAAATATCGGCCTGAAAAACGATGGTCCCAAGTGTGCGAAACAGTATATTTATGATCTACTAATAGCAGAGTATTTGTTCAATCACAATTATGCGTACACCTTATCCGTATTCGCTAGCGAAGCACCGCTGTTAATTAACTTTTCTAATAAAACAGTTCAAAGATCTGATAGCAACGAGGAGGACAATAACAAAAAATTACAGAGCGATTATGTATTCCATGTTTTGGAAACGTTGGGTATCAATCCCCGTGACACCAAAGGGCAATACGTCATATCGCAGTATATGGAAAATGATATGCCTCTTCTTTTATGCATATTAAAGTGTATAACTATGTTTTCTTACAACATACATAATGACGTGCCAATAAATGAAAAGGTAGTTCTTTGCAACCAGGCCACGCAGACAGAATTTTCATGGCACTCTCACAATTTACACATAGAGAAATTAAATGCCTTGAAAAGGAAGATTTCTATGCACAAACGAATGGTCGACAATAAGCTGCGCGAAAGAGAAATGATGTTAAAAGAGCAGGCACTGCTCATTGAGCGGCAAATAGAAACGTTGAATGCAAAATTGCATCAAGTCCAGGTAATAGCGGTTTTTTTAAGTCGTAACTAATTAAATTGAATTGAAGTCGTAAATGTTAACACTTTGCCGTCCGCACGTCTCGTAAATATTTATTCGCTTGGCGCCGGCAGCGCTAATCCGGATTACTTGGCTTGTCGCTGGTCGTTTTTGACATTATCGGGAGATTATAAATTGTTAAGTTTTACTAATCTCAAACCTAACCTTGTTCCCCTAATTTCATGAAATTTCGAAGATATACATACGTAAATAAATACAAAATTTGTTTAAAATTTGTTAGTATTTCTCTTTCATATGGTATGCAGCAAAGCAGTCTCCAAGATGTAACGCAACTCCACAAGACTTGCACATTAAGTTTGTTGGTCTTCTTTTTTTGTTTTTGGAACATACATGGCAGTTTCTTCGTTTTCGTTTATTCGTTTCGGAAATAAGTACCAGTTGGTGTTGCTTTATGTGACCGGAAAGTCTGTCAACTGGATCATGATGAGACGTACGCGATGTAGTGGCAACCTCCAAGTTTTGCTCAGAAGTAGGTACATGGTCTTTTATCCACGAATCGCACACTTTCAATAAAAAATCGTGAAATCGTAGACTCTTGTGTTCTGTATTGAAATACTGATATGTACGGAATGCATTAAATAATGCGCAATTAAAGAGGTACATGCAAACCTTTTTTGACCATTTTATAGTTTTTCTATATATAGGGTAATAACTTAAATATTGGTCTGCCCGATCCATTCCTTTCATGTATTTGTTGTAGTCTAATACAGTTTCAGGTTTTTTTATTGTGTAATTGCTTTTTCTACATATTCTTTGAGCGTTAGTCAAAGTGGCATTATGTATTGTAGAGACCATTCGTATTGTTTCAGTTTTCGAAGCTCTCCATACCTGTGCGAGTACTTCACCTTTCCATTGGTGGCAAGCTTCAAATACATCGACATTCGCGCGCTTCAATTTTTCCGGAAATCCTCTATTTTGCCGTATCGTTCCGCAAACTCTAATTTTCTTTTCAAGTAAATTCTCTGCAAGTTCTACGCTGTTGTAATAATTATCCACGTAGAGGTGATGCCACTTTCCATAAGAAGTTGTCAATAGTTCCATCACTGTTTGTGCTAAAGGCTGTCCAACGCCGGAATATATCTTGAACGAGGAAATGTATCCCGTATTCGAATCACACAGCATCCTAACGAGTATGCCATATTTCGTAATTTTCGACGGATTGTAAACTTTAAAATTTAACCGTCCACGCCACGGTATCATTCCTTCATCAATTGAGATGTTTTGACTTGGATTAAAATTCTCTTTAAACTTTTTGGAAAAATAATCAATTACGAATTGGACTTTAAAAAGCCGATCTGCATTATCCGGTTTATTGTTGTTGTCGGAAAAATGTAAAAACGATAATATTTGTCTGAATCGGTTGCGGGACATCGTTCTTCGAAATATCGGTGTGTCTATCAACGAATTCGTTGACCAATAATCATCGATCCTTGCTTTTTTTACAACACCCATAAGGATAGCAAGCCCAAACCATTTTCTAAGTTCGAGTGCGGTAACGTCCACAAATTTGGCATTTTTGTTATCCAGTTTCCTTCTATTGCAATTCTGACTGTAGTACTTGTTGGTTTCATTGCAAATATATTCAAATAGGTCGTTCCCAATATATAATTCTACGATATCCTCGACGCTCTGTGTATCTTTGGGAAATACGTTTGGACCCGGAGATCCTTCAAATTTATTATTGGTCCTCGGTAAATCAAAGTCTGACCACTGTGTACTGTCTTCTTCGTCTGTTTCATCCGAATCAGTTGGCAAAGTTCGTCGAATTCTTCTTGCAAGTATTTCACTATCTTCCGACGATTCTGCTTCACTTTCATTTTTTTGATATCCAATGTCTTCTTCCCAATCGGCCAAGTCATCCGGAACGTCAGACAAGACGTCCGCGCATTCATCGTAAATAATCGTATCGTCTCTTTCGTCTGCCATGATGAAAGGGCACAAGTACTTATAAAAATGAAAAACTTGTTTACGTCTGTAACTTATCGTTACCTAAACAAAACATCAACAGAATAGAAAAGATACTAAAGGGCTGTCGCCGGCTACTGAGCGATACTATGCACACGACACTACTGTGGTGTCGCCGGCTGTGGGCCGCTAGTTTGCGCACGACATCACAGTGGTGTTGCCGGACGGCATAGTGTTAATTCCAAATTCAAATTCCACAGAATGTTATGCACAATATAAGCTTGAAGGAGAAACAATTAAAAGAGAAGAAGCAAAATAGTGAGCAACGAATCTTACAGAAAGAAATAGAGTTAACACTGAAAGAAAGATTATTGTTACAAGAGGCAGATAGGTAAATATATAAAATTTATAATAGGAATGAGCAATATTATATGTTTCATTTTTATATAGATTGCAGAGGGAGCAGGATAACTATAAAAAAATTGAAGAAGACCTGAAAAAATCGCGTGAACAAAAAGGGGTTCAAACGGGACTTCCAACAGAATCATTTAATCAGTTTTTAAGAAACATCGATGTACAGACAGATTTTATAAATGATTTACAGTTGAAAGATAAAATTGAGGTACTTACTAAGGAGAAGGAAGAATTAACTGCTCTTATAAGGGATCAACAACTGAGAATAGAACAGATAACGCAACGGGCCCTTCAGTTGTCGCGACAAGTAGAGGGGATACGTTCGTTAAGACCCACCAATGTAGAAGTTACGGGCCAAACTGGTAACGTAAATACGATTATCAGCGAAAGTAGTTCAACAGAAGACATTCTTCAGGATGCGAAGCTGAGGCTTAAGCGTTTAGAGGAAGAAAGCCTGAAAGCAGATCAGTATTATTACAACTTCATCAACAACTCACCATGACCATTTTTACAGCAATAAAAAAACATATGTAAATATAATATTTACTATCTAGCACTAGTTCTACCGATTTTTTAAAATTAAAACAATAATGTAATAACATTGTTCTCCTATTTTTAAAATAGAATCAGGAGTTTTGTAATTAATGGTATACATGACTGTTGTGTTACTGAATTTTTATTGCTACATCTATATAATAATTGCTATTATAAATTATATAAAATTTTAATTGTATATGTACAAATTTGAAGACTGAATAGAATGCGTACCAAAGTGCTTTTATTACCTAGTTTATTTTATAAAACTGGACGTTAATATAATATACAAATTATTCGCTATTTTTTCTTTATTATTCGAATTCTACCTTAATTACATGCAACACCAAACGTAGTATATAAAATGTTAAGTCAAATTTTTTCCATTGTTGTACATCATCTTCGTTTGGGATCCGAACTCCTCCTAGTACTTAGAATTAAGGATCGTACTTCCTTTTGCCAAAGCCATCAATAATAAGAGAGAAAAATATCAACAATAACCTACATACTAATAGTATATGTAAATATATATGAAAACTATCCACGAGAAAGGTTGGTCAATTGTAAATTAATCTAACAATAATATTGAGAAATATAGTATTTGAAAAAGGATATTGTTTGTCCCGACTTTCACGGCCCTCCCGTTCGTGAGTACGTTCCTTTGTGTAGGGTGACTTTTCCTGAAAATACATTATCATATGAATCTTCTGAATGCCATGCTATCCTGTAATTGGCGTTTGGGTACTTGATAGTATCACCTAGTTTTTCTGGTCTTTGCTATTGTCTCCCATTTCGTCTTTTCAATGTACTCGAAGCGGACGTCTTTATCAACTAAGGGGTTCAAGGAATAGTGTTAGAAAAATGATTTAAAAAAGTTAATTTATATAGGCTGAATGTGCGGGATAAAATGTAAAAATTGTGAAGTTATAGGATTTGTCGAGCAAGAAAAAAAAAAAAAACGAGTGCGACGCGTTTAGTAGGAATGTGTTGTCATGTATGTTTCTCGTCAACCAGGACAATTGCACGTGATTATCTCAAATTTTACGTATGGGAAAGACAAGTAATGACCCTATTTATGACGTGTAACTAATTTTGTGAATCAATGATTAACCCTTTTAGTGACGAGTAATTTTACGAGATGTATGCTTCAGATCTATTCTGCGAATAATGTATATGTTCGTAAATATTAATGTCGTCACGCATTTGTTAATCGAAAAGATGATTTATATGCACATGTACTACCATACCACTGAAAGGGTTAAAATATGTACATGTATATATTTAAACACTACTTCAAGCGACCAATTTAACTATACACCAATACAGGAAAAAAGTTACATTAATTCGAATAGAATATCATACTATCGAAGATTTGTATGTATCCTGATAAAGATACGGCTTCATTGTTTCACAATGTTTCATATCTTTGATACATGAATAGCGAAAATTTTCTTTCAAAATTACGAACCTTGTTGTAATGGTGCTTTTCCCTGTGCTCGGGAATATCACCGTTTTGATGTGTTCCTTTTGCTAAAAATAATGCTCATTGTTTATACGAGGAAATTCGTGTTACATGAAATTAGTAAAATTGATAGATAAGTTTCTCACCTTTTTCGTCATCCTTTCTTCGTTTTTGCTCGGTTGTGACTGCTGACTCGTCTGTTCTATCCTGCTTCAATACGAGAAAAGTTGATAGATGTATTAAATGATGTATATTAAATCTTTAATAAGTATTACAGTAATTAAGTGTTAAACATATTAAAGATAAGAAACGTACTCTTTTTCTTGCGAATTTCTTTTCTTTACGCAACTCTTTCTGTTCATCCCTTATTTTCCCTTTACTCGAGCGTTCCTTTTTATCGAAACTTCCCTCCGTGCGTCTTCCTTCCTGTTAACGATTGTAAATCGAATTAAATATACTCAAATGTGCTTCGATTATCAATATTGCCATCGTAAAGTTTAGTAATCCTCACCTTTTGTACATTCTCAACTTTTCTTCTTTTGGCATCTGAAATTAGAGATTATCAAATTTTGTAATTTAGAATACATTATATACAATTTAAGGCATGCAATGTTTTCTCAACGTCTTCTTCCTCGAAGTCTAATCTTCTCTAAAAAAATTACTACGAGAACGTTCGATCACACGCCATGCTTCGACAACGCTTGTAATCTCCCGATGCAAACCTCTATCCGATCCATCCTGCGTTGGTCCAGAACTAGCACTACTATTTGATACACTAGAAAGATCACGGTCTAAATTATCTACACCACTGCTGTAATAGTGTTCCTCCTATAATAAAAAATGAAGAAAATAATGACAAGATAATATATTTTTTAAACAACGTACGATAAATTGTACAAAACCTATAATTACTTTATAATATTTTCGGTCTTTCTTATCTATTGGGTCATCCTCTTTAAGTTCTTCTTTTTTCATATGCTTCTCTTTCCCATCAGAACTTTCTTTATTTTCTTCTTTTTTCCGGATTTTCTCCGAACTGTCGCTATGTGAAATAAAAACTCGATAGAAAAATTCTGAATACTATGTCAAGTAGAGATTAAACCTTCTATTGCTTGAAACTACGACTTACTGATGCAATTGATTCGAAGCAGTTCGTTTTTCTCGTTCTTTGTTCTCTTTGTCTATCCTACTGTCTCCGTTCGTGATTTCTTTGGTCGATATTCCATCGCCAACCTTTTCCGATGTATCATTGCTCGAATTTGAATCTTGAGTCTTTCCAGCCTATCAAAAAAAAAAAAAAAAAAAAAAAATAAT
The DNA here is from genome assembly GCA_963969225.1 of Xylocopa violacea. Taxonomy (NCBI): domain Eukaryota; kingdom Metazoa; phylum Arthropoda; class Insecta; order Hymenoptera; family Apidae; genus Xylocopa; species Xylocopa violacea. The sequence goes on along the minus strand of CAXAJV010000004.1, from coordinate 37,013,025 downwards.
GTAAAAATGTTTCTTCGCAAAATGAAAATATATTTAGAGTTATTAGAATCGGAATTTGATGCAAACCTTATCCCCCACATGATGAAAGTCTGCCTCGCGAATCATATTGGGTGTCTTCGCTTTCAACTGTCCACTATACGACGTCGCCAGAACGTGTAAATCCTGGCGTTGTCCACGTTCTTCCTCTCTTACTTTTTCTACTTTACGCTCGAGAATCTGAGATAATTTAGCCAGGACAGGGAAATGTGGCAATATTTTTATTAATATTATCAAAGAATTTCTTATCTGTACATAATCCTTGGAATCCAAACAAACTACGATCGCCTATGAAATTGCGTATATACGATTTCAATTATATACCAATTATTGTGATTAAAAAGAACAAAAATTTAGTTCACAAAATTGCTACCTTCGTAATCTTGTAATGCCATTTGTGGCACACGTGTCTGTAATTTTCAAACCCTACCATATCATTCGCCTCAGAAAATTGATTGCTAACACGGAATTTCGTTACGAATCCCGGATAATTGCTACATTCCTGAAATAAAGATAAATTCTATGTGAATTTTAGAAATTTAATATTTCTAAAGCTGCAAAATAGTGTACCTTATCGAATATGGCTTTTTCGGAATGCCACCTCATTACTGTTTCCAGCATGGCGCACAAAAATCTCCCGTAACGATTTGCCTCGTTCTCAGTGCACGAGGTAACTGAATACGTTATATCACAGAAAAGCTGCAAAATCGAATATTATTCGTTAAATTAAATGTTTAAACGGTCGTATAAACCATACTTACTCTGTCGTAGCAAAGAAGGGTTGAAAAATTTGCAGTCTTTAAAGAATGTATAGTGTGAACGAATTTGGCGCAATACATGGCATCAACAGTTGTAAACGTACATCGTGGAAACAGACACAGTTGTAGGAATTGTGTTATCGTTTCATTTTTCGCTGATTTTGCACTGCGCGATAAGAACCAGGTATCTTTTTCTTGCCTAATAAAATCAGTATTCATTAGGCAATGAAACAATCTCGCCTTTTCAACAAAATGCACCAACGTTAAATTGATAAAATCTTACCTTAAATATGCGAAAACCTTTTCAACATGTTCTTCCTGCTTTCTCCTTTCGTCTTGTAACTTTTCGATTAAAGTAGTGTATCTTTCTTGTTCTTTCTTTCCCTTGCTAACATTCTAAAAAAATAAATACAAATTTAAGATCGATGATCTATACAGATTGTTCTGTGCGTAGAAAAGAGTATTAACACGAACCATATCTTTGGAATCAGCACTTTGGGCTGCGAGTTGCTTTAGTTTATTAATTTCTCTCTGATAACTCTCGACAGGAACGTATAAATCGTACATTGATAGGGACCAAAATGTTACGAGGAATTGTGGCGAGATATCTTCCCATACTTTCAGGGGATGCAAAGGTCTCACTGACTGAGCAACAGGTGCCATAACTGCTTGCGCAGCTTCCGCGTATTTCGCTTGTTTCATAGCGGTGGACATTTTTTTATAGTTTGGGTCAGCTTTACGCAGGGCGTCATACTTAATCTGAAATTAACACATGGAATAGTTGGTATTTGTATATAGATCGATTTTTCAAATGACGAATTAATCTCTTACGTTAATGGCATGTGCAAACATTGGTCTTGCGAGAAAAAATGCGACATCAGAATGTATATGATTGTCCTGCAGCATAGAATGAATAGAAGGTAGTCTTTCCACATATTCGTCTACCGTCATAGTAGATCCCAAAAAGGTACCGAATTGAACTAACGTATCTTGACACTGATCGTACAATTTTCCTACGATTTAGAATTAGACAATACACTTCTGTATATTTTCCTGTAAAATGAAAGAAGAAAAGTATTGTAGAAAATACTTACCGACAAGTTTAAGATGAGATTTATCCGTTTCTCTATACACAACGCAATGTTTCTGCTGAGCCATCAAAAGGCATAACGCCACGGCGAGATCATGCTCTGCGAGAGCTTCCTTTAATCGTTGCGATGATTTCTTAGTATTCCGTACTTGACTGAAATAACCAGCCTGAAATTTTTTGAGACGATTATACGATCGTGCTTATGCGTTGATTGTTTAAAATATAAAAATAATTACTTCGTTTTTTAATAAGTCTCCACCTGCCATTGCATCTAGTTGATCAGAAGTCATCTCTTCAGCAGCTTCGATGCCTGCCATTTTTTGTACTATTTCTTTCAATATTAATAAATCTAAACTGAAAAAATAAAAAATAAAATAATTATTGTTTATTTCAAGTTTGCTGACCTTATCGTACAGTACACGAACGATCTAGTTACATGAGCAGTTGGCCTTTCGGCGCATTCACATAAATAGGGTAACAAAGTACAATGTACCTTTTTTGTGCTTTAAGTTGGTTGGCTACGTATTGCAGCAAACCAGTAAGTTCAATATTATACTTCTTAAATATGGCGCCACAAAACGAGGCTAGAGATTGGAGCCAAAGTGATATACTGGTGCCGTCATGTTTAAACCTGTCTCGATCGGCACCGGCCAAAGCTTCCACGAGACAGTAACCAAGTACATCGTAAGAGATGTTAGTCAGGTATTTTAAAGAATCTACAACAGGTCCTACAACATTTAAGACAGTAAACATTCTATTTGTAAATGTCTTAGCTTATAAAAAGAATAAGCAGACTTTTTGACCAACTCGATAAAAAATCTATTTATCTGTATAAATATAATCTATTAATCTATATACCTATTAGATTATCGTACAACTGAATTTGCACAAGAACATAATCGAACAGCACACCAGGTGAAGAATGCGTAAGTTTGCCAATGGATCTTCCTACAGGTTTTATAGTCTCCTTGCTCACTCTTTTCATGATGGATTTAATCTTCTTTTGCGCATCTGCCCTTTTACGTAAAAGCGCGGCATGCTGTAACGGTGTATCGTTCTTCCATCGAGCATACAAACAATATCGATTTTGATATGGATAGTATTTTAGAATGTTCCAAAGTTCCTCAGCAACGCAACAGTTGCAGTCCATGAAAGATAACGAGGGCAGTAACGCCACGTCAAGGATAGTTAGTACGTCATAATATAAATGGTTATTTTTATCGACTGGTAGCTTGTTCGAATCTAACGGGCACTGTTTTATGGCTGTGTGACATATTCGCATAATTTTATACATTAAAACAGGGTCGTGATGTAAATTAGGACCGAGCACGATGAGCATCGGTAGTAGTTGATCGTGGATCTCCTCAAAATTTTCGATTGGCTTTGGCGCAAGGGTGCTCTTCAACGGCGGAACTTTTGTACCTTGCAATTTTGGCGATATTATGCAGTATCTGGAATATCATGTAATAGCACCGTATCAGAAGTAAAATATAACAGCATACCAGAAACTGTTGCATCGTTTCAGTGTGCGTGGTATAAATGGAAAATAACTTACTTCCGATAAACGGGTTCAATAAGGGATTGAATCATTTTGCACAGGGCTAACGCGATGGGACGTTGATCGGTAAGACTGTGTTCTGGTAAACGATTGAACAAATTTTGCGCTACTTCCCAAGCTCCTATCTCTAATAATGCTTCACACAACCCGAACTTTTGATTACTCGCATATTTATCCTTTTAAGCAATAAATAAGTAAGAATCTTATCAGCATTAAAATGAATTAAAATTAAAGTACAATTTACTTTATATACCTGAGGATTTTCTCTCTCTTCCGGCACTTCTTCCTTGTCCTTAGTTGAAATCACACTCAACTTCCGTACATATTCTTTTGCCTGTTTCATTGCCTGTTCGTGTTCTTTGATAATAGTCTTATCGTCTGGCACTAACCATGGCAATATATCGTCTAATTTAATAACACCGTGCTGTAACATAAGCGCGGTGACTTTTTGCAACGAAAACGGGGTGGCGTTCACAGTCGAACAATATTTAAATCCTAAAACTTCACAGAGAACCAGTTGGTCACTCATGTACGAACGAATTAATGGAATAAAAAGCGCGTCGTCTTGAGGTCGATTCTCAAATGTTTCTAATAAAATATCGAGTACTCTGTTAGGGTCAAGATTGAAATATCCTAAAAAAAAAGAAAACGAACGCACGTAATGTCACCTGTTATTTAAATTGTATTATAAAACTCATGGAAACAATGTTTTACCGATAAGAGATTTAACAATCTCTAGTATCGATGCTACTTCACTTTCTGGACGTTCCTGATTCAATTCTACTATAAGTTTAGAATATCCTTCACTTTCCTCTCGAAATAAATTAAATTTTCGCTGTTTATAACTGTAAATTAATATTTTACATCAATTTTGGTGTGTGCTCAAATAAAATCAATGTTAAATATTATAGTGGGAACACATTGGAAAAGTAAAATACATACTACAATTTTGTCTTCACTTTGATGAATTTTGTTTGAAAATTTTTGTTTTTCAGTGTTCCTACATCTTGCAGTGTATCAATCTCTAAACGTTCCTTCAATATCCTATCTGTGAGAAACTATATAACAAGCAAATGACATAAGTTAATTATGCCATTAGAAATGTTTTAACACATAGGCAAGTTAATTTGATCATTTTTGCTAATCCTATAAAATGATACCTTTTCTGATTCTTTAACGATATAATAAAAGTTATTTCTTTCTTCATTATGTGCTTCTGCATCTATTAATGTAAATATATCCACTATTGCAGATGGTATCGCCCCATCAATATTCTGAAACCAAATATATTACATTGACTACAGGTATATTAAAAGAAACTGGGTGGAGGCTAGATAAAATAATCATCGAAACATCGTACAATACACAATTCCCAATTGTTAATCTTACCGTCAGTTCACCTAATGTCTGAACTACATTGTCCTTTTTTATGTTCCCATGGATTCCATTCGATATTAATTCGTACAATCCTCTTCTCCATTCTAAAAGGAAAAGCGATATCGTACACAAATGTAAACCAAAGAATTTATTTGTTACATTATTTTTCAATTATAACTGATTAGAACAAACGGATTGTGACTATATCTTACTCAAGCGTAGAAGTTATATGTTTGAACACAAATACTTCTTAAACGATTAACGCTCATGTACAGTTTTTATCTAATATACATGATAAAAATTGTTTAGATATAAATGTTACATTTCTCAGAAAGAAAATAAAGGGAAGTTCGATAAGATTAAGAGCTTAGAGAGAAGAAATTCGAACGCGTGCAACATTTTACACACTTAAAATACGTGCTCAAGCTGTTAAAGTAAACGGGAAAAAACACGCAAGCTCACCTGCAGTGTTGCCTTCCTTAAATTTGTGCTTGATTAACTTGAGGCTGCAAACAGTTGTTAATTGACAATTAACTCTTCAGAAGAGCGAGAAACGAGGAGAGATAAGTTGCAACCATCAATTGCACAGAGTATGCAGTATCAATTCAATATTAATCGAACGCACTTTCGGACGCTAACGCGGTTTAACCACTTACAAATCATTTTTTCCATGTTTATCCCAAGCTTTCCATATTTCTGTATTCCACACTTTACCAGCCATTTTAATTCCATTAAAGGCTTTTTATGATTAAAAACAATTGTATCAACATCACAGGTTAATAGACTCCATTTTCCACTACTGCAAGCGTCCTCGAAGCTATCGTGGCGCGATCTTCCTTATGCCATATATCACATCAAGTCTCGGCTCTTTGTTATTAAAAAACGGTCCTCCAATTGCCAATCTCCTTTTCCTATTTACACAAAAGATGTTATTTCAATTATCAGGTGTGTACAGGACAAAAATATAGTTACAGAGTATTGATTCTCTCTGAAAATTAAATTCGTAATTTACATGTCGCGACAAATTAATATATGTATTCCAAGTGGTTGAAAGGATATAGTATAGAAAAAAGGTGGAATAATTTTTTTACAAATAAAATACGCGACAACAGATTGCATTATGCATAATTTGATTAGTTTTATGCGTACTACGAGTGTTTGTTATTTGTTAAGTCTTATCAACATAGTGCAACCGGAAATTGATGGGTTTAGGAACGCGAAGAACGTTGGTTCTTTTGCGTTCAACCATAAGTCGGAGAGGTACTGTCAATTTTCCGTAAAATAGAATCGAGAAACATCTGGCTGTGACCTTTTAAAAATAAATAAGATTCATTGTAATTATATCGATTAATCACTGTGTAATAATACGCGTTTAATATTATCGCTGATAACCTAACACGTTTTACAATTAGCATGTACATGAGCGCAACATTGTTTTGTTTACCGCTCCCTCGGCAACTAACAGATAAACGTGAAACCTGACTTAATATTTTAGGATAGAAATGCATTAGCTTTTTTTTTAAAGAAGCGTGACCCGTACATTCGAATTTTGTAAAGTCTTAACAAGCTTGTACAAGTCCATTTTTAACTATTATTGAAATTCAGTTGGTTATGTCACATTGTGATAGTTTTGCAATTGTGTTTCCAGTACAAAATGGCCAAATCCAAGGAGAAGAAGGGAAAAAGCGCGATCAACGAGGTTGTCACTCGTGAATACACAGTGAATCTCCACAAACGTCTTCATGGTGTTGGATTTAAGAAACGTGCTCCAAGAGCAATCAAAGAGATCCGTAAATTCGCTGAGAAACAAATGGGAACTCCAGATGTAAGGATCGATACGCGTCTCAACAAACAGCTTTGGTCTAAAGGAATTAGGTAAGCTTTCCATCAAAACTGAATTGTTAACGTTAGACTAGAGATAGAGAGATACTCAAAATGTAAATATTTTCAGGAATGTACCATTTAGAGTGCGCGTACGGTTAAGCAGGAGGAGGAACGACGACGAAGATTCAGCGAACAAGTTGTACACTCTTGTTACGTACATACCAGTTGCTACCTTTAAGGGTCTACAAACAGAAAATGTTGATGCAAGCCAAGATTGATTTATTTCTAATTAATAAATAGTTTTTGTCAAATTTTGGAGTCTGTAATCATTTAAATACTCTCTAACCTTAAACTAAATTAAGCAGGGTCTTAAAAATTTCTACGTTAACACGATTAAGGAGAAACATTGTTAAAGATTTAAGTATTCAAATGTAAAAACTTATTACAATCTGATATTGTCGACTATCGATAATATTGACGACAGAGCTGCTTTTTAAGCGATATGTACAGATTTCCCACGCTATAATGTCCCTAGTTAAATCGTACCAGGATTCGCTGTAAAATAGGACCATTTTACGTGGCGTATGGCAACCATGCCTGGTGGAAAAATGTTATCAGACATATCTAACTTCAAGAAAGTTTATTATTCGTATGGATTGTGGCATTACGATACTGTATTACGGCTCCAATAGTGTACATTCTGAAATAGAAGCAGTGACTGTAAGTAATATCAAACGATCATACGAACGCGCGTTAACGATATTATTTTTCTATTAATCTACGCAATTAGTTAAGGAACGACAGGCTTGGTATTTGTTTATATTAATGCTGACATGAGTCGCTTGATCCTTTATTAAAACTCCAAATGCGAGTCGACTGTCCGTAACATTTTATTTACAAGATCGTCGGCACGAATTTTTTCTCCCGTTTTAATCCGTCGCATCATATTTTATCGGGTCGTTATTAACTGTTTTATTTCGATATTCTTGCGGTGTTTGTCTGTACAAAGCGTCGCGTCTGGCCGAGGTTACATTTGTATTCAATAACGTTTCAATTAGCAAAATCGGCGTTCCATTGTTTATCGTAGCATGCAAGATTGCGGTCGGCATGTGCGTCAGTTTTTCGCAACGTTTTAAAAAAAAGTTAAATATCTAGATGATTTATCGCGGATTCGAGCGCAGCAATTATCCGCTTCGATTAATATGATTCAGATGCACGATAATCGATCACGCGGCTACTTTTTTTTTTTTTCTTGCAAGTAAATCGCGCACATCATTAACTCCGTGGGAGCGGATGTGACTGTGCTAAGAAATATTTCGTTCCCACAATTCTTCCTCGCTCTTACCACGCTTTACTTTCCTTTCCCTCGATTTATTTAGTATAATAGAAGGCGATAATAATTTTATTGCAAAGTAAAAAGCAGCTATTACTAAAAAATAATAAAAATAGAAATTTCATTAATAGACAATAGAAGTTATTTAAAAGAACATCATACTATTTGAATTTGTTATTTGCTTTGTTAATTAACTTTTAATGTTCAAGATGCTAATATCGATACCTTGTATTTCCTGTTGTGCAATGTACTAAAAATAGTTTTTCCATTCGTAGGTAATCTTATAATGGAAGGAGGTGGAGTACTTACAGCAGAACGCAGTCCAGCGCGTGCAAATCTACATGTGGCATTCAGTGAAAAGGGAGAGGTAAAGGAGCGCAGGGAGAAATTCCTGACGGCCAAGTATGGATCACATCAGATGTCTCTTATTCGCAAAAGACTTGCCGTTGAGATGTGGTTGTTCGATGAGCTGGAAAAGTTATACGAATCAGTGGTAAGTTCAAGAGCCTGCCCGGGATTAAAACATATTGTACTATTTAAAAGTAAATATAAATGATGATTGTTTATCAATTTTTCATTTTTCATTTTGCAGAACGAAAGTGGTAAAAATCGGGAAGTCGAAATCGATATAGACGAACTTCTTGATATGGATAGCGACGATCATAGACGAAGATTTTTACAAGTATGTTAACACATTTTGCTTAATCATGCCCTTATTTCTTTAAACTACTAATTCAATTTTTTATTTGTTGCTCTTTATAGGAATTACTCGTCGATACAAAAAAACCGCCACACGATATAAACGTAAGTATAGCTACTTAAATTTGCCTTGATAAATTTGCAATCACTTGTCCTCATGTAGAAGTACTTTCTTTTCTGAAATTTAATACCTCGTGACTAATTTATTAATTCATAATATTCTATCTAGAAATAGTATCATATAGTTCCCGTGAATTAATGAGATCGTGGTGTATGTATGGTTCTTTGGGGAGTTTTCTTCGATAAACCAGGTACATGTCACTAACACAAGTGTCATCTGTTTATTTATATGTTTCAGAAATTCATTAACGATTTACTCGAAAAAGCTAAAACACTTTGAAGAACTTTCCTCGTTCTTCTTAACGCTCATGTGTTTGCAAGGACTTTTGTCGAAGCATTTAACGAATTTGCTCAGATTTTTGGAACGAGTCAAAGACATATTCAAGCCTTAACGAGTTGCGTGAAAACGCGATTCAAATTGCCAATTTATCATTATCACTTGGATCGAACGTAAAATGGGGAAAAAGAAAAGCAAAACGAACAAAAGAGACAAAAAAGAAAAAATGAAAAAAAAAAAACCATCAAATGACTCTGCACATTTTTATTCTAGCGTAATATTATTTCATATTGAAATCGTAAGCATTAATATCTGACTTATCTCAGTACAACGGCTAACTTTGTTAGTTATTTATGTGCGCATCGCATATCAAGTAATAAAAAAAAACCTCACAAGTACACGGAACTGCCTTGCTGTACGATCCATCCAGTGTGATGTACAAGTAGAAAACGTTCGTTCTTCTACAACACATCTAGTTTTGTATTGCATTCTATACTCCATTGTCTGTAATAATTATTTATGTTATTAAGGATGATCAACTAACATGATATCTTCCAAACTATTGTAACTATACCAAATAATTTCTATGTATATCCTATGTTTATCGATTCACGATCCAATTGTAAAAATACAATTGGTTCGAAACGATTAATATATATACATATATCTAATTCTTTGTGTCGTAGCGTAACGAATTAATAAAATTGTTTTTTTTTCTTTTATTTATTTTAGAAGATTACACTTTTTTTTTATATAGGGGAATAAATATGCAAAATTTCGCGTTGGATGCTTATACGAAAAATAAAAACAAAGAATTTGTTTGATAATGTAATAAAAGCGTATATGTTTCAGATGATATTATCACTGGCATAGTAATAATTAAAACGTGGAAATGACACCTATCGTTGCTCCAGTGCCGAATCAGTATTGAAAATTATCAGTGAAGTAGAAATTTTATTCTACCGTAAGTTTTATCGTGTTCCTTCTTTTCTTAGGTAAATGATTGTTCAAAAGTGCAGCATTTAAAAAAGAATATTCCTGTTAAGTCGTGGACGAAAAAAAAAAAAGTAATGGGAAGCGACATTCCTAAATTTAGAGACATATTAAACTTTTTAGATTGTAATGATCATATCGACGATTTTTTAATTGCTTTGTTACTTATATAATCATGTTGTTAATTTCAAGATTTTAAATTTCTATTTATATACGTGTTATACTCGTTCGAATAGTAGAGACTATTGATCATTTTTAAATGTTTGTCTCGAAAAAAAATATCGTAATAAATGTGTACGTACAACTTCTTTGTTCTAACGGCCTCGTTTTAATGAAATTGTAAATGAAAAAAGAAAAAAAAGAAAAAAAATCATAGGCGTGATTGTCCATGCGAATTAACGTAACAGTACAAATCAGCGTTTTGTGTTACGAAAAATTGTCAGAGCGCAATCATAGGTGACATTTATACGCTTTATTGGCGGTCATTTAACATACGAGCTATTGTGTAACGTAAAATGTATCCATAGTCATTGTACAAGAGGAAGGAGGTGAACTTAAAACACAGAGGATCTCTTGCACCGATATATCTCACATTTATACTTAAAATCGAAAATAATAAGACTGCACAAATGGAATTTACCTTCCTCTTAAAGAATCACATACACGGTTACTGGAAGGAATATAGCGAGGTTGTAAAATATGTAACAACGTTAATAATTCTGGTCAGTGGGATAAAAGATTCGATAAAGTTATAAAAATGCAACGACTCTACATTTTATTCAAGACTGCATGCGCGCTATAAATAAATTTATAGTGTATCTTAACGCTAAACTATTATTATAGCATCACTCAGTGCTGTAATATTATTGTAGCGTGTTTCCGTTTTATAACTCTGTCATAGCATACTTCAATGCTGCAATGGAATTATAAAAAAACCTATTTTATCATTATAATTTTTTTCATTATTACAATATATACACAAATGTATATTACAAATAGTTTTCATCAAATTCAACGTGGAAAGTATTTCATACACGCGAGTAAAAGAAAGTAATCGTATACGATCTTGGATCTTATAGAATCAATCTGTTTCGTCACTTATTGATGTGAATTACTTTATGACCTCGCTATGATTAATTCCACCGTCTACAAACAGATGCGTACAGAAAGAACTCGATGAACGGCAAAGTAGGACGATAAGACGAATATGTTTATCAAGTATGGAATGTATACATGATAGTCGGATGTTGAATGAAAAATCTAAGCAGAACATTTTGTCTCCACTTGAAGAAATGTAGAAGCCAACATCCACGATGTGATCACTAATGTAACAACAAATTCACATGGAAGAAAGAAAGGAGCAAAGCTATTCGAGGCTGTAAGGCTACCTCGTGTTGCGAAAAAACTCGTATATGCGATCTCTAGCATTCTCGATCCCCAGTTAACCCTTTGGAGGGTAGTAATTTTATCGTGAGACTCTCATGAAACGAATCATTTCTATTTTCTGAAACGATACAGAAGATGAGCAGTGATTTCATTGCGAGATCACTATTTCTCAACTTGTGATGCGTTTCGTACAGGTGATCTCACAATGAAACCACTGTAAAGTGCACCTCCAAGGGGTTAAAGAAGAAAGGAAAAACATGGAGTGCGAAAAAAAAAAAAAAATTTTATCCAATCAAGAATTAACGATAAGCGAACCATGATTATTTATGAGATATAATTGAGTGTATAGAGATTCACGATCGCTATTCGTTGTTGGGTAAAATGTGATCTTTGTGGATTTCTTGTCGCGGGCATAGAAAAATGTGTTTAGTCTGTACTTCTAATCCCCATCTTCCCTTGCCTCTACTCCTTTTTAAGGTAGAAACTTCCATACATAATTTAGGTGAATAATGTCGTCTAATTAAATAAAGGTAATGCGTTGGACCTCGTCTTGTCACCACCCAATTATGTATATTTAAAACTTTGTACGACGAACTATATGTGAATGTACGTATGTAATTAAGATTAGGGAATGTTAAAAGGGAATCTACATACAATAAACCTTGATCTCTCATAACGGTGCAATCGTGACGTGTTCGCTCGCACTCTGAACCGGGTAAAAGTCACCACGATCTTTGCTTATTCATGGGTGACTTGGATGTCGGAACGAATACGTCAGAATTTAATCAGAGTTTATTGTATTAGAAACGATACAATCAATTGGTGCACTTGTGTGATTTAGTGTGTTGTAGAACCGCGTATGCGACCTTCGGTAGAATTATGTTCAGAACGGGTCAAAAAGAAGGGAAAAAAGCAAAGGAAAAAGATATGAAGTTTTTAAATTTTATCGCCAAGGAAAAAAGATATCGCTGTGCCACGCTTGTTTCAAGTTACTTCCCGAGTTGTGCTCGAGCGGCAACTCGTTTTTATTACTTTTCTTGTGAATTTGAAACGGATTTTTATTGCGTATGGCATCGACTATGACGTGTATTATGAAACGTAGCACTTTTTGTCTTTCGCAATGAAAACGTAACACGTTCGAGTGATTTTGTCGCGAGGAGTAACACGTGCCGTTTTGTGGCTACGAAAACAAGCATATTCGACTAGCTTCGTATAAAATATGCTATTTTTTTACGGTGAAACAGTATAGTGTGTTAGGTTTCGCAGCAAAAAGGTCGAACGTGTTAATACTTTGAGCTTTTCGTTGCTAGTGTTCGTACGTTGCGATCTAATAGAAGAGCGATCGAGTGCTTTGCGTCTAATGCTCGTAGGCATGCGAAGAGCGTTTCGTAACACGCATGCATCGTTCCGGCTTCGTGTCTCTAAAAAAAGAAAGGCGTAGGAACTTTGCGTGTCTAATTGGAACGATGCAACATCAAGATTATTTTCTTCGACGAATCGTTTTCGCAAGATAGCACGAGAAATGCTTAACGTCTCATTGAAAACGAAAGAGAAGAAAAAATGGCAACCCATGTAACCCATTACAATGGTACCAGAACTTCCCATCCCCCCCCTCTCCCCCGTGTGAATGTATTTGAAAAGTTAATGTTGTAATACTAAATCAAATTAATCCATAATATTCTTTAAGTAAGAAGAAAGCACTTTTACACTGATCGAAACAAAGAAATTGGAATTTCCGTAAACTGGGGAAAAGAAAAAGGAAGAAACGAAAATGACAAAGAAAACGAAAACCGTAGGGAATTTAGGATCCGTGTTCCTTGCGTTTTAAATTTGGCGAATATTGCCGTTTCCGCGGGGAAATAATATTTTGCATCAACGTGTATTGATTATGTAAGAGATTGTATTTACTTGCACAAATGAAATAAGAATTGGATAACAGAAAAATTGATGACCCTTTTCTTTCCTTCATCTTCTTTTTTTTTTTGGTCTAACACTTTAATATAGATTAGCAATTTATTGCTTTATAATTATCAAAACATTCAATTTTTTTTTTCTTTGACAAACAGTGCCACAAAATATTTAGTATCACTTTCTATTTTTTATTAAAAATTTATCAACCATCAGATCTATTTGGAACAGAATCGAAAGATTGATTCCATGTACTTTCTTTACGCGGTTGAAATTCACTATAAATGATATTTGACCTATTACATAGTACTATTTAACTGTTACAAGACTTTAAATTTCTGTAACAAAATACCTGTGTAAATTGTAACACGATTGTACAATAATTACTTTATCGTAATGAAAATATTTATTCCGCTACGCGGGATCCAGCTTTAAAATCGTTTCAGCGATATCAAAGGTTTATTTCATTATATTATACAGAATTTCATCGCGGATATAGTGCGCATAGCGGATTCGTGATACATGTTTTCACGAAAAAGGCTCCTGAAAAACTCTTGAATAAAGATATACGAGATTGAATATATACTTGCATTCCGTGGAATTCATTCCTCAAGGATTACTATACACATCTGTTTCCGTCATCCTTAAACGTTTGTAAAATAAAAAAAAAATATGTCGCCAATGTGGCGTCGTGCGTACCATTAAGACAACGTCACAGAAGTACATAACACCGAGTCAAGAACGTCAAACGCGTTAATTGATCGGGTTTCGCAATTAGAGCAAGGAAAAAATTCATATAAATACTTTACATAGCGATGTCACCAGTTTACTGTTACTTCGATTATGCTTATGAGTTCCTGATACCGAGCGCCTGCTCCAATTCCGCGCGTTTTTGTTGGACCTTTGTGTAAAAGTACCGACAGACGGCCTCCTGTGCCCACGGTTGGTAGTAGAATTCCGCTCTACGCTCTTCCTCGGGATTACCAACCACGTCTATCATCGTTTTCAAGTCCCGCGTTTGCGAGATTATCCATTTGTTGATGAACTGTTGTGGATCTTTGGCAAAACTAAGGAAGAACTCTCTATTCGTCTTTAATTGATTAATAGTTTCAACCGTTTCGTGGATTTTGTTATCGAGACTTTGAATCTCCTGTTGGCTCGCGGTGGACAGGAGAAAATTGTTCATTTGAGTTTTTAATGTGTCGTCAACTTCTACGTCTATGTCATAACAGGCAGTCTGTTTTGTTTCTGTACCTGTAATTTGGAAGATGGGATATATGCAACAAAAGTAACGGATCAAAGATGACTATTGAGATGTGGACCGAAAGATTGTGGTCTTGAGTACCTATATATTCTAATCTATACTTAAACTATTATTGATAGGTACCTTCGACGCTAATAACATGATTAATTACGATAGGATCCGGAGGATGTAGCAATGGATTTAAACGTTGCGGTATTTCCGCGAATTTCATCCTCGAACAAGCGAATATTTGCTCCAGATACTTATCACAATTTATGAATTCCCTTTCGTGACTGTCCTGAAGCTTGTGTGTCTTTATATACTGCCAGAGAGCGGAAATAATGACAGGTCGCGTTTGAGTATGAACACCTAAAAGTCGCGCTAATCTGGGATCTAGTTTAAACTGTAATAAAAAAATTTTTTACGAATTGCACATTTGCTACACATTGTAGCAAATTTGAAAATGATAATATAGATTTTTTATCTCTTTTGGAGTATAAATGAAATATTAGAAATATTACTTGTAAGGGTTGGTAATCAAGCAACAAAAGAATAGTGCATCGAACATTTTTGTCTCCAGGTCTTTTTACTTGAAAACCATCAGTTTCTTGCGTCGTCAATGTACGATGCCATTCAACCAAGTGATTGTCGGGTCCATACAGATCTTTATCCAATTCTATAACTAGACTTTTAAAAAACGAAGAAAACTTCCTCTTTACCTGCAAAATTTGTAGCATAATATAAATTAATATTAATGATTCATTAGTTTCGTGATTATGTTTGATTTTGCATATTAATTTTTACTTTATTAGGATCATTTTTCGTATCATCTAAAAGTCGTCCTTCCACACGAAGCTCCCAAGATGCAACCGAACCTTCTTCACCCTCGCCAGCTTCTTTCGCTGGATAAAATGTATTGGAAATAAATATTCGTAATTTTCTTTTCTGCTTCATTGGACGTTTCAATGCTTCCTGTATATCTAATCGTTTTCTCATTATAGTCGCGTCCAGCTTTCTTTCGAACGCTAGCAAATCCATGTACGCTTGAGATTCGGGTACTAAATCGCGCACTTTTTGCGGCAGTATCTTATCTGCCAGCTTTTTCTTCTTCTTGGATGTGGAATGTGAAAAATCACTGTTCCAAAAATACCTAAATGAGTTTATGTAAAAAACCATAGATTCAAAAATCAATAAACCAATTTTGAAGCAATTATGAAATGCAGTGAAGTTCCTGGTGAATTTGGTAAATGGTATTTTTTTTCAACGTGGCTGCTTTGATGATGATTGACGAATTAACTATTAAGCAATTGAAATCAATTGACGTATTGCTTTTTGAAATATAAAATTATAAGTACTAAAGACTATATTCATTTAATAAAAGAAAATGATTAGTTGATAAATTAAATAAATTAATTAGATAAGAAGATATTCGTTCGAATTGGATCGGAAAAATCTGTGTTTCCTTTTTCTATTTTATATAGAATTTTATATCAGTTTCTAGTTTTAATATAAAACAAGAAAGTTCGTAAAAGCTGTTAATATTTTGGAGGTATTCGAACGAATATCTCGTTGATGTAGTGAGTTATGAGCAAAGTAATACAAACACAAATGTGAAATTAAACAAAAAACCATGCAGGGTTGATACACTTACGGTTTCTGTTGTGACATAGGAATACGTTGATCCGCGTTTCTTTTCCCAACTGGTGGAGTAGGCATTGGTCCTTGACGCATATTTGTATAAGGCTGATTTGCTCTTATTATACTAGCCGGTCCAGGACCTGCATTCGCCATTTGAGGAGGCGGAGTAAATCCAGATCTCTGTTGTATCTGTACATTTTAAAAAATCCTTACGGTCGCGTAGAATTCAAATGTTTAGTTTATTATGTACTCACAGGAAAATTTGGGCCAGAATATTGCCGTAAATTTGGAGGCACAGACGACGCTGCATATCTTTGTGGCGGGGGGCCATTATTCCCTGTATTTGGCACAGGAAACCTTTGCGCCATGTTTCTCGGCTAATTACCCTGCTAATAAAGAACAACGAGTCTTTTATTTACACCAATACGTTACTCACCATTATAAATAACTCAGATTTTATAGAAGCATCGCTCGCGTAAGCGACCATAAAAAATTGTTGATGTTGTCAAACGATTACTTTAGTAAACAAGTTTGCTTATGTCTCATCACGCGATTTCCATATGAAACCATTTATTTCTCTAGAAAATTAAAGGTATCAATACAGTTTTCTTTTAAATACATGTAATATCATTTTTCTGTCAAACTACGAGAAAACAAAAACATAACCTTAAATGGTGTACCTAATTACAAACTTGTTTAGGTTAGAATAAATTACGGTATAGGTTAAAATGTTTTAACGCAATTGGCGTTAAATAATGATAACTCCACTACGTGTGGTTGGTAGAAATTTATGGAAAACAAGCATAAAAACACTGTGTTAGAGCTTTATTTGGACGTCAGTACGAACGGAGTGCACTTTGTATCACAACACAAGTTCACTTGTACACAAATTGGATCGCGATATTACATCGTTCGATGGAAATTTAAGCACGAAACCACGTGAAAGTAGTAAAAGTACAACTAATAATGAACAAACAACTTACGCTTTTAAAGCTTCTATTCACTTTCTGCCAGGATTAATAAATTCTTGTAAAGCGGCAGATCACGGACGAATAGTTGCCCATTTCGCCGCTAGGAGGAGCCACAGTCGACACAAAATGACGGCATGTTACCGACGTCACTTGATTTACTTTTGCGGGAAATTTGAATTCTCGTTCGAAAATTAAACTCTCCTCTTTGTTGGCTGCACTGAGCGCTTCGATTTTAAATGACTAAAGACCAATTTACATGGTTGTAAAGTGACAAAATAATTCATTTGTAACAAATGAATTCGTTTGATTGAAAGTTAAATGTAATTAACTTGAAAAACAGCTGTGATCTATGGTAATAGTGTTTTTAAAAAAGCAATATTCCATGACTCGTTTATTTTTTGATACTTTTCATTAGACAAAAAAATTGACAAGGTCTTTCAATGTAACTACGTCCTGATTACGTTTACTATTTGCTATCAGCTTTCCTCGATGAAATAACGCGAATGTTTTTGACGAATTTTGGGAATTTAAGTTCCTAGAGTTCTTCTAACAATAGCAATAAAACCTTGAACATCCTCTAGCAGCGAATAAATGATTAATAAACGGTAATAATAGAATACCTTGAATACCACCTGCGCACACGGATTTTCATGAAAGTGGCGATTTATCACGAGGAAATTTAATTTCAGACGGTATGCATTTAATGGATTGTAAAACGCGCCTAAATTCAAAATTGATTTAAGCATCAGTGATTACGGCTTCATTATTAGAGCCGCAAAGTGGTTGCTAGAAGATGTAATAGTCCTGGCTTTGATTAGGTTCGAAATAACCGGAATTATTGGAACTCGACGAAAAGTTTGCATTCTGAGAACGCAGAGGGGCAATGGAAATACACAGTACGCCGTGATTATATTTAAACCTGAGTCAGTAGCCAGCGATTTCACCAGTGAATAATCTTCCATATTATTGGATTAAAAGTCGCATCGATTATGCAACTCATCGCGTTGGGTATGTATAAACGTTTGTATAGAAAACGGCCTTAAACAGGAAGTTCTACTTTGCGATCAAATTGGCGGCCCTTTTCGACAATTAACTGTTTTAAATTTTGTACAATTATTCGTACAAGTTTCGAGAAGATATCAATATTTTTTATTAAAAGAATAGGCTTCGTTAGTCGCTTAAAAAATTTTTTAAACTACGATCTAGTTATTTTGTTGTAAACGAGTAATGAATGTTTATATTTACGTAGTTTATTATATTTTTAGTTTTAAATGAAGAAAATCCCTTGCATGAAAACACTATTTTGATTAGAAACTTTTAAATTTTCGTCCACGTTCGTTCTGCTCTTCGCATGAATTCGAAAAGTGGATCAGCTTAATAATAACTCGGCCCGTATAGCGGCTGGTTATTTAAAGAAAAAAACCTATGACACTTTACGCAATCCAGTTTCTTTTCCCTCTTTTTTCAAATACTTGGAACATCGGATGCAACGAGGGAGAAGGCCATTTATCGTTCGCCTCTTTGGGATGGCAATATGGCGGTCCTGTGGACGGAAGTTGAGGAATGCAAGGTGATACGAAATGAAGATATCGCCTTTATTTTAATCGAATTCTTAAAAATTTCAAATTCAAATTATTTTTCTATACCACACTTTTCGTAAGCCCATTTTCGAATTGAAAACAAATTATTATTTCAGATCAAAACCGAATCATTCGTAAAAGTGAGGACTGTCGTATTTTAGACGCGACTCTTTTTATTCGCCAGAATGTTTAAAAAGCAAATGCTTAACGTTAATATAAATAACCACTGAAAGAAGTAAAAGGCAAGGCACAAGTAAAGCGATCAAGATAGCGTAAGGAGAGTTGTCTAGAATTAGTCAGCCTCCCAATCTATCACCACCTACAGTATCTCTACCAAAGAGATCAAACGAAACGTCCAGAACGAAAGAAGTACTATACACTAAAACCATCAAACTCTAAAATTATATAAATCTAGTTTCACTGCGAAAAACCACCTGGCACAAAAAAATGCACAAACTTTCCGCACACCTCGTCAGCACTGTGTCTCAAACCACCCTTAAACTTTGTCCAACTCCTCTGTCTTCCTTCAGCGACCCAACGATCACTGTCCTTGACCAGAACTATTCACGTTCGATCTTCCATTGAACGGAAATTAGATACAACGGCTGTTCTATGCCTTTAAAATTAACAGACGGTTATAATAAAGCAGGATACTCGAGTCAGTCGTGGAGGCGCAGCTTGGCAGCCGCGATTTTGGAAATCCTACGTGTTACCTTCTGTCTAAGTGAATAAGTCGCTAATATTAGACCACCGAAAAGCGTGGAAAGCACTCACCCACAAACACGTGCACACATTGACACCCGTGTGGCGTCGTCTTTTTCGAAACACAGATTGGACAGCTTCCTTAGGAGCGTGGGCCGTGGTTCCCGCCACGTTTGTGGGGTATAAGAGCGAGCAGCCCTCCGGCTAAGCACTTCAGTCCTCTCCAAGAAAGACCGCAGGATACAAGGATGGCTCTCGAACGTCAAGTGCGCGCCAAGGTATGAACACGAGGATCTCTGTGCGTGGATCTTTAGCCTGGACACGAAAGATCGGGATCGTCTAGCCAAAGTGTTGAGATTTTATCGCCTTTGAAACTCCGTTGTGACCGATTGTGAACTTTACCGCTGGTTTCAGTGACAATCTGTTGACTAGACAAAGATATCTTAAAATTTGTAGGGGTTTTTGGGGTTCGAGGAGTGTTTCATCGGGGCGATGAGGGATTTTTTCTAAATTTTCGAAGCATTTCAAACGGATATCGAATTAACAGGGGATTTTCCGGTAAAGATAAGTTTGTCAGAGGCTTGACTTATTCGAAATTTCGTTTCAGATCGCTGCTAAGCGCAATCCAGAACAAGAAAAGGAAGCCCAAGAATGGATCGAATCCATTTTGGGCAAGAAGTTCCCACCTGGTGAACTTTTCGAGGATGTTCTCAAGGACGGACAAGTTCTGTGCCACCTCATGAACAAGATCGCCCCTGGATCCATCTCGAAGATCAACAGCAGCGGTGGCCAGTTCAAAATGATGGAAAACATCAACTCGTAAGTTTGCAGCTCTTTCTGTCCCATTAAATTAAGGCGTTCGTTTATCCAATGCGATTCCTAAAAAAAAAATACCATTCTGAATTAGGTTCCAGAAAGCTCTGAAGGATTATGGCGTGGACGATGTTGACGTGTTCCAAACGGTCGACTTATGGGAAAAGAAAGACATAGCTCAAGTGGTGACGACCCTATTCGCTCTTGGTCGTACGGTGAGTTTCATTGAAATGAAACGTCGAACAACGTCCATTTAATCGAATACAAATTAATTCCACGCACAGTGGGATTCCACCCCTCGAATCGACCACTTTAACCGAACTTTCCCTCCCTTTTCGCAGACGTACAAGCACCCAGAATGGAAGGGACCTTACCTGGGACCCAAACCAGCTGAGGAATGCAAACGCGAGTTCACTGAGGAACAATTGCGCGCTGGCGAGTCCGTGATTGGTCTCCAAGCCGGTTCCAACAAGGGTGCTACCCAGTCTGGCCAGAGCATTGGCGCTACCCGCAAGATCCTTCTGGGAAAGTGAACAACCCCATCGACACGTTTAGACAGGGAGAGAAATGTTTATTTTGTATGTACATGTATATACATAAAATTATGTACTTATTTTGTATTTTGTAATTAAATATAATATATATTTATTGTTTAATAACGGTCTGGTTGAATCGACGCTACCCCTGCCCAATTAGGCAACTCGCGACGACCCAGTGCACCCTATATTTTCCGTCTTCTATAGAGCTCTCTCCTCGAAACCGGTCTAGTAGTAATTAAAGTATTCTCTAATACCCAGTGGGTCTTTTAATAGAAACGTCACGCTGAAATTCTCGTCATTTTGATCTTTAAATATAGCGACGGAGTTATCCCGATTTCTTGGACGATCGTTCTCGAAATTGTAACAAAAACCTCGTTTCTCGCCCGTTTCTCGCTCGTGTCTCGGTTGCATCCACGTGTTCGTCGCAACAGACGCCTGTAATTCTGAATTATTAAATCAAACAGTTTCACGTGATCGCGTCTGCGAAAAAACTGGAACGCGCTTACTAGAAACGGTAGGATTTTGGCAAATCACGCGATGACGTTTTATCGAGCGTATAATTAGAATTGCGAAAATAAAAATATACCGCCAGTCGAAGGTTACAACGATTTGCGGAAAGCCTGAACGCGTGCTCTTTAAAGGGAAGCAAACAAATGGGAACGCGTGATATTTTCCAGCCTTCCCGCACGATTTTCGAGAAGTACGCTCTAGCGGATAAGGACAGGGAAATTTATTGAACGCATCGTGTTGCATTTATAATAAATTCCATTGTAATCGAGATTCCACTTTGCTGTCACCTAACTTTCAAAGTTAGCTGCGTCTGTCGTCGTTTCATGTTTGTCATCGCTCGAGAAAGTAAACGTTTCGCCTCTGTTTCGCGTCTCTACGCGGGTGCATTGTCGCGAAACACGCGATCGCGTTTACTTCTCGCAGTCGTTGAGATTCTTTTTTTGGAAGCGCTTCGAAATGAATTAAGGGACGCGTCAGTTTGCGTTCTGAAAGATTCTGCTCGCGGAATGCGAGTCTCGCGAAGAATTATTGCTCTGCGACAAATAACAGGTGGAAGAGAGTGGAATCGCATCAGGTTGGCTTCCGACAACGAAACCGCACGAAAATAGGCGATATTGTAATTAGCATTGTGTATCGCAGTTGTATACAGAACGGACGCGGGGTCCGTGAGTTTGGCACGGCCTTCCTCGCAACAGGTCGGTCTAAATTTATTTTCGCTCCTTCCAGACGCGCGAGGAGCCGCGAAACTGCGCCGTTACAATTTTGGAAAACGGTGGAGAACCGCGTTCCATCATCGTCGCTAATATCCTATAACCGTCAGCCATCTTCGATTGGTCCGATACTTGGATAATTCGACTCGAAACGGCCGCAGGCACACTATTTATGAAATAAGGGACTAGGAAATTGGACGTGATCGCGCGACTGCACTCCACAAACAAATCTGGTGGGTGTAATAACGTTATTTACAGACCGAAAAATGATTGTTTACTGCCAACTATAAAATATGCACGAGAGAATACTTTTGTCACACAATTAGGAAATAAAGCTGCTACAATCCACGGTGATCGATCATTGTCTCGTTTGAATGCCACCTTGGACTCTTTATCGTATAGATTTTATCATCTCAATGAATGTAATGATTATAAAATAAATTGTTTCTTAAAATATAGTTGAAACGAGGAATTTTTTATTTATGTAGAAGAGAACTAGCGAAAAATTGTATTTGGAGGAACGTTTCAGATAGGATGTTTGAGGTGCACGTAAAATCGCTTTTTTACGATCGGTCGCTATTAAGTTCAAGGTTAGATGGTTTCTTTGCAACGCGACATTGAGAAAATTAGAACACTCGGAGGTGAGGAAATGTAATGTTTTGTAAAAGCATGCAGACAAATTGACGTGAACAGGCACAATAAATCAGGGGATAAAGATAGGAACTGTTTTGTGCCAGTGAAATACAACCGCGTGTATCTTTAACAATAATCGCAAAAAGAACTCCACACAATTGGTTTATGGCATCCTTAGAGTTTCATCGCAAAATTAAAAGATTGATAGAATTTGACTGTATAAAAAAAGTCTGCACATCATTATACAAGTAATTGTAAGTATTTTTTAACAGTAAGACAAATCCACTGCAAATACAACATTTATTAGTAAATTTTTAAGAACCGTTCAGTTTTTCTGAATTAACTTTCTGTAATTAATAAAGAGACAACTTAATAATCTGTGATTGCAATTAAAATATTGATCTTATCATAGGTCGATATAATAAATAGTTCATATTCAGTGATATAAGATAGCAGCACTTGTTGGATAGCACTGTCGATAAAATACCGACCTAGTTACCATCAGAGGTTTCTCGACATGTTTCAGCATTGTCCTCGAAGATGGCGCTGCATCAACCTTATATACCATTTACGAATTATTGAAGTTATAAGGAAGCAGATATGGAATTTTCCCAAAGTATTTCGCTCGAAAAAAGCCCAAAATAGTCGAAGCAATACACGCAACAGATTATTTTTAAATAAACTAATATTCTTGCAAAGAGTAGCGATGTGCAATCACTATCGTCGCGGCTAACTATCTTCACAGTATCTATTTTGAAAGTCCAACATAATCCATCGAACGGCCTATAAACACGATCCTCGAGTCGCTTCAAAGTTGCAGACAGCGTAGAATCGAATATTGCCAACTAACAAATCGCGACAAGGTGTAACTTTTACTGTCGGTGGATGTAAAATAAAATGAAATGAAGTTAACCAGACTAGAATACTTTGGACTCAGGAATAGACGTGATCGAGGTAGTCGTTCTCATTTCTTACATACTTGGCGTGAGAAGCAACTGTGCCTTTTGATATGGCGCCAGCCATAGTCGTAGCAATCGCTGCTGTGTTAATTTAAATCATTTTCCACCATCAGCTTCGACCGTTCCGTTTGAATCATATTCGAACGGTTCTTCTAAGCGGCGTTGCGCGACAATTTCAGGCGGATTCGTATCGGATTTCTACAGAGCGTCTCGTAGAAAATTTCCCAATTCATAGATCTTGGCACTGGCCGTGTCACGAGCAAAATAATGTAGCGTGCTAATGAGACTGTAAACAATGCTAACAGCGTCATTTTTGCGCGCTATTTTCGACCAGCGCGATAAGGGAAGAAATTTTTTCTGCTCGTCTCCAGAATTAGGGAACGAGCTTCGCGATTTCTGGCGGGCATTCGCGAATTGCCTCGAAACCATGATCCGCCGATCAAATTTCTTACGTGTCATTCATATTTCATCGAACGAAACAGCGCGCCAAATATTAGAGTACCTTGTTTTCACGAACTCGCCTCTGTTTGTGCAACGTTCTCTTTGGAATATTTATTTTCCACTCTCTGGACCAGCTTGACTTGATCAAATCTAACGTGTGGTCAGAGAACAAGCTGTAGCAGCTTCTAAAATTGAAGAAATCGCATCTAGTGACAGTAATTCATCCCTGGACGATGGAATCTTCCCAGCAACGCCCTACCCCAACGATTAGAACTCGCAATCGTATTTCGTCACGCGAAATATTTACTTTGCTCTCGTTGAATTAGCTTAACTAGCTACCGCATGGTCAATAAAACAAGCTGCAGCAGCTTCCAGAATTGAAGAAACCGCATCCAGCGACACGAATCCATTTCTGGACGATGGAATCTTCTCAGCAACGCCCTACCCCGACGATTAGAACTCGCAATCGTATTTCATCGCACAAAACACCTACTTTGCTCTCTTTAGACTAGCTTAACCCTATCGAATCTAACGCATGGTTAATAAAACAAGGTGCAGCAGCTTCCAGAATTGAAGAAACCGCATCCAGCGACACTAATCCATCCCTGGACGATAGAATCTTCCCAGCAATGCTCTATCTCGACGAGTAGACCTCGCAATCGTATTTCATCACGCAAAATACTTATTTTGCTCTCTTCAGACTAGTTAAAGCCTGTCGAATCTAACGCATGGTCAATAAAACAAGCTGCAGCAGCTTCCAGAATTGAAGAAACCGCATCCAGCGACACGAATCCATCCGTGGACGATGGAATCTTCCCAGCAACGCCCTACCCCGACGATTAGACCTCGGAATCGTATTTCGTCACGCGATCAGGTTTGCGCAACCCTTACGCGGGAGTGTCCAGGACGATTCGCGTGCGATCGCGTCATTATGTCACTCTAATGTAACGAGTTAGCGGAATTGGCAGCCAGAGGGGAAATATTAAATCGGCTATGCAGATGGGGGAAGGTGGCGGGATATTTCAGCCGGGTTACCTTGAAAAATATTCGTCACCGGTGGTCGCGCGGTTACGGCTACATGAAAAACTGGGCCGGCTGCCTAACTTCTTGCCTGCCTTTCTATTATCGGATCCCTATCAGATATCATCATTATTGAGGGAACTTTATTGGCCCACCGAAATATCCCCGGCCGCGAGATAAATCGTCGCACGTGCGACATGGGCCGGCTGATCTGCTTTGTCACGTTTAACGAATGCGTTAATGAGCGATTAACGAGCGGACCGT
Source organism: Xylocopa violacea (assembly GCA_963969225.1). Taxonomy (NCBI): domain Eukaryota; kingdom Metazoa; phylum Arthropoda; class Insecta; order Hymenoptera; family Apidae; genus Xylocopa; species Xylocopa violacea. Next base: position 36,987,643 of record CAXAJV010000004.1, on the reverse strand, counting down.
GGCGGCCACGAAGAACTGGGGGCCCTAATTGCGCGAGATTAATCGAGGTACAGCGTTGTGAACGATTCTTTTCGAATGTTTATTGAAAATCTAGATCGAACTTGGATCGCGCGAAGAAGACTCGATAAATGCATACTTGGAACAGAAGAAAAGGATTTCTGTACAATACGAATGCGTTAATGAGTCATTAATTGCCCTAATTGCGCGAGATTAATCGAGAAACAGCGTTGTGAACGATTCTTTAGAAATGTTTATCGAAAATGTAGATCGAACTTGGATCGCGCGAAGAGGACTCGATAAATGCATACTTGGAACAGAAGAAAAGGATTTCTGTACAATACGAATGCGTTAATGAGTCATTAATAACCCTAATTGCGCGAGATTAATCGAGGAACAGCGTTGTGAACGACTCTTCAGAAAAGTTTATCGAAAACGTAGATCGAACTTGGATGGCGCGAAGAGGGCTCGATAAATGCGCATTTGAAACGGAGGAAAAGGGTTTTCGTGTAATACGAACGCTTCTGAATTACAACGCGATGTAATTTAACCGAATTCGGGTCGATCAATCGAACGAACAATTTACACGCTAAGCCAGGCAATTAATTTGGCGAACGACGAGCAGCGGACCACGCGAACGTTACATCCTAAAAGCCGACCAACAATGGCGACTAATTAAGCCGGGTGTTCGATGCGCGGCGGGCACGGCAACAAAGTGCGCGAAATTGTATCAAAATTAGGATGCTGACTGTGCCATTGGAAAAGGGAATTGAAGATTGTCCAAGTAATATTGGCAGAGCGGTTCTTGGTGAATAATGAACCTCTATAATTAACTACGAGTAAGCGCGTAAACGTAAGAGCTTTCTTTGATGATGATGACGCGGCGTCGCGGTGATCGTGGCCATTTTTTCTTCTCCACCACGCGGAAATTCTCCCGCGTTTGCAACCAGTTTGCAATCGATATTATGAAAATTAGTAGGGTATTTCAGCGTCGCGAGCGAATCTCGCGTATAAATTCTCCAGCGCGATAAATTCGATCAGCCAAAATTCGATGGCGAACGGACCGCGTATTTCATCGTGATTGATAGGCGACCCGGTACCGGAAGCTGCGTCATAAATCTCGCGGTAATTAACTCTGGTAAACTGCGCCCAAGTTTTTGTCCTTCCGCGAAACGCGCTGATAAATTTGGGGAGGTTCGATTTTATTTCTGTGCGAATTAAAAAGGCGTAATAAGAACATTTACGCGTTGGAACATCTGCGATGGATCGCTATATCGCGCGAGAACGGGGACGCAGCCGGCATTCGGAAGTTTGTTTAAAAATATTGAAACGCTCTCTTCTTCGTGTTTCGCGTATTTTATGTCGTATGGCCAATGCCAGAGATAATTCTTGCATTGTTGTAAAGCGGGCGAATAAATAATTTACGTGATTGGGCGGGGCATGTAGGAAGAAAGCGAGTTTGGGAACCGAGTAAATTGTTTGCGTGGAAGACCGGTGTTGTCGCCAACTAGCTTCTGTTATCCAAGATGCACTTAATGATTCATACTGCTTGCAAAACACATAATTCGTCACTGGTCATTGTGTCTCGATTCTACTTTTAACAATTACGGTATATAGCGATCCACGGTTTCAGACTCTTGGGTGCTCGCGCGGGCCTGGCCCAAAATGAATCCAAACACCCAGCCCAAACCAAATACAAACCGCGATTGAAAATTCCCTAGTTTTTGCTTTCTGGGGATTTTTCAAACCACGAATTCGAGACGTCGAATATCGAAGAGCGTGACACGTGTGAATCGTGAAAGTCGTAAAGCCTGCAATTGCGCGGAGACGCACACACGATCGCTGGAAAATTAGTATGCGTTACAGATTGAATCGAAGCTCCTAGTAAGCTGAGATGGAAGACATTATTAGAGTCAGGGGCGATAATTAGTTCGAGTGACAAACCTTCTGCATCACTCCGAAAATCCATCTAATTAATCTCTTTCAATTGAGAGGCCGATAGGAGCCATTGTGCCTGTGCCAAACTCTTACATTCTATAAGTAGGTCGTTCACTTAAATGTTCGTATTTACTAAACTCTACGATTCACCAAAGCCATGAGATTAATCGAGGCGTCATCTATAGCTGGTAGGATCGTTGGTACAAGTCCTATACGCGTACGTTATTGTATAACGGCCTGCAAAGTGGTCTACTTTAAAGAATTAACTAACAGCTGACCAGAATTAACGAAGTACAGATGGCAGAAATAAATTTAATTAGCCGCATTGGGCAAACTTCAGAGTGATCGGTAGGTTAGGTATATTAAACTTGAACTCTGCTTGGAAACGAGTAAGACCACAGCCAAGCTAAACTTGGACCGGATCAAGGATTATCGCAAAAAATACTATTAGTACTAAAGATTTACTTCGCGAGCCTCCTGTCAGACTTTATTTACATCTAATTCCGATCCAACCCTGACCTAACCACGACCGAACCAAGGACTATTGCAAAAGTTAGTCTAGATTAAACGCGGGCTTAACTTAGATTCACGCGAGGCTGACTTAGACTGGAGTCCAATCGCGATGGATCCCTGTTTCGTCGAGGAAACTCGCGGAATCGGAACCAAACCCAAGTTTTAGATGCGATCAGGATGTTAAAAACGATGAAAACCACCTACAATCGGAACTTTCTCCTAGTCCAATACTCCTGGGACGAAAATCTCGCTGAATTCAAAAAGTATACAGTTAATAACCAGAGCGCGTTATCTTCTCTCAGTCTTACCAACTTGTACAAACCTAGAACACCTGTGGACCAGACAGCTACCAACCGCAAAGTGCACAGCTCTTTCGGAGGCTCTTGCGCGATGAAAGAAAAACCAGATCACTGGCGTCAAGCTTTTTCTTTTCTTTTTTCTTTTTTCGACACCCACTTCCCCCACCCAAGAGTCCTCACACCCTTCATCTTTTGCCTTCGATTCCGCTCACCGCTATTCAGGCTGAGTCATCGTGCGTGCAAGTGTCTCGAGGGCGTCTGCTAAGTCACATGCTAAATTTGGTTACCTTACCATCGGGATTGTATTACGCGCGTGGGTTTATTCTAATATTTCGGATGGCCGCGATGGCAACTAGGCCGTCCTCTTTCTATACTTATATCTCGCTTTCCCGAGCCTCGCGATCTCAACCTATCGTGATAAAGGAGGAAGTGCCTCGCATCGCATCGCCGGCACATCGTCCATTACGAAACTCTCATGAACTTGTTGCGCGTTGCAGGAACGTTGACACTCGAAAATGAAGACGCGAGATTTCTCAAAGAGGATCTCGATTACGTTCTTTCTTCTTCTTTTTTTTTATTTATATCGTCTCATGTTTGTAAACACGCGTTATTTTTACAAGATTTCGACTTTATCCCGCGGAAGACAAACGTTCGGTTCTGCAGGCTCTAAACAGAAAAATGAATCTTCGACGTGTGAATCACGGGAGAACCCAAGGAAAATGTTTGAAAAGAGAAATGTAGCGCTTGTTTTTTTTTTTACTTAGATAGTTTCAGAGCAATTTTCTGGGTTTTATTTCGAAATTTTCGAGTCGGATTTCGGAGAAAATGGCGCGGGATTCTGTGAATCGTGGAGGCATGGGGTTGAATCGATGGTTTTCGAGGGATGCCGCGACGAGAACTCTTCCGTGATCATGTAACACCCGCAGTGGGACGGAAATAATTTCAGCTTCTGAAGCGGGGTGAAGGAGAGAGACGGTCAAGTGGAACGAGTCAAGAATTTCTGCATTATGCGCCGCGCTAGCTCAATTTGATGCCCGTTAATAGGACCCATCTCGATGTCGCGCGAAATATCCGCCATTATCGACCGGATTTCATCGCCCAGAGAACTTTACATCGCGAATGGCGATCAAAATTTCAAGATTAACGTGTGCCTCAATTTCCGTACGAATTTATCGGGTCGCTTGATGTCTCTGTCAACGTTTCGATCGGACATTTTGTAAATTCCCCCTGCAGCCGCGTTGCATAGCGGATGCCCGTCGAGATCGTTGCACCGGTTGGTTAAATATAAATAAAACGACTACTTTTCGCGGCGCGATGAATTTTTAAGCACTTCCTCTTTACGGTTTCCGCTATTTTTGACACGATCGAACGAACGCCTATTCTCAGAAACATAATCGGATTCCGTTGTCAATCAACGAGACAACGCGCCACGATGACGTGCCACGTGTCTCCGGACAATGTTCTAATTATACACGCGTATCCGTGCATCTTTTATCGTTGCCGCATTAAAATAGCAACGGAAAATAGCAGTACTTAACATTTCCCAGGGGGATCGTCACGGTATTTCAGAGATTCGATCATCGGACTAAATTCTCAGATGTTCTCCAAAAAAAGAGGAGCACGTTACGACCGTGTCTAGTAATCTTAAATTAACGTAGCACCCAGACCTCACCAAGCAAGAAATAGAACTTAATTTCCCGCTTCGACGTCGCGCGAAGAAATCTCGCCTCTAAACGGGACCCAAGACCCAATCTGAACCGTCCGATCTAGCGGCAGCCAAAGTTTCCAGGGCAAACTACGACACTGGGTGTTTCTAATTTTGATAAACCTTCGGACCAATAAATTCCAAGTAACGGTGAGAGAGTTCCACGAAGGAAGTCCAGCACAATGGCTTCCCGAAAGCTGGTTCGCGTGGGCGCGAGAGCAGGGCGATCATATACTCGGCGAGCTTTTTACATAAAGCCACGTGCACGCATATAAGTCTTTCTAAAAATAGAAATTTGAGCAAGATGCTATTAATAGCGGATGAGTGTGTACCCACAGCCGGTGTGTGCTCCTCACTCGGCTTTACTCGCTGGTAACGAGCAGCTTTTCGGAAAGGCCGCCCCTACCAAACGAAAGAAAAACGGAATTCGATCCTTGGGATCCGTGGCTCTACCCCATTTTTGGGTCGAAATGGACGGACGCCATGAAGGTCTGATCGAAACGAGCCAGCGCCATCTTGGATCCCAACAAACTCCCTCGTAACCTCACCAGCGGGATCAGCGTCGTAAAATTGGTCCCTCGTCGAAGAGAGTTTTAAAAGTCGCCTTTGGTCGCGGTTATTCAAGTCGTGGACCAGCTTTTAGGTTAAGAAGCTTTGCGTTCGTCGTTTCCTTATTTCGAGCGCGACGAAATTTGGCGACCACGCTTGCTACAATGTAACGTGGAGAAATTCGACGGTTAATCGAGAAAAAGTTTCGAGCGTGTCTCGCTGCGGATTGACAGGCTGCCAATTCGACTGGTGTTAATCTAAAAATTATGGTATCGCGTTGCTGTTGTCCGCGAATGCCATTAGAGCCCGGGAGTTAGTCCAAAATGTATGAGTAATAAATTTATTTCGGTATGTCTCTCGCTGGTTCATCGCTCAGAAAACACATTTTCTGGTGTTCTACAATGTAAACGAATATCGGAGCACCATATCGCTGGGAACGTGATTCATGGCTCTATTGACAGATCTTGGCCACCACGCTTAAAATATCGAGCTTCAATCCGTAATGCGAGATAAATCAATTCTAACGAAATTACAATTAATTATATAAAATGGTCGTTTGATCGATGCGCGAACAAGCCGTACAAAAAGAGTCTCCTCCGCAGATTTCCCTGAAACCTCCTGAATACCTCCGCTTTCGTTGCTCTCTGGATTCGTTTACAGAAAAACAGCGTTACGGTTTCTTTCTAAAGTCGTCTGTATCTACGTTATTGCAAAACGCTGGCCGCCATATTGTATATTTCCCTAGCGTCTCACTGGCGCATACCTCTCTTTCACCGGTCATAAATATTTTCTTCCAAGGCGTTCGAATTGTTGTCTGAATGTTTCGCGTTCTCCATAGAATTCATCAGAAACGAATTCATCTCTCAGAACTTGGATATCTCTCAGTGAAAAAATGATTCGAATCGAGTTCCATTTCCCTCCATCGCGCGTCCTGCAGGGTTCATTGATGCAAACGCTCGATCCATCGATCTCTCCTATCGTTCCAATTTCTGGAAACGCGGTTGGTCGAAGCATAGCGGAGCACCACGAAACGCTTGACGATCGCTTCGATCCCATCGGAACTGCACGACGAGAACAGTCATAGCGAGGAGCCTGGCACGTTGGCTTCCAATAATATCCCGAATGGTCCCCTATAGTCATAATTTTCTCGAAAACTCGGTGACAATCGCGGCCGTAGGAGAAGATCCAGCATCTTAACGAGTTGTGGCCGTTTCGGTATCCGAAAGTATAGTGTAACACCCCCGCTAGGTGGAAGGCGGCTAGTACTCCCTCTGCCACCGCGACGTTGTCGTCAACAGCACTGACGTTCCGATGCACACGTGCCGTGTGCAAATGCCTGGCTATGACTAGGACGGGCACGACGCGAGAACTGCCATTCGAATCCAGTATTAGTGCGGTGTAGAGTGCTTCACGGTGTTTTTTGATCTTGACGCCTGCCTACCTCCCCGAGTTTACCGATTTTCATTCGTGACTCTTCGACCGATACGCCCGGTGGTGAGTAGTACACAGTACACACCAGTGTTCCGCGACCCGGTGAGAGATCATCGTACGCGCGTCTGTCCCGGCTGTTTTCAGGATCCTCCGTGTGGAGAATCGCGTTACAGAAGTTAGAGAGTGGCTCTTTTACGGGTTGAACCGCTGTCGATTGTCTTCGTGATTGGGAGACTTGCACCCGAATAGGAGGAAGTGAGTCGCTTTTCACGGTTTGGAGTACCCTGGACTCTTCCTCCGTCCCTCGTCGATAATGCATAGCGTTGATAATCGAGATTTAGGGTCCGGGCTGAACGAGCCCGCGTTAAGTTAATCCGAAGGGCTGTAAAACCGAAGGGACGATAGGAAGCAGGATTTTGAGAGTTCGTCTACGATGGACAGCCACATTTAGCCAGTGCCAGTAGGGTTGGAGTTACGCGGTCCATAAAGTTAAGACGCGAGGCAAGCTGAAACGCGATGAAATTTGAGATCGTACGGATTTAGTATGCACGGGGGTGGCGCGGCATTCTCGCGGCTGTTATGATGTAACTTAGGTTAAATTATATACAAACAATCCTCGTCGAAGTATATAGCTTAACGAAACCGATGGAAATCTTCAGAATTGAATTATCGAATTAGAGTAATCAAGATTGACTAAAATCGTTAGAAATTTATTACATTCGAATTTCCCAGTCAGAATCTCTCGCTTAGGACTGAAAAACCGAAAGGGATTTTCAGTTTTCCATTCGAATCGCATAGAAATAATTTTCCAAAACAGTGAGGGACAGAAAAAATGAAATACAGGTTAGAAGAGACATCGGAACGAGAAGGTAGGGGTAATGGCGACCGCGTTGTGGAGAATCTAGCACCTTCCCTAATACGGGCTCGCGATCCGGCATGTGTCTGCACGGATATAGAATCCTCTGTCTCTCTTTCTGCTCCCTCGTAGTCTCTCTAGCAATTCTACTAATACCGTGGCTACTGTACTCGCCACCAGAGCCGCCTCCAAAAGTCGCGCGACTTCTTAGCAACTTCGTCTACCAAGGAGTACTTGTACACTTTCTGGTGCACGGTTCGATGCTCGACTAGGATTTACATTAGCTTCCTTGCTGCCAATCGTAGGTTACATTACACCACGTGACAAGGAATTTTAATTCCTGGGGCTACAAAAATCTTTACAGACACAGTTTTAGGGAAACTATCCCAGTCTTCTTCATCCTGTTATCCAAAATTATCTTCTTTTTTTTACTCGCTTCTTTCGTGGATGGTAGTTACGTGGAATATAAACGTTGGAGTTCAAACTGGTGGCAAAAATAGATTCGTTCGCCGGCAGTCGGGTGGAGATCGAAACTGTTTATGTTCCTCGTGTAGGATTAGGTAACCGGTGTTATGTCTATTATATCCACTGTTTACGTATCGCGAATGGAGTTAAAAAGTCGGCACGTGAGCTCGTTTCGTTCCACCCTCGAGGATAATTCGAAACTCGGAGCTACTCCGCTCGTAACCGAGGATTCTTTCTGAGGGGACTCGAGATAGCGCGATTAGAGGAACAGTGCGTCTAGCGACATCGATCGTGGCGCTAACGAAGGGCTCTTTTTTGTTTTCAGTACAGACAAAATGCCTTTTAAACCAGTAGAGCACCCCAAGTGTCCCAAATGCGGCAAATCCGTGTACGCCGCGGAGGAGCGTGTGGCCGGAGGACTCAAATGGCACAAGATGTGCTTCAAGTGCGGTAAGTATTCGCTTAAATTGTTACTGACTGTTTCAAGAGCATGCCACGTGTTCTCCTTCACCTTGTGATTCGACGCGTTCAACCTCAGAGATGTTCGAACTTTTCTTTCAACGCTATGTCTGAGCACTACGTGTTGTATATTCTTTGAGCGTCGCATATGTACATTTGTCCAATTTCTACGCGTCTGTACTCTCACTTGTAGTTTCTGTACGCTGTAACGCGTCTAACAATTTAGTCCAGCGATCGGTGAATCGATATCAGAACGCGATTCGACGAAATCTCGGATCGATCCGCTAATTGTCATCGTTCGCGAGATCCGCGCAAGTCGTTGCGCAAAACACCATCGGGCGTTTTTAAATTTAGCCGGCTCTATAAATAAGTTTTATGCCAGTCCCGGATGGTTTGTCTTGGCCTTAATTAGTTTTGTATGCTAGCCAGAAATCAATTGGAACCACCCAGCGCGAAGCAGCCGAGGGTGCAACGACCCGCGCTTAGCTCGCCGGGAAAAATCCGTACTTCGTGATCCTACTCGAAATAGGAGCCCCATTGAATATTCATCCGCGGCTTCGGGTGCTGGCCGAAATAAGCTGCATCGAAAATTATCGCGATCACTCGCGTTTGTACGCTTTCGAGTATTTCACGCAGCCTTTATTCGAATCCGTAAAATCCCTCGAATGCTTAACGTTTATAGTCGTCATAGTGGTTCGTTGATTAATTTCCTGAAGCTAGCTGGCGCACGATAATCCAAATCCAAAGGATTCGGAAGCTTTTCTCGAGGACTCGGATCCCTAGAATCGCGTCTGCTTCCGAACGGACGAACTCCGCTCGTTCGAGCAGCTTCGATACCAGGATGAGGGTGTAGGCCGCAGCCAAACGAATCCATGCCTGTGTGTTGCAGGTCTGTGCGGCAAATTGCTCGACTCGACAAACTGCTCTGAGCACGAGGGTGAGCTTTATTGCAAAGTGTGCCACGGACGCAAGTTTGGTCCTAAAGGATACGGCTTTGGTGGAGGCGCTGGTTGCCTGTCCATGGATCAAGGCGAACACTTGAAGAGTAGCGAGTGAGTGCACCTGCTCGTCGTCCAACCACCCCCCCCTTTCCCTATTTCTGCCCCATCCTGAGTCCTTTGTTCTTGAACCGTAAACAAAATTTGTCCACCAGTCGTTTGTACGAACAGACCATCTCCCATAGAGAACCGTACACGTGCCGTTAACTAAAACACCATAAAAAAAACCAAAAAAAGTAATAAGAATTCGACCGACTCAACCAACAACCGACCATCGACAGCCCAATGATCCAACAGCATGATCCTCTTCTTGGTACAATAAAACCGTATCCGGAAGAACGAATTGGAAGGAGCACGAGCAGAGCTACCACTGAGAGCCTATGGACCGAGAGCATGCGTCTGCGTATATGTGTATACAGCACCACGACTGTGTAAACTACGTCTCCCCCGTAATCCCGACTTCTCACACCCGGATAACCCCCATTTTTCTCTCTTTATTTCTTCGTTTGGAAAATTCTCTTGCCCGACCTTTTATTGTCATTCAGCATTTCTAATTTTAATTACCCGGTTTTGTTTCTGTCTTCCCGTTTAATTGTAACTTTTACGTTTATTTTGTACAACTCCCGACTACCCCCTCGAGCCCAAACCCTCTGTCCCCTCTCGTGATCCTCTCGTCGTCCATCGGCACCGACAGCGATGATGGTGATGGTGGTGATGATCTGACGACGACGACGACGACGACGATTTATAATAATTGATGATTAACTGTGTTTAATCTAGTCGACGTTTTTTCTTTGTCACATTTAACTTCCCGTTTTCTGGTCTTCTCTCGTTTTTCTTTTTTTTTCTTTTCTCTGTCTCTCACGTCTCTTTGTTTACCGTTCTCTTTTCCTTTTATTTTCTTTTTTTTTTCTTCTTTGTTTCGTTTCGTTCGTTTTTCTTTTTGGTTCTTTTCTTTCTTTCGTTGTTGTCCGTGTGAACGACTGGATTAAGAACAGTCGTTTCTTTCGAACCGTATATATATATATAGGTATATACATTATATATATACTCTTTCTCGTTTCTTTTATGCGATTACTACACTACATTACGCTAGTTTATAGAATCATTTGTACCATCTGTAATAAATGCCATTAAAAGACGAAAAAAGGGAAAGAAAAAACAGAAGAATCTGGTCTTCTTCATTGACAATGCTTCACGCATTTTCAAACGCATTGACGGTCGGACAAAAATGTTCTTGCCATCGGCAAAAGATGTTCGTAGAAACAGGACGAGAAAATAGATTACTATGGTACAGATGAGAAAAAAGCTCTCGAAGCAGTTGTATACGACACTCTAGTATGTCAAAAACATTTTTGACCCACTGTACATGCATACACACCTACTTACACCGAAATTCTGGCTGCAACGAAACTTTGCATACACGTACACATAGGGAGAACACGCAATGAAGAATGCAAGGGAGTCCACTTTGCGGAATCGAAGTCTGACTCTTCAATTTTCGCTACTTTTGGACATAATTTTGTGACACACTACAAGATAAAGCAAAATTTTAAATTTGGATGGATTTGTAGTTGGTTCGATGGAGTTAGAATGGCGCTGCGATGTTAGAATTTGATGATTATTCGAAGAGAAGAAAGAATTAGAAGAAGAGCAACGTGAGAAGGGTGGACTCGCCCGCTTGGATTACAAATCAGAGGCTATCGGTTTAGTGGAAAGAAGGAGACACGAAATGGAAAGAAACAGTCCAAGCATAGACGAGAAAAGTACGTGGAAAAGAGTAGAACTCTTTCGAGAAAACGGTACGAATTTCTAACACGAACAGGACTTGTTAAAAGATTTTTAGATCTTGTGCTCCTTCTAAATGTAGATATTAATTAACGCTATAATAATACAGCACAACTGCAAGCTCTATCTTCTAATCGTGTTACCAAACTATGCTCGAAAAACTGAGAAGATGCGAAAGCTTGAAGAGTCGACTTCGCTTCCTCAAACGGAATTTCCAAAAACGATCGTTCCTTGCATACTTTGTCACGTTCTAAGCGCGTGTGCAAAGTTTATTTGAAAGCAGAATTTTCGGGTTGGGTGATTTTCCTTTTAGCTGTATATATAGAAATATTTAGACATATATATATATAAAGCAGTAAAAAAGCGTTTAAAATTTCGACCTGGCATCGACGACAGTGGGGTATGAAACGAGCACACAGTTTAAGGACGAGAAATGTGAATGTCAGCCAGGCTGTTCAATTTTTTGTTAACGTTCTAGCAACCGAGATACCTGCGCCCTGTTCTCCATCCCCCATTACCCCTTCTTTGTCTTCTCTAAGAAAGAAACGAAAGAAAGTACAACAACACAAAAAAAAAAAAGTAAACGAACAACCGACCGAAAAAGCCAAGCGCAAAATACCCTACTACCCCCGCCAGCCCCGCCGAGTGCGAGCCAACCGGAGGCCCATGATCGAACAATATATGTTGTCGCTTTATCACGAGCCTGCGCTCGAAATCCTCGTGATAAAGGGAACTAAGCGAGTAACAAAAGAAAAAAATGGTGAGCACCGAGTCAGATTCCGCCTCTCTCTCTCTCTATATCTTATTTATATTTCTCTCTCTTGACTCTCTCTCTTTTTCTCACTCACTCTCTCTCTCTCTCTATCTATCTCTGCCTCTACATCTTCAACCGCCTCACATAAGAAACCAAACGCTTCTACTTCTCGTTTTTCTTGTTTTAGTATTTTTTCTCTCCAGTTTTTTTTTTTTTCTCAATTTTTTCTTCGTCACTGTAATTTTCTTCCGCCATCGTCCAGGAAAACGATTCAACGCTAAATTTCTCGAACGATCTATCGATCCGTACTACACCTGCACGGCCTCTCGTACCTTTTTTTTTCGAGACACGTAACCTCGTAACCTTGCTAACACGTTTAACTCTGTGGGTGCTTCTATTTAGACGCGATTTGACGCGTACACGCGCGCTCGCTTACAGATACACGCGTAGAGGTGTCGTACGTAGACGAAAGCTTCCTCCTACCATATTTTTTTACACCCCGCTAGAGGAATTTTGTAGTCGGACTTTCTTTCAATTTTAATCAACCCCAAAGCTTTTCTCTGTCCCGTTTTTTGGCTTCCCTTCCATTTTACTTCTGTCTACCCGTTTCTTTCTTTCTTTCTTTCATTCTTGTTGCCTCTTGCTCTGTCCTCACTTGTTTTTTTTTTTCTGAGTAAAACGTATTATTATTTGGTTTCTTGTTACACACGAACCGCTTCTTGGCTCTCCTCTCGGGGCTCGGCGGAAGCCACTTGCGTGGTTGCAAAGGGGTCACGGGGTACTAACTAATTACTAACATGTGCCTAACATTCTAACCGCCGGGTTGTTACTCTTTCACCGGTTTCTGGTAATCATTTTGTTCAGTTGGAGTCTTGTGTCGTCGATCTGTGAATGGTGGAGACTACCGATTGAACCACGAACGCGATCTTGAAGAAATTCGGAGCTTGCACCATTTCACAGTTCGGCTTCCCCTTTTCTCTTTTTTGTTTTTTTTTTGCAGTGGCGTTTTCTTGTACTGTCTGCTTGCCCCTGGTGGTTTTCCACCCCCGGTGTTCCAACGCCCCCGTCCACCACCCCCGTCGATCGTTTTATAACCAAATTTAAACAAAAATTCAAAAAGATCGTCAGTATTAATGCACGTATCCCGATGATGAATTAACATTTTCGCAGCCGTCGACGCGGAGTGTCGGATTTCCTTCTTTAAATTGATCGCACATATAATCGCAAGACGATCTCGAGTAACACCTTTGGTGACGGGACGAAAGCTTTTTTAATGAGAATCGCGAAGTGACCAGCTGCAAAATTTGTCCTCCACGCTAAAGAGACACTGGCTGTGAATAAAGTTAATTCGTAAAGTCCTCAGAAATCGGTCCGTGGATATACGGGGCGGTGGCACGCCAATCGGGGATCACAGCTTTGCCTCGCGATCCCAGACCGGAGTGACAATCTGATCTCTACAAGGGGCACGTTTTTAGGGAGCTCGCAAGAGGATCGAACGCCATTCTGGAACCAAGAGCCATCGCGAAGGCGCCGGAAGGGGAAGGGTGTCCTCGATGCGGAGGATACGTGTACGCCGCTGAGCAGATGTTAGCTCGAGGAAGGGTGAGTTTCCGTAAAAATTGCTCGACCCGTTCGCTATCAGAATACTGTACTACACCTTGGTGCTGCGACTGGCCACGTCTCTATCGAGCAAAACCAGAAAGCTTGCGTTTCATTTCCGTGATCTTTCATAACGTACAGACATTGCGCAACCTCGCGACGCTTGAATCGTATCAATTGTCGGACGGAGGTAGCCAATGGAGTAGTTTCAAGAACAATTCCGCGTGTTATGTCGCCGGCTAGTAGAACAAACTAGTAGAAGAAGCATCCCCGAATATCCTCGGGCTACGTACGCTTTATTTCTGTCCAAGCAACCCGATACCAAAGTGGCCCCGATTGGAGGGGAGTTGTAAACAGTCCATGAAATCCGCAGTTATTAATCGACGCCGCCAATTGGACTCCCCTGACTTCGTTGAATATCTCGTTCGCGACCGATTAGTCACGGCTAATCTTACCGCTGAACGTTCTGGAGAGGCCTGTGTCGAAATAAGATGGCCGGTTCCTTGATCGTAGCAGAGAAAGCTGGGGGAGGATTAATCGGACCGCGGGGAGGTCCGCGGGTTCCGTCGACGGCCTCGCGTTACTCGATGCTAAAATTGACTAGATCGCCGGGTGCCAGCTACTCGTGGACCGTGACGTGCCGCCGTAATCTTCTCGACTGACGAAACGCGTAATTTCATAACAATGAGGGAAAAAATACGAGCGGAAAGAGAAGCCGGAGTATGAGTCGACGGCGGCTTGTTGCCGTTGGTGCCAGCCCAAGAGCTTTTCCTGTCTTCGTCGGGCTTGGCAGGCTACCAACTGGCCCTACTTGCTTTCGATGTTGGAAAATAACTTGGAACAGCCGGCGCGATCGCGGAGTAAACCGATGGAGGCTAATTGCCCTTCTTAGGCAACTGTCCGTAGTGCTTGCGTCGCGGATCGGCTTCTATCAAAGACTAATGCGACGCGTTTCGAACAGCGAGCTTCTGTTCCCTGCTTCGGAGCTTCCATCGCGGATCGAGTTTCAGAACGTCCAGAAGTAAACGCGTAATTTATTTCTAACTTTTGTCTATTGTCGTACGCGAGATTCGATGTTGTCGGCCAACTGGAGGCATCCCAAATCTTTCATTCGGCTCACTTTTTGGGATACAAGTGAAATACGTTGATACGATCTTTGTTTTCAAGCTAGGGTATTAACCCTTCGCGGGGATGATGAAGCGATCGGTTCGAGAAAGTATCTTTCGATTGATGAAACAGCGTTGGTCGCGAAAAATTTGGATGAAACACGTCGCGGCACCAAGACTAAGTTCCTATCGAATCGATCATGCGAGAAGATATTCACCCGTTGACGGGCACACAATGGTTATTCCTGCTTCTTGTGATTAGGCTTACCATAAGTCATGCTACAGCTGCAAAGCCTGTCATCGGTCTCTGGACTCTACGCTTCATTGCGATGGTCCTGATCGCGAGATATATTGTCGAGGTATCTTTTGCAATCCAACAACTCTGTACTTTTTTTTACCAATTGCTCGTCTCTTTTTCTCGATCACAACACCCCCGCCCGCGTGTACTGAAATTAATTCTCTGTGTCCTCTGTCTCCTTCCCGACGATAATCCTTGGTTAACCAAGAACCGTTCTATGGTCACACACTGGCGCAAAGTGTTCCGTAAATTGTCACACAAAATGAATCACTGTCGTAGTCCACGTTCTTTTTTTTTTTTTTTTGGTCGTTTATTTAGAGAACGAGAAGAAGCCGTTGTTCTAGGGGAACAACAAACTTCGACAATCTTGGCCTGAGAAGCGTTATCCTCGTATCCCATTTTCATATTTTTCTCACCCACAAGTGTCCAGTTCTATTACGATTTTGTAACACTAGGCTGAGAAATCGCAGCAGAACGTCTGGGTCTCTGTTCCGATGAGCGAACTGTCGCAAGATTATCCAACTAAATTCATTCTAAAACGTTGCAAAGACAAGGAATAACTATGTGTAATAGAACGTACGAATCGTTAGTCCCTCCTACTTTCAGTGACTAACATATGTCCCTTTGTGTCTCATGCAGCAATGGCACAAGGAATGCTTTAAATGTGCCAACTGCACCAAGAGATTAGACTCGGTCAACTGCTGCGAAGGTCCTGATAAGGACATCTATTGCAAAGGTAAGAAGACGCCACGATTGTCTCGCCAGAGACACGACGTGTTGGACATGTTCGGTGGAATGAAATCAATCGATACCAATGGCGAGTCACCATTACGAGTAACACCGACTCGAGACCATTCTCGTCCTCGCGAAACGTTCGTCTCTCGTTCAACGAATCCCACGTTTGCGTTGATTGCTCGTGTTAAGTGAACATGTCCAAGACGCGTCGTGTCCTTGGTACGTCCGGCGAACAGGGCGAAAGATCGAGCAGATACCTTTAACCGATGTTCTCTGCAGTATGCTACGGAAAGAAATTCGGACCGAAGGGTTATGGCTATGGCCAGGGTGGTGGCGCCCTACAAAGCGACTGCTACGCCAATGGGTGGGTTTTCAGAGCCAAGACTGAGACGGGAACACGCGAGAGATATCCCGCCTCGGCTTCTACACTCTCACTATATATGATGCGCTTGTCTGCTTAACAGCTTGCTATCCGAAGAAATTCGGTCCGCGAGGTATTGGCCACGCTGGGGTTATGTGGATCGGGCTGCAGTGCGATATTGAGGACGAGGGGTACGCGCCCCCTTAGTTATGCTATACCACTATTCGCCACTCTGTGTGTGTGTCTGTCTGTCCGTCTGTACCCGTCGATCGTCAGGAAGCCCCGTTTCTTACAACTAATTTCTCACGCCAAATGGAGTCGTCCGATAGAAACACTTTGCAAACAAAGCCCACGGTCTTGGCATAGTCTCACGAAGTAACGATAGACGGTGGATCGCGACGACGAGGAGATTCCCAAGAGGAATCCAATTTTTACGAATTAAATCGGTCCTTAGACTCGCCAGTTTGTGTGATCCGTCTTTTGGATTGCACCTTCTATGGTTACATCACGGTAGACGCTCAGTTTAGACGGTGCCTCAACGTGGTACTTACCTTGATGGGATTTAACGACGGAATAATTGTGTTTTAATTGAGATTTGAAGTATAGAGCTATTTCAAGGGGATTAGGATGCCGATCGAGCTCCATTTACTACTCAAAGTTGAAGAAATCCGGCCTACGAGTGAAAGAACGAATGAACGGACATTTGCATGTGTCTTCACGTGTATACGTGTACATACATACATACATATACATATACGAATCGACGCCTTAACGCTTTGCGCTATTACTTACCTTCACCACTATTCTATCTTCGAGTTACTAAACGGTTTTACGGCGTGCGATACTAATTCTTGAAGTGATCTTTTACAGTGCGTAGCTTTCCTCCCATTTCTAATGTAGTATCATGCACTAAAAGCACGCTCCCTTTCACGCGTGTAGAATTTGATTGCGCTATAAAAAAAGATAGATTCAACTTCAATTCCAAATCTCATCGTTAATACTGTTCTGATTATTAACAATAAAAACTCTCTGCATTTAGATTTCCATCATTATCGGCTATTCGCATGCGATTGCATTGGTTTGAAATTTCCGAGTAGTCAACCGGAACGAGTCGTTCGAACGAGAATAAATTTAATAATCTCGCTGTTCGATATCTCGTATAAAACTGAACTTCCGTCGGCCGATCTGTGCTGATCGAGAAATGTTTGAAATTTATTTACCATTCCTGCGACTCGACGTTTCGTTTTATTTATTAAGCGGGTCGATCGTGAAATCGTTGAATTTTTCAATGCAGCGACGCTGCTCCTCGTACGACCGTGATCGACACCGCTATAATCAAGGCCCCTCCTGGCAAGGGTTGTCCACGATGCGGCGGGGTGGTGTTCGCCGCTGAACAGGTGCTTGCGAAGGGCCGCGAATGGCACAGGAAGTGCTACAAATGCCATGACTGCACCAAAACTCTCGACTCGATCATCGCCTGCGACGGGCCCGACAAAGACGTCTACTGCAAGACCTGCTACGGAAAGAAATGGGGACCGCACGGATACGGATTCGCATGTGGATCAGGATTCTTACAAACTGATGGCTTAACGTGAGTAGCAGCGCTCGTTTCGATTCGGTAAAGCTGCTGGTCTAGAAACAAATTTGTTCAAATACGAATTATCGAGAGAAGAGTTAAAGGGTAAACTGGTAAAGCTAATTAACCCACGATTGAACGCGTGCTCTCCTTTCAGGGAGGAAGAAATTTCAGCCACTCGGCCGTTCTACAACCCCGACACGACGGCCATCAAGGCACCAGCTGGTCAGGGTTGCCCTCGCTGCGGCGGCATGGTGTTCGCCGCTGAACAACAGCTCGCCAAAGGCACGATGTGGCACAAGAAGTGCTTCAACTGTGCCGAGTGCCACCGTCCTTTGGACTCCATGCTGGCCTGCGACGGCCCCGACAAGGAAATTCACTGTCGGTCCTGCTACAGCAAGCTTTTCGGACCCAAAGGATTCGGATTCGGTCACACCCCGACTCTCGTCTCAACGAACGGAGACCACGCTCCCTCGTAGTAAGTCCCCAGCCTAGTTCGTTACCTCTGGTCAAAGAGTGGCGCTGTGCGAGTGAGTTAATCACGTTCTCTGTCAACACACTTTATTCCAGCATTGATCCAAAGCCCCAGGTTGGCCAGAAGCGGAACGACGGACACGGATGCGCACGTTGCGGCTATCCGGTGTACGCTGCGGAGCAGATGATCTCGAAAAATCGATTATGGCACAAGCGTTGCTTCAGCTGCGCCGAGTGCCATCGCTCGTTAGACTCGACGAATCTGAACGATGGCCCGGACGGGGACATCTACTGTCGCGGTTGTTACAACCGAAATTTCGGCCCGAAGGGGGTAGGCTTCGGCATGGGCGCGGGCACTCTAACGATGGCCTAACTTCTACAGAAACATCGATACGCTCGAACCAGTCTTATATATATATAAATATAAATATAAACATAATTATAATTGTATCGGATTATATACGTGCGAATAAACGAGCGGAGCCAGCGTGGCTGCAGCCGCGTCCGGTTCGTCGTTTACTCGTAGGTATAGGGATATGTATATGTATAGACGCCTGACTCCTCGACTAACTCCGACGAAGTAACGAAGAAAGTACGCTGCTCTAAAAATTTTGAAAGTCAAAAAACGGACGAAAAACAGAAAAAAAAAAGAAAGGTAAAGAAGAACACGGATGGAAAAATTGTCTTTTTCTCGCTAATGACGACCGAATCGATCGTAACGAAGACTGCACGCACGTTTCGTCGATCCTCTTCGACGACGTGGCGCACGAACGACCGAGATACCGCGATTATAATCGAACAAAATACGTAAACGAGCAAGTTTTTATTACTTTTGTACGGCGAGCATTCGCACGATGGAAGCTCGGTCCCCTTTTCCCGACGCTGCAGACCCCGGGAGGACCGCGTCCACTTCCGTTTGGGGCGGACAGAGTTCGAAACGCGGGGCCAACGTCAGGCCAAGTCCCTCGGACGATCTTTGGGGCAACGAACAGGGGTCTGCGCCTCGGGAAAAGGACAGTTGAGCGTGACGCAGAGAGTACAAAGAGCAATATCCGTATACACCTGGACCGCAATCAGGAGCAACGATTGTAATAACTCGCGACAAAAGTGACGAGCGAAAGAAGAACAGACAGATGCAAAAATGATTATTTTCAATAAATGTATATTTCGAAAAAAAAAACGAAAAATGAAAAAAAAGAAAAACAGAGAACCAAAGAAATAGGGAATGTTTGGCCTGTGTGTTTCGTGGAAAGGGAAGCGGCGAAACGTCGTTTCGACGGCATTCTCGACATTCCATTTGTGTCTGATCGAAGACCTCGTCGAAGGAAAAGTCATCGTTTCAAACGAGCCTCGGTGCGTCCTTATAGAAGATAGACCCCCGAAGCATTTACTATATAAAAATAGTTTGGATATCGAGAGAGTAACGACGCGTTCGGTACCCATGGGGATGTCTCTGTGGGAACGCGTCCCCGGGACGGGGTGGAGTTTTTATGATTTAATCTTTAAGTAGTCGTAAACGGATACACGACGCGATCGATGGATCATATTTAGCGAGCTGTTCTGTAAAATAAATATTTCTTCTCGATCCCCGAAACGACCAGGCTGTTGATTATCGACCCCAAAGCGAGCACTTAAAGATTAAACGGCCGGGACGTGCGTCGTTTCTCTTCGGTTTAAGGATTAATTCCCGCGATTAACCGGACAGACGGAAGAGCGATAAGTTTTCCTTCGACTGTTTGGAACGACTGCCTTACGTTTTCCCTCCTTTCTTTCATTCTAGTTCACTTACTCATCATTCTATCTCTCTCTCTCTCTCTCTCTTGATCACATTCTAATAATCACTCAAGGTTATCGTCAGGGACACGGACTAACATTATCCTTATTACGAATGGACCTTAATAAATCTTATTAAGCTAATGTATAATTCTGTGAATGTATATTGAATGGCCAATGATACACACGTCAGTGTAACTACATCCGCTGTCGTTCCTTATTTTTATTTTTATTTTTTTTTTTTCTTATTTTTTTCTTTTACTTTATCTGTCTTGTCCATTTCGAAAGTATCCTTGTTTCTCGTTCGATGGATAGTAAGTGTGAGTTTACGGTGTAAAACACTAATCTTCTATATTTATAGCAACAACTGTACAGGTGCCGGCCACATCGATATCCTCCATTAACATGTCGTTTACTTTCACTCTGACGAAAATACGGGAAGGAACGCTGTTCAGTTCTGTTTCTCATGTGTTTTCCTCATTGCTCCTAAGACGTCTAAAGTCAAAACTTCGGTGAAAATCTGTATTCGATCAGTTTCGAGGTCGGACTAAAAAATTGTCTCAATCATTCGTTCGAATCATAGCCGGTTCCTTCTTCACATCTTTTTCTCCTCGACAGGTTTTGCTTTTAAACGCCTTCGCGTGCAACTTATCGGCATAAATGCTATTCATTCATGTGCTAATCAATGAGGAATGTAGGACGGTACGTAGGTATCGGTATCACTAGGTTTTCCAGTAAGAATCACTTCGAATCATTATCAGTATCTTCCAATAAGGTCGTATTTCACAAGCACTATCACCACCAAAGAAACAAACACACTGATCACCAATAAAAAAAAAGATAAATAAATAAGTAAATAAAATACGAATAAAATAAAACTTACCTAACCAATCCTAACGAGTAGGATTAGGAGTAATCCTGCAGTAATACCCATAGTCTCTGATAAAAATCATAAAATAAAAGGTTATTAAAAAACAACGTGAAAATCGAGAAATAAATTCGATAAAGTATCTAAATAAATAAAATAAAAGTTCCGGTAACCTTCCACCGAAGTCAAAGTAGAATACAGTGGGACAACCTATGGGAGGCGATCCTGCGACGGATCGAGAGCCTGAACAGCATCCGGTTTCCGCTCTGGCGCGCGATATTATCTATATTTACACAGGTTCACTGGGATGGAGCGATTTCTTCGGGACGATTAGTAAAGATTCGCGGTTTTCAGCGGCAGCGGATCCAATAAATACGGCGGTAGCGCTGCTGAGAAGGGCCTGGGGCTACATGAGCCCCATGTTCCACCGCCGCCGTTGCTTCCTCGTGTGTTCGACGAGTTCACCTCCGCGGACGTGTCACTGTGCTTCACGCTCACCAGATTCGGGTTTGCGTTCGGTTTCACCTCGTTCGTGGACATCACACTGTTGGAGCTGCCTGGCGGCGTCGCTGGACTTCTTGGTGAACGTCCCTCCGCCTTCACGTTCCCTGCAACAGGGCTGGAGGCACCGCTGTCCACCCCTATGCCACTCTGGGATGTCGATTTCTGTTGGGCCAGCCTCTCCTGCTTCCGAAATTTTGCGCGACGATTTTGGAACCACACCTGAAATCAGACAAGCGAATTTCGAAGACGTTAACGATTGCATTCTCGATTCGCGATGGCGAGTAACGTTCGTTCGTTTGGTCGAAAGCGAAACGAAAGAAACGCGTCTCTGTATTCCCATGTTCCTCGACTATAATTCGCAATTAGTCGAAATCAATAAATTCCGGTAAATATTTCGTGGAACCCAATCAAAAATATCTCTGGGTCCAGGTCGGCAGAGAGGAACAGCGGGCAGCAGCGGGAAAGCGTCGGTGGTGTCCGGCTCGTCAGAGCGAAACGTCGGCACAGGCAGCGCTCGTAATTGGCTCTAGTTGGCCAAATGAAATATTTAACGAATAAAATAAACGGAAAGCGGCGGTGACCTGCATGTTAAAGTAGCGGATTTATTTGCTTTACCGTTTATCTGACCAGCAAAAGCCACCCTCTTCTCTACCCCTGAGCCGTTCTGTCTCGCTCTCTTTCACTCCCCCCCTCGGCCATCCCCTTTCGTTCGTTCTTCGACGTGTGTGCACGTGGATCCCTCCCCTAGATTTTCCAGGGGCGGCCACGCTCAAGCTTCCTAGTGGTAGAAACCGGGAGAGAGGGGGAAAGGGGTGGATTCAGAGAGTCAGGGGCGCGGGACACCATGATGAACGTGATTGCCCTTTCCGGACGGCAAACACTGCTATTGGATTTTTATCAGCTGCTGCTGCTGCTGCTGTTGTTCAACGGTCGGTGTTCGAGAAATTCTAGCAAACTCCGGGACGTCGAACGTGTTTAAATCCTCCCACTACTCTCGATCCTTCGGTGCTTCTGTTGATTAATCGGGCGATGATTTTACGGTCCTTTTCTCTGGAAGAGTTTCGTGTGGACACACTGGTGGTGTAACACTTTGTGTTAGATTTCAAATTCGAGGCTTGCGTTTCTGATAATAAAAAGGTTGATATTTTTTTAATCGATCCTGCGGAGAACCGCGATCCAAAGTTCGTCCAATGTAGGCTTCGCATTCGAAGAACGCGGGAGTCTCTTTGGGGTAGTCCTGAGGTACTTATCGCGAAAGAAAACTGTCCGCTGATAAATGCGACGTCATTGTCGAGGGTGGTCTAATAAAATTACGTCATCGTCGACCAGAAGCCAGTACGTGCCAGTGACAACACTAATAATTCGTATTTGGCCACGGACCAAACCCCGAAGAGACCGTAGCATGTGTACCGTTGTTTGCCGAACGGACGACGACGACGGCGTGAATTAGGGAGCCTACGTGCTGGCGTTAATGTTAAATAAATACGGTGCGCCTAAATAAAATGCAACGAGCCGCACCGACAGATGTCCACCGCGTTCTAGATAAATATTTAAGCCTCGCTTTACGCGCTCTGTTGCCTCCGCACGCCTCTTTTACTCCGCCCGCCAATCAGTCCTTGCTTGTTTTGCGCCAACTTTTTCCTTCGGCTCCCGCCGTTTCGGAAAGAGCGGATCGTAATTTTCTACCACCCCTACGCATAAATTCTGAATCTTCCGGATTATTTCAGAATTCCTTCGAGAGATTTCGCGAAAAATTGAGAAAGATGGAGCAGCTGCTAATTGTATGTTGAAATTCGTTTGGGAAAACGAGCAGACTATAGCTGCGAAAGTAATTCGAGGTAAGAAGTGCCGACGGACCCGAGGAGGGAACTTTCTTCGGTGATTAGAACTTCGACTCATAACACTGATGGAAATTACTACTCCCTTGCAATATTTTCTACCAGAATCACGTTTAACATCCTTATCTGGTGTAGAAATCGTAAGAAACAAGCGTAGCCTCTTAACACGATGATAATAGCCAAACGACAAGTTACTTTGTCCATTGAAATACACCAGACTGTGCTTTCTGGATTGTACAACCTTTCGAAAAGGGAAAGCAGAAATTTTTAGCGCCAGAGCAAATATAGGATTGACAGAAAGAACCCTGGAAGCTTATAGAGCCGTCATTAGGGATTCAGTGGTGGTAGAAACGGGTTTCCTCTGTGTTTACTTGTTCGATTAACCCCCATGATTCTCAGTCGCAGTGATTTCCTCCTTCTGGACGGGTTAGCCAAGGATTTCGTTCCGTGACAGCCTTAGGGGTTTGATCTGAACCTACGGATGAAAGCCTAAGCCGGAAAACAAAATTATTCCATTGTGAAATATCGTTCGAGAGAAAGGAGGATCTAAGATATGTCTTTTTTGATAAATTGTTCGAATAGAATTAATTGTAACCAGTGGTTCTTTGAGTTCATAAAAGATACCAGGGATGAGTATTTCTAATTATAAGGCTGTTTGGTAATTTTACGATTTTTTAGAATTCTTTTAGAATTTGTAATCCAGACGTTTAAAGTGAAAAATGTGACTCAAGACCAGAGCAAACGATTCACTCTTTATGCGGGAGGATGTTGAAACTTATGAAACATTCACGGCAACGTCCAAGATTCTCTCGATGCGTCACATTGAGCGAGTTATAAAGATATATCCGAAATGCTGCTATCAATATCACAACGGCCGGAAGTCGGAGGGAATCAATGTTCAATCTGACTACTTCCGCTTTGCCACCCAAGTCTGGGCCATTTAATCTTAATTAAAAGAGTTTCTCATTGTCTCTTCTCCAAAAGTTTAAAAAACAAAAGATTTAAAGTAAGTTTGCGTATTTAGGGGTCAAATAGTTAATCTATACTACTCAAGGATTCGTTAGCGCTATTAAATCAGACGTTCAATAATAGAATTGCAGTCAATGGTGATTGCTACACTCTCAGCCAGCAGGAATCGTCTTCTTCAATTAGCCAAATAAGTTCGGGGCGGAAACGCATGGCTCTGCAGTCAAAATCCTGATTAAGAGATGCATTGGACGGGCCAATGCCATCTCGTCTGATGAATAAATCGCCTTGGACAGATCTCATTAACTGCGTATCCACTTTCGTGTCTGACCATAGCCGTGACGATTCACTGTCGGTGCATTCCATTGCGTCGCGATGAAACTTTAACGAAACTGTGTATATTTTTATTCTGACTGAAACAATTTCATACATATTTTTGTTAACTGTCCACGTTTATGGCGGAACGATTAAAACAGCCCCCAAAATTGAGGAACGTAAACTCGTTCGCAATAAGCAGATTCCTCGTAATCCCAATGCTTTCCTTCCAACTCCAGGTTACCTTCGCTTCTTCCAGAATCCTCCAGCCAAGCCATTTTTAACACCAATTATCCCGCTTAATCTCAAGCATCAGCACGATAACGCGAGAACTGGCACGGAAGAAGTTCCAGGAGTTCCAGCGGAAACGTTGAACACTGTCGCGCGAGGTGGTGTGCGTTGCAACAGCGTACGTCGTTCTCCGTGGATGATACCCAGCAGGACAGTTTTTAATCACCGTAAGTGGATCTACATAGAGCTCGCAATTACCAGGGTACACTCTGGCCATGGGCCCCTTGTGTATCAGCCACCCTCGGCCTACCAGAGCCAAGCCAGCTCGAATGTTTTCCCCATTTCATCCCTCGGTGCCAGCGAGCCACCCCACCTCGCCTCCTTGCTTGCCTCGCCAACGAGGATCCTTTCGAGTTGGAAGCGTTATTGCCTATTCCTTCGTTGCTTTTTGATCTTTCCTACGTCTTCCCGTTCATTTATCATTCATCCACCCGCGTAAGGGATAGCTTTTTCTGCCTCCTCTCCTGCTTTCCTTTGATAAATACCATTAAATGCAAAGAGAGACGCGGAGTAACACTTCGAGCATCTGTGGTCTCGATTAATCGGAGCCTAGGAATTTATTGGAATATTAAAAACCCTTTTCCTCGCGTAAAAATGAAGTAGAATTCAGCATGGTTCCTTTGCATTCGAAAGCACTGCTGCCAGCGTTACGAGATGTACATTTCTTTTCCATATTTGCGTTTCAGTCGAGCAGGTGTGTGCACTTCTTTCCTCTGTCCCGACTTTTTCCGGGAGTGATTTTCTTACCATCTTTTTTTCGAGTACAATGTCTTTTCTCACCGGCGAGGGCACTTCATCAGAGTTGCCTCTGTTCCCCGGTCACCCCCTTCCCCCGTCCCTCTCCAGAATTAACCTTCTGCTTCCCGTGACGGTGCTCGACCGTGTCCCACGGGGAAAAAGAAATTCATGTTGATTTTCCGGGATTCTCCCAAGGCTGTCTATCTCTAAATTGCCCCTGTGTTTCTTTGTTATATCACCGTGAGAGCTTTTCATACCCTCCGATAGTGGAAATTTCATCCAATTCGAAATTCCATAAGAATCAGGGAAAACAAAAGTGTTGAAAAATCAGAACCAAGAAACTCCACTGGTTACGTGCTTATTTGATAACATTTCTAATTTTCTTAATCAACAGAATCGTACGGTGATCGAATAAATGATCATTGTTTACCCTGAAAAACCCTGAAACCGCGTTCGACCAGACTTTAGGTGGCTCGTGGCACTCGAAACGATTCCACCGTGGAATTAATTGTGCTTAGCCAGATCGTTCCACTTCTTTCAATTGGATGCGGACCCTTACGACCTCGTAAGAGCAACGATTGTTGGTCCAGCAAAGTAACACCAGCCTGCTCACCCTCCGCCCGCTTCTGCACCCTGCCACGTCCCATTGATGACACCGTGGGCATAGGGTGCTCGCGTGTCGCGTGGCGACACGTTTCACTATTCTGAGTCACATGTCATTCCGTATGAATTACAACTCCATTAACGTCCCATGCAACCTGCGAGCATGCATAATGCCGGCGAATCGACCGGATCTGTTTCTCAACGGATACGCTGATTTATGGGGAACGATGAAGGAGACCTGATCCTTGGCAGCGAGGGAAGCTGCACGCTAAAGTGATTGGATTTTTAATCTTCGGCCTGGAAATCTTCCTGTTTCCCTTTCAATTACAGAGAAATGAATTTTCTTCCGTAAAACGCTCAAGTTCTTCTCCTCTTGTTTCTTTTAAGTTACGTTCCACCCCCTCGCAGGATTTTAACGCAATTATTCGTTGCTTTGTATCGAATTGGTCGAGTTCTTGGTGCTCGAAGTTTAAGCACAAAAAATTCTTCGCCTCTTCTTCTTATTTCACGTTGAAGTCCATTTAATTCGCTGAATAATTAATTTGTCGTTTCATCGAACGATTGGGATTAGTCAAGTTAGGGTAGGATAAGAATAAGTTCGAGGCAGCTTAAAGGTGGACCTAAGGGCACGAATTAGAACAGATTCGAACTGACAGAGGACTACCCTCTGTCTGGGGAAACCTCCTTGAAAATGGCGGTCGGTCCGCGACGCCGCAAACTACTAGAAAATTGATAGTAACTTCGTGCTTAATTATCATGTGTGCACGTACCCTCACGCTTGCAGGATCTAAACGAACTAAGCAGAACGTCTAATTAACAGAGACATATCGTTTCATTGCTTCTGATCTCGTGTACTATATTTTCTTTCAAATTTACAGAAGAATATTAAATTTTAAATTATTATTATCGTTATTGCGAAACGTGTATATGCTTGCAGTATCAGAATACTAAAATTTCGCTCGCAAGAAATTAATTCGAATGGAGTTGCATCGCAAAGGTAATTAAACCTGTTTATTTCAGGCATATTTTCCGCCGTGCTCATCGAGGAAATTACATTTTCGCTGAAACGTAATTTCAGAGCATTTTCAGAATATGTTACTGGGGCATTAGTGATTAGCGTGATCAGCAATAAAGTTTGCCGCTAACTGAATTTACCAGCCGACACGATAAGTGTCGAAAGTGAACAACCTGTTCCGTAATTAGGGAAGTACAAATTGCGCGACATTAAATCTGTCCTGGTCGGTAGACTGTAATTTCCGCTCTAAAAATATTGCCACCGCTCGTCTTTCCATCGATAGGAGTACAGGCTTTGCATAATGCTTATTAGAAATTCACCGTATCATCAGCGAACGGCGGAAAGTAACAAACGATAACGTATCTCTCGCAGATCCACTCCAATTATCCTATCTTTTAATCTAAAGGCTTGTATTATTTAATAAGTACTTGCAAAATTTCATTCACCTTGTCGACGTGATCGCCATGCAAGGCGATCCTAGCCAATTTTACCGTATAATAAATTTAATTCGATTCGAGAGTTGGCTGCACTATAGCGCCGCGTGACTACCATTTTCTCGAGCATTAACGTAGCATCCGTGATTGGCAAGCGTAATTATTATTACACGAGGACCGGGGATTAAGAAAGACGTTGGTTCCTGACATATTCCACGTCTATCGAACCCGCCTATTTTTGGCCCCGCAGCAGACACCTGCTGGAAACGTATGCGTCCTCAAAGGGATCGTGGTATTCATGATGCATGAAGTTCAACCGCGAAGTAGGAAGCAAGAAGGTAACCGGAAGTCATTCACCTTGAATCCATTTATTTGGGGGATTGAAGTAATCGAAGTATAATCGAGCTTTTTCTGCAAACGATTCCGATGATTAAAAATGATGAGGGAGATCGATTGACGTGAGAATGCATGGCTAATCGAAATAAAGTGAAATCTAGAACCTTTTATAAGACGCGAGGGGATGTGAATTGTCAGTCAGATGAGATTCATTCATCTCATCGGAGACTTTACCTCTTTCATAGATTGCGAAGTTTTCAGAGAGTTGCACTGAATAATACCGCGGAAGATTAAATCAAGTGATATGCTAACGAAATCCGTGATCGAGAAGACGAGGAAGATACGAGAGCAGAGTGAAGAATGGACGTCAATACGTTCGGAGACGGAAACGGAATTGGGGTGTCCGTAAAAGCTCGTGAGCCGCCGAAAATGCAAAACAAGTTGATTGGATCATAAATTTTGCTCGTTCGATTCCGCGTCGTAGCAGGACACGGGGATATCCGTGCTGAATCTCCAACGTGCAAGAAGTTCAAGTTAATCCGTCACGCGCGTTAGACGGTGTAATCCATCAAGCAGCGACTTCCAGGTAACCGTGAAAACGAAAATGGGGCCTGTAATGCAATTACATGGCGCTCGTGTTCCGCCATCGCCCTTGTCCCTCCGTTTCCAGCCCTCCATTTTAGGTGACGCCGGAGGGAGGACCCTGAAGTGGAAGCGGATGAAAGAACAGCCTACTGCAGGTGCTATTTCCCGCTTAGTTCCTTCTAACTTGGTTCTTTTTGCAATCATCGTGAAACGTTTTTTATAGAAAAGATTGTTGGATCCGTCAAGCCTTTGCCTTACTATCACAGGAATAAAATATACATGGAGCAGAGTTTCTGGTGTTTACCGTAATTTTCTTAAATGAAACGTGACTTACTTGGACTCGAGCTTCCGTCAGATCAATCTTCATGGCGATCTCTTCTCTGGTATAGATATCCGGATAGTGAGTTTCCTGGAAGGCACGCTCCAATTCTTTAAGCTGGGCCGACGTGAAGGTTGTTCGTATCCGACGTTGTTTCCGCTTTTCCGCTAATCCGTCGTGTCCGGAGTAAGCCTTATATCCTAGTCCACCTGAAAATTGAAAGTAGAAGAGAAATTAAGAATGAAAATTCTGCTTGGTTTGAAGTGTTCCAAAGTAACAATGAAGATAGTACATTGTTGCTGTTTCTACTTGCTAAAACTGGCGTGGACGAAGCTTAAATATTTTTTATGATAAAGCTGTGTCTGATTTATCATAAAACCTCGACGTATTACGACATGTTCTCCCTAAAATCGTTCAGTTCAAGGTTTCTTCCAATCAGCGATAAAAAATCAAACAACTACTCGCTGTTATAGTTCCTAAATCAGCCATGCATTGCGAGGATTGATAAAACATGAAGGAAATCAGTGTGGTCGGGTTACTTGGATGGGAAACAGCGTATCCAAGAACCTGGTGCCTACGAGGACGTGGCAGCTTATAGATTATAGAATATAGGTGAGGATGGCTGGGTTTGCGAGCAACGTAACCATAGCAATGAGTGACTGAAGGGAGAGAGGGTGAGAAAGAGCGAGCCAGGGGTGAAGGAGACGTGGTACGAGACAGACGAGAGCCGGCTGTAGAGGAACGAGCCGGTAAATGAAGGAGAGACGAAGAAAGAGTGGAAAGAGAGGCAAGAATACGAAAGAGGATCAGAGGGAAAGAGAGGACGAAGCACATCCATTGATTTTCAGTGCCATCTTGTCGTCGTTTTCACAGGAAATACCGGTGGTAGGTTCCAGCGCGGAGACGAGCCATCGCGGCAACTTTCCCCCGACGAAAGAAGGACCACCCTCTTTTTTCTGGGAAAAAAACGTGCTCCTTCGCTCCGCCCGAACATCCTACGCTCTTGCACCTTCGATTGATTGTCTCCTCGTAATTTCTACAGTTTTAACGACGCTCGGTGCTTGATTTGCCCATTCGTGGTTGTGGAATGGAAATTTGTCGAATCGATGAGGGGATTTGAATTAGATTTATTGCAGAGATACTTCAGAATGTTAGGTCGTTCATTCGATTTCTTATTTCTTACTTTTTTCATGCCATGATTCACTGTGACGTTCTACGTTCACGTCTAAGTACCGAAGACTAATTATTTCAGGAACGGGAACCATAGAAGGGCGATTAAATCGTCAACAGATTATGCATGGAGAAGGCGACGAAAGTTCTGAATTTCTAGATGGATAGAGACTTTAATTTTTCACTCCCCCGATGGGAAAGTAAGGTAATGATTTATGGAGTGCAGCAAGCACAAGCTAATTCATCGCAAAATCATACTATGAAAATTGATACATCAATTCACACATAGCCTAATAGCAAACGACGAATTCCAGAATATTCATTTAAAAATCGTGTTGAAAGAGGAATCTATATTCTGAGGTTTAATATTCTGAAAACAAACTGTATTCAAAATTGTTCGACAAGAAATACGCCTATATTTCTCGAGTATAACGTTTCCAAATGTGCAAGATATAGCCGAAACGTATGCAAGCCAGTTAAAAAATGCATCATCCGAGGAAACGATGATCAGATCTACTCACTCTGCAGATTAATGGCCGACGGAAAGATCGAGGCTGCGTGTCGGTGGACCTCTTGCGATCTGGCAGCCATTACCGAGCAGGGAGTCGCGTGGGCCCCGTGGTGCGCGTGGGCATGAGAGTGGGTGGTGTGATGGGCCCCCAGCGGCGTGGTGCTCCCGGTACTCGCGGTTCCCGCGTTCCCCGGATAACCTGCGGCCCTCGCAGCTGTGTACCGATAGGCGGCCTGGCTCATCTGCGAGCACGAGCTGAGGTCCCCGTATCCACATTGCATCTCGCTGGCGGCCAGAGCGCAGCTGGAAGCTTCGAAACCAGCGGCCGCGGCCGCAGCCGCCTGATTCAGGTAGGAATAATCCATGGTTTCACTCGATGCACCGGGACGACGGAGGTCAACAGAGAGGCGGTCTTCGTCACGGACGTCACAGGCAGTTCGACGGCGGCACTGAGCACAGTTCACCTGGACATTGCATCGATATACTCCTTATTTCTCTTCCATCTTGACTGTTTGCGCGACAGCGAGCGATCAATCGGATCCCTCGAGATATCGGTGGTCGATCGCCGGTAAACGAGACTGGCACGTTCTTCCAATCACTTCAACATGTTCACCCGAGGTATTCGAGGTTGGATACGATCGAGCGAGGAGGCAGAGCGTTGCTGAAGAGGACGCTGAGGGCCCCGGCCGGGCCCTAGCCGCGGCGTTCCTTTCGGCCCCAGCAGCGGCGTGTTTCTTCGGCGTGGAAATCTCGGTTAATCGCAGGGAGCCCAGGGTGTGCGTAGGCCGCGATGCCAGCGTCACGTAATTCTCTCTGGTGCGCGGACGAGCAAGCTAAGGGACGCGGGTAGCAGCCGGTTGCTCGATAGCGGTGGCTTATGACGCGTAATCGGATCAGCGATATCAAATTATTGCGATTATAGCCGCGGATAGAAAGAAGTTTTTCGGCCCGCTTAAGAGAGCCCGAGACGACCGACTGGTGGGTCTCCTCAAAATCAAATGATAAGCTTAATTCAATAACTGACGGAGAGGGTGCCACGCCGGGGGTGTGGCCGCCGGTCCGTTACGGAGGAACGGGTTTGGTCACTGTCTGGCGTTCACTGAGTGCTGATTCGTCGATCCGCGTGCCACCCCCGGGGTTGAACGAGAGAGCGAGTCGCCGCCCACACGAGGCGCTTCTGTATGTTCATCCCCGTCCGCGTGCCACCCCCGCTACCACAGCCGACCTCTCCCCAACAGCCATCAGCCCGAATGAACGCTATCATTCGATGATGCCCGCCCTCTCCCCTGGTCTCGATTTTACGATCGATTCCGGAGCAGGCCGTTTCCGCTGGACACTAGAGCCACGCTCCTACGGCTATGTACACTTACACTTTCCCGTCTGTTTACGCCTGGCTCCTTTCGTGGCTGTCTTGGTACGATGAGGATTCGCTTCCCGGATGGTACTCCGCTGATGCTGGCCCGTTAGTTTTTGAATGAATTGAGGATGATGGATTACTTCGTGTTTGGGGTGAATGGGTTGAACTTGAGGTAGTTCGCTGCCGCGTCTTGATTGTAGACGCTAGCTGTAGGCACTTGTTCTTATGAATTTCTATGGCTACGAGTATTACTAAACATGAAGGTCTTGGGGTTCTTTAGTAATACAGATCTATTGAAGTAAGAATTCAGTCGAAAATGTGGCAGAATCATTTCTCCTCGCATTACTCTATCATGAAAGTTTCTAGAACAGGTTGTGTTGGGATTCAAGAATACAAACAGCAATTAATATTGTACATAAATAATCCTCCTATGGTAACAACACGGTCTTACATCTCCTAACCAGTTACATGAGACAACAGAAACATCGAATAGCGCATGAATAAAGGCTGGGAGACCATGGGAGAAATATGATTTATCCAAAGATAGAGAAATTACATGACTAAACATGACACGAGGCCGCCCTTAGGTAGGTGGCAGGAACCTGTGCGACACTTGTTTCGCACTTGTTCTCACGAAAGGGCCGCGATGAGAGCAGTCCTGGTGCTCTCGACCCTCTTCCCCGTGTCTCGTCCCGGGGGAATTCTCTTCCAGGGTACGCGAACATAGTACACGCCGTGCAACACCAAATCGTCTATGGTATATATACTAACAACACATAGGTACGGACTCAGCCATTGGCGTAGACTTCTCCATAACTTTCCCATGCCACGGTAAGGAGGACTCGAACTGCACCTATGTATGCAAATACAATATTAGAAATTAAGTTATGCGATATTTGTTAAAAAGTTACCAACAGAGTTAAACAGAAGATTGTGCTACTAAAAGATACAGACTTAATGATAACTTATAAAAGTTAGGTTCTAAAACATAACTTACCTTTCTCTATAAATTATTTCTGTTTATCAGTTTATAAATGTGTGAAAAGATCATAAGTTGATCGTTCTATCGGAAGGTAAGCGAAAAGTAATCGTCAGATCGATATCCACGCCAATGGCAACAGCTCAAACATGTACGCTCGCGTAAACACACACACACACACCCCTAGAAACCGGCGTTTTGTCTTTTATATCAATACAGAGAACGTCAACCCCCCTTAGCGGTCTGATACATATGTCCTTGATTTGTCCGGAGAATAATATTCTCCTGGAAAGTTGATTAAATATTGGTTAGTGATCTCGGATGCCCTTCGCCCCCCCGTTGCGCTTCCACCCCGTCGACTCGAAGACCCATAGGAATACAATTTAATATTTCCACGTCCAAGGGAAAGTCGACTATTTTTCTTTCGATTTACACGCGGCCCTGTCACTATCGCCTTACATTTCTGCGATAGAAATCGTTTCATACTTACATATATCACTGACTCTGTTAGATCTCGAACAATATCTCTCGAGACAAGAGTCTTCTTTAATTCACAAACACAGATCGAACGCAATTAAAGAGGTTATGTTACGAAGTTTCGATCGCATTAAATATGCACCCTTCACCCGATCTGCGTCGAGTTTCTTTATTCATAAAGAATATGTTGCGTAACATTTTCAGTTTCTAACCCTTTCAATGATCGTTACGAAGACCATATCGGTATTTCCGACATAATGAGCCGTAAAATATATTACGAGGATAATTAGCTCAATGTAAAATTTTACTGCGTACTGATTAAAGTGGGTAGCAATTATTCGTTTGCCATCCACTTTCGTGCAACGTTATTACGAGCTAATCCTATTTATCGCATGTTACGCATGTCTATACACACAGTTATTTTCTCCATCGTGTCACGACGTGGAATAATTTTGTCTTTGTGTATCAAAAAATCGTAGAAAAAATTGTAACCTCAATCGAATAGGTTATCAATACGACGCCGCGCGTTGAGTATATTAAACGAGTATGTAATCTAACTTACCAATTGTAATCGATGCAAAGGAATTTTCATGCAACCACGGTAATATTGAAAGTGATGCACTTTTTTGCATAACATACGACAATATTCTGCATCGAAAATATATCCGCCTATTGCCACTTTCCGTTACGTATTTTTTAAGTGAGTTGCCAACAGGTGGCACGGTCGAGCAATATTATTAAAATTTGAATTCAATGATATAATCACGATTAATATAATTAATTAAATCGTTGTGAAATTATCATCTCTTTCATAGGAACGGCGGAGACACGGATTTATTATTAATTCACGTACAAGTTGAACGTTTTACGTAATTTAGATCGTGCTATTGCAAATTTTGAACGTGACTGGCAGCGCCACCACATTTAATGAAGCTTTTTTCGTTGGCGGGAATGTCCACGTTGGACAATGCAAAAGAAAGGAACAGACGAAGATTATAAGTGGCAATAAAAAAACAGTTTTATTAGAAATTTATTCTGAACGTGGTATCAACTGTTTTCGCTATCGTTAGACTAGCAACGTATCTATAAGCAAAGTTTCCATCTTAATATCAGCTCCTCATAAAAAACGAAAATGCATGGACTTAACATTCGAAAGAATGATTTGATATCATAGAATCACGTAACGTTCGATAATCTCTAGGAACGATCAATTTCCAAAAAGAACAAAACTTCGTCGTATTGAAACATTCAATTTTAATATGTGGAATTATACAAAGGCAACGTTATCAGGTATCAAATACTTGAATAATTTCTAAACGTAACGGAAAACTGACATTAAACGCGTCTCGTACGTGGCGCACGAAAATTGCAAAATTATTTCCTCTCTCATATTTCATAAGAGACATATATATCAAAACAAAATACACTTTAAATACACTTCCAAAAACGAGTATCCTCACTTAGCTTTCTAAATCTTGCATCTCTATATAAATATACCTACACCTAACCAACCTACAAAATAAAAATAATATCGATTACTAACAAAGTTGCAATCTAACAATTGCTTGAAAACCATCAGTGCTCTCAATTAATAACATTTATTTGCTCTATCTTCTTAATTACAATATCTATAAGCACTACTGCAAGTATCATTGCAGAAAAGCGTAATAAATAAATTTACTTACCTCATTAAATATGATAGAAAATATATATGTGAGATATTTATTTCAAATTATATAGCAAATTTATTTTTCATAGAAAAATACTTGTTTCCTCATACAAGTACCCTGTTCTGAAATAAAAAACAAATAAAAACCATTAACTGATATTAACTATTTGAAGTTTCTTTTTTTAAGAAATGAATTTATATCAAATGTACCATGATTGGGTCGATAGCGAATCTCCTTGCAGTTAACTATAGATCGCCTCGATTTTTTATTGTTATCCCCTTGTTGTAAATTTGTCACAACCGTTTCGCATTCGGGTGGTCTTACCTCCACTATGCTCTGTTTTGGAATATGAACTTTGCAAACGTTCGATGAATCGTATTGGACCTCAGGTCGATACAAGACTACCTTTCTTGGATGTGAACATTCTTCGTAGGAAACGTTCGAACGATCCAAATTTGGTTGTTGAACGTAGACAACTTTATTCTGTTCGCATGTGGGCACGAATATTACTTTCTGGGATGGTTCTTGAGGATACGATACCACGCGATAATTAATACTTGGGTCAATTACCTCTACGTTATCGACAGAAGGAACATGTTTGTTCCTCTGCACGTATATGGGGATTTTCTGTGCTTTCGAGTCGCGTTCATATGCCAAATACTTGATTGGCTGCTCTTCGAGTACCACAGCATCTTCCATACACTGGCTGCCAGCAAATTTCATTTGGGAGTTTCGTTCCTCCATGGGCAAAATCTTCAAATTCTGTACACCCTTGAGGATACTAATGTCAGCCACATCTCCTCGGCAGCATCGTTCAGCTTGGAACGATCTGGATCTCTCGATCTGTGGTACGTTATCGTTCGAACACTTAGCATTCGAGTCATTGCATTGATCCACCACAACGTAGCAAACGTGCTGGTCGTTGTGACACGTCTGACTGTTTTCGCATGCGTGCTGTTGCTCGACCCTTCGCAACAACACTTTCTCACAGATCGTTGGCTTCTGACATACCTGCAAATTTTGCATTTGCGATGCATTAATCTCCTTACATTCCTGACTGCAACAACCTAAATCATCTGAATTCTGTGAACAATGAAGCGTTCTGTAACAAGTCTCTGGCACTCTCTGGCAATTCTTGTGCACCTTGCAAGCGTTCCTCATCGATTTTTGCTGTTGCATAGTCACGTTTCTCTTTATTATACAAACGTTAGAATTATCCCTCGTTCCATCGGTGATTAAATTGTTCAGGTACAAACAGTTTCCTATATTCCTCGAGTCTTTCTTTGTGAACATTACAGTCTTTTGATTCGACGCATACTTCTTGTTCACGAAAATGTTTCTGTGCACATTCTGCTGTTGTTTCCCCTTGATTGGTTGCGCGCAAGAACTCTTTACGAAACGTATTTCATCTTTACGTACATTGGGTGACGCGATTACACAAGTATCTGCATCGAAATCTTCCGTGTTTGTAGGATTACACGAGTCACTTGCAGTGCTCAACGTCTGCAAGCTCCTCGAGTTCTCATCCAGTTCCGGTATCAAAGAGTGTGGGTTGAAACGAAGGTTCTGCCTCGACGCATCGAACAACATCTCTCGTGGCTCTTTATTAATATGCATCGACTCGTGGAATAAATTTAGTCGACTGTTATCATTCGCTACAGCATTGTTGCACCTCCGCAATATGGCTGGGATGTGCTTCAGATTCTTCGTTTTAATTTGATGCGGAATTTTCAGATTCTGTTTCCCACTATGTCTTCTGGATCCTTTATTTGAGATATGAATCGTCTGTGCACGCTGATTTTTGCGTTTCATCACGTGTTTCTTATCGACGATAAAATCATTCTGCGGCTTTGCCGGAACGAAAGGAGTAAGATTATTCTTTTGTTTCGTCCTTTCGTTCGTTTCAAAGTATTCGAGAATATTGTTGTTTCTGAATATAGAAGATGTAGAACAGTTTTCCTCCAGGGACGTATGATTGCTTATACTTGTCGAATCGTGATCACTTATTACATTATTCATTATTTTAGCCACGTCCAATTCACTGGTGTTCTTCATTCTCGCACCAGAGCTATTCAACAAAGATACATCAAATAATAAATTCGACGCGGTTCTCTCATCTCTCTTTCTTCCCATGCCTTCATTCGGCATTAACATTGAATTTTGGTTTTCTTGGTCGTGTTCTTTGCTTGTTGTGCAACCAAGCTGATAGTCTGGATTATGGCCAGTTACGGATACAAGGTCTTGGGTCCACTCAGAAGGATGCAATTTAATTTCTGGAAAATATGTAGTCGCAGTAGTGGAGACACTTGAAGTAGTGCAATCGTCTACAATCGGGCCACGTTTAACTATATCACGCAAAAATTGACTATGAAACGATTCCGCATACATGTTCCTCAATTTCTTTTTCACCGTTGTCAGTGGGTCTGTCAGAAATAACAATTAGAAGATATGGAATTGTAGAGCTATAAGAACAATGAAATATGGTACCTGTTGTAAAATGGTCCAAAATATTTTGCTGTGTGAAATTTTCGGAGCAAACCATTTTACACAATTCCTGGTACTTAGTTAACGCACAATTACGTAAATTTTCCGTGTTAATCGCATCCCTTTTTCTGAAACAATTGTTGGTGAACTCGATGCATTTAGGGTCATCAGAATCATCATTGCTCGTGTATTGAGCTTCTGAATATTTTTCTTTTCTGTAAACAGTATATAAGCTGTCACAATGACCCAATTATTGGCGTATTCGATGATTTTTTTCGATTAGTTTTTGGTGATTTTTCTTTAATTTTTCTTTACATCTTCTATCAAATTACCTGAGACTTACCCATCCACTTTACATAAAACTGGACTTAAGTATATATCATGAAGAGATGGTTGCAAAATGTTTCTAATGCTAGCATCGAATTGCGAGTCTTTTAAAACCTGACCATTATTGTTTTCGACTAGTATACCTCTGTGAAATAAAACAAAATATGTTTTTTAGTTCAAAGACAATTTTCCATACCGCTACCACTTACTCTGATTTGGAATCATAGCCATCTAAAAGCTTTTGCACGTTTCCTTGCAAACGAGCGTTCTTTACATCGTCTGAAGGAACTTGAACTATAAAAAATTAGATTCCACGATTAATTATTTTACATAACGGAAGTTTGTTATATTGCACAACACTTACATTTTCTTATTTCTTTTCCAGTCGCTCCATTTCTGTATATACCAGCTGCCTAAGGTAAAATGTTATAATTTAATATTATTATGTTAATTTTTCATTTTTTTCATACAATAATTGATTATATTTACAGGTTTCGGGAGAATTCTATTCGATATTCGTTTTGAGTTTCGCGTTTTGTTCGATTTGCCATCGATTTTCGTTTTCTTGTCCTGAAAAAATTGTTTGCACGTGAGGACCACAGAAGAGGAAGTGTGAAGGTAAATTAATTGTTAAAACTATACATATTCCTCTCGTATGCCCGCGAAACGTTGCAAAAGTTTTACGTAACTACTCTGCCAAAATTTGTATGTCTGCGGCTTCTGCGGAAAAATTGCATGCAAAATATCACGTTCATGAGAATTCTATTTTGTAAAAATTGTTGCAAACTGAAGTCAACATTTTTTAATTGAAAAATGTTTTAATTAAACGATTAAACGGTCCTCGTATTTGCTTGTCGAATAACAACCAGAAAAATAGAAAGAATCGAGTTATTTCATATTTTGTTTCATTCCTTTTTCGTTTTTGACTTCATTCGATATATCGAAACATTTCAACACATACATACCTAGCATTGATTTACAAAAAATCTAGTTTTTATTCGATAGGTGAGATTTAAAGAGAAGTGTTAAATATACGTCTATTTCTGTATGTATCAATCCAATATTTCTATCACTTCCAGAATATTTGAAACATAATTTGTTCTCAGATTGTCGCTCACCTTATAACATTTGGCACAAAAAAATAGTACAGAAATATTAGAATAACTTACAAAACTTTCAATGACGCGTGTCAATCGTCTGACATAACCATAAACATTGTAAAACTTCAAATATACTCGTACATCGGACGGGACATTATACGTTCCCTTATTCGCATTGTAAATGAAAATAAATGAAATATTTCGCGATTAATATACAGATCCACGATCGAAGCTCGATAATAACGAGTACCAGCGTTCGTACGACACCTTTTTCGATTTCAGCAGCCTTTGATGCAGATCTGTCAGGTCTCTTTTGCGTTTCTTCTTCTTTAGCCGAACTTTCTGTTCTTCCCGAGCAGTCTCGTTCTGTCCATCGGCAGGCATGTCACTGGCCGCACCGTTGCGTCTTATTTTCCCCATTTCACGATAAGAGACAGAACGAAATTCGCGAAATTCGTAGAACGAGATCGACGTGCGTCTCGATATTTGTTTATATTTCGTTACTTCGCTTCTTATAGCGGCCCGAATATCACGTACGATGACAATATCGACGTATTTACTTTGTCTCGTTCTACAGACGATAATGCTTGTCTATGATTGACCGAGCGACACCTAAACTTATCGACGCCGAAACGCTGAACATTTTGCACGTGCCTCGCTCTGTATCAACGCACTGGTAACTGAGTCCATCAGAGGCGGTGGTTATTAAATTCGTGTGTTACAATTCGCACGACATTCCCTGTCATCACTCGCATAGCACGCACGCATCGAATGTTGTTGGAAAAAGTTATTAAATATCGCACTGTTAAAGAGGTTAATACATCATTTTCGTGTAATACGTCGCAGGGCGGTTTAATTGGACACGACGCTCGATAGACAACAAGTTAAATAAAAACTACGCAATAAACAGGCGAATAACCGCACGCGTAGAATAGCTGAGAGAAAACGTCGACCGGACACTCAGTAGTTTGTTGATACGCGTCGCGCGTAGACGTACTAGTGCGTGTCCGATACGATACATCACACTTTCCTACGAGAATCTTCCATTTACGTATTTGTAGAATTAATTCGCAGTCGTTTTTCAATGAATAGATATTTTATCTTTTACGCTACTACATTATTGTTAAAAGTGTTCA
This sequence comes from Xylocopa violacea, assembly GCA_963969225.1. Classification (NCBI taxonomy): domain Eukaryota; kingdom Metazoa; phylum Arthropoda; class Insecta; order Hymenoptera; family Apidae; genus Xylocopa; species Xylocopa violacea. The sequence continues at coordinate 36,947,946 of CAXAJV010000004.1, read as the reverse complement.
TTTTGTTTAAATATTTTAGAATACTAGACAGAGGCAAGCGAGTCGTATATGTTCTATGAATATATACATGTTGAACTACTGTCTAGTAGATTGAGAGTCTATTGAAAAATTTGTTTTACGATTATCAATTGTAATTAATATATTAAAAGGTGGTTTCGCATATATATACGGCGTAATTGCTATTAGATATATAAGTTGGGTATTTTGCGAGACAAAATACTTTGGAAACAATTATTTTTATGTACGTAGGAACAGTCGCTTGACCAGTTGTGTCGACGCCATATTAGTTTCGTTCGAGTTGAATTTGGGAGTGCACGCGTCGTTAAAGTACCAGTTACTTTGTTATAAATTAGTTGTTTTATGCGCGTTTGTGTTAATAATGTGTTCAATAATGCAAGTACTAATGTGTTTCAAGTGAATGACGATGGTACGCAGGGGAATTAACAACTTATCTGCAACAACTTCACGCTAAAAAATTGAAGGGTGAGTACAGTTTGCTACGACAATATACGAATATACGCTATTGTTGAACAATTAATATTATATCGTGAAACTTGTACTTATTCCTAGATACATTCACTCTTCATTTAACTCTACGTTGTTGTTAATTGATGCTATCATGATTAATAAACATTATTAAAGAACATGTTGGTATGTATTAACACTTAAAGATGTGAAATTCTGTATATGGAAATCCAATGTTGTGTTACATTTCTTATTTGAAATATGTTGTAATAATTAGTATAAGTAAGAGCGTATACTTTATTAAATAGGTTATATTATACAAAATAGACCATATGTATCATGTTAAGCAAAATCATTTCAACAAAGTTTCCGTAGTGTAGTGGTTATCACGTGTGCTTCACACGCACAAGGTCCCCGGTTCGATCCCGGGCGGAAACAGTTCTTTTTTACATCTATTTTCTTTTGGTTTGTACGTACATGTTCCTTAGACATATGTATGTAATATATTTTCCAAATGTTGGTAATGATTTTAGCTTTATATATAAATTTATCATAAAAAAATCATTTTGGTTGTAACACGACAAAGTATAATATTAACCCATGGTATTTTGTACTCGATTTAGTAGGGAAATATTTCATCGACTAGAGATAATGTTTCTATATTATCTTCGATTAATTATTAACTTGAAAGAGGGTAATATTATAACTGCAGATGGTAAATATCATCTGTCGGTACATTCTTGTACTTATGGTCGATTACATCCAGTTTGAGGCTTTCTTTGACAGATGGCGCACTGTTTGATCTTTTGTATAAACATCTCGATTCCTATAAAAAAAGTAAATTTTTATTCATGTATGTAGAAGAAAAAGATGTAAAATATGTTGGTACGATTTATCTAAATGTTTAACGATATCAATCGAAAATGTACTTTGTTAACCTGCAAGCATTATTTCAGTTTTTATGCACTACGAATTACGATATTTCCAGTTGCATACCACGAAATTATCTTATCTTTTTCTAACCAGTTGTCGATGTAAAATTATTTTTTCAATTCATTAGCAAGCTTTTAATCAGCAAATGACTGCGGACTCTACTGGACATTTCTAGTTCGTGCTGTGCAACTGTTTGTCATGGTCCATCGTATATTTTAAGTCTCACTTTATCGCTTGCGCGTAATTACGGTGCAAGTTTACGAGCCCTGCGAGCCAGTCTTAAATCGAGACTCGAATTACACCACGAAATGACTGTTTTCAATGAGGCAGTAGCATTTATCCTTCCTCTAAAACTTTTTCTTCCAGATTGTACTCGTCTTTCTAGCTTCTTCTTTATAATACATATATTTCAATATTCACTGTTTTCAATTTTTACCTGAACCATTAGTGTTGCAGATACTTTTTAGAATAACTCTAATGGAACGTAATTTGTTACAGAGCAAATTTCTTGGCTGCGTCCACGATTCAAGGAGAGGAAAGTATCGGTGCTGGTTTTTCATCCTCCGGTGAGTCATACTCGTACACATCCACGTATGTATACTGTAATGATTTTTAGTCGACTCTCTACGGTCGAAATTATTCAATGTTTATAAGCAGAAACAGTATATAATTAAAGTTTCTCACTTATCCTAACACTTTAGGAGCTCAATGATTAGAAAGCATAATAAGGTAATCTCAGGGTCGATTTCTATGGACAATCACGAAAGTATCGAACAATGCACCATAAAAATCAGCAGAAAACGCCGAATAATTTCCCACGACGGAATCCCAAGACTCGTGCAAACGCGTCTACCGAGTTAGCTCGTAATTAGCGCGTGAGACAATGCCCGATGGCTATCGCGGTAAGGTTGACTAATTGCAAGGCCGATTTTCAACGCGGGAACTTCGACACGGTGGCGCATTGTCACCCCCCAGGGTTGCAAATTTGTTGTACAAGAACCGGTATATCTGTATATCTAATTAAAGGCAGAGCAAGGGGGAGCCACTCTCCGTGGGTTATAAAACAGTTCTTGGGCTAGGTAAGAGGCTTGGAGGAGACTCGAGGAAGGATATGGTCGCGCCCTAATGAATGAGAACGTCGTACAGCCTCGAGACTGTGGGTACTTGAAACGACGAAGCGTGCATTTCGGGGTTAAAACACCTCACGGTTCCGTAGGCCACCGTTGAACTCGAGCTTCGAAAACGCGTTACGTTTCTCGTGAAAGACACGACAAACCTGCCTCTTTTCGGGACGCGTTGCGTTGACCCTTGGAGAGTCTCGTAAACGTCCGTGTCCCGAGGAAATTTATGGCATCGTGGCTCACGCGCCTATGCACCTAGCGCAGGGGATCTCCCGTGAACTTTCGATGGAGATTTGGTTTCTGTCGCGGTGAAGCGGACAGATTATTTAGGGTTATTCCTCGCGGAAGTTTTAAAACGTTCTTCTACACCTTTTACGTTCGATCACGGAGGACTACTACAATTACTAGACACGAGGTGTTTTAAAAACGGGCTCCTCTTAGCCGGAATGGAGATCCATGGAAAATAATTCGTTATTTATAACGTTACGCGCAGATAAATACTCGAAGATATCGCAGGATCGTTGACATTTTTATTCGACTCGTCGTTTTACTCGAACTAAAAATAATTCTGCACAGTAGTATCGTGTGTTTGTAATACTATCCAAGAACCTCGAGAAAAATGCTACACGTTACCGCCATTTTTCTATGAACAAACAAACGGAAACACTCGCGAAGGGTTTCGATATCGTATTTTATTTCCACGAATTGGAGGAATACCGAGTGTAATCCAGTTATACAGATATATATATAGAGTTAGAACGCTACGCAGAGCCTCGGTTTGTCAGGAAGAAAGCTCTTCAAACATTTTGGAAGCACATTCTTCAGCACATCGACGCGAATAGGTCATGGTAGGCAGAGGAAGGAAGCGAGAGGCATGTATCAAAGGGTAAAGAGATGTGGGAGGGAGAGAAAGAGAGAGACAACGCACGCAATGGGGGTTTATGTAACTCGGGCATTAGTGACTGTGACGTCACGACGCCGCGACGCGATGCAACGGTTGCACACGGTCGATAGTGCAGTCAACTACTGCATTATACGCAGTCGACCTTAAAGATCTATGAATTGCACACGTTGCAAGTCTCGAATAACATTTCTCAAATGAATAGAATATACTGTACGGACTAGATTAGAGTCACGGTGCAGTCCACCTGCACTTCTTAGCGTAGTAGTTTCGAAGTCCTCGGGAAACAGTCTTTCCTTTCGTTCAAGAATTCCAATGCCTGTGGGGCAGGAGAACGAAAGAGGAGTGGAATAGTACGCGTACTAAACCAAACAGGGAATCGAGCCCGATACGCTTAGTTAAATACCTACACGCGTACCCCAATTGCACCCCACCAGTTACGTAACAGGCATTCCGTCAATGGACTCCAAGGGGGGTTTCCCTAAAATTCCCACCGAATCCTTTCAACTACGTCGACGAATCGAAACCTCGATGCCTCACGAGTGTGTCCACTGCAAAATTTCAATGCTGCAATTAATCCTCTGCACATATCCAGACTAATTAACGTACAATCTTATGAGATTTCAGTCCTATCGATTGAAATGGGTCTCGTGGTAATAAAAAAAAACGACGAAAAGTTGTACGTATTCTACCTACTCAGTCTTCAATTGGTTAATCGTATAACCGACGAATCTCTGGGCAATTAATACCGCGAAACGCGGCGAGGAAGGAGGAAACGTTTCGTCGCGATGAGAATGTATCAATCAGCACAATTTAATGCCGCGGGAAGCTGCTGAAGGGAAAAAGGGGTTTTGCGCCAGAGGCACGGTGCGGACCGAGACGAGGTTACGAGTCGAAGAAAGACGGAACGGTAGGAAATAAAGGCAAGGAGCGATGGCGCGCGTGAGCGAGAGAGAGGTTAGAGGAACGAATGCAGCGACGGACGAGCCTAGCGAATGAAGGGCGAGCGAGTGGGAGAAGAAGTGGGGAAGAAGACAGCGGTGGGGTCGAAGAAAGGGGGAAGGGATCGGGTATAAGTAAAGTGGCGTGACGGCAGAATCCGAGTGGGACCAAGAATCGAGAGAATGAGTAAGGTTAGGTGAACGTATCGCGGCACGACTGAGCCGATAATCGAAAGCCTCGAATGGAGATTTAGCAGCTAATCGCGGCTTCGAGCCTCGCTCGAGTCCATGAATAAAAAGGAAAGACGCGAGGATCAATGAAAATGTTGCCTCGACGAAAAGAGTAATGTTAGGGCCGCGTTGTGGCACGTAACGCGTGGTACCGCGTTCGAACGGAACGAGGAGGATCGGGAGAGCGTGGATGCAAAATTTGCTGGATCACGAGCGAGCCAGGAGGACTGGAAGGGGAAGCAGAAAATAGAATGAATATAGGAAACAAACGGAGATAGGGGAGAAAGGGACAAGGAGAAAGAAAGAGAGAAGAGAGACCGGAGGCCTTGAACTGCTGCGGCGGTCGGCATTGCAACTTTCCGCTCTACGGATCTCTCTGTCTCCCCTTGGCTTCTCTCTCTTCAGAACGTTTCCCTCTCCGCGAGCACGAAGCCATCCTTCTTCGATCGACCGTACCCACTGCACCCTATCTTTCTCTCGTTCCCTGCCTCTATTTACATCGTTCCACTGAAAGTATCCGCGGCTCGATGCTAATAATTATTCCTCTCGCTCCCTGCGAGACCGGAAGTCGTATCGATCCACGTTTCGGACTCGGATGAAACCCGTTCCGTCGGGTTTCGCGTCGCGCCCACGGAGATTGGTACCAACGAGGGGCTAATTGTTTGCCCCACTTCTTCGCTCGCGTAATTGGGGAGATCGCTGGTACAATTCCACCGTTTCTGGATTCAATTTTCGGACTAAGAACGCTGTTTGGTGCCGCTTCGACATGGTTCGAGACGATTTTCAGATCTCTTCTTAGCTATTTCTCCGGGTGGCGTCGCTGTTGGTTACCAAGACTAACAGAAAATAGTTACCAGCGAATTCCCAAAGTCCAACAGGTACAGAAAATAACCGTCTCTGTTAGCACGGCGCGAGTCATAGGGTGCATGTGTGTGTGTTTGTGCGAGCGTTTGCGAGGAGAATGTGCGCGCGCGTCCACCAGCCAGCCAGGCAGCCATCGGAGATCCGGCACCTTGAACTTTTATCACGTGCACGAACAGAGCCGCGATAATAAGAGGCGGGATTGTTGTTTGCATAAGCGAGCGCGTAACCGAATACCAGGAAACAATGCTTCGCGTGCGAAAATCGTGTTTCTCCGGGTGAGTCAACGATCGGGACCACGGGTTTCTTGCACTCGATTTTACGCCCTCGAAAATCCGTGGAACTACCCGGACAGAAATAATCCGACCGACATCGGATACTTTTTTGTTAAGTCCGCTGTGCAAAACGTATTCTCGCCGAAGCGTGGGCTGGTTTTACGTTCTCAAAATCGAGACTCGACTTGCTTTCCTCCTCTCTTTTTTAAATCGCGAGAAACGCGTAGGCAAATGTCGATTTAGGGAAGTAAAATGTCCGCGGATCACTCGTTCGAGGGTATTAAAAAATCGCGAAAGTCGAAACCCGTGTTTCGTTAACCTCGACTGCAACAAAGAGGAAAATGTTTTTGGCGGCGAGTTCAGCGAACAGTATGCCTGAAACAACAGCAGACAGCAGCCAGGAGATTCATTAGCACAAGCTGAACAAAGAATGTCGAATGACTCAAAAGAGAAACATTCGTTCTTCCGAGGCAAAGCTGCGCGAAGTTTCTTGGAGCCCGTTGTGGCCGTGATCGCGCCCCACGGATTCGCAAGATTATTGTGATCCTTCCTATCGTTGGCTCGTTATCAGGAAGTTTTGCCAAAGTGTCATAATCCCGATAGGAACAATCGAAATGAGTCAGACCGCGTCTGTCTGCGACTGAACATTTCAAGTTCAAGTTGGAATTAGAATATTTACCCTCGATAACGATCGAGGCTAGGGTTATTAGAATGCAACCGTTGCCACGAGTCCTCTCAACCCCAGCTAAAATGTCCCTGCGTGGAAATTTGTTACTTTCCACCAATTCTTTGACCGTATTCGATGCTTTTGAGACATCATTGAATTCGATAAGTTTGCTTGCGGGTCAATGGACCTGGTACCACTGGAAATAGCAGATTTTTATTCTAATCGCGACAATTAATATCGAATAAACGCGTGACTGATTATAGGTGGATTATAAATGGTCCAATCTGGAAAATCCGATCTCTATCGGAACAATTCGATTGGACGGAGTCTATTCCCATAGAGAAACGGACGAAAATATTCCCGCGGAGTGAATGAACGCGGGAGACAGCATCTATTTTAAAACAATTAAGGTTTTCACTATTTATAAAGGGCAACGTTTGCGTCAAGGGAGGTTATGATGGGTTATATTGACGTAGGCAAATTGCATCGCGTTGGATGAGTTACTGTCAATCTTTTTATAGTTGCGCCCAGAGACGATTCTGTTGGCGGTTACGCGTAAACAATCTTTTTATAGCTTGTCCGCCTGTCGAAAAGCGCGTATCGAGGGGAAAAACGATGGAAAGTTCACTGTTCCCGCGTTCGTGGCGAACGAGAGCAAAAAAACGCTGGACGAAAAAGGTTGGCCCTCGTCGTGTTTCGTTAGGACGCCGAGAGGTTAGCCCACTACGGCGATGACACCCTCGAACTCCACACTCTAACCTCGAACGTAACGTTTGAAATCGCGAAAGCCCTCAGCAGAGTTCCCTCCTCGTCTTGGGCTGAAATCGATCGACTCCACGCGTGCTCGATAACCCTCCAGAAATTCGCCAGTAAGCATGGAACGGGTGTCCATCGAGGCACGGATAGTTTCACCCTTAATTGGTCAGTTGTCCGCACGCAATCCGCAACCTTCCACCGTTTTCCCGTTTATTTTCGTACCCGACCTCTTTCCTCGCCGCGGCAGCCATCGAGACCGCTCTCGAGTGGCGCGCTCGCGAGCCCAGCCCGACCAGCGTGCACCAGTGTGCTCCCTGTACGTGTAAGGCATTAGCGTCATCGTACGAAATGTCAGGGTTGAATCGCTGGTAATAACCCGGTTCTTTAACCGCGCTACTATGCAGATTCACGAGCACGTACGCGAGGCACACGGCGACCCTGTTATCGGCCTCGTTAACTACCACGTATACGCGCCGTGCCGCGATCTGATGCACGACTGGTCTATCGATCGTGAACGGATCGGCTCGATCCTCGACCGCGAGAAACATGTACGTAGAACGGGGCGAACATCCCGTGAGAAACTCGATCGAAGATCCGCTGGACCCATCTGGCCGGTGGTATCCGCCATGTCGGGATGTTCGCTGGTTATTCTGTGTTTCTTTAACCCGGACGATACGGTGCGCGGGGACCCAGTCGCTTCTAAATTTCGTAGAAACCCGATCATCGATCTGGCATTCGCGTGATCCCCGGGTCGTGGGAGATTGCATGGCAGAGCCATGGGATTACGAAACTCCGCTCGTTGTGCTTCAAAGTCGTTAGACCCGCCCGAGTTCACCTTTGCCGTAGTAAGACCTACTTTGGTCTAAAGTCTCGCTCGTGAAATCCGTACGGGACCTCGCAGAAATTAAGACCTTTGACGAGGAAGCCCCGAATTTTCGCAAGTCTTTAGGGTTCGCGAGGATCCCTCGTGAATTAAGCTCGCAGGACTTAGTTCGGGTCTTGGACTTGGGATTCACGGATCTCTGATCTTGAACCTGTGGCGCGGGCTCTTGTTCGTCCCGCCTTCGGTTCTAGGATCTCAAGGTTACGGACTTTGAAGTTGCACGACTTTATGGCTGCGAGGAAGCGACTTACTTCTTCGAGCACGCTTCGAGTAACGCAGTCGACGATCGAAACGATGATGAAAAAAATTGAGCCGAGTGTGCAGGACTTATCGATACCTTGGGATTTAGAACTTAGTCGCAAGGCGTGGCAAGGAGAAGGGTATTTTACAGGGACGATCCTTTAACGACACTGGCAACGGCGAGGGAAATGTAAGTCGGCTGGCAAAGGCCAAAGCCAGTGTAAAGGGGTGGTTATTGAGCGGTGTCTCCGCACAAAGCTCTCTCCTCGTACGCATACAGATCCGACTAAATCAATACGTACGACTGTCGACGTGCCTGCAAGGTACACGTCTGTATATTTAGACACGCGCTACCACGGAAAGTTATTAGAATATTCGATTTCGCGAGCAGGAATTGCGAAGGGAATTGCATCGCGATAGATACATGCGCATTATGAATAGCATAAAATATAATAATCATCGATTCATTCAGCATTTCCCTTCTTGGTCGCTAAAGATCGGTGGCGCAGTAATCCCAAAGTAGAAACAGTCCGTCAAAGTCAGACACAGTTCTCCGACTCTCGCTCGAGCTTGTCTGCCATTGTCGATTATTTTCTACTTCACGATAGACTCTCCAGTGGTAGCAGACTGCTCAGTCAGACACCGGCATCCTGTGCCACTGGAAAACTTCCCCATTGAAACTTTTTGCGTACGTATCGCAGCCGATCGAACGCGTCGCGTCCGTTTCAAATAGAACCGTCGAAGAGTTCCATCTCGAGCCGCGGATTTGGAAATCAATTCCTGTTCCAGAGGCGCGCGCGTGCTGGAATCGAGCAAAGCAGGCGGTTGGTCCGCCTCCAACGTCCGCGCGACGATTTCTCTACGGCTGGTTTGTTTCTCTCGCTGTCCGTCGGACATTTCCAGGCGTGGTTCGCACCTTCGATCGTCGATCCCGATAATTGGCGCGACGCTGTTCGAAAATAGGTCTCGCGACGGGGAGTAAACAGAGCGAAGGTTCCGAACCGAGCGGAGGCGGCTCGAACTTGCAACGAGCGAGGCTGGTAAGCCCGGCCAGCTGTGGCCCAGCTTGGTTGCTTGCATCGGGTCGATCAATAAACGCGGCCGACACGGTAGAGCAGTTGGTCGTGCGCCGGGCGCCGCGACGCCCCGCGGGCCCAGTCTAAATTTCGGCCGCTGCACCGGTGCCACTGTGTCGCCAGCCTTGCTGCTTTTGCTTCCCTGCTCCTCTTTCCCTTTCTGGCACGACGCTCCAACCCGGACGCGCTTTCGTTCCTGGACGCGTCGCGACGCCCCGCTCGACCGACTTTGGGTCGCGCGGCACGAGGCGCTGGAGTCCAATCGCCGGGTTCTCGGGACGATAGGATACGGCTTTAACCCTGTTACGACCCTCCGACTCGTCTTCGACCCAATTACGAGTACATATACCCAATACGCGAAACGGTTTTGCATTTCGCGCTGCTGATTTATTTGTTTGCCTCCTCGCGAAACGACACGGCGAACTACAGCCTCTGGGAGCGTCCAGTTGGGGGGAAATGACTATTTTTTTTTTTTTTTTTGGTACCTCGTGCGAGACAGGGGGTCGAGAATTACTGTGTCAGAGAAACGAGCGGATTGCACCCAATAGCAGACCATAGATGCATCGTTTCCGCCCCTCGTCGACGCGTCCAGGGTAAACGCGGGTACGTGACGTGGAAATGCTGGATTCGAGAAATGCAAATGTGTCGTGCAGCTGCAACATTCCCGACCTAGGCCTTAATTTCGCGAACGCAAACGGTCTGGATATCCCCAGACCGAGTATCCGTAGGGTGGGGGCTGATGTGTGGGTGTGCGTCCAAAATTGCTTTCGATTTATAGACGCGAACATCGCTAATGCGTCCTCTTAAATGGATGCCGTCCGCGCATCTGAATAATGTAAAATGGAACAGGTGCATTTCCCGATATTTCTTCGACAACCAGGAGTCCTCCAGTCTGCGCTCCGTCCCTTGCCCTTCGATTATCGATCTCGAGGGTAGATTTAAGAGGCCTTTAGTTTAAGGAACGGCCAGATAATACGACTTTTATGGTTATTGGGGGTGCTGTATGGGTCCCTGTTTGAAGATTTCCATCCGTTCGAGCGTTGCTGATGCTCGACTTATCGCGAATCGTATATGCGACGCAATATGAAAATAGAATCGCGCAAGAGTCTCCGAATTACGCGTTTGAAAAAGGGAAAACCGTACGGGGTTAACATTGACCGAGGCTCTTAGAAACCCTCGTGGACGCCACTGTCCGTGCGTCGCGTGGAGCGCGCCATCGTCTGCCTGGCGCAACTTGATTGGTCAAGAGGACGAACGCTCGTTGGTGGGGGTACGCGCGTAAGTGGCGTGGAACTGGAGTCGCACGATGGCCAGAGAACGTTCCCCAGAGAAGGGAAAGCTCTATCGATCGTTAAGTCTGTAGGCCGTCTGCCTCTCGACAAGATCATAATACACACCGTTCGAGAAAGGCGGAGGGAAAAAGGGGGGCACACTGGCCAGGGAGGGGGAGAAGGGTAAACCGTGAACCCGTTCATTCGCTGTGGAGAGTTGAAGGACGATCGTGGCGCCTGTTTAGCGACTATTTGCCCCCTTTTGATCGCGTGCTTTCGATTATTAAGAAGACTCGAGTTTCCTGCCTTTCTTTCCCGCGTGTCCAACACGCCAATGCATCTTTCTGTTTACCAAAATTACTGAACTGTTGGAGAAAGGAGGGGCTATTTTAATCGCGCTGTTCTGTCGCGGTATTTACCCAGGGGTCTGAGGAATGTGGAAAAACGTGAAAAATTCCAGACGATCAATTTCCGTCGCCGTGTATTTTCATACCTGGCGCTGACATCAGCGGACGATGAGATATTAGGGAAAGGTCGCGAACCGCGATCGATCGTGTATTTTTAAATGCTTTCCTATCTTTCGAGAGAGCCGACGTAAATACACTTACGTCAGACGTCGATGCACGATCCCCCTCGCGTTCGTTCTGAATTGTTCAATAAGCCGTGAACCGTGCTCCTTTATTTCTGGCTTGTTTAGGAATAATCACTTAACGTAGCGTCGAGAAATGACGTCAGCCGTGGCAAGATCAAACACCTCCCGCTGCATTCGTAAAGCAGTTCGTTTCAGCATTCGTTCTAACGTTTAAAAACTCGCCAGCGTTTTCACGAGCATCGTTCGTCCGGATAGATACTGCAATTGTTTTTAATTAACCACCAAAAGAACGATTGCTGAATATTCTACGAACAAACGAATTTTTCTTTTAAATGGACTTCTCTCGACGCGCCGCGTATGGCTCGAGCGAAAAATCATTTCTTCGTTGTTTGCATTTCTGCCGACGTTTTATTAGAAATTGAATTACGGTCATTTAACGGGACGACAGTCTGTCGGGACTCGAGATTTTACGAGCACGTTCGCTCGTCGCGGGTGTTATCGACCAGCCGATAAGAGCAACCGCTCTGATAAGGTGTCAATGTCATGGCTCTGCGAATTTATCGTACTGCTCGCTCTGTAATTTCGTCCACGCACAGCTCTGCCAGGTCAGAAGCACGCATTGGAACTCGGTTAATTAACTGTTTAACGCCCACGCGTTAGCCTATGCTATGCTACGGACACCTTCCACATTGGATACGGAAATGGTACAACTTGCATTAATTAAATGATTCCTGGAATAGATCTGACGCACGTACGATTGGTAAGAATCGTTTCGTTGCACGAATAATTGGGGTAAACGTTTGCATTGAAAAGAGAGTGCGGTAGGAGCCTGAGGGAGCGCTCGATGGCTATCAGGTCGATAAGATTTATAGGCGAAGTATAACAAGACGCAGATAAGATCGAGACGGAGTGTTATATGTTTCGTTCGAAGAAAAACGGCAGGTCGATGGCTCCGTGCACGTGGAACTGTTTTAATCTCATTTACCTATGTATCGACTGCTTCACCCAGCGTTTTCTAATTTTTTTAAATCCCAATTTGTAGGAGATCGAGGAACTGTTTCAAGAATTGCGCACAGGTGGACGATCTTCGAATCATTGTTTTAAAAATAATTGTTGGCCACTGTGAGCGAGCTTGCGCTGCTAAAAGTTCTGAAACAAGTCGGTAAGGCGAAGTTAAAGCCACTGGCAGCAGTCGAGTCGGGGCTTCGTTCGCCTAAGCCCAATTATTCTTCGCTCCTTCACCTTTGCGTAACGTTCCGCTAATACGGACCATCGAATCGCGAAGCTAGAAAGCGTAGCGGCCAGTCTCAAAGCTTCTCATCCACCCTCCTCAAACCCACGCTAGGCTTTGACGAAACTGATCAAGAATCCGGGACAATTGGAGAAAAATCAACCAAGGCCATCGCCGCTAGACCAAGGAAACCAAGGAAACCAAGGGAACGACGCATCCAGGGTGAAAGGTGGCCACGAAAGGTAGCCAGGAAAAGTTGTCCAGGTCATCGCGATCATCGAGTTCATTGACTGTCGCCCTTGGCGGGACGGGCTTGGCCGAAACCCGGCGACCCAGCGCACGGTAGCTCCGTGGCAGCCGTGACATTGACCCTGGCATTGATCTCGCGACACCACACACAGCACCTCGGCGGGAAAGAGACAGAGGGGCAGACGGACAAAGAGAGAGCGAGAGAGAGAGAGAGAGAGAGAGAAAGCATGCCGCGTGCGGTGCGTACGTAGTTGCGGTCCCGTTTCAAGCGAAGGCCCGGCGATCGGGTGACAAGGGAAGAGAGCAAGCCTCGTCTCGGCAGCCAGAGCGGGGAGCCACGGGGTAGGAGGCATTCCGGCGACCTTGGAGCGACCCCAACCAAGGTCGCAGACGCAGACGCCCCTTCCTTCCCGCGTTCCTCGATTTCCCGCCGCTGCAAGACCGCGCCCTCTCGTCCTCCTGGCTCCCACCGCGCCCTCTGCACTCCGCAGGCCGATTCCACGGGGTCCCTGGCATCGAGTTTGGCTCTTCCTTATCGCCCACAACTGTCCCACCGCCGGCACCAGTTGCCGTTCCTCTCCGTTTAGACGCTGGTCAACCATGGGCGGGCTGGTGACGCTTGCTGGGTATCTAAAGCCGGGTATCAGCTCGGTTCCGTTTCCTCGTGCCCGTATCACGCATTGCATGCACGCGTGGGCAGCGCGTAACGGGGAGCGCGGTAACGATTAGCGCGTAGCCGGCTCAGGATTCTTTTGAATGAAGCCGTCCGATGACTTAGCGGGAGCCGAACGGAGGTTGTTCGTCGCAGAAGCATCGCATCGAGCCCAGCGATGCGTCGTGTATTTTTAGGACAGCCCGGCGAAAAATCTGTGTTATTCGCATCCAGCTCGCTTGGACCGCCTTTGAGCTATTTGCGAAAGCGTTCCAGGCCGATAGCGCGCCTCTAGCCGCTCTTTATCTTCCAGCCACGGCCGCTACGCTCCTCGTTCTCGTTTCAAGACGCTCCTCCGTCACGCGTCCTTTCGCTCGTCGCTTTTTGCGTCGCGACACCCCCCGTCCCCGCATTCTTGGGACACTTTGCATCGCGAGTGATATTTATTGCGAACCCTGTCCCAGCACTGGTCTCGACGCTATCGACGCGTGATGCTGTTTCGTGTATCCGCTTTGATCCGCGGCAACGCTCCGTTTGGAACAGTTTCCGGTCCTTTCTGCCTCAGAACTCAAATCTCCCGAATTCGAGACCCACAAACCTAGATCCTCCACCCTGAATTCCTAGACTCGCAACCCTAGAGCCGTCGTGGGTGACAGGGACAGCGAAGCTGCTCGACTTCCTGCACCCAAGCCAAGGTGACCCAACTGCCTTTGAGGTAACCGTAAAACCGGATACATCGCGTTGCACTTCTGTCTTCGATGTTTAATGTTGTTCCGTTAGTCTTGTTGAACTTTCGTCACGGGCCAACCTCCCAAGCGTCCTTCCTCCCGGGTGTCGGCTCGCTTTTATTCGCGCGGTCGGGTTTATTTGAGGTGGGGTCGTTGGATCGACCGAAGGACGCGCGAGAGCAGCGTCTGCGGAGGAACCAGACCGTTTCTGATGATTTATGTAAACAAGGTTGAGAACCTCGCGGGAGGTCCGATGCGTGGGCAGCCACGTCGGCGTTCTAACCATCGGCTAACAACCCTGTCCCCCTCGTCGGGGCTTCCACCCCTTTTGGCTGGCCACCTTGTAACGCCTACACCTGCCGCTCGCCTCCTTGCGGTACTTGGCCTGGAATTTTATTGATTTCCCGTCGATCGTGCCCGTCGGAACGGTTTTCGAGATCCTGGCGTGGGAATATTGCGTTGGAACTGTATTTCTGGGAAACGCAAGAACCCCTAGTCTTTTCCTAAATTATTGAAAATCGTAGACTTTGTCAATCTTAACTTGGCAATATTGGGTTGGAACTATATTTCTAGGAAACGCAAGAACCCCTAGTCTTTTCCTAAATTATTGAAAATCGTAGACCTTGTTAATCTTACCTTGGCAATATTGGGCTGGAACTGTATTTCTAGAAAACGCAAGAACCCCTAGTCTTTTCCCTAAATTAGTAAAAATCGTAGACTTTGTCAATCTTAGCTTGCGAATATTGGGTTGGAACTATATTTCTAGGAAACGCAAGAACCCCTAGTCTTTTCCTAAATTATTGAAAATCGTAGACTTTGTCAATCTTAGCTTGGCAATATTGGGCTGGAACTGTATTTCTAGGAAACGCAAGAACCCTTAGTCTTTCCCCTAAATCGGTAAAAATCGTAGACTTTGTCAATCTTAGCTTGGGAATATTGCGTTGGAACTGTATTTCTAGGAAACGCAAGAACCCCTATTCTTTTCCCTAAATCACTTTGTCAATCTTAGCTTGGGAATATTGGGTTGAAACTATATTTCTAGGAAACGCAAGAACCCCTAGTCTTTTCCCTAAAACATTGAAAATCGTAAACTTTGCCAATCTTGGCGTGGAAATACCGCGTTGAAACTATATCTCTAGGAAACGCAAGAACCCCTAGTCCTTTCCCTAAATCGTTGAAGATCGTAGACTCTGTTTTTACCCGTATTCCCCGTAATTGCCAAGTATCCCAGCTAAGCCGCAAGCTCTACATCGTCCAGTCCGTTCCAGAGGACGACGCAATTTTTCGATTCACCCCGCTGTTAAATGGTTTCGGTACTCTTCCTACCTCGTTACAGGCACGCCCCGGCTTCTGGAACTACCCCATCGCGTCGTTTCGCTGTTTGCCGCCCCGGGGCTAGAGTGCCGATGCAAATAATCCTCTCGACTATTGCCGGAGCCTCTGATCCGAACACTGTTCCGAGGATTTGTTGGTTAATCGATGAGGATCTGATTGGCTCTGTCTGTTTCTGGACGAGTTGCTGGACGCGCAGTTGATGGGATTGGTAAAGCGAACTTCGATGCTGCGCTTTTTCCGCGTCCAACATCGTTGTTCAGACATCGTTCAGGTCGCCATAAGTTTCGTCGCGCGGTAAACAATGGCCAGAGTGCTCTAAATCATCCTCTTTCCTTGGGACGCATAACGATCAGAGACGTTCCTCGCAGCGCCTGTATCGATAGGGGTTTCACCCGGCCAGCCAGAAAGCATTTTTCTGGCCGACGTATGTGCGTAAGCGGTGGAAGGAAACTGGCTAGTCTCCGCTCGTACATCTCCTCGTATCAATGGGGTTTTTGCGCGTCTGTTGTCATAGAAACGGGTGTGCCTACCCTGTCGAGCGACTGGGACCATCCCCGAATGCCAGCTCGATGCCACGTGGCCACGTCGAAAGGGGAGATCCTCGTGCGTACACCGCCGTGCAGCCATCCAGTCTTCCATCATTCCCGGTCGCTTGGTGCTCGAAAGGGGAACCATGGGAACCTGCACCCGGTGCTAGGTGCCGCTGGTGATATATCGGATCGGCCACGTCGTGGCGTGACGTGGCGAGATCGAGAGTCGGCGATGACTCGACGCAGAGTGTCGTGACATCGATAGCATAGTCGTCGTCCTTGCGCTCCTAGATCGGCTCGAATCGGATCGTTCGCAACGCTCGCAAAAGGAACGCGGTCTATTTCTCGAGACGGTAGCCGTTCGAGCCCCTCGCGTCCCCTCGACGCGTTCCGTAATGGAGACGCGAACTGGAATGACAATTAAAGGAAGCGCGTATTATACAATTTTCTCGGTTTCGCGCGGCCTTCTCCAACAGTCGCCGGTTTTTCCGATACCGTGGAATAACCATGACGACTGCCTACTGTTTTCTTGCCGACTTTCCCTCTTATTTCCTTCGCGACTGGTTTCTCCCATTCCTTTCCACGTTTTATACCCGGTAGCCAGGTTTTATCTGGAGTCAGCTTCGCTTCTTGCTCGCCTCCAACGCGGATGATTTGTTTATCCTGTCCCAGGGATTGCTGGGTCTTCGCGTTCCCTCTGCAGACTTTCCCGCCCCCTATCGTACTCTACTTCTGGTCTTTGGTCTCCTTCACCTGGCAGCCCCGTCGGAACAATCGGAAACGCGAGCCTTATCACTGGGCGAATGTCGCCGTGGGGTTCGAGAGCAGAGTCAACAGAGATTAGAACTCGGAATTTCGCTCGTTCGCCTCGGTAAATAACGATCGTCGAATCCGTACTCTCTTAGGTTCTTCGTCACCGTTTCTTCGTCCAGCAACGCTAGTCGATAACAGTCGATAACTTTCCCTACGACCGCACGAATCCCTCGATCGTTCTTCCAAGATCATTCGAAATCCCCAGCAGCTCGCTGGGATCCCTGGAAGCGATGGAATTCTTCGCGGAACCGCCAGAATTCCCCCAGAAGATCAGGGAAAGTCTTAAGCGCGGGCACGATCGTTCGTACAGCTGGCGTATACTTGACTTTCGTTTCGCTGGTATTTTTAGTGCGACCGATTTCCGCGAATGGCGTGCATCACCTGGCGCGTATTTTCGCGCGCGGTGACATTGCGTCGTTTTTAGCACGAGGACGTTATACCCTGAACGTGGCGGGCACGACAGCCGTACGGAGCACCGCGTCGATGATGGCAGCGAAATATTTAAAGGTACCGTTTAAGCGGCTGAAGATCGTGCGGCCGGATAATCGAATGGTGGTTAGGTCCAGCGAGACATCGCGGGGGAAAAAAAAAGCGCGCGATCGTCCGGGGCGCCCGCATCGCGGCCTCCTCCGACTTAACCTTTAATCAGCCGGTTCGTTGGCCTAACCCCTCGATTATCCAGTGAAATTGTTACGTTGTCGCGAGAGGAAAACCTGGCCGTGTACGCTTTCGGCTAGAGATTATCGAAGACTACACGTTTGCGCGTTAACGGAGGACCGATCTGTCCGCCATTTTTCCACCAGCCCTGATCGCCCGCCCGGGTTCTTTGTCTCTCGCCGTGCCCAGGGTATTATTACAATGTAAAATTCAATTTCCATTGTTAACCTTGGACAAGGATGGGATTTTATCGATGGTGCAAATAGCTCGAGCACCGTAATCATCGAGTCGTTCGGGTTAATGGAATAATTGGGTGCTCGTGGCCTTATTATCGAAGCATTCCGAGGCTAGGGAGATTGGGTGTTTCATGGCGACGCGGGACGACGTGTAGTAGGTAGGACGTGTCGCGGTTGACACTTTTTACGGTGAATCGTCGATCGTTTACGCTCGTCCGTTGCCATCACGTCGCGTTACGCGGAGTTAACGAGAGCCCGGACCACTTTAAGGCGTACCAATAGAGCGGATTTATAAAACACGCCCACGAGTGCACGCGCGGTCTCTGTTTACGCCGGTGCAATGTCTCAGCAAGGTCACACATGATCGCTCGTAAATGCTTTTAGCGTGACCACCTATAGACGTTCGTCGTAGCATAGATAAACATCGTCGCGCGAACGGGTCGCTCATTCAGTCGACATCTCGTAAGCTGGACCGTTGGCTGAGTTTTTCGACTCGATCTAGGGACATCTCGACGACGACGCAGTTGGCGACACAGAACCGTGCCTCCTCCAAACGTCTCGAAACCGTCTCGCTAGAAATATTTTCGCCCTCCAACGCTCGACGGACGGGCAGCCGCGGCAGCGTAAAAATTCCCTAGGAAACCAATCTCGCTAATGCCACACGCCACCAGCAAAGTCATCCGTAAATTCCGCCTCGCGGTGAACGAAGCGGCGCGTTGTCACGAACGAGTTTCATTCTGTCCAGAGCTTTCCATTCGGTCGAAACGGCGGTGTATACTTAGGTGTATCCGCGTCGCTATGGTGCACACTGTACAGGTAATGGTCGAGCCTGGTGCTTTGCCTCGCATCGTAAAGTGGGAGCAAGAGCAGCAGGGTTCAAGAACACCCGCTACCACTCCTTGATCAATACCAGCGGGATATTCTACGTCCTACCGCGGGTTTCGAACGCAGTGCGGCTGTACACGCACGCAGACCGACGCCGGGCGTCGCTGCGAACGCGCGCGAATATTCACCGTACCGTGGCCATGAAACATGACCATGCAACGAGCCATCTTCCTCGCCAATTAATTCATACGTATCTCGGGGTACACTGCTGCACGCACGGTTTTTCTTTCAGTAAAACCCCCATAGGGCTTGTCGGGGGTCTCGTGCGTCTTGTTGGCCAGACCGGTAGATCCTGATCGAACCTCCATCGCAGCTTTGTTGGTTATTAATATCGTAACAGGGTTTACGAGGCTGGATGAATCGTGGATTAATGTTCGCCAGCCGCGAACTGGATCCATCGATCGGATCTCGGCCGAGGAATTCGAAAAGTGGGGTACTTACCAGTCCCGAGGATCTGATTAGCGCCGAAAGAGGCCCGCTTGTCGACGAGCGTGTCTTCATCGATCAACCAAGAGGCAGGCAAACGATAAATAGTTCGCCAGACCAAGACGGAGCTCTTTGCGATGCAAATGATACGCTTAAATCCTTTTTAATCCGCGAAATAAAAGGAACGATCCGCGACCAGATCGTGGCTGGCTGATTGCGCCACGCTCCCCGCCAATGGGCAAGCCCCGCAGAAATGCCGCCGGTTTGCGTGCAGTTTGGCAAAAGAGAAACCGGAATAACGTATCGCCCTGGCGTAGAATTCTAAGCAGCCCGCCGCTGTGCCACGCATACGGACACGCGTGCACACGCACGCAGAGAAACAGGTTCCTTTTGCCGAATTTCGACCGTTTACGGGTCCCTAACGATTCTTGGTCCCGTGATTACATTCTTCACTGTTAATCTCTAGGTTTTCAGGATGCCAACAACCAACGCGAGATCCAACAGCGAACGTTCCCTTCAAATAGTCCTGCACTCGACGACGCTATCTCTAGAAAAATGACGTTTGTTTGCTGACAAATGGAAATTTTCTGAAGAATCTGTCGGTTTTGAGAAACTGGATGCCCAAAGGGTTAATCTTATCTACCCCCTTATCTGCGCCTCGGTTCTTCGACGACAAACCGTGCATTCTACTTGCACCTCCGTTGGGTGGTATCGAAATCCCACGGGACAGCCGATCCATTATATTAATTGTCCAACAACGATGCTCCGTTTTTGCATCGGCTCGCGTCCACGGATTAATGGACCTCAGCGTCGCGGCGCGGGACGCGCCGTAGTCACAACTGTCTGTTAAATGAAAGCAACATGACCAGCGTTACTCGAACCTAACCTAAACCGTGTAATTTCGCCGCGAATAACTCACGCTCCTAAACTCGTATCGCTGACACAGAGAAACAGAGAGAGAGAGAGAGAGGGTCGGATGGGAGCGGAGTAGGGTGAAACTAGGAACGTGAAGGGGGGAGGGGAAGGTGTGCACATACGAGCGTGTATGTCAGAGGACCAAAGGTGGATGCACATTCCCCGAGTGTATTATAATTGCACTCGAGGCTGGGACTCGAATGCCATTAAACCAGTCACGATCGCTTGGCCTTGGACTGCAGTTGCACATATTGTCCCCTTCCCCTTCGATCTTCTTTCACTCTCCCTCCTGCTGCTTTTCCACCTCCCTGCCCAGCCCGCCACGGCTTATCCTGTCTTTTTCGTTCGTCTTTCGTTACGTTCCCGCTCGCCTCGTATCCTTCGACGTGTCTCTTTTTTTGCCGTTCCATCCGGGCTACGATTATAAATAAGTCGGGTATCGAGGCATGTCCATCGAAAATCATGGAAAGAACCGATCGCTGACTCGCAGCACGACCGGTTCGCGAGCCCTCGCGAAAAATACGACGCTGCGGTTGACCGTGTTGCATAAAAGGGTTCACCTTGCCCCAACATTCTTACTTAACGCGACCACTGAGCTGGCGGATCGTCGTTTTCGAATTCCCATTCCTGGAGTTTGTCGAACACGAGAAACTGCTACGAAAACGTGGTACGATGATTGTTCGTGGAACGCTCTATCGCAGAGGGAACTTGATCGAAAGATTCGATTTCGAAGATGGACGTCGACGCGAGCCCCACGAACTTTTGAACTCGATTTTCTCGAAACTGGAGCTGCGTACAGAGAAATTTGTTTCACATCATTCGTTCACTTTTTAACGCAGAATCGCTTGGCGCGCTTAAAAATATCTAATATTCGTTAGCTTGTATCGGGTGTTAATTTTGCAATTAAGGAAAGGGAAATCGTCTCGTCCAGGCGAAACAATGAGCGGCGAGCGAATCCGGGCGATGCTTAACGTGTAAAAGCAGGTTTAAAGTGTTCGCGAGCGGCCCATAAATTTCACTTTCTTACCTTAACAGCGCAATTTCTCTCGCGGCTTTACCGTTCCTCTCCCGAAGAATGGGAAAATTATGTAAATGCTACGCGCGTCTTCGCCAAGCCGTCTGCCAGTTTGTTCGTCTATTTCTGTTTTCAATTCGTTCCGGCACGTGGCGCGTTCTCCTGGTCGACACTTGTAAAAATTAAGAAAATTGCCGCTCAAAGTTACGCAACCCCCTGTCCTTTCGCAACTTTCCCATCCGTTAATTGACGCTGGTCACATAACAGCGTAGCTACTCTTCGCCAAAGAAGCGTGTGTAATTGTATTACGTAAAAGTTGTTATTTAAAATGGGTTCGACGTCGGGTATGTTATGAATTTTCATCAAGGGGACAGCTCAGGCTGGATTAATGGCCTCGCGATCTCAATCCTTAAAGGTGGTACCGTCGTGTTCGCGTGCGCTTCCTGTTCGCCATAAAACACAGCGTTACGTTGAAAATATTTGTCGCATCGATTTGTTGCTCGCGACTCGACGCGAGAATCGAGGCGCCATCTGATTCACGATCACCGTCATTCCTTCGCGATGATTTTTCACGCACGACCAAAATAACGCCCTCGAAAGCGGATGGCGGTCGTAAATTAGGCGACTTCGTCCCGGGGTATCGTTCGAGAACGTCGCTCCGCGTCCCAGCGAAGTCAGGATTTGAAGCAGGACGACCGAATCGTGGAAAATGTCCGCGGAAAAGCGTGGCAGGCCACGTGCCGTTGATTTTTCTCGTTTCCATGCTCGACTCCTCGCAATCGAGGCAGTTAACCTTTTAAGTAGGACGTTCAGAGTTCTGATTGGGTTCGCTACACGTGTGCGCTGACAAACTCGTGCGCTTTTCAGCGACAGGAAAGTGTAATTCAATTTGCAGAAAAGCGATGAATACGACGAAACGACGATGGAAACACGTCCCGCGAATAGGAGCATCCGTGGATTAGCATGCGAGCAAGGTGCGTCGGGTGTGCTGTCCAGATGTCCTAAGAATAGGGGTCTAGCTTGGATCCAGCGTTTGGAATTGGCCTATTATGCGACCTTGGATACACGAGGCCTGTCGTGCACCTGTTCCGCGAAAAAGAAAGAAGAAAAGAAGAAAAACGAAAGTCGGCTGAGTTAATCTGGCCACGGTTGTTCCTCCGCCAATTATACTTAATGAATTCTGCGCCTCTTCCAGGAAGCGGTTACGAGACCCCTGTTGCGTAACACGGTCATGATCCTCAAACGTAAATACGATTTTTAATAACTGAATGAAATCGACTCCATCGCCGACACCACACGGTTTACGCAATCCTAGAACGTGAGCGTGACTCACGTAAAAAGTCGTGTGCAGTTGATCGACGAAGCTGCAGCCGGACGAGCCTGAGCGTGACACTGATCCATTTCCCGTGGAACATTGTTCTGTCCAGTGTCTATTGAACCCGCGACACGGGCGATTTTATCGAAAGTAACTGTACAGAACGGCGGAGAGCGGGCAAAAGAAGCAGGAAATTAATTCACAATGGGAGAAGCCCTTCAGCCGGGCCGGTGCAGCGTGATGAACGAGGCTCGAGATTCTGAAGTAGTTTCTTTCATACTAAAGACTTCCGTTCTATGCGCGGAATGCGAGTATAGTAACCCAGTGACATGTAAGGAATCCTAACGAAGTGATGCCCTTACTTCCTACACGGGGATGAGTCAGTCACGTCGCTGGAAAACGTGCGCGATTCGCGAAACGAACGCAGCGATTCCGCTTCTTCTATAGGAAACCGTTTCCACCCTTTTTTCCCTTTCACGTCGCAAGTACAGCGTTTCGAGGCCAGTTCTAAACTTTGGTAACCACGATTCCTATACTCCGAAAGAAAACGCGACGAAATCCAATCGTGGAACATTCGTCGACCACTCTCCAAAGTCAGCCCAAACTTGAGTGACCGCCATAACCATCGAAACAACTGGTCCCGCGGTCGCGAGGAGTACCGCGAAAGGGTATCCAGGGGCCAGAGGTTGGTCCCTTGAACGTAATTACGCCTGTTGGTCGCCATTTCCCGCCATCTCGCGCGGCTCGACGATAGTATTCACCAGGTAAATCATTCGCCTGGGCAGGAAACGCAGCGTCCAGTTTTATAATGCACGGCAGGAGAGTGGAACGCAGTGGAGCAGTTTCGTTTCGAGCCGTGACTACACCGAACGTTAGAGTCGGACAAGGATGATCCGCATGAAGGAAGAAAGAACGACGGACGTGTAGAACGCGAGCGTGATGCCAGAAAGGGACAGACAGAGGGGAAGACAGAGAGAGGTGGCGAAGGAGGGATCACGGTGGCGAGCACGGAGATGCATGTGGAGACCTGGTGGGATGTCCGCGGGACGAGACGGGCTTAACGTCGTCCTTAGCTCTCGGACGGTCCGGCCTTGAGACGCAGCGACGCTCAATGCGAATACAACGTCGCCTCCTGCACCGGAAACTGCAATTCTAACAGCCTAAGCTGCCGCGAGAAAATCGAGCCGACCGGATCAACTTAACCGGTGAGAAATCAACTTAATCTTCGGCAACCAGAGTTTTACGTCCGCCACGTACACCATCCCCTGCGACATTGCTCGTCCCTCGATTACCAATTCACAAAGTAGACCCTAAAATTCGATCGCCCGACGAGAATAGTCTCCTAACTGGCCGCCATAACAGCTGTCGCTCGGGTAGGGATCAAACGGTGTCGATAACTTAGGGTCGCCAAGGGAAGGATCATCGAATTTCTTTCCGGGATTGACGTCCACCAGGAGCTGGGCAAGCACAGGGACGTCGTCTTAGGAGAGTGGAGTCGTCCCAGTGTGCAACGAACTGCACTTTCAGCGAACTGGTACACGCGAGAGCTGTCACCAGTAGAGGGGACACGTTATTGGACGTATCCGATAGCGTTTTAAAGCTCGGTTTATGAGCTTGGTCGCTTGCCAGGTTCCTTTCTAGGATCAATGGATCGGAACGAAGTTCAGGGCGGCTGAAAAAATCAGCTCTCCGTCGATCTTTATCGACGGTCCCTTCGAACGCATCGAAATTTCCATGGCTGGCCTCCGCGGACGCGTCCGACAAAAGCCCCGTCGTTCGCCACAGACGGAATAATGGCCAGGCGGGGGGGAAAAAAAACCCGCTCGCCGGTGCATTGCTTGAAAGCTTCCACGGCCGCTTCTTACGGAGCTATTTTCGCCTAGCTGCCGGGTAATTTTAGTACGGCAGACCAGTTTCTCGGCATAGTACGAACGAGTCCGCTCGATTTTTCCTCTTTGCGCAGAAAGTCACGTCAGGATGGCCGAGCGGTCCAAGGCGCTGTGTTAAGGTCGCAGTCCACACTGTGGGCGTGGGTTCGAATCCCACTTCTGACAAATTTTTTTTGCCGCCACGAGGAGTCCGCGAGCACCTACGACCGCGGTTCCCCCGAATCCGACCGTGGCAAGTCGTTCCGCCCGACGAAACGATCCATTAAGCCCTCTCTCTCTCTCTCCTTGGGGCCACGGCGTACTTTCGTACTCGCCAATTAGCCGAACAACGATTACGTAACCAGCCGATGCGATCTGCGCGTGGAAACGGGCCGCGACGGTCGTCGGTCGATTTCGCGAGATCCTAACTGTAACCGTCCGACCGAGTCCCATCGGTCAGAGGCGCCAGCGTTGAATTATTCGCGGTGGCATCCCGTGAATGTCCGTGTCGCCGATCGCCTGGGTCCCCATTCGATCGTAAATTCGCCGGTGCACGCAGCGACGATTTCGTCGAGACCAGGCAAGTGCACCCGATTCCAGCCGCGCATTCCTCCGCCATTTCTCGCCGGACTGTACGCTCTCTGGTGTACGCGGCAGGACGTGGTGGAGGTGGAAGAGGCGGTGGTAACCTTGGTTAGAGCGTAGACGAGAATAGGGGTAACATAAGGCGAGAGGATAGGTGAAACCGGCGTGTTGCCGGGGCGAGCAGAGGACGGAGAGCGCTTTTATGCAACGCACACTCTCTCTTTCTTCGTGAACAATAACCTTAGCATGTGACGCGCGGGCACGGTGCGCCATGGGTCTGCCGCTGGTCCACGCTTCTCGTCACGCGGGTCTCGACACAGTTTCTCCGACCCGTTCCACGGATTTCTTCCTCGCTGCGAGGAGAATCGGAGATGGTATGGTTACCCCGCGAGATGCACGCGCGCAACGTGCTGTTGAATTAACACGTTCCAGTCGTACGATGCCGCCATTAGCTCGTACAGACGCAACGTCGTACGATGGCCGCGGTATCCTTCGGGTAAACGAGTTCTTTCGCCGATTGTTCGCGCCGTCTCGGTGACAGTTTCGTTCCTTCGCTACCATTGGGACGTAGTACGCGTAGGCACGACTCGATGGACTTTCAAATGTAACCAGCGGGACGGAGACCCGCATAATTTTCGTGCGGTCGTTCCTGAAACGGTCGGAATTCAATTTAGGCGCGGATGGTAGCTGGTTTTTGGGCATTCAGCTCTCGAGGTTTCACCGAATTTGGCGCAAGAGCACCAACGCTAGGTAACTAGGTTGGCGATTCTTTCTTAGACGACCACGATCGCTCGCCATTTTCGCGATGGCGTAATGGCATCCTCTGCCCTTTTTCGGGCCCAGAAGCTGGCCGAAATAAATAACGGGGCACGATATGAAGTTTCAGAGAGCCAGTCGAGCTGGCACACATACACCATAAGCGGCTGATTCGCTCGCCTCCGTTCTCCCCTATGCTGGCGCGTAACCTTGAGAGTCGTTTCAGCCGACGGCCATCTTGTCGAGATGCACTTTTGTTTTTTGCCTGTCCAAGACTCGCCAGTCTCGCTGCGGTCTCTCTTCCTCGCTGGTTCTCCCCCTCTCTCCTCCACCGCGTCTCTCGTCCTCGTTCACCTAGCCGTCCCGCGTTCTCCCTCTCGTTCGCGCGCCCCACTCGCATCCACGCCATTCTTTCTGCCTCACGGTCCCTGGCTCCGTCCTGCTCGCGCACCCAGGCTCGCTTCGCTCCTCTCCAGCGTGCTTGAACATCGCGCTGGTGTTCTCCATCCGTTCGTCCTACATGCCTCCTACCACAGATTGCCCAGAGAGAGAATGCAACCAGCCTTCCACGCAGCGGCAGCTTCCACCTCGCCTCTCCCCTCTTCCAGGCTCGTTCGTGTCGTCTCCACGTCGCCGCTGACGCGTTCCAGGGGCCGTGGCTCGGCCACGAAATTTCCTCGAGGACCCCAGATGCATTTGCATGCCACAGGGCCCGTCGCGGATAAGGCGCCCGGGTCGAACCACGGGCCCGCGGAATGGTTTTTATTATACGCCACCGGCCGGTGCTCCACTGGCCCAATTTTCAAGGTAGTTCTCGGTCACGTGGGCCGCGCTGTGCTGGGAATGTGCGAACACACGTGTCGCACCTGGAGCACCCAGCCAGTCGCCCATTGAGCTCCGAAAGCGGCTCCCAATCGCGGGACAATGCTTTCGGGACGGAGCACGTAGTGGAAAATCCTCTTTTTGGTGGGACGTGCATGGCGGGCCAGTGGAATGCTCGCGAGCTTCTATAGAGAAAGGGTTGTTGCGCGATTCGCGCTCGATATTGTTTCTTTTCTAGTCGAGTTTTCTGCCATTGTTGGTCCCTTCGTCGCGCATTCGTATCGATATTTTTTCCAGTCGACTAAATACAGACTGGTGGGTACAGCCGCAACGAGATGTCCACGGGGCTCGCGAACAAGCCCCAACTTTTCTAAATGGCAACCGTTCGGCTTTAGAAAACGCGCACGAGAGACTCGGTTACGTCCGCGGCGATATTCAGTAGCTTCGCTCGAGCTATTGAGTCACTCGCTATAAATTAATAAAGGCTCCGCTTGTTTTGACGGTGAGACGCAATGGCTATTGACCAGCAAAGCAATGAACTCGGCCGCGACGGTGTGTCGCACAATTTCTGAAACCTTATCTTCGCCTCTCTTTCACGACCGTTTCCCCCCCCCCCCCCCCCCCCCACGGACGGGCGTCGTTGACACTCCGTCGACACTTTTCGAGCCAACTAAGCATCGAATTCGAACGCCCGCGATATACGACGTACTCCCTGCGCAGTCCCTGCGAGCATTGAAAATTACTTCTCAGTTGGAGAAATACTTGGACCACTCGAAATCGGTCTTTCCCTTGGAAGTCGAAGCTTTATTCTACGATATCGGGTCTAGATAATTGGCTAATTGCTCCACCTCCCGGCCAATCGTGCACCATTCGCCTATTAACCCACCTTTCGCGTCGGATCCCCGAAACCCCACTCCCCCGTGCCGCAAATCTAACCCGCCATGCTGTCGTCAGTCCCGAGCGATTCGCGCCGTGGCTGGCGCGGTATACATGCTCCGCACGCTCCGCGTCATTTATCGCGCGCGTTGTTCGATGGCGTTCGAAGAAGAGATCGCTGAGAGCGGTCTCGCTTGGATAAGGCGAAACGAAAACGGTGGCAGAACGCGTCCGCGCGGTGCGTGCCGGCTCTCGAGGCACCGAATTTCGTTGCGCGACCAGCGATAGGGCAGTGGCTCGACGGTGGCGCTACTGTCGAGGACGGCGGCGGAGTCAGGAAACAGCCAGCCGGCGCATAAGCCGCGATGGGCGCCGCAGTCGCGCGCTTGCACTCTCAGCGGTGAGCGGTGAGTTTGTAACGTGTGCGTAACAGCTCCAAAAACGTCTTCTGGTCTGTTTTGCTTGGCCGTTCGCGTGTTACACGGCTAGGGGCACCGTCAGTGGCAGTCATCCCCGTTAATCGATCCCCTGTGCGCCTCGGTGTTCTCGGGACATAGACAGACACGCGCGCACGCAGCCCGG
Source organism: Xylocopa violacea (assembly GCA_963969225.1). NCBI lineage: Eukaryota > Metazoa > Arthropoda > Insecta > Hymenoptera > Apidae > Xylocopa > Xylocopa violacea. The sequence continues at coordinate 36,920,257 of CAXAJV010000004.1, read as the reverse complement.
GAGGGAATAAGAAACGCGGAGGAGAGGAAGAAAAAATAAGGAACGGAGGAAAGATAGAGAACCCCGTGCAACCCGTCACGCTTGCCTTTCACCGTGCACACGAGTACAACGACGTGGTGTTTATCGTCGACGGAAAGCGGGAGATACATGCGCCGGGCGAAGGTGGGCACCCAGGGAGGATACAAGGGGGATACAGAGGGAATCCGTGGTGCAGTTGTACGGGAACACCCCGACAGGCAGACGTGAACGACGCGGGTACGGGTTGCCGTGGTTTCGCGAGGCGAGGCCGGGCTTGAACACCGGTGCTCTCCAGGGTTCCGTGGCTCGTTCTCCAATCGTGGTGTTATATATCCGATGACAGACTTAACCGGTCGCGGCAGCGAGATTTCATTGAAAAACCAGTGACGTGTGCTACACGTGTATAACCCAGTGTGCAAGTGTTCCCCATTGATCCGGGCCTGAGTTCCAGGGGACCGTGTCACTTGCTGCCCACCGCCTGCTCATCGTGCACACCTCGTTATGTGAGTACGCGCGACGCATATTATATATACACGCGTATACGTCGTGTTAGCGAGTACGAATTCCCATTTTTTTTTTTTTTTTCCCCCAACCGCGCTCCCACCACGCTCGTTTTCCGTTGTCGACCAGCGTTCCACGGGTCTCGCGTGTCCATGTCGGTCTTTATGGGACACTACACGGTTTTGTTTACATCTGTCGCGGGGCAAAGTGAGGTAGGTTCGTGAACGAATGTGCGCGCGAGGTCAGATCGAGGACCGGGAGTGGGTCGCCGGTGTGTTGGTGCGCGCGAGCGCGCGCGCGCGCACTCCTATGTGCCGTGCTCACCTTCTCTCTCTCTCTTTCTCTCTCTCCCTCTCTCGTCACGTTCAATTTATACTCTGGGATAAACTTATTCGCCTATGCTCCCTTCGAACGAGATACACTCTTTCGTCGACTCCGAGAAAATCACAGAAACGTCGAAACGGGGCTGGCAGATTTTACGGTATCGGTGACGCCATGTGGAGTCGAACCTCGTAACTCCTCGTGTCTCTGTTTCGCGAAAAATACTTGTTCTGGACAAACGAGGGGCAGAAAACGGCGGAACATTCGACTGAAAAATTGTATCCACGCCTCGAGACGATCGCGTTCGTGAGAACGTTCGAAGAACACCGCGCTCGGACTCGCGCACGGAAAGCTGGCGAATTTAACGTCGACAACGCAGACGCGTCTATCGCTGTATAAGTCACTTAGGCTGGTGAATGAAATCAAGGTGGAGAGGCCCGCGAGAAGTCGAGTCGGATTCCTATTCACTTTCGATTCCTCCCGTAAATAGAGAGGCGCGTGTACGCGCGACAAATATCGGCCGAGCGTATCGCGAGCCCACCTCTCGGAAATAGAATACATTCTAAAAATATCCGGCCCTATCGGCGACGGATGTGCACAAGCCTGGTCTACCGGTAGGTGAAGTACAACGGAGGCCCTCGTACAACACGGTGATTCGTTCGCTCACGCCGTGCAGGTCGCGAGCGTAAAAGGGAAACCCATCGAGTTTGTCGTCCTTAGTTCGCGATCAACTGGCTTGCGAATTCTAAAACGGATAAAATGCTTCCTAAACTGGCGAATAGCGATCCTGGTTCCACCAGCTTCCCTAATGCAAATACGTGGCGCGTCTGATTAGGAGTGGCTTCGTCTACTGCCATTTATTCCTCGCGCTGGACAGCCTCTGGCACGTGGTTGGCACAGCGAGGCAGGACCAGAATCATCGCTCGAGTTCGTCTGTGGATCAACCGTTCGAGGACTCAGATCCCTGTCTTTCGTCTCGAAAGTGGTCACTTTTCGCCGGATTTTCGCGAATGAAGAGAGGCGGATAACGGTGTGCACGCGGCTGCTCGTGCAGGCTACGTGACACGGCTTCTCGTCTGCCGCGGAGGTGTCCCTCGCTGCGAGTCCGTTCTTATTACAAATTCAAATTTAACGGCTCGCCGCCGTCGCTTGGAAATTTAAATCTACAGATATCGTTGCTGATTGAAACGAATCCGAGGCTAGCTCTCGGGGATTGGGAACAGTGGTCGACGCTCGTCGAATGGACTTGAGAGCCGCCAGACGACGGTGAATATTTTCCGTCCCAGCGTTAGATTCCTTCGTTCTGTCGTTCGAGCGTTATTCGACGCTGGTTGAGTGGAAAGTTGATGATTTTCGAGCGATTTCTGCGGTAAAATCGAGGGCTCGCGTCGATCCAGATCTCCGATCGTGGATCATTCTCGAACGTCGAGCGTTCACGCCATCGACGTTACGGTTGAGCGAGATTGCTTTGAGATTCCGTCGCAATATTTGATAAAACAATGCGAGTCTAGGCTAGGACAGCCTTCGAGTCTGACCTCGCGCGACGAAATCAATTAAACGGCAATTTACAATCGCGTTAAAATTGAACAACGCGTTTGCACGCTTTCGAATCGACAAAGCAGTACAGCTCGATCGATGCTGGCGTTAGAAAAAATATTGAAACAGTTGGCACGTGAACGTTCACCTCAAGCTCGAGGAAATTTTCTCGTCGCGCGCGTCGAGCACGCGGATGGTTGTTCAGGTGCTCGAGGATGAAAACGCGGTCCCGGCTGGTGCCGTCGGTTCGCGAATCTTCCGCGAATCTTTCGACGAACCCGCCTCAGCCCGTCCAATCAGTCAAGACGACGCCTGGCGGGCGGGAAGACGATTGTTTGCGCTGCAATCGCGGGTCGTAGCCCAGTATCTGGCGCAATCTCCAGTTTTTTCTTTCGAGCCAGTTTTATTTCTTTTCGAAAACGCCTCGAGTGTTCCTCGAGCCGTCGGTTTTATCCGATGCTACATCGATAGCGGCCCGATAAGGCCGCGGGGAGCCGACAATTCCTACGGAGGCTGATAAGAGGCCGTGCATTATCACCACGGTGCACATCCGTGCCCTCGAATGTCGACGCACCGCGAGAATGGGACGGCGATAAAACGGCGGCTCGTGTCGCCCGCGTTTTACCGCCGCCACGGCGTTTTCCTTCGTTCAGGTGTGCATGCACGCACGGAGACGCCTGCACGCATGCGTCTACGTGCAGTTACGTAAGGGACGGACGGCGATTTGAAAAACAGCCGATTTCTACACCGTGACGGTGGCTGCTGTTACTTTTTTTCCACCTGTCCGGCTTCTTTCGTCCCTCGCGCTTCGAAATTTCAATTCCTCCGCCTCCTTCGCAACTTGACGGCTGTGGCGGTCCTCGTAAGTGGGTTTCTGGCGTTTGGATACGTTGGAGATGGATTTTGGAGCGCAGAAAGTGGTACGGGAAAATGGTGGAAACTACGTTCGTTTTTTAAGGGAAATTTTTTTTGAAGCATAAGCGGACGAGGTCGAGTAACTTTTGATACATCGTCGAGAATAAGAATTGACGGAGATCCGTGGCGGCGAGGACAGGAATTTCTCGATCGGTTGTTTTCTCAAGAAATTGCAAAGCTGGAGAGCAGTAATTCAAAGTTCAGACCGCGATGTTTGTTCAACTCGGAACTAGGCCAAGTCTAACTCGACGTGGTCTCACAAAATACGAAATTGTAAATGCAAATGTGATCGGAATAATCTCCTGCAATGTGGTTCTCCTTTACAATCACATTATGGATCTGGGGCACAATAGAAAGTTATTTCTTTAATTTTCTATCTATAGTTCGACCTTCGTCTATTCCCTTCGCGAAACATCCTCCGCGTTACACTTTTGACAAGTCGGATACTTTCGTTTTACCGCCCCTCGCCACACTCTGCTCCCCTAAAATTAACCAGAACTGCAGCGGTCTGCGGAAATTCGAAAACAACCGCTCTCATTCATCCACGTTCGCGCCAGTTATCGCGCTTATTCTCGCGCGTCTGGGACCGCATAAAGAAAGCGTTTAATCTTCGATGTTTGCTCCGAATATAAAAGAACGGGAAAAAGAAAGCGAAAAACGAGTCGAGCAAGAGACGCACGATCGAGGATCAGGTATTCCCCAAGAATAGTGCGAACAGGCAGTGCGCATGCGACTACGCGTGCGCACCAAGTCCCACGTCACAGTGCACCGCGGTAATCGCAATTAAATAACAAAAGCAACGACCCATCTCCAGAAATATGCGAGCGTAACCACGATGCTCGCGTTATTCCATGAAAACCGTGGACGCTGTCGGAAGGCAACGATGACCTGGTGACCCTGTATTATCTAACAGCCAGCCAGAACTTGTTATTCCTTTTAGCACGCCGGCTGGGGATCGATAACGCTTCGATTTCGAGCTCGTTCACGCGATTCTCCCTGCCTGATCGACCGAAGTCGCGCCGCTACCTACGTTACCGACGCGCGCCAGGCTTATTGGCTGAATCTGTGCGTAGGTTATCCCCCTTCCGGGACGGGGAAACCCTTCTCGCGCGGGCATGCATTTTTAACCAGGCCACTGAGGCATTTGCGAGCAGATCTTCGCCGTAGGGATTACGTCTCACCCGGCGATCCTTTTAAAACCCGGCACTCCTCTTACTGGAGCATAAAACAAGATAGAAACCTCCGCGGCAAATCCTGTTTCGCGGTTCTAGGGACTTTCAGAGGGTCGCGATACTTTGAAATAGCGTTCAAGCCTGACGGAAGGAGGCATTCTAGGCTACTACGTAATAAATTAAAGAGGTGTTCCTCTTCGATGAACAATCTGAAGTTTAGGGTACGTCCCCTTAACATACTATGTAAAAAAAGAAACCTTGAATTGAGAAAAGGAGAAACCATATAGAGTACTATGTAATAAGCGAAGAAATGTTCTTCTTCGATGAAAATCTGAAGTTTAGGGTACGTCCCCTTAACATACTATGTAAAGAAAGAAATCTTGCGTTGAGAAAAGAAGATATCATATCGGATACTGCGTGATAAACGAAGAAATCTTCTTTTTCGATGAAAATCTGAAGTTCAGGTGACATTCCTTTAACAAGCTATGTAAAGAAAGAAACCTTGCGTTGAGGAAAGAAGAGACCATGTAGGATACTACGTAATAAACGAAGAAATGTTCTTTTTCGATGAAAAATCTGAAGTTTAGGGTACGTACCCTTAACAAGCTTTGTAAAAAAAGAAACCTTGAATTGAGAAAAGAAGAAACCACATAGGATACTACGTGATAAACGAAGAAATGTTCTTCTTCAATGAAAAATTTGAAGTTCAGGTGACATTCCTTTAAGAAGCTATGCAAAGAAAGAAACCTCGAATTGAAAAAAGAAGAGACCATATAACGTCCTACGTAATAAACGAAGAAATGTCCCTGTTCGATGAAAACTCCGAAGTTTAGGGTGCATCCTCTTGACAAGTAACATAAAGAAAGAAATCTCGAGTCTAGAAAGGAAGAGATCATAATATCCTTATACCAGAATTCCTCTTTCTCCGCGAGATGCTTGCTCGATCGCGACAAGCTCGATTATTTTCACTGGCCAGAGCGTTTCACGCTCTGGCGCGGATTTAATCGACGCCTCGCGGCCTGGTCGACGCTATTCCGCTCCCGAAACGCCTTGGGCCCAGCGTTTTCGCTCTAGCCGTTTGCCCACCGTTCGTCATTGTTTTTGTGCCGCCTGGTTTTATCGCGCGAAGAACCGCGCGGCGACGACACACGATAAAATTAAATGTTCGGCGGCCTGACCCGCCTCGGCTCGGCTCCGCTCGGCTCCGTTCTGTTCCTCCCGCGCGACTGATCCGGCTGAAAACATCAGCCGCCGCGAGATGCACCGCGGTGCATACTGATTGCGTCACGCTCGAAAAATAGGCACGCGTCCCAATTTCGCGAGTGTTTTGACCGGACGTTCCTCGGTAAACGCACGTCCCTCGATCACCAGACGCGGCTCCCGACGACAGGTTGCCAGGTATCCTTTGATACGCGCCCGTTTTATCGGCGGTTCGCCGCGCTGAGAAACGACCGTCGAGCAAAACGTCCCCTTTGACGCTGTCTGGGTCCGTGGCAACCGGAAAGCAACGTTTTCGACGATCCCAGATCGTCGAGGTTGGTGCAGACATCACGGACAAGGTGTTTTGGTGCACCTTTTATCGTCCCACAGAGTTCAGAATGTGTTGGGGCAAAGAGTAGAGTTCAGGTTGTGGAGTGTAATCGATTGCTCGCGAATTTCTCAGCTTTAAACATCGTAATGTAATTAAAAAGCAACGTTTTGGATGATCTTAGATATCGAGGTTGGAGCAGACATCACGGAGAAGGTGTTTTGGTGCACCTTTTATCGTCCCACAGAGTTCAGAATGTGTTGGGGCAAAGAGTAGAGTTCAGGTTGTGGAGTGTAATCGATTGCTCGCGAATTTCTCAGCTTTAAACATCGTAATGTAATTAAAAAGCAACGTTTTGGATGATCTTAGATATCGAGGTTGGAGCAGACATCACGGAGAAGGTGTTTTGGTGCACCTTTTATCGTCCCACAGAGTTCAGAATGTGTTGGGGTAAAGAGTAGAGTTCAGGTTGTGGAGTGTAATCGATTGCTCGCGAATTTCCCAGCTTTAAACATCGTAATGTAATTAAAAAGCAATGTTTTGGACGATCTTAGACATTGTAGACATCACGTAGAAGGTGTCTTATGCACCTTATACTGTCCTACAAGGTTCAGATTGAGTTCAGGCAAAGAGTAGAGTTCAACTTGTGGAGTATAATCGATTGCTCGCGAAATTTTCAGCGGTACGCTTTAAACATCGTAATGTAATTAAAAAGCAACGTTTTGGACGATCTTATATATCGAGGTTGGAGCAGACATCATGAAGAATGTGTCTTGTGCACCTTCTACTATTCCACAAGGTTCAGAATGAGTTGGGGCAAAGAGTAGAGTTCAACTTGTGAAGTATAATCGATTGCTGACAAATTCTTCAGCACTACGCTTTAGACTAGGACTTTAAACATCGTTATGTAATTAAAAAGCAACGTTTTGTACGACCTTAGATATCACAGACGTCACAGAGGTGTCTTCTACACCTTATACTGTCCCACAGAGTTCAGAATAAGTTGAGGTAAAGAGTAGAGTTCAGCTTGTGGAGTATAATCGACTTTGACGTTGTCTGGGTTCGATGCAACCAGAAAGCAACATTTTAGACGATCTTAGATGTCGAGGTTGAGGCAGACATCACGAAGGAGGTGTCTTGCACAACTTCTATCGTTTTACATTATTCAGAGTGAGTCAAATTAGAGTTTAACTCGTGGAGTATAACGATCGCTCACGAATTCTTCAGAAGTACGCTTTAGACAAGGACTTTAAACATCGTAATGAAATTAGCAGATAATATTTGCGATAAGTCGGCAGCGAATCGTGCGTTTTGTTGGAAAACGCATTTCGTTGACCTCGCCGATGTCGTAACAGGCTGTCTGATAAAATTATATGATCGTGTTTGCGTTGCCTTCAGATAAAGCCTTTCTCTGTCGCAGAGTGAACTTGAATCGAAATTGAAATCCACTTTACGTTGTTTCGCGAAGTCGGAGAAACGCGAATTAGTATTCTCTTCCACGTTCGCGGCGATAATAACTGAAATAAAAAAAAAAAAAAAAAAAAAACGATCGCGCAAAAACTCAGTCCCGATTTTACCAGTTGATCGTCAAGTTGAAGTGGAAGTTTTGCAATTGTAATCGTCCATTGATTAATAATGGCTTCTTGGAACAGGTTACTCATTAAAATTCGTCCGTCCAATAACGAATTAGCCCGATAAGTTAATCCGGACGTGAGAGACGTCGCGTAAATCGAAAGATATCAGCTTTAGAGAGCCCAACAGCGCAATAAAAGAAAGTTTGCTCGCGCCTGGCCGTACGGAATAATTAAGTTTACGTATTGCCGATGGATCTCGAGAGGAACGTTTGTTATCCAACGCTCGCTTTCGTCGCTCTCCACGCGCGGAAACCCGCGCGAGGTAAATGCGGTGTGACGATCAAATTGCTCCTTATCGGCTCGATGCCGCGATGTTGTGGAAAATTACGCGTTGCTGGGAATTCCCGATGAAATTCCGCTAGGAAAGTTCGCCGGAAGTCGACGATATCGCGGAGATACCCCTCAATTAATTCGACGCCATATTTTTCCGCGCGAGCAGACTTTTGAATCGGGGAAAATTCGCTCGAAACGGTTTGCTGCGCGAGTTAATTAATTTCGCGTGTCTCTTTTGGAAGTCCCTAGATGTTATCTCAATGATAATCTTATCTGTGAAATACAGATTATGGAGATTCAGAGATTTCGTTGCGCGTGTCGGTAATCGCTATCATTCCAGTCTTGCATTCCATTTTTTACGCGAACGGCTAACCTACGGAGTACCTCTGGCGGTATTCTTGAAATCGAGACTGCTTTCGAATTTTTGTTTAGTCATCGACGTGGCGTCCAGTCGGAATAAATTTGCACCTAAACTGCGCCGCTCTGACAGAGATCGATGACTCCATTCGCGGCTGAATTGGAAAAAACGACAGACGAAAGTTCTGTTGACTTTGGAGCGTAAATGGAACTTGCCGTCGAGAGTACTAACCTCTTTTCGGGCAAATGTTACCCCCGACGCTGCGAGCTGGCTCATTAATTTTTATGAGCACCAAGAATCGAATTTATTCATGAGAAATTGTGTCAAATTTCTCGGTCAACGTCAATGTTTTCATCGTGTTACCGACTTGGCGCTAAACCAACCGTTTGGACAGTTTTATTTATCGCGATACTCGCGAACCGTGTATGAACGCGTATTCCTGCAACGAACGGCTAGAATTTTATCTTTTCGAGACGCTGCGAGCGAGGAAAAAGAAGCAGGAGAAAAATATATTCACTCTGACAGCATTTATAAAAGTTTTTTACGATAACAGGTTTCGATTCACGCTTTAGCGGGGATTAGTTTTCCAGCGCTGGCTGATCACGGTTGATCGATCAAGATTATACGCCGCGCAGTTCCTTTTTCCCATTTAATTCGTAGGTATCGGTGGATCTGCTTCGAGGAGTATAAATTCTGCTCCAGTGCCACCATGAATATCAGTTGATCGCCGCATCAGCTGACTGCGAGCAGCGTCAAGGCTGCTGGAGAGATCAAATGAATAATGTACCCCTTTCAGCCAGCTGCATAACGCATCTCGTGTCATTTTTAAGACTGGTTCGACGATAATGCACGATCGAGGCGAGCTCGAAAGAGTCCTGGCTGGTCTGGTTGGTCGCGACAAAAACGCGTATCGCGTTTTAAATCCGTGAGCATTCGCGCGCCCTAATTTGGTTCCTCGAAGTCATCACTTTCTACGCTTTCTATGAAAACGACGGACGAAGGAAGGATCGAATCGGACCCGCGAAACGATTCGAGACCGTCGATTTTGAATTGTAAATTTCACGAGCACCGCGGCAGTAATCGCAAGGTGAAATTGTAAAAACCGCAGATCGCCGGATCAGCTACGAGGCTAATCGTCGTGACTCGACGTATTCACCGTAAAAACGAAACGAGCGACGAAGAAATGAGTTTGTCGCATGAATATGAATGCCGCGCCGTAGACGAGAATCTATTATAGAGGAAACGATGACACGGCTGAAAATCCAGTCGCACTCCGAACCGACACGACTGGAGCAATTTTCGTGCATAAATCAAAGGGAAAACCGCTGAACGCACGATACGCGTGTCGATTACCACACAACAACTCCACTATAAGGAGACCACCCAGAGCTTGACCTAACCTTTACCTAACCGCGTCCCTTGGCGACGTCGTCCCAATCGGAGGGGTCGCCAGGACGCATCCGCGCGGCCGTCCGTGTACGAGCCGCCTTCGCGTAGGTGCAAAGAAAAAAGTGGCTCATAAATCGACGCTAAAGAATTCGACCTTGCTCGTCCAGCCGAATCTCATCAGCCGAGAACCTATATACCCGGATCGATTCTACCGAACAAGGCTCTGCCCTCTCTGAACCCGTCCATCGATCCACGGCCGGCTAAGCCGTGGAAAACCGGATCCGTTGGCGCGCGTCGCGCATAAAGAAGCGCGAAAACGGCGATAGTACGCGCGGCGGCTTTGACGCCGTCCAGGCACATCGCGTTGCCCGTTGCCGTGTATAACCAACTGCGAAACTGCAGCCAGTGCAATCGTCGGCAGACGGACTAACATCGCATGACGTCACCTCGGCAAGCGTATCATTTTTAGCCCACATATACAACCGCGGTTGGCCGAGGCCTCCGTCCGCCTCCGCCGCCATCGTCGCCGTCGTCGTTCAGCCCCTGGCTAGGCCCCTCTGTGTACGTGCGAGCCAAGCACACACGCTGGACACATTCTCGATGGACAGTGCGAGTGACCGAGTGCGCGGTATAGGCCAAACCGAGCCAGCGATGGTTTAGAGACGATCTGAGCACGGTTTCGTTGGTCTGACGTAGTTTCAGAGGGGGAAGTAGGGTGGATAAGCTTGGAGCAAAGCGTTTGGGTCCTCTGAGGAGAATAGAACGATAGGATTTGGAATTGGGTAGCTTTTTGGGGTCCAAGGGGGTAGTTTTGACAAGAGACAGTGGATGATGGAGAATTGTTCTGGTTCATGGACTCGCGAGAGGTACGAATACATCGCCAGATGCAAGTGTAGGCTTGGCTCATGTTTTTATGGGCTGTAGTAGGTCTCGCGATTGCATTGTGGACGCTTTCCCTTGGCACTAGTGACCGAGCTGAAAACATTGCCCTGCTCATACCGAGAGTTCTTGAGGACGGTAGACTCGTGTGGTCTTTGCGCCAGTGTTTCTCAACTTGACTCTCCCAGGGTATTTTTTCTCGCCAGCTCGATACTTGGGTTGTTCTTCCTATAGTTGTCGAACGATATTCTATTTTGGGTGATTAAAAACCGTTCGAATCGGTCGAGGGATCGACTCGAAGATGAGACACGACTGCGAACGCAGTGGGCTAACCTAGAGAGCTTTCGAAACGAGGAAGCGAACGACGCGTGGAGGCACGTACGATGAAAGGACGCCTCGAAAGAGCTCGTAAATGATGAGCAAGGTGGGGAATGAATGAGGGAACGAGCACGCTTTCAGTAACCGGGGATGAAGTGCCTTTCGTTAGGGAAAGTTACGAGAGGAAAGGCATAAAACTGTGGGACGTAATAATTTTAAAATACACCCGCTGTTTAAGATACATCGCCGTTTATTACGACTTGACGTAAGCGCATCCGCGAATCCACCCTCGTCCCGAAATTATTATTCGCGCTGACTTTCGGTCACGTTGCGAGTAAAACGACGAGACGTTGTTCGTTTCTGCGCGACGGTAGCCGGAATGCGCAACGCTAGCACGGAGTAAGGATGAACCGAGGACAATAGCTGAGGATGCATTTTTATTCCCGAGACGCTTGGTGAATCACTAATAGCTATGGGAGTGGTTGTCGTTCACCGAGATATTGCTACGAACGCCAGTCACATCGCAGCTCTTTTTTCCCTCCGAGCTACTCTCAAAACTACCTGCTAAGTGCCCGAAAGCTACGGACAATGGACGACTTCGAAGTTCGGGAAGGGAGACGCGTAGAGCGAGCTCGTCGCCACGGGCGTCCGTCCACCAGCGTCCTATTCTACTCGCGGAGGCTCGCTGCTAGCGTTGCCGGAAGAAGCCTCTGCTGCGAGCGTAACTTGAGGGGTCGCTACGCGAAATTGCTTCGACTTGTACAGTCAACCCTCCTATAACGCGGTGAGTGCGTTATATGGAAACCGTGCTATAAGAAACTCGGATTTAACCGTACAAACCAGGCTAATCCGTAGCGCGTTCTATGGAAACCGTCTACCGCGCTATAAGAGACTCAGAATTAGTACAAATCGCATCATTCGTACCGCGTTATATGGAAACCGTGCTATAAGAAACTCGGATTTAACCGTACAAACCAGGCTAATCCGTAGCGCGTTCTATGGAAACCGTCTACCGCGCTATAAGAGACTCAGAATTAGTACAAATCGCATCATTCGTACCGCGTTATATGGAAACCGTGCTATAAGAAACTCGGATTTAACCGCACAAACCAGGCTAATCCGTAGCGCGTTCTATGGAAACCGTCTACCGCGCTATAAGAGACTCAGAATTAGTACAAATCGCATCATTCGTACCGCGTTATATGGAGACCAATAAATACAGTCAACCCTCCTATAACGCGGTGAGTGCGTACCGCGTTATATGGAAACCGCGCTGTAAGAGACTCAGAATTAGTACAAATCACATCATTCGTACCGCGTTATATGGAGACCAATAAATACAGTCAACCCTCCTATAACGCACTGAGTGCATAACGCGTTATATGGAAACCGCGCTATAAGAGACTCAGAATTAGTACAAATCACATCATTCGTACCGCGTTATATTGAGACCAATAGATACAAAAGACAAGATAAATTATAAATTATTTTTATTGAATTGAAGAGTTCCTAACTCGCCTTCTTTTAATGGGCAAAATGTCTTCCTCGCTTGGTTCATCTTCACATTGGTTTTCGATTATAGCTTTTTTTTTCTAAGTCCACTAAAACCTCTCTACAGGGAGCTAAGCAATTTCTTAACTCTCTTTTAAACTTTGCGCTGCGCACCGTTGAATGATCAGTTTCAATGAAATGAAGTTCTAATTCTTTAGCCAAATTTAGCCCTTTTTGTACATCTTGTAAATCGAGATTTGGCACCCATTCGTTTTCCTTATTTTCGTTTACCAATGCATTTGAGGTGGGTGCATCAATTAATTCCATCAGTTCTTCCTCATCTAAAGTTTCTTCCACGAGTACTAATTCTCTTACATCCTGATGGTTTACTGCAAATTCTTCATCGCTTAAACGAGAAGCAATGTTTACTATTTCCATCTACTATATCCAGTTAAAACCATTCATTGGGTGCACGGAAGGAACCGATGGGACGTTGTTGAACGGAAACCGCGCTGTAAGAATACCGCGTTACAGGAGGGCTGTCGCAATTTCACCTCCGCGTTATATGGAAACCGCGTTATAGGAGAGTTGACTGTATTTCTCAGCGAGAATGGTCGATCGTTCGCGTCTTTTCTCAAACGTTCGCGCGAATCTTTCTGAAAAAGATCTCGCGTCCACTCGAGGTAAGGTCGACACGTTGGTCCCATAAACGCCCTCCTAGGAGCTCTATTTAAGGGACGAACAGCGAAAAGTAGCGGCAGCTAGTTCCCAAAGTACGTCGCCGGTCGCAGAAGTGCCGCCAAGTTCGCACGGGACGCAGGTGTAAATCAATATTGGAAACAGTCCCGGGTAGACGTTCGCTGGCACGAGCAGCCGAGTCACGAGTGTAAAGGTTAGCTTTGCTTATCTCACGCGAAAGTCGCATTAATAATCCACGGCTGGCTGTTTTACGTTGTTTAACTGGAACAGTAAACTCGCCTCTAGGATCCACCGCGGGGAATCTGGCGATTTAACGATCGGCCCACCGATAATGATCGCCGAGCGAGCTTCCATTTCTTCATTATTTTTCGTCCCAGGCCACGTGAACGCGCGGTTTCTTGTCTGATTTCGTGTACGCCCCGAGTTCCGCGGCTAATGACTGCCGCCAGAGGGGATGGGGCTGCTACGTGGGTTAGAGTGTCATTAGCCAGGGACTTTTTCGTTAGATTTCGCTCCTTCCTCGAAGCGTTCCTCGAATCTGTCCTTTCTTCGTCGCGCACGAACCTGGACGCTTCCGAAGAGTTGCTATCTTCAACCTTATCGAGTTTACTTTCTCTCTCAGAACGAAGTTGTACAAACTCTAAACGCGACGGACACAGTTGGCCAATAAACGTCCTTTCGTTGAAACCGTGGAAGTCGGTTCATGGACGATTCGTCGACGAGAGGTTCGAAGCTCTATCGGCTTGAAAACGCATCGTGCACGCCCCAGGGACTTTTTCGTTAGATTTCGTTCTTTCCTCGAAGCATCCCTCGAATCTGCCCTTTCTTCATCGCGCACGAACCTGGACGCTTCCGAAGAGTTGCTATCTTCAACCCTATCGAGTCTACTTTCTCTCTCAGAACGAACAAAGTTGTACAAATTCTAAACGCGACGGACACAGTAGACCAATAAACATTCTTTCGTTGAAAGCGTAGAAGTCGGTTCGTCGACGACTCGTTCGAGGCTCTATCGGCTTGAAAACGCATCGTGAACACCCCAGGGACTTTTTCGTTAGATTTCGTTCCTTCCTTGAAACATTCCTCGAATCTGCCCTTTCTTCGTCGCGCACGAGCAATATCTTCAACCCTATCGAGTCTACTTTCTCTCTCAGAACGAACAAAGTTGTACAAACTCTAAACGCGACGGACACAGTGGACCAATAAACATTCTTTCGTTGAAACCGTGGAAGTCGGTTCATCAACGAGTCGTTCGAGGCTCTATCAACTTGAAAACGCATCGTGAACGCCCCAGGGACTTTTTCGTTAGATTTCGTTCCTTCCTCGAAGCGTTCCTCGAATCTGCCCTTTCTTCGTCGCGCACGAGTAATATCTTCAACCCTATCGAGTCTACTTTCTCTCTCAGAACGAACAAAGTTGTACAAACTCTAAACGCGACGGACACAGTGGACCAATAAACATTCTTTCGTTGAAACCGTGGAAGTCGGTTCGTCGACGACTCGTTCGAGGCTCTATCGGCTTGAAAACGCATCGTGCACGCCCCAGGGACTCACCCTTGAAAAAGGCGTCAGCCAGTGCCCTCGGTGGTTGCATAACGCGCGCGTATAATGCAATTGCAGCCAGTCTGAAACGCCCATTAGCGTGGACAGGAGAGAAAGAAGCCGCGGATAACCGTAGGCCAGGTCGGTTGCGTGAGCGGCAAGTGCACACGCGTGTGCAACGAGGAGTGTGCACGCGAGCGCAACGGGTGCGCGTCCGCAGTTGGGGCGAAAGGGGATGAAACTGTTGGCGCAATTTGCGCGCGACCGCTCGAATTTCGTGGCGCGTGTCCCGATCACGATCGTTCCGTCCACGGTTCCGTGATCCGTGCTGCCGATACGGCCCAATAAGCGGACCCGTAAACGTCCAGGCTCCACTTTCGAGTCAGACTGCAGTCAGCTGTCCGGACATCTTCATTTCGACGACTAATTCTGCGATCGATATTGAAACGCCCTGGAAATCCTCCTCGCTTTCTCTGGATCGGTGGACAGGCTGATACGCGTTAACTATTTGTACTGGGGTTCTGCTCAGACGTTAACGATGGAAACTGTTGCTAAAATATTGCTCAGAGATTGTTATTTTAACTTATTTCACTGTTGCTTCCTGAAGTTTTCTATTGAAATGGGGATTTTGTATCGCTGAGAGACGTTAGCTGTAGAAACTATTGCTCAAATATTGCTATTTTAATTTATTCCACTGTAGCTCCTTGAAAAGTGTGTTTTCTTGAAGTTTTCTATTGATATGGGAATTTTTTATCGCTGAGAGACGTTAGCTGTAGAAATTATTGATAAAATATTTCTATTTTAACTTATTTCATTGTAGCTTCTTGAAAAATGTGTTTTTCTGAAGTTTTCTATTGTAATGGGAACTTTCTATCGTTGAGAAACGTTAGCAGTAGAAACTATTGCTAAAATATTGCTCAAAGATCACTATTTTAGCAGTAGTTCATACTACTATCGTCTCGCAGCGATAGAAAATTTCCATTTCAACAGAAAACTTGAGGGAACCTCCCTAATCACTAATCAATGCTGATGTCCCCTCAGAAGGGACATCCAAGCACAAAGGGTTAAGAATTCTGATCATTTCTATTTCAATAGAAAACTTGAGAGAAGCTTGCACTTTTCAAAAAGCTGCAATGGAATAAATTTAACCTCCCTAATCACTAACCAATGCTGATGTCCCCTCAAAAAGAATATCCAAGCGCAGAGGGTTAAGAATTCTGATCATTTCTGTTTCAATACAAAACTTGAAGGAAGCTTGCACTTTTCAAAAAGCTGCAGTGGAATAAATTTAACCTCCCTAATCACCAATCAATGCTGATGTCCCCTCAGAAGGGACATCCAAGCGCAAAGGGTTAAGAATTCTGATTATTTCTATTTCAATAGAAAACTCCAGAGAAGCTTGCACTTCTCAAAAAGCTGCAGTGGAATAAATTTAACCTCCCTAATCACTAACCAATGCTGATGTCCCCTAAAAAAAATATCTGAGCGCAAAGGGTTATGAATTCTGATCATTTCAATAGAAAACTTGAGGGAAGCTTGCACCTTTCAAAAAGCTGCAGTGGAATAAATTTAACCTCCCTAATCACTAACCACTAATCCCCTCAGCAGGGACATCCGAGCGCAAAGGGTTAAGAATTCTGATCAGCGATGGTGGTCCTCGTGATCCAATTTTTTCTTAGACTTGCAGCAAGGCATCTTTTCTTACGCGAGACACTTCTCAGGCTCGCAAGCCTCGAGTTAAGGATCGTACCTGGTCTTGATTAGCGTCGGAAGTGTCGTTGATCTTAATTGGCGGCGAATATCATTCGAAATTGTTGATCTCGCGGAACGTGGAAGAAGTCACGTTCGTAGCCGATGAATCAAATCCACGCTGGTGTCCTTAGCGCTTCGGACGAAGCAGTCGATGCAATTTTTTCGGTGCATTCTAGATAAGTGGTCTCGTGGTCTCGAACGTGACGCGACCATCAGCGTTTGCGGTGAGTATCCTTCGAATTCCTTTGTTCTTGCTCGCCCGCGGGGATCGCCGGCCACTTGGAGCTCAGTTCGAAGCGTTATTGGATTACGTTCTTTCTGCGGTTTCTTCTGGCTCGCTCATAAGTATCGACGAACACGTAGGATACGTTTTCCAGTCGTTCGAGCGCCTCGCGACTGAGGAACAACCGAAACCAAGCACGAATTCGTAGACCAATCGCTGGCAGAAACACGTCCCACCGCGACATCCCCTTAAGGAAACGAAAATTCGAGAATCCTCCACTGTCGATGCGCGTGGAAGGGAATCGTGGTCGGATCGCTTCGAGATTAGAGTATCGCGTAACCTTTTATCATAGGTTTGGCTATTAATCAGCGGAATTTTTGCGATTACTCGCTGCGAGATCGTTGGACGTCTGGTAAAACTGCAACGCGAGTTCGCAGTCACGTAAATATTTATCGCAATACGCGGGGTCACTCGACGGAAGTGGTAAACGTCGCTATTGGTATAGGTCAGTTTATTTTCGAGCGGAATATATTATCGATCCGCCCGTTAATCGTGCATGCACGTACACGAGAGACGCAGGCACACAGCCAGCCCGTCGCTACCTAACGTCGCTTATCTCGTTTCTCGTTCTCTTTTTTCCTTCTCCTTGGTCAATAAAAAATGGTCTCGCTGCACGAGAGGAAAACGTGAATCGTTGTTTCCGTGCACGCTAGACTTTCGACACACTGATCTCCTCGGATGGCGATATCCAGGCTATTATTCGAACCGATCTGAAACGGTCAGCGTGCGATCGTTGCAACGAGAACCCAGCCCAAAACCTGAAATGGCTTTGGGTTTCACGATTACACAGGAAGATGGGAAGAGAATCGAGCGAACGTGTAAATCTCCAGTGAAATGAGTTGCGGAGGCATGAAATTTTATCAGGGATTATCTGGAGCAAGCAAACGGGTTCACTTTCGTGCGACTCGAGCATGGTCAAGGCTGAGCGCAATTACGCTCGCTTGTTCACCGACTGCGAATTACTATTTTCCGTTTTTTTTTTCCCTCCCCTTCTTCCTCTGGCCCCCTCGACTGCAAGAGGACTCTCTCGCGGCGGTGTCATTGCAGCGCCGGCTGTTTTACGTGCCTGCAATCATGCACGCTCTCGTTGTCCTCGTGAAATGATGTTTCACGCTCGACCAACGCTTCTGGCGTTCGGCTTGGATCGACGGAGGAGTGGTGAAAATAAACCAGGCGCCACTCGTGGGAAGAGAAAGGACGAGGGATAAAAAGTTGAAGCCAGCTCGCTGGCTGACCGCGTTCACGGCTCTTTTTACTGACCCAACTCGCGTTTCGACGAGATCCACAGGACCCGCAAGATGGCGGATCGTCTGCGAAATGGCGCGAGAGCTCGCGATACCCAAAGAAAGGCGATCGAAATCGACGGGATAGAAAACAGTCGACGACTGAGGGAATTTCCACGTTGAAAAGCCCAGTCGATGCAGAGTCGAGACGCAACGTGGCTGTTTATAAGCCCTCTAACGCCGCGCGCAACAAGGTTGCAATAATATCCGGCGGACGAGCAAAAGAAATCGATTGGCTGGATGACGTTGTCAGAAACGGGCGCCAGCTCGCGTGGAAACCTCGGCAGAACCGTGGTCTTACGTAATCCCGAGGAAACGAGACCCCAGCAGAGGTCTGTCGGTCCCTGGAATCATTGACATGCCGTGGGAATACAGAAGGTACCGTCAGCCAGTGGAGCCTCGACGTTCTCGTTGACAGCGAGTGATATCGTCCAGGGAATCCTCCCTCGATGGTCTGAAATCGGTCAGCCGTCGAGGACTCGCTAATTCGCTGTCGCCAGGAACGTGGCCTCGTCCTCGTTCGAAGGTTAACGTCGAGATTCGAGGGAAAATGGTGGCGGCTGTCGAGGAAAGAGTCTCGATGGCGGCTGGGGATTGTCGAGCGGATTAATTAACAGGCGATCAGCAGGCATTGTTCCCTCTCGTGTGTGAACGAAGGAAGCGATCCGAGCGGGACAGAGACGGGTGGACTCGGTCTGGGGGCCGAACGAGAGAGAAGGCAGGAGGAAGAGGGCTGTAGGTATCGTAATACAATACTATTAGTTGAACTTGAGCTACTTATGAATGACCTTGTCTGGTTCAGGCACACGTACGCACCCACACGGCCATCAGCAGCGTGTCCTTTGGCGGTGGTGTGCGTGAATGCACGTCCTGTTGCGGCTGTGCTCATTGTTTTTTCACGCGCCGGCTGGCCCCGTGTATCACAACTCACGGGTTGGGTATCACAACACGAGACGCGACGCCTGTTCTATCCGCGAGCGGAACATTGTGCCGTCCGTGTTGCAAAATAGAGGTGTTGCGTTTCCCTTGGTAGTCGGTGTTACCACTGAACGCTTCGCTGGCCAAATGGCGCCTCCTTCCGCGCGCCCTTCTATCCGTTCTTTGATGGACGACGAAAGGGATGCGTTCGATAACGCGTAGCTCGCGATGGACGACGCTCGCGTCGTCGACAGGGGCTGGTTCCACTCGCGACGATTCGCGCAATAACGCGAAATAACAGCCGTGGAAGCAGTGGGTAACGCGGTTTGCGGAAAACGGCAGAAACGCAGGGGGGCAAATTGTCGCCGTTCCTTTTCATGCGAGAGAATTGCGTTCTATTGACGCAAATGTGTCCGAGCTGGCGCGAGTAACGTTATTGAGGCAATTGCTATTCTCCTTTGCGCGGCCAGCGGTGGAAGGACAATGGGGGAAAGAGATCGGCAGCAGGGAAGGCAAGAAAGCAGGAAGGAGAGCAATGGGAAAGGGGAGTGAACGGCGCACAATTGCGCGTGAGCCTTAACATCTGTCCGGAAGTGCGTAGACGCCTTCCATTTTCGTTTTCATTTGCATACGTGTGTCCACCGTCGTTGGCCTAACGCGACGCGATCGCCTCGAGTACCGTGCAAACGGGATCCTCGTGGGGGTACGCGTCCCGATTCGACGCTCGTCGCTCGAGGTGCCACTTATTAAAACGATCAAACTGTTAACTTCGAGGCGAGAAAGGGGTCTCATTTCCTAGAAGTCGATTGGAGGAACAATACATCCGATACCCTTCTCCCTTTTTTCCGCCAGCGGTCCTAGATTCGCATTCCCGTCGACTTTATCGATTCCATCGTCAACGGGGGCTCGTAATTTATCCGACCTTTGTGTGCGAATTACCATCGTCGATATTCGGTTGCCACCTCCCCGCAGGGACGCTCGTCGCCGCCAGCTTTTGTAGCCGCGATCTCCGCGACGATCTCTCGCAATAATTTTAAAAGGCTGCTTACGCGGACTCACCCTCCGCCCGTGGATTCACGGAGATTCGATCTAAACGCGCTGGGACGCGGATGAGCCGCAGTCTCCAGCGGAAGGAGGAACATTTGGGGTTGAGAAATCGCCATTGAAGATGTACGAATCTCTAACGGTAGCCATTACTGAACCTCTCCCTCGAACCAAACCACTGCGAGCGTCTCGCAACCCTTAGGAAATCCGCGTTGGTTTACGAAAGTAGCTCGCTCAGCCGCGGATTTGAGGTCCGTTCGAGACTCCCTGGGTGCCCCACAAAGGCCTGGGACGCGGAGTCGTCACTGTGCCGGTTTAATTTCGCATTGACGTAGGTCCAGGGAGTTGCATTGTCTGCCGTACGCGCGTTAACGCGTGTTCGCGTGCGTAGCACACAGGGATGTCGCGTTTGCGGACTGGGCTTGTCCCTTTGTTTCATCCTGAGCCGGAGCGGTCGCACACAGGCGCGACGGCTCGGCCGACGATCAGAGGGTGAAATTAAAAATACCGTGAAACCCTCCCTTGCGCAGCCTGTCTCTGTGTTTTCCTCTGACGCGTTCAGGGCCGTCGAGCACGAAAACGGAGCCCCGTTTTCTCTTTTGCCCGCTCGATCGAGGCCACGCCGCTGATTTATAGGGTATTTACCCTTCTATTTATGGGCTGGCTCGACTGGTTCTAATGCTGGCCCCGAAGGGCCACGATTGTTGTCGTCGTTATTATTAAAAGGTAGCCGCGTGTTTCGCGACCGCTCGTCGAAGGCTGGCGCTTTGGAAAATTTGGAACCTGGAATTGGAGTTTCGAATGTTCCCCAAGATCGTGGTTTTTCTAGCGCCGTTTTGTCGCGCACGCTGTCGAGCAACTTAGGGGTTTCGACGCGACTCGGTTTTACGATAGAAATTAGGTTGCCACGACTTAACCCTAAGTTAAACATTCAGCGGGGAATTGAAGGCAAATATCTCGTCGCGCAGTGAGCAATCGCGACCATATTAAATTCATCAACTCCCAGATGGGCTCGCTGCGGATCGTTCGAGTTTCTCAGACTGCCGGTGCGTTCCACTTTGCTTACGTATTCCCGTGGAAATTAATTTCCCGGCTCCCGGGCGAAATGCACGCGCATTAAGGGCAACGTGCCCCGCGATCCTCCGGCGAGCGCATTCCGTTTCGAAAGATATTGCGTTCTTGTCTCAGTTTTCCGCCCCGTTCGAGCGTCGCGAAAGTTGCGCGACCTCGAGTTACGCTGGATGAAATTCTGACGGATTAACGACGCTCGATCGACATTCGCGGGTTGCGTGGACGCTGTCTCGACGAAGATGAGGCGCGATCGGACGCGACGGTTCGAAATAAATCGGTATGCACGGGCCTGGACTCATTCCAATCGAACCGCGCGCACTGGTGCTGGTCCAACAACCCCCTGAGGGCGGCCAGCGTTCCTAAAACGATCACGTTTGTCTTGCAGATGGTGGTGGTGGTTGATCAACCGTGGGCGGAGGGCGGCTGCAGGGCCCAGGGCGATGTGGCTAGCAAACGGGAAGGCTCGAGGAGGTGATAACGACTTCTGACCTTCCGTGAGAGCGCGTACCGCGGCGTAGGGGGCGCTGCCGTCGATCGTCAAGCGAAAGGCTCACCATTCGGAAGAAAACGAGGAGGAAGAGGCGGAAGAAGAAGAAGAAGAGGAGGACGAGAACGACGGCGAAGTTGAAACGGTGAGACGAACAAGAGGAAGGAGAAGGAGACGAAGAAAAAGGAAGAGAAAGGGCGGAGAGGCGAGCTCTCTAAAGGGGAACCAGAGGAACACGACACACGAACATACACTCACACACGTACACGCGCACCCATATAGATAGGTATATATATATATATACATATATATATATACATACAGACGTGGCTGGATAAGAGAATATATCGTCGTTGGTGGAGAAAGGGAGAGAAGGGGTTGGAAAAAGCGGGAGAACCTTGAAAAGTAAGTCCCTTCTCCGCGGTGAAACGTTGGCCAGACGGGCACACGGGAACACAGAGAAACACACACAAGACATTCTCCTTTTGCAGCGGGACACCGCTGTATCGCTCCTACGTTTAAACACACACACACACACAAAGCAAAAAAAAAAAAAAAAAAAAAGAAAACTTCTACCTTGAGAACATATACCTCGTGCGTACAAGTACCTTCAAACTTAAACCTCTTTCGCAGCGTAATAGTGCCTAGGCCCCTCCGAAGAACGCGACTACAAATAAATAATACAGAATAACAAATATTAATAATAATAACAACGTTATACATATATATATTATATACATATATATATCTATACAGAAAGAAAGAGAGAGAGAGAGAGAGAGGAAGGAAGAAGTGTGGGAAATTTTGATGAAGAAAGGGATACAGGATAAATAGATTAGCATCTAACGACGAGATAGAGAGAGAGAGAGAAAGAAGAGTTTTAACGTTTTAATTGCACTGTTCGGCTGACGGCTCACATCCGGATACAAAACAGGAAGAAAAAGAAAGAAGGAAAGGAGGGAAGGAAGCATAGAAAAATACCGCGTATACCTTATTCGCTCCACGTGACTATCTGTATGTATAGAGACGTGCGCGTATGCGAGAGGGAGACAAGGTCGAACGGAAGTGGTCTCTCCGCGGATCGGGATCGAGCGAGTTGCGAGCAGCGCGAGGCTCCGACAGAAGCTGAGGGAAAAGATCGTCGATAGATCTTATCAGGAATATTCTCGTTGATAACGGTACCTCCTCCCCCTTCGAGCCCCTTCTCGATCGATTCTACGAACCAGGACAGCGAAGTACCTGCAGACACAGAATATATTTATAAGAATAATTTATATGTGTGATATACATATAGATTATATATTATATGAGTAAAGTAAATAGTACACACCCCCTGAATAGTAATAAAGGAGCAGCCGCGTCAGGCGACAAGTAACAGCTAAGGGCAAAGAGAATAATAAATAGTAATAATTACTGATTACGGTAATAACAAGTAAGAATAAGTAAGCGATAGCTGCTAAGAGTGAAAAAGAGGGAGAGAGAGAGAGAGAGAAAGAGAGAGAGAGAGTGGAAAAGAGGAAGAAGAGGAGCGAAGAGAAGAGACCGGAAGAGAAACAGGAAGAATCGTACAACGGAGTGTGAACGCTTAAATAATTCTAGAACGCGCTACGGTTAGAGTACTTCTACTTTTGCGGTTAATCTACTCAGCGATTGCGGGGCCTGTTCTACATATACGATCCAGGTGAGTCGAATTGTAACACTCTGTATAATTGTCCAATTATTCATATTTCGACTGTCCATTTGACCCTTTGCAGTCCGAATTATTCTTCAATTTAGTAGCTCAGTCGCCAACAATTCCAAGTGTTTCACTATTTCAAGTGTTTCATTTGAAATTTACTTGAAAATGTTGCATGACAATTCCTCGATTGTTACTTGCAAATTCTAAAACTTTGATTTCGCGCGAAAATTGCGCGAATATAACCTAGATTTTATCAGAATTCGACTTTGAACTTCCCTTAGATGCTTTGAAACGTGAACTTGGGATTAATCGAAGGGTGGATGGCTCGTAGTCGCGTCTAGATGACTAGATTTCGCGCGAAAATTGCGCGAATATAACCTAGATTTTATCAGAATTCGAATTTGAACTTCCCTTAGATGCTTTGAAACGTGAACTTGGGATTAATCGAAGGGTGGATGGCTCGTAGTCGCGTCTAGACGACTAGATTTCGCGCGAAAATTTATATCTCTTTCTTATTTAGCGATGTCGAGTCGCGCTCGACAGAGGACCGCAAAGGGTTAAAAATGCGCGGCACCCCAGCTTCGAACGAAGGTCTCACCCTCGTCGCGATCGAATTTCCCTGAAAACGCGCTTTATCAGGCAGCCATTGTGCGAAACACTTTCCATTCTGGTCCCGCTGGCAGCCAACAAAGACTGTCCCCGGTGAAACGAGCAGAAACGAGGCAACTTCCTCGTGGCACCGCGCGAATCGAACAGACGCACAGGCGCGCGTGTTGCGAAAATTGTTCTCACGCAGGGGAGGAGAGATACACGATCGACAGCGTTCGCGGCGCTCCTCCCGAGAAGGAATCCTCGACAGGCGGTTTCGTTAGCGTCGACGTAGCGGCGTTTCGATACGCGCGATCCGGAAAGAGGAAACTTTTACCGCGCACCCTATCTCGCAGCGGGGATCTTCATTCTTGCGCGATAATTAGCGGCCACGGGTGGACGAAAAGCGGCGATCCGCGCGAGGAGAAGTCGCACGCTCGCGAGTGAAAGGTGCTCGATACCCTCTCGCGCGGTCTTTATCTTACGCGTCGATCTTCGTTTCCCTCGCTTCGTTCGCCGTAAATTATCCTACGGAATTCTTCTTTCCCTCCCCCCTTTTTTTCTCCTTTTTTTTTACGACCGCTGCTCGACATTCGGCCCGTTCACTTTCACTGACGCGCGCGCGCGCGAGAACGCGCGCGGTCTGGTTCCGCGGCTATTATTCGGCGGGCCCCGTATGAAATTCACGTCCGCGGCCCTACCGGCCTTGTTCCCGGGCTCTGACCCGATAGTCGCCGCTGGACGACGATCGAGGCGCCGCTTGCGACTTATAGTCGTGGCTGACTCTGACCTAACCTAGATTTCGTGCGAAAATCGAGCGAACCTAACCTAGATTTCGTCAGAATTCGGTTTTGAACTTCCCTTGGATGCTTTCAAACTCGAATTTGAGGTTAATCGAAGGGTGGAAGGATTGTAGTCGGTCTAGATGGCTAGATTTCGTGAGAAAAGTACGCGAACATAACTTAGATTTTGTCAGAATTCGGTTTTGAACTTCCCTTGGATGCTTTCAAACTCGAATTTGGGGTTAATCGAAGGGTGGAAGGATTGCACTCGGTCTAGATGGCTAGATTTCGTGAGAAAAGTACGCGAACATAACTTAGATTTCGTCAGAATTCGACTTTGAACTTTGCTTGATGCTTTGAAGCTCGAATTTGGGGTTAATCGAAGGGTGGAAGGATTGTACTCGTATCTAGGTGGTTGACTGTAACCTAGCCTAGATTTCGTGCGAAAATTGGGCGAACATAACCCAGATTTTGTCAGAATTCGACTTTGAACTTCCCTTGGATGCTTTCAAACTCGAATTTGGGGTTAATCGAAGGGTGGAAGGATTGCACTCGGTCTAGATGGCTAGATTTCGTGAGAAAAGTACGCGAACATAACTTAGATTTCCTCAGAATTCGACTTTGAACTTTGCTTGATGCTTTGAAGCTCGAATTTGAGGTTAATCGAAGGGTGGAAGGATTGTAGTCGTATCCAAGTGGTCGACTGTAACCTAACCTAGATTTCGCGCGAAAATTGCGCGACCCTAACCTAGATTTCGTCAAAATTCGACTTTAAACTTCCCTTAGATGCTTTGAAACTCAAATTTGGGATTGATCGAAGGATGACTGGCTTATAGTCGGTCTAGATGACCAAACTTCACGCGAAAAGTGCTGCGAACATAATCTAGATGTTATCAGAACTCGCCTTTGAATTTTGCTTGGATGCTTCGAAGCTCGAATTTGGGATTCGACGAATTGGGATTGACGAATTTCGTCAGAATTCGATTTTGAATTGCCTTTAGATGCTCTGAAACTCGAATTTGGGATCGATGGAAGGCTGAATGGGTGTGATTGAGTCTAACTTAGGTCTTGCGGAATTTTAAGCCGCAATAACGCGCGCGGAGGAAAGGAGAACGCGAAGCATTCTCTGGATTTCGGTGTTTTCACGACGTTACGGTCAGCATCGCGTGAAAACGCGGAATTTATGGCGATATGGGTATCGATGCGCGGTAGCATTACTCGCACCGCGGTAGGCGATTCGATGGTTTTTCATAGCGAGCAACTAACGGGTACATTGGCGAGTCGTTTGGCTCACTGGTAGCCGAGAGAGTCATTGTCCGGCATTTACGTGACGAATTTCCCGTGCCTGCTCGTCTTCGCGAGTATCGTTCTGTCGTTCATGGCCACGCTATTCGCATTTTAAGAGCTTTCTAAGAAGCACTCGGGCCGCCTAGCCGCTAGCTTCGTCGTTGGCTGCCTTCGAATTTTCTCGTCCTCTCGTTAAACCTCATCGAACTTCGTGACTCTCCCTGCGCCTCGCGTGCACGTGGCTATTTTGGTAATGGAGACGTACAGCCTGATTTATCGTTGTTGCTGATAGTCGCTGCCAGGAGTGGAGCCACCCACTGTCGTTTCACGCTCGCCACGTCGCTAATAGTCACGACCTTTCCGCCGATAGTCATCGATATTTCCGCGGATAAGGAATCCCATTTATCCAGCCGTGGACATCCGTCGATTTCCTGCGCCGCAGCCACCCTTTTTCTCACGAATAGTCACGAAGTTTTCTGCGAGCCGCCATGAATATTTATAAACCTTGCCCCGAGTGTTAATGAACCCTACCAGGCTCCCTTGTCAACGGGCACGAACCATTTGACTATTGCTACACATTGTCGCTGCGATCCCTTCCCAGCAAATGGCGCGGCACCAATAATCGGGGAATAGTTGGTTTCCTTGCCGGACTAGAATACCAACCAGCCCAGCAGCGCAGCGATAATCGTAAATTTTCTTCAGCCGCGTCTCGACGCAACAATTTTGTCCTTCTCCCCTTCTCTGACTTTTCCCAGACGAAGTCCTCGTGTCGCATACGCCGCGTATCTCCGTTTAATCGTTCACCTTGGACCGGATATGCGCGTGTTTGCTCGCTAATCTCGCGTTTCGAGTTCCCCAGGCGATCTTTCGCCCAACGACGGTCTCCCACGCCTCGGAACGGAGGCAGATTTTTCTTTTAACGACGTTTCCCAGGAAGAGAAAGCCTTCGTTTTAATTCGCTTTAAAGATCCGCCTCGGGAAACAACGGCGAGGATCGCGACAAGAATCGATGGTGGCGAGACAATAGAGAAGAAAAAAAGTGTTTGGCTTTACAGTTATCGGGGGCTCGTTGAAATTCTCGACACCGTCCGCTCACACGTGCTTCGATTACTTCTTCTGCGTCCCACGAAGCCCGTTCGTGATTTCGCGCCAACTCCACGGTCAATTGCTCGCCGTGCTCTCCTCGAGTATGATTATATTCGAGCGAAATATTGATTCACCGTCTGTGTTTACTAAAAATACCGCGGTTTTCAGGTCAATTTCAGTTCCATATCAACATTCAAATACCCTCCCCCCCTTTTTCTCTCTCCTTCGAAAAGTGATATCAGATAAAGCGCGACAAGTGCGCAAGGTTTCCTTTGTCCGCGCTGGCTCGAGCAAAATCTCTGACGACCCCAACGGAACCGCGAAACGAGAATAAATAAATGACGCATAGGCATTGAAATATCGATCACCGCGAGCAATATACTAGGAAGTGCCCAAACGTTTGGCAGGCTTTCAACAATATTTCCCTAGAATACTCGAAAACGACCGTACACCCTATCCTCGTAACTAGACCACAGACGCTTATAGCGTGCGGCTATATTCACCCCGTACCAGACCTGCACGGCGTCCCACAGTTCCCCGGACGCGTAATCTTAACCCTCGATCCCAGAGGACTCGCGGAAGAAAGCGTGACCCAGAGTTGCCACAGCTCGACCATCCACGAGCTCGTCCACGTCGTGTTGGACGTTCGCGAATGGACGTTCGAGCTCGAAGGTATCGATCGATAGTCCGGTTCGCAGGCACGCCCGTCAGGTATCACGCTGGAAACCAGCAGGAGTCGAAATGAACGCGGAGGCAAGTGTACTCGCAGGAGCGTGTGCCAGCGTGGCCGGTTGCGACACTTGTTTTGTGACCTGGATATCTCCGCTCCTATACCCACTACCTCGTATACCCAGTTGCCCACCCGTACCGTCCCTTTCGCCCCACCCCAGACCCGTCGATGTGCCATTCGAATATCTGGTTCACCGTGCCTGTCGACCGCGTGCCGACCGTCCCACCCTTCGCTGGCCACCCCCCGAATTCTTCCCGGGACCCCGTTGACCTCGGCCTCGATCTTTCCTCCCGGCTGCACGAGCAAGGTGCACTCAGGGCGTGTTGAAGGGGTTAAGGGTTAGTTTTTTAGGCGGCCACCGCTTTGGGGCACGCGGTAGGGTCGGAGTTTTAGTTGGGAGAGCGGTGAGGTAGGATTTGGGATTGGCTGTAGGCGTTTCGAGGGGGTAGGGTTTGCGATGTGGTTTTTTGGTTCTAGGTGATCGTCAGTGGTTAATTGGGAGTTTTGATGGCTGTGTAAATGGGATATGTGTTCGTTGAAGTTGGGGAGGAGTGGGTTTAGGGTTTGATTCTTTGTGGATGTAGAACAGTGTGCGATGGGGTAGTGGTTTTTTGGTTACTCGATGTGATCGTCAGTGGTTAATTGGGAATTTTGATAGTTGTACAATTGGGATATGTGTTTGTTAAAGTTGGGGAGTACTGGGTTTAGGGTTTGATTCTTTGTGGATGTAGAACAGTTTGCGATGGGGTAGCGATTTGGACGTAGAATAGTTTGCAATGGGGTAGCGATTTTTAGGCTTCTCGATGTGATCGTCAGTGGTTAATTGGGAATTTTGATAATTGTACAATTGAGATATGTGTTTGTTAAAGTTGGGGACTACTGGGTTTAGGGTTTGCTTCTTTGTGGATGTAAGATAGTGTTCGATGGGATAACGATTTTATGGTTCCTCGATGTGATTGTCAGTGGTTAATTGGAAATTTTGATAGTTGTGCAATTGGGATATGTGTTTGTTAAAGTTGGGGACTACTGGGTTTAGAGTTTGCTTCTCTGTGGACGTAGAACAGTTTAGCGATTTGGACGTAGAATAGTTTGCGATGGGGTAGCGATTTGGACGTAGAACAGTTTGCAATGGAATAACGATTTTTTGGATCCTCAATGTGATCGTCAGTGGTTAATTAAAAATTTTAATAGTTGCACAATGGTGACGTTTGTTTAATAAAGTCGAATGCGACTGAGTTTAGGGTTTACTTCTTTCTAGATGCAAGACAGTGTGCGATGGGGTGGCGATTTTTTGGTCCCTCGATGTGATCCTCAGTGGTTAATTAAAAATTTTAATAGTTACACAATGGCGACGTTTGTTTAGTATAGTTGAATACGACTGAGTTTAGGGTTTACTTCTTTGTGAACGCAAGACAGTGTGCGATGGAATAGCGATTTTTTGGTCCCTCGATGTGATCGTCAATGGTTAATTAAAAATTTTAATAGTTGCACAATGGTGACGTTTGTTTAATAAAGTCGAATACGACTGAGTTTAGGGTTTACTTCTTTGTAGATGCAAGACAGTGTGCGATGGAATAGCGATTTTTTGGTCCCTCGATGTGATCGTCAATGGTTAATTAAAAAATTTTGATAGTTGCACAATGGCAACGTTTGTTTAATAAAGTCGCAGACAACTGGATTTAGGGTTTGTTTATCTGTGGACGTAGAACAGTTTGCAATGGAGTAACGATTTTTTGGATCCTCGATGTGATCGTCAGTGATTAATTAGGAATTTTGAAAGTCGCACAATCGGGACACGTGTTTGTTAAAATCTGGGACGACTGGATTTAGGGTTCGCTTGTCCGCGGACGTGATACGAACGCCAGGCTCGCGCTCAGAAAGTAACCAGGCCGTAAAAGGATTGCGAATCGGTCTCCATCTGAAATCGCCGGCAAGACCATGTTTGGTCTTGGTTATCTCATTTTAACGGCGGAAACCTTTGAATCGCTTCATCCATCGTTCCTTTCTCCGTCCCCCTGCTCGCCACGCTTCTCCCTTTTCTTTGCCTTTGCATAATTCCCCCGTAACGAATTCGCGGAACGCTGATTCACCCGCCGCGAGTAACCAGCCCGCGGATATCGTTATCTTAATCCCGCGTTCTCGTTTCTGGACTTCAAAGTGCTCGCTAAAAGTCCTGGGGAACCCGCGTGGAGCGTGGAACGTCGAAAGCAAGCGTCGTCCGCGTCCTCGTCGCGGGAATCGCGGGATGACCCACTGGCACAATCGATTCCCTTTCCGGTCGATTAAAAAACTCGGCGCACGGCCGAGCAACGAGTCCGCGCACACCACAGCCCCGCGCGCAGACATAGAAACCCTTTCCCCGTCTTTTCAACGGAGATTTAAAAGCCCAAGTGCAGACAGCCGAGGGTAGGTGGTACCCTGGCAGGCAGCGGAGACGCGGGGGCTCGGATCTTGGGATCCATTGTGCCGAGAGCGGCGTGTAATCCGCGTTAGGCTTGGAAACTGCTCTGGCAGCCAATGATGCCACTGGTATAGTCAACGTGGCTGGAGTGGGACTGGTGGATGAAAAAAAAAAGGAGAGAAAAGGAGGGAAAAGGAGCAAAAAAAAAGAAATAGGAGGAACGAGAGAAAGCGACGGAAGAATAGAGAGCGAGAATGAGGTAGGTTGGGAAACGAGGGGGTGGCGACAGGGAGAAGCCGACGAGTGTTGAGACTGTATTGATTTCCATTCCGGCCCGTCTGGCTCTAGTCTAGCCCATATCCGGTGTTCTTGGTGCTCTCGCGACGCCACGCACGTGCACACGCACCTTCGAATCCGTTCGCGGTGGTCCAGAGCCGTTCCGCGGCCTTAGAGCCGCGATGGCCGACGATTGCGTCTCCATAGCGGGCGCGGTGGCTTCGATCGGCTACCACTGCGCTCGAGGTACCAGCCTGGCCAGGTATCGCGTCGGAACTGCGACTTTTCAGGATCGTGTTTCATTTGAATTGTACGATCTCGCTTTCTGGAGGACGCGAGCGTATCTGAACCAGGGTTCCAAGTTTCGCGGAGTCCCGCGGAGTCTCTGATGGAGTCCAGGGAATTTAGTAGACGTCGCAGGGGACGGATTGCAGGCTCTCGTGCACGCCTCCGTAATTGACGGGCTCTTAATTGCGATCCAGGATCGCGTCCCTAATTGCGTCGCGGTGAAAGCAACGCGCGTCCACGACGCTTTCCGTCTTCCTCTCGCCTTTTTCGTACCGCCGCGCGCTCCCGCGAATTCTGGTTCTCGCGGACAGAGACCGGTTCCTTTTCAGCGAGCCTCGTCCCAGCTTATTGCTGAGTAAGCCCTCGTAATTAAAGATGACCGCGTACCGTAGGCGAGGAGCGAGAGAGGGAAGATAGAACCTGGCTGCGCGAGCCTGGACTGGTTTGTTGCCCGAGCAATATCGATATTCGCTAAACGCAGTTTATCAACCGGGCCTGGTCTCAATTATCCGTGTCGATGCAGCGGGAGCAGCGTTGGGTTTCATGCGGTCGATATCAAACTCTGGATGCATGCGATTCTGGTAGATTGGGTTAAACGGCTGCGCTGACGGCCACGTTGCTTCTAATTGCCGCTGGATCGCGAGGGTCCTTGGAAAAATAATTGACGCGCCCGACTGATTCAGACGGCCAGTCGATTTTTGGGGTCGTCGATACTTGGACGCTCTCGTCGAGCCACGCGAAAGAGCGTTCCTCTAAATTTTAAGGTTGGAGGGAAGAGCGTTGATGTCTGAAATCATTCGTGGATGCCCAAAAATTGTAGGGTTTTTCTGAGAGAAGGGATGGTCCAAGGAACAGTAGCTAGTTCTCCCTATTCGCGATCCAGAATAGACGCATTTCTCTAGAGTACAATGAGACGCGTTCCTCCACATTTTAAGGTTAGAGGGAACAGCGTTGATGTCTGAAAACGATTCGAGGATTTCCCAAAGACTATAGGTTTTCTCTGAGAGAAGGGATGGTCCAAGGAACAGTAGCTAGTTCTCCCCTATTTGCGATCCAGAATAAACGTGCTTCTCTAGAGTACAATGAGACGCGTTCGAAAGAGCATTCCACCACATTTTAGGGTTTAAGTGAACAGCGTTGATGTCTGAAAACGATTCGAGGATTCCCAAAAACTGTGGGGTTTCTCTAAGAGAGGGGATGGAAGAGGAGGGGAAGGGATGGTCCAACGAACAGTAGCTAGTTCTCCCCTATTCGCGATCCAGGATAGACGCGCCTCCCCAGAGTACAATGAGACGCGTTCATAAGTGGAGTGAATGCATGCGAACAACGAAGGAACGACACTGAACGACCCACGGCGTGCCTCGGTGTTCTAGCGGCGATATAGACGCGGGGCTATTGATTTCGAGGCATAAATAGACCGCGGTCTCTATTATTCAAAATGCGCTCTACCGTCGACCGTCAGCGCCATCCCCCGTTGGAAAATAATAGCTGCGCCCCACTCTCTATTCCTGCCGCGATTCCATGTCTGACTCTCGCGTCTGTCTCCACTCGTTTCTGGTATTTTCGTTGAAACGACGAACAAGCGATGCGATTTCTTCTCCTCAGCTGTACCTGCTTCAGATTCGTCGATCTCTTCCATTCTCAGCGAGGATTAACGACACCCAAAAACGTCGCAAATCTCCGTGAACTTCTGATGAAAATTCTTAGTGAAGGTTGACGGAAATCGATCGAGGTCCACGGAAAATCTTGGGAATTTCGTTGAAACGACGAACAAGCGATGCGATTTCTTCTCCTCAGCTGTACCTGCTTCAGATTCGTCGATCTCTTCCATTCTCAGCGAGGATTAACGACACCCAAAGACGTCGCGAATCTCCGTGAACGTCCAATGAAAATTCTCAGTGAAGGTTGACGGAAATCGATCGAGGTCCACGGAAAATCTTGGGAATTTCGTTGAAACGACGAACAAGCGATGCGATTTCTTCTCCTCAGCTGTACCTGCTTCAGATTCGTCGATCTCTTCCATTCTCAGCGAGGATTAACGACACCCAAAGACGTCGCAAATCTCCGTGAACTTCCGATGAAAATTCTCAGTGAAGGTTGATGGAAATCGATCGAGGTCCACGGAAAATCTTGGGAATTTCGTTGAAACGACGAACAAGCGATGCGATTTCTTCTCCTCAGCTGTACCTGCTTCAGATTCGTCGATCTCTTCCATTCTCAGCGAGCATTAACGACACCTAAAGACGTCGCGAATCTCCGTGAACATCCAATGAAAATTCTCAGTGAAGGTTGACGGAAATCGATCGAGGTCCACGGAAAATCTTGGGAATCGAGTCGACGACACCCGCGGAGAGCATCGCTCGCTCGCGTGTGCACGCTCGTACGCAGTGTCGGCTCGAGATTAATTTAACTCCGTTTTACCTTGGCTTTTACACGACCCTTGCCACTCCCACCTTTCTCCGACTGGTATCTTGTCCCGTCCCTCTCCGCTTTATTGCCGCGTTACAGCGATCCTTGAAACACAATCGCCTCTTCTTCCTGCGGCCACTTCGAATTTCCGCGACTCCCCGTCGCGTTCGTTTCCTAATCGTTAATTCCGCGTTGGGAAGGCATAGAGTTTCAGTCGTGGAACACGCGATTCTTACCCCCGCCTCGATTGGTTTCTCGTGCCAGAGGAAGGAACGATAAAACATCGCGTATGAACGTTATTTTTCTAATCAGCGCGATTCACCAGCGTTACTTCGTATCTAAGAATTTTCAAAATGGACGCACGATCGCTTCTTTTCTCCGTGCGAGGTAAGAATTAACTCGGATGAAGCCCTCAGATCCCAGAAGGAAGATAAAACGGCGCGTGTAACTTAAATCACGTTAAGTAGCTTGGCCAGTACCGATATTACCGATTAGAGCCAAGAATTACGAACACGCCAGCAATTACCATGTACCCCGCCTTTCCATCGTACTCTTCGAGCACGTTCTCCGCGTTCCTGCTGACCCATTAGGGCGTGCGAACCTGGCTGGCCATTGAGCAGTTGCGTCACTTCGAAACGTTTCATTTTTCCGTCTCTTTTTCCAATCCACCTTACAAACGGTCGGCTGTGCGATCGTGCAACACACGCGAAACGACTGTCCAAGCAGTGGCGGCTCGGTCCATCAGCCCCAGGCACAGAAACTCGGTTATTGGTATTAATATTTCAGCGAGACGAGGCACATCGAACTTCGAACCGATCGCTCGTTTCGCCAGCTAAAAATATCCAGACAGAAACGGTCACTGTGTAACCGTATTAGTGCGTTTGATAATGCTTATAAATTATTTCGCGGTACAATTATTGCATCAACGTCCCGCGGCGTGGGCGCGATGCTATCGGTCAGGGTTATCGATTCCTCGAAAGTCCGTGGATTTCGTACTGGTTATCGTCTCTCGAGCGCTGTGGCATCGTTAACGCAATCGTTTAATATTTTCTAAAGGGTGGTGAAAAAGAATTGGGCACGAGAGAGGAGGTTCCTCGCGTTGCTTAACCCTTTGCGGTCCAAAGTGCAGTAGAGATTATTCCACGAAGCTCTGCAGTGCGCGCAGATCATTTTTTTTATCACTAATTTCTTCGCGAACACAGCTAATCTCGTTTCTCAACAGTTTAAAATCAATTTCATCCTCACTCGAGCTAATTTCACCTTCCAAATTCATTTTTATAGGGCTTCGAAACTTAAAATTAATCGATGAGGAACTCCAGTTGCTGTATGAAACATCATGGCGACTGAGAGTGGCCTTTCGAGCGCAAAGGGTTAAAAAGACATCTTCATCTCGCAGTAGGACTGCAAAGGTTCAAATTCACGATAAATGGCCGATGTTTGAAGCATCGTTTGGATTGCACGAGGTATCAACGTTTGTTTAGTAAAGTAGAAGACAACTGGATTTAGGGTTTGCTTCTTTGTGGACGTAGGACAGTGTGCAATGGGGTAGCGATTTTTTGGTTCCTCGATGTGATCGTCAGTGATTAATTACGAATTTTGAAAGTTGTGAGAGTGGCCTTTCGAGCACAAAGGGTTAAAAAGTCGACTCCATCTCGCAGTAGGACTGCAAAGGTTTAAATTCGCGATAAATGGGGGATGTTTGAAGCATCGTTCGAATTGCACGAAGTATCAACGTTTGTTTAGTAAAGTAGAAGACTACTGGATTTTGGATTTGCTTCTTGAAAGTTGTGAGAGTGGCCTTTCGAGCACAAAGGGTTAAAAAGTCGACTCCATCTCGCAGTAGGACTGCAAAGGTTCAAATTCACGATAAATGGCGGATGTTTGAAGCATCGTTCGAAATGCGCGAGGTATCAACGTTTGTTTAGTAAAATCGAAGACTGAATTTTGGATTTGCTTCTTGAAAGTTGTGAGAGTGGCCTTTCGAGCACAAAGGGTTAAAAAGTCGACTCCATCTCGCAGTAGGACTGCAAAGGTTTAAATTCGCGATAAATGGCGGACGTTTGAAGCATCGTTCGGATTGCACGAGGTATCAAAAAGGCAAGGAAGGTTATTTGTAACGACGAATTGTCGGAACGAAGGAGAAAAAAAGGTTTCAGGTTAGATCCACTGGTCCGTCGGATCGCTGCTCCTGTTCCCATGGAACCTGCTGGCATAGAGCTCGCTACGCGGAAAAACCGGTCCCTCTTTCTCTTTCGTCTCGCGAAAGTGCGAGTGGATCGAGGCTGCGAGACCGTGTTATCGATCGCCCTGGTAACAAGCCCACCTTCGAGAGCGTTTTTCAAGCACTTCCGCTCCAGCAAGCGTCGCCAGCATCCTCGTAGGGATGAACACCCTCCGCTCTCGGTTAATTGCTAGGCCTCTCTGCGATCGCAATTCCTACGCCCCTGCGCTAACGAAAACGAGCGAGATCTTGTCCTTCTGACAACAATTTCTTCTTCCTTTTCGATCTAGGAGTCGATCTTTCAATGGGTCTCTCAAGAAATGGGGCAGATCGAGAGTTAAATTGGGATTTCTCGCGTTTTTCGACTTTCGTCGAAACGAAATCCAGTTCTCTCGCGAAAAATTAATAAGCTGAAAGTGGGTCTCCGGTTTAGCGATCCACGTGCTCGTTCCTTGAGGAATTGCGATCCAGAGGAAAAGGCGCATCGCGTGCCAGCGAGATCGATACTCGCCCTCGACGTTCGTGACCACGTTCGCCAGAATGTTCGCCATAATCCGGCTCCTCAAAGGTCACGGTGCAACTCGGATTCTCGTATTTCGATTGCATCACTCTTGTTTCATTTTGCCAGCCCAATATTTTGCCTCGACGATTTTCTTCGGCTGGCTCGAGGGAAATTTCAGTTTCTTTTTCTCGCTCTTTCTCTCTCTCTCGTTTCGTCGCGCGAGAGGAATTCGTTTGGCAGAAACTGTACGCTCGTTTCAGTAATAAAATTAGCGATTAACCGCCCTGTGATGTGGCTGAAGAGCGGGTCACGTAATAGGTACGAAGCATACTCTAATTGAAATAGACGATAGCGGAGAGGCGTCGATAAGTATCAAACGTGCGTTCGAGGACGTCGAATGCGGGCCAAGGCAGCCGTTCGCGATTCGCCAGGCGTAAATTTCAAACACACTTGTTCCTTGCACGGACACTTACCCGGTAATTACATGGTTCCTTACCTCTGGTTACGTCAGCACCAGCTTCAGCTGACATTTTCCTCCTGGCCCGGTTGCTCGCTTTGATAAGTTTCACTTTGCACGGAGCCGTTTCTCTGATGTAATTCCCGCAAAAAGAACGTTTCGAGAGATTTCAATTCCACCTAGAATTTCGCAAAAGATTTAATATCCTCTGTTTCTCACAATTTTTCAAATTTCGATCCGCCTCCTTCTTTTCTCGACGCTTTATTCCTCTCGTATCTGAGAGATGGGCTTCCAATCGATGGAAATTGATTCCACTCGAAGAACAGAACAACTGAGAAGCGTCTAATTTAGTATAAATTCTATCGAAAGACGGAGAATAAAGAACTGTCGTCGAAACGAAGGAAACTCGGATAGCGGCTCGATAAAATTCAGACGAGAGTGAAAGTTCGGTCGCGTATAGGTGCGAGCCACTTGAGCTAATGCATGCACGAAGAAAGAGAGAGGAGAGAGGGCAGAGATTAGTCTCGAGACGGTTACGTTGATTTATGAAGCGGACCCGTCGAATGATTTATCGATGAACGTAATTAGGGACGCACGGTATGGGAGTAACGCGTTCTCCTCGCGCCGCCATCTTGGTACCGCGTGTTCGCGCTCGCTAGCGCCTTTTCCGCGCTTATTCTCTTCCCTGCCGTTTTCATAAGTCACGAGACGTCGGTCACGAGACCAGCCTGACCGCGAGAAGCGATGGGGACGATTTTCAGTGCGCGGCTGCTGAGGGATGACGCGATGCCAAATAAAATACGGGCAGACGTCGAGTCGAACTGTAGATGAGTACACGTGCGGACCCAGCGTGTCGCAATCGCTGGTTTCGTTTAATGACAGTCGTGACCGGGAGCACCGTGCCAGCGTCGAGGGATCATTGCACGTCTCGCGCTGGAGCCCGTGACTCGACCGTGCCAGAAACGATGATAAAGACGAAAATAAGCGGGCCCGACGCGAAACTTTCAGGCCAACGGTTTCATTAACCGTTCGACGCGTGCACCAATTTCGAGGCGGGTTGCCCAATCGCGACGAGCACCGCTCTCAACAGGTTCAGATCGAACGATCGAGTCGCGCGCATCGTTGGTCCTCCACTTACGATTCACGCGATTTGAAAAGGAAATTTGAGTTGCGCGTATAGTTGGCCCTCGATTTAGGTGATTTAAGAAGGAAATTTGGGTTGTGCGTACAGTTGGTCCTCGACTTAGGCGATTTAAAAAGAAAATCTGAGTCGCGTGCACGGTTGGTCCTCCATTTAGGGATTTACGCGATTTAAAAAAGAAAATTTGAGTCGCGTGCACGGTTGGTCCTCGACTTACAGATTTACGCGATTTAAAAAAGAAAATTTGAGTCGTGCGTACAGTTGGTCCTCCACTTACGGATTCACGCGATTTAAAAAGAAAATTTGAGTCCTGCATACAATTGGCCCTCGACTTATGCGATTTAAGAAGAAAATTTGAGTCGCGCGTACAGTTGGCACTTGACTTATACGGTTTAAGAAGAAAATTTGAGTCGCGCGTACAGTTGGTCCTCGACTTACGCGATTTAAAAAGAAAATCTGAGTCGCGTGCACGGTTGGTCCTCCATTTAGGGATTTACGCGATTTAAAAAAGAAAATTTGAGTCGCACGTACAGTTGGTCCTCGACTTACGCGATCTAAAAAGAAAATTTGAGTTGCGCGTACAGTTGGCCCTCGATTTACGGATTTACGCGATTTAGAAAGGAAATTTGAGATGTGCGTACAGTTGGCCCTCGACTTACGCGATTTAAGAAGAAAATTTGAGTCGTGGACACAGTTGGTCCTCAACTTACGCGATGTCGACTTACACGATCCGGAATCAGCTGGTCTCGAAGCTGAAAACTCCGACCCTGAACGCTTCGCGAAAGTTACAGAAGCACGTGCTCCACTTTCACTTACGAAGAACAGAAAAGGGCTTAAAGAAAGAAGTATCAAAGTTGGAAAAAGATATTTAGAACGCAAGAACGCCATTGGTACCGATATTAGGATCATCGACGTCTCAGACTGGACTCTCAGCTTATCCTCTCCCTATTTTTCTCAATCGTCGCAATTATTCATAAACGTTCAAGTAACGTCGAGAAGCACGTAGGCTTCTCGATACATTTGAGAATCGATGCGAACACCTGGTATCATTTTCACGAGGTTACGTCACCCACCACGGTTGCCAGTGGTCGATCCCGAAGAGGGCGAAGACACTGTCCAATGCACTCGCCGAGTATTTTCGCGTTCAGGGTCCGGCGTGACCTGGACGTCGACTTTCAAAGCTTCCCCTATAAATAGGCTTGGCCAGAGTTGGCAAAGATAGTGCAAGGCCGAGCTTGCGGGGAATAATAGCCAGGAGAAATGCACTCGCTCGATATTCTGCATCGAGCGCGTGGCTCTCCTTCGTTCTGATCGTTACCAGGTCTCTGGTTGCGCGCCACCTCGCTCTGACTTCAGGTCCGCCCGATTCGACGGACTTTCGCGAGGCGTTCGAACGGGAAAAAGGTCGAAGAGAAATTTTGGCATCCGCCCTGACGTCCCGCGGAACGTGGCGCGACGCGACAGACCTAACTTACGCATTGTTTGCCCCGCGAAATTGGTCAATTCGTTCCGGAGATCGTTGTATTTTGAGCTACCAGTCGGTGATGAATCTCGAGCCGCGTTTTACGGCTTCTTCGGGGGCTCTTAATGGCCCATAGTCATCCCCGTATTTCGAGCTCTGTTTATCGCGCTGGGATCTGTTTTAGAATGGATTGGACACTTGGAATGCGAACGTTCAATCCGCGCGCTGGGTAGGACGTCGTTCCACGTGTCTGAATCGAACGATTTAACGTTCCGTTCGATCGCAGAAAGTTGGCCAATTCTGAGACTGTTCCCAGAAACGAGAGTCCTCGTTTTCGAGCGTTTTCACGTCCCTGCGCTTGGTTCGGGTCGAAAAGAAGCGAAATCCCCCGGCCAGCGACGCCAAACGCCGCGGCCACGGGGCGAGAGAGGCGTCCGCAAAAAGCCAGACAAGCCAGGGCCTATTGCTCGCTTGTTGTTCCACGACTTGTCTGAATGTCCGCATTATGCTCGCTGGAGTCAAGTCAGACGCTCTGTATCTCATCGGGATATCGTGTGGCCCCTCCTCGTCCACCTTCGCCGTCTTTTCTCGCGTGTCTGAAACTGTCCGAGGGGACAATGGCGAGGTTATATCCGAGCAGACGAGACCGCATTGTTGGACGACATCGGTGGGAACCAAGGAGAAAAGCTACGTCACGGACGTCGCTCGTCGGGGCTGGCTGATAACGTTTCTCGCGACTGCGACGGAAATCGCCGCCATTTTTCGAACACCATGAACCCTTCCTCTCCTCCAGTTTCGATCGCGTTCGCATCGACGTTCGCTGTTCTGCTTTTTCGTCTCTTCTTCGAAACTTCGAGGAGTAGTCGCTGGAGAGGAGAAATTTCGCGAGAGCTGTTCCTTTTACGCGTTAAGCCCTCCTCGCACTCGACTCCCCGTTCTCCTCGCGACCAGACAACGGATAATCACTCGCGCCATCCGTCACGAAGGGCCCAGGGAACGCGAGCAACAAGACCGCGGCCCTTTTCACGCATTAAGCCCCATTCACGCTTGACTTTTCGACACGGGCGAGCGCGCTCGATCATTCGTATCCCCCGCGCGTCTTCCAGCGACAAAGGGGGAGCCCTTGGAGCGGCTCGAGGCGGATACAGGTTCGAGATTCCCGGAACGACGCCGCGCGACGCCTCGTGCCGTTCGTTTTTCGCCAACGGACGCCCACGTCCTTTATCAGGATCTGCATTTGCAGCTGAGATCACCTATCCTGGCGTCGCAACGGGGTTCAAGGTCGATTACGGATGCTCTCCGCCTCCACTTTCGCTGGTCTCGACGGCATAGATTCCTCCTGGTTCTGTGGCGTCTCTCGCTGATTTTTCTTATCTGGCCCCTTGGCTGGCTTGCTCTCTCTCTCTCTCTGTCTTTCTCTCTGTCTCTCTCTCTCGTTTCTCTCACGGCCGACGACATTCCTGCGGGATCAAAACCGTGGCGCGCCTCTGTTTGCGTCGCGAGACACCGAAAGGACCCGGCTCCTCCTTTTCTGGCCGTCACTTTTTGCTCGTCGGAGTGGTCCCTTCTCATCCATTACTTTATGCTGATTCCACGCGGTCGGTTCTTCTTCTCGAACCTTCTTTCACCCTTAATCGCCGAGATTCCACGGTCCCAGCCAGCCTCCGAGGGGAATTTCGGTATTATATTCGGAGGAATCTCGCGTTCGACGTTCCGTCTAACAGCGTTCAACGAAGGACAGTGCTTTTAAGTGATTACAGTAGTAATTGCGACGCTAGTGAAGGTATCGCGACTACTTTTCTCGATCTAACGCGATGTCTTTTGATTATGCATCGAATCTCTGCGCAACACGGTTTTCTGTAACTTGAATTCATAGAACGCGTGACGTATTAACCGTGTTGTACGAGAGTCCACTATTTCAGACGCGTTCTCTCCTGAGAGGCTGGAAAATGGGTTTACAATTTAGAGAGCGGATGGGACAAGGTATCACGACTACATTTCTTCTCTTGATTACGCAGCGAATCTCTGCACAACACGGTTTTCTATAACTCAAATCCATAGAACGCGTGACGTATTAACCGTGTTATACGAGAGTCCACTATTTCAGACGCGTTCTCTCCTGAGAGGCTGGAAAATGGGTTGACAATTTAGAGAGCGGATGGGACAAGGTGGGGGAAATTGTGTAAAAGTGACGGGTGGGTGGGAAGAGCGAGAACAGAGGCTCGAAATGAGAACGAAACGAGAACAGTCGGAAAGCACAGGGCCGTCTAAACACGGCGTAAACAAGCACGTGTAATGCGTGCGTTTGATGTTCTCCGCGGCGTTTGTCGCCGGCACAATAAACCCGTTCGTGTGTCGTTGCGACGAGAGTAAACTCGCAAGATTATACGCGCCCACGCGAACTACTCGTCTGTTCCTTCCTTTCATTTCTTTCCTTTTTTTTTCCCCCTCGCGCTTCCCGCTGGTTTATTCTGGGCTCGTTTCGTAACGCAGCGCTGTTGTCGATTTTCCTATTACTGGGGTTCCCCCTAGTTCTTTTCCATTACGCCCGCTTAGCCTCGAGTCTGCGAAGCCTTTTTGAGGTTAGATTTCCCCAACTGAACGCTGTATAAAAAAAAAAACACTGTCTCAATTGAATTTAGACCGCACGAAGGCCCAAACAAAGAGGATTCTTACGAAATCCAGGATCCTAACGCCTAATCTTTCGACACGATTCGTGAAACTGGTGGTACCGGTTCGTAAACGGCGCCATTTTCGAGCTCGTCATAACCTAGAAACAGAGGAGAGGTCGGACAACGCTGGGCAAGGTTCGTCGAGGGACGTCGAGATTCCATTTGCATAGCCAGGCGGCATTGTTCGTTTCTTAATTACCAATTAAAAACAAAACACCGGAGGGGGACGAGATCTCTATCGGAACCCCATGAAACTCTCGTTTGCGAC
Organism: Xylocopa violacea; assembly: GCA_963969225.1. NCBI lineage: Eukaryota > Metazoa > Arthropoda > Insecta > Hymenoptera > Apidae > Xylocopa > Xylocopa violacea. The sequence goes on along the minus strand of CAXAJV010000004.1, from coordinate 36,878,601 downwards.
GTCAGGAGCCTCTCCTCCCGTTCTTAATTGCCAGAACGACTGAAACAGCACCGGAACCCACTCGATGTATAATGCAATGGCCCTCTCTTACCTTTTTTCCCGCTCTTCCCTCGAACGTCCCGCGATCCGCCAGCTTCTTCTGAACTTTCCCTTTGTCCCGCGTGGATCGCAGGTCCGAATCGTTGCTACCGTTGTTCTCCATCGACGATCTTCGAAACAGCGACCGAGGGAACGCAATTAGCCGTCGTGAAACGAGACCTTTGACGTGCCGCCGCCTTTAATCGATCATTTAGCGGCCTTTGCGTCGCTTCCATCAGGCTTGACCGAGTTTTCGCGCGCCTTCGACCCGTCACTGCGGATTCCAGCTTGCAAAAATCGCGAGCGAGCGATCCAGGCTTCCCTGGAAGCCCTCGACTCCGACGAAACGCTGGCGCCTTCGAGGAAAACGAAAGTCTGCTGCGATCGCTTCGAGACGAGCCGATCGCGACGCGATTTCTCCGCGAGCCGTGGCAAAAATATCGGCGCGCAACGTGCTCGAAGGTATACACAAACAGCCGTCTGTGTCCAGCCATGTGCAGGCGCGTAAAAAAAGGAGAGAACGAACGGAACAGAATGGAAGGCTTGGAGGAAGAAGGCAGAAAAGAGGAGGCGGCATCGCTCGCCGCGGGAGGTCCTGGTGAACGTATCCGTGGCTCTTGACCTCCACGAGCTGCTTCGAGGCGATGCAGTTCGGCTAGAAGCCTTTGTTCGACGCTAACGAATCAATTCTCGTCGAGTCGCTCGTTTCAGTTTCGTTGGAATAATTCGTAGCGTCCTTCGAGTCGCTCCATGGAGCGTTCTAGGGAATTTTTAGGGCGAGCAATACTTGGAAACATCGCAGGGATTCTCTGTTCGACGAAGGGTTGAAACAGCTTCCCTCGAATCAATCCTCGTCGAGTCGTTCGTTGCAGTTTCGTTGGAATAATTCGTAGTGTCCTTCGAGTCGCTTTCGTGGAGCGTTCTGGGGAATTTTTAGGGCTCGCAATACTTGGAAACATCGCAGGGATTCTCTGTTCGACGAAGGGTTGAAACAGCTTCCCTCGAATCAATCCTCGTCGAGTCGCTCGTTGCAGTTTTATTGGAATAATTCGTAGCGTCCTTCGAGTCGCTTTCGTGGAGCGTTCTAGGGAATTTTTAGGGCGTGCGATACTCGGAAGCATCGCAGGGATTTTCTGCTCGACGAGAGGCTGAAACAGCTTCCCTCGAATCGATCATCGCGGGATGAAAGGCAAAGACGGCGACTGTCCCTGCGGAATTGATTATTTTTGACTGGTGCTGGGGCCTGGCTACGGTCGCCAGGACTCGTTTCACCATAAGCTCCCGTGAAATCGATAAATTGTGCCCGTCCGGTCGCAAATTCGCTTCTTTAATGCGGCTTTGCTCTAACGAGCCTAATAACTCTGCCAGAGTATCGCCAGCGAGGTTTATAGTTCCCAGTAAAACCTTAAAAACAGATGAGATACTCGCAGTCTCGATGTTGGCTGGCCTGTTGCGGTCTCGAGTTCGCCTCGCGTGAGTTATCGGGGAAAAAATGGAGGGAAAATTCGCGGGGCATCGATTTTAATCCGACCGCGATCCACAGCGAGTTCTGCGACGAGAAATCTAGTCTCCAATAGTGGTAACTTCGTTTTTTTTTTCTTTTTGGAGATTGGCAGGAGTGCACGTTGAATTTTTCTGTAAATTCCAACAGTCCACTTTAAATATAGCTATCGAAATTTTTACACACGCATTGCATATGGTTTCCTCGGCAGACCTGCGGTTTGTTTGAGCAGCTGCACATCGCAACTGCATTTGTCCGCGCTATTCTTAAAGGTGGAACCTCCATCGCGACGATATATCGAACTTATCGGGTATTTCAGACGCGCTCGTCAATTTTTATCTCAGCATTAACGTGCACGATTTGCAACGATCCTGCGAGCGGTTGATTTTCCATATTATCGTGTTTTTAAGAGCGATACATTAATTTCCCGAGTAAATGCCGTTCAACCTGGTTAACAGTCGCCGCGATAAACACGTTTCACCAGGTGGGGCGACGGAAATTTATGCGGATGCGAAAATGGGCACTCGAAATAAACGGTCTTGAATAAAGTGCGTCGAGGAAAAAATGCAGAAGCGGAAAGGAGCGAGCTGAACTGTTTCGATAAATTTCGCGCGTTCTTCTTTTCTTTTCGTTTCTCGACGCTGTTTCCACGGGACGATCCATCGCGATCATCCAGAGAGGGACGTCGCGGAAAAGTAGCTCGAAACGTGTTCAGAACCCGCTCTTTTCCAGCGCAATCAATTCGAAGAGTTCAGATCGGACGCGTGCGCGCCTCGCAAATTGATTCCTATTATTAAACGAAAAAACAGCTGATTCATCGAGCGGATATCGCGGAAATATTTTACATCTCTCCTCGAAGCATAAACGTTTCTCCCGAAATTGAAGGCGTTTATAACGTTACGCTTCACCGAGTAAGCGAGTTCGCATGTTTTTTACGAAGTCGGAGAGTTTCGTGCAATAAAGTTCGTTCGCAGGTTCGCAGTCAACGTGTTTGTTCCACGCAGTAATGAACTGGAAACGGAGTGGCAATAAATGGCTGCTATAGAAAGTTTCAAAATTCAGTTTCGATTGGAATATTCCAAGTTAAAGTCCCACTGGCAACATTTTTATTAAAAATAGCGATTCTTATAAAGAATCGACAGAATCGCATCTTTCATTCTCGAATTAACTCGAATTTCCAAAAACTTACAACTATAGAAAGTTCAAAATTGAGTTTCGATTGGAATATTCCAAGTTAAAGTGCCACTGGCAAAATTTTTATTAAAAATAGCGATTCTTATAAAGAATCGACAGAATCGCATCTTCCATCCTCGAATTAACTCAAATTTTCAAAAACTTCCAACAATAGAAAGTTCAAAATTGAGTTTCGATTGGAATATTCCAAGTTAAAGTGCCACTGGCAACATTTTTATTAAAAATAGCATATTGACAGCGATTCTTATAAAGAATTTACAGATTTATATCTTTCATTCTCGAATTGACTCGAATTTCCAAAAAATTTCCAACTATAGAAAGTTCAAAATTGAGTTTCGATTGGAATATTCCAAGTTAAAGTGCCTCTGGTAACATTTTTATTAAAAATAGCATATTTACAGCGATTCTGATTAAGAATCGTCAGATTTGCATCTTTCATTCTCGAATTAACTCGAATTTCCAAAAACTTCCAACTATAGAAAGTTTCAAAATTGAGTTTCGATTGGAATATTCCAAGTTGAAGAGCCACTGGCAACATTTTTATTAAAAATAGCGATTCTTATAAAGAATCGACAGAATCGCATCTTTTATTCTCGAATTAACTCGAATTTCCAAAAAACTTACAACTATAGAAAGTTCAAAATTGAGTTTCGATTGGAATATTCCAAGTTAAAGTGCCTCTGGTAACATTTTTATTAAAAATAGCATATTTACAGCGATTCTTATAAAGAATCTACAGAATCGCATCTTTCATTCTCGAATTAACTCGAATTTCCAAAAAACTTACAACTATAGAAAGTTCAAAATTGAGTTTCGATTGGAATATTCCAAGTTAAAGTGCCACTGGTAACATTTTTATTAAAAATAGCATATTTACAGCGATTCTGATAAAGAATCGACAGATTTGCATCTTTCATCCTCGAATCAACTCGAATTTCCAAAGAACGATGAAAAAAAGCGATTCCAGCTCGTTTAAAAATCAGTTTTTACCGCGAGAACTCGGAAATCGCGTATTTCAATGAAACTTTCTTCGAATAATACCGCGTGTCCGCGTAAACAATCCCAAGTTCGATCGCGGTCTCGTCAGAAAGTGCATGATGCACGCGCTATTTCGAGACACGAGGACCCAGTCGCATTTCTCATCCTGTTAGAACGAAACTGGCAAAGTTTCGCGTTTCATCGTACGGGAAATTCGACACCAGACACTTGAACTGGTTCTTCAGGATCGATCGATCGCTCGCGATCGATCGCGCGAATTTATGCCCGCCATCGAGTTCGCGATCGCGGTTCAAGAACTGTCCCTCGCAAGTTCAAGAGTCCCTCGTTCGAGGCGCGTCGTATCGATCGAGAAAAATCGCGCGATACGAGTTATCAGCCAAACGCGATAAAACCGTGGCGCGAGGAAAGATTCGTCGCTCGCGCGCGGCTGTCGAGGATTTTTCAGGGAATTTTCATTTTTTATTAACCTCCAGCGAGTACGATAAAGCGGGGGAACGTCGAGTCGTAGGGCTTTCCGGGTGTTTTATCGAGGAAGCGACGGAAACGCGATATGAATCATCGTGGTAGGATCCATTAGCGGATGTCAAGTGAAAATGAAAAGAATTCCCGCGAGATGCCGGCCAGTGTCCTTGACCGTGATCTATGAATGGACCAATGATGTCGCGTCACCGAGTTATTTTAATATCAAAGACTCTATTATTAGCGCGTGACCCGATAGAGTCGCTCGTAGAAGAATGGAGCTCCTTGCGGGTCAACAAAGCGCCGCGATCTTTGGCGTCGATTCGAATTTCCCGCGAAATTGCCGATTTAACGACCTCCGTTAATATTTCCGCCTCGAGCGACGAGTACAACCGCGAACTATAAAATTATTTTTTATTCCAACATCGACAGTCGTGCTCTTCTAATCTTATCTATCAGAATATACAGGCTGTTTCAAAATAAATCTCGTTCGAACGTTACTCCTCGATGTTAGAAAAAGAGGGACGACTTTGCTCCAAGGTTTAAGCGCCCAAGATCCGAGTTTTCGCGCTGGTTTAAACGCTGTCCGAGTAAGCGCGAACGGACCCACGTTTTGAGGCGTCCTGTACAGCCTTTCAGGATCGTCGCACCGTGAATTTCCCGGTGTACACGCGCGTCAGATCCCGCTGGTGGGTCCCAATAATAGAAAATGACAGCTAAATCTCGCGTGTTCGTTCTTATCTCGAGCTGGTGAACGCGACAATTCCGAGCAGATCCCACACCCTCTCCCTTTTGTCCCCCGTCACGTCACGCGTTCGTGTGACTTGGCATTCAGCCTTGTTCTATGAACTAGGTCGTCATGTGTGGTGCATTGACAGAGAGAGTGCCCGTTTATCTCCGTTCTTCCTTCCGCTTCGCGTCGTCCGCTCGCCTCCGCTCGCAGCGCGCCCTGTCGCCGATTTTCCCCGGGTCCACGCTTTTTCCGCCGCTCTTCCACCCTCCCCAGCGTCCCTCGGCGTTCCCTGGTCCCTTTCCCGTGCGTTCTTTCTCGTCTTTCCTCGAATCGCCGCGAATAATCTCCCGTTTCACCGCTTTGGCCGCGCTCACTGGCTCCCATCCGAGCTAGGGACTTTTTTCTCGCGCTTCCTAACCTCCTTCAGACCCACAGCGCCTCGCTCCCCCTCGCCCCGATAGATTTATGGAAATTTTTCGCCGCGCGCGTTGTTCTTTTCCCTTTTTTGTCCGCCGTCGACACGTGTTGCGATTCAGCCCAGCGTCCTATTGACTTGTTCTCGCGTTTTTCTTGCCAGCTCTCTTTCTTCCGCCTGACTCTACCCCTTTGATCCCCTTTCTTCGCCAGTTTCTTTTGTCCACTCGCTACCGGTTCTTCGTGCCAGCCTGTTTTTGTGCTTTAATGATCTTCTTCTTTTTCTCGACGATCTCCCCCTCTTTTTCTACCCTGCTGGCCTTTATTTCTCTCCTTTGGAATCCTCTACTTCTTGCGAGTGTACTGGGCGTTTCAAAAGTCACGCTCTACGCGTGCATCGTGCGTACTAAAAATTGGCACGCTTCGAAAACGACGGAAACGCTGGACTTTCCTCGCGGTTCCACGAATGTCCGCTCGTTCTCTCTTCTTTAATCTTTTTTCCGCCGTTTTCCATAGTTTCCCAAAGTACCACGCGTTCTCGTTGCGGCAGACGCGCTCGTCGATGGCGTCCGCGTCGGCGTCGCCTCTGCCCTACTTGCAACGCGCATGCACCCCTCGTGCAGCCGCGGAATAAGCGAGAAATCGATCCCTCGGCCCCTTCCTCTCGCGTCGAGTGAGCGACCAAGCCTCCCATGGCCAGAACTCGTCGATTTTCTAGCCGGAAAATCGCTCGAGCCTCGTTTTCGACGATTCTCCCGCGCGAAAATTCTACCAATCGACTTGGATCGTCGAAAACAGCGATCCTCTATCGACGAGCAACGATTTAATAATTCGCGACCAATGGACGACCGTTGAAATGAATTTTTCTTTTTTTTTTTCGTCTTCTCGGTGCACGTTTTTTCGATTTTTCGAGAATCGCTCGCAAACAGGGCGACGAGAACGAGGGATGATCCAGGGATTATACGCTGTTGGACGTTTCGCGAGGTTCCATTCACGAGGCATCGATCGAGCCACTCTGTCGTTGAATAGAAACCGTGTTACAGGCTGACTTCACTCGAGAGACTCGCCCAGAGACAAAGTAAAGATCTCGAGTCAGCAGAGCGTGTTGCGAGTCTTCTCGTCGATATAACGTAGGAACGTAACTCAGCAGTTTCTGCTCAAACTCTTCCCTTCCTTTCCGCGTCTTCCTAGCCTTGGGATCGCGATCCTCGAGGCGTCTGTTCTCGTCTGGAAACGTTCCACGCGAAGCTCCACGTTCCTTCGTTTCGTCGATGCGAAATACAAAAAAAGATGCAGGAGAAGAATCGATCGATCGATACGTTTGTTCGCGAGAACTGCGATCCTCCAATTAACTAACGAGCTTTCCCTTAAAAGCTGCTGCGAGCGGGTTCGAGCGCCATCGTGGGATAACGAGGGGGCTCGAAATGATTAGTAAACCTAAAAATCGGCCGATCTAGAAGCCTAAGCGAAATTTTATGTAATCCCACGTCGTTAATGTCTGAGTTAGGCTCGAACGTTAATTAAGGAGGAAGCGCGAACGGGATTCTGAATGGGAAACTGGCTTCTCAGAAAAGTTATTTTCCATTCAATTGAAATTTTTCACTGCATTCCCAGCTGGCACATACGCAGTTCCTGTACGAACATTTTCTCCGGTTGCTGTGCTCGTTCATTTTCGTCGATCGTTACGATTGAGACAGACGTAGAAATTAGTCGCATCGTTCGTTCGGATGGATCGCAATCCGTCGAGGATTGCCTCAGCGAGACGTTTCTTCTCGGTGCAGACCATGAACTTCCAGATGGAGACCGTTGCGACCCACTTGTGGGTCAGCAGACAGCAAACGCGATCAGACTGTATTGTGTAAACATCAGATCGCTCGTTCGGATCGATGTCGAGCTCTGTCGATTGTTCTAAACCGCATCCGCTGGCTGGGAAAAGTGTACTCCACTTTTTCATATTTGGAGCACGGAGGAAAGTTGGACTCGATTCGAAAAAGGATTTTTATCCGAATCATGTCGAATTGCCTCGCGATTCGCGATATAATTCGCTTCGTGAACCAAACGACAGACCCACAGTGACGCTTAACGCGATAGAATTTAAGCCACGACGTTCACGGCGGGAAGATAAATGGGTCTCCTTTGAAACGTCTAGCCAGCGTAACAATTACGTAATGGCTGTCGTAACGTGGTCGAAAAGGCATGGTATCGCGTCTGGTCGTGATAATCGCGACCTCGATGCAAGGATCGGGGTCAACGCTGCTCGGAATCATCGGTTCCGCTGAAAAATCGACGAAAACTCGCGTCCACCTCGAATCGATATCCGTATCGAGCTGGTAGGGTTAATAAAACCTGCTCGCCATTTTGTCACGCTCGTGGCCAACGATTGCCAGGCCATTATCAATTAATTATCTCAGTGTTACTTTAAAATACGTTTAGTGAAAAATTGTGGCTAACGACAAGGCTAAGCGCTGGCGCGGTGGTTAAACAGTTTCCCAGTCATTTCGCCTCATTAAATTTTGCATACACCCGGCGTGGCCATTACGCTGAACAGCAGTTGCGTCTAATCAAGTCACTCTGGCAGCCGGTAATCTCGAAACAATTTTTCAACGCAATTAAACCCAATTACCGGACATAACCCGGCGATTTTACCACTACAACAAATTCCGCTGACCCTAATCGCTTGGCGAACGAGCGTTTTTCCGTCGAACCGAGTTCCCAGAGGCGGACTTAATGAATTCGCAGCCTAGCCGTTCAAAGCACCGCGCTCAGTGCCAACCTACGCCGCCAAAAACCGATCTCGTTTCGAAAGAATCCACCAGCCAGCCATCGTTGGGGATGCACGCGATCGTTGGGGACACCGTTTCGTCGGGTCACGGTGTCCTTTCCGGCCCTCCGCGGGCAGCACCCGAAGTCTGGAGTGGCCTCGAAGAGGATCTAACCCAGACCTAACCCAGACCAAGCCGGAGAAACTTGAGACGACGGGCTGCCGCGGTGGTGGCAGCGCTTGCAGCGGTGTTGGTGCCGCTGCAGGATCGATCTGATGGCCTAGTTACCAGGAGAGAGTGAGAGACACGGGCCAGCGAGAGGGAGAAACCTAGGTAGACGCGTATACTGGGTGGGGCGAAAGTCGTGCCGCGGTTCGAAAGAGGGTTGACGCCAGGAGTCGGGTGTTGGATTAATCCCTTCGTCCCGATGGACGACTCCTCGAGCCCGGTCGAACCGTTTCTCGATGTCTCGATCGCGCGATCTCGATGCAGGCCAGCTTCTGCCTCCTTACGCCTCACCCTGTAGACACCCAACTATGGCGTCCACTCCAGATATGCCACACGCCGCTGGAGGCGCGGTGGTTGGACACAGTCTCGACGCAGAGGGGGTTGCAGGGTGGGTGTTGATCGGAGGTTGTAGCCGGGATACGAACCCTGCAGCGAGGACAGGCATTGACCTAGATGTCCTCTCCGCTTTCTCCATCCTCGTTGGATCACCGTGCCCCTCTGCAGTCCTGCATCTCCGACCTAACAACTCGCCCGACCGCAGACTCTGGCCCTGGGCTGGCCGTCTTCCATGGACTTCCTTTTTCCCTTCCGACGAGGTGGCAACGTGGAAGCAATCGCCCGAGGGTATTCTTTGTTCCCTCGGACGTGGTGTTCAATTACTTTCGCGCTGTGTGTACGCTGGGCTCGAGACAAAGCTGCCGGAATAATAATCGTCGAATCTATCTGTCCGATCGCCAACTGTGATCCTCGATCATCAATCTTGGGGTCTTCTTGTCTACTGTTCCTTGGAATCGAGAATTCCTTCGTCATCGTCGATCGAAGAATTCCACGCAATTTCGATCGCCTTTATCATCTGTCGCGCGAAGTTTTCCAACGAAGAGATCTAGATTTTACGTGGCGCAGGACGAGTTTCGAACGCGTCGAGTAACAGGGTTGGATGCGACCTCCTGCAGCCCCGAGTAGCTAGCGGAAAGGTTCATGGCTTGTCTGGAGGGGGTTGCAGGGTGGAGGGATTTGTTGCTCCGAGGTCGCAGCCGGGATTCGTATCCTAGAGCTAGGCCAGGCATTGACCTAGATGTCCTGTTTGCGCCGCCAACGTTATTTTCCCTCGATTTCCTCCGCGCCTCGTCCCATCCCTTCTGCATCTATTTATTCTCTCCCTCCCTTCGTTCGTTCGATAATCTACGGATGCCCTGCAACTACGCGTTACTGTTTTTTCAATATCGCGCATCCACTGTTACCCTCGAAATCATTCGTTTCGACGAATCACAAATTCCACGCGTATTCTTTGCCACCCTTACGAACACCCAGAAACTTCCCACGCTTGAAATTCAGCGAGAGTGGGAGGACGGAAGGGCCAATGACGTCTCTCTCGCGCCAGGAAACCAGGAGACGAGGAGAGGTTCCATGGCATTCCCGCTGGGGATCGACGCGCTTCTCGAGGAATCCTAAAATTCGGGGGTAGCGAAACAAAGGATCGCCCCGCGACCGGGAACGCTCTATCGATCGTCCACTGATTCGTCCAGACTGCTATCCATAGTTTTTCACCGCGACGTTATGAAATTTTCAGATACCAAATCGAATTCGCCGCCACAACCAACCCTTATCCCGAAATGGTCGCGCTTAATTAACCACCCGCCCCGACTATTTGGTCTCGTCTGTCCCACGACCGTTTGTCGTCGTTTCAGCATTGTCACCGGTCCAATTTACCCACCCGTGGGACCGCCCAGACGACGTTAACCAACAATCGAATCGCGCGTATCAAAATTCTCGACAACCCGAACGCGACGCAGCACCAATCATCCCTCCGTCACCCATCGTCGACTCTCCAGAGGAAATTCGCTGTCCACGGCTCTCCGCGTCCCTGTCTAGAGTTTCGTCGCGATTTAATGGCGTTAATGCGAGAAAAACCGCGGACGGCTACCTGTTGATATATAATTTCGCGTTGCGCAACGTCGCGGCTGCCCGGGGCCCAGTTGCCATCCCGCAGACGCGATCCGACCGCGTTCAATTTGCGATTCGACGCGCACGTCCCGAGCCCGACGCGGATTCAATATCCGTAATAATATCCGGACGTGTTTCGATACAGCCGCGGCGATGCGTTTCACCCTGGCTCTCGCGATGCAAACGGAAGAGCGCGGCAAGAAACCTGGGCTGGGCCACTTTCCAGCCGCAATTATTAGGAATCCTCCTGGCTAGGTTTCTGTTTTCGCTTGGCTCTCGACGAACGTTCTCCGCGGCTGTTCAAAATCCGTCACTTAAATGGTTGTTTTCTAATTTTTTAAGCCCCCGCGCGAATCCTTGGTGCGCCATTTTCATGGTAGTTTCGAGGAAAATGGAAGAGCAAAGGTCTGTTCTGCAGAGGCGAAGTAGAGGGACAGGTACAGAGAGAGAAACGGGAAAGAGTGTCGCGAAAGGAAGGCAGAAATTGGCGGGCGACCACAGTGGGGTGGGTCAGGGTTAGTGTCGAAGGTTAGGCTGCCCCTCTACCCAGAATCCCCATGAGTTAGGCGCCAGGAACGCGGGAGAAGGGGCGTAGACCGCGGCTGGATCGATATTCTAGGAGCTGCACGACTACTCGTACGGTTTTCATCCCCTCTCGAGCGTACTTTCGGAACTTTCTACCCCCGTCGTCCCGTGAAGCCTGGCTGCGATCGAATTTGCATGTTGCACACGAACGTTTCGCTCGCGGAGGCCTCTCGGAGTCTGCGAGCCGATGGAAACCAGATCGAGCGGCTACTTGTTGGCCCGCCAAGCTCGAGTTTTTCGAGAGATCGGGGTCGAACGATCAGTCGTTCCACGGTGGACGTCGATCTCAATAGTCGCGTCCAAACGCGCGCTCGAATTGGTCCTCGCGTCGTCCACGGGACCGCGACTTCGATAATCGATTGCTCGCGACGACACGCGGAGCGAAGTTGCTCGCTGCTCTGCGAGTGACACACGGCCTACCAGGCTGCTATTGTCAGAAGTCAGCCGTGCATGTTCCAGATGACAACGGTGATTAATAAATCGCTGTTTTCGGGTGCGCGATCCCCGCAGCAGCGACGCGGAGTCGTTGATCGATAGATCCGCGCTGGGACACCCGGAACTATCCGTCTGCCATTGACGCGTGTCCTCGAGGACGTCAAAGTCGTGTCTCGCTCGGGAGTCGACCGTGGTGAACGAAAAGGAAATGTCGCGAGACGACTCTGCAGCCTCGAACAACCCCACCCTGTCGCGTCGCTCGAGGGAAGCGAATCCGCCCCTCGAAAAATTCCGAAACCGACACGACTCGTTTCGAAGGCCCCAACGAAGCACCAGGAAACGCTCGATGCCCGTTATTGGGTTCGTGGAGACAGGTAAACAAAAGAGGCGACGGCCCAACGGGGTCGGGGAGGGGGTCGGCGGCGAAGCGCGCCGCAAACGGAATTCCTAGTCCTCTTTTTGGGGCCAGGTAGGCTGGAGCTGCGTAGAAAGTCGCAGACCTACTCGTTCTGCCATTGGTCACCGTTTCAAGGCCCATCGTGGCACCGTGGTGGGGACGGTTTGGGCAACTGCGTCACGCTACGCAACTCGTCCCCTCGAATCGCGCGTTCCACGTTGATTCGCGAGCGTTTCATCCACTTTGCCCGTCGGATTTCGGCACTGGGAATCCCCAGCGCGGCTTAGCCACGTCGGGAAGCTGTCTGCAGCTGTCCAGATGGCGCCGCGGTCGTCGTACGCGGGACCATGTGATCCGTTGAACTTCGAAAATCGAGTGTTTCGGACAGTTCGCGCAGTGTTTTTGCTCAGCTGTCTCTTGTACCAGTGATTCGTTGCGATTTTCGAGCGGGAATTGGCTCGAAAGGTTGTTACACGTGACATGGAAGGGATTCCACTGTTTTGGAGGGAAATGTGAAGTTCTGGTGTATCCTGAATTTTAAAGGGATTAAGACAGTTCGAATCAGAAGGTGATTGTCTACTCTCTCGAGTGTCCACAATTTTTCGCTCGTTATTTTCACGAGGAAATCGAGGAACCACGTGACCAGCAGCCACTTTCACTCGTCGTTCGCCGATAAAAACGCGTCCTACAACCGACGAGCGTCCTATCAATTTACAAGTTGCATTGTCCCAAGCGACGCGTCTCCTGGACGCAACTCGCGCGTTTTCGTAATCCCTCTTCTTTCTCGATTGCCCAATCTCCACGTGACTTCGTCGAACCGCCTTGTCGGGTCCGTTGCTACTTTCTTGTTCGAGGGAACGCAACGGCGATTGCCGCAATCTCCGATAAAAGTAAAGGGGTTACGCGTACGCGGTTGGGTTGGGATTTTGTACTTTTTGCACGACGCGAAACGAATCGATCTCGAGCTCGCGAATATCCGGAGTAACGCGATCGACGTTTACGGGAAACCAAAATTACTGATCCGACCATCAAAGGTCCCATTACGAAAGGGACATTGCGGTTAGCTCGAGAATTGCTGGACCGTCGTTTAGCGCGGTTGTCGCGTACTGGAAGAAGTTTATTGGCCCTGGTGCGCGCGTCTCGGACGACTGAAAGTTTAGATCGGGGGGACCAAGAATAATCCAGCTCCCGTTTCATCGCTGCTCGTTCGATCGTCCAACCGTATCATTACCCGCGATTTCTCTACGCAGAAGGAAATTGCGTCGCGTCGATTCTGGCGGCCATTCTGAAATTTCCTTCGATGCAACGCCGCGGCGTGTGGTCTCTCCTCTACGCCAGATTCTTCTCTACGCGTTTCTTGCGAAATCTACAACCTCGAAACGATACTTCCTCCGCGGTTCGACGCGTTATCAATGCGGCTTGGCAATCCGCGACTCTCGATTCGGACTGGATGATTGGGTTCGTCGAGATTCCACGTCTTCTTCCAACGTAGAGGGTGTAATTAAAGTGCGATTAGAAACGAAGGAAAATCCTCGAAGAATTCGACTTACCCAATGCCAATTTACTGTTAAATTTCACGATCCTAAGTTGATCCCAGTCGCGCTACCTACCGCGACGTTTAATCGCGACAGGCGTAAAGATATCGCGTCCTTTCCGATAACCTGACGAGATCCTTTATCAATAAAGCGGGTACTGGTGTTAATTGGTGCGCAGAATGCAAATGCTGGGCGCACGCGAGCCCCAGCTAGCCTCTTGGTGTAATATCTCGTACTGGGAAACACCTTTACCAATTAGTCCCGCTAATGGACCTAGCAGTTGAATTTCTGTTAACATCAGTTCGCTTCGAATGTGTTGCAGATACCTCAAGAGAGCGACGGGCGACGATCTGACTCGACCAGTATGCACCTGGAGCCTCCGTTCGAGGCGCACTTCAAGATGCGGTAGAGGAAGTCCCTCGACGAGAGTGTACAAAACAAATCCAGGCGGCTGGACTGGTGCATCGCGACTAGTCGCACCGTTGCGTCCTATACGAAGCATAAGCGCGCGCATAATAGCCATCGAGCCGAGCGAGGAATCGGCTAGAGGATCCCTCGCAACCCCCTGAGGACGTAGGAGTACGCGTAGAGGACCGTTCCCGTAGAGTCGCGATCGAGAGCACCCAGGGCTCGATCCCGTTTCAAGCCTGCCGCCTCTGACAGACGGACACCACTGCCTTACGAGCCAGCAGGTCGCGCGTCACCTCTAACCAGCCACCCCGTACCTAAATCGACGGCCGCCAGGAAAGTTGGTCGAGGCTCCCCTCGGATCGGCCACTAAGATCGCCGGAAAAGGGACTCCAAGGGGCAAGTGAGAACAGAGGTGAGCAGAGGAGCCGTCACGGTGGCCAGCTTAGTGAGCGGCAACGTAGCGGTGCGTTACGATGAGGCGTCGGGAGTGGTTGGCACGGGGGGTGTCGTGTTGGCAGCCACTTCCAGGTTAGCCGCCGCGGATCCAGCCGCGTCCAGCATGGACACCAGCGACTCCAGCATGGACACGACCAACGGGGGCTCGAGCACCGGGGCGGCGAGCGTCGGAACGATCGCCTCCGTGGTCGCTGGGGCGGCGTCCTTGACGTTGGTCAAGGCTGAGACGCCTGAACACCTGGCTGGCACCTCCTCGACGCCCTCGTCGGTGACAGGGCCGATCACCGCGGCCACCAGCCTGTTCGCTGGTATCGCGAGCGCGAACAAGACCGCCAGACCCGACGACTGGCTGTCGACGAACAGCCCAGGCTCGCCGTCCGCCGCGCTGCAGAACCAGCACGTGGTCTACACGACCCCCCAGCAACAGCTGACCGACACGCAGCAACAGCAACCGCCCCTGGCCCACTCCAGCCCCCTGGCGCATCAGCAACAGCCAGGCAGCAATAATGGATACGCCAGTCCCATGAGCACCAGCAGCTACGATCCTTATAGTCCCAACAGTAAGATAGGTAAGTGGAGATCTTCTGAGATTAGGTGTGATTGGGTTGGGCAGCAGCCGCAGGTGCCGCGAGTTTTGCGTTCTATTTGGAGCGGAACGAAATTTAAAGCGTCGAGTCCAACGCGAACCTTAAAACTGACGACTCGTCTTCAGAATTTTACGCTTCGTTGGCGCAAATTAGCTTTGAAGATTAGTTGGGAATTCGGTGAACGCGATGAAGCATCGAACCCAACGCGAACCTTAAAAATGGCAACTCATTCTCGGAGGAGGTTTTTAGAAATAATTCCTTGGAAACTCGATTTCTCTTTCGAGTGAAAAAAGTTTTAAACCATCGAATGCGAGGCAAATCTCAAAACTAACAACTCATCTTCAGAATTTTTGGTTTTCTTGGCGCAAGGAATTCGTTAGCCTTGAGAATCCCTTGGAAACTCGATGAACGCGATATAGCATCGAACCCAACGCGAACCTTAAAAATGGCAACTCATTCTCAGAGGAGGTTTTTAGAAATAATTCGTTGGCTTCAAAAATTCCTTGGAATTTCTTCTAAACCATCGAACGCGAGGCAAATCTCAAAACTGACAACTCGTTTTCGAAATTTCGCGTGTTCTTTGGCGTAAAGAATTCGTTAGCCTTGAGAATCCCTTGGAAACTCGATGAACGCGATAAAGCATCGAACCCAACGCGAACCTTAAAAATGGCAACTCATTCTCAGAGGAGGTTTTTAGAAATAATTCCTTGAAAACTCGATTTCTCTTTAGAGTAAAAAAGTTTTAAAGCATCGAACTAAACTAACTCATCTTCAGAATTTTGCGTTTCCTTGGCGCAAAGAATTCGTCAGCCTCGAGAATTCCTTGAAAACTCGGTGAACGCGATCTCTTTTTGCAGCAGAAAAAACCCTAAAACATCGAGAACCAAACGCAAACCTCAAAACTGACAACGCATCTCCAGAATTTTGCGTTTCCTTAGCGCAAAGAATTCGTCAGCCTCGAGAATTCCTTGAAAACTCGGTGAACGCGATCTCTTTTTGGAACAGAAAAAATCCTAAAACATCGAGAACCAAACGCAAATCTCAAAACTGACAACTCATCTCGAGAATTTTGCGTTTCGTTGTCGCAAAGAATTCGTCAGCCTCGAGAATTGCTTGAAAACTCGGTGAACGCGATTTCCGTGGCGACAAATAACGCCGTCGAATGCCGCTGAGGAAGCAGAAGCGGTGAACACGCGGCAGATGAGGAATTCAGTGCACGCGTTCGCGTTTCTTTCGGTCGCGCGGGCTGCGAGAAAAAGAGAGTGAAACGTCGACGAGCAACCGGATGTGACGTCACCGGCCACGTTCTCCTCTCGCGCGTTCCCCGCAGCACCCCCCCTCTCTTCTACAACCCGGTCCCAGCCGCTCGTCGTGTCTCTCGTGTCCACTTCCGTCAATCCAAGTGATTGCTTGCACTACTGCCATACTGCACCGTTCTCGCGTGCTGGCGTCGATGCACGCGAACCTCCGAGTCGGAGGCGCGTTTAACGACGATCGCGATACAGAAACGATGGACGTGGACGATAAGCCGGACGTTAGTGTGCTCCACAGAGGGTGGACGCCATTGTCGCGGACTTGGAGACACTCTGTGCCTCCAAGTTGGACGCGATTCTAACGCAAATCGAGTTGCTCGTGGGTTTTCCTGTTAATTGCGATTTTTAGGTTATGGTGGCCAACAGGAGGAACTACTGCAGAGTAGAGGATACCTTTAATCGGTAAAACGCGACGAATCTTTGCTCTCTGTGCCTCCAAGTTGGACGCGATTCTAACGCAAATCGGGTTGTTCGTGGGTTTTCCTGTTAATTGCGATTTTTAGGTTATGGTGGCCAACAGGAGGAACTACTGCAGAGTAGAGGATACCTTTAATCGGTAAAACGCGACGAATCTTTGCTTTCTGAGCCTCCAAGTTGGACACGATTGTAACGCAAATCGGGTTGGTCGTGGGTTTTCCTGTTAGTTGCGATTTTTAGGTTATGGTGGCCAACAGGAGGAACTACTGCAGAGTACAGGATACCTTTGAAGCTCTTCGATGGTGGATTAAACGCCTGCTTCAATAGTTGCGCTGTAAAGAGAACTTGAAAGAGGGTAGGAAGGAAAAAGAGAGGGAAGAACGTTTCGTTCTGGGCCTGGTAGTGGACTCATCACTAAGGCTAGCTAGCAGACCCTGTCTTAGACGCTGGTCTGCAAGTAAAATAGCAATAGTTTAGCGATAAAAGCTAATAGAGGTCTGAAATTCTATTATACAGTAATCAGGTTGGAAACGAGTGCTTATGAGAAAGTGGTAAGTGTGCTGTCCCTCTAGTGGCGGGTGTCGGAGGACCGCCATGCTTTCTTTGGAATTATAAAGCGTTGTACTCGATTACTTCGACGCTGTCCAATCCAGAATCCAACAGTATGAAGCGTGTCATTGAGTGTGTGAGTGTGAGAGGGAAGGAATAAAGGAAAAGAGGGACAAAAACGTTTCGTCCTGGGCTTGCTAGGGGGCTCAACACTAAGGCTACCTAGCAGACTCTGCTTTAGACGCTGGTCTGCAGGTAAAATAGCAATAGTTTAGCGATAAAAGCTAATAATGGTCTGAAATTCAACAGTATGAAGCGCGTTGCTTCGTGTCGTTGAGTGTGTGAGTGCAAGAGAGAAGAAATAAAGGAAAAAAGAGAGAAGAACGTTTCGTCCTGGGCCTGCTAGTGGACTCATCACTAAGGCTACCTAACAGACCCTGCCTTAGACGCTGGGATGCTAGGGATAGGTCAGAATTTCTATTATATAGAAACGGAGTAGGACATGGAGTGCTCGCGAGAAACTGGCAAGATTGCTGTCCCCCTAATGGGCGAGGACTGCCACACCTTTAATCGGTAGAACTCGACGAATCTTTGAATTTTCCAA
Organism: Xylocopa violacea; assembly: GCA_963969225.1. Lineage (NCBI taxonomy): Eukaryota > Metazoa > Arthropoda > Insecta > Hymenoptera > Apidae > Xylocopa > Xylocopa violacea. The sequence goes on along the minus strand of CAXAJV010000004.1, from coordinate 36,861,000 downwards.
CACGAAGAGCCAGCTGATCGCGCGTTGAACGAGCAACGCGTCTCGAAGCGATTTAAAAATAGGGTTTCGTGTTATATTTCTCTCTGCCCAGCGATATGTGCTAATTGGCTGCCTTTATCGCGCGCAGGGTGCAAACTTTCTCGCCCTCTTGTTCCTCAGCGTTACGCGCGCTCTCGCCCCAGCCTGGTCGTTTTATTGGGCCGAACTATCGATTGTCCGCTGTGATAACTTTTCTTACGCGGGTCGCGAGGAGCGACGCTTCAATTTTATTATTATTTTTTCTCTCTCTCTTCCCTCTCGCAACGAGACGCACGCCTCATCGAGCTGATTCATCCTTTTGCTTTCGTTCTTTGTCGATTAACCGCACGCCAGCTCTTTACATTGATAAATTATGTCCCCGATAATCGCCAGCTATCAGTGGAACTCGACTTTCCACTTAGACGACTCGTTTACCTCTTTTTTTCCTTCAATAAATCCCATTTCATTCCTTCACCCTTCGCGCGCCATTGACGGACGTATCCGCCAGCGAGCTCGCGATGGATTTCACTCGACATAAAATTAAGTTTGTGTAACGAGATCGACGAACGTCACTCGACTAATATTTCCCTTGTATATTTATCGACCAATAATTGACTGGATCGTTAAATTAATGTACTCTGCTTCCGGTGCTGTTCTGCGTTCCTCTTTCTAAGCACACAGAGGACCTGGAAATTCTATTCAACCGCGTGTATGTGGGCTGGCGATACCCATTACGAAACGGAGCCTATTATCCAGAGGGTTCTAAGCGGTTTTTGGCGTGATATGGCTATTTCGTTCGCGGGTAAACGTCGATTGGACCCGCATGTCTGCTCGCAGTGACGAGCGATAGAAATGGCTCGCAAAAATTTCGAGTAACATTAGCATAACGTACACTCCCATTCAGAAGTTAGAGCAGACGTATTAACCCTTTGCTGTACTATTTAAGTAGGAAGAATTTGGGCCCAAGAGATGCGCAGAAACATTCGCGAAAGGAGCTGAAGATTAATTATGCATACGTTGTTTATTATTGCTTTGCATTGAGGAGACTTTAGAATTCATTAGCGATCAAACTCTTTCGACTGCAGATTTTCCACTCAAGTTTTCTATTGAAATAGGAACTTTCTATTACTTTAAACGATAGCAATAGAAACTATTGCTCAAAGATTGCTGTTTTAACGATATTTCTAGCTTCCATCGCCAACACGCAAGAAGGAGCACAGTGCAAAGGGTTGTTGCCCCAAAATTGAGATCACGTATCGAACTCGTGATTCTCACATTTGACACAACAACTATTCTGACTCGTGGCATTCACGTTTGCTCCAGAATTCTCGTCGCGAGTCGAACTCGTCCAAATGCAGGGTTAAATCAGACTTTTCGAAAAGATGCTCGAAACGATTCTTCTCAGAGTCGCGAGGACCAATGAAACGTCTGACGCGAACGCAAAACCAGGAGGGCTCGCACCCAAACCGCGCGTTTCCCTTTTTCCACGGTCCCGGATCTCGTCTGAGAACCCACGTCGGATTTTCCACTGGCTAATAGCGGGTGGTGCTGTGTGAATTGCAGCAGGATGCAGATACGGCCTTGAGTGGCGATGCACGAACGTGTGCGTGCTCGATGCACACGGTTCGCGTGAGCGATACTCGCAGGGCTCCAACACTGGGGACGAGCACGTGTGTGCTCTGTATCTGCGTTCTCCACACACACACGCACGCATAAAACACGAGGTTAATACTACCAAATAGAGTAACGTGTGTACTGCGCGTTATTTAGAGCTCGCGCGTTCTCCAAGACGCGAGACTCACCGAGGATCAGCTGGAAAACTGATGTTGGTCTGCTGTTTTAGGGAATTCGACGGTCCTTCCATCGATTTCGAGGTTCTAATTAATTGTACAGGATCGTTGGTGCTCATTCGACGAGTTTATGGACGATTTTCGATGGGAAGCCTGCAGAGACCAAGGAATCGTCGCGTGATATCGACTCGTACGTCGGATTAGTGCAACAGTTACGTAAATGCACTCGTGCCAGAGCAGAGGCCTGTTGTCTGCGCGCCTCCGCGAGCGTGAAACGCCGCTGATGGGACGAGGTTAATGACAATATGTCGAGCTGCCACGGTTCCTCCCACGCACCCGCTGCACTGGCCCATATAATTATTATTCCGACTCTCGCACACGCGTGTCCGTCGTTTAATTTTCCATCGGTGAACGCGAGCTTGTTTTTTGCTCGCGCCAAGCCAACACTATCCCGCGCTGTTTATCCCTTTCACGAGTCCCTCCCGCTGGCTAGGCTGGGTCCCCATCCCTTTTTATGGAACAGTCGGGGCCCTTGACGGGTCGCGCGGAGTTGATGCGGTTTTAAGTCGAAAATAATTCGCGACGATACTTCTCGACCCTCTTTCGCGAACGCTGCGAGTCGCCAGACCGTCGGAGGATGATCGAAAATCGAGGTCAGCCCAGTGACATAACTTTGAAAAGACTTCGAAACGTCGAAACCAACGCGAATCGCAAAATTGACAACGCATCTTTAGAATTTTCAGTTTTGTTGGCGCAAAGAATTCGTTTGCTTCGAGAATTCCTTGGAAAGCATCGAACCAGATGCAAACCTCAAAATTGACAACTCGTCTTCAGAATTTTGCGTTTTCGTTGGCGTAAAGAATTCCTTGGAAACTCGATGAACGCGATCTCTTTTTGGAGCAGAAAAAACCCTAAAACATCGAACCCAAGGCGAACCTCAAAACTGACAACTCGTCTTCAGAATTTTGAGTTTTGTTGGTGCAAAGAATTCGTTAGCTTCGAGAATTCCTTGGAAACTCAGTGAACGCCATCTCTCTTTGGAGCAGAAAAGACTTTAAAACGTCGAACCAGACGCAAACCTCAAAACTGACAACTCATCTTCAGAATTTTGCGTGTTCGTTGGCGTAAAGAATTCCTTCGAAACTCTTTGGAGCAGAAAAGACTTTAAAACATCGAACTCAAGGCGAACCTCAAAACTGACAACTCAGCTTCAGAATTTTGCGTTTTCGTTGGTGTAAAGAATTCCTTGGAAACTCAGTGAACGCGATCTCTTTTTGGAGCAGAAAAAACCCTAAAGCATCGAACCCAAGGCGAACCTCAAAACTGACAACTCATCTTCAGAATTTTGCGTGTTTGTTGGCGTAAAGAATTCCTTGGAAACTTAGTGAACGCCATCTCTATTTGGAGCAAAAAAAACTCTGAAGCATCGAACCCAAGGCGAACCTCAAAACTGACAAGTCAGCTTCAGAATTTTGCGCTTTCGTTGGCGTAAAGAATTCCTTGGAAACTCAGTGAACGCCATCTCTTTTTGGAGCAGAAAAAACCCTAAAGCATCGAACCCAAGGCGAACCTCAAAACTGACAACTCATCTTCAGAATTTTGCGCTTTCGTTGGCATAAAGAATTCCTTGGAAACTCAGTGAACGCGATCTCTTTTTGGAGCAGAAAAAACCCTAAAACATCGAAAACCAGTCGCAAACCTCAAAACTGACAACTCATCTTCAGAATTTTGCGTGTTCGTTGGCGTAAAGAATTCCTTGGAAACTCTTTGGAGCAGAAAAGACTCTGAAGCATCGAGAACCAGAGGCAAACGTTAGAATCGAAGTGGAGAGAAAATCCGCGAGTTCCTTCGCGAATGAAAATCCACTTGCGATTCTCGAGAACGGCGATTCAGAAGTGTGTCCTTCGATGTCGCTTCCGGCGACCTTCCGTCCGCGCTTCCGGCCCCTGTCCGCCTCCGGTTTAGAGAACCGGAAGTCACGCTGGAGGTGGCCATTCGCGAAAGCTCTGGTGGGGCTCCGCAAGCCCCACGCGAATGGAAGTAGACCTCCAACCTCCGCTTTTGCATTTCACGTTTATTCGCGTGGCGGATCGTGGCTCCCACACGAATCACGTGGATTTATCTTGTTTCCTCTCGCAAAGTGTGAACTGGTTCGATACGAAGTAGTCAGGAATTTGAACCATTCGCCAAGCAGCGATTTAGGCTGCGACGTCGACAATCGCAGCGTGCTTGGTTTCTGTCGATGCGTGACTTTATGCGTCTCAAGTAAATTGAGATAAAATTGAGATATTTTGTATGTTTAAATAATATTTTTGTACGACTTAAACACGCTGAGGTCGCTATGTATGATTGGAAGGATGTTGGGACAACGCTGAAGTGAAAGAAGTAACCCTTTGCACTCGACTTTTTTCCTGGGATTTAGGAATAGAAACTTTTGCTAGAGTAGCAATATTTAAAATAGCAGTGTGATAAGTAAAAGTAAAGTTTTTTAAACAAATTTTCTTTTGCTGAGAGACGTTAGCAATAGAAACTATTGCTAGGATAGCAATATTTTAAGATAGCAATATTTAAAGTAGCAATATGCTAAGTAAAAGAAAAGGTTTTTGAACAAATTTTGAAAAAAGGAAATTTTCTGCCGCTGGAGAGACGTTATCAATAGAAACTACTGTAAAAATAGCAATATTTTAAGATAGCAATATGCTAAGTAAAAGGAAAGTTTTTTAAACAAATTTTGAAAAAAGGGAAATTTTCTTTTTCTGAGAGACATTAGCAATAGAAACTATTTCTAGGATAACTATATTTTAAGATAGCAATATTTAAAGTTTAACTTTAAAAAAAGGAAATTTTCTTTTGCTGAGAGACGTTAGCAATAGAAACTATTGCTAGGCTAGCAATATTTTAAGATAGCAATATTTAAAACAGCAATATACTAAGTAAAAGGAAAGTTTTTTAAACAAATTTTGAAAAAAGGAAACTTTCTTTTGCTGAGAGACATTATCAATAGAAACTATTACTAAAATAGCAATATCTTAGCAATAATTTCTATCACCAACGTCTCTCAGCAAAAGAAAATTTCCTTTTCAACAAAAAACTTCAAAGAAACATACATATCTCAAAAATCTGCATGGAATAAGTTTAACCTTCGTAATTCTTAATCCCCTCAGAAGGTTCATCCAAGTACAAAAAGTCAATCTTAACCCCATACGAGCGGAAAACAATTTTACAATTCGAGAATTGAACAATTTTCGATTGGGAAACAGCGGAAATCCACAAAAAGTCAATCTTAACCCCATACGAGCGGAAAACAATTTTACAATTCGAGAATAGAACAATTTTCGATTGGGAAACAGCGAAAATCCACAAAAAGTCAATCTTAACCCCATACGAGCGGAAAACAATTTTGCAATTGGAGAATTGAAGAATTTTCGATTGGGAAACAGCGAAAATCCACAAAAAGTCAATCTTAACCCCATACGAGCGGAAATCAATTTTACAATTCGAGAAGTGAAGAATTTTCGATTGGGAAACAGCGAAAATCCATGACACTTAAACGGCTGGCAACGAATCAATGAAGGTTCGCGCGTGGATGTGCGATCCGCAGCTCTTGCGGGGGTTATCCAATATGGCGTTAAACGCCTCAGATAACGTCAGAGCCAATCGTGGCTGGCGTTGTACGGTCGAAAAGCGAATCTGTGGCTGAGGTTAACAGGGAACATGCATCATCGCAACGCAGTTCCAGTGGGCTGGTAGGAGAACGTAGGAGAGTTACACGTATCGTTGACATGTCCGCGCACCGGCGAACAGACGTCGCGTCGATGCGCAACGTGACCAGAGGAGAGAGCATCGGGACGTTCTATATTTACCACCGTTTCACTTATCAGCCGCTTATCAACGAGACAACCGGAGGAGGCGACTTCTCTTCGCGCGCTGCGGCAAACACTGGTTACCCTGCTTTCTCTCCTCGCCTCCCTGCACCTTCCCGCCATTTTTACTCTTATCTGCCTCCGCTGCGGCTCGCTCTGTTACGTAACCTCGAGGATTCCTGTTGCACGTCGCGCAAATTCAGGAGCATTCGACGGAAACGCGAAGAACTGCCATGCGAGCGGTGCGTTGCAGTTCGCCAATAACCGTGCCCTCGAAATTCCCCAACCCTTTCGCTGCTACGGCTGACCATAGCCACAAAACGTCACCAGTCGCATCTATTACAGAAATGGAGCCAAAAATCAAGCCAAATGCCATCGACTCGCTTTTCTTCAATTGTAAGCGCTGTTGCAACGTTTACTTTTTTCGAGATTGTTTCGTTACTGATCTTTGGCACTTGTGTCGTCCTCGAGATAAAAGTCTTGGCTTCGAGTGCTGAAAATTGTGCGCTCTGAATGGTCGCACTTTCGACACGGTGCTCCGTTTCGCGCGAGGCACTCCTTGGCGAGGACCACCGCGGCGAAAAGGGTGAAACTCCCCAATTTTGAAGATCGAGATCGATGGCGATGGTCGATCGAAACGAGCGGTTATGGTCCAACGAGCGGAGCATCGAATCGAACAGATAACGCGGCCATCTGCGGTCTATCTCGCCAGCAGAAATGGAAAAAAGTATCGGCCACGAGATTGGAAGGAGGCGAAATTATCGTCGGAGAGAGGCGAGAGAAGTCGCGCGCGGCGTTGATGTAGGTCGTCGGTGCGTAATCAGTCAGTCGCTTCGCTTATCAGCGCCGCTATCGGTGTATCATCTGTACGGGCCATGCCTGACCCACGTCAGCCCGCGGCTAATCGAAATCGCGAGCCAGCTCGCTCGAATTTTCACGATGATTCACGCGGAACGCGTGCTCTCCCGTGGAATTTTTTCTTATCTGCTCTGACCGATAATAAACGCGTCAGCTAGTTAGCAGCGTTCGAACTACTTCCGTTCGCGCAACGAAACGGATGGAAATTTATTCGAGCTAATTAAATCGTTTCTCGCAGCGATTTCGACTCGCGAACAGCCGCTGTTTCGCGTTTCGCGGGACCCTCGACGCTTGGTTCTCGGTCGATCGATACGCGAACGATCGAACGAGTTCTTCTGGACGTCGACCATGTTTTTCTTCGACCAGGATCGGCCTACTTCGTGGCTATTTAGCGCGCGTTGTTTCGCGCAACGAAACGGATGGAAATTTATTCGAGCTAATTAAATCGTTTCTCGCAGCGATTTCGCGTCGCGATCAGCCGCTGTTTCGCGTTTCGCGGGACCCTCGACGCTTGTTTCTCGGTCGATCGATACGCGAACGATCGAACGGGTTCCTCTGGACGTCGACCATGTTTTTCTTCAACCAGGATCAGCTTACTTCGTGGCTATTTAGCGCGCGTTGTTTCGCGCAACGAAACGGATGGAAATTTATTCGAGCTAATTAAATCGTTTCTCGCAGCGATTTCGACTCGCGATCAGCCGCTGTTTCGCGTTTCGCGGGACCCTCGACGCTTGGTTCTCGGTCGATCGATACGCGAACGATCGAACGGGTTCCTCTGGACGTCGACCACGTTCTTCTTCGACCAGGATCGGCCTACTTCGTGGCTATTTAGCGCGCGTTGTTTCGCGCTTCCGGAAGCGGTGGTAGCAGCGATAGACCGAGTTCCTGTCGCGAACTCGTGGGCTCGCATCATTCTCGGAAAAACTGATACCAGCTCCGTTATTTCGATATCGTTTGGGGCAACGAAAAATTGCGCGCTGGCCGTTTACGAGCCATCGACGAGCCCCAGCTCGACCACTCGCTAATGGCTTTTATAGAATAATTCCAGCGAGCAATTCTCAGCGAACAACAAACAGGGGTTCAGCGGTGGAAGAAAACAGTCGAAGTCGATGACCAACGCGAGGTTCGCGAATTTAGGTCGCACGATATCGGGCTGGTTCGAGGTGCGGGCGCCACGACGTACTTTGCCTTAGCTTATCGCGTTATCACGGTCAGATAAGGGCACCTCGTGCTCGCAACTCGACGGCCAGGTAACCCATTGCTGGCTGCCGTGCAACCAGCGATTCTCGTCTGCAATTTCGGTCGAATCGCGTGATCTCGATCGTTCGATCGCAATTGTCGCCATTGCGCGAAGATTTCCTGTTATTTTTCGCGCCTTCGCCGCCTCGAATCGCTCTTCCGTTCGTCCTCGTTAAAAAGTGATTAACGCGGCCACAAATTTCTGTCGCCACTCGTACGCTTTTTGTATATATATATATATATCTATGCGTGGCACGAAGAAGGCGGAGAAACGTGAAAAGTTTCTGAAAAGAAGAGTCGCTTTTGCTCCTCGACGAGAGTAGATATTTTGTCGTAGATAACGACGCCAATTTCCCTGCTGTTTATTGACGATGACGGTCATAAGTGAAACGATTGCCTTCGATCGAGGGTTATCATATTTTTGTCTCTCCTCCGTAGTGCCACTTTCGATGCAAATAAGCTACTTTCCTTCGCCTCGAATCTTTCTTATTCTTCGTCCGCTTGTAATACGAAAGCGTGGCTGTGGGGGATTAAAGAGCACGATTTTTTGGAATATTACGAATTATAAATTCTTCGTAATAACACGCTGCGAAGCATAGCAGAGAATACGATGCGTCTGCTTTATTTTAGAAGTTTTATCGGCTTCTTTTTTATTCAATAACCCTATTTATGATTATTTAGCGAATGTTTCTTTATTTCTGACTGATTTTTAGCGTTTGCGTAATTATCTATGTTATGCTTTTGATTTAATATTAGGTTTACTATGGGTTGACGTATACAAATTTCTATCAAAGGAGTCTCCTTTCAGTATTTAATTAGGAAAAATATGAATTGACCTATTTGTTATGAAGTTAGAGTAGAAAAAACGAATATCGATAAAATTACATCAGTTATAATAATTAGTTTTAATTATTTTTGATCTTTCAACGTAAAGTTTTCTCAGAGGCACCAAAATGTCCCTCTTTCGATATTTAATTAGAAAAAATGTGAACTGATTTATCTATTATGAAGTTAAATGTAGGAAAAACGAATTATAATAATTAGTTTTTATTATTTTTCTTTTATTTTTGACATTTTAACGTAAAGTTTTCTCAGAGGCACCAAAATGTCCCTCTTTCGATATTTAATTACAAAAACTATGAATTGACTTATCTATTATGAAGTTAAAGTAGGAAAAACGAATTATAATAATTAGTTTTTATTATTTTTCTTTTATTTTCGATATTTTAACGTAAAGTTTTCTCAGAGACACCAAAATGTCCCTCTTTCGATATTTAATTAGAAAAAATATAAACTGACCTATCTATTATGAAGTTAAAGTAGGAAAAACGAATTATAATAATTAGTTTTTATTATTTTCGATATTTCAACGTAAAGTTTCCTCAGAGGCACCAAAATGTCCCTCTTTCGATATTTAATTAGAAAAACTATGAATTGACCTATCTATTATGAAGTTAAAGTAGGAAAAACGAATTATAATAATTAGTTTTTATTATTTTTCTTTTATTTTTGACATTTTAACGTAAAGTTTTCTCAGAGGCACCAAAATGTCCCTCTTTCGATATTTAATTACAAAAACTATGAATTGACTTATCTATTACGAAGTTAAAGTAAGAAAAACAAATTATAATAATTAGTCTTTATTATTTTTCTTTTATTTCTAATATTTTACGTAAAGTTTTCTTTAAAAAGGGATGAAAAACAACCTTTTGGTAAACCTAATATTAAAACATTGAAGAATATTCGAGTAATGGACATACGTGTCCCGAGAAAGTTTTGAATTCGCGCTAAAAGTTAACCTTGCAGCGCCATCTGCCGGACGAGCGAGTCACTGTTAACGCGAGATCAACTCGACAGATGGCGCCGCAGTTACACTTGGCGGTCGTTGGGAGAACGAAATTGGCGGCATAAATTCGCAAGCTCGTGAAAGGTGACGGATGCTTAACGAAATCCAGTCGCATACGTTCATTAGTCAACTGTCAACGATAACTAACAACGAAACGAGGTAGGATATTCGTTTAATTAACATTTCGACGCGATATTTAGCTGGGATCGTTGACCTCGATATAGCCACGCTGTTAATGCGAAATTTTCTAACCTATACGAACCGCCCAGCGCGGTGTTACAACATATCCATATGAATTATCGATTGACATGTCAAACAATGAACAACAATGAATAATTGATAAAACGGCACGCTGCGTGTTATAAATACCGTCGACAGCTCTTCTTTAAATGTTATTTTCCACGTACTCGAGTCGAGGATGTTTATTTACGATGCGTTCGAAAATGGCGACGCATTTTGGTCTCTGCTTTTAGATTTCGACGAGCAACGCGTGCTAGAGCGATCGAGATCGAATCGAACTCGATTTGAACGTGTTAAACGTTCGCAGAGCGGTTAGATGATTAGAAACACGAGAAGAGGCGTCCTCGGTTTACGAGGACACGAGAGTGCTGGGAAGGAGTGACGTTTACTTGGCGCAGTTGTTCGACCAGTTTTTGTCGTCCACGTTGGTCCGCCTCGCAGTTTCGCAGTGGCAGCGAGACTATAACGTGGTCAAAATGCGAAGAAATGGATTTTTAGGGGAACCTTTGATTGTATCGTAGCAAATGTACGCTTTTTTGGAGGCTTTTTATCACTGCTTTATTATGTATCTACTTTGTAATGTACAGATCTGCTAAGCTTGATAGATACTTTGTGTAGTTATCATTTACGAATGATATTTAGGTAGCAATTAGCGAATATCGTATGCGCAATTATCGAGGGACTGTATTGGTTATTACTAGACATTGTGGATGTTTATGCGAATTTAGATTTCATAAACAGAGTTAAACGAATGGACTCAATGGAATTATTCTATCTTGGACATAATGTAATGCGAATTTTATCTTGAATATCGTGTTTACTTTACATATATCGTCTGCGTTCTATATAGCCTTTTGTGAATTCATATTTCACATAAATGCATAAAAATCTGCTGTCTAGTTGTAATAACAGTAGTATTATTCAATATTCTTACGTCTAACTCGATGAAACAGATATATTGATACTGGAATCTGTTGGTAGTTTAATCACCTATTATTGATAGTTGTTGACCGCATTACTGATAGTAGAAATTACTATTCCTGCTTTGTAGTACACAGTACCGTCTACGATGAGCATAAAAAGTGTATGCACGCTATTGCAATTATTTTGCTATTTTTCTACATTGTTTTAATTAAAATTGTGACGAGGAAGATATAAATATATACAAATATGAAAGAAGAATGATAGAAACATTGAAACTTTTTAAGTATGATAACGCAGAAAGTTTTTGTACTGGCAAATATAGATACGTGCACATACTTTTTGTATTTGTCGATCATTAAATGAAGGTTAACGAAGCGTATTCATTGAATATTTAATATCTTGTCACAGCAACGGTTAGTAGTTGCTAGTAAATATTCGGCTGTTTTTAATGGATTTGTGGGGCATTTCTAAATAATTTTAATTGTCAATAGCACTTGCGTAGCAACATTTGCAAAACTATCTGGGCGAGTTAATATTTAATTAAGGAGAACAAAGTAGACTACGTAATCGCTTGGGTGCATAAAATTACAGTTTCACTTTTCCACAGTGGAAATCGACGAAAGGAAATTGCAGGTCACGGCAAGAACCGATTGACGCATTGTCTGTGTGTCCGTAAAAGGCGTACTTTTTCTTTCGACCGGTGTAAAACTTGGAAAGTGTGTTAACGTTAACCTTTATTTACCGGAAAACGTTTCCCTGGAGGAAAATACAGTTCCCATTATGGTAACAGGAACTAGAAAAATTTGCGATTAAATTCCACCGTGTTAACAATATCTTTCTATTCAAAGAAATGAATAGAACGTTTTAAATGAGAAACAAATAATTAGATTCAATGAATAATTTATTAAATCGACAATTTTTTTGAGAATCTGCAAGTACAGAGTATTATGGAAACAAAACAAAAAAACAGATGATAGATAAAGAATAAAAAATAAATTATGATTTGCAAAGGTAATGAATCAAAGTGATACAAAAGATATTAAAAAAAATATAGTCTATTCAATGAAGTTAAAGTAAACTATGGTTATTGAATGAATTATGGAAAAAAAGCAAAATCTTTCTTCTTTTTTGGAAAGTGATACGAAGTGCCTTCAGATTAGATTATAAGAGACATAAAACGAAGAAGCCACGATCGCATCGATGACAAATAAATCGTTATGCTAATGAGGGAATTCCATTCTTCTGCAATCTCGATGGTTGAACATTATGGTCGCGTAGCTTGCATAATACCTGTAAAAATACATTCAACTGATGATATATTGAACCGATAACCAGTTTTTAGCTCACCTTTTTATAGGACACTATTTTAGCGTTACTTTATGCCCATCGTCCCGTGAACATATCATTTTTTTCAACCTCCTGGATATACATTCAACAAGACCTTACATGCGTTGTCTGTAAAACAAGAAACAGGATAATCGATCGCAAAATAATAAAATAGAATTAACAATGAATAATAATTCAGAATCCAAAATCGAAGAGGACAAAACTGAGTTCGTGAAGCTACAAATTGTACAAATTTGGAAATTCGAAAACTTGTGAAAAGGATTGTACGAAATGAAAACGAAGCTGAATCCATGACTGAAAGTGATACAAATTGAGGCACCCATTGCTGGTGGCTTGGTAAAAGTGTAAGCAGCCGGAGAAACCTTGCCAGAACGCGGTGCCCACAGTTTCGACAATGAGCTCGAAACCGTGTTACGAAACCTCGACACAGGCGTACAGGATCGTTACGAAAGAAGGTGGAAATTCGAAAACCGGATTACGAAATCGGACCAGTCGCGTGGCGATCCTCCGTTTGATTACCCGTGCCTTGGATAGCGGATAGTCGCGTTCTCGCGCCATGATCGACGATCACCGTGGTCCTTGAGCACTTCCGCCTCCTTTTTTCTCCGCTACGTGATCGTCTGGCCTGACATTCACCATTACAAATTCGCTTGGCTGCGAAATCCGCGGGTAGCCGACATAGCTGCTGCTTCGACGTCTGCGCAGCTTTTTTTTTTTTTAATTTATACCAGTCGTAACACATTGGAACGAGAGCAACCAGTGGCTAAAAAAATGAGGTATCCATAGAAGTCGATCGCGCATAAAATACTATTTTGTATTTTATGAAATGAAAAACTGCGTTTTTTGTTTTACTGTTTCTTGAATGTATCCCCTTAAACACACATTTCTCAGATGAAATCTGTTTCTTCTCTGAGCTGGTGTATCGGTGGTGGAGTTTGTGATGATAAAAGTGTGCGGATTGTGGTGAATAATTATGTTTTGTGTTTTATTTTAAACAGTGCCTCCATCGCGAAGAACAGCAGTCGAAGTTGACATCAATGAAGACACGAGTCGAGAAAGGAAAACGCTTAAAAGTAGACTCAAGACCCATTCTCACGAAACAGTTCGCTGTCGCGTACGAAGCTGGCGTAACAGCAAACAACAGCGAAGCGTGGCTGCGCTGCAGGAGCGGCTAATTGCGTTTTTCTTTGGCTCGCAGCGAGCAGCAGTTCCCTCGCAGTTTACAATTACTTGTAAACACAAGTGGGAAGCGCAGAATTAGCGCGAACCTCGCGCTAGTGTCTTCTATTTTCAGCCACTTGGAAAAGCGTCTACTTTTCCGAGCCTAAAAACGTGAAGAAAAGCTGAAGCATCGAGCACAGCCCTACTACTTGCGATCCTGCTGCCACGTTCTTTATTTAACCCTTTGCACTCGGATGTCGCCTCTGAGGGAATTAATTGCGAAGATTATAAGCTTATTCCATTGCAACTTTTTGAAGAACGCATGTTTCCCCAAAGTTTCCTATTGAAATGGAAATTTTCTGTTACTGGATTGCTTGGTAATAGTTTCTATTGCACTTGGATGTCGCATCTGAGAGAATTAATTGCGAAGGTTACTTTTTGAAAAACGCATATTTCCCCAATGTTTCCTATTGAAATGGAAATTTTCTGTTACTGGAAAATTGCTTGGTAATAGTTTCTATTGCACTCAGATGTCGCATCTGAGGAAATTAATCGCGAAGGTTAAAAACTTATTCCATTGAAAATGATTGAAGAACACATATTTCCTATTGAAATGGAAATTTTCTGTTGCTGGAAAATTTCTTGGTAATAGTTTCTATTGCACTCAGATGTCGCATCTGAGGAAACTAATTGCGAAGGTTAAAAACTTATTCCATTGCAAATGATTGAAGAACACATATTTTCTATTGAACTGGAAATTTTCTGTTGCTGGAAAAGTGCTTGCTAATAGTTTCTATTGCACTCAGATGTCGCATCTGAGGAAATTAATTGCGAAGGTTAAAAACTTATTCCATTGAAAATGATTGAAGAACGCATATTTCCTATTGAAATGGAAATTTTCTGTTGCTGGAAAATTTCTTGGTAATAGTTTCTATTGCACTTGGATGTCGCATCTGAGGAAACTAATTGCGAAGGTTAAAAACTTATTCCATTGAAAATGATTGAAGAACACATATTTCCTATTGAAATGGAAATTTTCTGTTGCTGGAAAATTGCTTCGTAATAGTTTCTATCGCAGTCAGATGTCGCATCTGAGGAAATTAATCGCGAAGGTTAAAAACTTATTCCATTGCTACTTTTTGAAGAACGCATATTTCCCCAAAGTTTCCTATTGAAATGGAAAATTGCTTGCTAATAGTTTCTATTGCACTCAGATGTCGCCTCTAAGGCAATTAATCGCGAATGTTAAAAACTTATACCATTGCAAATTATTGAAGAACGCATATTTCCCCAAAGTTTCCTATTGAAATGGAAAATTGCTTGCTAATAGTTTCTATTGCACTCAGATGTCGCCTCTAAGGGAATTAATGGCGAATGTTAAAAACTTATACCATTGCAAATTATTGAAGAACGCATATTTCCCAAAAGTTTCCTATTGAAATGGAAATTTTCTGTTGCTGGAAAATCACCTGGTAATAGCCTCTATCGCTAACTTTAACCAGCAATAGAAAATTTCTCGAAAAGCGTCGAGCGCAAAGGGTTAAAATCGACCAAGTCGATTCGCTGTTCTCTTCGTCGGTTTCGCCAGAACGTGACAGCTGTTGTCTCCCTCTGTTCTTCTGCCTCCTGTAACCTGCTGGAGAGTAGATATCCTTGAAGTGGAACATTGTCCCCAGCAATTTCTTGTCCTTTACGCGATACTCGAACACGTTTTCTGACATTGATCGCCGGCTAACAGGATTCGCCTAAAGATTGGCAAGCTCTATCGCAGAACGTGGTATTCTGACATTTATGTAACACTCGGTGACTCAGTTGGGCACGACAGTTATTACTCGACGATTATTTAAGACCAACTGGTCATTACCCTGTTAAATCAGAGGATAACAGTGGCAAACTTTCAAGCGGTAAATTGTTAACGAACAGCAGATCGTGAAACGGCAAGAATATTCTGTCGGACAGTTACGAACGATCAACAGCATTTGAAGTCCCTCAGATCTTGGACGCGAGAACGATTCAAACGGCTTCGTACATACCAAATTGGACTTCAAAGTGGTCTTAGCTGGGATCACGAAGAGAGAGAGAGAGAGAGAGCTGAAATAAACATTTGTTGGTCAAAGAGACGAGAACCGAAGGGACGTCGAGTCTTCCTCCTTTTAAGAGCAAGCTCGTCCAGTTTTATATCGGCCATAGAAACGCGTTTTCAGCGAGATTACCCATAGCCCCTCGCCGTTTTCAGACCGATTCCGCCTCGTTTTTCTTCCTCCCTTCCTTTTTTTTTCGAGGTTCGCGCAATAGTTGCGGATTTTCACACGATCAGGTCGGAATGCGCCGCCAAGAAAATGGCAGCGCCGATTCTCTCCGCGGTACGGTATCACGGGGCTACGACACTTATCGTGCGAATCTTTGGAATTCGCTGAATTCAGCCTGGCTGTTTGTTCGCGGCTGTTTTCTCACGCGCCGCGCACAATAGCGGGATGGCGTGCGCGTTTGTTTCTGGCCAGCGTCTGGGGAGAAATAATCAGGTTTCGTTGCTTTATGAGAAAGCAACAGGGGGAAATCGTCGGATCGCGTTCCACTGAGTGGCGAAAAAATTGTACAGCGCGACGAGAGATGGCCCGCGATAGTTCCAGTGACACCGCAAATGTCGCGTTGCGAGAAGAGGAGAGGAAGGATCGAATCTTCGAGGCATGGTGGTGTTAAGAGTGTCCCACCTTTTTCGTGCGCAAATATGCATTGTGGGACATCTTTTATACCACCTTGAAACGCTACAAGTGCTACTTTGTTCCTTTATTAATCCTTTGAGGAGATTAAGAATTACGAAGATCAAGACGTTAGCCACAGTAATTATTGCTAAAATATTGCTGTTTACGATAGCTTCTATTGCAAACACCCAGGAAGGAGCGCAGTGCAAATGGTTAAAAGAAGCTCGCCAGAGAATAAAATTCTGTCTGCGACACGCCTCAAAGAGTTAACGCGATGGGTTAGACGCGTGTTCCGCCATCGCTCGCGTCGAGTAACCGAAGTAAAAGTGTCGGTTTCAATGAATAATGAAGGACTGCCTTATGAGGGAGTAGCGAGGACCGAAAGAGTCGTGGCTATATTCAGTATACCGGAACACGGGTTCAGAGAAACGACGGTTCGCCTATCGCAGCCGTCGCGGAGGTGTAGGTGCGCGTGTGCCGCGTTAGAGCGAGGAATGTAGGTGAGCCTGTAAGTGCAGCGAGCGAGTTACGCGAACCACACGTAACACAGCCGCCGAGTGTGGGAAAGTGAGGAAGCTGGCCTCGAACTCAGACCTCAACCTTCTCTTCTAACTGCAACCTCGTTCCTCCTTTTCCGCCAGTCTAACTGGCCTCTCCTTTCGAGTTACCAAGCAGAACTGTCTACTCTATCGTACGTTACGTGGCACATGCATCGCGTACGCGGCTGTGGCGCGCACGATCGCCTGTCCGCTGTCTGCTGCGATAGTTTTCTCCGCTCGTGTGCGCTCGTGTTTTCTCTGACCTCTTTGCGGAGTCGCAGGCTTCGGATTCGCCAGATTTAGTCTCGTCTCCCGCCATTGGCGGCCATGACTCTTCCCCAGCGCAAGATCGCATTCCGTTTCGTTCGACGTGGCACGCCACGAAGCCCAGAACGAACAGCAGACCCCTCGTCCCCCCGCGAAAAGCGATAAATCGCAGCGCTTCGGGAGAAAAAAAAGCAGGCGCAGTCGCGATCACCCGCGTCATCGCGTGGAAATCCTTGCCACCGAAACGCGCGACGCAAAATGGCCCGGGTCAGGGTCGGGGATCCAGGTTCCGTCGCGCGAGTTCCGCCCAACGAAAATTGGGTTACCGGTGTCCCGTTCTATCCCATAAAACTCCATCCTGGGCCATAAAACTGTCCAGCGAGCGCGTAACAAATGCACGATATCCGATGTCTGCGGGCAGAGATAATGGACCGTTCCTGGTTCAGCTGGAATTGCTAATAATAACGCTAAACGTGGCGCTCTGGCGTTTCGATTCGTCAGCGAAACGTTCGTATCGAGTAAGCTCCGCGAGATTGGCGGCGGAAGTTATTAGGAGAAACGCTGGTTTTATGGGATTTCGGTCGAGATTCGGTGATATCGGTCGAGGTTCTTGACCCAGGAATCGAAATCACCATGGAACCGTGGCCCTGCGTGGCTGTCTGGGCGACGCGACGCCACTTTCCCGGGAAACTGGGATAACTAGGTCATAGCCAGATATCGACATATTTCCCTGTCCCGCGCCTTTCAGCTTCCCACCACCGCTGCGGTTACCCTCGACCCTACGGCTGGTCCACTTCTCCCGCGGGAATTCGATTCGTAGGCATCCCTCGTCCCACCGTGTCGA
Organism: Xylocopa violacea; assembly: GCA_963969225.1. Classification (NCBI taxonomy): domain Eukaryota; kingdom Metazoa; phylum Arthropoda; class Insecta; order Hymenoptera; family Apidae; genus Xylocopa; species Xylocopa violacea. The sequence goes on along the minus strand of CAXAJV010000004.1, from coordinate 36,843,362 downwards.
AGGCCGCGGGGAGCATATCGACGAGGGAATCTCGTTTCGACATTGCCAGGCCACCCACCGCGAGTCTCGAATTTCCAGCCGGCGACTTCCGACCAGCGACGCCTTCTATTTGACGGTTTTTAATTGGGATTACGATTTATGGTCCCAGGTGTCGAGTTCCGTGCGATGGCCTCCTCGAGGAGGCTCGATTCGTGCCTCGTTCAGGTCAGAATTGGTGGCGTCGATTCGCGCGTCCGCTTGTTCCTCCGCGGTCGTCCTCGTCAGAACTGCATCCCTCTGACGTAGTTCGGATCCTTTGTTCGAAATACACGAACGAGGGTGCGTCAGTTTATGCAGTGTAAAATGTGCAACCTTTAGACGAGTCTTGCGTCTGGGTCGCCGACACGCGTCACGGTTGGCCTTTACACGTGACCGGTTAGGACAGTGGCTTGTTTGGTATACGCCATTGCATTTCCATGCTGGGATGGTTCACTTACGGGTAACTATTTATTCAACCCTTAACACGATCGTGCTCCCCTGCCTTGGGAATTAATTATAGCTTTCTGATGGTCAGTGCTCTTCATATACCAACCAAATCGAGACCAAAGAAGTCTTCAACTAGAGTTATTTCGATGTTAATTAGAGGTATCGTATCGATCCGACGCTGTAAGATTAGAGTCGGTGTGACCATCGATAAAGCAGCGACGACGTCGGATGCTGCGTGCAGTTGGAAAGTTCCAGGGTTCAGGAAGTTAGCCCAGAGCGGCGTTAGGTCGCGCTGCAAGCTTCGCCAGGCGTGTCGTCCTTTCGCTGTCGTCACTGGCTGGTATTAACGTGTTGCTTTCGTCACCAGTGCCCTATTTTCCCCATTTCCCTCGGTGGAAACTGCGAACTGTTGTAAAGTATGCAACCTTGACCCGATACGCGCGCGCGCGATCTTTCCTGCACGCGTCACGGCTGGCCTTTACGCGTGACGCGTTAGGTCAGTGATGCTTCTAATGCTTCGTGCTCTCTCCCCTTTCTTTTCGCGCCTGTCGCGATACGTTTTCGCGTACTTTAGACGAAGAACCGTCGATCCATTCGCGATGCCCTCGCCACGTGGCACGAATCGAACCAGTTCGTCGCGATTAAGGTTGGAGTCTTCGATGGAATACTGGTTTTAGGTTAGCAATCTATTGGTGCGAAGTCTAATTTCTTTTCGTAGCGCTAATTTAACTAATTTCGAGGATGTGGATAAGGTTAGTGGTTACTTTAACGCCTCGTTCTTTGTACGCTCGCATTTCAGAATTTTTTAGGGACTGCGTTACACTTATAGGGCCAATGACCATGACCCGACCTGGCCTGATCGTTTCTGACCGCCATTCTAGCAATCTCGCGTTCACTGCGCAGGTCAGCGTTGCTTGTCCACCATTGACAGATTCCATTTCCGACGTAACTCCTTCCGCGAACGAATTCTTGTTGGTCCATCGATTAATTGAATTCTGATGAAAAATATTTAGCGCCAATTGATCGAGTGTTAGGTTAGAGGATGGGCAGAGACGGAACGAGACGATTCCAGCGATTCTCTCAATGTAAATCCAAGTCTGCGGAAATTATTTGGGTGATCTTTCTTGATTGGAGTCTAATGAAACGATTTTCGTACGGAAATAACCAGAGCAGCGTCTCCCAAACTGTGTTCCCCGAGCAATTGCTAAGTGTTCCACGAAAAATTGAGTTCGAGGTTGAGACGCAACGAAATATCGTCCGCTCTTACGCGTTTCACGCAATTTAGGACAATTCTTCAGAGAAATTATAATTAATATTTGCTTTAGTGTTCGTTAAAAATTGTGGAACTTAAAAAGTGTTGAAAAAATGTTTAAAGAAACACGTGCAAAGTTGGCATCGAGCGTTAGAAAGCCCATTCTGGTTTTTCCTTTCGAGGAATGAAGAAAACGAAAAAAAAGAGACACCATTCTTCCAGGAAGCAAATGCCATAACTATTATTCTTATATTATCTCGCGCGTATAAACAATAGTTAATGGCGGCTGGTGATTGATATCCCCATTTTATTCGAAACTATGGGAAACTCGCGGCGCTGTCGGCGCAGCGAGCACGCGATATCGTCGTCTGGTTGTGCGATAATTATTTATCGTGTGTGATATAATAATCGCGAAGGAACGGCGGACCTAAAAATATCGCGGTTGAGGCTGTTATTAAGCGCGATAAAAATGGGATGCGAAAAATGTTGACGGCTGAAAGGAAAATGGCCATCCAGCGTGACGTCACCTGTACACAACGCGTGTCGCTGGCGAGCCTTGGGTTTCTTTCGCGTCGATTATCGCGAAACCGGTGCGTTTGCACGTTCATTAAAATCTATAAAAGGAACATTGTTGACCGTTTGATTCGCGATGGCACTTTTTAGTGCCGTTCACGCGTCCACCGCGGACAAGGAAAAGTTCTCGCGCAGATTATTAGCGTTTCCGCGCAGAGAAATGGCGGCACTGCCACTAGAACAGTTCCATGGAAAAGTGGAGAACCGTGGCCGTCGTATTTTCGGAGGCCTACGTAACTAGAAAACTGCATAGGCTGAACCGTGCCGCTGGATGGGTTATATTCGTCATCCCATGCGGCTGTACCGTCATCTTCAGCGCCCACATTCGACCTTCGAGGCAACGGTGCAGAATTCATTCTCCCGTTGTACGTCCATTGGCGTCGACGCCGCCAGTTTTTTCTAATTAACGCTCGACGAACGGACTTGCGCAATTAGTAACGCGATCTCGAAATTGCACCACGTATAATTGCAGACGAAAGTGTACTGCCGCGATCAAACCGATTTAAGCGTAAATCGCTATTGCGAGCCGTTTAATCGTTTCGTCGAACGTATTTTGATTATTGTACGCTCGCATGATCACTGGATATTGAATCATTCTGTGAAATCGATACAAAATTCTTTTATTCTCGCCCATCTTTGTTATTTATTAGAGATTGGGTCGATATCGACTTTTGTTAAGACTTGTACATTCGCTTGATCGTTGGAAGTCAGTCTGCAAATCGGATACAAAATTCATCCACTCGAGCTTTATTATTTATTAATGATTGGTTCGATATTGACTTTAGTTAAGAATGTCAAAGTTTGCGCGACGGTTCTCAGGATTCTTGAGAGAAAAACTGGTCGCCTCGTACTCTGCTCTTGAAACATACGCAAAACTGAGATCATGCGCAACCACCGGTCCGATTAACACCTCGATGTGGCTGCATACCGGGTGTCCGCAAAGTTCAACCTCGAATATCGTCGAACTCGATGAAAAAAAGTGATCATATTATCATATAAAATGTCAGAAGCAATTATGAAGACAACATATATACATACCAGACTAAATTCATTAACAGTTTATTCAGTTTTGAAGGATTTATTTTTTAAGCATCATCCACAAAGTCCAGTTTCAACTGGCGCCAAACTCGATTAAAAAAAGTGGCCATATTATCATACGAAATGTCAGAAGCAATTGTAAAGACAAATCGACTCCTGATTGGAACTCAACTGTTTGAAAAACGCACGTCTCTCTAAAGTTTTCTATTGAAATGGAAACTTTCTATCGCTGGTAAATTGTTTGATAATAGTTTCTATTGTTAATTTTTATCAGCGATAGAAAATTGCTGGAAAAGCGTCGAGTTCAAAGAGTTGACAGTTTACTCAATTTCCAAGAATTCTCCATCACTAATTTCTACATGAATGCAATCGATCTCGTTTTCCAACAGTTGAGAATCAATTTCGTCTCCACTCGAGTTAATTTCACCTGCCAAATTCATTTTTGTAGGACTTTGAACCTGAAAATTAGTCTGATAAATTGAGAGTCACCTCTCAATCGCAAATGGTTGAACGTGTTCTTGGTTCTCTCGTAAACCAACGAGTTGATCACGTTTATTCGATAGTTTTTTGTTGTTAATCGCGCTATTTGCTGGACACCCCGTACGAACAGCTTAACGAGCAACGTCATCGCGTCGATCGGCGATCAGGGTCGCGTATTAGCATGCTCGGGTGTGCCTTCCGCGCCCACTCCCGGCCTTGGCCGTTCTCCGTGAGAAACAGAGGGATGAGGAGGAGCGACGAGATGTCAAGGAAGGAATGCTAAACGCGGAATGCAGGTCGCGCCACGCGAATCCTCGCTCGAGACACGTGCTCGTCTGTCGTTCGACTCGCGAAAAACCAAATCGCGCCGGTAATTCGAAAATCTTGGTCCACCTTACCATCGATCGCGCCAGTCGCAGCTCATCGCGGACCTCAGCTTAGCTCGACAATCCAACAGAGGAGATAGCCATCGTATAATTAGCGATCCTCCAAGTCCCACGCAGTCCCAAAATTCGATTCGCAGCCTCGTTTGATGTCTGATCCATCGCGATCGACCGATCTCGCGGTTCCAATTCGTGGTCCTGCGATTCATCCTTGCGAAGGTAGACGCCTCGTTGATCCAGCGTCCCGATAATTGCTCGTTAGAATGCCCCTAATTGAACCTGTCCCCGCGATCGCGATCAAGTCGAGGTTCTTCCACAAAGCGCGGCCCTGTTTGCGCAGCGGTTAATGTGTGTCAACAGGGACGCTGGAGCGCAAAGGGTTGAAAGTAAACGGCGCGAAGTAGGTAAATTTACAGGAAGATCGTTACCCAAAGCTTTCCTGGTATTTATTAAGGAAACTCGACGCCGCGCGACGGTAAACCGGCTTGTCGACGACGTATCCCCACCGGTTTTACCGTTACCTTCGCCGGATCTCTTCTCTTTCGTCGTTTCCACCCGTGCTTTTTCCCTTTCGTGGCCCCCCCTCTGCCCCTCGCCAGCGTCAGGTAGAGATTTTTATCGTCGCGACGCCATGAGATACGCGTCTGGGGTGTACGGGATCGGGCGCAGCACGCTTCGCCCTTTGGTGTTGCTGACTTTTTGTGTGTGGGCACACAAACGTGGGAAACAGGGGTGCGTGCCTATTCTGGGCCAATTCGAGGACTTTCACTTGGGAATGCGAGAGGGTTGCGAGTGTCTTTTCTTGAATGAATCTTGAGGAGGAGGAGGAGTGGATCGAAAGAGAAAATTAGGTAGTTACACGCAGATAACACGAAGATTTGAATTTAATAATATTTATTTAAGAATTTTGATACAAATTTGTAACATTCAAGTTTCACGTAAAACCATTTGCACTTCTGGTTCTGAAAGGGTCCAAGTGATCTGGTCTCTCGTGGAATGTCTTCGTTGTCAGTCTTCTAGCAGGTGTAATCCACATCCTTCAAATATAAAATATATCAGAATCCTTTAGAATTTGAATATATCAATCTGGATGTAAAAGGAACTCGAAACGGTTCGCGATTCATCGAATTTGGGCATCCGCCTTTGGCGTAGAGGGGGCAGACCTTTTCTATTTCCTGGTCACGTCGACAGAGAGGCTCTTTTCTGGCCGAGCGGCGGACGCTAAAGGGGATGACTGGCAAAGCAGAAATCCGCGTGAGACGCTTCGCGAGCGTGAGAGAAATTAACAATTAACCTTCCGTGACGGCCAATTAAAAGCTGTATTTTTTACCAACGCGTCAGCCACCCTGAGTAGCAGAGAAACGTGTGCAGCTCGCGTGGAAATACAAAGGAAACAATATTCATCGTCGAACGTCGTTTTTCGATTCGACGAAGAGAGATCGATTATTCCTTCTCTACCAATGGTCGAGGCTCGATTCGTCGAATCTGGTGTACCTGTTCCTCGTGGTGCAGCTGGTTTTTGTTCGCCGCGAAACGCACAGAGCGAAAGCGTTTTGTCCAGTCGGTCGAAGACTCGTCGTTGCAAGCAATCAGAACATTTTGTTATGGTAATCTCCTGGCGGACTCGGCCGTCAGAGACGCTCACAAAGGAGTTGTCCGCATTTTTCGCCAGCCGTGAGAAGTTTCGGCTTCTCCTTTAGAAATTCCCCCGGCTCGATTCGCGCGTGCAATTTTCGTCGAGGCAAACGTTGCTTTGGATCTCGACTAACCTTAAAATCTCTTGTTGCACATTCGTTTTTTTATTTTTCGACGATTCAGTTACAAATTCGTCTCTTCTTTTAACATTCGTCGAATCGTTTACAAGTTCGTCCCTTTTTTAAAGATTCTACGAGTTTAAAAGGAGCAGCAGGTTAATTCTGAGTGATTTTTTTACGATGGAAATGATCGCGCGTTTATGGCGCCATATTGGGTGGGCTAAGTGAACAATGGCGACCCAAGCGTGTCCAAGTAGGTAGAATTTCGACTGAGTTAGGAGTCGAGGGCTCTAAGCGGCCCTAAACGTGGCAATTAGGCGACCAGAGGGTGGGAAAAGAACAACAGGTGGCTGAACGCGTCACCCTCGAAGCGTCCGTGAAAATAAATTTCACTCCTCCGTACAAATGCGACGAAACCGACGACGCTGTTCGTTTGGTAAACTAATCGATTGCCCAGACGCGAATGAAGCTTCTTCGTTAAATGTGTATAAAAAGAGACCACGATGTCTAATTGAGCACTGATAATCATCGTAAGAAACGTTTAGACTCGTCTAAGCAATTTTGCTTTTCGTTGTTACAGGTGAGTACCCGTTCGGAATGTTTAAACCATCAATCGACGGCTTGACGTCACAAACTGGGTGAGTGATCATGCTGAGTGTACGTCGCGCATGCCTTCACGATCCCCCAATCGAAGATTCTGGTTTCGCGATCCTTTCTTATCGCGTTCCACCGCCAGTGGCTTATTAAAACAGATAAACGAGTGAGTTACGCGGGAACCGAGAAGTGGGTGAAGCGCTCGAGGAGAGGAAGAAAAAGGAAAAAGAAAAAAAAAAAAAGAGGAACGAGCCACGCCAGAGCGAGGGTGACGATAAAGAGCGAGGAGAATAGGAAAAGAGAGGCTCTGATGCGTGGCGGAGACCTCGTGCTGTTCAACGAAGCTTCACGCCACGCTGTAATCATGTCCGGTTTCCTCCGCGTTGCCGGCAAACATCAGAGACACCGACGACGCGCGATTAGAAGCGCAGATTATTGGGAATAATAGTAACGATGATAGCGCGGAACCGTTTCGCGTGGCAACGAAAGCGCGTCGATCGGAGAGACGCGTCGAGACGCTGGTGAACGCGTTCGTCGTGAGCCTCCATTGCGTCGCGTCGCAAAAATGTCTAAAATGTAGAAGAAATACGTAATCCGCTCGCTTTGGCTTGCTAAGCCCACAGAGGATGGAAATTTGTAGTAGACGCGTCGCAACGAAAGTGCGTCGATGCAAACAAAGTGTCGAGACGCTGGTGAACGCGTTCGTCGTGAGCCTCCATTGCGTCGCGTCGCAAAAATGTCTAAAATGTAGAAGAAATACGTAATCCGCTCGCTTTGGCTTGCTAAGCCCACAGAGGATGGAAATTTGTAGTAGACGCGTCGCAATGAAAGTGCGTCGATGCAAACGACGCGTCGAGACGCTGGTGAACGCGTTCGTTGCGAGCCTCGATTGTGTCGCGTCGCCAAAATTCATAGAAACAATAGAAAATCGTAATCTGCTCGCTTTGGCTCCACAAGATCGCAGAGCAAGGAAATTTGTAGTGGATACGTCGCAACGAAAGTGCGTCGATGCAAACGACGCGTCGAGACGCTGGTGAACGCGGTCATCACGTCCCAAAAATGTCTAAAATATAGAAGAAATTCGTAATCCGCTCGCTTTGGCTTGCTAAGCCCACAGAGGAAGGAAATTCGTAATGGACGCGTTGCAACGAAAGTGCATCGATCCAAAAAACGTTTAGAGACGCTGGCGAACGCGTTCATCGCGAACCTCCATTGCGTCGCGTCGCAAAAATGTCTAAAATACTCAAGAAATTCGTAATCCGCTCGCTTTGGCTTGCTAAGCCCGCAGAGGAAGGAAGTTCGCAGTGGACAAAGAACTCGCGGTCCCCGGAGAGACGCGCGCAAGAAGAGGAGCGGCCGGTTCCGCGGCGAGGCGATTGTTCAAGGCCGTTCGGTGCATGTGCAGCCGATCCGCTCACGTTTTCTTTTGTCACCGTCGCCCCTCTTTCTCGCACGCGGCCGCTCTTCCACGGAATTACTCACTCGACCGGTATTTTTACCAGTCATCGCGAGTCGCGGCCAGCTTCTCGCGTGTTCGCGAATTCGAGCCGCCTCTCCCTGCCCAGGCGGAAACCGATTGTTTCACGGGAATCCAATATGCCACGGCGTGTCCCGCGGTGAAATCACGATCGATAACGGGCGGGTCACGTGTCGAGCAATTTTAATGGCGCCTCGAGAGTCCGTTTCTCCATCGACGGACAACTGAAGACGTCGCGTGTGCTCGAGCTCGATTAGAATCTCGCGTTCTCGCGTCGGGACGGTGGCAAGGCGGTGCGTAATTGCGAGGATGTGGTGGCCTCAGCGGTCAGGGACTCTCGGACAGATGTCATTCTTCTTCCTGGAGTTCCATTTCGCGGAACGCCTCTGCTCAGTCGACGCATTACCTCGTTTCAACTTGGCCTTCTGCTCCTTTCTACACTTCGAAACGGAACAATCAAATCTCCTCTGAGTAGACAAGAATAGTTACACCATTTTCATCTCTCGTTTGACACGAGACAGTCGAATCTCAGAACCGTGACCAGCTTTTCGATAGCGATCGACCACAACCGTTCTAACGCGCGCATGTCGTTAGCGTCGAGGAGCACGTCGGTCGTTTGGTCGGGCAGACAAAAGCGCGTCCGTTCCTTTCGAGCCACCTGAAGGCGGACCAAGGTCGATACGGGGTTAGGGATCAAGGTGGAGTGGTTTCTGAGGGGCGAAGGCGGAACGGCAGCTGTCCCGTTTCCAGAATCACGAGGGGCGCGTGCGCGCCGCTCGCTTGGGGGTCGCCCGTGCGATTAGCCGGAGGATCACAGGTAGACCGGGTCGGTAGGAGAGAGATCCAGCCCTAACCTCGATTCAGAGGGCCGTGCCGAGGCACACCTGACCCGGATCAACCGGTGCCGAGTTGTATGCAACCGAGTTGGCTCTGTCGTTGTGAGCTCTCCCTTGAATTTCAAAAGCTACCTTCGATTTTTGCGACATTTTATGTCTTCATGTCACTGTAGTAGGTCGTGTGAAGCATCTTTAGGCAGTATTTACACGGAAAACCCACGATATTTGCAAGAAACGAGACCTGAGTTGTATGCAACCGAGTTAGTTCTGCCGTTGTGGGCTCTCCCTTGAATTTCAAAAGCTACCTTCGATTTTTGCGACATTTTATGTCTTCATGTCACTGTAGTAGGTCGTGTGAAGCATCTTTAGGCAGTGTTTACACGGAAAACCCACGATATTTGCAAGAAACGAGACCTGAGTTGTATGCAACCGAGTTGGCTCTGTCGTTGTGAGCTCTCCCTTGAATTTCAAAAGCTACCTTCGATTTTTGCGACATTTTATGTCTTCATGTCACTGTAGTAGGTCGTGTGAAGCATCTTTAGGCAGTATTTACACGGAAACCCCACGATATTTGCAAGAAACGAGACCTGAGTTGTATGCAACCGAGTTGGCTCTGTCGTTGTGAGCTCTCCCTTGAATTTCAAAAGCTACCTTCGATTTTTGCGACATTTTATGTCTTCATGTCACTGTAGTAGGTCGTGTGAAGCATCTTTAGGCAGTGTTTACACGGAAAACCCACGATATTTGCAAGAAACGAGACCTGAGTTGTATGCAACCGAGTTAGTTCTGCCGTTGTGGGCTCTCCCTTGAATTTCAAAAGCTACCTTCGATTTTTGCGACATTTTATGTCTTCATGTCACTGTAGTAGGTCGTGTGAAGCATCTTTAGGCAGTGTTTACACGGAAAACCCACGATATTTGCAAGAAACGAGACCTGAGTTGTATGCAACCGAGTTGGCTCTGTCGTTGTGAGCTCTCCCTTGAATTTCAAAAGCTACCTTCGATTTTTGCGACATTTTATGTCTTCATGTCACTGTAGTAGGTCGTGTGAAGCATCTTTAGGCAGTATTTACACGGAAAACCCACGATATTTGCAAGAAACGAGACCTGAGTTGTATGCAACCGAGTTGGCTCTGTCGTTGTGAGCTCTCCCTTGAATTTCAAAAGCTACCTTCGATTTTTGCGACATTTTATGTCTTCATGTCACTGTAGTAGGTCGTGTGAAGCATCTTTAGGCAGTGTTTACACGGAAAACCCACGATATTTGCAAGAAACGAGACCTGAGTTGTATGCAACCGAGTTAGTTCTGCCGTTGTGGGCTCTCCCTTGAATTTCAAAAGCTACCTTCGATTTTTGCGACATTTTATGTCTTCATGTCACTGTAGTAGGTCGTGTGAAGCATCTTTAGGCAGTGTTTACACGGAAAACCCACGATATTTGCAAGAAACGAGACCTGAGTTGTATGCAACCGAGTTGGCTCTGTCGTTGTGAGCTCTCCCTTGAATTTCAAAAGCTACCTTCGATTTTTGCGACATTTTATGTCTTCATGTCACTGTAGTAGGTCGTGTGAAGCATCTTTAGGCAGTATTTACACGGAAAACCCACGATATTTGCAAGAAACGAGACCTGAGTTGTATGCAACCGAGTTGGCTCTGTCGTTGTGAGCTCTCCCTTGAATTTCAAAAGCTACCTTCGATTTTTGCGACATTTTATGTCTTCATGTCACTGTAGTAGGTCGTGTGAAGCATCTTTAGGCAGTGTTTACACGGAAAACCCACGATATTTGCAAGAAACGAGACCTGAGTTGTATGCAACCGAGTTAGTTCTGCCGTTGTGGGCTCTCCCTTGAATTTCAAAAGCTACCTTCGATTTTTGCGACATTTTATGTCTTCATGTCACTGTAGTAAGTCGTGTGAAGCATCTTTAGGCAGTGTTTACACGGAAACCCCACGATATTTGCAAGAAACGAGACCTGAGTTGTATGCAACCGAGTTAGTTCTGCCGTTGTGGGCTCTCCCTTGAATTTCAAACGATAGCTTCGATTTTTGCGACATTTCATGTCTCTATGTCATTGTAGTAGGTGGTGTGAAGCATCTTTAGGCACTGTTTACACGGAAAACCCACGATAATTGCAAGAAACGAGACCTGAGTTGTATGCAACCGAGTTAGTTCTGCCGTTGTGGGCTCTCCCTTGAATTTCAAAAGCTACCTTCGATTTTTGCGACATTTTATGTCTTCATGTCACTGTAGTAGGTCGTGTGAAGCATCTTTAGGCAGTGTTTACACGGAAAACCCACGATATTTGCAAGAAACGAGACCTGAGTTGTATGCAACCGAGTTAGTTCTGCCGTTGTGGGCTCTCCCTTGAATTTCAAACGATAGCTTCGATTTTTGCGATATTTTATGTCTTTATGTCACTCTAGCAGGTTATGTAAAGCATCTTCAGGCTGTGCTTCCACGGAAAACCCACGATATTTGCAAGAAACGAGACCTGAGTTGTATGCAACCGAGTTAGTTCTGCCGTTGTGGGCTCTCCCTTGAATTTCAAAAGCTACCTTCGATTTTTGCGACATTTTATGTCTTCATGTCACTGTAGTAGGTCGTGTGAAGCATCTTAGGCAGTGTTCACACGGAAAACCCACGATATTTGCAAGAAACGAGACCTGAGTTGTATGCAACCGAGTTGGCTCTGTCGTTGTGAGCTCTCCCTTGAATTTCAAAAGCTACCTTCGATTTTTGCGACATTTTATGTCTTCATGTCACTGTAGTAGGTCGTGTGAAGCATCTTTAGGCAGTGTTTACACGGAAAACCCACGATATTTGCAAGAAACGAGACCTGAGTTGTATGCAACCGAGTTAGTTCTGCCGTTGTGGGCTCTCCCTTGAATTTCAAAAGCTACCTTCGATTTTTGCGACATTTTATGTCTTCATGTCACTGTAGTAGGTCGTGTGAAGCATCTTTAGGCAGTGTTTACACGGAAAACCCACGATATTTGCAAGAAACGAGACCTGAGTTGTATGCAACCGAGTTGGCTCTGTCGTTGTGAGCTCTCCCTTGAATTTCAAAAGCTACCTTCGATTTTTGCGACATTTTATGTCTTCATGTCACTGTAGTAGGTCGTGTGAAGCATCTTTAGGCAGTGTTTACACGGAAAACCCACGATATTTGCAAGAAACGAGACCTGAGTTGTATGCAACCGAGTTAGTTCTGCCGTTGTGGGCTCTCCCTTGAATTTCAAAAGCTACCTTCGATTTTTGCGACATTTTATGTCTTTATGTCACTCTAGCAGGTTGTGTGAAGCATCTTCAGGCTGTGCTTCCACGGAAAACCCACGATATTTGCAAGAAACGAGACCTGAGTTGTATGCAACCGAGTTAGTTCTGCCGTTGTGGGCTCTCCCTTGAATTTCAAAAGCTACCTTCGATTTTTGCGACATTTTATGTCTTCATGTCACTGTAGTAGGTCGTGTGAAGCATCTTTAGGCAGTGTTTACACGGAAAACCCACGATATTTGCAAGAAACGAGACCTGAGTTGTATGCAACCGAGTTAGTTCTGCCGTTGTGGGCTCTCCCTTGAATTTCAAAAGCTACCTTCGATTTTTGCGACATTTTATGTCTTCATGTCACTGTAGTAAGTCGTGTGAAGCATCTTTAGGCAGTGTTTACACGGAAACCCCACGATATTTGCAAGAAACGAGACCTGAGTTGTATGCAACCGAGTTAGTTCTGCCGTTGTGGGCTCTCCCTTGAATTTCAAACTATAGCTTCGATTTTTGCGACATTTCATGTCTCTATGTCATTGTAGTAGGTGGTGTGAAGCATCTTTAGGCAGTGTTTATACGGAAAACCCACGATAATTGCAAGAAACGAGACCTGAGTTGTATGCAACCGAGTTGGCTCTGTCGTTGTGAGCTCTCCCTTGAATTTCAAAAGCTACCTTCGATTTTTGCGACATTTTATGTCTTCATGTCACTGTAGTAGGTCGTGTGAAGCATCTTAGGCAGTGTTCACACGGAAAACCCACGATATTTGCAAGAAACGAGACCTGAGTTGTATGCAACCGAGTTAGTTCTGCCGTTGTGGGCTCTCCCTTGAATTTCAAACGATAGCTTCGATTTTTGCGATATTTTATGTCTTTATGTCACTCTAGCAGGTTATGTAAAGCATCTTCAGGCTGTGCTTCCACGGACAACCCACGATATTTGCAAGAAACGAGACCTGAGTTGTATGCAACCGAGTTAGTTCTGCCGTTGTGGGCTCTCCCTTGAATTTCAAAAGCTACCTTCGATTTTTGCGACATTTTATGTCTTCATGTCACTGTAGTAGGTCGTGTGAAGCATCTTTAGGCAGTGTTTACACGGAAAACCCACGATATTTGCAAGAAACGAGACCTGAGTTGTATGCAACCGAGTTAGTTCTGCCGTTGTGGGCTCTCCCTTGAATTTCAAACGATAGCTTCGATTTTTGCGATATTTTATGTCTTTATGTCACTCTAGCAGGTTATGTAAAGCATCTTCAGGCTGTGCTTCCACGGAAAACCCACGATATTTGCAAGAAACGAGACCTGAGTTGTATGCAACCGAGTTAGTTCTGCCGTTGTGGGCTCTCCCTTGAATTTCAAAAGCTACCTTCGATTTTTGCGACATTTTATGTCTTCATGTCACTGTAGTAGGTCGTGTGAAGCATCTTTAGGCAGTGTTTACACGGAAAACCCACGATATTTGCAAGAAACGAGACCTGAGTTGTATGCAACCGAGTTGGCTCTGTCGTTGTGAGCTCTCCCTTGAATTTCAAAAGCTACCTTCGATTTTTGCGACATTTTATGTCTTCATGTCACTGTAGTAGGTCGTGTGAAGCATCTTTAGGCAGTGTTTACACGGAAAACCCACGATATTTGCAAGAAACGAGACCTGAGTTGTATGCAACCGAGTTAGTTCTGCCGTTGTGGGCTCTCCCTTGAATTTCAAAAGCTACCTTCGATTTTTGCGACATTTTATGTCTTTATGTCACTCTAGCAGGTTGTGTGAAGCATCTTCAGGCTGTGCTTCCACGGAAAACCCACGATATTTGCAAGAAACGAGACCTGAGTTGTATGCAACCGAGTTAGTTCTGCCGTTGTGGGCTCTCCCTTGAATTTCAAAAGCTACCTTCGATTTTTGCGACATTTTATGTCTTCATGTCACTGTAGTAGGTCGTGTGAAGCATCTTAGGCAGTGTTCACACGGAAAACCCACGATATTTGCAAGAAACGAGACCTGAGTTGTATGCAACCGAGTTAGTTCTGCCGTTGTGGGCTCTCCCTTGAATTTCAAACGATAGCTTCGATTTTTGCGATATTTTATGTCTTTATGTCACTCTAGCAGGTTATGTAAAGCATCTTCAGGCTGTGCTTCCACGGACAACCCACGATATTTGCAAGAAACGAGACCTGAGTTGTATGCAACCGAGTTAGTTCTGCCGTTGTGGGCTCTCCCTTGAATTTCAAAAGCTACCTTCGATTTTTGCGACATTTTATGTCTTCATGTCACTGTAGTAGGTCGTGTGAAGCATCTTTAGGCAGTGTTTACACGGAAAACCCACGATATTTGCAAGAAACGAGACCTGAGTTGTATGCAACCGAGTTAGTTCTGCCGTTGTGGGCTCTCCCTTGAATTTCAAACGATAGCTTCGATTTTTGTGATATTTTATGTCTTTATGTCACTCTAGCAGGTTATGTAAAGCATCTTCAGGCTGTGCTTCCACGGAAAACCCACGATATTTGCAAGAAACGAGACCTGAGTTGTATGCAACCGAGTTAGTTCTGCCGTTGTGGGCTCTCCCTTGAATTTCAAAAGCTACCTTCGATTTTTGCGACATTTTATGTCTTCATGTCACTGTAGTAGGTCGTGTGAAGCATCTTTACGGCACCGAGCCAGGGATGGTCTGCCCTCGGTTCAGGTTCAAGTTCAAGGCTCTGTCGGTGCACGCGTTGCCTGATCGACTCGCGAGGGTGCTGCGACTCTCCTTGGAGCGCTCGATCGAGGCTCGATCCGATCTCGCGAGGAATCTGGGATTCTATGGTGTTCGCAGTAAGGGTGGGATGGAAGAAAGATTGGAAAAATTTATCTCTTCGAGGTTGTTATCTTTCTAAATAATGCGTCACTATAGTGGCTTTCGAGGATGTATTCTTTTTGAATAATGCGTCACTATAGTGGCTTTCGAGGATGTCTTCTTTCTGAACGACGCATTACTATAGTGGATTTCGAGGATGTCAGCTTTCTGAGCGACGCATTACTATAGTGGCTTTCGAGGATGTCAGCTTTCTGAACGACGCGTTACTATAGTGGCTTCCGTAGATTTCAGCTTTCTGAACGACGCGTTACTATAGTGGCTTCCGTAGATTTCAGCTTTCTGAACTACGCGTCATTATAGTGGCTTTCGAGGATGTCTTCTTTCTGAACGACGCGTCACTATAGTGGCTTTCGTGGATGTCTTCTTCCTGAACGACGCCCCACTATAGTTGTTCACTCTAATACTTATCGCATCTTTAAGGAAAATTAGAATTTAATCATCGAAAACTTAATTCCAACGGTTCAGGTTCAAGTTCAAGACTCTGTCGGTGCACACGTTGCCCGATCGACTCGCGAGGGTGGTGCGGCTCTCCTTGGAGCGCTCGATCGAGGCTCGATTCGATCTCGCGAGGAATCTGGGATTCTATGGTGATCGCAATAAGAGTGGGATGGAAGGAAGATTGAAGAAATTAATCTCTTGGACGCAATGCGACACTATAATGGGCTTCGAGGTTATCTTTCTGAATAATACATCACTATAGTGGATATCATCTTTCTGAACAAAGCACTGCTATAGTGGCTGTCGAGGATGTCTTCTTTCTGAACGACGCGTTACTAAAGTGGCTTTCGAGGATGTCTTCTTTCTGAACGACGCGTTACTATAGTGGCTTTCGAGGATCTCAGCTTTCTGAACAACGCGTCACTATAGTTGCTCACTCTACTATTTATCATATCATTGAGAAAAATTAGGAAAACTTAATTCCAACGCACTCGCGTGGAGAACAGCATCGTGCGTCGCACATCGCAGAGTGCTGTACCATTTACGCATAATTCGCCTAGAACTCTTCCATACAGAGGAACAGTCCCATGCGAAATTCAGCCGCGCCTAAGCAAGAGGTTAAGCAAGTTTTTCGCGGTCGAACGGACGCGCGAAGATACACGGACCATTAGTGGAAACGTCTCGTCGAGCTCTCGAGTCGATATTATTCCGTTGAAATTCAAATCAGCTCGCCGCAGAGAGATTTCCTCATCAGCGGAATATAATGCGCTATTAAATTACTTCGACCTACAAAAAATATTCCACTCTCGGCAAAAGAAACCTGCTTAACACCGCGCGGAATATAAACGCTGAGCGCGGCCGCGGCTAATTCGATGCATGATCTCCGATCGGATCAACAAATGCAAATTGGCTGCCGCGATTAAATCGTTGCGCGAGGCAATTAACAGGAGGGGCAGAGAGAGAGAGAGAGAGAGAGAGACTTAAAAGTGCACCGTTCCCACGCTCTGGAAGCTGAACAACAAGATAGAGGCAAGGTGAAAACGCGACGCAAAGACCGCCAATTGTGCAACGCCTTGAGAGGTGACCGGGTGTCAAGAGCACGATCTTTTTTCGTCAAGGCGCGCCTACGAATACACACGCTGAGGTCTCGTTAGCAACATTATCGGTGGCTAACGATTACGATCGCCAAGGCCTTGGTTCTGCTCGGCTGGTGCACGCTTCCGTCGCGGACTCTGTCGCTTTCTATCGTCGATATTTTCGATACAACTTCGTTCACGTTTACGTATCGATAAGGAATTGCATCGTACAGAAAAATGGGACGAAACAGTGTCATTTGAAGCTTCGACTCTTTTTTCTGTGATTAGAGGAGCGAATGCGTGAGAATTGGACTCGTCTGGGTCAAAAACGAGACCTGAGGTCGCGGATTCTGTCTTCTGTGATCGATATTTTTGATATAGCTTCGCTCAGGTTTACGTATCGATAAGGAATAGCAGAAAAATGGGACGAAACAATTTCATTTGAAGCTTCGACTCTTTTTTCTGTGATTAGAGGAACGAATGCGTGTAATTTGGACTCGTCTGGGTCGAAAACGAGACCTGAGGTCGCGGATTCTGTCTTCTGTGATCGATATTTTTGATACAGCTTTGTGCACGTTTACGTATCGATAAGGAATTGCAGAAAAATTGGACGAAACAGTGTCATTTGAAGCTTCGACTCTTTTTTCTGTGATTAGAGGAGTGAATGCGTGAGAATTGGACTCGTCTGGATCGAAAACGAGACCTGAGATCGCGGATTCTGTCTTCTGTGGTCCATATTTTCGACACAGCTTCGTTCACATTCACGCATCGATAAGAAATTGCATCGTACAGAAAAATGGTGCATTACAGTCTCGTTTGAGGCCTTTTCAGGTCTCTTTCTGTGATTAGAGGAGCGAATGCGTGCAAGTTGGACTCGTCTGAGCCAAAAACGAGACCTGAGATCGCGGATTCTGTCTTCTGTGGTCCATATTTTCGACACAGCTTCGTTCACATTCACGCATCGATAAGAAATTGCATCGTACAGAAAAATGGTGCATTACAGTCTCGTTTGAGGCCTTTTCGGGTCTCTTTCTGTGATTACAGAAGCGAATGCGTGCAAGTTGGACTCGTCCAGGCCAGAAACAAGACCGGAGGTCGGTGATACGCTCGTAGCTGGTCAAAGATCTCCGCTGTTGCGGCGAGCGACGAGGAAACCGGCACCGCGACGCTTGTGCGGCCTCGTCGGATCGTTTAGCGTCGTTCACGAGCGAACCTTAATCACGGTGACCTCGTGCCACTGTTTACGAGCCGCGCGAGTCGTCGCTGAGCTGATTCGACGCGATCGATTTTACCTACCGTCGATTCGTTGCTCTCGCTCCCAAAAAAAATCCTCGATCGCCTATACGTTCCTCGCGTATCTTCCTCGCGTGACGACGTTACGTTTCGTATAAACGTAACTGATGCAGTTGGAGAGGAATTCCGTCGGAATTCCATCGCGCAAAAATACATCGCAGCCTTTACGACCCGGAGAAAGCTTCGATACCCACGCTGAACCACTTAGCAGAAACGCAGCGATTTTAAGAGCCAGGAACGCGACCAACACCGGCTAGTTCCACCGGCACTGAAATGCAGCGAAATCTCGTCGGACGTCTCGACTCTCGCGGCGGCTATATCGACCTTGGATCGGTTCTTATTAAAGCGACTATCGCGGCGCAACGTTAAACGCGTTCGACTTCTCTGAATGAATTCTCAACATCTCTACGCGATTCTTTTTACGGCTACCGCCATTAGTCACGCACCGTGTGTTACCTGTAACAGGCGTTCGCTCGGGCCTCTTCCGTTCCTAGAGGTGCACGCACCCTCTATACCCGCCTCATGGATTTACATTTATATCGAGAAACCCAGTTTCCTGGGACCAACAACATTTTAGCAGTTCCCCTAATTTCTACTTGCCAATATTGCGGCAAATGGTTGATATCGAGTCGCATTCGTTTGGACTTCTTGAGAGACCAACATTTTAGCAGTTCTCCCAATTTCCACTCGTCAATATGGCGGCAAATGGTTCCTATCGAGTCGTATTCGCTAGGACTTCTTGAGAGACCAACATTTTAGTAGTTCTTCTAATTTCCACTCGTCAATATGGCGGCAAATGATTGGTATTGAATCACATTTGCTTAGACTTCTAGAGAGACCAATAACATTTTAGCAGTTCTTCTAATTTCCACTCGCCAATATGGCGGCAAATGGTTGCTATCGAGTCGTATTCGCTAGGACTTCTTGAGAGACCAACATTTTAGCAGTTCTCCTAATTTCCACTCGTTAATATGGCGGCAAATGGTTGATATCGAGTCTAGGACTTCTTGAGGGACCCATAGCATTTTAATAGTTTCCCTAATTTCCACGGACTCGTTGAAGGAACAGCAGATGGTTGATACAGAGCCACATTCGCTCGCGTTTCTTCTGTTCCTCGAGGCCCACGCATTCCATACCCTCCTCACGGATTTACGTTCACATCGAGAAACCCAGTTTCCTGGAACTCACAATATTTTATCAATTTCCCTAATTTTCACTCGTCAATATGGCAGCAAATGGTTAATATGGAGTCGAGCTTCTTCCATTCCTCTAGGCACACGTACCCTACACCCTCCTCACAAATTTACGTTTACATCAAGAAACCCAATTTCCTGAGACCCACAGTATTTTATCAATTTCCCTAATTTTCACTCGTCAATATGGCAGCAAACGGTTAATATGGAGTCGAGCTTCTTCCATTCCTCTTCCTTACCTTGAGAAACCCAGTTTACCAATTTCCCTAATTTCCACGCGCTCGATAAAACAGATATGCAGCCACGTTCGCCAGTGCAAGTCCCAGCTTCCCAGCGAAAAGAATCTTTCTCCCTGCCGTTGAACCCTGGCCCACAGACTCAGGCCTCTGGGCCGCTATTTTTAGAAAGAGAAATCCTGCCGCACATAATAGTCAACACAGCTGACCAGGGTGCTTTTCGGGAGCCGGTCAGGCGGCTTAGAAACGGCGGGGCCACTCTTTCGGGCTTCGCCAGCCCGAGCCATGGGTCGTCCCCGTTTCTCTGGCCATGACCCACCCCGAGAGCCCTGGATGTGGCGACACCCACACGTACACACGCCCCTACGTCCACCCTCTCTGTGGAGCCGTCGTCAGTGGCGCGCAGATTTCGTCCTCGTCAATTTCCGTATCGATTCTCCGAACGCTAACAGGATGTTTCCGCTAAAATTCAATCCCCGTGGAATGCGTACCAGTGGTCGTCAGCTTCGACGATCGTCCCAACGCATTCGATCGCGTTCCACCGTCCCGCTGGGTGTCCTTATCCGCGATCGGACCGAGCCCACTGGAAAATCGTCATCTGGAAAGGAGTGGCGTTGCGCTGCGAACGATTCCAGCCGCGTCAGAGCTGGAATCGGTGAATTGGTCGAAGGTCTGGTGGCGGTTTCATTGAAAACAGGTCACGGGCCACAGGTTGCGCGTCACTGATCCGCGACATTCACCGTGTTTCCCGGTGATCCCCGCGGTTACCTGTGTGTGCGAGTGCCGCCCCAGGTGTGTAGGTGTGCGGGCGCATGCGTCCGTGTGTGTATTTATTCAGGGTGTAACAGGTGGATGACGTCACGGCCAGGGTAGCAACCCCCCACCAGTTGGTAAAAGGGTATCCCTCCGTCGGAGGCTATCCCATTCTCCGACTTCGGACTTGGCTGTAGCCAAGCGCGCCATATACGGGGGACAAGGGAGCCTGGGTCGAAACGAATGGAAAGGGATTACCTACGGTTTTTCAAACGCCACGGACTAATGAAAAGACTCGTTACACTGGCCAGGCTATATGCGGCCACGTTCACCGGTTTGTTTTCAGTAGTCGCGGAGGAAAATAGAGCAACGCGTTCGAGACCGCGGTGAGTTAAGATCTTCCGGGAAATCGATTCTTTTCTTAACCCTGAAGTCGCGCATAAGTTAGTCCATTTAAATAATCAGCCATATCGAGTGCTGGTGACCAGCGTGCGGGATCGTTCGAGGCGGTTCGAGAGGATTCGAAGTTTGCGGTTAGTCGAGGTCCACGTACGAACAGGGCGAGTTCGACAGAAATTGTGGCCAATCAAGAGGACCCCTTGGTGCCTCTCTCATCGACGGTATCGATCTTCTCGAGGCGCTCGTGCCGATTTTCCAATTGAAACGACCGTGCAAACGCGGCAGCTCGACTGTCGTGTGCTCCTTTTTCGGAGTTATCGTGGCACGAGGGTGCGCGTTCCACGGCCTCCATTTTTATCGTCCCGTCTCGCGAGGCATGGCCAAGTTCGCGATAAAAAACGCGAACAACAGAAGCTGTGTTAAAGGTCAGCACGGTGACTAAGAATCGGTGCTGATAATTCGTAGGAAACTGAAAGAAACACGAACTGAGAGAGAGAGAGAGAGTTCTCCTTAAACTGGATATTAACGCGCCATTTGCGGAGGAACCTATTTCCCTGCGTCCCAAAGGTCGCAATTGGAAAGAGTCTCGTGGGCGGCAACTCGTCGGATCTTCAATTACAACCGCAGTCCATCCGCGAAGACGGATCGCGGCTTCTCGCGGGAAAAACATTTCCACTTCGAATTAATCACTTATCGGCGGGACATCGAGTCGCGATTCTATTAAAAACTCGTTAACGCGGTACCGCTCGCTGAACGCTTCCTTCGGAACGATAGGAAAACCAGTCTTGCGGGCCTCGAATAAAGCTGGCGGCGGCGGAGGAAAAATGAAAATCGTAGGTGGAAAAGCTCGAGGCTGTAGCGCAAAAAGCATTGCGGTTGCGCGGCTCAGGTATGGGGCACCCTATGGTGCAGGGTACGCGCGACAGTGAAAGTAGCGAGGAGCTGCGCGTCGATTGGTCCGCTGGCGTTCGAGGTACGCCGGAGCCTGGCGGGCACCCTCGTGCCTGCACGGCCAGCCCGTACGCCTTCAGTCAGTGGCGGACCGTCGACGCGTGAACATCGTCGAACGGCGCGCGCGCGTGCGTAAAAACCTGCCGTCCACACACGATTCGAGCGCGAGACTCGAGGGCGGTTCGTAGAACGAGGCCCGCGTTTGCGTAAGGTAACGTGCATTCGTCGAGGAGATCGCGTCGTCGCTTTTCGCGTTCGCTCGTTGGTCGGACGAGATCACTCTCCGTGTGCCATGCGTTTCTGTGCTTGTGTGTGTGTTGCGCGCGCGCGTACATGCCCTCGATCGTGACGTAACCCGCGGGTACGTTGTCGTCGTGTTTTGTTTGTGAGGTGGTGCGCGCGTTTGCACACGTGCACGCGGAGGACCCGACAGGCGACGCAGTTCTTTCGACCCGTTTTTTCCGCGGCGACCCGCGGCGGATGGCGAAGCGGGCGACGATCGCCGTTTGAGGTGCGCGCGGAACGAGACGACGCGTGTGTGTGCGTGCGCGCGTCCCAGCGGCGCGGAGAGAAAACGAGAAAGTAGAAAGAGAAAAGGACAGCGCGAGAAACTCGGTCGCGCGGCGAAGAAGAGAGGAAGAACCGAAGGAAAACGAGGGGAAAGAGCGAGCGAGAGAGAGAGAGAGAGTCAGAGAAATAGTGGCGCGTATCAGCGGGACGGAAAAGTGGAGCGAACAAGAAAGAGACTCGCTCGAACGAGCGTACACACGTTCCGCTGGTGACCTCGATATACGTGCTCTTCTGGTTGTTCGTAGCCGTCGATCGTGCGCAGCCTCAGAGACGAGAATTTCGCCAGTGAAAATCATGCATTTCTACCACGGCTACTCGGCTGGTTGACGTTCCCGAACAACGCGGCGTGACTGTGACAGAGAAAGAGAGAGACAGCAGGGGGAGGACCGGCTTGCCCGCCACTGGTCGACTGGTCTAACGTCCTCTCTTTCTCTCTCCCTCCCTCCCTCCCTCCCACACGCCCGCTGCGTTCCCTTTTGCGCGATCGTGACCCCGTTTCTTCGATGACCGACACTCCGCGGCTGCTTGGCCGCCATTAGAGGAGCCGCGAGCAGGGGAGAGAGAAAGAGAAACGAGAGCAACCGAGGCGAAACGAAGACGATCGTGGTCTCCCGTCACGGTGCTCCTTCATGAACGCTCCACGCACACGATCGTAGGGACAGACAGACTCTGGACTGGCTGCTGCCGCGGCCTATACACACGCGAAGCGCGGTCGCGCTGTTGCGAAGAGGAAGAGGGGGGGCACGAGGAAAAGCAACGCGGCCAAGCGAGACGGACGATGCGTGAGAGCTCGAGGACCATGGACTCTTGACAGTGAATCGATCCTCGCGCTGCCCTGACCTCGTATCCCTTACCCGCAATTTCGGTCGACGAACGAATTATCGAGGTCAACGACTAGCGTGGTAGCCTCGTACCCTCGTGTAAACACAGACTCAAAGAGAGAGAGAGGGAGAGAGAGGCGGACGGAGAGAATCTACAAACGAGCCACGCCGTCGAGCAAAAACCTCTACGAACGGTACACACGCGCTTCCGTCGCGTGTGTGACGCGACGCACGCACGGTGGCGGAGATTTTTTACCCACCGGAAGTGGCGAGGAAAATTGAGACGGTGGAGCCAAAGGAACAGCAAACGGTGGTACAGAAGGCGGAGCAGGCTGGCGAGATGCTGCAGACGATGCCGCGTGTGCCCGTCGCCGGCGTGCGACGTCGATGGGGCAACAGGCACACCGGAAGTCTGCAGGAGTCGAGCCCAGAGGTGTCGAGCAGCGGCGTGCTCTCGCCGCCGCCGAACTTTCAACCCTCCACGCCGGAGAGCGCGGTCGTCAAGAACGAGGAGCTTCAGCTGTGGGACCTGGACCTTCACAGGGGCTTGCAGACGAACGGGGATCATTACAGGGCGACCATAACCGCGACCACGACCACCACGGTGCTGCCAGCGGTCGCGGATCCCGCCTCTCCGTTTTCCACCCCCATCGAAGGTTTGTGTCGGTTCCACCCTCGCCCCCAAGAGGCGATTGTCGCGCGTTGCACAAGCTGACCATCGTTGATGGTCGTGCGACTCTGTTTACTGCGCGCCAGGACCGTATCAGATGGCGCCACGGTATTTTTTCTATGGACAAGCGATTTATCTACAACTTTTTTAATTTATTTTTGGACTTACCACGGACTTTGCTGGATTTTTACCAGATTCGCTCGCGAATGGTACGAGCAGGTATTGTTCTACAATTATATGGCGCTAAAAGGTCAAAGTGAAACTGGACGAATGTAAAAAGGGAAGTTTTAATTAGTCGGAGAAAAATATCGCTCGGAAGCTACTTTGCTGAACGTACAGAGAAGTTCGTTCGCTCGTTTTGTACTCTGTAAACTGCTAGTTAGTTGGATTATCCCAGGAAGCATTATTTCCGAGGTCCAGATGCGTCTCTGTGTCAAAGGGCTAGGTTTTCCTACCCTTTTTCAACCTCTTCAATTGTTGTTACTCAGAAACGCTACATTGCAGCAATGAATTGCAAAAAATTCGTGAAATTAACTTTAAAGTCGCTCCAATTGAACGAATTTTGAGCTCAGAAAGGAACCAAGATGGAGGAGCCGCGTTTAGGGCGTCGAAAGTCGAGGAGGCATCTTCGCGTGCCAACAAACGACCTTTAAAGGTGATCAACCCACCCGCCAGCCAAAGTTTCCTCGAAAACCGATGGGGAACACCTTTTTTTCTCGAAATACCAGGCGTTCCTTTTTACCTGATTCCTTTTCGCCGGGAAATTGGGTCGAGGCCGATCGAACAGGACGGCGAGCGTGAATCGACAACCTCATAGGACCCCGTACCGACGTTCGTCATCGATTGCGCCACGTTGCACCATACCTAGCGCCCATTGCGCAATGCCACCATTTTCGTGCCGTTTCTCGCCTCCCGTTTTCGTTCCCCTCGTTCGACGGTTTCGTTTTTATGGTCCAGTTGTCGTCGCCGTGTTTTTAGTCCCCTCGATCGGTTTCATCTGTTTTTTTCCGACTTCTCGACGCCGTTCTCACCTTCGACGAATAAACAGCAGAGATATGGAGGAATTTCGATTCGAACGAACTCGTTAGCCACGGATTTCCTCGAAACCCGACGATTCTGCATCGACACGGCTCGCGAGACCGCCGATTCGACCTGCATCTGCGATAGTAAGAAGGATTCGAAAACTTCTTCTGCCCTCTGACACATTATTCTCATCGTTTCTTATCCTCCCCACTCTCTCGCAGGTTTATTGCATCGTGTGACGTCCGTTCGATGCAAGTGTACACACGCATCGGCTTTAAATAACACGATGCGTCACGTACGTGTCGGTGCCGATGCACGCGGTGAACCATTGTGTTTTCGTTTGCAGCCACGGTACCGATGACCCGGAAACTAGGTCACGGTCCTCCCGCTTTTTCTCCCGCGAATGATTCACAGCCTCGCAGACAGGCCGCTCCGCTTATCTCGTGACATTTTTTCCCTCTTGTTCTCCGCGCGATGCAGCGTTCGACGGTTTCGTAATCGTTCCACGGTTCCAGGCAATCCTTCGTTTTCAAACCGCAGGAAGTTTCCAAGGAGTCGTTGAGAAACCGTGCCAACGTTCGCTTTGATATCTGTCCAACTATACTTTTAAAGGGAACGAACTTCCATTTTAAATATTTAGTTTAGAGAGTTTATTCGCAGAGTTGTCGCTTCAATCGTGAATTTCGCCAGCTATGTCGAATTGCTACTGCTTTCTCGCTTATGGGGTTGTTTTTTTACTTGTCCTGCCACGAATAGAAGCAAGAGAGATGGAAATTAGTATTACCAAACGAAAGTTGTGACAAATTTAAAAAAAAAACCCCAGCAACTGCTTTCTTAATTTTGGAGTCAAAACGCACCCCTATTTGGTTTCTACAAGATCGCTGACCTTGAAAAGTGCCTCTTTTATTGCGTTAAAAATCTAGTAACAAGCTCACACCAGTAAAAAAACGGATACCATTAATTGGTAGCCTCTTGCTATTCGTTTTACGCACTCTAAGTCCACTGCGATCTTCTATGCACCCGAAATCTTATAATCGCGAAGAGCCACCCACGTATAACTCGACTTGAGTCCCGTACCTCAAAGGTATCGACCGACAGAGCTATTCGAGGGTCGTCCCCGACTTTAATCGACGTTAATCGAGACCAGCGTTCCACCAAGGGTGGCTGCACCCCTCCGCTGGCAGCGTTCAGTGAATGCAGTCGAGTGCACGTGGTGGCCGTTCCTCGACGCCGTAATCGAGATGCCAATAGTCGTAGCAGCCTGAACCGCACGTGGTGCTCGGTGCCTCTCGAAATGGGTCATCGAATTCCAAACGAACGGCGCTCGTAATACCACTCCGGGCGCTAGGACGTGCCAGATACAACGGGGGGAGTTCGTAAATATTCCGTTTGCGGGGGCCGCACAGTTTCGATGATCAGGAACCGTTAGACCACGTATCCGTGTTGAAACTGGCCGGACACGTCCGAAAAGAAACTACACGAAACTCGTTCCTGCCCGCCACTCGAAGCAACTCGACGGATTTCTTTTTTCGTTTCGTAGCGGTCGACGCGTGGCGAGCCGCCATTTTTCGCGCGAGAGGATTTCAGAGATTTGGGATAGCGAATTTTTGTGGTTTGTCCCTTTCGTTAATGAATGCCATGAAGGAACTTGACGGATTTCTTTTTTCGTTTTATAGTGGTTGACGCGTGGCGAGCCGCCATTTTTCGCGCGACTATTCGACGATCGTTGAGAAGATAGCAGAGATTTGAGACAGCCAATTTTTGTGGTTTGTTCCTTTCGTTAACGAATGCGACACGAATGCCATTAAGGAACTTGATGGATTTCTGTTTTCATTTTGTAGTGGTTGACGCGTGGCGAGCCGCCATTTTTCGCACGAGAGGATTTCAGAGATTTGGGATAACGAATTTTTGTGGTTTGTTACTTTCGTTAACGAATGCGACACGAATGCTGTGAAGGAACTTGAGAGATTTCTGTTTTCGTTTTGTAGTAGTTGACGCGTGGCGAGCCGCCATTTTTCGCGCGACTATTCGATGATCGTCGAGAGGATATCAGAGATTTGGGACAGCAAATTTTTGTGGTTTGTCCCTTTCGTTAATGAATGCTATAAAGGAACTTGACGGATTTCTTTTTTCGTTTTATAGTGGTTGATGCGTGGCGAGCCACCATTTTTCGCGAGACTATTCAAAGATCGTCGAGAGGATATCAGAGATTTGGGAGAGCGAATTTTTGTGCTTTGTCCCCTTCGTTAACGAATGCCACGAAGGAACTCGACGAATTTCTTTTCTAATTTCGCAGTGGTTGACGCGAGCCGCCATTTTGCGCACGATTATTCAATAATCGTCAAGAGGATACAAGAACGAATTTTTGTGATTCATCCCTTTCGTTAACGAATGCCACGAAGGAACTCGACGAATTTCTTTTCTAATTTCGCAGTGGTTGACGCGAGCCGCCATTTCCGCGCGACTATTCAAAGATCGTCGAGAGGATACCAGTGATTTGGGACATCGAATTTTCATCGTTTATCCCTTTCATTGACGAATGCGACACGTTCGAGAGCTTCGAACGTCGACGAAATGTAAATTGGAATTAACTCGAGGAGGAGCGGGGCCTGTTTCGTAACTCGCAGCCATTACGCGTAATTCTTCGCGAGTAATTACGAAAGTCCCCGGGAACCCGCGTCCGTGCGATACGGAATGTGAAAGGACGACGCGGCCGCGAAATTTTTGCGCGTCCCAAAGCGGATTTCTGCCCGAGTCTCATTAATTTCCGATGTTTGCTCGTCTAATTCGCACGTCTGCGACGCTCGAGGGGAATGAACCGTGGCGGCGTCTCGCAAGCGTCGTCGCGATGTTCGACTAACCGAAATTCGTTCGAGAAACTTCAACGAGCGTCGCTGGAAAACTTTTATCCGGAATGTCAAGCTGCAAAAGCGCCACGATGTCCCGCGATCGTTTTTCCGGATGAAAACGCTTAATAACCGGCGTGTCGGTATCAACGGGAGCTTCAATGATGTTAATTGCTCGCAAATTGTACCCTGCAGGCTTAATAATTACGGACTCGCGTTGCTGGCTAAATTCGCCTCACTTCTTCCACCGTGTAATCACTCTTCTGGCCAGCGCGAGGGGAATATTTAGATTTCGTTAGAATCGCGTTAACGAATTGCAGGAAAATGGGTATAAAACAAGAAAGAAACACGTTATCCTTCGTTGTATAGTTTCACGTAAGAAATATTTCTATATTGAGTCATCAGGTTCA
Organism: Xylocopa violacea; assembly: GCA_963969225.1. Taxonomy (NCBI): domain Eukaryota; kingdom Metazoa; phylum Arthropoda; class Insecta; order Hymenoptera; family Apidae; genus Xylocopa; species Xylocopa violacea. Next base: position 36,815,720 of record CAXAJV010000004.1, on the reverse strand, counting down.
TTTCTCCACGCGTGGTTCCTTCGAGAGCGTTTCGTGATGACGAAAAAAATATTTCATTTACATCCTTAGAATCGCATCAATAAATTTCAGGAAAATAGGTAAAAAAAGAAAGAAAACGTATGGTTTCACGTGAGAAATATTTCTGTATCGAGTCATCAGGTCCACTTCTCCACGCGTGGTTCCTTCGAGACCGTAATTTCGTGAGGGAAATATTTAGATTTCATTTGCGTTTTTACAATCACATCAACAAATTACAGGAAAACAAATATAAAAATAGACAAAAAACATTATTCTCTATTGCCATACATAGTTTGACGTGAGAAATATTTCTGTATGGAGTCATCAGGTTCATTTCTCCACGCGTGGTTCCTCCGAGATCGTTTCGTGATGACGAGAAAAATATTTCATTTGCATCCTTAGAATCGCATCAATAAATTTCAGGAAAATAGGTAAAAAAAGAAAGAAAACGTATGGTTTCACGTGAAAAATATTTCTATATCGAGTCATCAGGTCCACTTCTCCACGCGTGGTTCCTTCGAGATCGCAATTTCGTGAGGGAAATACTTAGATTTCATTTGCGTTTTTACAATCACATCAACAAATTACAGGAAAACAAATATAAAAATAGACAAAAAACTTTATTCTCTATTGCCATACATAGTTTGACGTGAGAAATATTTCTGTATCGAGTCATCAGGTCCACTTCTCCACGCGTGGTTCCTCCGAGATCGCAATTTCGTGAGGGAAATATTTAGATTTCATTTGCGTTTTTACAATCACAAATATAAAAATAGACAAAAAACGTTATTCTCGATTGCCATACATAGTGTGACGTGAGAAATATTTCTGTATCGAGTCATCAAGTTCATTTCTCCACGCGTGGTTCCTCCGAGAGCGTTTCGTGACGACGAGAGGTTACGCGCGAGGGAAAAGGGCCAAAGCCAGGCGGTGGTGGCAAGAGGGAAAGAGAAAGAGGCAGGAAGAGGTCAGTGGGTCACTCTCACTCGAGAAAGAGAAGGCTCGATCGCGTGGAGGCACCGTCTAGCGAACGATAATCTCGTGATCAGGTTGATCCTTATAAGGCGATAGAGCCTGTTCCGAATCGAGGCCTCCTGGACTACCTTGTTACGTGTCCGCGCGTGGATCACGTTGTCTATTCTTCCGGTGCGTCATCGTTTCAAATTACACCCCGCTTCTAAGCACCGTACAATTACTCCACGAGGATTTCGTCCAGGGACGTAATTTCCCAGAGCCACTGCGAGCTCCTGGTCGCGTGCTGGGCGTCCACCATCGACCTCAGAGCCTCGCGATGGAAGCGTCCCGCGGACGAATCGGTGGCAAACTTTTCCTCGACGCGGGAAAACTGCTTAGGATTAACCGTCGACCAACAAAACGGCCGACCAGACAGGAGAAGTGGGTCGTCAGTGGTCGTCGAGTGGTGTCCCGTCTGCGTGTGCGTGTCTGTGAGTCGTGCACGGAATGGTAACGAGCCACGTACACGGGAAACGATATCAGAACCTGCGGAACAGTGGTGCTCAACTTGAACACTGAGCGTTCTGAGAGTCCCTGAAAGTCTTCTTTAAGGAAATCAGTAAGTTTTCAGAGAGAACTTTTGGGTTGGGATTATTAGTTTAGGACAGAAGTTTCTTGAAATTGTATTCGTATGAAATGTTATGTCAACTTGAACACAGTGTTCTGAGAGTCTTTGAAAAGCTTCTTCAAGGCAATGGGAAGTTTTAGAGAGATCTTTTGGGTTAATATTCATCTGTGGGAAGAAATGGCTAAACTAAAGATAATTCTGACAGAAGTTTCTTGAAATTTGAATTGTATTCGTGCGAAATATTATGTCAACTTGAACACAGTGTTCTGAGAGTCTCTGGAAAGCTTCTTCGAGGCAATGGGGAATTTTAGAGAGATCTTTTGGGTTAATATTCATCTGTGGGAAGAAATGGCTAAACTAAAGATAATTCTGACAGAAGTTTCTTGAAATTTGAATTGTATTCGTGCGAAATGTTATGTCAACTTGAACACAGTGTTCTGAGAGTCTCTGAAAAGCTTCTTCAAGGCAATAGGGAATTTTAGAGAGATCTTTTGGGTTAATATTCATCTGTGGGAAGAAATGGCTAAACTAATGATAATTCTGACAGAAGTTTCTTAAAATCTGAATTGTATTTGTACGAAATGTTATGTCAACTTGAACACAGTGTTCTGAGAGTCTCTGGAAAGCTTCTTCAAGGCAATGGGGAGTTTTAGAGAGATCTTTTAGGTTAATATTCATCTGTGGGAAGAAATGGCTAAACTAATGATAATTCTGACAGTAGTTTCTTAAAATCTCAATTGTATTCATACGAAATATTATATCAACACACTGTTCTGAGAGTCTCTAGAAAGCTTCTTCAAGGAAATCAGCAGTTTTGGAGACTACTTTTAGGTTAGGATTATAATTATTCGTCTGTACGAAGAAACAGTTAAACTAATGATACTTCTGATACCATTTGTTGGAAATCTCAATTCTATTCGTTCGAAATATTGCTCTTTAACCCTGGATGATTAGTTTGGTAAGAAGATTCGATTCGTTCCTCGCGTCAAGTGGAACGCCTTCGAGCGAGTTGAGGTTAGGAGGAGAAAAGTGACGTTAAAAGTACTCGCAATGAAATGACGGTGAAAATAAGTTGGAATTGGCTGGCCATCAAGTGTAGAGTAATTAGAGTAGCTAGGGTTAAAATACACTGGGTCTATATTCAGAACGCGTTCGCTGCATCTCTCGAATGCCATTCTGCGTCAATCGGATGTGCATATTGTTTCTTTTGACAGACATTGTCTCGAAAAACGCTAGCGCCTTTCAATATCCCCTAACTATCGCGCAGTATTCTCTGCTTCGAGTAGGATCCAATAGAGCGGACAATTTTCGAGCCACTTCGAAACGATTTTTGCCTTCGTTCCACCAAAACACGTCCTGCGCCTCCTCCACGTGTCTAGACGTTAGCTCTATTTCGAACGCGATTAAAAATGCACGGTGTTAGTCATCGAGTCGGAAATATCGACAGATGAGTAAAGATCGAAGCCTCTGTTGGCCCGCGTTTCGCCATCCCGCGTTACATTGCGAGATCGATGGTCTTCCGGTCGCTGGTGCGCCGGAAAAACGTCACGCTGCTCTGAAATCGAGTAACCAGATCTAGTTACCAGCAGAGGTCTCGCTGGTGAGACGCGCGAGAGTGATTAATCGTCGACTGTTGTCGCATTTATTACTTTCACGCCATCGTCGCGTGGTGTTACGTGTTTCGGCGTCGTTTGCGCGACTCGAGGACCGACGACGTCTCGTTGCGCCGCCTGATTTCGCAAATGGCCGTCGATGAAACGTTCCTCGAGCGGAAATGGGGAAAATCGCGCGCGAACAGGTTGGGAAACGCTGACGCGACGGACGGTATGCGCGTTTTCTCTGTGCTGGCACCAAGGTGGTATTCCCTCTGGTAAAAGTACCGTATCCGGTACGTCCGCGTGGCGACTTTCGCGTAACAGCGCGTCGACGATCCGCGACATCGATCTGTACAGATCTGAGCGACTCGCGTGGTCCAAACGCTGCTGAAATTAATCGATAACGCGCATCGAAAGCGTACGGAAAACGAACTCGTTTCGCGTCGCGAGCAACCGTGTCTCTTCAGCGATCGTAAGAAAATGTCACGATGTACGATCGTCAATAATTCGACTTGCCGACTGATGGTAACCAAGGATTTCTGGCACCAAGAACTTGAGTTCTATTGCAGTACTATTCCTCCGTGGTTGGACCATTTAACTCGGTGTTTCCCAAACTTATTTCCATCTTGGAACACTTTCTAAGTTGTCAAATTTTTAAGAAACACTTAGTACTATCAGGATTCTTGTGGAACACTTGGTAATTGCTTGAGGGACAGTGTTCCATGGGACACGGTTTGGGAAACGCTGATTTAGCCTCTTATTTTCGTGGAGAATGCAAACGATGCTACGTGATTCGATCTTCTGCTTCAAGTTTTTCGTCTCAGTTTGACGCAGACCTGCAGGCATAGTAACCACACGGGTTCAAGGATAAACTCTATCCTGCACTGCTGGCCGATGTCACGCTCAGCTGGACCGATGGTCGCAATGGAAACGCTGGAAATTATCTCGTTCCATTAACTCCCATCGTTCGCAGTCGATGAGTGCTGTTGGGAAAACGATCGTTTTTGTTAGCGTCGACAACTCCTCGGAGACGTCGTTTTATCGAACTACGATTAATGGAGTCTTCGTAACGTTGATAATTACGGTCTTTAATTACGCATTACTCTCGACAGACGCGACGGATTGAAGCGCAATAAAGCAAGCTATTTATGGACGGAAAACCGAGTATAAAATGTGGAACAACATTTTTCTTTAATGGTTCTCCTGTTTGAGAAAATTAGATTCGAAAATTCGTCGCGATGGCTGCTCGAGGATGGCCACTCACATTTTCTAAGTCACTTTTCTCCTAAAGAAATATTGCGTACGGGAAAAATTCATTATTTACTTTTGATTCAGTTCTTGGTGAACAATTTTTCTCTAATAGATCTCTTATTTGAGACAATTTGCTTCAAAAATTCGTGACGATGGCTGCTCAAGGCTGGCCACTCACATTTTCTAAGTCACTTTTCTCCTAAAGAAATATTGCGTACGAGAAAAATTTATTATTTACTTTTGATTCAGTTTTTGGTAAACAATTTTTCTCTAATAGATTTGAAAAAATTAGATTCGAAAGTTCATGGCCATGGCTGCTCAAGGCTGGTCACTCACATTTTCTAAGCCAATTTCTTCCCAAATAAATATTGCGTACGAGAAAAATTAATTATTTACTTTTGATTCAGTTTTTGGTGAACAATTTTTCTCTAATAGATCTCCTGTTTGAGAAAATTAGATTCGAAAGTTCATGGCCATGGCTGCTCAAGGCTGGCCACTCACATTTTTTAAGTCAATTTCCTCCCAAACAAATATTGCGTACGAAAAAAAATTCATTCTTCACTTTTAATTCGTTTAAAAATTTTTCTCTGATGGATCTCCTCTTCGTGAAAATCAGCCTCAAAAATTTATGGCACTGGCTGCTCATGAATGGCCACCCATAGTTTCTAAATCAATTTCCTCTCAAACGAAGACGCATTCAAGAAAAATTCATTCTCCACTTCTGATTCAGTTTTCGATGAAAAATCACGTTGCGACCATTTTTACTACTTTGCGTGGCAGAAACGTGCGCGCAAACGAGGCGAGGTTTCGAAAGCGGAAGAATCGTCACCGAGATAGGCGTTCAGGAGGAAATCTGGGAAGACGCAGCGGATTAAAGTCCCGCGGTCGAGGAGTTTCGACGCGAGGCGAGTGGCGGGAATACGAAATGAATTTTTCGAGGTCTCGCGAGTTACAGCGGTTGCGTACGATCGTTCCAACGAAAATAAATTCGTCGTCGGTGATTCATGGATTTCCTGTGCGCCATTCGGCCCTCTTCTGTTGTGTCCCTGTGGTCTTTCGCCTCGATTTTTTCCAACGCGCGAGGATCGACAATGGATCGCGAACAATGGCTTCAGATCTGAATGTGCCGCGACTGAAATCCATCGTCATTTCCGAAATTGTGGAAATTTCCAGAAGAACTCGCGGAAGATCGTCGTCGAGACGACTCGCGCGACGCTTGAAACGAGAAACGCAGTCGGGAGTGGATGTTTTTCCACGCACCTACATCTATGTTTATCCATCGATTGCGAGGATGGTCGCGTGTTGGCCTCTTCTTTTCCTTTTGTTCCCAGATCTTATCAGCTCGCATACCGTGACCGGATATGACATCCATTAGTTACGTGTGCGTGTGTACACGGCTGTGGAGTGGGAACAGAGGTGGGTGCCGCCATTTAAAGGGACCCGAGGGTAGGGCAAGGTCGCGTGTGCTCTCTTTTCTATCGGTTTCGCAGCGTATCACGAGTTGACAGCGCTCGAACTATCGTCGTTCCTCGAAACGGAACACGCGACATGGAAAAATCGTCTGATAAAAAATAAATAAACGCGTTCGAAGGCGAAGTATCGCGGAAACGACCGAACGGTAACGTAAAACGAGGGAACGTTGCTCGCGATTTCATAATTCGCGAGGAATTATTAGCCGTGGTAGACATGGCGATGCTGAAATCGCGTTCCCTCGGTGCGCGCGGTGAATTTTAATGTCGAAAAGACACGCAATTCCCGTGAAATGTGACGAGAATGAAAGAGAAGCCAACGGGGGGACGCGTTGTTTCGCGTGCTACGCTCGGATTTCGCGGAGAGACCTGAATGATAGTCAGCGGCGTTAGAGCGATGTGCCGCTAGTCGTCCATCTTGTCCCAGCGTCGTAGTCACTGCGTCCTCGATCCTCTCGCTCTTCACCGTGCACGCGTCGATTAGCGAACGATTATGCTTCCCTCGCGAAACAGTTATCCCATACGATTTTTCATCCCCACACGGACAAATTGTCCATTAATTAACAATACCAAACAACCTGGACATCTACGATCGTCCTGAAAAAGATATTCCCACCCAAACAGCTACCTAACCACCATCACACCCGCCATTACGCTCCTTTTCCGCGTCTCGAGTGCGATCTAAAGTAACAAACGGGCAGTTTCCTAAAACTCGATCCATAAACCATAAACCTCCCACCTCGAGACCCTCGAAGGACACTAATTCCAGCAGCTCGAGCCACCTAACCACCATCATACTTACCATTACGCTCGTTTTCTGAGCGCGATCTGAAGGAACAAACGATACACTCCGTGACAGTGGACCGTTTCCTAAAACTCGACCTAACCCAGCGCCGTGAACCATAAACCCCCCACCTCGAGCGCCTCGAAGGACACTAATTCCAGCAGCTCTGCAAACAGCGAACGAGGAAGAAGACCAGTCCCAGGACGGCGTGGTTCTCCTTTCCTCCTCGTAGCTGGCGAGGAAGCGAGGCCTGCCTGCGAGAGGCAGGCGCTCACTGGCCCGTTTTAGCTTCCCTCTGTTGGCAAGAGCGACAGCGCGGATCGGGTGAGACGCGAGCAGGCGAAAGGAGGCGAGCTCTGGCACAAGAGGAGCGCTGCGGGGCACGGAAGACTGTTGGCGTGTGCGAGAGGCGAAGACTCGCTGTCTGTTAGGCGAGCCAGCAGGATGGAGAAGGACGAGTGCGGAGGAACGCGAGTGTGGAGGAGCCGTATACCTGCCGCGGCTACACAACGAAGCATCCAGCCAGAGTCAAGGCCGCTCACTGCTCCGCCGTGAGAGAGCTACTAACCAGCACGGAAACCTCGCTGCGTAGAGTATAGGATGCGAACGGCCACGTCCAAGCCCGCTACACGGCCAGCACGAGGCACCCGTGCACTTGCTTCGGCTCTATCCTGAGGATCGCCGGAGAAACTGGCCGCGATCGAGTTTTGATCACGGTTTTCTAGCTTTGCTTTGGGTCTTTGAGTTTTGGAAGTTCTCTGAGGTCTCTAAGAGAGTTAAGGTCTTTGAGAGAGTTCTCCAAGGTCTCTAAGAGAGTTGTTTAAGGTCTCTAAGAGAGTTCTCTAAGGTCTCTAAGAGTTTTCTAAGGTCTCTAAGAGAGTTCTCCAAGGTCTCTAAGAGAGTTCACTAAGGTCTCTAAGAAAGTTCTCCAAGGTCTCCTTTAAGGTCTCTAAAAGAATTCTCTAAGGTCTCTAAGAGAGTTCTCTAAGTTCTCTAAAAGAGTTCTCAGAAATCTTTTTAGAGACCTTAGAGACCTTGGAGAGCTTAGAGTTAGAGACCTTAGAAACCTTGGAGAACTTTATTAGAGACCTTAGAAAACTCTCTTAGAGACTTTAGAGAACTTTCTTAAAGTCTCTAAGAAAGGTTTCTAAGATCTCTAAGTCTAATGTCTCCAAGGTCTCTAAGTTTAAGGTCTCCAAGGTCTCTAAGTTCTCTAAGATCTCTAAGAGAGTTCTCTAAGGTCTCTAAGAGAGTTCTTTAAAGTCTCTATAAGAGTTCTCTAAGATTTCTAAGAGAGTTCTCAAAAATCTTCTTAAAGACCTTAGAGAACTTAGAGACCTTGGAGAGCTTAGACTTAGAGACTTTAGAAACCTTGGAGAACTTTCTTAGAGACCTTAGAAAACTCTCTTAGAGACTTTAGAGAACTTTCTCAAAGTCTCTAAGAAAGGTTTCTAAGGTCTCTAAGTCTAAGGTCTCTAAGGTCTCTAAGAAAGTTCTCCAAGGTTTCTAAGGTCTCTAAGTTTAAGGTCTCCAAGGTCTCTAAGTTCTCTAAGATCTCTAAGAGAGTTCTCTAAGGTCTCTAAGAGAGTTCTCTAAGCTCTCTAAAAGAGTTCTCAGAAATCTTCTTAGGGACCTTAGAGAACTTAGAGACCTTGGAGAGCTTAAACTTAGAGACCTTAGAAACCTTGAAGAACTTTCTTAGAGACCTTAGAAAACTCTCTTAGAGACTTTAGAGAACTTTCTTAAAGTCTCTAAGAAAGGTTTCTAAGTCTAAGGTCTCCAAGTTCTCTAAGGTCTCTAAGAAAGTTCTTTAAAGTCTCTGTAAGAGTTCTCTAAAATCTCTAAGAGAGTTTTCTAAGGTCTCTAAGAAAGTTCTCCAAGGTTTCTAAGGTCTCTAAGTTTAAGGTCTCCAAGGTCTCTAAGTTCTCTAAGATCTCTAAGAGAGTTTTCCAAGGTTTCTAAGAAATTTCTCCAAGGTCTCTAAAAGAGTTCTCTAAAGCCTCTATAAGAGTTCTCTAAGATCTCTAAGAAAACTCTCTAAGGTCTCTAATAGAGTCCTCAAAGTTCCCTAAGTTCTCTAAGAGATTCCCGGGATATTTCTGGTCCTATCTGTTTTTAGCCATTACGTTTGGTCGGCTGTTTCGATTGTGTTTTCCTAGTCGCCTAGATTTCGAGAGTTCGACGATTCGTTGGACGAATCCGTTTTGGGTTACCAAAGACTCCATCGGGGATCGCTGCGGGCAGTTCGAGGTTAGGTGGAAAAATGGATTCGTAGGGTATTTTCGTTCCGACTGGTCCGAGCGAGGTGACGACGGAGGCGGCTGGTTTGCGTAGTGACTGATGCTTTGTGTACATTCGAGAGGCGGCTAAAAGTCATTGGCTCGCGTCCCGCGGATGAATTCGAACTATGTTTAGTCAGACTGAGAGATTCCAGACTCTTCCTTAGACCGCGGTGAATCCTCGTTCCGAGCTCTATAAATACACAAGCTGGTAGAAAAGAAGCCAGTGTCAAGGTCAGCCGCGCTAGCTCCAGCAAAGATCTCTCGTACACAATCGAGTCTTTCAACCTGGAACCCCTTATTATCCGCGAGGAAGAGCGTATCCTCGACCTTGGACTCGCGGATGCGTTCCTCCTCTACTCTGGACCGTTCGTCGACGGTTGAAGGAACTTCGCTCGCGACTTTCAGCTAGCGGAAAAAAACCTGACCTATCTGCAATTTGTCAGCGAATAAACGTCGAAGAGTATCCCGGGAGCGCGACGCCGCAAGAAACTAGCAAGAATATCCGCAACGAACCAGTATTAAGTGGCAAGGAAACCTGTTTGGGGCACGCTGAAATAACAAGTCCGCTCGCTCTACATAGAATCGTTATGTGCTACTTGCTAATGTGTACACAAACTGACGGCGGTATCAATTCTGGAGCCAGTGTCAGGGCACGGCTGTGTAATTTATCGGGCCCTCTTTTCCTTCCCCCCTCGCGCCCAAGAATATCCGAACCAGGATCGATTTTCTAGGGACTTGTTTCGATCTTTTAGCTAACTTTTGTCGATTTATTTGCGCAACCAGCCCAGAAACCCGTACGTCGATCGTAAAACGGAATTGGTACGATCGAGTTTAATGGCTACCAGAGTTCAGTTTCGATCGAACGACGAGCGCCTCGACGGCCAACGAAATCGCTCGGCTACCGTGTTCGAGAGTCGACGAAAACGTAAGAAAGTCAACGGCGTTCCTCGAAGAAAGCAAAAAGACGGCCAGCAGAGGAGAGACGAAGGTGTTACGGGCGAAAAGATGGCGAGTTGAATCGCCTGGACGACGAAGAAGGGATAATAACCGAGTGACCACCTAGCCTGGTCAGTGTCTCAGTGTTCCAGGCGGATGTTTTCATGGTGATCAGTACTTCCGGGTGATCCGAAGAACCCGTCTTCAGGCCTCTCTTCGCGGAACCGTCGAGAAAGAGCGAGAGAGTGCGTTTACTTTTCGCAACTGGAGAAAATCCAGCCGATATCTCCTTCATCGTGCGAAATGCCATCACCAAGATCGTGTCAAATGTCCTCATCGCAGTCTTCCATTGATTGAAACACTGTCCCAGTAAAATCGAGTCCACAAAATGGCTGTGGTCTCGAATGGTTGATCAACGAACCGTTCAATTTTCGATCGATATCGAGCAAGAATCGTGAGTCGTTCGAAGGAATTCGAACGCGCGTCGAGGCCCCTCGTGGTACCAGCGGGTTCGTTCAGCCACGAGGCATTCGACTCCGGAGGAAGGCGCGTGCAGAGCGCGCCGCGTACTTTCACCGACCGTGACTTCTACCGCGCGGCGTTCCATTCGACGAGTTTCACAGATAAAGAGGGTAATAGAGGCGATGTCGCCACGTAGGTTACTGGAACCCGCTTCCTCGCGTCCGAGCGAGTCACGGGCGTTACGCGCGTGCACCAGCCTCTGCTCGCGACGCGCCTCGTAATCACCGGAAGCCGCTCCGTCCCCTCGTCCCACAAAAAATCGACAAACCTCGCCGTTTCCCCGACTGTGCCGCAAATTTGAATAAAAAATCCCACTATTCCTCGTCCCCAAATACCAAAGCGTGTAGCGACAAGTAGCCCAACAAGTAGTTCGCGTCGCTGATCCACAAAACCAGAATCTTCCCAGTAGTTCCTGGTAAATCGCGAAGTACGATCGGCGGAACCGACTTCTAACGACGTCCCTCGATCTCTGCTTGCAGGTAGGGACGAGCTGTCGCAGCCTGGCTCTTTGAACGGCTATGGAAGTGGCGGAGGCGGTGGCGGCGGCGGTAGCGACGGCTGCGACGCCAGGAAGAAGAAAGGGCCGACCCCGAGGCAGCAGGAGGAGCTGTGCCTGGTCTGCGGCGACCGCGCCTCCGGTTACCACTACAACGCCCTGACCTGCGAGGGCTGCAAGGGCTTCTTCCGGCGCAGCATCACGAAGAACGCGGTGTATCAGTGTAAATACGGGAACAATTGCGAGATCGACATGTACATGCGGCGCAAGTGCCAGGAGTGCAGGCTGAAAAAGTGTCTGACCGTCGGCATGAGGCCCGAGTGCGTGGTGCCGGAGTACCAGTGTGCCGTGAAGCGCAAGGAGAAGAAGGCGCAAAAGGTAGGCTATCGACGGGGTGCCTCGAGGGGGAATGAAGGGATCCGCGTTACCGATTCCACGAGTGGAGAACGCTCGAGCGACGAGCGTCGAGGCGAGACCGTGTCGTTGGTCGTTGGAGCGTCGCTCGCGTCTGGCACGGTGGTTCGTAATCAGTCAGGAGGGGGACGTTTTGTTCCAGGAGAAGGACAAGCCGAACAGTACAACGATGAACGGTTCGCCAGGCGGCGGGATTCGTGGCGACCAGATGGGTGTGAAGATCGAACCAGCGGAGACGGACTCGTTGTCCACGTCCAGTAGCAGCGGTCTCGTGGCGTCGGTCAGTCCTTACAACTACGTGAAACCGATCAGCCCGGAGCAGGAGGAGCTGATACACAGGCTCGTGTATTTCCAGAACGAGTACGAGCAACCCAACGAGGAAGATCTCAAGAGGATTACGGTAAGCCTTTAACGCTTGACCCAGAACTTGGAGAGCTTAACGAGAGCAGGTATTCGAACAAAAACTACATATGCGTACATGTTTGGTTCCCGTTTCAGAGTCAGCCCACAGAGGGAGAGGATATTAGCGACTACAAGTTCAGGCACATCACCGAGATCACGATCCTGACGGTGCAGTTGATCGTCGAGTTCTCGAAAAGGTTACCCGGCTTCGACGAGCTGATGCGGGAGGATCAGATCGCCCTGCTGAAGGCCTGCTCCAGCGAGGTGATGATGCTGCGGATGGCGAGGAAGTACGACGTGCAGACGGACAGCATAATATTCGCCAACAACCAGCCGTACACCAAGGACAGCTACAACGTCGCCGGGATGGGCGAGACGATCGAGGACCTGCTGCACTTCTGCCGGCACATGTACGCCATGAAAGTGAACAACGCCGAGTACGCGTTGCTAACGGCGATCGTCATATTCTCAGGTACGTGGGCCGATTCTGATTTACAGTTAGCCGTGCGTAAACGGGACCGAATCACAGCCACGAACGAGACTCCGTATCATCCATGCCTCATCAGCCAGTCAGCGCGGACACGATCGCGCCATCGAGATCATCGGGAGCCGCTAAAGTGCCAGGCAATTCATTAGTAGTCGAACCCCAGGGGTCTTTGAGCGGTTTCACACTGGCGGTTTTGTTCGTTGCACGGGGGAATGCGATTTTTGCGACGTCGTACGCAGTGGAACGATCAGCTGTGCGAAACGCCGCGCGCACGCGGAACAATCGCACGTTGGAAGTCGCGGGAGGAAGCCATCGCGCGATACGTGGCGAGCGATCGCCAGAGACGCTACGCAAACCGTCGACTGCGAGACCAATGGGTTTCCCAGATGGGCGTCTGTTGTACAGGCTCGATCGTTAACGATGTCTCACGCGTGACGACGCGTAGCACCCTGGAAAGCATCACTGTGAAACCACTCTTAACAAAAGACAGCGTCGGTCCCCTATACTCGATTAACTAGCCCTCGAAGCATCGAGTCAGTTTTACTCATAGAACGTCAGGCAGGTCATTAAAAGCATAGCTATCTCACCCTCGAGTAACTCACACACACACACACGCGGGCGCGCGCGAGACTAACAAAAACCCCCAGACAGCGCGCCCAAAGGCTGCGTTCCGCCGACACAAAAAGGAAAGCTCCGCCTGTTTTCTTGCAGAGAGGCCGAACCTGCTCGAAGGGTGGAAGGTCGAGAAGATCCAGGAGATCTACCTGGAGGCGTTGAAGGCGTACGTGGACAACAGACGCAGGCCCAAGTCCACCACGATATTCGCGAAACTGTTGTCGGTGTTGACCGAGCTGCGGACACTCGGCAACCAGAACAGCGAGATGTGCTTCAGTCTGAAGTTCAAGAACAAAAAGCTGCCAGTTTTCCTCGCCGAGATCTGGGACGTGACACCCTAGTTCCATCGCGGCCGATCCCTGTCGGCAAACAGTGTTGTTTCATCGCGTGTCCGCGCGGCGTCACGGACGACGAGGCTGTCGGACCGCAGCGTCATCGTTGGACGTGGAACGTGGACGTGGAGAACCTCCTGTACTAGTGCACCACCATGCCACTGCCCGATTAGTAGACCGTCGTTGTCCATCGGCGACGTTGGTCCGTTCAGAGCACGCTTGGCACCCTCGCGGACCACGGCGCGGGCCTCGTGAGACGCGCGCGGACGCGGAGGCTGCCCCGTTTCCGGGGCCGCGGACGAGCAGAGGTCGTGGACGCGACCACGTAGTCGGGAATGAATAGAGAGGCAGTGGCGAGGCACCCAGGCTGTGATACGTAGAGACAGTACAGAGACTGTAATAAGGAGCTACCTACGAGTTATGTTATTACTATATCCTCTACCCTGGCTACCCCCGGAATCGATATGTAAATGTATAATGTGTAATGTATAATGGTACCGGCTAATGGCGGGGCGCGTTGTACGATCAAGGAGAGCGTGCGAGTACGAGAGTCTTAACCGGAAGAGCTGAGGGACACGGAGAGAGAGAGAGAGAGAGAGAGAAAGAGGAGCGCGTGGAAGACGGTGTGCGTGTGTATCGTGTGCGTGTGCAATTTTCGCGACCGTGGAGATGGTACGATGATGTCACGAGGATAGACGACGAGGAGGATGGGAGGCGGGTTAGGTGAATCGCAGCGCATGGGGTAGAAAGAGGCGGTAGGGCGGTCTCGCTGTTGAGCAGCGACCTCGCCCGACCGAGGCGCGAATGGGGAGTGCGAGGTAAACCAAGAAACAAACAAACAAATAATAAAAAAAAAAATGCTAACGACGATGAAGAAGATAACAAACGATACGATTATACATAACGATACCATAGAGTCTATATCACAACACATAGCATAATAATATATTGCTAGCATGTACATTGTTTATACGAGGAAAGAGAAAAGGATGGAGGGAGTCGGAGGGAGGTTGACGACGACGACGACGATGATGATGATGATGGCGACGAATGACGGGTGAGGAGAACGGTTTTTCCGCGACGAACTGGTCGAAGACGAGGCTTGGCATTTGCGCGCGTCCGGGGTTTTCTTTTTTCGCGAACGGTGGCAAAAGAGAGAGAGAGAGAGAGAGAGGGGAACGCGAGAGAAAGGGGAAAGGGAACGAGAATAAAAGTGTAGTAGCGAATGTAGAACGTTAAGCGAAGTAAAAGTAAGCGAGGCTAGTTGGTAGTAGGTCGTAGTAAGTCAGTGAAGCTAGGCTAGGTGACCGAGTTCAAGTGCAAAGCCTTGTGCCTTCAGCAGCGGACATCGGCTCACCGACAAACGAAACCATGAAATTTAACCGTCCGTTTTAATTTTTTAATAAAAAAAAAATGATGAAAAATCAAGAAAATCACGTAAAATATTATAAATGTGTGCAAAAGGGCGAGCGAAAGAGCGGGAGAGATTGCGCGGAGTATTAACAGAGATCGCGTTCAGGTGGTGAGAGAGAGAGAGAGAGAGAGAGAGAGAGGACAGAATGCAAGAGAGAGAGGGAGTGAATGAACGAATACCGAACTGGAAGATGGAGGGCTGATCTCGCGAGAAACCGACGGGAACTTCGAGAAATGGGAACCCTTCAATGGAAGACACACGAGACAAGATGGCGCCATGATCGGCAGACGGATACGAATCGGAAGAAGAGACGTTAACTGGATCTCCAAGACTTTCTGGATCATATTCTAGCATAAAAGGAAAGAGAAACCACTCGATCGCTGAAAAACGAACAGAAGGAGACCGAAAAATGGCGCTTGGGAATAATTTCCAATCAGCAGACACGATGCGATAGCTTCTGCGACCGACTTTCAGCTGGCTCATACACGAACCTGGAGGCGAACGGACACGCGTACGCGCGCTTGGGCACAGAAAATTTGGCGATTGGTGAATCGGGGAGGCTGGTCGAGCGTGGAGCACGAAAGATTCACGGACACACTCGCGGAGAGACACGGGGACGCGAGAGCCACACTGTACACTAAGATTCTCAATGTTGTAACACTGTAACTCTATGCTATTAACCGATCGTACGCAGTTGTATTCTGTAGTAAGTTAAACGAGCCATCAAAAGAAAACAAAAAAGAAAAAAAAAAAGACAAAAAAATATTCGTGTAACGTGCAATACAGTGTTCGTTGGGTCTGGAAGATCGAGAGATCGGTCGAACTTGGGAAAGGCGATGGACGCGAGCAGTTAGGGGTAGATCCAACCGGGAGTACGACGAGCAACACGAGATCGGACGACAGTTCCAGAGGAAGACTGCTAGTACTTCGCCTAGAACAGACTAGAAGACATCGTGTAGTCCACACGTACCGTGTTTCATTAGCGTACAGTTGTATCTGTCGCGCGTCGAACGAAACGAAAAAAAAAACAAATACCCACGCGGCACGTTACTATACCCCGAGTACCATCATTTTTCTACGGGCACGTCAGGCGAACGAGAGGGTGTTCCACGTTCGATAAACTGCAGAGAAACGTGCGGCTGGTCCTACGACCGAACAATCATCGTTAAACTAGACGTCGACTAGATTAAGACGCACCCTTTCGACGCCCAGCACGTGTCTGTTTTCGACGCAGAGTTGACGATAAACGATCCAAGATCTATAAAACTACGAACAAATGCCGCAAGGCAGACACTGCCACACCGCAGAACAGCGTGGATCGAGCAAGTCGCGATGGCGCGAGCTACGGAAGACACGCGAACCATCACCGCCATCGCCCACCGATGTGCTCGTCGCTTCCGTCTTGGACGGTCGCAACAGCTTTGAAGACCGTCTCGAAGCGTTGCTGGGCGCAAAATCGATGAATCGGGGCGACGAAATTTGGGATGGAAATTTTGCGACCCAGCTGGGCGAGGAGGCGAGCTCAGCAACGAGTTGAAACGGAGGGGAGATCTGTACAGAGACACCAGCACACCGGAAACATTTGCACATACCTGTACTCCGCATTTATTGTATTGCAAATACACTCGTGCGTCTATCATTATCGAGTGCTTTCGAACATCGCCGTTTTTTGCCAGATAGAGAGAGGATGAGGGATGAATGTTGACAGAAAGAGAACGGATGGAGAGATTTTGTTTTTTCTTTTTTTCTTTCGTTCAAGACATCATACATCGCAATGACGTTGCCTATTGTACACACCTGTAAAGTAGCGGTGCATCGTCGATCCGTACCCGATGGGTGCAACCCAGACGCTCCACGGGTCGACGATGGACAATGTAATGTTCGTTCGGAATCTAGAGTTCTTAAAGAGTTAACGTTTAAGCGTACCGCGCGCAAGAACAGCTTGCAAGACCGTGGGCGACCACCCTAAATGAGGTATCCCTGGAGAGTAGCATTTCGCGGAGTCGTTCTTCCATGTACGGGCGGTAGAGGCCAAAGTTTCGTTGGAGATTGGCTCGATCTTCGATTCGAATGGTCACGCTTTTCCCTCTGTTGACGAGCACTACGACATTGTTACAATTATATCGCACGTTATCTGTTCTGAATCGTTGCCACCTATTAAAGTTTGCCCCGCGTAGCTTGTTATCGATGAGAATTGAACCGTTCAAACGAACGGACTTGCCCGGACGATTGGTTCCACCGAGATACCTCCGTCAGGGGACTTGGGTTGCTCTCGCGACGACGAAAGCGAAGTAAGTCCCCTGGAACGTGGTCGCACGGTTTGATCATTCGATGAGAGAGAACAACCATCCTTTGGATTTGCTCCTGGCTCGATACCAAAGTAAAAATTGTGCAATAAGGAACGGTGGTGGAGGATCGTCGGTATTCCGCATGGGAGAACGAGGAAACGGATGGAACGTTTTCGAAGGGAGATGCCCAGTGTTTTCGAGGCGCAGAAAAATCGTCGCGGACCGTCGACGGCAGGTCGTCATCGACACTCTTTCGTTTCGTAGCATTTAGAATCGCCCTGTTGGGAGGCTTCCCCGTTCCGCGAAGGGTGCCTGGTGGAGACACACCCTCCCCGTGATTCCCTGCGCGACACCTAGAGCAGACATGTCCCGCGCGTGTGCTTTGGAGATGCGAGGGCCACGTATCTGCCCTGATTTGGGCGCATTTTGTTGGAGATACGCTTCCGTTGCGAGCAAAAGTGCACGCCAATCGAACCAAGACCGTTTCGATGGCTGTCGAGTGTGGACGGAGAACGAGTTACGGACATGCCTGACCTAGATGGTTCGCGCGCCAGCCGACAGATGTCGTCGTAAAAAAAAAAAAAACCCCCCGGAACCTTATCGCCTGGGGGCGACGTTTTCTCTCGGCTGGGTTTGACGTTGAGAGATCCAGTGGGAATCAAGGTGAACCGCATCCTTCGACTAATCAGAAACCGGTCACATGTTACTCCATGAGCGTGAATTGTAAAGAGTTGGAAAGAGAGATGTAGAGAGGGAGAGAGAGAGAGAGAGGGAGGGAGAGAGAGGAGAGAGATGGAGGAAGAAAGAGGAAGAGTGCAAGGCGGAATGACTGGAGGGGCGACGAGCTTGCAAAAGAAGAGAGGACACGCAGACAAACACACGTACACACATTCGTGCATATACAGTTACCACGTGTACACGAGGACACACACGCACACGTACACGCAAACGAAAGAAAAACTGCATGCAATTCTACGATCACTGCCAAGGGCGTTAACCGTCGACGTCGATTTCTCATTGTCTATTTGTGTCGTAGTTGTCGTTTTTCTCGAAGCTGTTGCAAAAGTAATTATAAAACGACAGAAGAAGAAGAAACAAAAAAAAAGAAGAAGAAGAGGCGAAAAAAAACAACGGGAGACACTACTACCACATGCGTCACCAGGCGATATCTAGAGATATTATAAGCGATAACGAAAAACGAGATAAAATGAAAAACGCAAAAAATATATATTATATAATACATACATGTGTGTATGCATCTGTATACACGTATATATATATATAGTATGTGCGCCCGCTCGAGTTCTCTGACGATGGACGAGCGAGCGATTGTTCATGATACTGCCAAGCGTAGACTCGAGTTTCTGTGTTTTTTAAGGGACAAAACTATAATACTCCTTTTAAATGTGTTTGAGCCACACGTACACACCACCACACCGAGCACAAGCACGTACGCGCGTGCACTGACGCATGTACACACACACACACACATACATTTACATAGACACACACACACACGCCACGAATGATTACACACGCTGATTATGTACTATATGTATGCGTATCGTGCCGCAATCTCTCTTATCTGTCTGTCTGCCAGGCTATCTTGATCTGTCCGTTTCTCCTAGGTGTCTCTTTATTTGTCTTTTTTTTTTTCTTTTTTGCCTGCATACACGTAGACGCAGACGTATGTGTAAATATTCCGGATTCTGGATCGTGATTCCGGCGATGACTACTGGGATCGTGCAAAAAATCGTGGCATGACGGTGCCCGAGGGACTGAGAAACGTTCACTCAACCGTCAGCGGGCCCAGTTCAATGGGTTTAGTCACGTTTGGAGTATTAAAGTAACGACGTCGGAACGATCAGAGGGAAAAATCGAACGCCCGTTGACACCAGAATCTTCTCAGCTAACGAACTGGCAGAAATCGAAGCTTCGCTGGAAGCATTCCAGCCGACGGAACGGCGAAAAACGAAAACCCAATCGCATCACAGGCAAAAACGCGACCTACTGTTACCATCCGAGTAGAACTTGGTTTCCAGAAGAAGTCTCCCAAAGAAGAACCGTAGAATTTGCTAATTAGATGGATAGTGACGTCCACTGAGCAGTCGCAAGAGCGTCCCAAACAGGAAATCCGAAGTCGAAGACGATGTACAGGGTGAGAGGAAAGTAGCGCGGGGGTCGAACGACATCTCGTAAACCGACCGCGGACGTGGAAAGTGAAGTCGAATGGCGTTTCTTGGAAGCCTCCGTGTCCTCGTGCCGGCTTCGCCGTAAACGTGAACGTTCTGCCTTCAGTCGAAGGCAGTCAGTCACCGTGAACGTGACGCGGACTCGTCGACCAGGTCGCTGGTCGAAGCGAGAGGGAATACGATTCTACACGGCCCGGGTTTGTAATTAGCCGACAGACGGTTGAGATACGGTATTTTCTTAATGGCGGCAACGTTCAGGCCCTGTGAGAGATAGCGTGAGTGAAAGAAAACCGTGAAGAGGAGCAGAGAGAATGAGAACGAGCGAGAGAGAGAGAGAGAGAGAGGGAGAGAGAGAACGAGAATGAAAGAATGCCACAGTGAGGAAGGTTCTTGTTATTAATCGCGAGACGGAGAGAGGATGGAGTCGTTTTTATTTATTGGATGCTGTAGAAATCGAGGAAAAAGAAGAAACGGAGGAAGCTTATAAGCTGAAGATTATTATAAATAAAGTTAAATGATTATACTTTGTTATGGTAGTTTGATGCATTATTTTTCTGGGTTTCTGATACGCGCGACGCGAGGAGACATCGCGACTCAGCTTTCGTTTTTCGATCTTTTCTCATCCCGCGCGGAATACACGATTTCTATTGTAGATAATTAATTGTTGCTCGCAGCGAGAGGATAGGGAGAGAGAGAGAGAGAGAGAGAGAGAGATGTAAGGAGCCCTGAGAATTTTAATCGAAACTCTTGCCTCTGCGTTTTTCGTACGCCCCGAATTTTCATTGCAGATCCAACCCCTTTGGACCACTGTCACGGAGAACTTTGAAAACGAATCAAACCCCCCACCCCCCCCCCCCCCCACGATTTCTCATCTTTTCGAGGCACTGCAAACATTCTTCGCGAAATTGGTCCCCTCGTTCGATCGAACGATCGAAAATTTCTTCGAGAATATTGCTCAATTTTGACGAATTAATTAAACGAGGTAACTCTTCCCCCTAGTTTTTTCGAGGAACTTGATTGAAGCCATTCGCGCGCGTATGTTTTTGAGCGTAGAACGTTCGTTCGTTTTTTCGAAATTCCATCGGTGTTACCATTCGAACGGTAGAGAGTATAATTACAGTAGGCGTAAAACGGCAATAATTTATAGTATCGTACGATAGTCGCGACTAATAGTTGAAAAATGTTTGTGAAATTAATTCGCGATCGACTCGCGATCCGCTACGATCGAGGGTGGCGGCTGCAGCGATCCAGAGCTGCAACCGCGATCGACTAGAACAAAATTTTCGGGGCTGCCAATACTCACCAAAACGTACAAACAATTTTTGATGACACTTATTGACTGTCGACAAAATATTAAACGATTAATTGATTAACGAAAAACGAGAAAAAAAACGCATTATAACTAAGAAAAATAAATAAAAAAAATAAAAAACACTAGAGCTAACATCGCTGCTAGGCGTGCGAGTAAATCTAAGGATGTGTATAGCGATGGTGGCAAATGGCGTCGAAATTAGCGGGGGAAAAGGAAGGAGGAAAGGTGACGCGTGGTTCGTTGAGTGAATCACTAATACGTAGTATCGATAATCGTACAAATTGTCCCAGATTTTTAAACGATAAACGTGATCGTTGTTTGTCGCTATAGGACCTGCCCTCGTCGGATGTGCACCCGGTCGACTTACTACTACTACTACTACTACTATTACTACTATTTATTACTATCATTGATCCTGTTACTGCTGTTATTACTACTACTAACACTAAACACTAACATTTGTACTTGCATCACGAGAAGAACGCACGCGGTTGTACACGTAAAGAATGGAGGAACGCGTACACACACTTGACACACAACTCGTACGATCGATCGAGGGAAAAAGTATAGTTGTTGGATCATAAATCGCGCTCGATTCGAAATTTACATTCGAATATATATATATATATTTCCGCGGGGAAAGAAAACGTGCTTTATAGTGAGTTATCGGAGTTAAACAATTTAGAAGTCGTACGTATGATTTATTCGGTTGATCTCTCTGCTCGACGATAGTTTAGCGTTTAACAGTTGAACGCAGTTACCCGCTTTCGTTGAAAATGTGATCACAGTTGAATTTAAATTGGTAGAAGGTATAGTTTACTATCTGTGGTTCAACCCTTTGTACTCGAGAGGAGACGTCAGCCTCGATTATGATGTATTTCCCTCGAGTTTTCTATTGAAATGGAAATTTTCTGCTGCTGGAAGACGTTGGCAATAGAAAATATCGCTAAAACGTTGCTATTTTAGCGATAATTTGTATCGTTAACATCTAGGAAGAAGTCGAGTGCGAAGGGTTACGTTAAAACTATAGTTTCCTGTGCAATCGCGCAAAAATTTCGAGCCCAATCGCTCTTTCTTTCACAGTTCGTATCGATTCGATCGGCTTAATCGTAAAGGGAGCGATCTTGAAGCACGTACATGCTGCCACTATCAATTGTATTCAATTTTATGACAACTATACTAGCTTTCTTAGCTTGTACATCGATTCTTGATAAACGTTTTACTAGCCGTAAGACGAGGACGTACAATTATGCCAACGAAACTCGATCGATCGTACGTAACACGATGTTCGACAAGCGTGCGCTTGTTTCTGAGAAAGCAGACCTCAAGCGCGTCTCGTATCTTCTACTAGCATCTATATAACGTAAACTATTGTGCATAATAATCGTAAAGTATCGAAATTAATTGTTGAACCGAGGATTTGGCGGTGGATAGTGCAAAAATCGGATGGATGGCCGATTTCTTTGGCCCCTTTTGTTAGGCGTAAGCGCGCGCGCGCACGACTTCTCTCCCGAGAAGCGACATGGCCGACGCGGCCAGACGCGTCCGCCATATTGGAGCGCGGAACTATTTAACGAATTGGTGCTTTGGAATGTATTAGACTGAAAAATTATTGTTGTACTGGTTTAGTAGAAAACGAGAAAAATGAAAAACAAAAACGCGACTACCAACGAGGGTAAAAATCGAGGGGGGAGGGGAAAAAATACCGCGTGAACGGGGAGTCCTTTTTTGCTCCGCATCATTCGTTCGTAAATATTATTTCTACTTGGAGCGTTTTATATATACATAATATATATATTATATATTCGCTAGGTTGCACACAGAGACACAGTACACACGCTTACGCGTACATACACGTGGGAACGTTCACACGGACACTTTTGCGACAGTGGTGGGAATCAGATCGCGTTTGCGATCGGAAATGTTGTTTCTAGGAGGGTTAATTTAAGGGATTATCGATGACGCGGTGTCCATCGAGAAGCCAAAGACGCGCTGAGCGTTCTCGGGACCGCGAGTTTGACGCCAAGATGGTGGACATCCTTCTATCGATGAACGAGAGTGGGAAGGGAATAAAAAATTGATCGAATTTGCAGACATTCTGCGGCAACACTTGTGATTCTAGTAGGTTAGATTTGTTACATTCGATTGTATTTCGAAATTCCTTTTAGAGGCGTATTTGTTAAAGGTCGATTCAATTTCCTCGCGGCGTTGTTCCTCAGTTTCGATGCTCGAGTTGGCCGAGTTCACGCGCGAACTTTCGAACGCTTGGAACCGGTGGCTCTCGACTTTCCTGCGAGTTTTGCGTATTGGGCTGTAGAAATTGGTCGCTGGGGGCACTCGAGGTAAAAAAAATGTGTGTACATTGTGTATATAAGCGTGACTACTTTTGGGTGAACGAGTGTCCTCGAAAAATTGTGTCAGTCGAGAGCGCTGGTTCGTAAAGAAAGTAAAAAAACAGAGGGAGAGATCGTTTAGGGTCGCGCGAAATGGTCGCATCGCCGCAATTCGTTCTCGAGGGGACGGTTGCAGGATAACCAGTACTCGCGATGGCGGCGACTACCTTTACGGATCGTTTTGCAATGTTTTAGTAGGCAAATTTTTCGATTAGGCAAAATTTTTACAGAGTCTGTTCGTTTCTAGCTAAAATGGGAGGAATGGAAGGGAGGGAGGTGAGAGTTCTCGAGGCGGACGTAGTAGCCATGTTGCGATTCCCAGCACTAATCTCACACGTGTGTATACAAACACAAAAAACGCGAGTTTGAAGAAAAAAAAAGGAAAAAAACACAAAATGGCAAGCGATACTTTGTATGTACAACAATTAGTGGTTCTGTTCGAACGGAACTAAGCGTGAACGAGCGAGTATGCCTGCAGCTTGCGAGTGTGCGTGTGTTTGCGAGACAATGGGGCGTGCGTGAGACGTAAGAAAGGGACTCGGCGTGCACTCCGCCCAGAATGTGGGAAAACGAGTCGAGATACGATGAGAAACGACGAACACATTCGTCGTACGGGTGCAGGATGATCCCTGCGAATTGGCAATGTGGCGGTGCGGTTTGACTTAATGCGCCCGTGTGCGTTTAATAGAAGTTACACGACGTAGATATTCTGCAGGCACGCGCGAACCATCGTCCCAGTCGATACAATTTGAAAATCTGCTAATTTGCGAAAATCAGAGACGAACGATTGGAAATTGGAAACGATGTTGAGGTTGAACTCGTTAGAAACGTTACAGGCAACCGATGGAATTACAGAATCGCTGTTTGGCGAAGAAGAAAGGAGAATAAAGTATGTTTTCGAGAAGCAGAAATCGTAGTACAAGAAGTCCCAGGATTTTTGATAAAAATCGTGAGACTCGAGACCAAACGATTCTGTGCTTTCGTCGCGTTGCGGTAAAAATCCCCGAATTGGTGATCGATCTTCCCCTTAAAAGTAACTGAAGCTAGATCGACAGTGACTCCAAGGAACCCCTTCGAATACCCGACAATTTTCCACCCGATAAATCCAAAACCCACGAGAAAAAGAGGAAGTATGAAACGAGGATAAAAAAGAGAGAAAAATTGCTTGAAAAAAATTCATCAATGAGGAGAGAAAGCGTGTTCGGGTATTCCCAACGAAGGGGGATCCCCTCGTGTTCACGCGTGCCTAGTAATTTACGTGTCCTCCGCGTACGACATGGTGGAGCCACATGTACATCACCAATATTATATTCTAACGATTACTAATTAAATAATGTACAATAATTTTAACGATCGCTGAGTGACGGATGATCACGACGACGATGAAGTCTTTACGCATATTAAAAAGTTTTGCACGACGAGAGAGAGAGAGAAGGATAATGGAGAAGAAGAGACGAGGGTGCGAGAGCGGGAGAGAATGAGGAGAGACGAGGGGAATACGAATCCTGAGCGTTACGAGATCAGACGACAGAGGGCAACGACGAAACCTCGATGGAAAGAGCCACGAGGTGGTCGTGTCTGTCTTTTGGATCGACTTGTATTTTTTGAAACGAGGCGGGGAAAATTATATGAAAATTGTATCGCGGAATGGACGAACACCGTTGTTGCCAGTTTGTGTTCCACGGGGTTGACTCCTCTTTTTCGAGGAACGTTCGATGGCCTCGATGAGTCTCGGTTGTGGGAAATCGTGAACGAAAATTTGCTCGTTGATTACGCGTTCCGTTAGTTTGGTAGTCTTATTTATTTAGGTCCGAAAATTTTGTGCAATTTCAGCGGAACGGCTGTTAAATTATTTATTGAAGCGACAGGTGGCGATGTTGGCTCGAAAAAGCGTCAACCTCGCGAGCAACAGTCGAGACCAGCGAATGGGCGTTCAAGAACCGCTGGCAACTCGCGGCAGCCATGTTGCGCCGCGTGGATAGCGTTGTTGTTAGACGCGTGCAAAGATTCGATCGGTTCTTTCGAAGATCATTTCAAAAGCTGTTCAAACTGTGTCGCTTCAACTGACTCGCGTTGGGTTTGAGCGAAAGGTTTAAGCGAAAGTTTGAACAAACTCCGAGCAAAGGTAACTTCAGCGTTGTTTGAACGATAGCGGTCCTCCATTGGAATAAAACTGGCAGAATTCTTTAAAAAATTTCGCAGAACATCAAAGCACAGCGTTCTCCGCGAGAATGCTGACGATCTATAACAGATTTTCCTTTCATTTCGAAACGTCTGAACATCCACGACACGACGAGTAACCATTTCAGATCGATGTCTTTGACGCGTTCCTGAATTCCCTGGAGAAGTACGCGAGTGAACGTTGTACAAGAAGGAAGACAGTTTTCCTGCGATGTTTTTAATAAAAAGAAAAATGCTACAATTTTCATTTGTTAAGCGGCATAGAATTTAAGCGCACCGATTTCGCGATCGAACGGGAACTGATTTAAAGGCTGGCATGTTCCGCGCGTCTCGATGCGCCTTGTCGAGCGAATGCAATACTGTGAACCACAACGAACGAAGGGGGCGACCATCACCCCCTTCGTTCCCAGTCGGGGGGGAAGTTCATCAGCTTTTCTGGAACGTTTATTTCATTTGACAATCGTTTCGCGACCCATCGAGAACAGCAATTCAGCAATAACCGCGAGACTCAGCGTTCAGATCGACGAAGAAACGAACCGATTTATGCTTCCAAGGCGCCCAGCGAATGGATCGTCTCGCGGACTTTTCTTTCCACCAAAAATGATCGTCGCTCGCGAATCGTGGCCGCGAAATCGTCCTGGAGAAGGGGTTCGAAGTAGAGTACAAGGAAAAACGAGGGGGGGAGGGGGTGCGAAAGGAAGAAGCGCGGATGGCGCTGCGCGATTTGCACGTCAGAATCGCGTTCACCAAACGAGACGAGTGGAGAACGACGTACCAACGAGAGGAAGAACAACAAAGTCTATCGAGTCGTTGCAAAGGATTTATTTTCCTCACGAGAATCCAAGGAGCGTTCAAAGTTTATTTTAATACGAGAAGAGCTAGAAAAGAGAGGAAGCTATTTATTTTTCTTACACAGTATTGCAAGCCGTTTCATCGGGAAACAGAGAGAGAGAGAGAGAGAGAGAGAGAGAGACATGGGGGGTGCGTTGCAAATGGCGGTGGCGAGCGGCGACGGATATTCGGGAACGATCGATCGTCGAGCCGATCAGAACACGGCGTTGATCGATGTAGCGTGAGAGGGCGATGGTGGACAGAGTGCGTGGCGCGCGAGTGAGAGGGAGAGAGACAGAGGTGAACCACAGAAGCCATAGAGTTCAAAGAGAGTGCATTGTGTATATATAAAAAGAAGCAGGGACGAAGAAACGCGAAACGAGCCGTGAAATACAGAGGGTAAACCGAACGACACCTTTGTAAATTAGCTTTGTACATTCTAAACCCACCACCACCCCCCCCCCCAAACCCACGACCTTGTTTTTTGTTTCACCGTTGCTGAACGAACGATGGAGGAGGTTTGTCCGTGTTTCAGACGATTTCCCGTCGTTTTCAGAAAGATCGCGAACGAAGAGAGCTCTCAGACAGAGGAACGACGAGAACGTTAACCGCGGAGATAGTCCAACTCGTTTGTAGACGTTGTAACGATTGCTTTTCTGAACGTTTCCGAGAGATTCGATCCAATTTTTTCGTGGCTTTCCGTTCGGAACACATCCGTAGCGTTTAAGGGTATACAAAGTGGGGTGAAAAAAAAAAAACAGGAGAGAAAACAAAAGTGGGAGGAAATAAAATTGCTGGCAATTTCAAGGATTTTATCAACCATAAATATATTTTACTACCTGTAAGTACACCTCCTCGCGTGACGACAAATGAAAATCGAAAGTGAATACGAAACGTGGACGACAGTTTACTTTGTGGGCTTGTTTCGACCGAGTTCGAGGCGAATGGGAATGCGTTGTCCATCGTCGACGTTTCCGTCTCGAGGCTCTGTTATGTATATAAATACACATATTGCATAATATACATACGTACGCGTACGTACATATATAAACATATATATTTTTCTGGAAGAAAAGAAGTAGAGAAAAAAAAAGAATACGAAGAAGAGGAACAGAACAAATGAGTAACCGCAAAGACGTATCCGACCTCGTGGACGCAATAAGAAATTCGTTGTAATCGATTACGCATGGGCATCAGGGTGTAGTTTAAATAGAGAGATTAGAGAGAAAGAGAGCGAGCGAACGAGAGAGAGAAAGAGAGGGAGAGAGAGAGGCAGAGAGAAAGAGAAACATATATAAAGAGATGACTATTTTTTTGAGAGAAACACGCTAGTAAAAAAAAAAAAAAAAAGAAACCAAAGGGGATGCTTCGATTAGAAGCAAATTGGAAATTGATTTACGTGTCCTGTTAAGATCGAACGGTTCGTTATTTTAACTCCATTCTCTGTCTGCGGGTTCGCGCGATGTTCCAGAAACGTTATTGAACGGAAAAGCAAATGGAAACCTTCGTGCGTTCTGTGTGGCGTTGAATAAACGACGAGTTGTTTCGCATCAATTATCTCATTGCCCGTGTAGACTGTAAATCGTACGGAATTCATGATATCGATACCCAATGGCGCGAGATTTAACCGATAAGTTGATTAGAATTACAAATCTCGGTGTAAAAGGTGTAACTGTAATCGATTCAGCAAGATTTCACAGGCGACAAGCTTTTAGCGGCAGGATCAATTTTTCTTTCGATAAACGCGAGCTTCTCGAACGATGAAACGCATCGGGAAACGTTCTTTCTCGGAATCAAAGCGAAGCATCGATCGCAAACGAACGTGGAAGAGGGATAACGTTGACAAAGCTCCTCCTGGTGTAATCGTTTTACGAAAACGAGAAGAAGAAACACCCGCTGCATGTACATAGACCGGAAGACCGCTGGTAGCCATATTGTTATACGCGATTAATTGGACGACTTGGTCGAGTCGACTGATGTTCTTTCTCTTCTTTACTTTCTCTCACTGAACACGCGAGGCGAGTTGGAATTAATTCTGCGTTCCAATCGTTCGAAAAATATTCTTCGCATTTTGTAAATTAATTTATTTCTCTTCCAATTATATATAATATATATATATATATATAAATATACATAAATTATATACAGTTTCGAATGAAATTCGAACGACGAGTATAGATTTAATTTATTCCCTTATGTAAAATATACATTTCTATTTTAATTGTTATCCATTATTTACTAACAACGATACCACCACTTTTTATCGTTACGTTTAACTGCGTCGCCTGCTCGCGACGAATCGTTCTCTTTTAATTAAATTATACAGCGTGTACAGACTTTCCACCGACTATGTGAATTCCTTGTAAATTCTACGAAGGGGCGGTCCGACCGGAAGTGAGAGAAAGAGAAAGAGGGAGAGCCCTCTGTCTGTTGTATATTGTTTTTATTTCCACCTTTTTTACACGAAACAAAGCGAGATCGGTATTGACCGTGCTATGTATGGATGATATGTTCCAATATAGAATAAATCTTTCAACAAATATCCGATTCTTATTGAATTCCTCTCGATTTGTCGATCGCGTTCGAGCAAAAATCGGAAGAGGACCTCCTCGTGTCTATTCCCCTAATTAAGATCCCTCTGGATCCACCAGTAACCCTTCGCGCTCGACGTTTTCCCAGCAGTTCTCTGTTGCTGACAAAAATTGGTAATAGAAACCATTACCAAGCAATTCTCCAGCGATAGAAGATTTCCATTTCGATAGAAAACTTTGGCGAAACATGCGTGTTTCAAAAAGTTTTTAATCCTAGTGATCGATTCCCTCAGACGCGACGTCCGAGCGCAAAGGGTTGACAAGGGAGGAGGAAGATGGCGGTGAATAAAATACTCAGTAACTGTTGTTTATCTCGTTTTTATTCCCTTCGATCGAAAAAATTTATATTAGACTCGTCCATGACGAGGTGAACCACACACAAATACGATTATACACGATTAAGACGTATCCTTTGTACGCGCATGTAGCGTCTGTCCGTTGGATTTTAGGCTGACACCACGGCCAGCTGTTTCTCACAGTGATTTCCGTTTACAGGCACACTCCGCGCATGCGTACAGCGCGGAGCAACCCTTTACCGACCCGAGGAGCGTGGCCACCACGATGAACCACGTGGAAATAAAAGTCTTTTGCGGTTCCATCGTGGACAACGGTCGATACCACGATGACAGGTTCCTCGAGGGACTCGACGCCGCAACATCTCATTCCTCTTCTTTTAATTCCAGCGTTACCTGCGATCGCGCGAAACGGAAACGATCGACTGGACGGTTCTTGCTTGAACTTATCCATTGGAACAATTAAGAACGCCGCCAAATGCGAAACAGATTTAACATTTCTAGCCTACCAAACGTTGCACTTCTGCGTTGGATTCATTGGCGAGCCAGGTGGACAGCCGTAGGCCCTGGCGAAGTCCTCGCTGTTGGACAGAGGGCCCAGGACCCGTATGGGGCCTGGCGAGTGAACGCTGCTTCGAATCTTCGTCAGTGCGTCCTCTGGCCTCATGGAGCCGCACCAAATCTGAGCGTAGTTCAAGAAGAACAGCTGGTCGTGGGTGAGAGCGACACCAGGGAGCAGTGGTTCCTCTCCGTGCACCGACACCCACTTCTTGTACGCCTGGAAGAAGGGGAAATCGTGGACGAAACGCTGTTAAACAAGACCAATAGAACGCAAAACAACGAATGGAACAACTTACACGAAATGATTGCTTCAGTCCTCCGTTGTCAGCGATATTCTCGCCCTGAGTCATCCTACCATTGATGTACAGATCGACTTCCTGCAGTTTGTATCTGGAGTATTGATCCACGATGCACTGGGCGCGTTCTCTGAACGCCTTCACGGTGGCGTTGTTCCACCATTGCATCATGTTCCCGTCCTTGTCGAACTGGCGCCCCTTGTCGTCGAAACCATGGGTGATCTCGTGGCCAATAACCACCCCGATGCCGCCGTAGTTCAACGACTTTGGGAAGTGTTGCGAGTAGAAGAGCGGCTGGAGAATCCCTGCTGGAAAGACTGGAACGAAAACTGGTATAGTCGAATGATCAGCTGGACGTCGACTGGACGATCGTGGAAAATCAGTATACCAATGTCGTTTTTGTTGGGATTGTAGAAGGCGTTCACCACGGCTGGCTCGGTGGACCACTTGTCCTTGTCGACTGGCTTCCGCAGTTTCTCCAAATTCTGATAAGCATCGTACTTGAGCACGGCCAGCACGTTCTCAAGGAAATGATTCTCCGTGATGTTCAACTGTGCAATTAAGAGCGAACAATAGCCTCCACGCGGTTGAAAGATGGCGAGATAAATGCGTACCATCACGTATTCCTTGGACAGTTCCACTGGGTCCTTCAAAAACTCGGGGTAACCGATCCTCTCGTTCATGGAGTCAGCTTTGCTCTTGGCCACGGCTCTGGTCTCGTTGTCCATCCAATGGTTCTCCGCCAGTAGCTCGTTGAACGCCTCTCGTATCGTGTGTATCATCTCGAGTGCCGTCTCCTGGAAGGTAATTCATCCTCCAGAACCATCAATAATTAACAGAATCGCGATCGAGGCGACCTGGGAGCCTACGACCTAGCGTCTGAGTCCTCTGAGAGGTACTCAGTGGCGATATTCATCTATTTCCTGAGATAACTGGCTAGAAAAGTCACCTTGCTTTCGTGATTGAAGTTGTCGCGAATGAAAAGAGCACCCACAGCCATACCCAGCTTCTTGTTCGTCCACTCGACGCACTGGGACCATCTGTTCCTCTCGCTTAGTATGCCCAACAAGATTTTACGGAACTCGACCCTCTTCTGCTGGTACTCGTCGATCATGTGAGGCATTATCGACATCACCAATCGCCACAGAATGTAATTGTGCAGAGTTCTGTAAAAAACGTTTCCGTTTCGATCGATACTGTACTTCGTTGTTGTCTACAAAATCGTTCGCTGGTACCTGCGATCGGTTCTTTGAACGATACTGCCCATTCTGACGAAATACGGCATTGCGTACGCAACGATGGGCTCCTCTTCCGTGATCGGGGCTCTGATGAACTCTTGGAGGTACGCGCGCCATTTTAGTTGCGGGATTTCGCGCTGCAGCTCGCCCAGCGTCAGCTTCCGATAAATGGCGGACGTGTCGTGCCTGTCAGCCTCTGGTATCGACGACTGAGAGTTGATTTAAACAGTAATTTAAGTTATTCGTTATTCGAGACACTGTTTTGTGCATTTTATGCATCATGTAGCCCTACATTAGCCAACTGTTTCTCCAGATTGATCACACGATCGAACTCGTCCGCAGCGGTCTGAGGATTCGCACCCAGCAGCACAGCAACGTTCGTCATGTAACGATGGTACGCCTTCAGCTGCGCCTCGCTGCTCTTCTTTAAGTAATAGTCCCTGCTGGGCAACGCCAACTGCATTTGGTCCAGCTGAGGAAAAGATTCATTGAAAGTCAAGTGAAACAGCCCATCTCCAACTGCAAGCTTCAGCTTTGTCTTCGTTCGAAGAAAGAGAACAGACAGAAGAGGCAATTATTCGTCACTTTTAATCGACTCAGATCAATTTAGGAACTCGAGATGTTCGACGCGCGACCGCTTCTACACACGACGTACAATATAAATCCCATTTTTATACTCTGCAGTCATCGACCAAGGGGCCTTACTTTGCCGGCGCACCTGGAGGATGTTGGCTGAGGAGTTCTTGTCATCTGGACCGACCCACTGTTCCAGAAACACACCCTCGTTGTACTCGCCGCGTAGTCGACCAAGGAGAACCTCGACAGGATACGGTGGAGCCTTCCAGGAGGACCCAACCACCGCTGGCCAGCCGCCCAACAGCTCCAGAGTCTTCTTCAGCGGAAGGTCCCCTATCTCCCTTATACGAGCTGCGAAAACGAGCGACTAAAGACACTCTCCGAACGTAGAAACATTGTCTGAAGTGTGGCTGTGTTTCGTGGACGAGGAAAATAAGATACAGGCAACCCTTTTTCTTTTACCACACGGTTGCAACGCTCGTCGTCGACATTGGTATGCAACTCTTTTAGAAGACAGTTGCAACGCTTATCGTCGACATTGGTACGCAACTTTTTTACAAGACGCTTGCAACGCTTATCGTCAACATTGATACGTAATTCTTTACGACACAATTGCAACGCTGGTCGTCGACTTTGATACGCAACTTTTTTACGAGAAGGTTGCAATGCTTATCGTCAACATTGATACGTAATTCTTTACGACACAATTGCAACGCTGGTCGTCGACTTTGATACGCAACTTTTTTACGAGAAGGTTGCAACGCTTGTCGACAACATTGATACGCAGCTCTTTGCGACATGGTTGCAACGCTTATCGTCAACGTTGATACGTAATTCTTTACGACACAATTGCAACGCTTGTCGTCGATACGCAGCTCTTTTACGACACTGTTACAACGCTCGTCATCGACATAGATATGCAACTGAAGATACGAGACGACGACACGCTACGAAGATACGCGACAAGTGGACGCGTATCTTCAGAGGACCACGTCACAAGTGGAACAGAATATCTTTTTATACTGTTTCTGATTGCAAATTGACGATGTTACCATACTTATTGGCACAGTATTTCACGAGAGGGTTGCCTGTACGCGTCTGGAAATAATGTTCGTTGTACCCACGGATGTCCATGCACGATTTGTAGAACATCTTCGCCTTCAGAGTGGCGTTGTTGTCCTCGTGATTGGGCGGCTCCTCGAGGATACGCTTCAGAATCACCTGCAGCTGATCTGCCAGCACCCCAAACGTGCTGATCGAACTTCGATCGTCTGGGATCACGTGGCGACGGTTCCACGTGCCGCACGCGAACTGGAAGAAATTCACGCAGGGCTCCGCCGTCCGATCCATCGCAGACAGCAGGCTGGCGGCTGAAATCGATCAGACGTTTGCGAGGGTGAACGTAAAACAGCGACTCAACGTTTCTACAAGCGAAACTACGCGCGCCAGCGAAGCGAGCACGGAAAAATAACAAACAATTTCACGGAGGAGACACAGGAAGCAGTGATCGAGCGTCTCGACGAAGGAAGATCGAAATTTTCAAGCGCAGCCGTTCGCGGAGAACAATATCGGCGATATTAAGTTCTGAAACTGATATCGATTCCAGTGTCCTTATGCGAGAACATAAAATTGCGCTGTCACGAGCAGGAAATTGAATTTCAGTAGCAGCGAGGAACAGAGGCGTCGCGACGTAATAAGATGCAAATATTAGAAAAAGGAAGGCGAGGAAGGGGGGTTTGAAGGAACGATTCGACGTTCTTTTTGTTTCACCCTCTTAGACACCCGATTACACGGCTCGAGTGTTTCATAGGTCTCAGCGCGAGGGGTTAATCCAAATCGTTCGATTGCAGGGTGAGTTTTACCGCCGTCTAATCGAGTGAAGAAGCTGTAACGAGGCCAGCCGTGACCTCAGGATTAATTGCATCGCCGCTGGATTATCTTTAACGATTAACCGCCCCGTTTTAATCCGATACCCCGTGCGCGACCATATTTCACGACGCTTAAAGCGGAGAAGACAGATCCTCCCCCTAATACTTTATAAATCGTACTTTTCGTTCAGTTTATTTTCCACTCGAAACGCTTCTCTGGAAGCCTCGATAATTAGCATCGCGTTTCGAAATGTTTCCCTAATTGAATTCCACGGAAACACGAGCGCAGAGTTTTTACGCACTCGACGGAGGGGCTGTTTTTTTAAGCAACATTAAATTCAGGTCGAGCGTCGTTTTTCCTCTTCCCTTTTATCGTCCCTTTGCCAAGGGTTGCTTCATTCAGAACTAATTGAGAGCCATCAACGAAGTCTAATTGCACTCTCCGCGTATTTTCCAAAATTTTCCATCGATAACTGAACGATTAAACAATTTGTATCGTCGCTACTTGTACTTTGTTTCTGATCAACGTCAGCGGGTCTCGAATCCCCAGAAAATTCACGCACGCGATGGCAGCGTACTTTTAGACTTGGCAATTTACTCGAGAGACACAGCCAGCTGATGAATAATCGAGCGCCTCTCCATTAAGTCCCGAGCGATGGCGGATAAATAAATGATCGCGGATCGCGAGTGGTTAATCGCGCTGGAAAGACGTCGAGATACTTTTATCTCACAAAATCGCCAACGACACGCTGTACACGTCAGTTGACAATTATCACAGAAGTAAGAATGACGCGCTTGACACGTCAACTGAGATTGTTTGCCAGAGCAAGGTTTCTGATCGCGTTGCATCGCGTACAGTTATCGATATGCAACCTTATTCAGTGTCTGTGAATTTCTTGCCAGCGCACCCTTTGCTTTGAAATTTTCTGTTGCAGGGATGCGTTAGCAATAGATACTATTGTTAAAGTAGTTAGTATTGCTAATATTTCTATTGTAGTTTCTACTTATGGTTTCTATTGAAAATATTGTTGGGGTAGTTACTATTGCTAATATTTCTATTGTAGTTTCTATTTCTAGTTTCTACTTATAGTTTCTATTGAAAATATTGTTAAAGTAGTTACTATTGCTAATATTGCAATAGCTTCCACTGTTAATATTGCAATAGTTTCCATTGCTAATATTGCAATAGCTTCCACTGTTAATATTGCAATAGTTTCCATTGCTAATATTGCAATAGCTTCCACTGTCAATATTGCAATAGTTTCCTTTGCTAATATTGCAATACTTTCCATTGCTAATATTGCTAATATTGCAATAGTTTCCTTTGCTAATATTGCAATACTTTCCATTGCTAATATTGCTAATATTGCAATAGTTTCCTTTGCTAATATTGCAATACTTTCCATTGCTAATATTGCTAATATTGCAATAGCTTCCACTGTCAATATTGCAATAGTTTCCTTTGCTAATATTGCAATACTTTCCATTGCTAATATTGCTAATATTGCAATAGTTTCCTTTGCTAATATTGTAATACTTTCCATTGCTAATATTGCTAATATTGCAATAGTTTCCTTTGCTAATATTGCAATACTTTCCATTGCTAATATTGCTAATATTGCAATAGTTTCCTTTGCTAATATTGCAATACTTTCCATTGCTAATATTGCTAACATTGCAATAGCTTCCACTGTCAATATTGCAATAGTTTCCATTGCTAATATTGCAATAGCTTCCACTGTCAATATTGCAATAGTTTCCATTGCTAATATTGCAATAGCTTCCACTGTCAATATTGCAATAGTTTCCATTGCTAATATTGCAATAGCTTCCACTGTCGATATTGCAATAGTTTTCATTGCTAATATTGCAATAGCTTCCACTGTCAATATTGCAATAGTTTCCATTGCTAATATTGCAAGACCTTCCATTGCTAATATTGCTAACATTGCAATACTTTCCATTACTAATATTTCAATATTCTCCATCACTAACATTGCAATACTTTCTATCCCTAACATTGCAATAATTTCCATCGCAAACATTGCTATTTTAACAACAATTTCCATCGCTAACATTGCTATTTTACCAATTTAGTCCCTATTACCACCATTCTCCACCGAAATGGGGAATTTTCTGTCGCTGACGAGCGCGGAGGGTTGAAACCGTGTCGTCGACGGGCCAAATTCGACGTTGAGAAATGAAAATCGGATCGCGTCGGCCCTGGCCCTCGGTCAACAGGCAATTCCACGTGGGGGGAGCCTGGTTAATCCGATTTGCCAGGCACGCGTTTGTCGCGGGACGACGCAATTCCGGGCCAGCCCACCAATCAGTTCGCGCTGATCTGATTCCATTTTGGCTCGCGCCGGATATTGCCAGGCGATATTTCACCGCGATCGATTTTTCACCCCTACCCATCGATTTCGACACCGTCCACGCGATTTCTCACGCTCGCCAGCCGAGAACAACGTCGAAAGCGCGAAATGAAATCGTTCGCCTACCTGTCCTGATGCATTCCTCCGTCATGCAGACGTTCGGTCCTGAAACAAAGAGAAACACGCGTCTTCAGTCGATTACGGCCCTGTAATTAATTTGAAGAACGTTCGACAATTTTCTACGTCATCGAAACAGACCCACAGAGCATTAAACGACAATAAAAAGCAATTTTCCGCTGCGATGAACGCGACTCCGTTGTCTCTGTTCGCCGCAGGCGGCGACGAGATAAAGGAACAGCATTTCCATTCTTGTTCTCGAGCAACATGTTTCTTCTTTTACCACGACGGAGACAAACGGCTAGTCGATCGAAAATATAATTGTTTTCGCGGCGACAAAGGCGGTTCGCAGACGTCCGTTGAATGTTCTTAACATTTGGGTCTGTTTTCACTCTATCCAGTAAATTCTGCTATGAAATTTCAATGTGATTAATTGAACAGTTCAATTAAAACCGGTGTCTTTTTTCAGGACACCTTCGTGTACAGTAAAAGCGATTAATTTGACCAGCGGATACGAGGTAACAACAGCTATTTCGAGTAAAACTTGATAACCTCGACTCGATTCGATTCGATTCGGCTGATCGATGCTCGTTTCTGACACGAGCGGTTAAACATTGAGAGCCCACCGCTGTCTCTCTTCCTCTCGCGGTTCTCCATTCTCCTCGTCGCTTCGCAATCGACACTTGTACGATTGATATCTCGGACAAATACCAAAGAACACGCTCTTCCAAAGAATTATATAATCGAAACGTAGAGCTGAATTTTTCCATAACGAAACGGGTCTCTCGATTTGGCGCGCGAATTAATTTCCAAGCGATCTGATTCGACAGCGGACGATATCTTCCTCCGAACGTTTTTATTGTCTAACGAAACTTTCGCAATCAAGACGGAAGATTACTTGCCTCGAAGAAAAAAAAGAAAAGAAAAGTTAATCGAGTAATTTCTCGCGAGGACGCGCCGTTTTCCGCAGCCGTCCTTTAAAAGCGCTTCCTCGCGCGTAAAGTTGTAATTAAACTCCGACTGGAAGAAGTTCCGCGGGACGCAAGATTGCCAGGGATGCCTCGCGAAAGCGGGGCGAACTTTTCAATAAAAGTTTCGGACATTTTGTTTAGTCCATCCGCGTCGCGCTTCACGCTCCGTTAACAGTCGCCACGCGCGTTAAAACTCGATCGAGATGCTCGAGCTAACAGGAAACCTCGTTTCGAATCGAGAATCTAGCCGGAGACTTCAAAACTGGAAGTTAAAAATGAGTAACCTCGACTTTCGTTACCCAAACGCTTCTGAAACGCCAACCTCGAGCAGCCAGAAACTTACTCTGCCCTCAAACACAAGTCGTCCAACCTGATACGTACGAATGAACGATTCGATTTTGATCTCGTCCGCTTCGACGCGAAACGAATTCACATTAATTCCGCGTCAATCATCGAATCTAGCGCTGAAATGGCTGTTAAACTGGCGTTCCTTGCCGCCTGGGCTGCGCGATGGCTGAATCTGCCGCGCAATCGGACCCTAACTCACTCTAATTCGACGCCAATCTTCGGATCAGCTCGATGGACCCGTGTATTACTGTTCTTCGACACCTCGAGCCACGTTTCGAATCGTGGCGAGCACACGCCGCGGTCATTCAATTAACCGAGCCGACGTCCCCTAGGACTGATTCAACTTACTCCTCTCCTGCACGCATTGGCGGCTCGTGGTCAACGCCAGCAGCAGCGGGATGAAGAAACAAGTGGCCAGGAACACGATGGCCAGCGCGCGGAGCAATTGCTGGCTCCTGCTGCTTCCGGGATGCTGGAGCACCGTGGTCGTGGTGTTTCCGCAGGGACCATACGTCACCTGTCGAGCAGAGAAAATTTCGCGTGTCCTTAATTGGGCCAGAATTTTAATTAGAACTTCCAAGCTTTCTTGGTTAGTTAAGAAAGATTTTGTTTTTTGATAAAACGCGGGTGCTGGATGACACCTTTTATCGTTGTTCGTCGCGCGTTTAGAAATGGAAGAACGTGTCTTGTTTATTCGAGGTTATTCGATTTCCACGGTGCAAGAGCTATAAGAATATCGACGCGGCCATAAATCGTGACTGTATTGGGTTTGCAATAAACCGCTGCGGACGTCCCCCGTCGCGTTTCGAAGTCTTTCATAAACGTACGACGATCGCGAAGAACCTTGCCAATTTCGCTCCACAAAACATCTCCCCTATTATCAAGTTTATTGTCATTTATTATTCCATTCATGGTATATGGACGGCTGTACGGTCGCCTATACAGTCGTCGGTCGCTGGCGATCGCTGCCAGAACGTATCCTCGACTTTGTCGTTCAATCAGAAGGCAGACGACGCGTTAATTAAAAATATCTACCAGCAGCCTTGCGGAAAACCCGCGTCCATCTTCGATCGAACGTTATCAACCACTCCCGATCCCACTGCCCTTTAAATCGAACGATTCTCGCGACGTCTACGCTAATCTATCGTCGTGCAAACCCCAGCAGCGACAGGGGTAGCCCAGTGAAGTCTCTCACCTGAAGAGGACTGGTCGCTGGCGCCTCCTGACCCGACACAGGCGATATCTCGTTCTGCTCGCTGATCACGCTCGCCCTCAGGTACCCGTTGCTGGTTTCAGCCTTCATCCTATCCAAACCCCTCGACGAATCCCTGGATCAACTGCAGCTGCTGGACGCTGGTCCGAATTTCAACGGCGGAACTGTGTCAACGACCGTTCCAACGTTGACATCGCGGCTGCTCTCGATCCGGCCCAGCCAATCGACCATCGATCGATCCTCCACTGCCGCCGGAAACTCGCCCCACGGAACCCCTTCCCGAATCTCGCCACGCACTCGTTTATCCAATCACTCGTCCAGAGGTGGCAGACGCGCGCCCCAGCGATCCTCTCGTTCGCGTCCCGACGTGCGAAAGATCGAACGAGGCTGCCCTCGTGACGATCGATGAAGAAGTCGACGATTGGCCGGCGAATCCGCGACGCGAAACGTTAGGGATTGGCGACTCGGCGAGAGAGGTCAGCCGGCTTTTCTGTTCCGAAAGGACCTGTGACTGCCGTGCTACTGACGAATACCACCGACACCTAGTCACTCTCGCAACCACCTCCGTTGTCCCTGCCCCCTCCACTCCCACCCTTTTGCTCACCCTCAACCCTCGATTTTGTTTACAACGTCGGTCGCCGCGGGTCGAGCAGCTGCCGCGAGGGTTGCAAATGCGTGGATCATCGTCTGTTCTGCGAGGAACTTTTTCAAAAACCACGTACAATACGAGAATTCAGGGGAATTGATGGCTGATGCTTGGTTTCGTAGAAAATTCGACAACGAGAAGGATCAATTGGAAAGATTGTACGATTTCCTCTCGGAGAGTCGCGAAGACAAAACGGGGTGGGTTTTTTTTTTAGCGGATCTTCGGATAATTGTTCGTGAAACGTGGTGTAACCGTTTCTCGAGCACACGCGACCGCTTTTACCTGGGGTGACACGGTTCGTTGATCAGAGGGGTGCGTACATCGACTTGGTCATTTATTTGCTCCACAAATTCACCTTCCTCGACGTTCCACCCCCCTTCCCTAGCCGTTCCCTCGGACATTTTCGCGTTGCCAATTTTCTCCCGTTCGTACAGGCTCGAGACAACGCTCTGTAAATAAACACCACGAATTTTCTCGTCATTTCGCGAAGCTAATTTTGTAATGAACTATTTTCCACGAATTAATTGTTAATTTCGAAACAGAGTGTCAGGGAAAAATTAGATTTGTCCAACGTTCAAGCGACTGATTGGCAGTCTGTCGTCGAACGAAGATGTTGTTTGTACAGCTTTAGCATCGATCGGTGTCTCCGTTTCTCTATTAATATCTCTAGTTTATATCAATTGATGTGGTACCGAGCGTAGTTATTTTCGAAACTTGCATAAGATTTCGTTAAACCGCAGGGAAACGTGGAATTTTGGTTGAACGAGATCTCCTCGATCGCGAGACTAGATGAGAGATTATTCAGAGCACCGTTTATTCTTTCAGCGATCCATTTTCTACACCCCCTCGGAATTTTCCACGGTGCACCAGAAATTTATTTCACGCGCGACGGAAGTGGTGTCGAACGTTAAACACATTTTAAGGCCACTTGTTTACTGGAGTACATGCAACAAGCGGTTGATCAGGCTTACCGCGTTATTGATGAATATTTGCAGTGCACTTTGCTGCAACGAAACGGGGGTAGGGGGTGCGTTTAGTCGAATGACTGAACGACCTAGGAAATTTAGCGCAGCGAGCATTTTCTCCGGGTAATTAGACGAGCTAATAAACTTGTGGTTAATAGCGTCAGAGTTAAAAGGGTTAAACGATTAAAGACGGCAATAAACGAAAAAATATATTCAAAATGGAATTAACGAAATTTCATGAAAATAGAAACATGGCAATGGATGTTTTGTATCGAATGAATTATTAATTATTGGATGCAATAACAGTGACTATAAATTTGAAACGATTCATTTTACCTTTCGACCGAGCAGTTAATCCAAATACGTTCCAGAATTCCACTTGAACGAAATTCGTGTCACAGGATGGAAGGGTGGCGTGCTGAGTGCCACCCTCTCGAGCATCCCCAATTGTTTACGCGATATCACCGATGCAACAAGCGGCATCCCAAATTCGATGCGTTATTCGAACAGCCACCGTCACTCTGGGATCCACGGAACACAACGACGAACAATTTGTCTCACGAGTACCTCAAAACAATCACCCCAATTGCAGTCACTGACGGAAAAGAAAAGAAGAAATTTCGTGTTAATTCTCACGCTTTTCAACCGAGAAATAAGACGAGATGCAGTTGCTGTTTAATTGTTTAACGAACAGAGCAGATTTCCTTGTTCAAAAGCAGGTACAAAAATATGAGAACCGCAGCGAACTTGAAAACGTTCTTCCTCCCGTCGATTTCGAATTTAACGTCTGCATTTTCGTGGACGCGACGATTCTTGTTATTCTACGAACTATTTCTCGAGATGTAAAAGCGAGTGGAAGAAAAAAAAAAACGCGAACACGGACGACGGTCAATGCTGGACTGGCGATGGAATTTCGGCGCGGCTGCGCCCCTCGCGTGACGGCGCAGGCTTTCCATTTTTTTTCGCGGACATGTTGCACGTTTTTCGAACGTTCTCAGAGCGTCGAGTTGATCCCAGATCCCGACGAGCGTCTGGAATTTTTTTCCCCTCCACCCTCGGAGAATTGGTCAATTTTTCAAGCGTCGCTAATGAATTTGTTTAGTGGAAACGTGCTAATGAGGATGTGCAGCTTTATAGTGTTTACCGTTAAACACAATAGAGTTCGTTTGCGCGGTGGAATAATGGGAAAGGCAAATTCGCTGACTTTTCTTTTATGTTGCAGGGATGGACGGATTTGCCAAGCAGAGGAACATTTGGGAATGCGTGGGAACGAAATTTCTTGAAACGATTCGAGTGAGTAAACACAGCAAAAGACTATCTCGCTTAATTTACGAGGAAAGAAAAGAATGGAAGTGGAAATTGCAGGATGGAATCTTTGAAAAGAACGGAAAATAGGGTCTCTCGGTTTTTGGGGAAACTCAACGTTCTTCTCGACGAAATCCTCTCCAGATTCCCTTACCATTGTCTCTGTTTCCCTTTTTATTTATCGTCATCCACTTGCTGTTGCTGCCGTGGCTGCAACTGCGTTTCACTAGGCTGTTGCTGCTGGAAGTCGATATCAAGCATGCGCCGTCATTGTGAATTCACGTCATTATCCTAATCTTGAGCAGTCACGCAATAATTCCCCACTCGTTAACAGCCCAATAACTCGGTTCTATTAAAAACTTCAAAATCAATCGGATCGCGTCCGACACTCTGCCTCGAAGGATATTTAAAACCTGGCGATCCAGTTCCACCGAATCCATCCCCCTTCTTTTGAAATTTTCAGGCCAGAAATGCGGATAATGTAACGCGTGCGTTCAGGACGAAATGCGTGATCCACGATGACGTCGAGAGATGTTTGTTGAACGTTGCGACGAATTTGCAGCCTGTTTTTGAATTATTGAACAGAGGTGACGCAACGACGAGACGCGCGTGGAATACATTAAACGATACGCAAAAGGCGGTCGCCCTGACGACAACGTTAAAATGCAAGACAGCGATCCGCGCACGGCGGATGACCTATGTGGGTGACACAATAATGATAATTATCGGCATTGTATTTAGCGTGCGCCATTCAGAGTCCGTGTCATCGAATCTGCGGATCAAACATGCAATTGGGATCGCCCCCCAGCCCTGTCCCCTCGTTTTTACACCCCTGCGCGAACACATCGCGCGAGAACGTCCTCGAATTAGCAGGAAACTTCGAAATTCTTTTGCCTCATTATAAATCGCACTACAATTCGATCAATTTCGCAAATTCTATATTGCACAAAATACTTTCGCGTAATCTCATTACTGATAAGTTCGTTATCGCCAACATTGTATACATTTCCAAGTAATCTGTGGGAAAAAAAGTAATAATGTTAAAGTCCACTCATAAAGCGTAGAATCAGTTAACTTGTTACTCTCGATACTAAAATAGTTGCGATTGTCAGCTGCTGTCAGTGTTGCGGTCAATGAGCAATGAAAAGGGAATACGCCATTCAAGGTAAAGAAAACTGATCGTATCTACCTGTAATTACAAACTCGTGCGCTATAAAACTAACGCTCGCGTTATTATTCATCGTCCGTTTCGATCATAAATTCTATTTCTTCCGAATCCCTCTCTGCGCTTTAAGACAAGACTATTAGAAACTGTGTTTCGCATAAAACTACCAACTAACAGCGTTCAATATTCCCGCGCCCTTTGTTCTCCCTAGCAACGAAACGTCGCCCTATCTAGTAACTTTTCTCCCTCGCAAATTCCACAAATCACTGCCATAAAATACGCTGCACCATCCAAAACTCGGCTCCCAAAAATCGATCAGACTTCTAGAGACGATCGTCGATCCCAAAAATCGCAACGAAAACCATCGAGTCGAGCCACGAGTGTCTCGATGCAGTTCGATCGATTCGCGCAACGCGTAAGATGGCGCCCTCTGAACGGCTGGCATCCAGCTGCACTCGCTCGTTGCATGGTCCGTGGCAGTATGCGGGCCTGTGTTTTCTCGGCCAGTTCGGTTTCTCGTAGCTCGCGCGCGTGGCTGCAGTCGAAATTCCGTATAATCGACGGGGAAAAATGCGACGGGCCCGGCGCGCATCGTGCGAGGACGCGCGACCCGACGCCCTCGCCTGAGGGGGCACCGCGACGCGGACACCAGCGGATCGCGCGCGCGCGATTTTTAGGTTAAAACCGTACGCGGCCGCGCAACAATG
This sequence comes from Xylocopa violacea, assembly GCA_963969225.1. Taxonomy (NCBI): domain Eukaryota; kingdom Metazoa; phylum Arthropoda; class Insecta; order Hymenoptera; family Apidae; genus Xylocopa; species Xylocopa violacea. The sequence continues at coordinate 36,772,689 of CAXAJV010000004.1, read as the reverse complement.
CGCTGCGTGAGAAATTCGCACGGTGAAAGTCTGTGGGACGCGGTGCGAGCGGAATTACGAGCAAGCGAACGTCGTCGGGGCCACCCGGCCGCCTTCTGACCGTCCATCTCGTCTGGGGCCCGTGTGTGATCGTCGCGCAGCAACGGAGTGGGACGGACAAAGAGAGGCGAAAAAAAAGATATGCCGTAGCCGCTCGAGTGGAGATGATTCCGCTCGAGTTTCGCGGAATTTCGTTGGAACGATTTCGTATAGGGTTTCCGCGCGTCGCACATGCATCGAGGGACCGTAAACAGATTCGCTTCGCGACGAACATGCGCGCCGTTGGAACGGATACGTAACTACTCTCGAGACTGTTTTCCTCCGTTGAAAGGTAATCGATTAATTTTTTTTCCCCCTTTTTCCGTTTCAGCTCCGCTCGCGAGGACTCGAATCTATTTTCCCCTGTTTCTCCGCTCTTTCCCCTGGCACGGATGGTATTTTTACCGGGCCACGGACTCTTTGTTTGGCTGGTTGTGGTGTGCGCATTTTTTGTTGTTGTTTGCCTGTGTCCCTTTTTCTTTTCACGGGACTGATCGTCGCTCGATGCACTCGTTTTGTAGCGATCTGTGAACGATTATTTATTTTATCGTGTCCCAGATTGATTTAATTGTTTTTAATGATAGGCAAGCCGGGCACGAAGATTGCACAGTGTTTGGGCTGTGTGTGTTGTAACAAACTGCACTATTGTAGAATTATTTACTCTGCCCTATGTAAGTGCAATTTGTGCCGGGCATTTTTGCATGCACAAAGCATAGCGTTGCACGGCGTCCGACTGCTCCTTGCAGCTAAACATTATTTCATTTCCTGTTCAGAGGGAGACAAGAATGAATGATAAATACCATATTTGTATCATTCTACACGCCCACCCGATCCTTTTGTGCTAATTGTTTTGTGTCTGCTTTCAATCTCTGTTTCAACGTCGCGCAGATATGGGAATAAATGAAAATTAACACCATTTAGTAGCAATTATGTTCCCATCCTCCCATCCTCACAACATTGTAATGTTTTTAATAAATAAATTATTGCTTCGCTTTCTGCACTCTTTTTTCCCTTATCCCATTCAAGGTAATTATTCGCTATTGTGTTTATTTCAATTCCTTTTAAACACTGTACATATATTTGTTTTAGTAACCGGAACAATGTTTAAACAATCTATTTGTCGCTATTGCAGGTTATTAGAATAATTGAACATGGCAGATGATGAGGGCACGGAATGGCTGCAAGAATTGCTGCACGACGTTCAACTTTCACAGTTCTTCACCAGGATAAGGGATGAACTGCAAGTCACCCGGTTGCAGCACTTCGACTATGTACAACCGGAGGATCTTGAGAAGATAGGTTTAGGGAAGCCGGGCATCAGGAGGCTGCTGGACGCCGTCAAGAAGAAACGAAATATGCAATGGAAGAAGAACTTGATGACCAAGATCAGGCCTGGCGGCAGCACCAAGAGTAACAAGAAACCCTCCCAGTCCACTGTGAAAGATCCCCCGGTGCTAACTTGTCTCATTCAAGACAAGGACGTGAAACTGTCAGAGAAATTAGGAGACGGTAGCTTTGGTGTAGTGACACTCGGAGAGTGGACTTCTCCTTCCGGCAGAGTGTTGCCAGTTGCTGTGAAAGTTTTAAAAGCGGACGCTCTTACGCAGCCGAACGTCATAGAGCAATTCGTGTCCGAGGTTCAAGCGATGCACACGTTGGATCATCACAATCTCATCAGGCATGCATACACGTTTAAAACAGAGGGATAGGAAGACTCGCGGCTTCCACGAGCTCGAACTAACCAGATTGTTTATTATTCGCAGGTTATACGGCGTGGTGCTGTCGCAACCAATGATGATGGTGACGGAGCTCGCGCCCCTCGGCGCGCTGTTGGATTACCTTCGGAAACAGTGCGGTCAGATTTCAGTATTAACTCTGTGCAACTACGCTTTGCAAGTGGCCACTGGTATGGCGTATCTGGAAGCGAAGCGTTTTCTGCATCGCGACTTGGCTTGCAGGAACGTTCTCCTGAGCTCGGTGGACAAAGTGAAGATCGGTGATTTCGGGCTGATGCGCGAGTTGTCGCAGCAGGAGGACTGTTACGTAATGACTGAACACAAAAAGGTGCCGTTCCCATGGTGTGCCCCCGAGTCTTTGAAGGCGCGTAAGTTCACCCACTCGTCCGACGTGTGGATGTTCGGTGTCACGTTATGGGAGATGCTCACTTTCGGGGAAGAGCCTTGGGTCGGTTTGAAGGGATCCGAGATCCTGCGAAAGATCGACAAAGAGGGCGAACGATTGCACGAGCCGGAAGCAACGCCACCGGATATGTATCAGTTGATGTTGCGTTGCTGGGCTCGCGATCCCGACGAAAGGCCCACCTTCGCCGCACTGCGATCATCCCTGACAGGGATGGTCCCAGCTGTAATGAAGGCCGTGAGCAACTTCGCGATGGCCGGCAAAATGACCATAGATCAAGGTGATCAGATAGTGATCTTGGACGGTCGGCCAGAAAATTACTGGTGGAAGGGCCAGAACCAGCGTACCTTCCAGATCGGACTGTTCCCACGTTGTTTCGTGGACCCTATGAGACGCAAGCAGCCAGAAGATATCAGCAAGCCACTGGAGAATTCTTTCATACATACAGGCCACGGTAGACCCTTCGAGAAAAGTTGGGGCAGCCCCACGCACATCGACGACGTTTACCTTCGAAATCCTATGGAACCACCTGACGTCGTGGGGGTCGCGGTACCCCCGGACAATCTGACGAAGGACAAATACTCGTGCGGTACACCGCGATCGCGGAAACAGTTCAATTACACCAAATTCCAGAACGATTTCGGTGCCAGTCCGATCAAATGGATAAACTCGTCCGCTCCAAGCACCAGTCAGGAAGGCAGTTTGATAGATCTGTCACCGGAGGAGATGGTAATCACGAACGAGACGCAATCGGACACCGCTTGTCGGCGAGTGGTCAACATACTCGACGAGCCGATCGACAACATCGAACACGAGACCAGTTGGCAGGACGAGGATCCTCGAACCTACGCCAACTTCCCTGGGAACGTGGATCCAGCTTACTCGGACCCGTTCGACACGTCCTCCGTATTTATGAAGCTGCCCCATTCGAGATACTACAGCCACGTCCCAGCGGACGTGAGCAGTCGATACTTCAAGACTCAGAACTACGGGAGCGTGCAGAACCAGGACGCTGGCGGTAACCAGGAGAGTACAAATTATTACACCCTCGAATCCGGCTCGGACGTGAGCCACTATTCCATAAACTTAAGCAAGGAGAGCAGAAACGACAGTATTAATCTGAACGTGAACGTGGACAGCGAGGAGGGCAACACGTACAGTCAGAATCACTACAGCGAAATCGACAAACCTAGTCCACCGATAGCGAATTGGTCGAATTGGCCGGAAGATTTGCAGAACGATGTGCAGACGTACGTGAACGTCTCTAGTCGGAACCTGCAAACCACTGACGCTCCTCCACCGCCTCCTCCACCTCCTCCCCCTGTCGCCCCCAACGAGAGCCCTCCAAAGCCAAAATCGAACTACGACCTGGCCCAAAGTTTGAACGAGTTGACCATCAACGTCTCGCCCAAGAAATTGGACCCTGCTTTCCTAGCCGAACTGGAGAAACACCTGGGCGAGAAAGAGGCGAGCAAGAACATGATCACCACACAACAGAATCCAGAGTCCTCCGACCCATACTCGCCCGTGAACAAACTCCAAGATAACACAATCCCAGCGTTAAGACCGCCCCCTCAAACGATCAAACGTAAGTCGCCGCAGATCGACTACAGGAGCACCAATCTGCCCAGCAAGGTTCAGAACTCCTGGCAGTCGAAGAGTACGAACATCCAACAGCCATCGCGTGCACAGCCCGAGCAACGAGTCTTGGAGACGACCACCGAACAAATGGTGGGTCAGATCTGGCAGCAGTCTCAGGCGTCTCATCTGAACGCCTACGGCAGCCCGCAGACCAATCTGAACCTACTGCAAATCGCTCCCAGCAACGTGTCCAAGCCGAACTTGAACCACGCACAGAACTCGTTGCCAACGAGCAACCAGGCCAGCCATTTCTTGACCGCTTCCATACCGCCTGGTAATCACGGTATAACGCAGATCCAGAACGATCTTCAGCAAGCGCATTCGAGCAACGTGGTCGCGAAGCCTCCGAACGTGATGTTCTCCGAGCAAGTGTACGCGGAACTGAAGCAGACGGTTCCAAATCTGGACCAACTGTCCCAAAACGAGTTCAACACGCTGTACAATAAGACGGTGCAGCAGAACATTCTGCGCAACTACTACGCAGCCGGTTCGTCGACTTCCACCGACCCTGCCAGCAATCTAAGTCATAGCCAGTGCTTGGACGGGGCTTCGACCAGCACTCTGGCCGCGTCCGGCCAGTCGACGAGGAGCGTGTCGGGCCCTGCTCATCTCTGCGACTTCAGCCCTCATCTGAAGCAGCCGCCCGTGTACAATCCGCCGCCGCCAGCCACGTGGAGCCCCATGAAGTCGGTGCAGAACGAGCTGGGGCCGAGCCAGAGCGCGATGAAGTGCAATTTGACCAGCAATCTGGCCAGCAGCCCCAATCTACTTCAACTGACGCACACGAACCCGCCTCAAGAGGGCGCCATCACGTTGCAGGCGTCCTCCGCGAGAGCCTTGCCTCCTCAGATGACAGAGACGGTCATTAATACTCAATTAGCCCCCTCCGCGTCCGCGTACCCCTCCGGGGTCAGCCCCCCGTTGACAGCCGCCTCTCAGCAGCTGGTCATGTCTCTCAACGACGAGTTCCGAGCGAGCAAAGTGCTGAAGGTGCAGAGAGAGACGGTCGACGCGTCGCAGCAGGAAATACTCACGGCTTTGCAGGCCACTGGTTGGGACACCAGTCAGGCTGCCAAGCAAATCCTTAAAGATAGGCAGGCCAAGGTCGAGTCCCTTGTCAGGTACGTTGCAGAGTGTTTTGTTAGCGCCTGGGCTCGGTTCCATCCCTTTCTGGGTTCCGTGGAAATGGAATCGAATAGAAAACCCGTTCAACTTCCATCCTGCAGCCAAGGTTCCCGAAGATTATCCCAAAGATTCTCAACAAGTCTAAAAGGTTCCCAATGATCGTCAAAGACTCCCAAAGATTATCAACAATTCTAAAAGGTTCCCAATGCTCGTCAAAGACTCCCAAAGATTATCAACAATTCTAAAAGGTTCCCAATGCTCGTCAAAGACTCCCAAAGATTATCAACAATTCTAAAAGGTTCCCAATGCTCGTCAAAGACTCCCAAAGATTATCAACAATTCTAAAAGATTCCCAACGATTGTCAAAGACTCCCAAAGATTATCCAAGCGATTCCCAAAGATTATCGGAATGCTTTGAGAAAGAAAGTACCGTTCAACATTCTTCTCGCTTGTCTAATTGATCCTCGAGTTGCTTTCACATTTGCAGCCGTACAAATCCAGAGAACGCTTTCGATTTGTAGAGTTCGCGAAATTTCACCGGAATTAAACGGTCGATCGTTAGCGAGCGCAGCTCGTACGATTCCAGAGCGTGGCGTCGTGTCAGCGGTAATTGTTCTGTTTATTAGAGCTCGATACGGTGTTCGGGAATATCGCTGGTTTTTAAATTGTGCAACCAGGCCGAACCAGCCGGGAAACTGATGCAATCGACTGTGTTGCGATTTCAGATTGGGCTTGGCGGACCGACAGCAGTGCGAGGGTGCTCTGAAGCAGACTGAATACGACGTAGATTTAGCGGCTTCCCTGTTGTTAGACCAGGTTAAATGAGGACAGACGGAGGAGCAGCGGGGTCTCACTGAAGATATTGTAAAATAACTATAGCGATGTATAGGTGTTAGGTATACGTATTTATAAATGTTAGCCATACGACGCGTAAACGAGGCTACCGCGAGCATAATTGGTCGAGTGTCTCCTTGGGTATTCGTCTCTCTTTTTCTTTTTTTTACGTTTATTTAAAAAAAGAATTCCAAAATGCTGCGAACAGAATTGCCAGAAACGATTTTAGCTTTACTTCTTTTCTATTCGAACAATCGTCGAGGAACACCTAATTGCATTCCAGAAATTGGCAAGAAAAATAGCAATCGGCGAGCTTCCGTAACGAGTCGTGTCACGGGTCTGTAGAAAGTTGCTTTTGGGTCAGCGTGCAACCGCGACATCGACGAGGGTTGTTTCACGACGCGGGTGGGTGGGGGTATTTCAACGATATTCTGGTGGTATCGTTCGTGTTTATCGATCTTTTTGAGCGTCAATCGCGTGCTTCTTATCATCTACTCCGCTCATCTATGGTGTGACTCTCGTAACACGTGATATGCAGGCTGAATATTTTTTTAAATTACATTTTGCGCGTACAAAAACGGACGAAGGTCTTTCAGTCGCTGCAGATCAGCAAACGAAGCGACGCTTTTCGTTGTCACACCATAAATGAAATCAATTACTTCGATCGTGTCCGTTGGTATCTGAAACTATCCCCGCCGACAATCGACTCACTGTAATTAGCAATACGTGACCGGAAGTGAAACGGGTCAACGAGGACGCGTCCTCTGGAATTCCATGTGGAAGCGCGAGCTCTTCAGCCGCCGCTCTTTCATGCATATTTATGACAGTATTCCCGTGAAAGTGCTCGTAAACGGCTAAGTTTTTATGATCGAATTCCACGGGGCTATAGTGGGGGTAAATAGAAATCGATGGTATCATCGATGACGAGACGTAAATTAGATTAGCGCGAGAACAATGAAGCGATAGTGCTGCAAAAGAATGGCCTTCTTTGTTCCAACTTCGTTTCAACTAGCGTCGAATTTTTCGCGACTCCAAAATAGGAACAAACATCGTTTTTTTTTGCGAAAAAGAGATCCGCTAATTGTTGGAAATTCATAGTCGATTCGTCGCCGCGAACAGCTTCAGATCCCATCGCTCGAAAGCAGAAGCGCTCGATACTCGAAACGGCGGAACTTCAGTTTTGCCAGCCACGTTTCGCCAGTCCTGGTTGCATCGCTGCCACTCGATGGCAGCCTCGTGCGGTGGCAAAAACTCGGATCTGAAATAGTCGCAGCCTTATACGACACAGGGAGTCACGCTGCGCATGGCTGTCGAGTAAAAGCGACGCAATCGTGTCTGACGAAACCGTCCGAGTCCGATAAGTGTACGTGTACATGTGTGTATAAAAACGGCTGCGGATAGAAGGGGGAATGATTGCCAAGTAGCGAGAAACGTTGAATTTGTAACTGTGATATGTGTTACTAAAGGCTCTAGGCGGAACCATTCAGAGATTTGCAGAAAGAGAGATAGAGAGAGAGAGAGAAAGGGAATTTTCCTTTTCTCCATCGTCCTTTTTTTTTTAAAGATGCAACGACTAGATCAGTCTAATCGTTCAATGTCAGAAGTGTACATAGGTGTTTTTAGCGACTGAATTAAGCATACACAATTCTCCATTTTTTTTTGTTCTCTTTATAGCCAATAGCGCGGCCAGGGTGGGTTTTAAAGATATTTAACTGTAATTGAAACGCGTGCTCGATCGTTTCGCCTAACTTTTTCACGGTCGTGTTATTGCCACGTGTGGAAAGGAACCAAATGGCTAGCTTGGTCTTCGAATTTCCTTGATCTCTGCGCGACACTTAAAACTGCGAGACTGATTTTCGTCTGAAGATCGAGCGCGAGACAGCTCTCGCCGCACAGACGCGAACGAGACGGGGATCGACGCAGGTTAAGGGTGGATTTGTGCTTCCTTTCTGCATGGCGCGCGTCCGGTCGCGCGATGGGAACAGGAAACGCAGCGAGTGGCGCGATGAGAGACTCGGCTCGTCCCTATTTTTTGAACGCCCGTCTAAAATTCATATCTATTTTTTTAAGCGAGAATAGCGAACGAGGAGAACGCGGAGAGGCAGAACGCTCGCTGCGTTTCGTGCTCGCATCTCGAGACTGGACTAACTCTTGCCCAATCGACGCCTCGCGCGAATGGCGCGCGACTCTAGTTGATTAAACGAAAGTTTCGGTCCAGACGCGAGACAAACCGCGGGATCGAGCGGAACAGGCTCTCTAATTTATTCTCCGGAAGTCGATCCCATTCCTAGCCTCTCTTTAACTTAATGTCCACGCGACGCTGGTTGGCCAGCGTGTATAAAAATGGCTGCCGTCGTGGATCGAGAAAATGTTCGATATATCGCAAATAAAATGTAAATTACTTAGAACCAGGATTATCCTTCGTCCACGTGGTCAGAGAAACTGCTGTTGTTATAGTTGCGCGTAACGGTTGGCTATTTGGAGAGGTACCTTGCTGGGGGAGGGCGCGAGGCGTGCACAAGTCAGTGCGGATCGTTAGACTGTAAGCTGACTATACTTTAACGATAGATCGTAGACGTTAATCATGGTAGCGATGCCAGGAAATGCTCGGTGTAGCTACAGAGTAGAACTTCGATCCTATTTTTGGAGCGTTCGCCTAAGTTTAGCCGCGACTCTGGGAATCTTTACTGATTTGTGCATCGGGAAGTCTGATGGTCGAGGTTCTCGTTTCAACGTGTCGCAGCCAGTCAATATTAGCGTTAAGCGTGCTCGACAAACTGGTCCCGCTGCATCGAGCAGCCAGCATTCCTCTCCGTTTCGAGGCCCCTCGATTTTGCCCGATCGACTCCGCGACCACTGCCTCGAGGAGTCCTCCTGGCGCTGGTGAAACGTTCGCGGGGTTTCGAGCGCGATTAAAATCCGCGGATGCCCGCGATCGGAACAGGAACGCGATAGGCGATCGAGAAAGCAACGGAAACGTCTGAGGCGTGCCGAGTTCTCGGTTGCGCGGCCCGATTCCGGCTTTCTAGCGGTTTCGGTTTTCGAACAGACCGGATCGCGGAACCGATATGAATATTCACGAGCCCAGACGGAAAGTAAAACCACGCGGGAGGCCTCGCGCGTTTCTGCGTGCCGCGGAAACAGGACGGAGTACCGGTCCCGTTTGCTCGTTTATTTGTGATTATCGAAAGTAATCTCCGCCAATCGACTCTGTAACGTCTAATTAGTTTTTAAACCAGCAACCACTGCTGTTCATTTGTGATCGTAGCGTTATTGTTTTTACAGCTGCCTTGTGATTGATTGAACCTTCGATTGTATTACCGATTAATTATATTTTGTATACTGATTTCTCACCGTGGTTTTCCTTCTCCTCCCCAAAACGGCGACTCTCGTTGTCCCTCGCGGAGGAACTCGCAGCCCGTACGCGCCTTTAAAGGCGACAGAATTCTTGGTCGCGCGATTTCGTGCCGGTCGTGTCGGTTCCGGGGCAGAACCGCGCGGTTCTTTCTCCTCTTTTCAGACACCGCCGGTGGCGCGGTTTAATTGACTCGCCTGGGGTGACGAGAGACAGATCTCTCGTCCGCTCGACGCAATTAAGCGGAATCGAGTTGGCGATCGTTGCTTCAAAAGGCTGATGAAAGTGTATTGCGCAATTATCCGGCGTATGGGAAGTTCGACTGGCGGTTAAAAGAAGTAACCAGTAATTGAAAGAACGCTACCTCGTTGGAGACACTTTTCAGCAGCGACAGCGACGAAAGTTGAGCTCCGTTCTCGGAAACGAATTGAAAACACACAGCAATTTCGAATTTTGAGTCTCATTGTTTTCTTCTTTTTCTTTCAAGTGCCAAGTGCAGAGTGGATTGGAGGATCGAGCAGTGAAATCAGCTCGCAGAAGCCTTTGAAATAAGATTTCAGAAGCAACAGCGACGAAAGTTGAACTTTGTTCAGGGAAACAAATTGAAAACACACAGCAATTTCGAATTTTGAGTCTCACTGTTTTCTTCTTTTTCTTTCAAGTGCCAAGTGCAGAGTGGATTGGAGGGTCGAGCAATGAAATCAGCTCGCAAAAGCCTCCAGAAGTGACAGAAACGAAAGTTGAACTCTGTTCTCGAAAATGAATTAAAAATACAAATCAAACATTGGTCGAATTTTGAGTCTCATCGTGTGGCCTCTGTTTTCTTCTTTTTCCATCGAGTGCCAAGTGCAGAGTGGATTGAAGGATCGAGCGATGAAATCAGCTCGCAGAAGCCTTCAGAAGTGACAGCAACTCTATTTTCGAAAATTAATTAAAAATACATAACAATTTCGAACATTGATCGAATTTGGGTCTCATTGTTTTCTTCTTTTTCTACTTAGTGTCAAGTGCAGCGTGGATTGGAGGATCAAGCGATGAAATCAGCTCGCAAAAGCCTTTGAAGTAAGTCTTCAAAAGCGACAGACTAAAAATACATAGCAAAATTTCAAACATTGGTCGAATTTTGGGTCTCATTATTCCATGACCTCTGTTTTCTTCTTTTTCTACCAAGCGTCAAGTGCAGTACAGATCAGAGGATCGATCGCACGTTGAAATTAGCTCGCCAAAAGCCTTTGAAGTAAGTCTTCAGAAGCGACAGACTAAAAATACATAGCAAAATTTCAAACATTGGTCGAATTTTGGGTCTCATTATTCCATGACCTCTGTTTTCTTCTTTTTCTACCAAGCATCAAGTGCAGTACAGATCAGAAGCTCGCCAAAGGCCTTTGAAATAAGTCTTCAGAAGCGACAGACTAAAAATACATATCAAAATTTCAAACATTGGTCGAATTTTGGGTCTCATTATTCCATGACCTCTGTTTTCTTCTTTTTCTACCAAGCGTCAAGTGCAGTACAGATCAGAAGATCGATCGCACGATGAAATCAGCTCGCCAAAAGCCTTCGAGGCAAGACTCATCGACACGAGACGCTTCAGAACGCAATCACGCGTGATTACAGGTGCATCAACGCGATGCACCAGCTCCCAGAGGAAGGTGGGGTAGCGCAGGCGTGAAAGTCCTCGGTTTCACTTGTCTTCGAGGAGATCTACCTGTCTGTAGTAGGAGAGGAAAACAGTGAACCTCGCGGGTCGAAGTTGCTCGAACGAATCCAGAAGCGAAATCGTGCTCGCGCCGCGCACAATGCGCCTCCTCGATCGACCGGAAACGGACAGGCTCGCTCTCGTTGCGAACGTGCCGCGAACGAACTCGAGTCGAAGCTGAACGATCGTGATACACCTGTGCTGTTCTCGCGTGTGAACGAACGATCGTTCGAATCCAACGAAGGTTCCACGCTCGTTCGAGGTACGAACATTTACCTTTCGACTCCATTTTCAAATTTCTGCCTCGTGTAATCGAGTACCTCCTCGAGGAAGGTGAAGAAACATCGCTCGAGTTACCAGGACTAAATTGTTCGACGATTCTCCGCGCGACGAAGGACACGTAGACCCAAACTGAGAAGCCAGAAGATGAAAGTGCCGCCAGAATCGTCGATATACTGGGACTCGATCGGCTCCCATCGTTCGACTTCCGTTGGCAGCTCTGGAGACGCGTACAGCTCTGGAAGCGCCAGCAGACACTACGTGGACCCGTGGGACCTGGAGAATTACGCGTACCTGCGTCGACACAGCGTCGCTGGTCTGACGCAGCATCAGCCATCGCGACATCATCGACGTCCAAGCTATCGACTGTCCCAAGAGACGCGCGCCCACTCGGAATATTGGTGAGCAGATCAGAGACGACTAGAAGCTCCCACGAACTACGACAGATTTGGATTTCGTTATCCAGAATCGTTTCTAGCAGAGGTCAGAGTATTCGCGAGGACTCCGTCTGCAGGGTTGGGCGATAAATATGGCGTCTAGGGTGGACAGCACGCGAGCTGCGTCTAAGCGGTCGTTTATTTGCACACTGACCGTGGCTAATGTAGTTTAACTTCGGTAATCAAGCGAGAAGCAGTGGTTTTTTGCGTGACGGAGTCGTTAGCCTAATGGCGGGGATTATCCCGGTATTTCTGCGCGATGGACGCGATCGTACGGAAAGTCGAGCTTTGATTGTCGGTTATCCAACGCGTAATTAATTTCTCGGGCTCCTGGGAGTTGCATGCTTCGTTTCATAGTCTGTTTAACCCAGTATATTAGTCCGTGCTTCGCAATCGGCCCAAGAAAGATCGTATCAGTGGGTGCGAAGTAGGGCGCCATGTTCTTGAGCGTTGCTCTTGCGTGGTGTTATTTATTAAACTTCGCGCACCTTCGCACCTTCGCCTTTTGTTTCTCACAGCCACGCAGACGTTGCATTTCTGTTGGCGAGGAAATGACGACTGATTGAAGAAGGCGCTCTTCTTTAGAGAAAAAGAACCGACAAAAGACACGCGCGCGTTTCGCGCCGCTTGATTCCAGCCAGTACAAAGTACAATTCCACGGCAATTTAATTGCCGGAAAGAGACACTTCCTTCAATCGTAATGGGCGTCCGTCAGCAATCCGACGCGGTGCATTGAACCCTCGTAACGCCGTTTAAATCGATCATTCGGATCGAGCCGGGTGAAAGTCGAAATCGCTCGAGTCGTCTCGCGTGGTTAATTAATTGAACGAAAAACCAAATTGGGGGTGCGAGAGATGAGGATTGCCTGGTGGCCAGAACTGTCAGCCATTTTTTAAGAGATTGGTACTGAAATTGGTTCGTTGTTTTATCTTGAGAAAGAAATATTTTGCAAGTTTCTGTTTCTGATGTTAGAGATTCATAAATTTCTATTTTTGATATTAAAATTTGACAAGTTTCTGTTTTTGGTATTAGAAATTTCACAAATTTCTATTTTTGATATTAAAATTTTACAAGTTTCTGTTTTTGGTATTAGAAATTTCACAAATTTCTATTTCTGATATTAAAATTTTACAAGTTTCTGTTTCTGGTATTAGGAATTTCACAAATTTCTATTTCTGAGATTAAAAATTTCACAAATTCCTATTTCTGATATTAGAAATTTGTCAAGTTCCTATTTCTGATATTAGAAATTTGTCAAGTTCCTATTTCTGATATTAGAAATTTGTCAAATTCCTATTTCTGTTATTAGAAATTTGTCAAGTTCCTATTTCTGATATTAGAAATTTGTCAAGTTCCTATTTCTGATATTAGAAATTTGACAAGTTCCTATTTCTGATATTAGAAATTTGACAAGTTCCTATTTCTGATATTAGAAATTTGACAAGTTCCTATTTCTGAGATTAAAAATTTCACAAATTCCTATTTCTGATATTAGAAATTTGTCAAGTTCCTATTTCTGATATTAAAATTTGACAAGTCCCTATTTCTGATATTAGAAATTTGTCAAGTTCCTATTTCTGATATTAGAAATTTGTCAAATTCCTATTTCTGATATTAGAAATTTGTCAAATTCCTATTTCTGTTATTAGAAATTTGTCAAATTCCTATTTCTGATATTAGAAATTTGAGAAATTCCTATTTCTGATATTAGAAATTTCACAAGTCCCTATTTCTGATATTAGAAATTTAAGAAATTCCTATTTCTGATATTAGAAACTTGTCAAGTTCCTATTTCTGATATTAGAAATTTGAGGAATTCCTATTTCTGATATTAGAAATTTCACAAATTTCTACTTCTGATATTAAAAATTTGACAAGCTTCCATTTCTAATATTAAAAATTTCACAAGTCCCTATTTCTGATATCAGAAATTTGTCAAGTTCCTATTTCTGATATTAGAAATTTGAGAAATTCCTATTTCTGACATTAAAAATTTCAGAAGCTTCCATTTCTGATATTAAAAATTTCACAACCTCCCATATCAGATATAAAAAATTTCCCAAGTTTCTACCGCGCGCATGGCGAACGTGTGCGAACGTTCTGCGAGCGTGCAGCAAAAGTAGACGAGGAACGTTACAGGTACTCGACGAGGGAGCCTGGCTACGACGCGCCTGCTTTTGTCGAGGAATTGTATTGTGGACCAGCCAGGCCAGGGAACAATAGTTGCCACTATCATCAGCCAATCTACGAGGACGAGGTACCGGATTACGTCGCCCCGTTTCCGGTCTACGCGCCTCTCTCCGGTAAGATTAATTGCTCGTTCCCCAACGGTCCTCACGAGCCATCGAATCGAGGCCTCCCCGGTAAATTAGACACGGGAACAACAGAAATTGTTTCCAAGAGGAAAGTTAACCGACTTGGCTCGTACGGCTGTTTGGTAACCGAAGTGCTTCGCTCGAGGGTCCGCTTCACCCGCAATTTCGACCTGATAAACGACATTCTAATAGATAATCCCACGTTAGATAACGCCATGCTGATCGCATGGATCTATATCTGATCCCTGGCCTATTGTCGAGCAGCAAAGGCTGCACGACTGTGTGATTAAAAAAAGACGAGATGAATCTCAGAGATTCCAACGCTAAGCCACTTTGGACGATCTGTGGTCCCTGATCATCTGCGTTCCTTTTGTTTGACGGAAACAGGAAGCGGTTTAGTCTGCGAGCAGCGCATTCGCGGCGCGTTCGAACGTTCCCAGCAGTGAGAACGTTGGTTATCGTTACTAAACTGGAATTATTTGACTGACGAGGCGTGTGCCAGACGTGCTCCACTTCGATACGGACCTTGAGACCAGAAGTTCTAGGTCCACTTGTGTGATCTGTAATTATTTCGATACACACACGGACAGAAAACTGATATTTTCTCTTGCTTTCACTCGAATACTCGGTTCGTCGCGGTTTTTCTGCTAGGAACTGGCTTTTCTTCTTCCTTTTCTTCGATGGAGAATAGTCGCAAAGTTGTTCCACAGGAAGGAATTAAGTGTTACACGTATTAGTTAAAAATTTCTGATAGCTTTATTGGTCTTCGAAGATAAACGCTTCAACACTTTCGAGACTTACAAAGTAAAATGCAAAGTAAGGTAAATAGTTAATCCTTTGCGCTCCTTTGTTGACTGTGAGTCGACATCGCTAAATAAGAAAAAGAAACAAATGTAAATTACAACAAAGTTTAGAGTTTACAAGTAGCAATCGAGGAACTGTGCTGCAACTGTCAAAGTCACAGTGCACGTGTCAAAATTTTTTAAAGTAAATTTCTAATAAAACACTTGAAATAGTAGAGAATTTTTGGCAACAAAACTACTAATTAAAAAGTAATTCAGACTTCAAAGTTCTCAAGTCATAAGCATTGTGCTACAACTTTTTTAAGTAAATTTCTAATAAAATACTTGAAATAGTAGAGAATTGTTGGCAACAAAACTACTAATTGAAAAGTAATTCAGAGTGCAAAGTTCTCAAGTCATAAGCACTGTGCTACAACTTTTAATTAAATTTCTAATAAAACACTTGAAATAGTAGAGAATTGTTAGTAACAAAACTACTACTTTGAATAATAATTCAGAGTGCAAAGTTCTCAAGTCATAGGCACTGTGCTACAACTGACAATTTTGTTAACTAAATTTCAAGCAAATTTCTAATAAAATACTTGAAATAGTAGAGAATTGTTACCAACAAAACTACTAATTGAAAACTAATTCAGACTTCAAAGTTCTCAAGTCATAAGCACTGTGCTACAACTTTTAATTAAATTTCTAATAAAACACTTGAAATAGTAGAGAATTGTTAGCAACAAAACTACTACTTTGAATAATAATTCAGAGTGCAAAGTTCTCAAGTCATAAGCACTGTGCTTCAACTGACAACCTTTCTAAGTAAATTTCTAGTAAAACACTTGAAATTGTAGAGAATTGTTCCCAACAAAACTGCCAATTTGAAAACTAATTCAGACTACAAACTTCTCAAGTTATAAGCACTGTGCTACAACTTTTAAGTAAATTTCTAATAAAACACTTGAAATAGTAAAGAATTGTTAGCAACAAAACTACTACTTTGAATAATAATTCAGAGTGCAAAGTTCTCAAATCATAGGCACTGTGCTGCAACTGTCAACTTTTTAAAGTAAATTTCTAATAAAATACTTGAAATAGTAGAGAATTGTTCCCAACAAAACTACTACTTTGAAAACTAATTCAGACTACAAACTTCTCGAGTCAAATCGAAGCAACGACCACGAATAGATCGATATCGCCACGTTTCTAGACCCACGAAAGCAAACGTGACGCTTAACCCAAATACGACGTCCCAAGCCTCTTCCTCGAACTCGTTAAAAGTTCGCGCGCAATTCGTATTACGGTTAATTACAGTCGATGGCAGGGATCGCGTGCTACGAAACCGCGGTTTTCACAACGCGTTGTTAATTGATATTCCTGCGCGGCTCGTGATTCGTGGAGCTTATGCAACCTGCGCGTTGCATCGACGCTGCGCGTGCCGACGCGTTTGCCCGAGGAACGCGCTTCCGTTTTGGGTCCGGTTCAGGAATCCCATTAATGGTCAAGTTATGGGAGACTGGACCTTGCTGGGGCATGAAATCTACCGATTCCTTTTAGCGTTGCGCAACCACGCATTCCTCTTGCTCTCAGATGCTTGAGGCTGCGCTGTCAACTCGCTCGACGCTCGCAGCTGACAAATCCTGATCGTGATTTTATTTCTTACTCAGACCCAGCTGATCTTTCAGTAATTTCGGTTTTTACTTCGCCACTTTCACCGCTCGAAAGTGCACGCGTGCGTTCATAACCCGCGTTCAGGTATGTACCAGCGACCGTAATGGTTCATTGATATTTGTTGCACAGTTATGTCTGCTGGGCGTGCCTTGAAAGTGACCAGTGGAAATAGAATTGATTAGAAGTGATTGTACGGTAAAAGGGGATTGTAAATCGTTCGATCGAATGGTTTTTCATTTTCGCGATGTGTTGCGCGCGAGCATGTTTGGACTTAAGCGCGTGGCGCGAGTTTTAAGCGTGAATTCGATGAAATCGCAGTGGATAGAGAATTGTCAGTAATTTTTTTGGTCTTTGGTAAATTACGTTCCATCGACTGGCGTCTTAACTCTTTGCACTCTGCTAGTTTCTGGACGTTGACAGTGGAAGCTTGAAATATTGCTATTTTAAAGTAGTAAATAGTTAAATTTATATTTCTAAAACTAGTAAAGTAATAGTAAATAGTAAAAAATAATAAAATAGCAATATTTTAGCAATAGTTTCTATCTCTAACGTCAAAACTTGAAATATTGCTATTTTAAAATAGTAAATAGTTAAATTTATATTTCTAAAACTAGTAAAGTAATAGTAAATAGTAAAAAATAATAAAATAGCAATATTTTAGCAGTAATTTCTATCGCTAACGTCAAAACTTGAAATATTGCTATTTTAAAATAGTAAATAATTAAATTTATATTTCTAAAACTAGTAAAGTAATAGTAAATAGTAAAAAATAATAAAATAGCAATATTTTAGCAATAGTTTCTATCTCTAACGTCAAAACTTGAGAGACGTACGCAATTCTCAAAAGGCTGCGATGGTATAAGTTTAATCACTGATCAATGGCGGTGTCAATTTTTAGAAACCACCGCTTCTTGTCTCTGGCAAGAGCTGTGAAGCTAATTGGTCGAATGGTTTTTCATTTTCGCGATATGTTGCGCGCGAGTATGTTTTGAACGCGAACTTAAGCGCGCAGCGCGTGTTTTAAGCGTGAATTCGATGAAATCGCAGTGGATAGAGAATTGCTCGAGGTTTTTTTATTTTAGTATTAAATCAAATCTTTTGTTGCGATGTTGTCAGTAATTTTTTTGGTCTTTGGTAAATTACGTTAAATCTCTTTGCACTCTGTTACTTTCTGAACATTGACAGTGGAAGCTTGAAATATTGCTATTTTAAAATTTATATTTCTAAAACTAGTAAAGTAATAGTAAATAGTAAAAAATAATAAAATAGCAATATTTTAGCAATAGTTTCTATCTCTAAAGTCAAAACTTGAGAGACGTACGCAATTCTCAAAAGACTACGATGGAATAAGTTTAATCACTGATCAATGGCGGTATCAATTTTTAGAAACCACCGCTTCTTATCTCTGGCAAGAGCTGTAAAGCTAATTGGAGTGGACGAATCGATATCACGGGACACGATTGGTGTCGCAAACTTGTAATCACGGTTGCAGCAACTCGACCACGATTTCTATCGCGTCCTAGAAAGTCGCAATTGGTCGCACGCGGCGCTAGTGTCGCCGTGTGTCCTCGCGCGACTTTGACACGCAATTATTATTGTCTTCAGCTGCTTTCGAACGCCTCTGCTTTCACCTGCGAGCGACTAGATTCGCGACGAACATCATCCGTAACGATTTCAATTGCAAAACGAGAAGAATCCCCGAAGAAAACGTTCGAGAATTCATAAATGATACGCATTCGAGTTATATAAACGTTCGACTTAGGCGCACAGCTTTCCCAATGATTCCAAAACCAGCCGCCATCGATCATCGCGGGCAGATTACATCGAAAAGAGAATTAGGAAAGCAATTCTACTTTCACGAGATTGGATTCGTTTGAAAAAAAAAAATCTCCGACTCTCTAAGCCGCGTCAGAAAGCAGAGGAACGAAATCTCGCGTGTCATCGCGATTTCCACGTCCTCGTTCCGAATCGCGCGACCCTGCGAGTCCAGCGACGCGAGGAGACGGGCGAAGGCGTCGGTGGGCGTCGAATCCGCCCCTTCGTCGGATTCAAGTCGAGCAAATTAGCGTAACCCAGTGGTCTGCAGACTTATTAGTCGACAGAGGGAAATATGAACGGTGTAACGATTGAGATTTGTTTTGAGGCTATTGATAAAATATTACTATTGGTAAAATATTGCTATTGTAATATTACTATTGCTAAAATATTGGTATTGTAATATTACTAGTGATAAAATATTGCTATTGTAATATTACTATTGCTAAAATATTGGTATGGAATATTACTATTGCTAAAATATTGGTATTGTAATATTACTATTGTTAAAATATTGCTATTGTAATATTACTATTGCTAAAATATTGGTGTTGTAATATTACTATTGCTAAAATATGGCTATTGTAATATTACTATTGCTAAAATATTGGTATGGAATATTACTATTGCTAAAATATTGCTATTGTAATATTACTATTGCTAAAATATTGGTATTGTAATATTACTATTGATAAAATATTGCTATTGTAATATTACTATTGCTAAAATATTGGTATGGAATATTACTACTGCTAAAATATTGTTATTGTAATATTACTATTGCTAAAATATTGCTTTTGTAATATTACCATTGCTAAAATATTGCTATTGTAATATTACTATTGCTAAAATATTGCTATTGTAATATTACTATTGATAAAATATTGCTTTTGTAATATTACCATTGCTAAAATATTGGTATTGTAATATTACTCTTGCTAAAATATTGCTATTGTAATATTGCTATTTTAAAATTTAGCATTGCTAAAATATAGCTATTGTAATACTACTATTGCTAAAATATTGCTATTGTAATATTACTATTGCTAAAATATTGCTATTGTAATATTACTATTGCTAAATTATTTCTATTATAATATTACTATTGCTAAAATATTGCTATTTTAATATTTTAACACTGCTAAAACACTGCCTAACTCAAAGAGCCACTTACAAATCGTGCGAGGAGGACCAATACGTCCGACCATGGATCGTCCAATACCACTTGCCCAGCAAAATAACCCCTCATTTGTATCGTACGTGCCTCTAATTGCTTCTCTTCGCGGAAATCGATCGTCTTCAAGATAAACGACCGGAACATCGATGCACTTAAGCCTCGAGAAAGTTACTTTTGTTAGAAAAATTGAATGGCGTGCGAAGCTTCGTCAGCCACTTTCTCTTGGGAATTAATTGTTTGTTTTGGCGAGCCGCAATTACGCTCGCTGATTCTGCCTGAGGGTTTATCGAGTCCTCAAGCTGACGGTTTGTTTCAGACGTGAGACACGGTGAATTCATGGAAGACCACAGGCGATCCAGGCACAGATGCAAATCGAGCTACGTCAGAGATGTTCACAGGTATTGTTCAGCCATTTTCTAATCGCGCTACTGGAAACTGTAACTTGTGACCGTTTTTTTTAAGATCCGCCAGCGTCGACACGAGTCTCCTGCCGATGGATTCCATAGAATTAGGTGGGACAGTCAAACTGTTGTACTTTTTAGGCAGTTCTTTTGCGATTCGATTTTTGTCAGCGCCATTTTTAACGCAGATATCCCAGAGTATCGCTCGAGGCAGGACTATCGACCGATGGAGCCAGAGAAATACATGGTACAGATCGTGCCATCGCCTCATCTCGATCTGAACACGTACGGGCACCTGAAAATCGATTACACGAACAGCTGGAACTCGCTGAATCGGAAAATAAGCAAATAAGAGGTAGCAACGAGCTACGAAAGGGGAATACGAAATTTTTTACGCATTCACTTCGGTTACAGTTTATATTTATGTAATATATATTATTTAAACAGTCTTAGAATCGAACCAAAAATTATTCTTAGCTTAACTTAAACAGTTATACGAAAAGCAGAAAGTTTAAGCTCGTGGCAGAGTGTAGCGATGCCATTTTGTATCGTGTGGTTAACAATTCTGTATTCACTGTAGAAATCGTGTACATTTTAAACGATATCGACCATAGTTTCCCTGTCCTCGTAAAACAACTTCCTTTTCTTTATCCGAGTTGGACACGCGTTCCCAATCGCTTCGTCATTCGCCTGCGAGTCGTCGTCAGCTCTTTGTATGTCCAATTTTGGCCATCTACAATTATTATTCTATTCTACGAAATCGTTCACAATTATCCAATAAATATTATTTCATAACAAAATTGTACCTGAAGCACTGAACGCCATTTTTCTCCAACGTTTTCGCGCGTCCTCTCTTTTTAGGTTCACCCTGTACAATCGAGAAGACGAAGAAGAATTTCTCTGAGTTCTGTAATTGTACAAATTGTTGTAGAATGATGAATAATTAATTACTGTTGTGGAAGCCTGTTTCGCGTTCTGCAGTAACATTTTGTATCTCTGCAGTTCGTCAGAGTGCTGTTGCTTCAGTACTTTAACGTCCTCGCCATATTTTTCTTCCTGCATCAGCAGCTGCGCTGTCAACACTTCTATTTGATCCTGCAGTCTACAGACTTCGTGAAAAAAGGTAAGTTTCATGATTAAATCGTAGTCATTCGTAATGAAACAAAGAATGAGCATTGCATCGTTATTTGGTAGTGACAAGGTTGAACAGAGAAGGTTGTGGTCAGAAGAAACTTTGATTTACAGTAGAGCAGTAGACTTTGATTTACTTTTAGTAACTTTGATTTGAAACTTCACAATCACTTTGATTTGAAATTTCGCAATGATTTCTAATCATAAGTAACTCGAGCAAGGTTACTAAAAGTAAATCAAAGTCTACTGCTCGTAATCACCTAATCGCGAGTTATGGCTCACAAGATTCACTGCGACGGCTTTCTGAGACTTGAGACTTCACAATAAGTTTCGAATCAAAGTTATTGCGAAGTCTCAAGTCTCAGAAAGCCATCGCAGTGAATCTTGTGAGCCATAACTCGCGATTAGGTGATTAAGAGCAGTGGAGGCTCGCGTATAGGCACTGTGGAACTGCAGCACCCCCAGTTTATGAAAAAGATGCAAAAAATCTTTGTGCAGTCTCAAATCTCAGAAAGCCATCGCAGTGAATCTTAAATCGTGAGTCATAACTCGCGATTAGGTGATTACGAGCAGTGGAGGCTCGCGTATAAGCACTGTGGAACTGCAGCACCCCCAGTTTATGACAAAGACACAAAAATCTTTGACTGACGCTGATTGCGAGTCGTCAAATTTTCATAGACACTCAGTTTGCTTCAAGTCTTTGAACTGGTAAGACATAACGCCATTGCGAATTGCAATGATGACTAATTTTGTTTCATAATTTGTCCTAGTTAAATAATTATTATTAATTATACTTTCGTCATCGTTTCTGTTATGATCAGTGCTGATCAATCGCAGATGGTCGCACTGTTCCTTCAGTTCTTCGACTGTTTTACGAAGATCGCCATTTTCTGCCTGCAATTTCTCAGTAGTCAACTTGTGTCTCCTCTCGAGAAGCAGATAAGTTTGTGACAACTTCTCTATAGCTTCTTCCATTTTTGTGGAACGTTCTTTCTCAGCTGATATTCTTTCTTCCTGCAACTCTGAGTAAGTTTGCAACGCCAGATAGGCCTGTGGAAGTTTGTAGAAGTGTAAAAACATGTTCTTCTTCGTTTTCAAAGGTGGAATAGAAAGAAATTGCAAACGAATTTGTCCTACGTCTCGAAATCGTGTGAATTCATCGAGAATCTGACGCAGTTCGTTGTTCACGAGGTCCTGCTCTGCCATTTTGAAACTCTCTGCGCTTTCGAAGTACTCTGAGAGTGGAATCAACACAATTGTAATATTTGTTAAACAATCTTTCTTTTGGGGACAGTATACTGTAGGAAAAATTATTTTTCAGAGGCTGATATTTGTTTCACGTTGTTTTATCGATGTGGAGCAAGTTTTTACTATTTGGAATTCAAATATTATCATACAAGACATTGTTCTTGTGCTCTACATTACCAACCGTGCAAAAACCTACAAGTCTTGAGATTTCTTTTAGAATTCTAAGTGGATAGTTTGGGATTACATTGTACTCGACCAAGTAAGTTAATAGAATCGAAAGTAGCTATGATATTAGTTTATGTATGTGGGTATTGAATACATATCTTCTTTACACAACGCTGGCACTCAAGAAGAGCTAAGAATTCCTGCAGCAATGGTCACCAGCCTCCCAATCAGAGGAAGAGGACTTCGAGACGTAATCTAATTGATATTATATATTATTTAATACGTATTTGTTACTAATTTGTACACAATTTAGTCAGAAGACGTATTGTAAATGGATTTACTATGATAATTTGTAATAATTAGCTTGTAAGAACACTTCTACACTTTGTACAATGATAAAAATGTTCAATAAACAATTAGACATTGTTAATTAACTGTTTAGATGATTAATAACCTGTGCAGCAATCCTAGAAAGACCAATCCCAGTCCTTAAACGAGATGAAACTCGTAAAATATAGTCCTGCACTGAATTAAACTAGTTGTAAGCTTAAATTTCGGATAATTCTTGGAAATGACGTCATTTCCAAGAATTTCAGCGATTCCTGGAAATGACGTCATTTTCCAAGAAGTGGCACTTAGGATACCTCCTCGCATATCATGTTCTCCTAATACAAAGTCCGAAAATCAGGGTTTCACGCTTGAGTGAGCACCAGAAACTGGGATTTCCTGGAAAATGACGTCACTTCTCAGAATCGCCGAAATTCCAGGAATTCTCGATGACGTCATTTCCAAGAAGTGGAATTTAGGATACCTCCTCGCATATCATGTTCTCCTAATACAAAGTCCCAAAAATCGGGCGTCACGCTTGAGTGAGCACCAGAAACTGGGATTTCCTGGAAAATGACGTCACTTCTCAGAATCGCCGAAATTCCAGGAATTCTCGATGACGTCATTTCCAAGAAGTGGCACTTGGGATACCTCCTCGCATATCATGTTCTCCTAATACAAAGTCCCAAAAATCGGGCGTTACGCTTGAGTGAGCACCAGAAACTGAGATTTCCTGGAAAATGACGTCATTTCCAAGAATCCTCGAAATTCCAGGAATTCTCGATGACGTCATTTCCAAGAAGTGGCATTTAGGATACCTCCTCGCATATCATGTTCTCCTAATACAAAGTCCCGAAAATCGGTCGTCACGCTTGAGTGAGCACCAGAAACTGGGATTTCCTGGAAAATGACGTCACTTCTCAGAATCGCCGAAATTCCAGGAATTCTCGATGACGTCATTTCCAAGAAGTGGCACTTGGGATACCTCCTCGCATATCATGTTCTCCTAATACAAAATCCCAAAGATCGGTGCTCACTCAAGCGTGACGGCCGAATTTTAGGATTTTGTACCAGGAGAACATGATATGCGAGGAGGTATCCTAAATGCCACTTCTTGGAAATGACGTCATCGAGAATTCCTGGAATTTCGGCGATTCTTGGAAATGACGTCATTTTCCAGGAAATCCCAGTTTCTGGTGCTCACTCAAGCGTGACGACCGATTTTCGGGACTTTGTATTAGGAGAACATGATATGCGAGGAGGTATCCTAAATGCCACTTCTTGGAAATGACGTCATCGAGAATTCCTGGAATTTCGAGGATTCTTGGAAATGACGTCATTTTCCAGGAAATCCCAGTTTCTGGTGCTCACTCAAGCGTGACGATCGATTTTTGAGACTTTGTATTAGGAGAACATGATATGCGAGGAGGTATCCTAAGTGCCACTTCTTGGAAAATGACGTCATTTCCAGGAATCCCCAAAATTCCAAGAATTCTGGCAATTCTGAGAAGTGACGTCATTTTCCAGGAAATCCCAGGTTTTCTGGCTCATTCAAGCGTGACGCCTGATTTTTGGGACTTTGTATTAGGAGAACATGATATGCGAGGAGGTATCCCAAGTGCCACTTCTTGGAAAATGACGTCATTTCCAAGAACTCTCGAATTTCCAAGAATTCTGGCATTTCTTGGAAGTGACGTCATTTTCCAGGAATTACGGAAATTCTCAGTTTAGAGCTAATTATCTTATCCTAGTTTATGAAAATGATAAGGAAAATGGAGTGGAAGTGGATAGAAATGATGGTAAATGACGAAAAATGTTCTATTTGTGTTAAAAATAATTAGTTTATTTAAATAAATCATTGCAAAGTACAATATTTGTGCTTATAATATAATACTTGGTATATTTGACATTATAATTAAGTATAAATAGTAGTATAATGTAGTGTAGCACGTGAGGGGACCATATGCAGCAGATGCAAATTGAAATTGCTGCTGTTTGTTTAAAAAAATCCATCAGATTCCATTGTTTCTTCAAAGTCTACCACCTCAGCTTCTGTATTACCTGTAACAGAAAACGAAATGATTAGTTAATCGCTATAATTTAATTAAATCATTGCGTGAAGAGAGAGAATAAAGATTTAAACAATGAACGCTGCACGAGTGTTGCGCCATCTTCAAGAAAAGTGCTCAAACTGGTCGCACAGCATTATCGACAGTGAAGTAAACTATCGATCGACTCGTGGCGCCATCTGTTTGAAGAACGCTGAAACTGGTCGCGCACAGTTATCGACAGCTATGTAGATAACTATTTATTAATTTCTGAATCATTTAGAAGAAGGAAAAACGTAATTAGGAGCTAAATATGACTTTACTACTCTATCTGCAGCCTCTGTATGCAATAAAACATAAATTAAATAGAAAATAAAAGTAATTTACTTCGCTGTCGATAATTGTGCGCGACTAGTTTCAGCACTCTTCGCAGAGAAGGCGCCACCAGTTCTTCAGTTGTTCGCGAAGTAAAAAAATTAATTTCTGAATCATTTAGAAGAAGGAAAAACGTAATTAGGAGCCAAATATGACTTTACTACTCTATCTGTAGCCTCTGTATGCAATAAAAATTAAATTAAATAGAATAAAAGTAATTCACTTCGCTGTCGATAATGATTTGCGACCAGTTTGAGCACTTTCCTGAGAGATAGCGTCACCAGTCGTTCGCGGGAGAAAAAAATTCCTTTTAAATAACTTATTTATGCAATCAAATCATATTAAAGTATACAATAAATTGCAAATAAACTCTACTTTCTGCAATAATACTTCTAGTTATAAAACAATATACCATATTTCTGCTATTGTACTTAAAAATATGCAAGCATATTACTCGAATATACTAGAATTTAGCAATTTATGAAAGCAGGTTACAATAACACGAAACAAACGATACAACACATTCGTTTGCATTTCTAAAAGTATAAAAGTTACAACTATTAACTGGAACTTACTCGAAGGCGTTGAATAAACGACTTAACCACCGACTGTCACGATCCAGCCAGAAATAAACTATTCTGATAGCCTGGCGGACAACAGCTTCACCCTGTTTTCCGTGAAGTTGCCCATAAAAGTACCAGCGTTCCATTTTTCTTCTGCTCGCCATTTTTAGACAGGATGACAGAAACCCCCTCGAGGCTGAAAATGCGCGATGCAATCTAAATCCACGATCACCGTGAGCCGCGAGATCGACGCCGCTGAATCGATGGAAGAGTCTGTCTTCGAGCAGATATGCGATACGATATTCATTCTGATACCCGAAGGTCCGTTCCATTTAACAGAATCCAATCGCCATTTCCTAGAGAAGTCGCGAACAGACTTCGAAAACGCGGTACTCATTCATCGAACTGGCCTTAGATGCGTATTTACGATGGGGTTCTATGACCTAGTGCCGCGGCTGAAGCAGCTGTTCCTAAGCTGGAGCCAGCTGGGCCCCGAGGACAGAGTACAATTGGACGCCAAGGTGGCCAACTGGTGTTGCCCCAACAGGCGGCAGCTATACAAACCTCTACAGGAAGCGCTGGTTCGCTGGGAGACAGTGCAAGACACCCAAGGTTTGCTATTAACCCTTTGCGCTCGAAAGGCGAGTCTCAGTCGCCATTGCGTTTCGCGCAGCAACTCGAAATTTTCATGATTTTAAGTTTCGAAGCCCCAAAAATGAATTTCGAAGGTGAAACTAACTCGAGCGAAGAGGAAATTGATTATCGACTGTTGAAGAATGAGATTAGTAATAGATTAAATGATGAGGGATAATTAGTGATAGAAGTTTCGAAGCCCCACAAAAATGAATTTCGAAGGTGAAACTAACTCGAGTGAAGATAAAATTGATTATCGACTGTTGAAAAATGAGATTAGTAATAGATTAAATGATGAGGGATAATTAGTGATAGAAGTTTCGAAGCCCCACAAAAATGAATTTCAAAGGTGAAACTAACTCGAGCGAAGAGGAAATTGATTATCGACTGTTGAAAAATGAGATTAGTAATAGATTAAATGATGAGGGATAATTAGTGATAGAAGTTTCGAAGCCCCACAAAAATGAATTTCGAAGGTGAAACTAACTCGAGCGAAGAGGAAATTGATTATCGACTGTTGAAAAATGAGATTAGTAATAGATTAAATGATGAGGGATAATTAGTGATAGAAGTTTCGAAGCCCCACAAAAATGAATTTCGAAGGTGAAACTAACTCGAGTGAAGAGGAAATTGATTATCGACTGTTGAAAAATGAGATTAGTAATAGATTAAATGATGAAGGATAATTAGTGATAGAAAAAATGATCTGCGACCAAGAAAGTCATCGAGTGCAAAGGGTTAACCCTTTCGCGACTAGCTCTGGTCGTTTTTAGGATCTGTGCTGATACTAAACGCAGCGCAGAGGTTAGTGTTGGTTATATTCGACGTCTGCTGAACGCAGAACAGAGGCTAATGTCAGTTATGTCCGCCATAACGATAAATATGTGGCACCTTCTCCTCTTCCAGTGAATTTCCTTTAATTTCCTCGACATGACTGAATTTTGCGTGGGGCTGTTTCTCTGTAGAGCAGAGTTCTACACGAATTATGCGTAAAGGATGCAGCAGTGTGATGTGTGATGGACAGTGCTGTTCAGAAGGATGGCATCCTCGAAAGTTACTGTAATGGCGCGTCGTTCAGAGAGATGACATCCTCGAAAGCCACTATAGTGACGCGTTGCTCTGAAATATGATATCCTCGAAAGTCACTATAGTGGCGGGTCATTCAGAGAGATGACATCCTCGAAAGCCACTATAGTGACGCGTTGTTCAGAGAAATGACATCCTCGAAAGTCACTATAGTGGCGCATCGTTCAGAGAGATGACA
Source organism: Xylocopa violacea (assembly GCA_963969225.1). Classification (NCBI taxonomy): domain Eukaryota; kingdom Metazoa; phylum Arthropoda; class Insecta; order Hymenoptera; family Apidae; genus Xylocopa; species Xylocopa violacea. The sequence goes on along the minus strand of CAXAJV010000004.1, from coordinate 36,745,181 downwards.
TCCTCGAAAGTCACTATAGTGGCGGGTCATTCAGAGAGATGATATCCTCGAAAGTCACTATAGTGACGCATCGTTCAGAAAGAAGACATCCTCGAAAGTCACTATAGTGGCGTATCGTTCTGAAACATGACATCCTCGAAAGTCACTATAGTGGCGCGTCATTCAGAGAGATGACATCCTCGAAAGTCACTATAGTGGCGCATCGTTCAGAGAGATGACATCCTCAAAAGCCACCATAGTGACGCACCTAAGAGGCTAACCCTTTGCACTCGACGCTGTCTCAAAAGTTAGCAATAGAAAGTTATTGAGAGACAGACTAAGAAAATTTCCATTTCCACAGAAACGCATTTCTCAAAAAGTTGCAGTCCAATACCTTCAACTTCCTTAATTACTAATCAATTCTGGACATCTTCTCAGAAGGAACATCCAACTAACATGCTAGACTTGCGATGTCCCCTCAGAAGAGACATCCGAGTGCAAAGGCTTAAGATTTGATCACTCTAAACGCATCCAGTGTGCACTAACCACACTAGCGACTCATTCACGCTGCCATACTGACGTCTAGTTCCGTCGTCGCGAAAGAGTTAACCGTAGCAACTAATTTCTAACGAAGCTATCTCTTCTATAGAACGTTTCAATCGACCAACAGGCGCTCCTGGTTGCGAGCCAGGCATGGTCTCGTTCTCCTGCGACCCTCAGCTGGAGGAGGAGTTGGTCAGCGTGATCTACAGCCTGGAGCTGCTGTTCACCAAGAATCGAAGGAGCAGAGAGGTCGACATGGACCACGAGATTGGTCGTTGCACGGAGCTCAGACGGGAGACGTCCCTGAACCTGAACTACGACGGTGGTCTGCGCTCTGTTCTCAGCCCAAAGGACAAGATCCTCCATTCCGTCCACAGTTGCGGCTACATCGCAGATTTGAAGCGTTCAGACGAGGAACTGAGCGGTTACTTGACTAGTTAATGACACACCTTTTGGATGTTCCGAGGCGAGCGAATAAAAATGATCGAGCGGCTCTAGAATTCCGTGGGGCCCGCGCGGTTAGTGACATAAAATATTTTATTAATCATCGTTATAGGGTCAAGGTGTACGAGCATACATTCAAATAATATAAGTCGATCGTCTCGCAACGAAAGGTCCGGATCACAAATGTCGTCGACTCGATTCACGACGCAAGAATGCTACGGCATTCACCTTCTTCCCTCATCAGCTTACATCGTACATGCTTCCTTCTTTTTTTTTTTGTCGTTTTTCGTTTCTTCTCTAATAGTAATTATTACACAGCAATAATACGTCCAGGGCGAGCACTGTTCCTTACGAGAGAAAGGTGGACGTTATACAATTACACATGAAAATTAATCGCGTCACGTTCCTTTCGCGGTCTCTCATCCTAGAATTTGTGCAGCACTGTGAAACACCGTCTGGCGGGAACGTGTGGCCCTTCTCGTCTTCAGTTCCCTTCCTTTTCAAATCCCTACAGGACACGTTACTTGAAACCAGAACGATTCAACGAGTAGCCCTGCCCGTGCGGTCCCGTTTCTCCGTTTTCTCGCCTTCGACGCCAGAGAATCGGTTGAACGAATGGCGGAACGGGAACCAGGGTTGCTCTAGCGCTCGCGCGCGATCGGTTAAGTACTATCAGAGCTAGCTGAATGGCGTCCAAAGGCCGTCCCAGGACGAGAATCGCGCGAACGCTCGCGAACAACGATGGCTCCCGCGACGCCTCCTCTTTTCTCTCTTTCTCGTTTGGTTTCTTCTTGTTTTAGAAAAGTTGGCGAATCTAGGACCACAGGGTGGGGTTGGGGAAAGTTCCCTGCTTGAAACACGATTAACTATTCTCCTTGCGGAGGAGAGGGTCGTTCGAGGTCGAATTCAGTTTGAATCACAGCTGTCTGTAAACTATCATCCAATAGTTTGATTGGACGCGTCTATTGCTACTAGTGTTGGACGTTCGTCCAGCTCGAGGGGGCGCTGGCTCGAAGCAGCTCCTGGAAAAATACAACGGACAGCGGCTGTCCTGAGCTATGGTCACGAATTCGCTTCGTCTTTTAAAGAGGTTCACCGTCGGGGCTTGAACGTGGCGCCGCCATTTTCTTCATAGAAGAAATCGTCTAGAGGTGGGTTGCTGGTGGACGTGTGAGGGCGTGGAGGGGTCAGGGAGGGGTGGGTTACTGTATTGAGAGGGGTATTGCACAATTTCGCGTGGCTACTTGGCTAAACGTGGCTCTCGTCTACGAGGACGCGTCCGATTTTATAAAAAAGTCCAATTCCAGGCGACACACCGATCCCTCCTCGAGCTACCCCGCCATTCGACCATCCGAGAACGCTCGCGCGCGATGGACGCCTCCAATGGAGAGCCAGCGTTCCTCGAAGCCTTGGGACCGCTTCGAGCATCGCGAAGAGTTCCACGCCTCTGGTCGAACAGTCAGTTTCGCGCGAGCGTTCTCGAGAAACGAGGCTCGAGTGTCGCGCAGATCGCGATTAACGAAATCGCGGAGTCGAGTGTGTGCGTGAACCATCGATTCATCCTCGAAATGAAACGCGAATACTTTTGGAATTTCGACGCGCTACAACGCGCATCACCTATATAGAAACCGATTCTCCCGCTGGAATCCGGTCGCAGCCTTGCTTCCTCCCCCCCAGAGAAAGGATCGAGGAGCACCCCTTGCGTGCAAGGAGAGGAACCAGAGCTTTCGCTGCTCCTCGCTCATACAACACGCGTGTCATCCTACCTAATCGTTACGTTTAATAGTTTAATCGATATTCAGTTGATAGTATCATACCATATGTGCCGCTAAATAAATACGTTTACGTCAGAGCGTCCGTCGTTGGGCGTCGTCTTCGTCCAACGACAGTTTATTACTCGGCGAGTAACTTGGTCGTTCCTCTTGCGGAAGATGAGCACGCGAGGTGACTTTGTGTGGGACGCCCGTCGACGGACGATCCTCGACTATCAGCTTCCTTCGAAATCGCTCTGAACGTCTGTCCAGGGTCGCGCGTCGCTTCCAACACGCTCACGGCTCTCCCATCTCGTCGTCGTCGTCCCCGAGGTGTGCTCTCTACCGTCGCCAAAGTCCAGCGCTAATTAATCGTAACGCGAACGTAAGAGGCGTGGTCCCGTTGCGAGTTTCTGGCCTCCCGTTTCGTTCCAGTCGGCGTCGATTAACCGCGAAACTAAGCGTGGACCGTAAGCAAAGTGTCGGCTGGTCTTCAAGGATTCGTGGGGTGGCTGTGGCCATTTTGGGAGGACGGGAAAGCAATCGTTAGGGTGGGGCTGTTAATACGCTAAATGTTACGCACCCGTTCGCTAATCAAGGGTTGAACGTCTTAAATAAAACTAAGGTTAAAGGTACGAGTGGAAACACATTTGCCCGTACTAAATGGAGGCTAAACAATTGTACACAGGATCGAACCGAGTACCATACACGCGCCATTATACACGAGATATACTCTGAACGAGACTCTCACCGCGGACCAATTGGATACTCTTCCTCATACTTTCTTCCCAGCTTCGTTTTTCTCTCTTCATTTCGCTCGCTGCCTTCCCCTCGGACAACGCATCGCGCCAAGTTCCCAACGCTCTTGCTGCCTCAGCCTTCTTGGTGCGAATCAGAGCGATGAAACGAAGAGGAATACCTCGGAGCGTTTCGTACGCGAAAGGTGCGGCTCGTCTAAATAAAACGCGACGGTTCTCTTTCCGCGCGCGGCTCTTTTTGCTTCAGATTTGATGCTCCACGCGTGTCGATGCACGTGCCAACAAGCAAAAACGTGACAGGAGTTGCAGACTGAACGCCCCTAAGTCGTTTCTTCCTTCACCTCTCGTCGGGTTTGCTTCCTTTCGTGGTCGTTCCCGTAACGTGCGCGCCGCGTCGCCTTTTCGCGTTTAGGAAGAAGGTATCTGAGTACACCTTGGCCTGAGATCGAATGACTAGCATTTCCGGTTGTTGTTTGCGCCACTGTTCTGGATACGCAAGCGGTCCTGGCGGCGTGGCCGCTTGCCTTTTACACTGAACACCTCCCGCAGCTTGTTACTCCTCTCCAGGCGGCCTCTCTTCAGCCCTTGGGTAGACCTCTTCTCGAGAACCTGCGCACAGCATCGACCACGATCGATAAAAATCATCCTACAACAACCCACCACCCTGAAAACTAATATTCCTTTACACTCTGACCTTATCTCGGATAGGAACACACATTAGTTCTACTATTACTACCTTCTTATCTACAGTACACTTTGGCTAGTACTCAAAGTTGTCCAATAAATCAGATAGCTTGACACTGGATTCCCATGTTCCCCTTGGGAACAAGTGGCGACCATAAAATTATCAGCTCTTTCAAGGACCCCATACGATTAGCTCTTTCTAGAACCCCAAAATACTCCAGTACTGGTACAGTGAATCACCTTTTGTGCTGATCTGAGCTGGACTATCCTTTTCTCGGTTTGGTTGCGGTTCACGGCGGGTCTTCCATCGTGGATGGCTGGTCTACGGGTGGCTGGTTGTTCGTCCTCGCTTCTTCTGGGGTTGCGTTCAGGCGAGGCCGCCGTTGGCGTTGCTGGAGCCTCGGAGACGACGCTGGGCAGAACGTCCTCCTCGGCGTCCTGCTCCTCCGGCGCGTCTGGCGTCGGCGGTGGGGTGTCGGGGGCGACCGGAGACGCTGTGGCTCGGTACACGGACATACTGGGATGCTCGATCAGTAGGTCCTCTAAAGGTGATGTTTCTACGTTCACGGGTCCCGCCCGTGTGAAACATGCGGGTGGCGTTAAATACCACGACTCCTCCAGCGCCGTCGCGCCCTCAACTGCAAGTTCCCAAATACAGGGATCGTTAATCGTCGCATTTAATCGTGGAATCGTCAAAAAACCGAACGCAAAATAATTTCATTCAATAAGAGGGATAGCTTGTCTGTCGATAATTTAGGTATTCGCAAGACAGTCGGTAAGAAAGGTCTCCGATAGCTTTGGCATTCGTTCTGTTGAAATTCGAAGGGACCGTAGCTCTTATTTTATAGTCAAATTGCGACGAAGTGAATTGTACTTTACTGCATTGTCGATAATGCAGGAATTAACGTACGCAAAAGAAAGCAGTCTATAAAGAAGGTATTTGTTAGTTTCGTCGTAAAACAGTCGCGTTGGTCGTAGTTTTGCAACTGGGGAGAAGCGTATCTAGCTTCACGCTGAAAGGAGACCAGTCTCTCTGTCGCGAGAACCAGTCGAAGCGTAAATGCGTGGATTCCCTCCGACTTCTAACAAGCGAGGCCTCCGTTTGGAGAGGCCATATTGCCAGAGCAGACGTACCAGCACGGTCAATGAGGATCCAGTCATCGCCCTCGACCTCCACCTGACTTAGCCTCGCCGTTACTGGAAGGGACTCCGGGGTTTCGTTATTGGACCCTTCCCGCGAATCCTGCGCGCCGGAGATATTACCTCCTAGTAAGTAGTTTGCCAAGCTGCTCAGCATCCTGACCTTCTTCTTGCCCTTCAGCGCCTGCAATACGAGCGAGCCAACGTTTACGACCGGATATATTCATAGGGCTGTGGAAGTCGCTATTCGAACACGTCCCGCTGCATAATGAAGGGGATCGTGGGACGTCTGCTGATGTAAAATTCCTGATTATGGTTAAAGAGAGAGAAGGAGGATGAAGGAGAGAGAGATAGATAGAAAAAGGGGGAATATAAAATGTAAGTTTCTTAGAAATCGCAAAGAAGACGGACTCCAACTCTCGCGTAACTGGCGTCGCGCCATCCTCGATTACCTTCGCCGAATTTCGAGCGTTGGCGCTTTTTATCGGGGATCCGTGAACACCAAAGCGAAACGATACTCGACGACGGACAATTCTACGGTCGTACGCGACAGTCGACGGACAGAAGCGGCGTTTTTATCGCGCTATGGAACGCTCTTAGTGCGTAGTAGAACGCTATCGGGCCCATGGCCACCATGTTATAATTATTGCAGTCCGGTTGCGCGGCGCACGACGCGAGGATCATCAGCGTTGAATTATGTAAGAGAAGGCGCGCACGGCTGGTCGCGATAAATTTAATATCGTCGAATCCGACTGACAGCGCGGCTGACTTTTTCGAAGCCGCGGGAGGACCTGCGGGGACACATCCGTGGGGGCCTTGTAATTGCTTTTACGATCGTTGCGCAATGAAAAAACGCGAATGGGACGCAGACGGTCGCCGTTTCGTTATTTATCGAGTCGCTGCTGCCGCCCATTCCAACTGCGAACCCTGTCCGCCCCTTCGTCTGCTCTTCTCACCCCCAGCCACCAATTTTTCTAGACAAGACCGTGCGAAACGAGAGAACAGTTCGTCGCCCAATTAATAACCCGACCTTAATTTACTTCTGATCACCAAGGCGAGGCTGAACGTGACCGCACGATCTCGAATTACCCGTTGCAAAATCAATTCTCCTCCAGTTTCCTCCAGCACCCTGCGAGATCCCCCTGATCGCCACCCATCGACCAGAGGAACCTCGCTTTCCCCAATTTCGAATCGCTCGAATTGATCACCGCTCTTACGTCAGACGCGTGTCTCAAAGCCACGCGAATCGCCAATGGCGTTCCTCCAGCGACACGCGGTGAACGCGAAAGGCGTTCATCGACTTATCTCGCGTCAGCATCAGAGTCGTTACAGCACGTCCCGTCGCCGCGATTCGACGCAGTCGGCCCGTTAAGTCCGTCTCGTTGTCTCTTCATTATGCTAAGCGTTCCTTCTCCGCGTAATCGTGTTAATGGCGCGGTTTTTTGCGCTTCTCCTTTTACGCAGCGCGGATCCCCTCTGCGCAGCACCTTTCTTTCTCCGTTTCAACAGTAAAGTTCGAACGTGTGACGCAACCGTTGGGTAAACGTTAAATTGACGATCGACCAGCCTGTCTGCGATTAATTACCTCCTGGCACGCCTCGTGGCGCGCTAGGCGAAAACGTCACCGCGTAAAATCGTCGGCCATGCGACTTAGCGCACGGTTAATTATTCAACGTGCATCTCGCCGCTGGTTGGCCATTGAACCCGGCATAATAAACCATAACTGCGCCGCTATCTCGATAGGACGGCTAATCGCGAAGAAAACTTGATATCGCTGCCTCGTGACTATCTTCAAGGTGATCTCCATGGCCAATTATGCCAGCGCGGTCGACAGAGGCAACTGTCAGGCTGGCGCAATTAAAGCGCAATTAGTTACACACGGAATTGTCCGCTCCACGTTCGAACGGTCCCTTTCGATCGTCGTTACTTCTTTTTTCCCGTGCTCGAATCCGCGCGCTCTTTGTTTCCAGCTATTCCATCCAGTCCGTTCGAGCGAAACACGCGTTATCTCTCGCAGATATCGCGCGAATAACAAACGAACCAGGGCTCCGCTCGTGTTCCACGTGAATCATAATCAGGCTAATCGCGCTGGTTACCGTGGAGCCTTATCGTTGCGTCAGAGAGAAAAAAAAAAAAAGAAGTCACTGATTTCATCGCTGGAATTGTACCTCCGCGCGGTACTGCGACGCAGCCCAGGCCCAACTGGCGGCCATTACGCGTCACGCCGAAATAGTAATGGGATTATTGGTCCGCGGGGAGGTCCGACGTTGTTGCCTATTATTGGACGGATTAATCGCGGTTCTAGCTTCAACGCCAGGTCTACCAACGGCTCGTTTCGAACCCCCTCAGAGAACTTTTCGTTAAAGTATCAAAAATAAAAAAAAACGTTAGTGTAACTGATGTGATTTTATCGAGGTGCGTTTTTTCTACTTCAACTTGTATTTTTTTTTAATTAAATAGCGGAAGGGGGAGACTTTCAGCCCTCTGAGAGAACTTTTTGTTAAACTTTAGGTTAAAGTAACAGAAATAATAAAAACTGATTATTATTACTGATGTGATTTTATCGAGGTTCGTTTTTTCTACTTCAACTTGTATTTCTTCTGATTAAATAGCGAAAGGAGGACATTTTGACTACTCTAAAAGAACTTTTCTTTAAACTTTACGTTAAAGTATCAAAAATAATAAAAACTGATTATTATAACTGATGTAATTTTATCGAGGTTCGTTTTTTCTACTTCAACTTGTATAATTTTTAATTAAATAGCGAAAGGGGTAGATTTTCAACCCTCTGAGAAAACTTTTCGTTAAACTTTACATTAAAGTACCAAAAATAATAAAAATTGATGTAATTTTATCGAGGTTCGTTTTTTCTACTTCAACTTGTATAATTTTTAATTAAATAGCGAAAGGGGTAGATTTTCAACCCTCTGAGAAAACTTTTCGTTAAACTTCACATTAAAGTATCAAAAATGATTTATGATAACTCTTGTAATTTTATCAAGGTTCAATTTTTCTACTTCAACTTCGTAATAGATAAGTCAACTTGTAGTTTTTTTAATTAAATAGCAAAAGAAGGACATTTTAACTACTCTAAAAGAACTTTTCCTTAAACTTCACATTAAAGTATCAAAAATAATAAAAACTGATTACTATAACTCTTGTAATTTTATCGAGGTTCATTTTTTCTACTTTAACTTCGTAATAGGTAAGTCAACTTGTAGTTTTTTTAATTAAATAGCAAAAGAAGGACATTTTAACTACTCTGAGAGAACTTTTCCTTAAACTTTACATTAAAGCATCAAAAATAATAAAAACTGATTATGATAACTCTTGTAATTTTATCGAGGTTCATTTTTTCTACTTTAACTTCGTAATAGATAAGTCAACTTGTAGTTTTTTTAATTAAATAGCGAAAGAAGGACATTTTGACCTCCTTAATAGAAATAGCAATATGTTAATTCATGGTAAACCTGGTGTTAATCTCCAGCCACGACTAGTTCCACGTGTCGATAAAAGAAGAACATTTAGCGGTGGCCATTACGGGCAGCCTTCTATCAACAATTTCATGGTTAGTAAATTAAGAACGGGTTAATCTTAACTAGTGCACTCAACCTACTTTATCGGTCTTCAAGGATTGCAAATATCTTTTTTTCAACGCTAAGTGGATATTAAACGTATCGAACAGAATCCACGAGGAACATTCTCTTTCTTGTAGTTTTTTTAGCATCGTTAGACTGGGTACGTTATTTATCCTTGGTAAATAAGTCGAACGGACGATTAGAATAAATCTGCTTACTTTCTTTACGGTAAGACTTGAACGAACACTTCAGCCAAGAAGATGAACAGATTGGTCATCGATAAGTACAGTCAGTCCTCAACTTACACGATTTAAAAAAGGAAAGAGTTCAATTTTATATGATCTGCGATGGATTTGCTGGTCTCGATGCTCAAGACCCTGATTCTAAACGATCTGCGAAAGTTACAAAAGCGGTGAACAATGATACAGCATGCTTTATCAAATTTACTTTAATTTATGAAAAAAGAGAAGGACTAAAGGACAATTAACAGCGTCAAGTGCAATATATCTATAGATCTATTGTACTTTCACCTATGCTTTGAAGCTAAAAAATATTCTCTACCAAAAGTGCTAAATTTTCTGCTTTCCTCGACTTACGCGAAAACCTTCAAAACCAATTAACCGCGCAATTCGAGGACTTACTGCAGCCTCAGTCGCCCATCGATACTTTCTTTCTCCCAGAGCAACGAACTTTTCTTTCCCAGTGGACCGTTCCGAAAGAAAGAAACGCTCTCCCTAATCTTATAGTCAACAATAAACTTCTTTCATTAGAACTGAACTTAATCCCAGCTCGGTAATGGACGCCACGACCGACCAGCCACGCTACCATAACCTCAAAACGACGCTCGACGCTCTTTTCAACGGGAAATCAGGCGAAATTAAACCGCTTCTCCCGAATGAATACTGAATCGAATCCCAACCAAGAAATTGCCTTACAATCGTGCTGGAATCGCCGCTCTGACAACGTAAGATTGCTCGGACGTCGAGTTTAAGTAGGCGGAAGTGAATGTCACGAATGAGAGTACGCGTAATACGCGTTCGATGCGAGTCGCGTTGGAAACGTAGGGAAAAAAAAAAGTGTCCCATTGAAACAAACATTCCATCCTTCGATTTATGCAAATAATTTCGTCGCGTTTGCGCGATCTCGCAGAGGATTACCCTTCCGTTGGAACTCGTATTATTACGTGGTTCTGGTCCACTCGAATGTTTCCAGTTACGGGAACGGCAATTTTAGGCCAGTAAAACGTTCGTCGCTTTACTGCGCGCTAACGAATAAAATTGAAATTCGCTCCCCCCTCGCCACTTTTATTGTGCCGTTGCTTGCGCGCGAAATGCAAATATTTGCGCCAGCTACACTCTCGTGGATATATATTTGTACCGTCAGACTTTATTCGCGCGGAAAAAACCGAAGGAGGTCCGACGCGACGCATAAATCGAGGAACGAGCGTCCCTAACCGAGCTTTCTTCGTGTCCGCCTCGGTTGGGTCGTCCCGCGCGTTAAACTCGAACGTTTCCACTCGTGGATCCGAGTCAAGGGCCCCTTTTTTCCCGCTGGGATGACACGAAACGATTTCACCGATCGCGGATTGCGAAGGCGCTGGTCAACTATCGTGGCTGGTGGAATTAGTTGCAGCGCAAAACGCGGTGACTCACGGTCGGAACTGGTGATCCAAGGAGGCGATTGCAGGCGATCAGAAGCTAGTGTTTCTCTTTTCCCTCGCGAAGCCTCGAATAGAATGTTCGACGAATTTCGCTGGTCCTCCGCGATGGTCGAAGACTGATCGAGATCGGCTGAAACCGCCGCGCGATTCTACCAACTATTTTTTAAAGCACGAGTTAATTCCGGATGCTCGAGAGCTAATTTTGTAGGCCAGAAAAAGTGCGCGTCAATTAACGCGGCTCGAAAATATCAGTGTTACGCGATAACGCGTCGAGCGGCTTGGAACGCGAACTTTTCGTTGCACGCGGTATATTTGAAACGCAAATAGAGAGCGTGTCAACGGCCTTCTGTATAGTACGACGAATTATCGCAACCGTTTCCAAGAAATCCTCCTGAATGGGCTAGGTCGCCAACGGCCAGTGCGGCAGCGTCCGCCAAACGAGACATTTCCGTTTTTATCTCGAAAAATTATGTAACGAGCGATAGTTTACATAAGAACAGCGGCTGGTTGCATCTGGCGGGCGAAATGGCCGATTAATCGGGGTCAATGTGTTCGGACGCGTGACACGGACGCTGGAGGGCCCGGATGGACGAGGAAGATGATGAAATTCCGCGTTGAGTTTGCCACAGGGCCCGTCGATCGAACGCCAAATCGCGAGAGACTTCGAATCGTCGGAACACAGAGAGCGGAAGAAGGTATTGTTCCGTGAAAAAAAAATCGAGACAGAGAGCCTTCGCCCTGAACTTCAATGGCGGACCGAAATAGACCTCATTCTGAAAAGCGGTTCAGACAATATCAAGGATTCTATTACGTAAAGTGCACTGTTTATCCGAGCGGTCTAATTCTGGGTTAGTTTGGTTATTCAAGAACTGCAACGTGTCCTACACAGAGTGCTACGAATTGTGCCAATACATCCTGAGTGGACGCGAGAGAGAAACTTCGCGCTACAGGAAACGCACCGACATTCGCGAGGAGCAGTCGCCTTATAATTAGACGACGCGTGTTTACACCGCGCGTTTAGATTGCATCACTCTTGGATTTAGATGACGCGAACAATTTCCAAAAGAAATCGGTACCCCGCTCGTCCGCTTCTAGAGCCAAGCGTTGCCCGCGCGAGGAAACCAAACGCTCTAACCGTTCTAACGAAGCGACGTAACCGCGACGGGTACCTTGAACCGTCGATCGCAAGATCGAGGTACGAAAATTCGATATCGAGACGTCGATCGAACGTTCCCATTAAAGCGTGTGCGATATTCTTACCGTGGCAGCCGCGGTGTCGCCAATGCGATGGTCGTCGAACAAAGACAGACGGGGCGACGGACAGAGACAGCGGTACGAGGGAGTGAACGCGATACTCCTCCTCCTCCTCCTCCTCCTCCGCCATCGTCCCTCCCCCGTTGGAGCTTCCTAGCCGTCCGAGTAAACAAAGTCGTTCGACGAATCGAAATCGCGTTACGGGGGCCGGAAAGAAAGAGCTTTTCTTGCGGGGAACTTGTTACGCGTCAGTGTCACGACTCCCGTGGACGCGGTATAAGACGAGAATAGACGCGTTGGCTCTGGCCACATGTCCGCGGTTATTACACAATCGTGGCCCGCGGGATCGTCGTACGAGCCGATGACAACCACTGGTCCCGTTTGCCCTTGCACTTCCAACAATCGGTCGGTTACCAAGCGCTGCTGCCACTGCATTGTTTCGATCGAATTGTACGCGCTATACGTTCCGTGTCCCGGGTCCCACACACCCCTCCCCTCGCGTCCTTCTTCTTCTTCTTTTCGTGCCCTATCGCGGCGCGCACAAAAACGCGGCTCTACATCTTCGCACTTCGATCCTGACCGCGTTACAAGGCCGCTCTCCGTCCTCCTCTAATCACTTTCACGCCACGCGGGGCCGCCCGGTCGATAACGTAGATCCCGTCCGCGAAGTAGCGTACCGACGGAATTATTACGCGCATAGTCCGTGCCGAAAAAGCTGGCGTTTCCCGTGTATTAGAGGCCTGGTGCACACACGCACAGGCTAGACGCGCTCAGGCAGCCTCTGTGACAACGACCTTGATCTCGAATTCGCGCGCTCTCTCTCTCTTTCTCTCTCTCTCTCTCGTTCCCTCTTTCTCGCTCTTCCGTTCCCAGGAGAGGACAGAGGACAAGTGGGCAGCGTAGCTTCGAGTAGTTTTCCTCCGATGCGGTAATAAGTTCCAAGCATATACAGAGCCTACGCACCCACAGAGACACGCTGCACCACGGACAATCGCTCACGCACACCCATACATGCATATATAAACACGCAGTCGTACTCCTGACAGCGGTGAATATCCCTCTTCTTGTCCCGTTTCTTTACACTCGATGTTCCTCGCTTCATCTCTCTCTCTCTCTCTCTCTCTCTCTGACTCTCTCCCTCTCTTTCTCTCCGTCTCTCGCTCGCACGCTTCGTCACCCTCTTCATTCCGTTGCACTCACTCGCGATACGCACCGAGCGAACAGGGACGACTGAATAAACGAACGGACAGGCCGAGAGAAGAGAGGTCTAGGCGGCTTCCCAGGCGGTGTTTTACGCCTCGACTCGAAAAAAGGCACAGGACTATTGTCGCCGTGTGTTTGCCAGGCTCGCGCGATGTCGCGGGGGGTATCGTTGACCTCGGGGTGGAAACAGAAGCGACGTGTGTGTTGTGCAGAGAAAGAAAGAGGAGGAAGAAGAAGTGTATGAAGAGAAAAGGATCCACTCGCCTGAACAGTGTTGCGTTTGAGGAGCCGTGGTAGCAACTGCCCGCAGTAATAGTCGTCAGCTGATTTCGACTGGCTGGCTGGCTGGCTGGGCAGTCAAGCCGTTGCTGAGGGGCGAGAGCCGAGGTAGAGACCGGTAGTGGGGCGGCCTATTGGTGGGAGAGGGCTTTTAAAGCGATATCAGGGGCGTACTATCGCGTGATCCCTGGTGCCCCCCTCGCCATCGATCACCTCCGCTATTTTCTTCGCCGCATCTCGCGAATCCGTTATCGAATTTGTAAAACTCGGTAATCCCGCGTCAGATAAGACGTAATCTTCGCGTGGAATTATCGCGTACGCGAGGTTCGTGAACTTGTTGCTTACAGGGAACTGTTTACCAACTTGGTCGTGCCTCTCTCCGAATGTAGATTGATTTATCGTATAATTAAGAGCGTTGCTCATTTTTCAAGAGATAAGAGGAGAGTCGAAGGTAGGAAGGAAACGGAGGATCGTGCAAGGAATGGGACCCACGAAATTGCCGCAGATGCAGGAAGTGGAAAATCAATGAAGGGCTACGTGTCACGATGCTGGCGATGAAAGGGTCTTCGTGCAAAATGTATAACACGATGGCAATTCGACGCGTTAACGTTGTAACGTTGTATCGCGGAAGATGCATCGCGTCTTTCCTCCGAGAAATCCATTCGTGCTAATGACAAGTATTGCGACAGCCTGACGGAGAACGCGATCCTAAGTACGAGAAAGGAATGCAGTTGGTGTAACAATTTCGGGAATCGCAGGAATCCGAGAACAACGCAGAACGTATTTCGAGTGATTTTTATTTTTACACCGACCTTCATCTTGGCCGTTCAGAATTTGCACTCGGACACGTGCGAACTTTAACAACGTACACTGACGTAACAGCGATCTTTCGTAATTTAGCGAGAGCTAGGTATTTTTACAAACGCGTTTACGAGCAGAGCCTGATGCGTATAGCCAAGATTCGAGGGAATTCAACGGGGGAGAGGGCCTGGCGACCGATTGTTCCGGCAGTGAACGAATCTTTGGTAGGGGAACGCTCAGCCGGGCGAACAGCTGCTGGTCGCTGTTAACGTTGGGACACTTGGAAAACTTACTTTTTGCCTAGAGTCTATTAAATTTCCGTTATTTCGTCAAAGCCTGTACCGTTCCGCGAGACCGAAAATCAGCAGCGCGAGAAACAAAAGAGCCCCGTCTTGGGATCGACCCGCTAATTATCCTTGGCCATTACGCTCTCCTCGGAACAAAGTACTTAGTTTCATTTAGCTCGCAGCGACATCGGTGCCCATAGTGGCGAGATGGCATCATATGTAGCAGTGCTTCTCAAAACGGAGTGAGGTTACCTAACCTGGCCAAAGAGAAATCTGTGCCTCGTCGAGACGTTGGGGTCCCGCGTAAAATTGCAAAACTTAAGATACGATCCCTGCTCCAAGGCTCGATTATTCGCGATACGCTTCTGAGGAGCGATTCTGACGGCAGAACGATCGATGCAGTAATCGCGATGGCGGCGATACGTCCGTGACAATCGAGCGTACCCGTGTGCGGTACTCGTAACGTCGGATGAGAGGCAATTCGTAAATCAAACGTAATCTTATCGTTTGCTGGGGATTCAGATTGGAGAGGTTATGAACGATGCGCGCGCCACTTTTCCTCGCTGAAATATGGACGAGCGCATAACCCACTGCGCGAGGAGGAATTAGACGAGTCCAGTACGAGGCGGAATGAGAAAATGGATTTTGTGCACGGTGAATGAGGCTCGGATCGGAATACCACTGTTGAACAGTAGCATAGTGGCGGTCTGACCGGCTGATGGGACGCCTGCGCGAGTCAGCCCTGTCAATACTGTTTGGGGGATCCCTCCATTTCCCTGTTGGGATTGATACGAGTCAATGCACGGCAGTAACCAAGCGTGCATGAAAAACTTTTTCTTTCCTACGACCCAGTAACGCGTGCCTCGCTTTTGGCGCTGATTTTGTCATCAAAAGTAGGCCCTCGTTGAAATTCAGTGATCGTACGAATTACTTTTGGGCTTTAAAACGAATCGGACCGAGTATCGATTCGATTCGAATTCAAATTTACGTGGCCTGTCGCATCGTTAACGGTGAACGCAGGAGCAAAAAGAAAAATGCATTTTTAACGCTGCAGTACGAAAGATACGTGTAAAATGAGATAATTTAATTGCGTGGAAAGACGAGAATAAAGTAGTTGCGATAAAAATGTAAAAGGGGATCTTATTCGGGTATTTCGTTTTTTGTGCGAAGGAAATTATTAATAACAACAGAATGGTGTATAGAAATTTATAATACGTTAAGTAGAAAGATACATCGTAGACGATACGCGTATGTTACTAATTTAATTCGAACGATGTGCACAGCATTTTTTATAAATAATTCATACACACGTATAGACGATTTATTTATCAACAAGGAATACACACACGAGAACAGAGGTTCTTCTTTGGCACGCTCCTAGTATCGCAAGCATTGACGTCTACATTTGGCACAAACCACGGAAAACGTGATATCGTTCCAATTTCGTTCATAAATTACAGCTTAATATTCACGAGGAATTCCTAAGATGTTAAAATAATTCTGCTATTTCTAGAGCAGCTCGAAAATGACTAAAAAAATTCTGTATCGCATTATTCCTGAATTGTTAATAAATTTTTCAAGTGAAACGATGTAATTATTTAACACCTTCCCAAAGGGATGATAAAAAGCGCGGGAGAACCTATTTGGTGCCTCGTTTAACGCTGCTTAAGTTATATTTTCGACCCAAATGGCTACACTACTACCCATAGGCATAAAAAATGTATTCCAATGCAAACTAATTCTACTGCTATGGAAATTTTATATCGAATGGAATTTCATTTTCATGAATGATATCAGAAAATTAATTCACAAAACCATTATCATATATACAATTATCGCGTTCATTTGAGCAAATTTTAATGCGTTTCGCTATCATCGTAGTCACTTGAAATGCTGGAAGTATAGTACAATGAACCACGTCTTCAACTTCATGGTTTTATACTTTGCGGCAGATAAATGGGGAAAGATAATGAGTTTCCTTTTTAATTCTCTGTAAAGCGATAAAATTATTGTTTTTCTTCCTTTTTTTTTTCCACGTTCAACTAATCTCCGGATGAAAAGTTTCGAGGAACGTAACTTATGGTACTATAACAATAAATTCGACCCGAGATCCAAGGTTTATACCCCGCCATTAAAAACCTATTCAAGCACTGTATAGGACAGGTTCCGCGAAACCGGTTACGAGTGTTTCCGCTTTACCTTATGATTAATTTTTTCTTTGCCTTGCGATCAATTTTACCTGCATCTTCAATTGTCATCGATTATCATAACAGCAAACTTGTTTTATTATATAGGAATGAGAAAAGGAATTAACTAAAAAATTGATTAAAAATTACTAACAACCACAGAGTGTATGGAATTGTAATGCAAGAATTATATATTTTATAATCATGTTAAGTGTAAGATTTACGTGTTAACAACTTCTTGCAGTGTTTTGAACTTTCTCATAAAAATTTTCACCCTGTCCTTGTCAACCTTGTTTTCCCATATCCCATCAACTTTAAAATGCGACCCAATAATCACTGCATCCGCGGATAAGTAATCTTCCAAGTTGTCTTTCGTAACACCAGAGCCAATAAGGACAGGCTGTTCTTTAACAGCCTGTTTAATTTCTGCGCAGCGCAATTTTACGACCATGATGATAAAAATGAAATATGATAATAAAAATGGAAGGAGATTTGTTAATACAAATGGATACCTGCGAGATCTGATACATCAGTTGGTTCGCCAGTAGATGTTCCTGTCAGTACTATTCCATCAGCCAGGAAAAATTTCGCTGCTTTTACTGTCTCTAATGAACTTACATCGGCAGTGATTGCATGCGAACTGCAGAAACAAAGTGTTCGTTTATGTTAGATTGGCAATTAAATAAAAAAGACTAAGAAATTCATATTCTTCTTGAAGTGTTAATACATCACCTATGCTTTTTTTTAATGTCTGCCAAAATAAGAATGTCATCAGCGTCAATTTGTCGCCTGTACCTCAATAAAGAGCCAGCGCACGCATCTGTGAAACCTTCATCCGCAATATGAGAGAAGACGAACCCTTCGGTTCTAATAAATTGAAAACCAGCTGCCTTTGCTACAGCTATCGCCTCTCTGTTACATCCTGCTAAAATCTATTTTTTCCTACTGTTTTTTAGCGTTTCTTTCGAGTGACTAATCGTTATAGAACTTGTATACGCATTGTTGAATTTATTAACATTAAAATTGGTAACTTTCACTCTGTTTTACCGACGCAAACGCATGGTGGCTGTCGCCTAATGGCTTTATCTGGTACCACCATCGTGTTCGCGCTGGTAAAGTAGAATTAGGCCACCCAATTGTACCTGTACTCCACAAGGAATGCTATCTGGTACGACTTTTTTTATTTCTGTGCAAATTTTAGTCATCATTGATGTAATTTCAGGAGTTATATCGTTGGGTCTTACGTATGGAATATCGTGCATATTCTCTACTAGGATACCGTGCTTAAATTAAAGTATAATAATTTATTAAGTGATCGACCAACTTTTTCAGCTGAACTTACGATATTGAAATCCTTGTAGATTTTCGCTTCATTCACAGCATCGCTTACAATTTTTTCAGTGTTACCATTATACAAAGGTGTTCCTAAAACGTATTATTTCGGTGTTAAGATTTAACGAAACGTTAAATTATCAAACGAAATAAATAACTTGCTGCTAAAAACATGTTTTGCACGTGACGTATTTTTTTCTAGATACTGTTAACTTGTTGACTCGTAGTGTCCAAAACAGACTGTTCTGATACATATTAATTATAGTTTAATACTTAATTTCGCAAGTAAAGATAGACCCACACGTTATTTACTGATACTTGACAATCGACAACGACAGAACCAACAAACAAATTTATTCACTGTAGACCCTTCAGTATTTGTAGTGCTACAAATTCACACTCTTTTCCCTAACTTATATATTTTTAATAGAAATTCTGTACCAGGCAATGCGTTAACGTGCACCATTCCGATCACAGAGCACTTCACTTTGTTGAAAATGGTATGAAATCGCAACATACTCGTACAAATTATTGATCTGTAATTATATGTACGAATATGAGAAAATTGTGCCTCGAGCTGAATTTAAAGAATTCTGAATCAAATAATCAGTTGTGTATAGATAAGATTGCTTTATCTTTATGGAATTTTTGAGGTTAGAAAAAGAAGCGCGACCAACTATGTATCAACTGATTCGTGTACGAATCCACAATGAGCATGGAATCCATTATGCTCCTCGCATATTTCAATGCATTTTTCTTGCATACTCTGCTAAATAATATATATAAGTAAATATTAGTAGAAGATTCAGAATAGTATAATATTTTAGATTAGTTTTCAATATTTAGGTTAATAATTTAAGTTAATGCATAGTTTAACCATAGATAAGATACTGCATAGACCTATTTTCAGAACTTAATGCCATACGTTCCTGTAATACCGATCGCGCGAACAGCTAAAGCTTCAGTTATGCCCCCTGGGATTCAGAACGGAACTTAATAATTGAGATTGATAAAGACGCAATCTACTTTTCACGAGTATTGATCACATTAATTCCGCGTTGAAGATTTGTTCAAATTCGCTGATGTAATACAGTGGCGATTGCAAAAGTTAACTTATACTGTACTATAATGTATTACAACATCTGTAATCCAATGTAAAGTTTCCAAGTCTTAAAAAAGACTAGAGAAATTTAAAGTGGATTACAAATTACTTAAATCTAGTGCGTAGTCCTTAGCATGGTATCGTTTTGGAGAGAATGGTCTCTCTAAAACGTTACCAAGTATCCAGGTCCACCAACGAGGAGGTGACTACGCAGGGACCCATCCCTAAACCCTAATCCCATCCACCCTCCATTACAAATACGTGTTCTCGGTACAAAAGGTACCGAGGACCGACTCTACTTGAATTTAATACACGCGAAATCCATGATACATTTTCTAAACTCTGTCAGATATTTAGAAATTGCAGTATGGACTTTACGAAACGCGAAAGGGAAACGAAGAAGGGAATGGAAGTATATAACACGCTCTTATCCAGAGAGAAACGTACGAAGTGTCTCTATTAACATTTTACATAATTGAAAACGTTTTACAGAAGAGATTACGGTGTAGTAAACGCGAAATTCCATTAACTTGTGATAAATAATAAATCGAAGAGAAAAGTGAAAAAGAAAGGTACTCTGCGTACTCACGTGGATTTGCTAACTAAATGTTTCCTGCGCTGTCTAAACCACGATCTTTTCGATCCATGCAACTACTCATGCCAGTGACTTACGTATAACATAAAGTTAGCGTGCTCACTACTTGCTTGCCACATGCGATGCATGCAAGCGAGTACGCAGAGTAATGAAACTGTTACTAATAAAACTATTACTGATAAAACTATTACTGATAAAACTATTACTGATAAATATCAGTAGCAAATGGAAAGTGATTTATATACGCGAGAATAATTCTATTCTGTTTCAATAAAACGGGGATTTTGGGGAAATATTCTATGGTTTCGCTCTGGATAAGAGAATGTATATACTTCCTTACAATTTCGTTACAATTACTATTATCTAATTATAATTACTGCTATTATTATAATTATTATTATCTATGAATAATAATATACGCATCCAGCGACGATTCAGCGACGAACGTAGAAATGAATGTTGAAATTATTAATTGAAATCATATATCATTATAACAATCATCAAAATTTGGGAACATGAAGGAAATGGAATGGATTAGATGAAATTCGCCCCAGAACCATTGAATTTTTGACAAGAGCGGAGAAAATACGTCAAATTTCGAGATTCTCCAATAGTCACTCTCGATTATAATTTCGTATAGCCCATTTGCTTGAAGCAATTGAAAAGAATCTTGGAAAATGTGGAAATGGAGACTTTTTGACGTAAAACAATACCATAGTAATGCCTCCAACGTTGTATTCACCATAAATACCATTTTCTCATTTCCAAATATAAAGAGAATAATGAAACCACTTTGCGATCACAGAATAAATAACCATAATTATGCCTCCAACGTTGTATTCAACGAAAATACCATTTTCTCATTTCCAAATATAAGGAGAATAATGAAACCACTTTGCGATCACAGAATAGATAAATATAAAATCCTTGATCAATCTGACAATGATTTCCAGTGAGATCTGACCAATATAGACTATTTTTTAAAGACTGATCGCAAGAATATCGGTGAATAAAGAAATATTTATTGAAATAAACAGAAATTCAGTACATTTTACGTTCAGAGACGCAGACTCAGAGACAAATTAAAATATGGCAGAGATTAAGTGAATTTCCAACTATCAGACCAACCTCTGTCGAGAACAAACACCATACAGAGATAGAAATTGCCACAGACAATGCAGAATTATCTTAAACAAACCCCAGAATTTCAACCAACGTGTTTTTATTAATAGAAAATTAATGATTTTATCCCTGGCAACAAAGAAATGCGAGATATCGGTTTCGAAACAACTCTCCTACGACTTGTCGAATAATTTATTAAGAACCAACGAACTGGGATATCATTCTCACGAAATGGACGAGAGATAAGACGAGAATAATTACACTCGGTTGTGATAAGAGGGAGGAGTAAGGATAAAAGGGGAATGGTTGCATTATTATAAATTTACATTACACGAATGTACAAATATGATCTTAAAAACTAACTTAAACTAAACAATTTGCAGTCCAATTCAAAGTTTCAAAGTCCTGAAAAGGACTTGGAAAATTTAAGTCGTACCGCAAAAGACTCCATACTAAAAGTACCAGTGATTAAATTATTCTATTCTCTTGCAAAGTCGATAAAACGATAATGGAATGAACGAGCAACAAATTAATTAAAGTAAATCTACGTGAAAAATCTATTTATCTCTATCAGAAGTTACGATCCACGATCTTTTAACTGGTTTGGTACTTTTAGTATCGAGTTTACAATTATTCTTATGTCTACGCGCGTAGTCCTTAGCTTGATATCGTTTTCGAGAGCGCAATCTTTCGAAAACGTTACCAAGGGCCCAGGTCCACCAACGAGGAGGTGACTACGCAGGGACCCACCCCTAAACCCTAATCCCATCCACCCTCCATTACATATTTACGATCTCGTTACAGAAGGTACCAAGATCTGACTCTACTTGAATTCAATACACGCGAAATCCATAATACATTTTCTAAAATCTATCAGATACTTAGAAATTGCAGTATGGACTTTACGAAAGGGGTGACGAGAAATGCCACAGTCTTATCCGAAGAGAAACATCTAAAGTGACTCTACTACACTTTCGAGAAGCGAAAGTGTCTCGCAAAAGGTTCGACGGTACGAAACTCTAATTCTCTAATCAAAATTGATGCGAATCTGAACAAAAATGGAAGCAAAATTAAGTTAAACTAAAATTAAGAAAAGAAACTAAGTTGAAGCGAAAATGGAGATAAAATTCGCGACGCGACCTAAACGAATAAGTTAAAGAGCACTCTAACTCGATGCTTCCGCGTTAGCCATTAGGCGAACCGGACGCGACGCGACTCGCGAGCAAGTTTCATGCCACGTCTTACGTCGAAACAATCGCAACCACGCTCTCCCCAATGGTGAGTGAGATGTCCATCTGAACCCCAGCGAGGCCCAACTCTAGGATTGCTCTGCGATGAAGACGAACCTCGTGGAACCGCCCGAATCCGTCTTACAAAGGTCAGACCCCAGCGCATCGGGTTGGGAACCACTCAGAACGCTCCATCGTGAGCGCGTCCATGGCTGAACCCGTGGAAATCCAGGTGGGCACGACAAACACGCATTGGTTTGATTGAGTCGCGACTGCATCGCTGCGTGGCGATTAGAATCTAAATCTCGAGCGAAAGAGAAAAAAAAGGAAGGAGGGAAAAAGGGGAAGAAAAAAAAAAAAGAGGAAATCTACGCGAAGCGATCTTACGAAGCGCAAAGTTAGAGTGCTCGAGCAAGTAAACGCGAACTAATTTACGCGAGAACAATCGAGTTTTCTGTCTTTATAAACGAGGGTTCAGAGAAAGGGGTGGTCTCTCTTCGGATAAGAAAATGTACTTCTTTATAATTCGATTACAATTTAATTACAGAGATGTAAGGCATGCAGTATTTACTATTAAAAACGCACGCATCCCACGGCGATCCAGCGGCGTTCCAGCGGCGATCCAGCGGCGAAGAGAGAGATTAAAGTAAATCAGAATAAAGCAGAATCAAACCAACAAATATTCAACAATCGAACAACTTTCTATTATTTTAAACGAGCCCCAGAATTTCGACCAACGAGACATTATAAATAGGGAACAACTTAAGACTAATTATGTTGTGATAAAGGAAAGAAATCAGGATAAAAGGGGATCATTATCTTATTAAAATTACATTACATGGATGTATAAATATGATCGCAATAATTAATTTAAACTAAATTATTCGCAGTCCAATTTAAAGTTTCAAAGTCCTGAAAAGGACTTGGAAAATTGAAATTGTATTACAAAAGACTCGAAACTAGAAGTACCAGTGATTAAATTATTCTAATATCTTGCAAAATTAATGAAATAATAGAATGAATTAGCATCATGAAAAATTCTAGAAGTGAATGTATGAAATCTTTGTACAAATAAAAAATCTATCTCTATCAGAAGCTATGAACCACAATCTTTTGACTAATTTGGTACTTTTAGCGTCAAGTTTACAATTATACTTATGTCTACGTGCGTAGTCCTTAGCATGATATCGTTTTCGTGAGGGCAATCTCTCGAAAACGTTACCAAGGGCCCAGGTCCACCACGTGGAGGTGACTACGCAGGGACCCACCCCTAAACCCTAATCCCATCCACCCTCCATTACATATTTACGATCTCGTTACAGAAGGCACCGAGATCTGACTCTACTTCGATTAAAAAACGAAATCCACGATGCATTTTCCAAGATCTGTCGAAGACATTTAGAAATTGCAACGTGGATTTCACGAAACGCGAAAGGGGATGGAAGTATACATCATTTTCTTATCCAGAGAGAAATTAATAAAGTGTCTCTATCGACACTTTAGAAAATTGAAAGTGTTACGATATGGAAAATACTAAACTCTTGAAAAATGAAGTTAACAAGGAAATTAAAGTTGAACAAACTTGTGATGAGCAATAAATTCGCGACGCGACCAAATCTACTCTACGTACTCACGTGGATCCGCGTAATTACGTGGATTTGCTAACTAAATGTTTCCGGCGCTGTCCACTTTCTAAACCACGATCTTTTCGATCCATGGAGCTACTCATGGCAGCGACTTACGTGTAACATTAAGTCAGCGTGCTCACTACTTGCTTGCCACATGCGATGCATGCAAGCGAGGACGCAGAGTAATGAAACTATTACTAATAAAACTATTAATGATAAAACTATTACTGATAAATATCAGTAGCAAATGGAAAATGATTTATTGTATTCTATTTCAATAAAAACGGCGATTTTGGGGAAATATTCTATGGTTTCGCTCTGGATAAGGGAATGTATATACTTCCTTACAATATGATTACAATTACTATTATCTATGACTTATAATATAATATCTTTACAATTTTTTACAAATATCGTACATATTGTGTTAAGAGATATATATATTAGTTAAGAGACAATTTATTATTTATTAAAATCAAGAGTCAACCTTCGATTAAGACAAGACACCATAGAAAAAGAACGAGAAAAAGCAAAAGAAAGACAGAACACCATAGATTATGTCAGATTGATTAAACAATTCCCTAAATTTCTATCGTCGCATATATTTTTTCCACCAGAAAACGATCAATCAGATTCTAGCTCTCAATTGCAATACTCAAGACAACTGAATAGATTATTAATACCAAACCAACTAATTAGCATGAAAAGAGTAATGGAAAAGAAACAAAGATGGAATACAATTAAATAATATTATATCCAGCGGCGATCCAGCGGCGTTCCAACGGCGATCCAGCGGAGAAAACGCAAAAATTAACTTATTTCTTATAAATTAACTTAAATTTACAGATACGATTAAATCTACGTGCGTAGTCCTTAGCATGATATCGTTTCTGAGAGACCGGTCTCTCGAAAACGTTACCAAGGGCCCAGGTCCACCCCGTGGAGGTGACTACGCAGGGACCCAATGCAATTTAAATTCAAGTAATACTTGGGCAAAAGTTAAATTATATTTTAACGCGAAATTAATTTTGTAGAATTATATGAAACAACTTTAAGGTAATCATTTAAAGACATTAATAATAATACTAATATTACTAATATTAATAAACTAATATTAGACGCGTTTAATATTAATCGAATAAAAGTAGACTGAATTATATATACTTCGTTTATTAATAATAATTGGTGAATTAAATGAAAAGAAAATTTTAGTTCTCTCGAGATTCAAGTATTAAACGATAGTTATTGAATTATATTTAATTATATATAGAAATGAGTTGAAATTTAATTAAATTTAACTTCTATTTTATTTGTATGGCGTGGTGGAGGGCATATATGGGCCAGCATCAGCCGACAGTGCTAGCTGATAGCCCTCCACGCCAGACGCATCGCAAAATTATCGCTACCCCATCACCAACTAATTAAATATTCAATTTGTTCACTCACCGACCAGTAGATAAGAGTCGTCGTCAGCATCGTTCAGCAACTTTTCAGCAGCGCCTCCACCATTACAGCATTCACCATCAGAGCATCCAGTACCAGCGCCTCCACCATCAGAGCACCCATTAGCAGCGCCATCATCATCAGAGCGCCTCAGTTCCAGCGTTTCCACCATCAGAGCAACCTCCAGCAGCGCCTCCACCATCAGAGCAACCTCCAGCAGCGCCTCCACCATCAGAGCATCCATTAGCAGCGCCTCCACCATCAGAGCATCCATTAGCAGCGTCTCCACCATCAGAGCACTCAGTTCCAGCGCCTCCACCATCAGAGCATTCATCAGCAGCGTCTCCACCATCACAGCAACCTCCATCAGCAGCGCCTCCACCATCAGAGCACTCAGTACCAGTGTCTCCACCATCAGAGCACTCATTAACAGCGCCTCCACCATCAGAGTATCCATCAGCAGCGCCTCCATCGTCAGAGCACTCAGTTCCAGCGCCTCCACCATCAGAGCATTCATCAGCAGCGTCTCCACCATCAGAGCAACCTCCATCAGCAGCGCCTCCACCATCAGAGCACTCAGTACCAGCGCCTCCACCATCAGAGCACTCATTAGCAGCGCCTCCACCATCAGAGCATCCATTAGCAGCGCCTCCACCATCAGAGCATTCATCAGCAGCGTCTCCACCATCAGAGCAACCTCCATCAGCATCGCCTCCACCATCAGAGCACCCAGTACCAGTGCCTCCACCGTCAGAGTATCCATCAGCAGCGCCTCCATCGTCAGAGCACTCAGTTCCAGCGCCTCCACCATCAGAGCAACCTCCATCAGCAGCGCCTCCATCGTCAGAGCACCCAGTATCAGCGCCTCCACCATCAGAGTATCCATCAGCAGCGTCTCCATCGTCAGAGCACTCAGTTCCAGCGCCTCCACCATCAGAGCAACCTCCATCAGCAGCGCCTCCATCGTCAGAGCACCCAGTACCAGTGCCTCCACCGTCAGAGCATCCATCAGCATCACCTCCACCGTCAGAGCACCCAGAACCAGCGTCTCCAGTACCAGATCATCCTTGGTCTTCCTCCTGCTGCACCGCCCGCGATGCGACTGCGACTAAAGCGGACCCACTCGCGCGTTAAATACACCTACCCCCACTCCCAGTTATCCTCTATTACCTACAGTAGGTCACTCGGTTGACTGCACCCAAAACTGCACGATCGTTCATGCGGAAAAATCACATGATTTATTAATTTTCACATTTTCAATGTAATTTTATGATTTCAGGATTTTTATGATTTTTATGATATCATATATGATTTAATTTATGTAAATCATAGTTATACTTTATATTTATGATATTAATAAATTTCTTAATCAAAACTCTGTTGCTACGTTCAATTCTCACTCATACTGAACCCATATCGAAGTTATTTAATTCATTTACCATTTTAACATTGAAGTATATGTTAAAATAAGTTTTAATGCAAGGAAGAAACAGGATAAAGAAGCAAATGAAACGCAGGAAACTGCAGTATCGACGATGAAACGAATAAGCGGCTTTTCCGCCATCTGTGACTAATAGTTATCAGTTTATACCTTGTTTGTAGGATACTACGTTGTGATTATAAGTATTATCACAAGGTAAAAGTAGAATAGTTAATAATAATTGATTTCAGAATTGGTAAAAATAGTATATAAGAGAATTTTAAAGAAATCGTTGTACTTTACGCAACACAATCTGCTACATGAAAATAATAATAACAGTTATATCAATTGTATGAAAACAAATTGCATCTGCTCCAATGTTTGTTTGTTTTTCATCCTTACAGTTAAATCAAAAACAATTTTGCGGTTTGAAAATTCAATCGTCTCGTTGCTTAAAACAACTACTCGACTTACTCGTTCAATTTTCTCGTCGCTCGAAACTACTGCACTTTGTTACATCGAGCTCTTACGAGTTGTTCAAAGAATATCCAGCCATAATCAGCAGAAATTTCGCTCACAATTATACCCAAGATGTTAATCAAAGTTAACATCTGCCATTTATTCCAAACTACCACGAAACGCGTCACGTTCATTCATCGTCCCAACGACGCCGCTTTCCCATTTCCCTCCGATCGTCTTCTTTAATCTATTTTTACCCCTCGAATATTACATCCCATCCCCCATCCTCGTTCCACCCACCTGTTAAATAGGGCTCTCCCCCGAAAGGGTTGTGTACCCTCCCGATGGATACTGATTTTGACATGCGTTCCGCGTCTCCTGTGTGTTCCTAAGCGGTACGCGCGCGTTTCTTCCGTCAGTGTCGCTCAGTCCTTCAGACGAGAGTGTTCCGTGTAGGGACGCGTTCACGATTCCCTCGATCGAGCCCTCGACTCGATACTCGACGGTTATTCCATCACCAACCTGTCAAACCTCGCGAAAAACCGTACACTTTCATTCATAAAACCCCCATAAACCGAGAAACCCAATTTCCCCGACGCACAAACCGCGCAGAGCAGTTGGTTCCTCGTCGCAGAGCACCCTGAAGAAGAATTCGTCGCGCGATTATTCGGGAAATTGGTGGCTAATTGCGTGGTGCTCGCGGACCAGTGTCGATCAACAAGTAGCTGGTGTCCACACACACAGAAAACGGCATCAGCTCGCAGTCCAGGCTGGCTGGGACGCGGAGAAGTGGCGTCGAAATAGTGCGCTCTACTCCGCACTGTGTGAAGTGACAGGGACGTAATTACTGGCCGAGCGTTCGCTGGTCTTCTTCCGGTTGTGTACGAGTGACGTCTCGACGGGATCGCGGTCGAGTGACTGATAATCGCGTGATATCGAGGATCGATCGTGCTGGTGCGTGCGTCGAGGTGTTCCCCGGATCGGTTTAGCCGCTTGGGATTCGATTTTTTGCCGTTCTACTCCTCGCTGGCGATCCCAGACCGGGGATTATCGGCGAAACAAGCTTCCCAGGGTTAATTCGCGGTCCCAAATGGCAGCTATGAACGAGATTGGACAGATCCAACGATTAAGTCGCGCGGATGATCGCGCTCCAACGCTGCAGTGACCTTAATCTTCGCTTCGATTTGGGTTGGGTTCGCTGCTCTATGCTCGCTGACGAACTCGACTCTGGCATTATCAGCACTCTCGATACCAGCTAATCGAATTAACGAACCGTGCCTGAACTCGACGAAACAGACAGACGTCGTAGACAGACGGACTAGGGTGATTGATCGAAGGAACCCAGAATCACCAGCGCCTCTTCGACCCCGACTCCATCCTCGCGAGCTCGTTGGGACCGAATAGAGTCGTCAAAGAGGAACAAGTCTCGTCAGGTTATCAGCATCGTCAAAGGAACGGCGATTTTGTACTATCGAGGCGGCCATTCTGATGGTAACTTCAAAGCTCACGACTAGACAAATGATCGCGCGAAAAGGCTCCATCGATCAGCAGTTGGCTCCGCGGCTTTGACATCCAATCCCTGATCCGAACCAGATCAGATTGCGATCGAGTGCCATCAGGAAGCTGCGCGAACTTTTCTAACGAGCCCTTCGATCTCATTACCGATTGGACAGTGGATTTTCGTCGCTGGGGGATGCTGGACGTGGGTGGATCGCGATCGTTGCAGGGTGAACGCGTCGCCAATGGCGGGAAAACGTGGGACGTCGGTGAGGAACATCGGATCCAGGGATTTCTTGGCGGAAATTGAGATGAGATCGGGCTGTATCGCGACTGGGTGAACGTCGTAGCTCGAGGACTGGGTGGTTCTGGTGTCGCTGGCACTGGGACCAACATCTACACGCTGGCAGTGACGTCGATGCACATCTGCGCGCGGATTTTCGCGTGGGCATGGGATTTGATCGTCGGTAGCACTGGATACCCAATGCAGCATGTGAGTACCAGTGGATCTGGATCTGCTACCAAGTCTGAGAAGCCTTCTTCGTCGTTTAACCCTTCGAACTCGACGGTTTCTCAGCAATTTTCTGTCGCTGGTAAAAGTTAGCAATGGAAACTGTCGCAGTAACGAAATACTTCCATTTCGATAGGCAATTTTGGGGAAACACGTGTTTTTTAAGAAGTTGCAATGGAGTAAATTGTTAATCTTTGGAATTAAGTCCCGCAGAGGCGACGTTCGAGTGTAAAGGGTTAAATGTGTTTAACTTAAGCGTTTTTATACTATTTAATAGTATAAAAATACATTTTCATATCATAGAAATGCATTTTAGCACTTTTTATGCTACTTAATAGCATAAAAATGCTATCAAAAATAAGAAACCTTTTCGTCTGTTAACCCTTTGCACTCGAGAGGTGATTCTCTGTTACCAATTTGAACCATTTTTGGAAAATCTCGAGTGCAAAGGGTTAAAAATACTTGACATAAGCATATTAATACTTTTTGTGCTACTTGATAGCACAAAAATGCTATCAAAGCTAAGAAATCTTTTCGTCTGTTAACCCTTTGCACTCGAGAGGTGATTCTCAGTCACCAATTTGAACCATTTTTGGAAAATCTCGAATGCAAAGGGTTAAAAATACTTGACATAAGCATATTAACACTTTTTATACTACTTGATAGCATAAAAATACATTTTTATATCACAGAAACGCATTTTAGCACTTTTTATGCTACTTAGTAGCACAAAAATGCTATCAAAACTAAGAAATCTTTTCGTCTGTTAACCCTTTGCACTCGAGAGATGATTCTCAGTTACCAATTTGAACCATTTTTGGAAAATCTCGAATGCAAAGGGTTAAAAATACTTGACATAAGCATATTAACACTTTTTATGCTACTTGATAGCATAAAAATACATTTTCATATCACAGAAACGCATTTTAGCACTTCTGATGCTACTCAATGGCATAAAAATGGTACTAAGTCTAAGAAATCTTTTTCGTCTGTTAAAAATACTTAACTTCAAGCATTTTAGCACTTTGTATGCTACTCAATGGCACAAAAATGCTATCAAGTCAAAGAAATTTTGTTCGTCTCTTAAAAATGGCATCGCTAACAGAAAACAGTTGAACGAAAAGTTCGACGAGACTGTAAAATCAAAATTGTACACTTCTCATCAACAGATCTTCCTCGAAAGAGAAAAAGAAACGCTCCATTATGCAAGCACAATTCGCTTTTAGTTGCACGCGCTAAAAAAACTCTCGCTAATTCCATTTTCCGACGCACGCAGTACAAATTCGAAATTAATTGATTCCAGAGTACGCCATTAAATGAAGTATTTCCACGTGGAACGATTAAAATGTTTCTGTACAACTGAACAGCTAAATAGAAACAAAATAATTTCACGAAGTTCTCTGATTTTTTTTTTTACCATCATTAACTTTCTTCCATTTAAAACTCCGCCATCGTACACAGAATTGCGCAGCTCGACTGCGTCTTCAGTTTCGAATTCGATCAACTTTTTAACTGAGAAGATAGAATTAATTTGTTGTTCGAGTTTCAAATTTTCTTAACCATTTTCTTTTATCGAAGTCAGACTCGTTTCGACTTACGGAAAAGAATTCCTCCCTGACTGTCGCAGCGGTTATGTGACCATTACCCAACACCATAAGTGTTATATAACATAACTGCAGCGTAACCATTCTAAGCTTCCATGAATGCGCGTCCAGGGGAGTTAGAGCTGACTCAAACGAACCTTATAGAGTTTGGTTCAAGGAATAACAAGTTCCTTTTCCCCAAGGACCAGCATTGAAGGGGTGAAAATGATCTTAGAATGGAGATAACAGTCGCATTTGGACCAATATCTCGAAAACTGCTAAATAGAAGCAGACAGATGGCGTAAAAATGATGAAATCTGTGTAGCAGAGGAATGAAGAAGAATTAATGGATCAGACCGCACGAAAAGATTCGAAAAATATCCATTAGTTTCAGAGGGACTGGGGTGGTTTCACGATGAAACCGCCAGGCCGCAAAAGACCAAAGGTCTGCGATATCAATCGCTGGCAAATCACGTGGCCGCTAAAAAAATTCGCTTCCGTGGTCTCAAACGACGACTCCTCGAGGACGCTTTGTTTGCGACCGAAAAACAACGCGCCTCGAGCGTTACAGCGAGCAACGATGGGACGTTTTATCGAAAGTCCGGCGAAATAACCGCGATCGATCGCGTCCACCTTTTTCTTGTTCGACGCCAGCCAGCTGGAACTGTTCGTTTATGCATTTTTCACGCTCGTCGTCGTCCGGCTGTGCGAGAAACTTTCTTTCGAGCTTTCGCAGGAACAATCTGTTGCTCTTGTTTAGTCGAGCGCCGCTGGATACGGATTCTCGATAGGTTTTAAATGGCAACAGGTTACAGCAGCAGTCGCCATAATGGACTTCGCTGTTCTAATTCTCGCTGGGAACCCAAAAAGTCGTTTCTTCGACCGAGAAACTATTTTTGTTGGGTTAAAGTTTACTTTTGTTAGCTGGAATGCACGTTGCACAGCATATGTTGTTAATAAAGTAATCAACAGGCAATAAAATAGTGAAAAATAGTATTCACAGTCTGGTCAAAGCATAGTTACACGTGGTGACACGGTATAGTTGTTAATATTGCATTTACAGTTCAGTGTGAACCTTCCAAAACCAACACTCGCTTCGTGCAAATTAATTTCACTCAGAAAGTTCTCCGTTTATCGAAAATTGTTTTAAAATCTTCGCGCGTCTGAAGCTGACGAGATTGATTTTGTTTTCACGGGAGATGAAGTTTAAGTTCGCGTTGATTTTATATTAACTTCGCCTGGCAGCGAAGCGTCGCTGTTTAACCGAGGTACTGGCTAAAAACGCGATTCCCTGATTGCTTTCACAGCGAAATTTCATTGTTCGAAGTTCCGCCAACTATTTGACACGCGTCGCAACTTTCGACGTTTGCAGCGTCGCAATCGTTCGAGTTAAAAACGGTGCTGCTTTATTGATAAAAAAGCTTCTTGACTTTTCTCCAATGTCGCTCGATTTCGATGTATTCTTATCTCTTCAAAAATGAAAAAAGAAAGGAACAAACAGTCATTAATGGTCTGTAATGGTCTAAATATCGCAATAAAGATTAGGTTGGTCAGGAGTGGTCAGCCATTTTAGTTAATTCGTGAGCGCATCCAAAAGAAAAAAAGAAAAAAATTAAAACAGTCACTGTACAGACTGATCTGTAATGGTCCAATTATCATCTTTTCTTCAAAAATGTTCTCAATTTTGAAACAAAAAAAGAAAATAGAACAATTACTATACAGAGTGACTTGTAATGATCCAATTATCGCAGTAAAGACTTGCGTCACGAGCAGTCAGCCATTTTAATTAATTTGTGAGCGCGTCCAAAAGAAAAATAAAGCAATCACTATATAGACTGATCTGTAATGATCCAATCATCATATTTTCTTCAAAAATCTTCAAATCTCAAAATTCTTCTGAATTTTGAAACAAAAAAGGAAATAAAACAATTACTATACAGAGCAACTTCTAATGATCTAATTATCACAGTAAAGACTCGCCTTACGAGTGGTCAGCTTTTTTAATTAAATCGTAAACGCGCCCAAAAGAAAGAAACAAAAGAAAAAAAAGCAATCACTATTCAGACTGATTTGTAATGATCCAATTATCACAGTAAAGACTCGCGCCACGAGTGGCCAGCCATTTTAATTAAATCGCGAGCGCGCCCAAAAGAAAAATAAAGCAGTCATTATACAGACTGATCAGTAATGATCCAATCATCATATTTCCTTCAAAAAAGTTCTCAATTTTGAAAGAAAAAAGACGCGCAGTATCCAATTATCGCAGTAAAGACTCGCGCCACGAGTGGTCAGCCATTTTAATTAATTCGTGAGCGCGTCCAAAAGAAAAATAAAGCAGTCTCTATACAGACTGATCTGTATGATCCAATCATCATATTTCCTTCAAAAAAGTTCTCAATTTTGAAAGAAAAAAGACGCGCAGTATCCAATTATCGCAGTAAAGACTTGCGCCACGAGCAGTCAGCCATTTTAATTAGTTTGTAAGCGCGTCCAAAACAAAAATAAAGCAGTTACTATACAGACTGATCTGTACTGATCCAATTATCATCTTTTCTTAAAAAATGTTCTCAATTTTGAAAGAAAAAAGACGCGCAGTATCCAATTATCGCAGTAAAGACTCGCGCCACGAGTGGTCAGCCATTTTAATTAAATCGCGAGCGCGCCCAAAAGAAAAATAAAGCAGTCATTATACAGACTGATCAGTAATGATCCAATCATCATATTTCCTTCAAAAAAGTTCTCAATTTTGAAAGAAAAAAGACGCGCAGTATCCAATTAAAGACTCGCGCCACGAGTGGTCAGCCATTTTAATTAAATCGCGAGCGCGCCCAAAAGAAAAATAAAGCAGTCACTATACAGACTGATCAGTAATGATCCAATCATCATATTTCCTTCGAAAAAGTTCTCAATTTTGAAAGAAAAAGACGCGCAGTATCCAATTATCGCAGTAAAGACTCGCGCCACGAGTGGTCAGCCATTTTAATTAAATCGCGAGCGTGCCCAAAAGAAAAATAAAGCAGTCACTATTCACACTGATCTGTAATGATCCAATTATCGCGGTAAAGACGCGCGCCACGAGCGATCAGCCATTTCAGTTAATTCGCGAGCGCGACCAAAATGGTGACCGCAACGTATCGACGAGCCATTGTGCTCCGTTAAGGTTAAGCGAGATATCAGGAGACAGCTTGGTCAAGCGACGTAATCAGATTGTCGACTAATGGCCAGCTTCGGATGAAAATAATTGCTCTATCATAGCTGGCGACTGATACTGTGGACGTATCAACCCCATTACAAGCGTGGGGCATTACGTGCCTCGCTACAACTTCCGCCGGAAGTTATCTCGAACAGGAGACCTCGAGCATCTTGCCTGGTTGGCTGGACAGCCACTCAGCTCGACCAGAATCGCTCGAAGCCTCGATACAGCCTCGAATCCACCTCGACCAGTCATTTTTCAACCGAACGCAGTCGCTCTTCGATCCTCCTCAACGAGAACGACGAATCGCTCGACGCTCGAACAAAGCCAGAAGACGCGGGGAATTTTCCATAAATTCTTCCTGCACTTTCTAAATATCGTCCTGTCTTCTGTTCCTCGCGAATCGATTCCATTTCTGGCTGCGATTCGCGCAGCCATCGCTCGTAAAATCGAAAGTGAAAACATAGAGGGACCCACGCCAGTAGAGAAATCTCATTTCCTGTTGTTACCACTATCGACAACATTATTGGAGTTCTGTTTGCTCCCTCTGAGCGCCTCTGCCAGGGGAAAATCCACGCCACGGACTTCTGCCTCGTCGAATCTTGCTGGTGCCTTCGTTAATCGGTTGTTAA
This sequence comes from Xylocopa violacea, assembly GCA_963969225.1. Lineage (NCBI taxonomy): Eukaryota > Metazoa > Arthropoda > Insecta > Hymenoptera > Apidae > Xylocopa > Xylocopa violacea. The sequence goes on along the minus strand of CAXAJV010000004.1, from coordinate 36,710,888 downwards.
GTCACCCAGAAGCTGCGTTTCTTATCGCTGGACCTGGTCTAGAATGCGGATTTCGTGCTCGTGCTGAATTACGCGCCTCTGATTTTCGCAAATCAATATGTCCAGCAGTCCCACGCTTTATCGACGAACTGTTCGATACGAATCCGTCGACAGCTCCGCCATCGAGCAAAGGGTAACGGGTCAGGGGCTGGAGTCAAGTTCGAATGGGATTCAATTAGCCCCTATTACGCTTAATGACGGCGAAATAAAGGGTGCTGGAATTCTGCAAAGCGCGCCTCTTTGTGCCACTTCGGAATCGTATTTACAAGGAAGAATTCGCTACGATCAAGGAGCTACGAGATCTAAAATAACCACGCCAATTAGTCCACCGAGTAGCTCGCTTTTGCGTCCTGTCGGATCTTTCGAGTCGCGTTTTCAGCGAGTGCGTGGCTGGAAAACTGTATTTTTGCTTATTTTGGATATTGGAAGATTTTAGTTTTGCTTATTTTGGATATTGGAAGATTTTAGTTTTGATTATTTTGGATATTGGAAAGTTTTATTTTTGCTTATTTTGGAAATTGGGAAACTTTATTTTTACTTAGTTTGGAAATTGGGAAGCTTTGCTTTCCCTTATTTTGGATATTGGAAGATTTTAGTTTTGATTATTTTGGGTATTGGAAGATTTTAGTTTTGCTTAGTTTGGAAATTGGAAAATTTTATTTTTGCTTAGTTTGGGAACTGGAAAACTTTATTTTTACTTACTTTGGAAATTGAAAAATTCTATTTTTGCTTAGTTTGGAAATTGGAAAGTTTTGCTTTTACTTATTTTGGAAATTGGTAAACTGTATTTTTACTTACTTTGGAAAGTGGATGATTTTACTTTTACTTACTTTGGAAATTGGAAAATTTTATTTTTGCTTACTTTGGGAACTGGGAAACTTTATTTTTACTTACTTTGGAAATTAGAAAATTCTATTTTTGCTTAGTTTGGAAATTGGAAAATTTTCTTTCTGCTTAGTTTGGGAACTGGGAAACTTTATTTTTACTTATTTTGAAAATTGAAAGATTTTACTTTTACTTACTTTGGAAAGTGGACGATTTTACTTTTACTTATTTTGAAAATTGGAAGATTTTATTTCCACTTACTTTCTACTAATTTCTAGCGACTACGTAGCTGGTGAATTTTATTTTTACTTATCTGGAAACCGGAAGACTTTATTTTCACTTATTCCCCAGCAATTTCCAGCGTGTACGAGTACGCTGGGAAATTTTATTTTCACTTATTTCCCAGTCTGGATTCCAAACGGATTACGTATGCGCAATAAGAGCCGCGCGGAGGAGGCGATCGGTTAATAATAAATAGCGGAGGCGCCTATCAAACTTAATTTGCCCAAGGATCGATCCGCGGTGAACTCACCGTGGAATTTCGATTGGAAGAGCTCTACGGCTGCGACGTCCACTTTGATCACGATCCTGTTAAATGTTTCCGCGCGAGATCGCGAGGCAAAAAGTGCGAGCAATACTTCTCTTCCTTTTTGTTTCCCTCTGGTCACTATAATTAAAGTCCACCACGCGGCGAGAGTCGTTCGCGAACTTCGACCCGCCATCTCGAAACTTGTTTTTCAACCCTTTCGATCGATATCGTAATCAGCGTCGATAAGTAAACAATTCAAGAGCATCCTGCTCCAGTTTCACGCCACTTTTATTTCCCCTGTACATCGTTCCCACCCCTTCGACGCGTATTTTAATATCACAATCAACTGCGATTCTTCTTCACGGTCTGAAAACGAATTCAATTCTTCTATGGAGCTGTGAAACGCTGTCTTAGCGCGACAGTTCTGTTCCTCGATCTCTTTTTCAGTTAATTTCACTGCGTAATGAATATTCTGCTCGATTTAATTCGATGGTATTAATGGAGTGAAAAAAGATCGCGAGTGGAACGCTGGTTCTGTGCGACGTTGCTCTTTTGATTGATTGATATCAGTTGTCTAATTTGTTTAGCCCTTTGCAATCGAAATTATTGGAATATTAGTAATATTAGCAATGGAAATTATTGCAATATTTGAAATATTGGTAATAGAAGGTATTGCAATATTAGCAATATTTGCAATGGAAAGTATTGCAATATTGACAGTGAAAGCCATTGCAATATTGGCAATGGGAAGTATTGCAATATTGACAGTGGAAGCTATTGCAATATTAGCAATATTTGCAGTGGGAAGTATTGCAATATTGACAGTGGAAGCTATTACAATATTAGCAATATTTGCAGTGGAAACTATTGCAATATTAGCAATATTTGCAGTGGAAACTATTGCAATATTGACAGTGGAAGCTATTGCAATATTAGCAATATTAGTAATGGAAGGTATTGCAATATTGACAGTGGAAGCTATTGCAATATTAACAATATTAGCAATGGAAAGTATTGCAATATTAGCAATATTAGCAATGGAAAGTATTGCAATATTGACAGTGGAAGCTATTGCAATATTAGCAATGGAAACTATTGCAATATTGACAGTGGAAGCTATTGCAATATTGACAGTGGAAGCTATTGCAATATTAACAATGGAAACTATTGCAATATTGACAATAGAAGCTATTGCAATATTAGTAATATTAGCAATGGAAACTATTGCAATATTAGCAATGGAAAGTATTGCAATATTGACAGTGGAAGCTATTGCAATATTAACAATGGAAACTATTGCAATATTGACAGTGGAAGTTATTGCAATATTAGTAATATTAGCAATGGAAAGTATTGCAATATTAGCAATAGAAGCTTTTGCAATATTAGCAATATTAGCAATGGGAACTATTGCAATATTAGCAATAGAAGCTTTTGCAATATTAGCAATGAAACCTATTGCAATATTAGCAATGGAAACTATTGCAATATTAGCAATAGAAGCTTTTGCAATATTAGCAATGAAACCTATTGCAATATTAGCAATGGAAACTATTGCAATATTAGCAATAGAAGCTTTTGCAATATTAGCAATGGAACCTATTGCAATATTAGCAATGAAAACTATTGCAATATTGACAGTGGAAGCTATTGCAATATTAGTAATATTAGCAACTAAAACTATAGCAATATTAGCAATGAAAACAATAGCAATATTAGCAATAGAAACTACAATAATATTAGCAATAGAAGCCATTATTATCTTCTAGGAAAGAGCAGAGTGCAAAGGATTAATATAGTTTCTCAATTCTAATATTACTTTCTATTGAATTATTTCAACATGTCAGCATAGAAACAAAAATGAATCTTGTACTAACAAATAGAATTCTACATATAAACAGTGAACCTTTCTTTTCGAGTGTCTATACTTAAGAGCCTGGAAGAAAAATTCGTGCAGACTTTGCGTCGCCATTTTCTTTTAAACTGGAGGACAGAAGATTTTCTGTCGAATGTCCTCGCTTTTCGTATATAGTGAGACTTCCTTCCAAGTCTCAGAATGAAGAATAATTTGTGTTGAAAAATTCAGAGAAACTTTTATTTCGCGCGCCCTTTTTCAACACTCCTCATTTTAAGAAAATTATTCTTTTTGCAACCCCTTTCTTTAACATCGTCTCAAACAATTCATACCCTTTCACTAGAGAAACTTTTATTTCACGCGTCTTTTTTTAACACTCTTTTTGCAACCCCTTTCTTTAACATCGTCCCAAACAATTTATACTCTTCCACCTTTCTAAAACAATTGCGAAGCACGCTCGACGAATCGATGCCACGGTTATTAACGTAATTGACAGCTGGTGGTGCCTTGGTGGAAACGTCTTCGTGGCCCGGAAGATCGTAATTGATCTGTCAACGACGCCTATGTTTTGATAGGGGTTACAATCAATCGCGTTAATTACTATTGCGATATAAAAAATTGCATGCCACCGCGAAACAGTTTCCAATTAATCAACAGATGTTCAATATAAAAATTGTTGCTTCAAATCTCATATTTTCTTGTTAAATTCCAAACTTTCTGCGAAATAGGAAAATTGGAATTTGCGCACTAATTGTTCTGTGTGAAAAGATTAATCTTGTATATCGAAACGTTTTTTAATTAATCAACAGGTGTTCAATATAAAAATTGTTGCTTCAAATCTCATATTTTTTTGTTAAATTCCAAACTTTCTGCGAAATAGGAAAATTGGAATTTGCGCACTAATTGTTCTGCGTGAAAAGATTAATCTAGTATATCGAGACGTCTTTTAATTAATCAACAGGTGTTCAATATAAAAATTGTTGCTTCAAATCTCATATTTTTTTGTTAAATTCCAAACGTTTTGCGAAATAGGAAAATTGGAATTTGCGCACTAATTGTTCTGCGTGAAAAGATTAATCTTGTATATCGAAACGTTTTTTAATTAATCAACAGGTGTTCAATATAAAAATTGTTGCTTCAAATCTCATATTTTCTCTTTAAATTCAAAATATTTATGGAATAGAAAGATTTAAATTTTTCAGAGGGTATAAATGTGTGAAAATATGTTTCAATAATTGTCATAAGCACGATAATAAGGGAAAATCGACTGTGGAAGTGGCAACGATCGGTTGTCGCTGGCTCATGCAGGAAATAAGCTTTCTGCGGACAAACGGACGGCTTAACGATAATTTAAGCATCGATCCCGGCCTTTAAACGGTATTTGCGGAACATTCCATGCTCTTTGCATCGTCGCGCGACGCTACGTTCGATATCAACGATTTCCAAACAGCATTTCCGGAATTATTGCCTCGCGACCTGAAATGGCCACTTTTATTGAGCCACGCGTATCGTTCGATTCGATGGATTTCGATAAAACATTATTATCCTCGCTTTGCTAGAGAATATCAAAGAAACACTATTTTCCCTCTTTCAAGTAGAAATCATGGTCTCCTTTATGCAAAAAAAAAGGCAAAAAAGTATTCAGAATGTGATGCAAAATTGGACAAGTGCAAAACAGTAACGTTTCGCGTTGTCCTTCTTTTCTTTTACAAAAAATTACGCGAAAAGAATCTTTATGTTTCTCAAATTTATTTCTTCGTTGAATCGTTGTAGGATTTTTCAAAATTCGTCGAACAATTCTTATCTGCGAGCGTTGTGTCCTTTATTAAAGGAACCATTTCTGCGTCTGACAATTGTATTCGAATTTTACAAAAGACGTATTTTAAGCGGCTACGGTACATTTTGTGGAAATAAATCAAAGAAACACTATTTTTCCTCTTTTAAGTAGAAATCATGGTCTCTCTTGTCCAATTTTGCATTACATTCTGAATACTTTTTTGTCTTTTTTTGTATAATTGCAAACTGTAGTAACATTTCGCGTTGTCCTTCTTTTCTTTTACAAAAAATTACTTGAAAAGAATGCTTATGTTTCTCAAATTTATTTCTTCGTTGAGTCGTTGTAGGATTTTTCAAAATTCATCGAACAATTCTTATCTGCGCGCGTTGTACAAGCAACAGCTGTGTCCTTTATTAAAGGAACCATTTCTGCGTCTGACAATTGTATTCGAATTTTACAAAAGACGTATTTTAAGCGGCTACGGTACATTTCGTGGAAATAAATCGAGAAATACTGTGGCATTATATTTCTTGGAAAGCGAACTTTGTCGCGAATAAAAAGCACGACGTTAAAAAAGGGCCATCGTTAAATCCTGCAATTTTTTAATGAATCGCGTGTCCCGTTTTTTTTTGCTCCCGTCGCACGTGTCCCGTTCTTTTTTTTCTTCCCTGAAAAAAGATTAGGTCCGTCGCAAAAATCCGCGAGATGGAGATCCGCGAGAAACGACAAAAGCAAAAATTGCTGTGCGCGTTCGTCGTAATTTCAAATCCTCGCGGCCTCAAGAGGGACTTAATTAGCTTTCACCGTTAATGAAACACGTGGTTTATCACCTCGAACCGTCTGTACTATGATTTGGTTAGAATATCTCCGCGTTTATGATTTCCACGGCGGTACGTTAACGTTTGCACAAGGGAGGTTCATACGTTTCATCTCTGCTCTGTTTTTGGATTAAACATTTATTATGCGACCATGAGAACGAAGCACGAATATCAAACGGTCTGAATAAATTGATATCTAAAAAAGGAAACGAATTAACAAATTTGAAAAGTTATTCTAACGTTTCGACGGACATTTAACCCTTTGCACTCGACGATTTTCGCGATCGTACCCTTAATTTCTTCACAAATACAATTTTGATCTCGTTTTGCAACGATTGAAAATCAATTTCAGCTTTGCTAGAGCTAATTTCTCTTTTGAAATCCATTTCTGTGAGGCTTTGAGACTTGAAATCAGTCGATGAAGAACTTGAAGGCTGCTATATGAAACGCAATGGCGTCGCCTTTCGAGCGCCAAACGGTTAATCGTCAGAGACGTGCCATTGGTAATAACAGCTGAACGCAAACGCAGAAAATTCCTCGCTAATTCGTCGCGATCTTCCGCTGAAATTGAACGCACCTCCTCACGCTCAATTTATATGGCGCGTGTCGAGTAACGCGACCCTTCCTTCATGCATAAACCAGAAGCTGCATAGACTGGCTTCGATGGAGTGTAAGCTTACGAGCAGCGTGAAACTGGATCGCCCCTCTATTCACGTCCAAAGTGAATAACTACGTCGATGCAAAATACTGAATCTGAACGGACTTGACCAGAGTTCTGGCGGAGGGGTTGCTTTATCCGCGAGTCGACCGCGTCCGTTGCTTTGGTGTCCTTTTTTCCTCAGCTGTCTCGATACCTGGGCCAATTCCATGCCCATCAGCCGATGTCAGGGCGGCTGATGTCGCATTCTGTCAGCCACATAGTTCAATCTGTCTTCGTCGACAACCCTGGGGCTCGTACGCAGCCGGATATTAAGATTTCAAGGTGTCGTTTTGGGATTACGCGATCTCCCCGCCATCTTGGCGCCACTGAGCGGCGAACTCGCGAACCACGCTGAGGCCCAATCCCTCTGACGCCAACGACGCAGCACAGTTCACTTTCTCTGCCGTTTAATCGATCGTTGTTGAATAATTAATTAACTCTCAGCTGAAGAATATTAATCTTTAACGTCGATTCGGATGGAAACTGGCACCAGAGGCGAGCCATCTACGTTCTCCAATTTCACGACCAGCTTTATAAGCTCCACCTACATGATCTCCCACGTAATCCTCGTGAACCGTCGGGGTAAAAAGTTCTACGATGAATTCATTAGTCGTAAACTTCTTAATAAATTCGCGGAATCTATTTTCGCGCCGTTGGAGGAACCTTTATGAGTTCTAAAGCGACTCGAGACGTTCCAATTAGGGGGAAAATATATTTTCCAGCGAGCACAGCCGGTACTGTCCCGGATTCTGACGTATTCGCGCGACGCTGAGGCAAACACTGGTTGGCGATCGTCCAACGGGAAATGGTAACATCGTTTTTCGATGCTCCACGTTTATGTCAGCGTCGTAAGAGCTGTTGGACTCGCAGAGACACTCCGTCTGGGAGTCTCGGTGTTCCAACAGACTTGGAGCGATTTTTCTCTTCGATCATCTTCCTAAAATAGGTATTTAATGTACCGTAAAATGAAACCCACCAGCACATATCGATGCTTCGCAGAGATCCCTGTCGCTTTTATCTGATGGATCGTCCCTTTGCAGGACGTACGCTCAACCAGACACGACGTGCCCCTTTTTTGCGCGCGCATCGAGATTTTTCATAGCTCCTAAGGGAGCCACGTTCATATATTTGAACGAATTCGGGATACGTGACCGCGCAACCGAGCTGGCGCGTAATATTTAAACCCCTGGAAAATTCGTGGCTCGCGAGAATGGAAATTCGCGTTGCGAGCGACGCGTCCGCTGGGACAGCGGTTTTTGACGTCCACCGGAAACTGGCGTCCCTCGCTAAGAAGCTGTTACCACGCTCCCAAACGTGGCGTAATCAAATTTTAGGGTAAAAGTTGACTGGACCGCCTGGAAACTTTGACGCGAGTTGCGACGGATGCTGTAAACGAGTTAAGAACGAACCGTTCAAACTGTTTTGCATACAAGATGGACGACAGTACGTGGAACAACGTTTCTGGAGGGATTCGCTTTGAACATCTTTGGAATTCGAAAAGATCTCCCAATATTTCGATGAATTATCGAATTTTTAGGCTGATGGATCGTCAAGTGGAGATTTAATTCGTCTCCTTCAGGACGCGTTCCAGAATCGCAGCGTTCGACAGCGGCAAACAGGTCCGAGAGCGGAATAAATTACGCGAACACGCGCGAGGAGGCGTTCAGGTTGGCTCGTTAATCCCTTCCAGGCGTCGTCTTTCCTCTGATTAAACTCGTCCGTCTAATTTTCATCTAATAAACCCGGACCCTCTTTTATCAAACGGCCAGCGAGCGGTGGCGAGGGTTAAGAAAAATTCACGAGTCGAAAAAGGTCTCCTCCGGCTACGAGCCAAGAAAATTGCCATCGAGCTCGCAGAGCACGTCCCAAGGGCGTTCTTTTTTCATCCGTTTGATTACCACGGCCAATTGTACGTACGAGGAGGCTGACTTCGATTCACGGTGCTCTCCGAGTTGTATACTTTCGAGGAGGCTAATTTATTTCCGCTTCGAGATCGTTTGGAGGGTCGATGGGGCGCCGCCATTTTGGGATCGCTGCGTCCAAAGCGACCCACGTGCCACTCAGTCACGTTCCCCAGCAATTAAACGAATAAATATTAACAGAAGCGCGCCCTCGCAGCGAGAGCGGACCCGAGATCTTGTTTTGAAGAAAGCGTGGCCGACTGGCTGGCTGGATCGATACGCAATTAACGTGCCAGGTTTGTGGGACAACGGACCCCTGGTCCGCCATAAATGTTTGTCAGAAAGCTGAGGGAGAGCGAGACTGGCGATATTTTTATTTCGTCCGGGGATTATCGCGTGTATTACGCTTACGCCTTTCAATCCTGCGTTCACCCTTTGAGCGCGTGTCCCGCTTTCGGCTAAACGCTTTCGAATTTCACGCGAGCCACGCGGAGAACTTGCACGATGGAAACGGTTCGACTCGGTTAACAGGCACGTGGCCCGCGAAGCCATTTTGATTCGAGCGTGGAATATGTCGCGTGGTATTATTTTAAGTCTCGTCCGCTTTGCAGTCTCGATTCAGGTGATTTATTGGTCCGTTTAGAGTTGTACTGGTTCTGGGAATGTTCTGCGATACTGTCAATTAATTGTGGCACAGGTTATTGATAGATGTGACAAGGGTGAGGGATAGGTTTGGGTTTTGTAAATAAATTATGGAGATTGAGTTTTGGAATTTTAACAGAGATTGAGAGGGAAATGAAGATGAATCTATAGATTCTTTCAGACTTATCTTGCAGCTTAAGGAGCCATTCTGCGATATTGTCAATAAATTGTGGCACAGGTTATCAAATTGTGTAGCTTGAGTTAGGAATTTTAACAGAGATTGAGAGTAAAGTAAAGATGAATCCATAGATTCTTTCAGTTTTATCCTGCGTTTAAGCAGCCATTCTGCTTTAGGAGCCATTCTGCAATATTGTCAATAAATTGTGGCACAGGTTATCGATAGATGAGATAAAGGTGAAAGAGCAGCTTTGTGCTTTGTAAATAAATTGTTTTAACGTGCACACAGCTTGAGTTAGGAATTTTAACAGAGATTGAGAGTTTCTTTCTGTTTTATTCTGCGTCTAAGGAGCCATTTTGTAGTATTATATTAAGAGTGAAATGGAGACGAATTCATAGATTCTTCTGCTTTTATTCTGTGCTTAAGGAGCCATTCTGCAACATTGTCAATGAATTGTGGCACAGGTTATCAATAAATGAGATAAAGGTGAAAGAGCAGCTCTGTGCTTTGTAAATAAATTATTTTGACGTGCACACAGCTTGAGTTAGGAATCTTAACAAAGATTAAGAGTGAAATGGAGACGAATTCATAGATTCTTCTACTTTTATTCTGTGCTTAAGAAGCCATTCTGCAACATTGTCAATGAATTGTGGCACAGGTTATCAATAAATGAGATAAAGGTGAAGGATCAGCTCTGTGCTTTGTAAATAAATTATTTTGACGTGCACACAGCTTGAGTTAGGAATCTTAACAAAGATTAAGAGTGAAATGAAGACGAATCCATAGATTCTTCCACTTTTATCCAGCAACTTAAGGAGTCACGCAGCGGACACAGCGGTTGAATAATTCAACTGTTCGACTTGCAAAAATTGCGTCTGCCAACAACCGAGACTAATCCAATTTGTCTGGATGGAGTTGCTGAATGATTTAACCGTCAGGGTAAACCAATTCTTAGACAGCTGGGGACGATTGAAGCGCGAGGGAAACGGTCCGACAGAAAACTCGTCTCCATTTTGAACGAGCAGAGATATCGACGTGGAGCCTCCACTGATAAATTTATAGACACTGCCAGTATCCTAAATATAATTCACCGCCACCCGCATGAAGTTAATTTCCTCTGAGGAACCAGACAAATTACCGCTATCCGTTCAGATCGGTATTCTGGATTCATTTATGCGAATTTATCTGCCCACATAAATCTCGAAACGTGCCACGCTGCCCTTTAAGACCGCCCTTCCTACGCTCCATCGATTTTATTTCTCTTATAAATATTCGAGGCATCGCACGCGAGTGATAATAGGTCCATTTTCTTTTTTTTTTCTCCAAGTTCCGCCTCGCAATTTCCTTCGCAATTTTCCCTCCACGTTTATTCGATCGCAAAACGTCCACCCTCCTCCGCAAAGGATTCAGCGTCGCCGAATATCGTCGCAGTCGCAGCTAACTCGTCGAGACTGCGTCGAAAGAGATTGCATCGATCGGATTCTCAATAAATGTTTCGCACCGGAATCAACGCATTGTTGCATTTTTTTGGACCTTTGAGAGACCGTCAATGCGAACGCAAACGCGTACGCTCGCGTATGCACGAAGCACAGTGGGTTCAGTTGAGCTGGAGAATTATGGGTCAGTTTTCCTGATCCTCTTTTCCTCAATTTTTACTCGGTTTCTATTCTTCTGGGAAATTTTTCTCGCCCATCCTAAGTCACAGTGTTATCTGAGAATTGACTTTTCCTAGTTCCCAAAATTTTCAGTACACTGTGTATATATTAATAATACTAATTGCAACTATCCCTCAAGGATAAGAAAGAAAATTGAAATAGCAGGAAATACAATTGAGAAAACGCAAACTTTCGACAGAAATGGAAGAGAATTAAATCCTATAATCCTGAAGAATGGTCAGCCATCTTAACTCGAACCTTGATCCTAGCAACTTAACACGAAATATTGCACAATACCTAATCTGCACTTCCATTACAAATATCTCTATTCTAATCCTCTTTTTTTATAGTTACTGTTAATTATGATTCAGAATATAAAAAACTTTTATTCTTCCAACGCATTTATTTTCTTGAGTCGTTCCATTTGGCTACCAATTTAACACCCAGACTTTGTCACAGCCGCATCCTTTATTTGGTATCGTTAATTGTTCCACCAGTAGATTATTAAGTTCCGTATTCCCTCGACGCTGAACACGCTGGAGTATCATAATCCAGTAATTATATCTGGCTTTACACTAATTATTCGGGGAACAATGCTTCGTCGCGCGTTAATTTTCACCAGCACCGAGGATCTGCGCCATTGGGGATAATCTTCGAAACACTTTAACTGATTCTATTTTCTAAAATCGAATTCGCGCTCAGGGAATACACCATCGCACGCTAATTTCCGTTTCGAGTCCAAGTGGACCCGCGAACGAACAAGTTCTCCATTTCCAAGCCACCGTCCCAAACTTTCCAGCCTCGTGCTCGATTTCTGCTCGATATTTTCATCGAATTGCCGTATCGAAGTTTAAAAGCGAGCGCTGCTGGATTAGAACGTGAACGTTCTTCAAGTTTACACGTTTCTGCCTCGCGAACGTTAATTCGTTTACCCCAAACGATGGTGCGAGCGCATGGAAATGCTAAAGAGGATCAGCTTGTGCTGACATAACCTCTTGCAAGAATTCTACCAGCGAAACTAAAGCGTAGAATGTAATTGCGAGCAGAATAAAAGTTGATCTTTTTAGTCGAAATTTAAACTCGCATCGCGTTATAACTTGCTGTATGCAACTTGGCTGGTTTATGCGAAGCAACGAAGTAAACCTGTGCCTCCTTAGTTTGCTTGGCGAATGAAAAGCGCGATACTGAGCGGGACTTCCGCGACAATGCGGAATTCCGCTTACTTCGAACCGAAATATTCGCAACTATGGCATCGCGAATGCCGCAAATGAAAAGATAGGGCCTGTATAGAGCAGCGTCCATTAGAAGCGTAGGCTACCTGTTGACTGAACTCGCTGAATCAATACGTTCCCGCGTGGGTGGACGGAAAACTGTGGAATCCCTCGAACGTTGCATTCTGCCCGTTGAATTCCAAAACCACCGTATTTTTCAGACGTCCACGAGCGTTCGTCGCGGATGCTGGTGAATTTTTATTCCCTCGCGATCGCCAGCATTCATTCCCACTGAAACTGATCGATCGTTCGCCATATTAGACGGATTCAAGACGATCTAAAGCGTTGGGAACGAATTGTATCGCGATTTACAGGTCGCCATGTTTCCCAGTTTAACCTAACTTCGTCACCCGCTTTCGAGAACCGTGATTCTTCCATTTCCCAGAGAAAACTCGAATATTAAACGATCTGCTTCGAACCGACAATTCGCGAGTTCTCCGCGAATAGAAAACAGCGAGGCGAGCTTAAAGCCGAACCGTTGACGCCATTTTGCCAGCGAAAATACGCGTCGACTCTTCGACCATCGTGCTGGCTGAAAATTCAGCCGGCTATTTCAGTTTCAATCGCTGTCCTCGGTAAAGTATAATCGAATTTCACTGAGCCAGGAGTCGATGGCGAGGCGAAACGTTAAAATCCACCAGGGGCCCGTTCAATTATTTAGAGAGAGCCACAAAGTGAGGTTATTAATGTCGCTGCGGGATCTAATTATCGGATGAACGACGAGAGAATTATCCCAGAGAATCTCGACGCCCGCGTTTCCTTCAAGGTCGCCCAGGCCTTGGCCTTTTTTCCTTCCTTCGCGTGCGCTTTTGCATGAGCGGCTTTCTCAAAGCGTCGCGTCCCCGCCATGATGGATTGGCGTGGGGTCCCTGGGGTTGCATCGCGGGCAAACGAGCCTTACGTATCGCGACTGATCGCGTCGCTTCGCTCCCCTCGTTCGATCCCATTTGGAGATGAAGTTTTGAAAGAAAAAGGAGAAAATCACGACACCCTGAATCGGATCCAACGACGTCTCGTTGACGGATGGAGAGTTGGAGTGTGCTGAAGGTCGAGTTAAGTTTAGAGTTTAATTGTTTCGTCGGGCAAAGAGCCTCTCGCGGCTGATCATTCGAGCGTGGCTAAGGGCGAACGTCTTATTACTATTTTTACAGTCGGTGGGAATAGAAGTGCGGGTAACCAACGAGGTGCCCACGAGCACAGCCGAGGAGGCAGCCGTGAAAGATGCAGCACCACCTTGGGCGACGACCACGGCCCCCAACAGTCGAACCACCCCGCCAACCCCCACGAACCCTCACCAATACTTGTCCCCGCACGTGTTTCAAGGACGGAACTCGCTCTGCTGTACCAATGGTAAGATACACGCGCCCCTTTTTACATCCATCTCGAGTACAATTAATGTTGCGAATTAATCTGTAGCTATTAATTTAATAGCTAACAGCGCACCACTCTCGAGTGATTGGTTTCAACGATTCTCGTGCATGCGCGGTTAAACGAATGGGTCAGAGTTTCCCATTAATTGAAACGATAATTCCATTATCTCTGATTGAGAATCCTGCTGTAGTAATCAGGGGATATGTGTTAAAAGAGGGAAAGTCGATGGATTGTTGAACGTTTCAGATTACACGTTGCGCAGAAGGCGTCCAATGACACTTCGGATTGGTCCACGTTTGAGTCTGCCAAACAAGAGCACGTCGGCTCCAACGACTACCACCGATGGGGATTGGCCAACTATGGGGTGAGTGGTGGTTTCTAGCGCTTTTGTTAAACATTTCTATCGTAAACTAAATAACTAAACACTTTTGTATATCTGGTATAAACTAGTTCATATATTAAAAGTTGTGTTAAGTCCTGAGGTAATGAAAATACCTACTTTACTATCGCGCGAACGCTTTAATCATTTTCTGGTATGCAACCAACATTTTCATTATACAGACCTCTACTTTATCTACATTTCAATGCATAAGTTATCGACAAGCAGATACCTATCAATAGTAAGTTATCTACAGCGCAGAATTAGTGACTTTATCATCAGTGGTAGGAAAGAAAACTGAATTTCCTTCAGTAGGTTACATTTGCAATCGAAATTGAGATAAAAAAGGGAATCTACGAAGCCTTACGTTGGAAACGTTCTTGTTTTCCAATATTTGGCATAATTCTTGACAGAATGTATCCAATTTACTTATGAAAGCTGCTGTAATTGTTAGAAAAGCCAAATTGCAAACCACTGTGCAATTAAAAAGAAGTGTCAATGACGTTACAAACACAATTGCACGAAGCACACTCACGAAGCAATTGCTTATTTGTTCTTTCAAAAATGCCCCACATTGGGCACCGTTTTACCCTCGCGAACGCGTCCTCCTCGCAACCGAGCTGTCTCGCGCGGCTGCACGAGGTCGTCGCGTCGCGCGGCGCCGCGACGCCGCCACCCCTCGTGGTCCCCCGTTCGGCACAAGTTTTGTTGTGACCGCGACGGCTTTGTCGACAGTCGCGCGTGATTGCGGCCGTGCAGTGCGGATTTAAGGATCGCTCTCGTTTCAAACAATCGCGTGTGCCGCGCCTTCGATCGCCGTTTCGCCCCTGCATCCCCCTAGAACGATCGTTTTCCACCCTTTTGCGCCTCAGTCGCGCCAGCACGCTCGTCCGTGGCCGCTTCCATCCCCTTTTCCCGTCGCGATTCCTCGTTTTCCTCCAACAGAGACGTCGAACACCGCGGGAAACGCGGGACCAACGCGTCCGCACAGTGGCCCAAGCTTTCTCTCCTATTGGGGCGTCGTACGAACACGTGGCCATTAAACACGCAAGTTTTACGCGTTTGGACACCTGGTCTAAGAGGATGACGCTGCTCCTGGAGGCACCAAAGGACTCTCAGGGACGATTTAACGGAGGTACCATTTGGACAATATCGATGACCACTGGTTCAGTGCTAGGATTATGAAGATCGCAACCCCCTCGACGGATCCTGAAGACGCTATGTTCGACGGATGACTTTTCTCGTGGTGATAGACTGTTTTAGAGGAGCTGACTGAGTGACTAGTCTACGTGGACCAAGTGTGTGAAATAAAGGAAAGGATCTGTGCGACGTAATGAAGGTCTAGTGCGAAGAATGGTTCCTCTGGAACGTTGAACGTCAAGTTCAGCTTCGGATAGAGAGATCGCGGAAGGAAATCGTCTAGTTTCTCAATCGTATGATCGAAGATCCTGAATCTCTGACTTGGTGGTGCTGCGTCGTTAGTTTTTTGTGCGAACCAGAAGGATCGATGTCATCGTTAGAAAGAGGGACGAGGATCTAGGTAAAAAGCTTCTCGTGGAGTCCTGAAACGAGAATTTTGGTATCCCTCTCGCGCGACACGTCGATTTTTCATCCCAAAGTCCATCCTGCTCGACCAACTTCCGAGCAACCTGTTGACGGTCAAAAGACGAAACCCGCTAACGGAATTAAACTTCCAGCTGATTACGAGTACGCAGAGCAGGGTTAATCGAATTTTACACCTGGGACACCCGTTCTGGCTCGACTTGTTGCGACGGGATACCAAAATTCCAGTTTCGCCACCGTTTCGACGCTCCCCCAGGATTTGTCGATGCCTCGAAGACCTGCAACAGACGCGAACTCAGCCACGCGTTCGCAAAGCACGTCATGTTATGAAATCTGCATTTGTCGGGCTTTCGCCCAGGCAAGTTGTTGCCAGAGCGGTGGGACGAGGAAAATAGCACGAACCCACGTTCCTCCGCTTTCAGCCTCCGTGGCCTCGCCGTTTTGACGGCTCGATGAGACCTGATTGGACAGAGTCGTCGATTTTCGTACGTAACGCGCGATACACGTTTACCAACGCAAAAAAAAATGGCTCTCGAATTCCGTGGACGAGTCCCAGCGATCTTCAAACGAGAAGCTTCCGCGTGGGACGCTGTTCCCGTGCGGAGCAGCGTTCATTTTGTATTTTCACTCGCTGAAACTGTTACGGACAGTTCGTCCGTTTGGCGATCGCGTCGAAGACTCGACTGCGTAATGAAGTTACGATGAATTCATGGAATTATCGGATGGGATCGATCGATCGAAGAATCTCTTTCAGTAGATTCTCTCTTGGAAGCTGGTTTAATTTGTAACTCGAATCCATCTCGTTCTCTGTCTTATTTGGAGTCGCTTTTATAGTCTCTTCAATGAGTACGAAGTACATTGAGTGAATTAGTCGTGGTAGTTTAAAGTCGACGATTTTATTTGTTAGTTTTAACCCTTTGCATTGGGATGTCTCTTCTGAGGGACATGAGCATTGATCAGTGATGAAGGAGGTTAAGGTTATTCTACTAATAGGTATTGCTTATTCTACTAGCAGTATTTTGAGAAATCCATGTTTTCCTTAAGATTTCTGTTGATAGGGAAATTTTCTATTGCTGGGAGACGTAGGGAATAGAAATTATTGCTAAAATAGGAATGTTTTAGGTTTGCAATGGAAACTATTGCTAAAATAGTTAATACTGTTAATATTATGAATCTTGTAATAGCTTCTATTGTCAATATTGCAATAGTTTCCATTGCTAATATTGCAATAGCTTCCACTGTTAATATTGCAATAGTTTCCACTATCAATATTGCAATAGTTCCCATTGCTAATATTGCTAATATTGCAATAGTTATTCCATTGCTAATATTGCTAATATTGCAATAGTTCTTCCATTACTAATATTGCTAATATTGCAATAGTTCTTCCATTGCTAATATTGCTAATATTGCAAGTTCCCATTGCTAATATTGCAATAGAGTCCATTGCTAATATTGCTAATATTACTAATATTGCCATAGTTTCCGTTGTTAATATTGCAAAAGCTTCTATTGCTAATATTGCTAATATTGCAATAGTTTCTTTTGCTAATATTGCAATAGCTTCCATTGCTAATATTGCAATAGTTTCCATTATTAATATTGCAAATATTGCAATTGTTCTATTGCTAATATTGCAAAAGCTTCTATTGCTCTATTGCTAATATTGCAAAAGCTTCTATTGCTTTATTGCTAATATTGCAAAAGCTTCTATTGCTCTATTGCTAATATTGCAAAAGCTTCTATTGCTAATATTACTAATATTGCAATAGTTTCTTTCGCTAAAATTACAAATATTGCAATTGCTCTATTGCAAATATTACAATTGCTCTATTGCTAATATTGCAAAAGCTTCTATTGCTAATATTACTCATATTGCAATAGTTTCTTTTGCTAATATTGCAATAGAGTCCATTGCTAATTTTGCTAATATTGCAACAATTTCTATTGCTAATATCGCAATACTTTCCATTGCTAATATCGCAACAATTTCCATTCCCAACATCGCCATTCCAGCAACTCAATATCTACCCCTAACGCTTGAGAACGATCCAAGCGCAAAGGGTTAATATCAAGGGTCGAACAGCTAGTTTCGTGACGAACGCACGACACCTTCAAAATTTTCCCAAGGATCCTTCCAGCCCGAATTTCTAATCTCCCTGACTCTGGTTATGCATTAGATGCCACTCTAGATTACCTCGAGACGCGTTCGAGACCTTCGTGCCAAGCGAGCGGGCACAGTTAATAAAAAAAGAACCGCCAACGAGTTTCAACAGCCTGGAATGGCATTCGAATTCGCAATCGTCGGTGCAAATCGCGCCTAAAGATAGCTCTCGTTGGATCCTTGTTCACGCGATGGTTACTCGGTTTCGTTCTAAAACCGTATCCGCTGTCACGCTGTTCGCAACGGTTACAAAATAAAATTAGACCTGTTTAACGATCCAGAAACGTTGCTGCGCGGCTAGAACGTAAACCGTTCCATCGTTCGCGGATAGATTCGCCAGTTAAACCGCCGTTAACAAGAAACATTTATCGATCTATCGCGCCACCTTCTCTGTTGCTGCGCCACGATCGCGCCTCCATTCGCAGTTCAGGTCCTTGTTATCGATTCGTCGTGTAACGAGATTTCTAATTAAATAATCCCCGTCGACGCGTCGTTCGAGGCGCGAGTCATTAAAATCGTGGACCATCGAAATCCTGCGCCCTCTGGAGAGACGCACCCTCGCCACGCGATTTCGTCGCGCGTTCTCCATTCTTAATTCATTTCTTCCATCGCTCATCCTTCATTTTTTTAATCACTGATCGCATCGATACGAAAAATCGTCCCTGTTTAAATTCGAGGTTCGTCTCGTATCTGAAAACGAGCGACTGCGTTCTTCGAGTAGACACGGTGTCCAGGAAATAATCCTCGTCGACGAGCGCGTGGATCGTCGCGTCGTTCGAGGCGCGAGTCATTAAAATCGTGGACCAGCGAAATCCTGCGCCCTCTGGAGAGACGCACCCTCGCCACGTGATTTCGTCGCGCGTTCTCCATTCTTAATTCATTTCTTCTATCGCTCATCCTTCATTTTTTTAATCACTGATCGCATCGATACGAAAAATCGTCCCTGTTTAAATTCGAGGCTCGTCTCGTATCTGAAAACGAGCGACTGCGTTCTTTGAGTAGACACGGTGTCCAGGAAATAATCCTCGTCGACGAGCGCGTGGATCGTCGCGTCGTTCGAGGTGCGAGTCATTAAAATCGTGGACATTAAAGGCGTTTCCGGATGGCGTACGATTTTCTGCACTCGATCGAGAGGGAGGAGGAGGAGTAATCGGAAGCGGTGTATCCGGTTTAATGCGACGCTGCGTTCGATTTGTGGGCTAACGATGACGCTCGTTCACGATGGAATCGATTTTCTTGGAATCGATGGCGATCGCGCGGGGAAATCTGAGAAGCTGCCCCTTTTCGCGGAACAATTCTTGATAAAAGTGTCGCTTCTCTTCGTGACGGAAGTAGAGTTACGATGGATTAACGATTGTTGATGGAAAGTTGGCTGATTTAGGTTAAATCCAGTTTCGTTCTTCAATATTTAATATTAGTAATATTAGTACTTTACTACTTTAATACTTTAATATTAGTAATTATTGAACAATCAAGGGAATACACGTTGTATTCGAAATTTAAGAAACTGCCCTTTTCGCGGAACAATTCTAGATAGAAGTGTCGCCTTTTTTTTCAGGACGAAAGTAGAGTTACGAAGGATTAACGATTGTTGATAGAAAGTTGGCTAATTTAAATTAAACCCAGTTTCGTTGTCCAATATTTAGTCAACTCGAAATCCAAGAAACTACCCTTTTCGTGGCGCAATTTTTCACAGACACGTGAAAAGAACGCTGTCATCTCTTTTTACAACGAAAGTAGACTTCTCAGAGGACTACCAATCATCGACAGAAAGTTGACTAATTTAAATTAAACCCGTCATTTAATATTTAGTCAACATCGCCACCAAGTAATTATCGAACAATCAAGGCAGTACACGTTGTACTCGAAATCCAAGAAACTACCCTTCTCGTGGCGCAATTCTTCACAGACACGTGAAAAGAACGCTGCCATCTCTTTTTACAACAAAAATAGAGTTCTCAAAGAACTAACGATCATCGACAGAAAGTTGGCTAATTTAAATTAAACTCGTCATTTAATATTTAGTCAACATCCCCACCAAGTAATTATCGAACAATCAAGGCAGTACACGTTGTACTCGCAAACGTTAGCAACGATCATCGAGCCACATTCGCCTTAATTAGGCCCACGACGAACCCCTAAAAACATCTGCTAACCTCGAAATTATTCCCTCCGCGTATCCAGCAATCAGCGTTCTCCGCGTACTGGCAACCACGTCCTCCACTCAAACACGCGTTTCAAGAGGCCGCTGCGGGAATTTGGCCTCGCCCTATCATTAGCAATTTCAATTAAAACGTGACGGGGCAACAGGCATCCGGCTAACGACGCGCGAAACAAAGGGCTGCGCGAAGAGGAGCTGGCCTTTTGCAGAGCCAATCCGTGAGGTGGCTCAGCCATTCGCTGTATTTGGGGTCGCGGAGTTTTTTCAGGGTGCGTTGAACGAAAAAGTCGCAGACTTTGGTCGAGAGAGTCGATTTTGCTCGAAGAGTTCAGCGTGAAAGTTTGGAGAGCGAAATGTGCGTTTGTTGGATCGCATTTGGAGGAGAATTCAGAGCAGACGTGTTGAGCAGTGACGTAGATTGCCTCTAAAGCGAAATAGCAGTTTGAGAACAGACTAGATAGGTTCCTTAGCGAAGTCGCGAAGGAAATTGGTGAGGAATTTTGAAAGAACGACAGTCTGGAGCTGCAAGTTAGCTCGCGTAACTCTGCATCCTCAGAATATGGCGTTGATGTAATACTAACCTACTTCAATTTGAGAGTTTATAGAATAACAGTGGTAGAAGGTGAAATCCTTAAGAGTAATCCTGATGAACAGTGACTTGTAGATTGCTTTCAAAATAACAAAATAGCATTTTCCAATGTGGTACTTTGAGAACACGACTCTGCAAAGGCATACAGAAGTCTACTCTGAAGTCGTAAAGCAAATTGTTAAAAAATTCTAAAAGAACGACAATCTGAACCTGCAAGTTAGCTCTCGTAACCCTGTATCCCCAGAACACAGCGCTGCCACATTTAATCCAGCACTGTGATCCACTGCAATGACAAGTAGCATTGCAAAGAGAATTCTAAAGCTATCCAGCCTCTGCGCAGGACTTTCGAAATAATTACAACCTGGAAACGCGAGTTAAGACACTACCCCAAAGACATTATTTCGATGCAACGCAATCCCATACGCGTGGCCCTCAGAAAGCCATCACTGAGCCACGCAGGGAGCAAAGCTGCGTCCCAGAGGAACTCTCAAGCTCGTTCGACACTTTTCGCAGGGATTTTTCAAGGCTAATCCCTGCAAGGACGCTCTGAACGACCCAATAAACCTCGATGCGATTCGAACTGGGTCTGCCAAGTTGTTCGTCTCCATTCTGGAAGCGTTCCGACGCGAGGGTGCAGACGCGACGCGTCACTGGCGGAGGGAATTAATCGCGTCGCAGGAAAGATGCCTGGGTATCGATTTTCCACGTGGCACACGGTTTGATTCCGCTTTTATCGCGCCGCTTCCGTCGACCTGCATTTAATCGCGGGCGAACTCTGACGCGATACACCGCCGGATTAAGACTGCGCTCTGGGATGTGTTGCGAGCCGAATGAGATTACTTTCGTCCGCGATATCGCGACAATGCAATTTCAAGCGCAACGACGCTGACAGGGCCAGGGACGGGCGGATTAGTTTCACGCCGATCCGGGATCGTGTACGTGCTAATTTTTCCTCGACCTCCCCTCGCGAACGGATTATGGGCCCGCGCGAGGCGCGAAACGGCCCTTTATTACGCGATCCTGCGACTGGAATTACCGTGATCGCGTCTGTCAGAAATGGGGAGAAGTAAATATAAAATTGAATTACGAATGCATGGTTCTATTTCTATTCTGGAGCTTCTTTTGGCTTTTGACGAGGGTAGTCGAAGACTTTCTCAGAGAAATCGCGAGGCGATGGTCTTTGAATTCATTCAGAAAACTCAAGTGGGCCTTGAGAATTTGGGACCCGCGCGAGGCGCGAAATGGTCCTTTGTTCCGCGATCCTGCGACTGGAATTACCGTGATCGCGTCTGTCAGAAACGGGGAGAAGTAAATATAAAATTGAATTACGAATGCAAGGTTCTATTTCTATTCGAAGACAGTAGTTGAAGACTTTCTCGAGGCGATGGTCTTTGAGCTCATCTGGAACATTCAAGTGGGCCTTGAGAATTTGGGACCCTTTATTTTGCGATCCTGCGACTGGAATTACTATGCATGCGAGGTTCTATTTCTACTTTGGAGTTTTTGACGAGGGTAGTCGAAGACTTTCTCAGAGAAATCTTGAGGCGATGGTCTTTGAGCTCATCTGGAAGATCCAAGTGGGCCTTGAGAATTTGGGACCCTTTATTCCGCGATCCTGCGAGCTTTTGACGAGGATAGTTGAAGACTTTCTCAGAGAAATCTCGAAGCGATGGTCTTTGAGCTCATCTGGAAGACTCAAGTGGGCCTTGAGAATTTGGGACCCGCGCGAGGCGCGAAATGGTCCTTTGTTCCGCGATCCTGCGACTGGAATTACTATGCTCGCGTCTGTCAGAAACGGGGAGAAGTAAATATAAAATTGAATTACGAATGCAAGGTTCTATTTCTATTCTGGAGCTTCTTTTGGCTTTTGACGAGGGTAGTCGAAGACTTTCTCAGAGAAATTTCGAGGCGATGGTCTTTGAGCTCATCTGGAAGACTCAAGTGGGCCTTGAGAATTTGGAGGGTTGTGTCGTTAGAGAGTTGGTGTCCATTGCAATGCCCACAATGGAGTTTCTTTCAATTTCTTATGCATCATTCGCTACGTATCGTGACTTAAAGTGAAGAAAATTTTATTTTTGCATGTTTGGGGGCTATCGAGGGTTGTAAATGGGATCGACGCATTCGTAGCGAGTCAAATAGTACGACAGAAAGTGATAAAGTTATCAGTTTGCGAATGAATTAAGTTGGGCAGAGTGTAAGTTGATCTCTAGTCGTACAATTGCGATCGAAGAAATGAAAGTTAACCCTTTGCACTAGGATGCCCCTTCTGAGGGGACATCGCATTGATTAGCGATTGCTGAGGACAAGCTTTTTGGGAAATGTGTGTTTTGCTGAAGTTTTCTATTGTTGAGAGACGTTAGCAACAGAAATATTGTTATTTTAACCCTTTGCGGTCTTTTGTTGAATGTGACTCGACATCGCTAAATAAGAAAAAGAAGCAAATGTAAATTTCAACAATGTTTTAGAGTTGTTTTAGAGTTTGCAAGTAGCAGTCGAGGAATTGTCCTGCAACTGACACCATTTTCAAGTAAATTTCAAATAAAACACTTGAAATAGTAAAGAATTGTTGGCAACAAAACTGCTAAGTGAAAACTAATTCAGAGTGCAAAGTTCTCAAGTCATAGGAACTGTGCTGCAACTGACAACATTTTCAAGTAAATTTGAAGTAAATTTCAAATAAAACACTTGAAATAGTAAAGAATTGTTGGCAAAAAAACTGCGAAGTGAAAAAAAATTCAGAGTGCAAAGTTCTCAAGTCATAGGAACTATGCTGCAACTGACAACATTTTTAATTAAATTTCAAGTAAATTTCTAATCTGTTAGCGACTACTAAATTGAAAAATAATTCAGACTGCAAAGGGTTAAAATATTGTTATTTTCGCAATAGTTTCTATTCTTCCTCCAGGAAGCAGCAGAATGCAAAGGATTAAAAAACAGAGAAAAAAAGCTGAAAGAATTACGTATGATAAACACAATAAATAAGCCTAAACAAGATACAATTAGGTTCGAGCGAGGAAAGATCAGAGTTACTTTCGAATCAGCAGTCGTAGAAACATTTTCTTTCCACCAGTCCTCGTTACGTAACCATTACTCTTCCCATTTACAAATAAAAATCCTATTCTTTCACCAGCTCGCTGCGTCCAACGAAATTGATGTCACTCTCGTACTTTCACTGCTAGCGTTTCTCCCTTTTATCTCTTTACGACGTCTGAGGAGCGTTCGTTATAATAAAACTGGCCAGGAGTCGTTGAACGTGTCGGAAACTACGCAGGAAGTACGGTTGCGCGGGGAATTTCAGGGCCCGCCATCAATCGTTCGTTATACGAGCCAGCGTATAGACGGCTCGTCCTCTTGTGCAAACAGCACGTGTGTACGTAGCTTAAAAGCCCCCAGAGAAGCGTCGAGCGGTGTTTCCCTCGCTGAGAGACAGGACACTGGGTTTCACGGGCGTAGGAGGACAAGCATGGCTACCATACGAGGGGTCGCATGGGCGACAGGGTGATTTCCAGTTATTTTCAGGCAGCTTCTTTTATTGTCCACTGTTTCCTAACCCTCGAACTTGGAAAACGCGAAATAAACAACGCGATTCGAAGAAGAAGAACGCGGCACGAGGGAAATAAGTAATGAAGACGCGAAAGGCAATAGCTATCGCGAGAGGGGTGGTCCTATTGGTGTAGTCGTCGTTATATCGGCTGCTATTTTTACCCCCGCCTATTTGTAATACTTGGAAGGTGGAGATATCGAGTAAGAAAAGGGGAGAGAGGAAGAAAACCAGGAGGAATAAATGATAAGAGGACGAGTAAATAAATTAGAGGCGTTGTGCGAGAAGGGTTGTCGAGGGAAAAAAGAAGGGGAGGGTGGAAGAATTGACAGTAAGAACGCGAGGGAAGGAAAAAAAGCACGGATGAGCGAATGACGGCGATAGCAGTAAAAATAAAAGCCAGGAATCGTAAACGGGATAACAACGGAATAGGGGATGAAACATGGCTGGCGTTTCGCTGTCCCTGCGATCGCGATGAAGACTCGACTGCGTAATGAAGTTACGATGAATTCATGGAATTATCGGATGGGATCGATCGATCGAAGAATCTCTTTCAGTAGATTCTCTCTTGGAAGCTGGTTTAATTTGTAACTCGAATCCATCTCGTTCTCTGTCTTATTTGGAGTCGCTTTTATAGTCTCTTCAATGAGTACGAAGTACATTGAGCGAATTAGTCGTGGTAGTTTAAAGTCGACGATTTTATTTGTTAGTTTTAACCCTTTGCATTGGGATGTCTCTTCTGAGGGACATGAGCACTGATCAGTGATGAAGGAGGTTAAGGTTATTCTACTAATAGGTATTGCTTATTCTACTAGCAGTATTTTGAGAAATCCATGTTTTCCTTAAGATTTCTGTTGATAGGGAAATTTTCTATTGCTGGGAGACGGAGGGAATAGAAATTATTGCTAAAATAGGAATGTTTTAGGTTTGCAATGGAAACTATTGCTAAAATAGTTAATACTGTTAATATTATTAATATTGTAATAGTTTTTACTGTTAATATTGCAATAGTTTCCATTGCTAATATTGCAATAGTTCTTCCATTGCTAATATTGCAATAGTTCTTCCATTGCTAATATTGCAATAGTTCTTATATTGCTAATATTGCTAATATTGCAATAATTCTTCCATTGATAATATTGCTAATATTGCTAATATTGCAATAATTCTTCCATTGATAATATTGCTAATATTGCAATAGTTCTTCCATTGCTAATATTGCTAATATTGCAATAGTTCTTCCACTGCTAATATTGCTAATATTGCAATAGTTCTTCCATGGCTAATATTGCCAACATTGCAATAGTTCTTCCATTGCTAATATTGCCAACATTGCAATAGTTTTTCCATTGCTAATATTGCTAATATTGCAATAGTTCTTCCATGGCTAATATTGCTAACATTGCAATAGTTCTTCCATTGCTAATATTGCCAACATTGCAATAGTTTTTCCATTGCTAATACTGCTAATATTGCAATAGTTCTTCCATTGCTAATATTGCTAATATTGCAATAGTTTCTTTTGTTAATATTGCAATAGCTTCTTTTGCTAATATTGCAATAGCTTCCATTGTTAATATTGCAATAGAGTCCATTGCTAATATTGCAATAGAGTCCATTGCTAATATTGCAATAGAGTCCATTGCTAATATTGCTAATATTGCAATAGTTTCCGTTGTTAATATTGCTAATATTGCAATAGTTTCCGTTGTTAATATTGCAAAAGCTTCTATTGCTAATATTGCTAACATTGCAATAGTTATTCCATTGCTAATATTGCTAATATTGCAATAGTTCTTCCATGGCTAATATTGCTAATATTGCAATAGTTCTTCCATTGCTAATATTGCTAATATTGCAATAGTTTCCGTTGTTAATATTGCAAAAGCTTCTATTGCTAATATTGCTAACATTGCAATAGTTATTCCATTGCTAATATTGCTAATATTGCAATAGTTCTTCCATTGCTAATATTGCTAATATTGCAATAGTTCTTTCATTGCTAATATTGCAATAGTTCTTCCATTGCTAATATTGCTAATATTGCAGTAGTTCTTCCATTGCTAATATTGCAAAAGCTTCTATCCGCTTCTCCTGCGACGCGATCAGCTCGCGAGGAACCGGGACTTTCCTAGCTGGCTAAAAACCGCGCGGTGGCTGCGAACAATGGAAGTTACGCGGACGCGAAATGGGCAGAGAGCGTGAACTTGATAGGCGCCCCTGAACAATGTCCACTCGAAATAGTAGGGCAACGGCACAACATTGATTTTTCCGTGTCGAAACTGTCAGAACAGGGCAGCCCAAGCCGCCCACACGCGTCCCGCGAAGCAGCCTGGATAAGTTTCCCGACTGTTCAGCCAGCCAGCCGAGGGTTGCCACTGTTTTCCCGCCTCAGAATCGAACGACGCCTCTATATTTTCTTCTCGATCCGCGGATTTCGTTTCCAATTACGAACCGTGGATTTCGGTTCGAGCTCTGCCAGCGATCGTCGAGAGCCGTCTAATTGGTGGAAAGTGAACGCGCAACTTGCAAATCCTTGAAACGATGAAAACGTCACGCGGAGAACCGTAACGAGCGGACACAACGCGTCTGGGGTGCGTGTTTTCGCCCCCTCGCTGGCAGCGTCGAGGCGATTATTGGCCCCAGCCAATGGCGATCAGCGTGGAAAGCTCGTTAACCAGCAAAGTAACGAGGCTCGCTTCGTCAGCCACTGCTATATTTGATATTTCCACGTCTCCCTCTTTCTCTGTCCGTTGATGACAATCTATTGGAAGGAAATGGCCCGCTGAGACGGCCTATTTCGCTAACTACGCCAGATAATATTATATCACCCTGGCATCAGAGTCATCTTGGTTGTCTCGTCGGGTCCTGTAGGTGTCGCGAGATTAATGGACGCCCATCCAGGAGCTTTGGCTATTTTCGTCCATCGAAGACGACGGTTCATCTATTATTTCTTAGCAGAAGTCTAGTTCTTCTTCTCTGTCGTGTTACGATCGATATTTGAATCGATATTGGCACCATGTATAGTCGATTTATGGTTGATGTAAGGCTTACGTAGTTGGCGTGTAACTATTTCTGACAAAGGAGTCGAAATGACCCCTTCTGGTTCTTAATTAGAAGAAATATTGATTATGAAGATAAAGTAGAAATAATAGTTATGATAATTAGTTTGTATTATTTTTCTATCTTTTAATTTTGATATTTCAACGTCAAAACGATCTAAATTTAATGTCAACTCGAGAAGAATCAATTTATAAATAATAATTTTCAGTACAGTTATTTCGTTCCTCGACGCACCGCCATGTTATTCATTTTTAATGCCACTCTTGACACGGGTCGAGAGAAAACGAGGTTCCACTGATTTTATAAAATGATTCCTCCGTTTTTTCGACGTATCTCGATTTCAGCAGCGACTTTCCACGAGTTCATTTTTTAACGCGAAACAGTTGCCAAAAACGGTTCCGCGATTTCGTTCGAAGGATGTCGCAGGCGGATTACGGCTCGGTTTCCATCGTTTACGAAATTTCGTTAGGCTCTCGAAACTCTCTCAAGTTAACTATTCCATCCTGGCACGCGGATCGAGGCTTTGACTCATCGCTGGATCAAATTTACATACACCAAGTCCCCGTGATTTACAAGCGGAACCGTACACATGTCGCTCCATAACTCCGTTTGCCGCTGCAGTTTCGTTATTGCGCCTTGCTGTTCGCCGTGCCCCACTAAAAACAGACCGAACAATCCAGCCATTTCGAAATTATCCAATCAAAAGTTCCGTACCGCCAGTCGAGGACAATTAAAGTGCCTCGCGAAATTATGCGCTACACGCCTCCAAACTACACTTCCTGTCGCGTACGCCCACTCTCAATTCCGTCTCGATAAAATCTATAACTGATAAACTAATAAAGTCCACGCGACTATAAAACTAACTGCAATCCCTAAAGAAAGCAAAATCAGCCATCCACGAACACTATTCGTCGCAGAAATCCTTCAACATCCCCTAAGAAAAAAAGAAGAAATCCAAGCAAAACTTTGACTTGCAAAATTTCCATGAAACGTGATTATGAATTTTGCTATCTTTATAGAAAGCAAAATTCATAATCATGTTTCATGGTAATTTTGCAAGTCAAAGTTTTGCTTGGACTTCTTCTTTTCTTAGGGAATGTTGAAAGATTTCTGCGTCGAATAGTGTTCGTGGATAGCTGAGCAATATTATTGGGAAAAGATAAAACCCATAATTATTAAACTAATAAAGTCCACACAGCTTTAAAATTATCTGCAATCCATAAAGATAGCAAAATTCACAACCACGTGTCATGGAAATTTTGCAAGTCAAAGTTTTGCTTGGATTTCTTCTTTTTTTCTTAGGGGATGTTGAAGGATTTCTGCGTCGAATAGTGTTCGTGGATGGCTGAGCAATATTATTGGGAAAAGATAAAACCCATAATTATTAAACTAATAAAGTCCACACAGCTTTAAAATTATCTGCAATCCATAAAGATAGCAAAATTCATAATCATGTTTCATGGAAATTTTGCAAGTGAAAGTTTTGCTTGGATTTCTTCTTTTTTTCATAGGGGATGTTGAAGGATTTCTGCGTTGAATAGTGTTCGTGGATGGCAGAGCAATATTATTCCATTGGGAGAAGATAGAATCCATTAAAATTCATACAACTATAAAACTAACAGCAATTCATAAAAATAGCAAAATTCATAACCACGTGTCATGGAAATTTTTCAAGTTAAAGTTTTGCTTGGATTTCTTCTTTTTTTCTTAGGGGATGTTGAAGGATTTCTGCGTCGAATAGTGTTCGTGGATGGCAGAGCAATATTATTGGGAGAAGCACGTTGGGAATAGCTTGTATTAACGTAACGTCGAGTTAATTAACGATGTCGAGTTTCCTCGTTAAGAGGTTTCTCAAAGTTTTAGGTTTGCTTCTTTCGAGTTCGCTGAACGGATCGAGTTTACGTTTCCACTTTTATCTTTCAACGAGAGGACGTTGCAACTCGTTTTTTTCCAGTTAATTTTGCAGTCCCTCGAATTCTTCGCTGAGAAATTTTGAAACACCCTTTTTTTTTTTTAAATTCCGTGGGAATTTCTCTCCACCGTGCTTCGAGGGTGCAAATTGGAGCCCGTGGAAAAAGTTTCAATTTCTCTTGCGCCATTTCGAAGGTCGCAAGAAGTGCTGCGAAACTCGCTTCAAGTTTTCGTAGTTCAAACACGGCGCAGACTGGCTAGACGAGTGAATTCCTGGGGAAATTCGACCATGCCACTTGGACAACTCCGCGATCGCTGTCTTCAGCTTGTTTGGGATCGCGTCCCATTAAATACTTCTCACGCGAGCGTTCCAATTAATTACCACGACGACGATGGATGGACTCTGTCTTCTTCTCGCGAGCTGTTTCGAGATATTCAAGACCAACAAGCACGCTTACTCCAATTCCCTTTGCGAGCTCGCCAGAGTCGCGTTCGAGTAAAAATCGCCCCGGAAACTTCGGAATTCTCAGTCGTTTCGCGAACGAGGGAACAACTTTCGAAGTTTCCACTTATCCTTGTTGAAATCATCCCCGCATACCGATCTGGCTGTAATTTCCCGGACAATTTGTCTTCTTTGCAGCCGTAACCCCGCGTCCCACCTCGAACCACCATCTGGCCCCTAATCACAGACTGCAATATCAACCAAGTACCACATAACCTCAATTTATGATCGCATAACCCGACGCGGGCGAGGAAACGAGGTTCATGGAATTATCCGTGGGATCGATAATAAAGAAAAGATGAGAAACGCGATTATCGTTAATTATTGAACAGCCCCATCGATATCGATCGGTCTCGAGGAGCGTCCCAACCAAATTAGATACAGGAAGCTATCAGGGGGCGATTGAGCCGCGTCCAAGAAGCAGGCCAGAGTTTTATTGGCATCAATCGACCAAAATAGGTTCGAAGATTGCTTGCTCTTGGCCACGGTATCGTCGACTTTCGACACCTGGGAAGATCGATAGCTTTCCAACGGTTTGCGGTTCTTCTTCGCCACGCCTGCGAGGTTCGTCGAACTCCCGGAACGTTTCTTTCAGTTCCCTGCCTCGTTTCCGCTACCCCCAGGCCAGCGAGAAGAGGGAAAGTGCTCGTACCTCGCGAGGGGAAACATTCGTTTTACTTTGAGACGCGTTGATTGCTGACTGGGATGAAAAATGAAAGGCTGCAACGCTGCTGTGGGGGTGGGTTTCCTTATATCTGCAGCGAATTCGATTTTTCTGGTTATTCCTGACTTCGTTATTTCCCTTTGGAACGACGAAGCTGTCTTCTGATCAATTTTGGGGGAAATTTTCTCGTGTTTGCAGCAAACTCGATTTCTCTAGTTATTTCTGATTTCATTATTTTCCTTTGGAACGACCAAGTTGTTTTCTGATAAATTTGGAGAAATTTTCTCTCAGGAATGTCTCGAATTTTTGTTTAAGGGTGGTTTTCTTGTATCTGCAGCAAATACGATTTTTTTAATTATTTTTGATTTTAATATTTTCCTCAGGAAAGACGAAGTTGTTTTCTGATAAATTTGGGGGAAATTTTCTCGTGTTTGCAGCAAACTCGATTTCTCTAGTTATTTCTGATTTTATTATTTTCCTTTGGAACGACCACGTTGTTTTCTGATAAATTTGGGGAAATTTTCTCTCAGGAATGTCTCGAATTTTTGTTTAAGGGTGGTTTTCTTGTATCTGCAGCAAATACGATTTTTTAAATTATTTTTGATTTTAATATTTTCCTCAGGAAAGACGAAGTTGTTTTCTGATAAATTTGGGGGAAATTTTCTCGTGTTTGCAGCAAACTCGATTTCTCTAGTTATTTTTGATTTCATTATTTTTCTTTGGAACGACCAAGTTGTTTTCTGATAAATTTGGAGAAATTTTCTCTCAGGAATGTCTCGAATTTTTGTTTAAGGGTGGTTTTCTCGTATCTGCAGCAAATACGATTTTTTTAATTATTCCTGATTTAATTATTTTCCTCAGGAACGATGAAGTTGTTTTCTGACAAATTTTGGGGAAATTTTCTCTCAGGAATGTCTCGAATTTTTCTTTAAGGGTGGTTTTCTCGTATCTGCAGCAAATTTGATTTCTCTAATTATTCTTGATTTTATTATTTTCCTCAGAAACGACGAAGCTGTCTTCTGATAAATTTTAGGGAAATTTTCTCTCAGCAATGTGTCGAATTTTTTTCTAGGGGTGGTTTTCTCGTATCTGCAGCAAATACGATTTTTCTAATTATTCCTGATTTAATTATTTTCCTCAGGAACGACGAGGTTGTTTTCAGATCAATTTGGGGGAAATTTTCTCTCAGGAATGTCTCGAACTTTGTTCTGCAGCTATTTAAAACAGTGATGAGCATCCAGAAAGGCTCGAGATGACATTTAGCTGACATTATGCGTCTCGCAAAAAGCATCCCCAAGTCTTTTTCTCGCAAGCGCGACACTGGTCGCGTCGCGGTAACTTTTAATTGCTTTCTTCTCTCTAATTTCGTAGTATCAATACTTCCACCCAAGAGTTTACGAGGAATTCCTGGAAACCAACTTTAATTCGCCAGCAACAATCCAGGGACCTTAATTGACTCTAGCCTCGAACTAAAATGAATGAGACGCTCCTCTCTGCATTGAAATTCTTCCGATAGTGTCACTCGCGTTAATCTCCACCGCGCATCCACGAATAACTCCACTTGGTCCATTCGATTGTCCTAACAGCGACTCGACTGCGATCCTAGATCTGCCTAAAATTAACACTCCAATTATCTCGACACTTGGTAACGTTTTTCGTCGAGTTTTGTAAAAGCTCGCGAATCTAATTACTTCCAACCGAGTCCGTGGACATTTGTCAGCCACTCGAGCTTCTCATCCGGCCTGGAAAGTTGTCCCCCTATTTTTCTCCGTTACGTCGCGTGTTTACATGCTCCTCGAGCGAGCTGTAGCGGTTTCGCCGCGAGTTTCTCATCGTTTAGCAGGAAAAACAGTGAACGCCAGTCGGCTATATCGCTGGACAGCTTTTAGACGCTCTCTGCGAACCCAGCCACGTCGAAACGTAGCAAGGGGACCTGTATTAAGAACGATCGAGGCTGGAGACCTGCAGCCTTTCTCGCTTCGTTACTTCGCTTGGGAAATATCGTTCAATTTCGGTCGCGACCAATTCGACTTAATGAAAATTCTTTCCTGTCGCCCCTCGTAACCGTTCGCGGTCGAAGGCTTCGAGTCTCGAAAATTGAACCGTTCGAAAAATTTCCCTCCGCGAACACCCGGGTTACGAAAGCGTCAGTCATCGAGATTAAATTTAAAAACGCCCCCTTTTCCAGCTCGCTGTTCCAAGCGTAAGAGCGGCATCGATTGCTCTTGGTATTCAGGTTAACAGAATTCAGACGACATTCACGCAGATCGAATGGAATATTCATCGCGAGAGCCGAGCCGCTGATAATTCCGTCGCCATCGCAGACGGTGGCCGTACGATTCGACTTTCCTGTCGGATGCCCCTCGAAAGTTTCAGGCTAACGAAGGATTTAGCCGTGGCGGGCGAAGCCGCGCGGAAAAATTAGATACGTTTCGAGACCGCCTCTGTTCCGCGCGCCTTTTGTCGCTGTTTCCGCGCGATTTCCACGCCAGGGATCCCTTTCAGGCTAAACGAGTCGCGAGTCGCGTTAATCGGACGAGAAAAGGAGCTGGCGGTGCACTTGAACGCTGGCAAAACTGTTTTCGCAGCGCTCTGGGGGGCACGCGGCTTCCCAGAGTTAGGTTATGTCAGCTTCGATCAGGCGACAGTCGATTGTTTAAGCTTCGTCGAGCAGTTTTGGTTACTTCTTCGCGTTGGTTCACATTTGCTCGAGCCAGGGACAATAACAGATTTAATACAGGGTATAATTGGACGCGACGCTTTTAGTTCGATTTTTCGAGGTGGCACGAGAGAAATTGGGATGCTTTTTAATCGACGACGCGCGAATAATGTTGCTTCATAAAGGCGCGCGCTATCGCTAACGCACGAGCGTAACGTCAACCATTTTCCAATGAAACTATCCGACTTAATTACCATGAACGAGGCTCCATGTTTGACTCTGTATAGCGGTTATGGTGTAGTCGCATGGTTCCATTAACTTCTCCGCTGGAGATACGTTGGCCATCCTGTTACACGCCTAATCCCATTACGGGTCTCTGATAGTCATCGAATGTACAGCTTCAGTTAGTTAAAGACCTCCACTTTTCAACAGTCGAGTAACCTAGCCTCGATTTACCAAAAATCTAGATCAACTCTGCTGTGCATTTCAGAAATTCTCGAATCTCGATGCAATGTTTGAAAATTGTTCTTTGTAAATAAGAAGAAGAGGAGAGTCTCGATAATTCGTTGATGTATGCTTCAATTAATTAAAGACCTGCACTTTTTAAGAGTATTCGAATAACCTAATCTAGATTTTATAAAAAATCGAGCAGAGTATTTCAGAAATTCTCGAAACTCGATATAGAGTTTGAAAATTGTTCTTTCGAAATAAAAAGAAGAGGAGAGTCTCGATTCCATCGATGAATCGGTTCTCAAAGTTTAGATAATTTGTCGATATTTTGTTTTAGTTAATTAAAGATCTCCACTTCTCAAGAATCGAATAACTTAACTTTGAATTACTAAAAATCGAGCAAAGTATTTCAAAAATTCCCAAAACTCGATATAAAGTTTGAAAATTGTTCTTTCTAAATAAGAAAAATACAAGAGTCTCGATTCCATCGACGAATCGGTTCTCAAAGTTCGATAAATCGTCGATATACTGCTTCAGTTAATTAAAGATCTCGAATAACCTAACCTGGATTTACTAAAAATCGAGCACAGCTCTGTGGAGTATTTTAAAAATTCCCAAAACTCGACGTAACGATTGAAAATTGTTCTTTCTAAATAAGAAAAATACAAGAGTCTCGATTCCATCGACGAATCGGTTCTCAAAGTTCGATAAATCGTCGATATACTGCTTCAGTTAATTAAAAATCGAGCACAACTCAGCTATGCATTCTAAAAATTCGCAAAACTCGACGTAAGGATTGAAAATTGTTCTTCGTGAATAAGAAGAAGAGCAGAGCCTCGATTCCAAAGTCCCAATAACTTCCAGCCGCGTACCCGCTCGCAATCATTTTGCGCATTCGAGTTTCTAAATATCAGTCGACCCTCTTTCTCTTCGAGGCACGAGGTTAAACCAGGTCGCGCGCTCTTTTACCCCTTTTTCTCACCCCTCTCTCATCCGCCCACGTCTTCGACCTTCGTTTCGTCCCTGCTGCGGCGACGTCCACTTTCACGACGTCCCTTTTTGTCCCCTCGCGCGTCCATTCGTCTAGCCTGTCGCACGGCCACCAACGCGTTAATTAACAATTCCAAATCGACTTCCGCGTCGAGCTGCTTGCGAATCGATTGGGGAAGACCGCAGACCAGCCTTCACGCTCGGCCAGGCTCGCTTGATTTCCGATACAGGGAGCCACGCGACGCTCGCTTTTAGCGATTCTCCACCCCTTTTCTGGCTGAATTTCCCCGTCGAATTTCTCATTCAGCCACGACGAAGGAGGACCACTTCGCTGGGCTGTTATTCGAACCAGTTCCGGGTAGTTCTTTCGATCGGAAGCACCGCGAGATCACTTCTGTTGACGGAAGCTTTGTCGCTGCCGGTTTCCTCGTGAATTTCCTCCATTCAGACAAGCGGAGGCATTGCGAGGGGAATTTTGTGTTTGTCGAACACTCGCGGTTGACGATTCCGGGATTTAAAGGCTTCCCCTACTGTTTTTCGTTGCGTGGTTCCTGGCTAACTTTTTTAATTACATTATTTATAGGTTTCTCTTGTCTTAGAGTTAGTTTAGAATTTGCAGACGCTGTTTAACGTTATTTCTATGCTCACGAATGGAAGAAGTGTAGTTCTGTAAGTTGAGGATGCGATATTGTACTTTGTAGTGGCTTAATTTCGCAATCGATGCTTTCAGAGAGTTTTGTCCAACAACAATGTTTTTGCATTTTCCAAGAATGAAAAGAAGGAGAATCATGTTTGCGAGCCACCCTCCGTGTTTTTCGCTGCGTGGTTTTGCGGCCAACTTTTTTAATTACATTATTTATAGGTTTCTCTTGTCTTGGAGTTAGTTTAGAATTTGCAGACGCTGTTTAACGTTATTTCTATGCTCACAAATGGAAGAAGTGTAGTTCTGTAAGTTGAGGATGCGATATTGTACTTTGTAGTGGCTTAATTTTACAATCGAGGCTTTCAGAGAGTCTACAGATACCACTTACTTGTCCAACAACAATATTTTTGCATTTTCCAAGAATGAAAAGAAGGAGAATCATGTTCACGAGCTTCCCTCCGTGTTTTTCGCTGTGTGGTTTCTGGCCAACTTTTTTAATTACATTATTTATAGGTTTCTCTTGTCTTAGAGTTAGTTTAGAATTTGTAGACGCTGTCTAACGTTATTTCTATACTCACGAATAGAAGAAGTGTAGTTCTGTAAGTTGAGGATGCGATATTGTACTTTGTAGTGGCTTAATTTCGCAATCGATGCTTCCAGAACGTCTATAGTTCTCAATGTTTTTTGTATTTTCCAAGAATGGAAAGAAGGAGAGCTATGTTTGTCTTCTAAATAGCGAAAGGAAGATACGACGTCGATAACAGTGAGGAGGATACGTAATTACGTGGGTACACGTATTCCACGGTCCCTTATCCAAAAAGGAAACGATCGCTACTGGTATTGAAGGCTTTCAGTGAAAGGTAAACACCGAGATAACAAGTCTCGATACGAAATTTCGCGGGATCCCTCGAAGATCTCCCTTTCCAGCAATCGACAAAGTATGCAAATGTGTGTTTGCGTTGCAGAGTACCTTCTCGAACACGTCCCCGCCATATGTCGCAGTTCCTCAATGGTCAATTTTTACCATTCGACGATATTTATGAAGGGCGTCCAGTTCCTGGCTCGACTGGACCTTCGAGAAGGCCTCAGGATTCGAAAACCCTGGGATTGGAACCTCGTCACGCGATGTTTCGTCCTCCAACTAGTTTCTAAAGACCCCAAATGTTTCGCAGAAATTAAGACATTGCACGAGGGTGGGTTTCTCGAGGACCTACGCGTTTAGCTGGCGAATTTCGCGGGAATTTACTCGTTCGATAAATCGAAAACTGCTTCATTTCTGATTTTACGCATAGAAAAATTTCTCACAATATCGTAATGGAAGAGTTTAAAAAAGTTTCTTTCAGAGAAACGAAGCAGTTCTCGAATTACAAAAGAATATAAAGCACCCAAAGAAGAAATTTGCGACAATATCCTGATAGAAGAGTTCGTCCATCTCCGCCAAGTTCCGTTTCATCGACAACCGCCGAATTTTTATTCCACAACGCGTTCGAGCATCCCCCCAGCGCGATGCGTTGGTAATCCAATTTGTATCTTCAGAATTCTAATCTTCCTCTGACCCCTTGGTGCGCGATCTTTGCGATGCTTCGTGGTTCGCCCCATCGACAGGCTTCCCCACATGTGCCCTCGGTGCACGGCAATAAGATCATCCATCTTCGTTCGCCTCTAGCTTCAATTATCCCGCGAGCCATGCGGGGTTTGACGCGTTCTTCGTGGTAGTCTCTCGCTCATGAATAATCTCGATTACATCAGCCACGCATTCCGCCAGACCACGCGTCGAATTGTATAAATCGTCCCCCAGCACCCGGTTAAACTTGGAATTCCCACGGAGAACGGCTGCCATGGCCCCGTTTCACTTTTATGCTCGACGCGTAGACGCGCCTCCTCTTTCCTGGCTGGCATCAAGTGGTTGAATTTTCCAGCCAAGATTTCACGTGCCACCGCTTCGAATCTGGTTCCATCGGCTCGCTGGAGGAATTTCACGGGCCAACTGTATCGGTGGCGCCACTGTTCGGTTTCCGGTTGGTGGATTTTGGAGTCTGAGGCGACTGGTCGAGGGATGTTGGAGCGGGACTTTTGGGTTTTATAATTTATGACGTGTTGCAATGGTAGTTTAATACTTAGCGTTTGGATGTTCGATCTGAGGGGATGTAGATTGCGGGGGATGAAGAGTAATTAATAGTTTTTAGTTGATATTGGGATTTCCTATTGCTGGGAGACGTTAGTGATAGAGAGATAGATGATAGAGTAGCAATGTTTTAGGTTGGTAATAGGAATTATTGCTAAAATAGAATTATTTTAGGTTAACAGTTGAAATTATTGGTAATATAGTTATTATTGCTAAGTTTGCAATAGTTTTCATTGCTAATATTGGAATAGTTTCTATTTCTAATATTGCAATAGCTTCTATTGCTAATGTTGCAATAGTTTTCATTGCTAATATTGGAATAGTTTCTATTTCTAATATTGCAATAGCTTCTATTGCTAATGTTGCAATAGTTTTCATTGCTAATATTGGAATAGTTTCTATTTCTAATATTGCAATACCTTCTATTGCTAATATTGCAATAGTTTCCATTGCTAATATTGCAATAGTTTCATCTCTAATATTGCAATAGCTTCTATTGCTAATATTGCAAATATTGCAATTGCTCTATTGCTAATATTGCAATTGCTCTATTACTAATATTGCAATTGTTTCTATTGCAAATACTGCAATTGCTCTATTGCTAATATTGCAATTGCTCTATTGCTAATATTGCAATTGCTTCTATTGCAAATATTGCAACTGCTCTATTACTAATATTGCAATTGCTTCTGTTGCAAATATTGCAATTGCTCTATTGCTAATATTGCAATTGCTCTATTGCTAATATTGCAAATATTGCAATTGCTCTATTGCAAATATTGCAATTGCTCTAT
This sequence comes from Xylocopa violacea, assembly GCA_963969225.1. Taxonomy (NCBI): domain Eukaryota; kingdom Metazoa; phylum Arthropoda; class Insecta; order Hymenoptera; family Apidae; genus Xylocopa; species Xylocopa violacea. The sequence goes on along the minus strand of CAXAJV010000004.1, from coordinate 36,673,129 downwards.
TGCTAATATTGCAATTGCTTCTATTGCAAATACTGCAATTGCTCTATTACTAATATTGCAATTGTTCTATTGCTAATATTGCAATTGCACTATTGCTAATATTGCAATTGTTCTATTGCTAATATTGCAACTGCTCTATTACTAATATTGTAATTGCTTCTATTGCAAATACTGCAACTGCTCTATTACTAATATTGCAATTGTTTCTATTGAAAATACTGCAATTGCTCTATTGCTAATATTGCAATAACTTCTATTACTAATATTGCAATAGCTTCTAATGCTAGCGTCTGCGAAGAAACCAACTGCAAAGGGTTGAACCTTCCAACTCCTAGCAACCATGATCTTTCAGCGTTTTGAATTTGGAATTATTTATGGTACTGTGCGATTTTCTATCTCAGAATTTCTTGAAACTGCTGAAGCCTTTGAACCTCTAAGCTTCGACCAAGCTAGGGTTTAATAAATTCAATCTATTTCACGTTATACTCGCTATCGTGTAGTTAGCATCTAAGAGTACGCTCGAACAACGAGCACCTCTTCATCGTGTTCGTTCAAGCATCGATCGATTCCCTAGTTTTTCTACTTGAGCTTGCTCCCCAGGAATATCTACGATATTATTGCCTTAATTAATGGAAGAAATATCGCCACGTGCGTTTCCTTGTGGCGTCACCCTTCTCTGAGACCTCGCCTAAACGTTCCTACGAGCCATGGCGTTGGGCTGTCCTCGAGGCTAATACGAGTGGCTTAAGAAGGCATTCTTGTACGAATTTCCAGGTTGAAAGCAAGCCCAAAGTAAAGCATCTGAATACGCTCACGAATTACTGCTTAGTTAGTCTAATTATAATCCATTCTCCAACTTTCTTACATTAATGCTCGCTGCAAAATGGCGCTGGTTTACTCGAGCGCACTCTGCTCCTCAGAAACGAGACTTGCTCCTCAATGCATATATCGCGTGACCATAAAACCGTGGACGTCCTCAAGAATTCCTCTAATTATTTCTGGGTACAAATAACCAGCGGAATTCGATTGGTGGCCACTGGATTCTGTTCTGACCAGCCGTTTGCTGCACTGTCGTCCCTGTTTGCAAATTCTAACCTAGTTTTTGTAGGAAACACCGCAGCCAGATCGAACGAGGATACATTTTCGTTAATGCGATTTAAACAGGCTCGGTGCCAAGGCGATAAACGAATTGATAAACGCTTTGGGATTGAAATTTTTCGTCCACCCCTCGTAAAGTTCCTGTTTTATTTCCATCGGTGTTCCAAGTCGGAGAGACGAAGGACTCGAGGCGAAATGGCGCGGGTTTTTTAATATGCAACGTATCTCTCTCTCCTTTAAAGCTACGTGCCAACTGCGAAACGGTTGTTTACGACGAACGGCACGGATTCGAAGGCATTTTCTTTTAATTGTATGGCAGCTCCATTAGTCAGTTTACGATGTCAGCGAGGAATTAAACTCGAAACCAGGTCCAGTTTCCTCCTCGAAGGATTCACGCGGAGCTGAGTGGCTTTCCGTTTGCGTAATTATATAGAAAATCGAGAAACCTCGTTATTCGACGCGTTTGCATTGGCCACGATTTGTCTCGTCGAGTAATCGCGTCTCTGTCGCGGTTTAAACGAAAAAGGAGTATCTCGCGACGAACCTCTCCTCCTCGAGACTGGAATCTTTTACCGTGGAAATCTGCCAGAGGAATTCTTCTTATTGCACAACAGTGTGCAACTTTATTACCGTTTCATGGAATTAAAGACACGTAAGTTTATTAACGCGGACAGCCACGACGATTCTATCCGTTTCTCAGCGACGAAGGCTACGCTCGCGAGGGTACGGTCTCTCCTTTGCTTAACTTGTCGAGAGATTCGATTAATTTATGATCCAAGGATATGGGATTCCTCTATTTGCCCGTGGGAACCTGCTTCACGTTGCGGTTCCAGGGAAGCATAGTTTTCCTTTGGCAATTAATCATTCTAGTACCTCATTTTTCTCTGTCCCCGTGTACTCCTCCATTTTGTTTTCGACTTGTTACGAACTGGTGTCCTTTTTGATTAATTTCGGTGATGAATGTTTTAGCATCGAGGATCAATTTCTCGCTGGAATTTAACCCTTCGTATTTGGCTCCCTTGCAGACGTTAGCAACAGAAATTATTACTAAAATAGTAATACTTTCAAATAGCAATATGTTAGAATAGCAATATTTCAAAATAGTAATATCTTAGAGTAGCAATATTTTAGAATAGGAATATTTTCAAATGGCAATATTTCAAAATAGCAATATCTTACAATAGGAATATTTCAAAATAGCAATATCTTAGAATAGCAATATTTTAGAATAGGAATATTTTCAAATGGCAATATTTCAAAATAGCAATATCTTACAATAGCAATATTTTAAAATAGCAATACCTTAGAATAGCAATATTTCAAAATAGTAATATCTTAGAATAGCAATATCTTAGAGTAGCAATATTTTAAAATAGCAATATTTCAAAATAGCAATATCTTAGAATAGCAATATTTTAGAATAGGAATATTTTCAAATGACAATATTTCAAAATAGCAATATCTTACAATAGCAATATTTTAAAATAGAAATATTTTAAAATAGCAATATTTTAAAATAGCAATACCTTAGAATAGCAATATTTCAAAATAGCAATATCTTACAATAGCAATATTTTAAAATAGAAATATTTTAAAATAGCAATATTTCAAAATAGCAATATTTTAAAATAGCAATACCTTAGAATAGCAATATTTCAAAATAGTAATATCTTAGAATAGCAATATCTTAGAGTAGCAATATTTTAAAATAGCAATATTTTCAAATGGAAATATTTTCAAATGGCAATATTTCAAAATAGCAATATTTCAAACTAGCAATATTACTATTTTAAGAATAGCCTAAGCTTAAGAAACCTTCAAGAAAACACACAGCTACAGTGAAATAAATAATTACCCTCCTTCATCACTAATCAATGCTGCAACCCCCTCAGAGTAGACATCCAAACACAAACGATTAAAATAATTAATAACAGAAGGGTGCACAAGAATCTAGGGACTTTTGATTCTTCCAGTTGCTAGAGCGTAACATAGTAGGCGCCATTGTTAACTTCGTTCCAGGGGCGACTGCCAGGATCCCAGAATCACAGATCAATCGTTCCCACTATTTAGTTTATCAAGTTATCGTCGAATGCGACAAAGACCAACAGCGTAGAGTCTGGTTTTGGGACAATCACGATTGACGAGGGAAAAGAAACGGTTCGGGCCAATGGGCTGCGAGCGGTGCGGAATCATTTGGCGAAAAATTGGACGAATCGGGGCAAACACCAGGCACAGGCGAGCCAATTCGATCGAAACGAATGGATCAGAACGCTCTGAATGCGAGCGAACTGGCGAAACTTTTTGCTCGTTTCATCCTCGTTTAAAACAATGCCCACAATTTTCTGTCCCCGGTTCCGCTCGCGCGCTCACGGTTCGCCAGTTGACGGACGCAATTAAAGAGGAATTTTAATTATGTCCAAATACCTGACTTCCTTCGACGTCCAAATTGTCGATCGCTTTTTAATAATCGAATAACTCCGATTTACGCGCGCGGAAACTGAAAGAAACGAAGGCAAAACACGCTCAGATATTGCGCTCTGCTCGCGGGATTCATCGGAACCAAGGGGAGAGCGTGTCAGAGGAACGCAATTACAATCCGCGGAAGTTGTAATCCGTGGAACAGAAACGGAACGGAAATAAAAGTTGGCGATTTTCAGATGAATTTCAGAGAGCCTCCCTCTCGTTCTTAAACAAATTCTAACTTGTTTAAAAGTCAATCTCCGATTCTTCTTGTAGAACCTGATCAGTCGTTCAGGTCGTTTTCTGGTCCCAGCGATTGGCAGCGTTCGAAATTGTGAGAAGGTTGCTTGCGGTGACGTCTGGCATCGCGACGCCATGAAGGCGCGCGCCAAGGCACACTGTTGAAGAACGCTTGATTGAATGCAATTTAATAGCGGCCATCTCTGATTTGATGTCTTCGTTCGTTAGTTGTTTGTCTAATCTGGAACGATTCAATATCGTTGAGTCTTGATCTTTTATACCTCTCTGTCGCTGCCATGATGGTGGATTAAAGTTGGTTCAGGGTAAGTTGTGTCCTTCGTGGATTGTTTTCGGTATTTCGAACACTCGTGCACCGATCTTCCTTTTCCTGGATACCAAAATATGCCAATATCGTAAGCTAAACGATGACAGTGCTTTTCCACGATGTCAGTTTCTGATTGATCGCTCGACATTGATGTACGACGTAATCGCGTTAGTCTGGTCATGTTTAGTGTGACGAACTTCATGGAAAACATCATCAACTTCTGTATTGGACGAACAATATTGGCTCCATGGTTCATAAAACAATCCCTGAGGCGAACTAAGAATCGATTCTGTCGAGAACTGCGTTTCGTTTTGCCAATTCAAGGTCTCTAATTTTCGAGTGTCTGCAATAAAAGTTTTCTTGAATCCTTCAACAAGAATTATTCCTTATTCTGAGGATACTCAGGATGTCTGTTCGCTTCGAGAACAATGCGAAAAGCGAGGACACTCGTCAGAAAATCTGGAGTCTTCTCGCTTAGAGGAAAATGGCAACGCAAAGTCTGCGTTTCGTTTTGCCAATCCAAGGTCTCTAATTTTCGAGTGTCTGAAATAAAAGTTTCTTGAATCCTTCAACAAGAATTATTCCTTATTCTGAGGATACTCAGGATGTCTGTTCGCTTCGAGAACAATGCGAAAAGCGAGGACACTCGTCAGAAAATCTGGGGTCTTCTAGTTTAGAGGAAAATGGCGACGCAAAGTCTGCGTTTCTCTTTCGTAGATAGATTTACTTCACTCTCTGTACACAGGATTCTATTTCTCAACGCAAGATTCATTTTTTCTTCTACGCTGGCACGTTGAAATGAAAAAACTCGATAACGTCGATCACATTTCCGGACTATAACCTAAAAATCGCGAGATAAGCTTCGAGATGCTCCCGTTCTGCGAGATATCATTAAATTCTGGTTGTTCGACGCGTTACGTCGTCCGTGCCGTCCCAGAGACCATCTTATCTTCTTTTATCGCTGTCGAGGGCGAACCCTTTAGCCATCGATGGGTAGAATTCGATCGAATCGCGCCAGGCCAACGTCCTGCAGCCATGAACACACCCATCCGAGTTCGTACGCGAGTCCACGATGGCGGCGTTCATTTTATATTCACCAGACGCCAGCGAAAGAGGGATGGAGGGAAGAAAAAAAAAAAAAAAAAGAATATCCGCTGCCTTTCCCTCGCTTTGCTTACCGCAGTGCGTCTTGCGCCACTGGTACGCCCATGTGCAGTGCGTAGCTCCTCCATCTTTCATGTTCATCCGACGAAAGCGAGGCCAAGAATTTTCTTCTATTACGCCGTCAGACTTTGCGCAAATTGAAACAGGGTTTCTCTTCTGCAGCCTCGACAGAAGAGACTTTAAGGTGTCCTGATTATAATATCGGATCAGGATAATTGGAAAGTCTCGTTTTTGGAAATCGTTCTTCGGTTGTGAAGCTAAATTTTGATGAAGTCCATGGTTTGGATCAAGCTGAAGTCGAGAATTTTGAAACTGTGGTATTTCTTGTAGTTTAGAGATCGTCCTGCTTTCTTGCTGGGAGATTAATCTTTTGCCTTCGCGAGGGAGTATCTGGAGATATTAATTATCCACTGTGGTAGTCGTTACAAGGTGTATTTAATGTACTTCATCCATATCAAAGATGAAAGTAACGAACTTCTTAATTGGAAGTAACTTTTTCCAACTTTCTCCTCTAACAAGTTGGTCTCGTTGCTCGCCATTTCTACGTTTAACCCTGCATCTGAAATTCTTTTCCAATTGCGACTCTAATTCGTCGAGCAGAGAGTCAATTGGGCGTCGCAGTTGGGCACGCGTCCTCCAAAATTCATTCTGATTCATGGCCATGGAATTCGAGGGTGGAATTCAACCACTTGTTGAGGTGTTACGTTGCAGGCTGCAACCACGAAGAAATTGATTTGATCCCCCGCAGCTGAGGTCGCAGTTTTCTTTCACGAACCACCTCTTTGTTTGGACAAGAGGGCGCAGGATGTTGGCCAGGCGTGCTCTGAGGATCGAAGAGGGCGTTTGCATAAAAGCTTTGAGCTCTGCCAACTTTCTTGGACAATCGCTCGCGCGGAAACGAACTTTCTTGCTCCCCTGCCATCCTCCTCGCCACGTTACGAGGATTTCTTTCTATCTTGTTGGCGATCGCTACTTTGGAAATTGAAGTTAAACGCGTTAACCGAGCTCTCGTTGCGATATTAACCCCTTCCATTTGGCTTCTTCTCAGACGTTTGCTATGGAAATTATTGCTGAAATTGCAATATTAGTAGTAGAAAGCATTGCAATATTAGCAATGGAAAGTATTGCAATATTAGCAATGGAAAGTATTGCAATATTAGCAAAAGAAACTATTGCAATATTAGCAATAGAAGCTATTGCAATATTCACAAAAGAAGCTTTTCCAATATTACAAATGGAAACTATTGCAATATTAGCAATGGAAGCAATTGCAATATTAGCAATAGAGCAATTGTAATATTTGCAATATTAGCAATAGAACAATTGCAATATTTGCAATATTAGCAATGGAAGCAATTGCAATATTAGCAATAGAGCAATAGAACAATTGCAATATTAGCAATGGAAATTATTGCAATATTGGTAATAGAAAGCATTGCAATATTAGAAATGGAAACTATTGCAATATTAGTAATGGAAACTATTGCAATATTAGCAATGTTAGCAATAGAAGCTTTTGCAATATTAGCAATATTAGCAATAGAAGCTTTTGCAATATTAGCAATATTAGCAATAGAAGCTTTTACAATATTAGCAATGGAAACTATTGCAATATTAGCAATATTAGCAATAGAAGCTATTACATTGCTAATATTGCAATATTGCAATAGATTCCTTTACTAACATTGCTAATATTGCAATAGTTTCTATTGCTAACATTGCTAATATTGCAATAGTTTCCCTTGCTAATATTGCAATAGTTTCCATTGCTAAAGTCTCTCAGCGATAGAAAGTTTCCATTTCAATAGAAAACTTCTGCGAACCACGTGCATTTCCCCAAAAGCTGCGATGTCCCCTCAGAGGGGACATCCGAGTGCAAGGGGTTAATTGCCAGTTACGACGAAACAAAAGCAGATTTCATAATGGCGTAGAGTCGCTCCGGTTTAGCACAACAGGTCCAGAGGCTTTGAACTTCTGGAACGAACGAAATCAGACGCAGTTGTACGATTTCAGATGGAACCAACGGACGTGGACGAAGAAGGCGACCCAGTAAGAAGTGTCACAGCTGCAGTCAAGTGAACGATGAACACTGCTCTCTGCGTCGCAGAGCGTCGAAAGTTGCGTACGAAATTGTACAATGATACGTCGATGAGGGAGTTGTAAATATTTTTCGAGATCTCTAAACGTCAGAAAGTAGAGTAGCGAGATATTTTTCTTCGTATAATCGAATCTTTAATAATTACTAAATAAGCCTGTGTGTCGTGAATATAAATAAGGTTTTCGAGAAGTCTATAAAAATCTTGTCTACGATTTATCAGCACCTTGACTAGAGAGAGAGAGAGATCACTATTTTTCCTCTTTACAATTTTTCACGAATACACTGAAATTTTCTCTCGTACGGACCAACGCACTTCGCTTTTTTACTTCACACGGTTTCGAGACTTTTTTACCAGCGACACGTGAACGCAAGGACGAGAGTTCCAAGCACCAGCTTAGAACCCAGACTTACCAGAGCACTGAGACAGAAAAGAGACGGAAGAAGATTCCGACGCCATCGTGGAAGCACATATTTCCCACCGTGGGATTTATAAGAGTCAGTTTGTCTTAATTTCTCGCCGCTTGGGGCCAAAGTAGAGCTAGAAGCTGGAAATGAGGGAAACTGTTAACTCATTGTCTAGAAATTAGAAGAAATTGCGAATTTATTACGCTGCAATATAGTAAAGTAAACTTTAGCATTAAGGAGCTTCGTTGGAAAAGCTGGTGGAACGCTTATCCACGAATCCAAGGATTCTGGACTCGAATCGCTGGAAAAGGAAATATTTTTCGAAAACAGATTTCGCAAGAAACGCGATCCAAAGTTTTCAGAGGATAAATTGAGATTTAAAAACCAAGGAAAGTGAGAATTTCAAAATAAGAAAGAGAACTCCATATTCTGGATGAAAGAAGAAGAATAGGAGGGAAAAGGAAGGCGAAACAACTCGGAGGAAGAAGCAAAATGGCGAAGTGAAAACAGAAGTCTCTAAATGTAATATAAACTAGCGAGTAGAGAAATTAAAGTAGAATTTTAACGCAAAATATACACCCACTCGTCGTGTCAATTAAATGAAACCAAAACCAGAAACCTAGGAGCGCATTGATGTAAAGAACTCGCTCAAAAGCGTAACTTCATTCGAGACTGTGAAACCAAGGCATGATAAACAAGTAAAAAAAGTTTCTTCAGTATGATTTACCAACGCGTTGGTAGGATTCATAAAAGAGTAGGGCAGTGCTTCTTAAAGAGTCTGCTGTTTCTGTGAAACGCGAGGCTGCATTGGTGATCTTTCTCGTGGAGCCAACTGGAAGTCTTTTAAGGGGAAGACGAGAGAGTAAGGTCGAGAAAAGGTGTTTGGATCGATGAAAATGATGAAGTGCGACGACAGGAAACGCGAGATGTTCTCGAGACGAGCGTGCAGCGAGAGTGGACCCCATCCAGGCATTCCTGGGCCCGTCAGCGGCTCTGGTGGCGCCACTGGCCATCTTTGGGGCAAACGGAACCAAGGACGCACCTCAGCACCCGTCGTGGGCCACGCCAAGCCACCCGCCATCATTCTGAGGACCAGACGCAGCTGGCCTGTTGCACCCATGCACTGCAGAAGGTAGGATTCTTCTTTAACCCTTTGAGATCGAGTGTGACTCGCGAGAAAAAGAAGCAAACATAAATTCCAACAAAGTTTTAAAGTTGTTTTAGAGTTTGCAAGTAGCAGTCGAGGAATTGTCTCGCAACTGACAACGTTTTCAAGTAAATTTGAAACGAAACATTTGAAATAGTAGGCAGTTGTCGACGACTGAACTGCTAAATTAGCTTTGCTAAGTAGCAGTCGAGGAATTGTCCAGCAACTGACAACGTTTTCAAGTAAATTTCAAACAAAACATTTGAAACAGTTGTCGACGACTGAACTGCTAAATTAGCTTTGCTAAGTAGCAGTCGAGGAATTGTCTCGCAACTGACAACGTTTTCAAGTAAATTTGAAACGAAACATTTGAAATAGTAGGCAGTTGTCGACTACTGAACTGCTAAATTAGCTTTGCTAAGTAGCAGTCGAGGAATTGTCTCGCAATTGACAACGTTTTCAAGTAAATTTGAAACGAAAGACTTGAAATAGTAGGCAGTTGTCGACGACTGAACTGCTAAATTAGCTTTGCTAAGTAGCAGTCGAGGAATTGTCCAGCAACTGACAACGTTTTCAAGTAAATTTCAAACAAAACATTTGAAACAGTTGTCGACGACTGAGCTGCTAAATTAGCTTTGCTAAGTAGCAGTCGAGGAATTGTCCAGCAATTGACAACGTTTTCAAGTAAATTTCAAACGAAATGCTTGAAATAGTAGGCAGTTGTCAACGACAGAACTGCTAAATTAGCTTTGCTAAGTAGCAGTCGAGGAATTGTCCAGCAATTGTCAACGTTTTCAAGTAAATTTGAAACGAAACGCTTGAAATAGTAGGCAGTTGTCAACGACTGAACTGCTAAATTAGCTTTGCTAAGTAGCAGTCGAGGAATTGTCCAGCAATTGACAACGTTTTCAAGTAAATTTCAAATGAAACGCTTGAAATAGTAGGCAGTTGTCGACGACTGAACTGCTAAATTAGCTTTGCTAAGTAGCAGTCGAGGAATTGTCCTACAACTGACAACGTTTTCAAGTAAATTTGAAACGAAATGCTTGAAATAGTAGACAGTTGTCGACGACTAAACTGCTAAATTGAAAAATAACTCTGTCTGCAAAGAGTTAACCCATTCGAGACGGTTCAATTCTGCAAAGACCAACCCCAAAAGTTGAAATTTGTAAAAATTTGTACGCACTTCTGCGTACTCTTACTTTGACGCTTGTTTTTTCCATGCTCACTCATAATTTGTACTCAAATCATTGCACACAGGATGTGCAATTCGTCTCGAATAGATTAAACGCATAAAAATCCATAAACATTCAACTTTCTTCTAGTTTTTACGCAGCTTCTACTGTTTCATCCCTGTGTTCCTAAAATTCATAATTTTCCGCACGAAATTGCTTCCAAAAAAATTGAGAACAGCATCTTTGTAGAAATTTGCAGGCTCCTCGAAAGTGCCACACTGATTTCAATTTTCTGGCCAGTGGCGCATACTTGATCCGCCAGTTTCGAGCGTTTTGGGCCGCGAAAGGGTCTCGCGTCGTCGGCGGACCGTTTTCTTTCGAAACGGAAGCGGAAACCGCGACGTGGATGTCGTTATTCTACGCAGCTGCGTGGAAATTATTTACGCCCGCGTCAACCGCGATAATTACGCCGTGTTTATTAACGAAGATGAAACGGTAGACCGCGCGCTGCCCTTAATTACTCTTCTTCTTCCCAGCCGGAACTGGCAAACTTTCCTAACTAATTTAACTAAAATTCCTGATTAGCCGTTTCTCTTTTTTCCGATGCATTTTAAATTTTCGCGAGCTTTTAGCAACCGTCGCCCAATCGCGAGCTCTAACAACGAATTCTCCGTTTGTTCGCGTCGTTTCGTCTGTCCAGGGACGTTAATTAACTTTTTCCGGGCCATTTTTCCATGGAACCAGGCCTCTCAATGGGCGAGGCTAATTAAAACGTTAAATAAGAACGAAAATATCGCGAACAGCCGTGTCGATGCTGTTTTCTCCTGGAATTTTTCACGCAACCTCAGCCAAATCGAGTTGGTCGATTGCACGTGGGAACAACTTCGACTAATGGAGTTTTGAATCTCCCGCGTGCCTAATGTCAGCGAGCGAACGCGTGGCTCGCGTTTCGCGTAATCCAACGAATTCCACGGGTCGCATCGTGCTGCTTATGCGACGCCATGCACGCGAGATTAGGTGGAATACGAAAAATTTCGTAACTGAGTCTGCAACCGTAATCGTGGGGATTAAAAGTTGCGAAATGTCAGCGTTCGCATTAAACTTGGTTAAATTTAACTACGAAACAGCCCCTCGTGCTCGTGGCACGTAGTCAGGAGGGCGAACGAAGCGTCTGGCTGATCGTGGAGACGTAGTTCTGTCGTAACAGCGATGATGAAGACACCAGACTGACGAGTTCTCAAGTTTTTCCGCAACTTTTCACGTTCTCTCTCATCTAGCCATCGATTTCCTTATTCAGTAGTTAATGGCACACGTCTGCGGCGTTACGGAAGTTCGAGAGCTCGAACCTTGAGCTGGTCGATCGATAGACAGGCAGACGTTACCCTCGATAGTTCATACAATCCCTCAATCCCTTTTTTTTTTCTTCTGATACGCTCAAATGTTCCGTGGAGCAGCATAACGAGATCGTATCCGTTCTTGTCGTTTCGTTAAGTACGTGTCGTCGATCTTTCATCGATCGCGGGTCTGGACCATTCGTAGGGACGTTTGGTTGGGCTAAACTGTGGAATCGAGACCATGGACCATGTGAGAATAGACCAGGAAGGAGGAATACAAAGAGGAAATTATGTAAAAGTATCTCTTTCTGTGTTTAGCTGCGGTTAACGAGCGTTAACGATGGCGCGTCAATGTTGGGGGTGTGCTTGCATAGGGTAGCAATCCTTTTATGCAACTTCCTCTGTCGCGTCTACTTATAACCAGTGGTTGGCAAAGTTATTAGTTGGCAGTAAATTGGAGATAGCAATATTTTAGATTAGCAAAGGAATGTTTTGTTAATATAGCTACTATTGCTAATATTGTAATATTTTCTATTGTTAATATTGCTAATATTGCAATAGTTTCTTTTGCTAATAGGTTCCATTGCTAATATTGCAAAAGCTTCTATTGCTAATATTGCAATAGTTTTCATTGCTAATATTGCAATAGTTTTTATTTCTAATATTGCAATAGCTTCTATTGCTAATATTGCAATGACTTCCACTGTTAATATTGTAATAGCTTCTATTGCTAATGTTCTATTGCAATAGAATTTTTAATATTGCAAATATTGCAATTGCTCTATTGCTAATATTGCAAATATTGCAATTACTCTATTGCTAATATTGCAATTGTTCTGATGCTAATATTGCAATTATTCCATTGCTAATATTGCAATTGCTCTGATGCTAATATTGCAAATATTGCAATTGTTCTATTGCTAATATTGCAAATATTGCAATTGCTCTATTGCTAATATTGCAATAACTTCCATTGCTAATATTGCAATGGCTTCCACTGTTAATATTGTAATAGCCTCTATTGCTAATGTTCTATTGCAATAGTTTCCATTTTTAATATTGCAAATATTGCAATTTCTCTATTGCTAATATTGCAAATATTGCAATTGTTCTATTGCTAATATTTCAAATATTGTAATTACTCTATTGCTAATATTGCAATTGCTCTAATGCTAATATTGCAAATATTGCAATTGCTCTATTGCTAATATTGCAATAACTTCCATTGCTAATATTGCAATGGCTTCCACTGTTAATATTGTAATAGCTTCTATTGCTAATGTTCTATTGCAATAGTTTCCATTTTTAATATTGCAAATATTGCAATTTCTCTATTGCTAATATTGCAAATATTGCAATTTCTCCATTGCTAATATTGCAAATATTGCAATTACTCTATTGCTAATATTGCAATTGCTCTAATGCTAATATTGCTAATATTGCAAATATTGCAATAACTTCCATTACTAATATTGCAATTGCTCTATTTCTAATATTACAATAACTTCCATTGCTAATATTGCAATTGCTCTATTTCTAACATTACAATAACTTCCATTACAAATATTACCATTTTACCAATTTACTTTCTATTTCTAACATTGCTAATTTACCAATTTACTTTCAATTTCTGACACCCCTATTTTACCAATTTTCTTTCTATCGCTAACATTGCAAATCACAACATAACAGAGCCACAGTAAAACGTCCAAAAGAGCTTGCAAGCCTTAATTTACAGACCTAGCTTATACCCTAACTTATACAATACTTCCATCGCAAACGTGATCTATTCTTACATGTCTACGATCGTGACAGCAATGCCAAAGAATCCAGTTAAACATGAAACCCCATCGATCGCGAATCGAACGATCGAAACTCGTTAGCCAGCAACAGGTATCGCAACGAGGGACACAATGAAATAGCCAGGTTCCAGCGAACGAGGCACGAAAGAGTATCGCCTCGGTTCCGCTCCAATTAGAAGTTGCAGAACCGCAACGAAAGCCATTTACCAGAAGTTCGACTAATCTGAAATTCAGTCGCAGCGTCGAGCGACTCGCCTCGTGGAAACGACGGCGCGCCATTAAAGTCTACGATCAATCGGTAGATAACCAGCCATGAGGCTGGAATGAATATTTAATAGGGCGATCAGGGCGAAATTTAAATCGACGACCCTTCTCCACCGTAATCTCTGTTCGCGTTGTTTCAGCCCCGATAATTGCGGTCGTGTTCGATATAATATTATCAAAAATCGCAGCTAATCCTCTGATAAATATTACGTCTTGTAAATTACATTACGTAACGTAACAGGACGTTACATACCTCGCTGAGGAACTATTCCCACGCAACTATTACACAATCCAATTACGAAATCGTTCGTAATAGATTTCTGAATTCAATATCCAGCGTATAATAGTCTCCCCGTTATTTTTTAACGATTGTTCATTATCGTTTGTACGATACGTTTCGCGTACAACGTGGAGCAGGTTTCTTCGATTCAAAAATCCAACGAAACTCGATCCTTAATGACGAGATAGGTTGAAAATGCCAGCCTGGGCTCGATGATCCTCCTTCTGTATCCAATTTCTACTTTTAAGTAGATAAGGTCGCTGCTTAGTCAGGCAGTCTTCTGGAACTGCCGCCATTATATCGAATCGCTGCATCGCATGGTCGTTTTCGCGATTGAATTCATCTGGAGACTTAAAATTCAGCCTCTGTTAATTAAAAAATGTTTAATAGCCTCTTCGAGGTTTTAGAAAATTCGAAAACGATCGAAAGGACAGCCTCTATTTTTGGAGAACAAGTAGCGCGCTTCGTTACGATTCCATGCGGGTGCTGGAAATTCCTGGAATTATTATCGAAGATGGATAGCGACCAGTCATCGTGCAGAACGAGCCATTCGAACGGAATCACGTGTCACGAGGGATGAAGGCACCCATTGCGATGGAAATGCGTCACTCGTGCGTTTTTATTTCGCGACACTCGCCCATCGATCTTCGTCCTCCTCGCAATTATGCGTTTATTCTGGCGATTCTCTAATTAAGACAGCTTCACACGCGTCTTACATTTGTTTTGTGGGGGATGAAAGAACGAGGCGTGGACGTTTGTAATTGTGAAGATGCGACTGTGAATGTTCCCCAGTAATTGTGAGTATTTTCGAATATTGATTATTGGAGAATATTCGAAATTTTGTGCATAGAAGTGTGCGTGGGCATGTGTGGCAGTGTGAGAAATAAAAGAACGAGTGTTTGAAGTGAAGGTTTGTAATTGTGAAGATGCGACTGTCAATGTTCTCGAGTAATTCTCAATATTCTCGAATATTGATTACTCGAGAATATTCCAAACTTTATGCATAAAAGTGTGTATGCACGTGTTGTCTGCGAGTATTTGGATAACAAAATGGGTCAGAGGCTGTCTTTGATGTTTCTATCGCACCAGAACGATATTTTTTTCCTCTTTTATCGTGATATCAATTTTGGGGAAAATACTGTGCGAATTGGACAGATTAATTTATTTGCAATCGTAGAAAGCACACATTTCGTTGCTCTTCTCAACGCTAGGTTTACCAAGGGGTCATTTTGATCCCTCTGAGAAAACTTTTCGTTAAACTTTACATTGAAATATCAAAAATAAAAAAAATAATAACTAATTATTATAACTGATGTAATTTTCTTGAGGTTCGTTTTTCTACTTTAATTTCATAATTGATAGGTCAATTTATATCTTTTTCTCAACAGAGAGAAACTGAAAAAACTCATGGTAAACCTAGTGTTAAACTAAACTTGCGCTCTACACACGCATTCTTTTATACATACATTCATCGAACATTCTCGATTCTTGCACTATTTTGTTATCCAAATACTCGCAGACAACACGTGCATACACACTTTTATGCATAAAGTTTGGAATATTCTCGACTAATTAATATTCGAGAATATTGAGAATTACTCGAGAACATTCACAGTCGCATTTTCACAATTACAAACCTTCACTTCAAACACTCGTTCTTTTATTTCTCTTTTATCTATTTTACAAACCTTTCAATGTAAAGTTTAACCAAAAGTTTTCTCAGATGGGTCAAAACGACCCCTTGGTAAACCTAGCTTTAAGAAAAGCAACGAAATGTGTGCTTTCTACGATTGCAAATAAATTAATCTGTCCAATTCGCACAGTATTTTCCCCAAAATTGATATCACGATAAAGGAGGAAGAAAAAATCGTTCTGCTGCGATAGGAACATCAAAGACAGCCTCTGACCCATTTTGTTATCCAAATCCTTGCAGGCAACACGCGCATACACACTTTTATGCATAAAGTTTGGAATATTCTCGAGTAATCAATATTCGAAAATATTGAAAATTACTCGAGAACATTCACAGTCGCATCTTTACAATTATGAACATTCGCACCTCGTTCACTTCAAACGCTCGTTCTTTTATTTCTCTTTTATACATTTTACAAACCTTTCAATGTAAAGTTTAACGAAAAGTTTTCTCAAATGGGTCAAAATGACCCCTTGGTAAACCTAGCTTTGAGAAGAGCAACGAAATGTGTGCTTCCTACGATTACAAATAAATTAATCTGTCCAATTACCACAGTATTTTCCCCAAAATTGAAACATCAGATAGAAACATCAAAGACAGCCTCTGACCCCTTTTCTCAATCAAGTTCCCCTCTGTAATGGCGAAATCCCGTGACGAAACGGCGCGATTAGAGGCTCGTTCGAGGTTCGACTCGACTCTGGGAGGAATTCGCGCGATGAAATTACCCGATCGTTCCTCGCGCGAACGGAAAGCCTGGATAAAAAGGGGATATTATGCGAGAAATCGTCCGCACGAGGCGCTGTCCCATTTATCCGACGGCTGAGCGTCCCTCAACTTTTTGCGCTGCTCGCTTATTTTATTCGGTTCCCACGCGATGGCGGAGATTGTTCCTCCATCCGTTCGGTTATTCATGCTGTTCCGTTTAACTGCAGGATTCCCATGGAGCCTTCCAAGTCGCTTCTGAGTCAGGTCTTCGCGAGTTCTTTCTTGTTCGACGATTAAGTTCGCCAAGTTCTGCCTTTCGCATTAAATCGTTCCAAGTTTTCCTGTATTCGAATGTTCCTTAACTTGTTTTCGTTTCTATTGGACATTTTAGAAAGAAGGATGCACGAAAACCTAATCTTTCGCATTAAATTGTTCGAAGTTTTTCTGTATTCAAATGTTTCTTAACTTGTTTTCGTTGTTATTGGACACTTCAGAAAGAAGAATGCACGAAAACCTAACCTTTCGTATCAAATTGTTCGAAGTTTTCCTGTATTTGAATGCTTCTTAATTTGTTTTCGTTTCTATTGGACATTTCAGAAAGAAAGATGCACGAAAACCTAACCTTTCGTATTAAATTGTTCGAAGTTTTCCCGTATTCGCATGCTTCTTAACTTGTTTACGCTTCTATTGGACATTTTAGAAAGAAGGATGCACGAAAACCTCATCTTTCGCATTAAATTGTTCGAAGTTTTCCTGTATTTGAATACTTATTAATTCGTTTACGCTTCGATTGGACATTTTAGAAAGAAGGATGCACGAAAACCTAATCTTTCGCATTAAATTGTTCGAAGTTTTCCTCTATTCGAATGTTCCTTAACTTGTTTTCGTTTCTACTGAACATTTCAGAAAGAAGGATACACGAGAAAGCTGAGGAATTCTAAACAGTTCTCTCATAACTTTGTAATTCGCGACCTCCTTGTTTGAGTCATCCTGTACAACAATTCTTGAAAATTATTCCAGTAATTTTGGGTCCCATAATTTTTACACATTTCGTATTACGAGTTGAGATTAGGATGAAGATTTATCAGCAGTTTTCTATGTTTGAGTCACCCTGTATAATAATCGAACCATAAATTCCCAGAGCATTTTCGATTTCCAATTAGCCCGACGTCTTCGTTTCTATTAACTTTATTTCGAATAAAGGACTCCCACTTGCATTTGAATAAAGGTTACATCGATTCCTCGATACGGTGCTCTTTTCAATCGGAGACGGGCCCCAATTACCCAACGGAGACGAGTTCGTACAGGAAACAGTCTTCTTCGAGCGACCTGTTCTTCCGCTCATCAATATTAATCGAATCGATACGAGCCTCCCGTCGCGTCCGCTTTTTCTGCTCTTAATTGGCGAATCCTCGTCAAAACTTAACCTTGCAAACTGCCACCAGGTAAATCTCTACCATACAGGTTGCCACCTTCAAAGTTGCCACCATTTAAAGGTCTAATATGCAAGTCTCCACCTTGCAAATTGCCACCATGTAAATCTCTACTATGCAAGTCTCCGTACTGCAAGTTGCCATCATGTTGTTGCGGTCCTCGCCACTAGAGGGGCAGCACGCTCACCAGTTTCTCGCGAGCACTCGTGTCCTGCACAATTTCTATATAATAGAACTTTCGAGCTATTCCTATTATCCCAGCGTTTAAGGTAGACTGCTGGGTAGCCTTAGTGATGAGTGCGTTAGCAGGAACAGGACGAAACGTTCTTCCTTCCTAGCCTCTCATATACACTCTTTACAGCGCAACAAACGAAGTGGCACAATCGCTTTAATGTAAATCTTTACTATGCAAGTTGCCACCTTCCATGTTGCCACCATGTAAATCTCTATGATGCAAGTCTCCACCTTGCAAGTTTCCTCCACCATGTAAATCTTTATCTTGCAAGTTGTCACGTTGCAAGTTGCCAGCTTGGAAGGTTGTCACGTTGCAAGTTGCCAGCTTGGAAGTTGTCGTCACGTTGCAAGTTGCCACGTTGCAAATCCTCAGCTTGCAAGTTGTTGCCACGTTGCAAATCCCCATCTTGCAAGTTGCCAGCTTGCAAGTCTCCACCTTGCAAATCCCCCCACCTTGCAAGTTTCCAGCTTGCTAGTTGCCACGTTGCAAGTCTCCACCTTGCAAGTTGCCACGTTGCAAGTTTGCCATCTTGCAAGTTGCCACGTTGCAAATCCCCACCTTGCAAGTTTCCACCTTGCAAGTTGCCACGTTGCAAATCCCCACCTTGCAAGTTTCCAGCTTGCAAGTTGCCACGTTACAAGTCTCCACCTTGCAAGTCGCCACGTTGCAAGTCTCCAACTTGCAAGTTGCCACGTTACAAGTCTCCACCTTGTTGCAAGTCGCCACGTTGCAAGTCTCCACTTCGCAAGTTTCCACCATGCAAATCTCCACTTCGCAAGTTCCCACCATGCAAATCTCCACCTTGCAAGTCCCCAGCTTGCAAATCTCCACCTTGCAAGTCGCCACCATGTAAATCTCTACCATGCAAGTCCCCAGCTTGCAAGTTGCCACCGTGTAAACGTAATCTAACCCGCAAACGTGAGATCGGAGATCGGTTGTTTCCCCAACCGCGTAGACATTAAAGGGTGAACAACAGGTGATATCGATCCGTGGCTCGATATGAACGTGTTAAGCGGCTGGATGTGCGCTGAGTTTATGATGCGTACGTGATCTCTTTCGTTCCGTCGGGTTTCCGTGCGACTCTCTGCAATTGGAAAACGCGAGGGAATGTCCAGCTGTCGCGACGATAAATTTCTGTCGGTTTCAGAAGACCGCGTAATCTCGATATTTGGCCACGAAGCGCGTCCAGTATCTTTCTTTCGCTAATTTCTTGCTGTTTCTCACCCTCATTTAAACAAATGACTGCGTGCTCGTCGAAAAAATTGTTCGCCAACCAGAATTTCCGCAGCTTTTTCTTAATCAACCCCCTCTTCGAAACGAAATATCCGGCGTGGTTATTAAAAGTTGCTGCATCTTTCATGAACCACGTAAATTCCAGCTTCATTATTTTAGTTTTCGGGAAAGCTACGAGAAACTCGAGCGGACGAGTCCATTCAGGTGGTTCTGGTGTTTAAATTTGTAATTAGAGTCGTCGATCATTCGTCTCGTTCCTCGACTTCTCGATTATTCGACTCGCGTTCCGCTCGATTCCCTTCAATTCGTCAGATTTAATGGAGACCCCTTTCTCTCGGTTGAAAGTCATGGGAAAAAATAAATCCGATCCCCATTGTTCGTAATTCGGTGCAGAGCGTGCAGAGAGAGAAAAAAAAAAATATGAAAAAGGTCATTGGAAAAAAAAAATATCCCCGCGTAAAAGGAAAATATTTTCGCCGCCATTTTTATTGGTTGAAAAATTGAACGCCAGCTGAATCGCAATTCGTAGCGGTCCGGTTATGTGAGTAATGAGGGTAATGGAGAGAATACACCCGGTGACTTTATAATCCGACTGGGCACTAACTTTTGCCGCAAGTGCACGCGCAGCAAATTTATGGCCGGAATTTGTTTTACGAAGGTCTCTATTTATTCCCGCGGCTGCAGTAAACTTAAAGCTGTTTTAAATTTTGCACCTGGCGAGGTGTTCGCAGCTCCCAATTTAATTATCGACTTCTGCAGGGAATGTAATTTTATTTAGCACCCGTTGCGCCGTATAATAATTAAGGAAACTAAAGAGTCGCTTTGGAAGTTTGTTAAACGTGAGAGCTATTTGAATTCAGAGTCCACGTGACCAGCAACTTGACCTATAGGTCCTCTTTAAGCTGGAACTCGATTCTTTCCCTCGTTTTCGTACGAGACTGATGGATCTGGCGGTCGAAGCGTCGTAGATGGCGTTGCGAGCGATAAGATTGCGAAATAAAGACGAAAACTGCCACGATTTTTCAATTTTCGACGAGAAGTTTTACGAATATTCGTGGAATTACACGTGAAGCCTAAAAGGGTAGAACGCAGATAAAAAGTATGTTACTTTTCAGTTAAAATCCTTATTTTTAATATCAGACGTCAAGCGCAGTCTGTCATAGAAATATCGAGTCTACTTTCAGAGGAAGACCTTTGGCTGATAATAAAATAATCGAAATTCATTCGCTCAGAGGCTCGTTTAAATGAAACTCCTTCGTTCGTAGTCCCGTCATGCTTCTGGAAAAGCCGATACGTGGGAATTTAATATCTCTCTTATCTTGTCAAGTACAGTTATTACCCTTTATAGAAACGCGGACAAGCTATGTCGTCGAGATCGTACGATGCTTCTGTATACGTACTTGCAGCCACTGATTCCATTAGCTCTGGCTTTATCTACTTGATTCTGTCAGGCTAGTCCCCGCCACGCAAGTTTCTTCCATGCAAGTTTCCTTCACGCAAGTTTCCTTCACGCAAGTTTCCTTCACGCAAGTTTCCTTCACGCAAGTTCCTTTCACGCAAGTTTCCTTCACGCAAGTTCCCTCCACGCAAGTTTCCTTCATGCAAGTTCCTAGCACGCAAGTTCCCTCCACGCAAGTTCCTTTCACGCAAGTTCCCAGCACGCAAGTTCCTAGCACGCAAGTTCCTAGCACGCAAGTTCCTTTCACGCAAGTTCTTTTCACGTAAGTTCCCTCCATGCAAGTTCCTAGCACGCAAGTTTCCTTCATGCAAGTTTCCTTCACGCAAGTTCCTAGCATGCAAGTTTGTAGCACGCAAGTTCCCTCCACGCAAGTTCCCTTCACGCAAGTTCCTAGCACACAAGTTTCCAGCACGTGAGTTCATACTATGCAAGTTGCCACGTTGCAAGTTTCCACGTTGCAAGTTGCCACGTTGCAAGTTTCCACGTTGCAAATTCCCACTTTGCAAGTTTCCACGTTGCAAATTCCCACGTTGCAAACTCCCACTTTGCAAATTCCCACTTTGCAAATTCCCACGTTGCAAATTCCCACTTTGCAAGTTGCCACGTTGAAAATTCCCACTTTGCAAATTCCCACGTTGAAAATTCCCACGTTGAAAATTCCCACTTTGCAAATTCCCACTTTGCAAATTCCCACGTTGCAAATTCCCACTTTGCAAGTTGCCACGTTGAAAATTCCCACTTTGCAAGTTGCCACGTTGAAAATTCCCACTTTGCAAATTTCCACGTTGCAAATTCCCACGTTGCAAATTTCCACGTTGCAAATTCCCACTTTGCAAGTCCCCACCTTGCAAATTCCCACTTTGCAAATTCCCACGTTGCAAATTCCCACTTTGCAAGTCCCCACCTTGCAAGTTGTCACCATGTAAATCTCAATCACGCAAATCCCAACTATGCAAGTCCACATCCTGCAAGTTGCATTCAAGTCCCTGTCAAACTGGTCTCCGCGCCACTTATCCCTATCACACGCAGAACACTTAAGTAGGCTAACATGTGCAGGCGTCCCACAGAAGTAGGAAGGCCTCGATAGAGATCACTTGGGCTTTTCAAGCACTCTGAATGGCGCCAGGCGTTCAGAGTCCCCACTTAGACGGTATCGATTGGAATAAGTGTATACGAGACGCGAATAATGGTAAATTCAGGTCTGGCAAGCGAAAAGAAAGGCAGAAGGTCAGCCACGTTCGACTGTCACGTCCCACAACGTTGTTCGACAACTTTCCGCGAGAAACTCGACACGCCACGCGTTATTATTCAATTTCCTCCACGAAAGACGATAAATATTTCTTGTCCAGCTGCATCGCGATGGGCAGCGAAAATTGTTGCAGCAAAACGCTGTTACTCCACTCGAGTGCAACAACAATCGCCTGTTTTTCCTGCTGGTCCATCGTTCCAAGAGAAACTCCATGAATCAACAATCTCCCATTTGGTGTGTCGAGTTACATCGAAATATCTTTTCCCGATTGGCCAATTTGAAAAATTTATTTATCACCTCGCAGAAAAGCTTGCGTCCTTATTTAACACCCTTTTAAGTGCTCGGAAGAAGCTAGCCAGATAGACGACTCGGTTATTATGATAATGGAAGGATAAGTGGTGTTGCGCTAGGCTCGCTCGTATTTATTTCCTGCATCTTTCGCAAAGTGAAACGTCTACAGAACGACACGAACTACTTGGAGCTGCGAAGAACTTCTCGTGATAAAAATTCGATACCTGGTTTTACGTTATTCCGCCAATGGGAACGATTGACATTCGTGCAAAGTCTAACAGCCGCTGTTTCGAGATTACATGCATCTTTTTCAAATTAAAACGCCATGTAATACATTTGGAGAGACACTCGCGTGGAATTTTAACGAAGAGACAGCAATTAAATTTAATTGATCCTCCAGTTAAATTGTAAAGTAATGAAAGGGAGGTACAAACATTTAGAAAGCTATTTCTGACGTTGTCAAAGAAGAAATGTTTCAACTGAAATGCATTTCTAAATAAATTTTATCGCGCGTTTTACGTTGTGGTGGAAGAGTATCGAAAGAGCTTAGCTGGAGCTTTTCAGACTGTGAAATAATGACTGCAGACGTCCGCGAAGTGTCATTACGCGCGCTTTTTATCTCGTAGTGCGTCGAAGGAGCACGAAACCACTTCAGCGTGTGTTAACCCCTGCGACAACCCCAGGGAAATTGTTGCCCTGAGATGAACTCAGTTTCCTACGAGTCTCAGGGACGATACTTCTGCTGGTCCATGCAAACGCGTCAGTAGTATCGTTTTATATTGGTCAGACGTAGTAAATCCAAAGCCACCCCAAAATATCTCAAGAATCATTGAAAATAAACAAATTAAAACCACTCCAAAGTATCGCAAAAATTGCTAAGAATAGAACAATCGATGGCATTTAAAAATATCCCAAAAATCGTTAAAGATAGGTCGATTAAAGTCGTTCCAAAATGGCCCCAAAATCGAGTAAAATAGACCAAATTGAGGCCACTTCGATTGATTAAAAACAGAGCAATTCCACTTTTTCGATGTTCAAGTGATTGGAATTGGAATTATTGCGATATGTTTCGTTAATTGTCCAATGCTTGTTTAACGACAAATTGAAGTTCTTTCGATAATAAAAATGAATAAAAATGGTTGACATTGGAGATCGTACAGATAGAACGCAGTGAAATACACGTTACTGTTAGACAGATTACCCGACTTGATTCGTCAAAGACTGAGTGTACACACCAACGCACTACGAACTAATTAACACAAATTTACTGATAATCTAGCTAATGGAGTCTCGACGGTACTGAGATTGGCAGCTGGATAATGATGAGCTAAGATCAGCTGATAGACACGTACCTGCTACAAATTGATCCAACCTAAATCCGCAAGTCATACGCGGACATCTAAATTGACAAATTCAGCGTTCGATAAAAAAGAACCTGTCAAACAGAAAAGAGGCGCAAAAATTTCTTTTATTTATGTTGGATTATTTCAACACGTCAACGTTGAAGCAAAAATGCATTTTGCGTTAAGAAATAGAAAACAGTTCGATAAGAAAGAACCTGTCAAACAGAAAAGAGGCGCAAAAATTTCTTTTATTTATGTTGAATTATTTCAACACGTCAACGTAGAAGCAAAAATGCATTTTGCGTTAAGAAATAGAAAACAGTTCGATAAGAAAGAACCTGTCAAACAGAAAAGAGGCGCAAAAATTTCTTTTATTTATGTTGGATTATTTCAACACGTCAACGTTGAAGCAAAAATGCATTTTGCGTTAAGAAATAGAAAACAGTTCGATAAGAAAGAACCTGTCAAACAGAAAAGAGGCGCAAAAATTCCTTTTATCTATGTTGGATTATTGCAACACGTCAACGTAGAAGCAAAAATGCATTTTGCGTTAAGAAATAGAAAACAGTTCGATAAGAAAGAACCTGTCAAACAGAAAAGAGACGCAAAAATTCCTTTTATCTATGTTGGATTATTTCAACACGTCAACGTAGAAGCAAAAATGCATTTTGCGTTAAGAAATAGAAAACAGTTCGATAAGAAAGAACCTGTCAAACAGAAAAGAGGCGCAAAAATTCCTTTTGTTTATGTTGGATTATTTCAACACGTCAACGTAGAAGCAAAAATGCATTTTGCGTTAAGAAATAGAAAACAGTTCGATAAGAAAGAACCTGTCAAACAGAAAAGAGGCGCAAAAATTCCTTTTATTTATGTTGGATTATTTCAACACGTCAACGTAGAAGCAAAAATGCATTTTACGTTAAGAAATAGAAAACAGTTCGATAAGAAAGAACCTGTCAAACAGAAAAGAGGCGCAAAAATTCCTTTTATCTATGTTGGATTATTTCAACACGTCAACGTAGAAGCAAAAATGCATTTTGCGTTAAGAAATAGAAAACAGTTCGATAAGAAAGAACCTGTCAAACAGAAAAGAGGCGCAAAAATTCCTTTTATCTATGTTGGATTATTTCAACACGTCAACGTAGAAGCAAAAATGCATTTTGCGTTAAGAAATAGAAAACAGTGGAAGAGATCTATCAGTTCGAACGAGCCTCCAACTGTTTTTACCTAAAAGTTTGAAAGAGAAACACGTGCAGACTTTGCGTAGCCATTTTCTTTTGCGAGAGGACTCTAGATTTTCTGTCGAGTGTCCTCACTTTTCGCATAGCTCTCGAAGCGAACAAACATTCATTCTTCTGAGTCTCAGAATAAAGAATAATGATGAGCATCATGGAATTCAGCTCGCTAGCGATGCAATCCCCATAAATTCTTGAGACTCACTTGAGTTTTCTAGCAGAGGCCTCAAGATCAGTGCCTCAGGATTTCGCTGAGAAAAGGATGGTCTTTGACTATTCTTCTCGAGCAAAGGAACTTGCTTCAGAGTTAAAATACAGTCGTGCGATTATTATTTTAATTGTGGCTCTGTTTTTCCTTGTTTCTTATATTAATATGTTCCTACCACGTTATTACTATGCAAGTTATTACTATGCAAGTTTCTGCAAGATAAGTCTGCGAGTTTTTACTATGTAAGTCTCCATTTTGTAAGTTTCCACCATGTAAATCTCTACTATGCAAGTTTCTGCAAGATAAATCTGCGAGTTTCTACTATGTAAGTCTCCATTTTGTAAGTTGCCACCATGTAAATCTCTACTATGCAAGTTTCTGCAATATAAATCTACGAGTTCCTACTTCGTAAGTCTCCACGTTGTAAATTTCCACCATGTTAATCTCTAGTATGCAAGTCTCCACCTTGTAAGTTGCTACCATGTAAATTTTTACTATGCAAGTTTCTCCTTTGTAAGTTTCCACCATGTAAATCTTTACTATGCAAGGCTCCACTTTGCAAGTTGCCACCATGTAAAGGTCTAATATGCAAGGCTCCACTTTGCAAGTTGCCATCATGTAAATCTCTACTATGCAAGTTCCAACCTTGCAAGTTCCAACCTTGCAAGTTTCAACCTTGCAAGTTCGAACCTTGCAAGTTCCAACTATGTAAATCTCTACTATACAAGGCCCTACTTTGCAAGTTTCCACCATGTAAATCTCAACTATGCAAGTTCCAACCTTGCAAGTTTCAACCTTGCAAGTTTCAACCTTGCAAGTTTCAACCTTGCAAGTTCCAACATTGCAAGTTCCAACATTGCAAGTTCCAACCTTGCAAGTTCCAACCTTACAAGTTTCAACTATGTAAATCTCTACTATACAAGGCCCTACTTTGCAAGTTTCCACCATGTAAATCTCAACTATGCAAGTTCTAATCTCGCAAGTTCCAGCCTTGCAAGTTCCAACCTTGCAAGTTCGAACCTTGCAAGTTCCAACTATGTAAATCTCTACTATACAAGGCCCTACTTTGCAAGTTTCCACCATGTAAATCTCAACTATGCAAGTTCTAATCTCGCAAGTTCCAGCCTTGCAAGTTCCAACCTTGCAAGTTCGAACCTTGCAAGTTCCAACTATGTAAATCTCTACTATACAAGGCCCTACTTTGCAAGTTTCCACCATGTAAATCTCAACTATGCAAGTTCCAACCTTGCAAGTTCCAACCTTGCAAGTTTCAACCTTGCAAGTTTCAACCTTGCAAGTTCCAACCTTGCAAGTTCCAACATTGCAAGTTCCAACCTTGCAAGTTCCAACCTTACAAGTTTCAACTATGTAAATCTCTACTATACAAGGCCCTACTTTGCAAGTTTCCACCATGTAAATCTCAACTATGCAAGTTCCAATCTCGCAAGTTCCAGCCTTGCAAGTTCCAACCTTGCAAGTTCTAACATTGCAAGCTCCAACCTTGCAAGTTTCCAACCTTACAAGTTGCCACCTTGCAAATTTCCACCATATAAATCTCTACTATACAAGTCTTCTGGACGCTGAAAATGGTTTGAAACTTCAAAGAAACTCTAATTTCACGCACTCATTTCCAACAGTTTATCACACACGCGTACATAATTACCAATAACACACGTAGCCCCTCAGAAGCGTAATTCAACGATCACATTCGAAACAATCTCACCACCTTTAACACAAGCAGTCCCTAATGACACGTGTACCCTCTCAAGAGCGTAATTCAATGGACCAACACACTTGGAACAAAGCGCGAACATCATGGCGCCTGGTTGGACGCGGAATGAATTTCGCCCCAGCGGACAGATTCGTCGTGGTGGCGATTAATTGCTGGGTTTAGCGCAGTTTTAGCGTCCAGTTTAATGTGTCATTGGTCGGACGTGTGCGATTAACGTTGGTAGAATCGATGCAATGGCGTCTCGATTAAACGAGGGATTCGTCGAAGCAGATCTAAGCGCATTCAAATCGTTCGATCAATTGGACCACGTTGGATTTTGGGTTTAATAAACTCGAAGGGATTAAATGTATCAAGTATCAACCCTTTGCACTTGATCCCTTCTCAGACTAGGCGATAGAAACCTCGAGAGGTTCGTTCTAATTGCGTCCAAATTGTTGCTCGAGATACTGATCCGTTTGATGGTGAAAATTGATTAATGCTACCGCCATCGCGATAACGCGCGAGAGATTTCAGAGATAGTGGATCATCGTCGATCGTGGGGAAAGGGCTCGTTAATTATTCACCAGCAGACTGATTACTTCCTGTGAGAGTGTTTTCGATCGAATAGTTTCTGTTTCTAACGTTTCGAGATTGTTTCAACCTTCGTCTCGCGAGTTTCGTTTCGTCGATTCTTGTTTTTTCGAATTCTAATTAAGAATGCAGACTTCGAGCTTCCAATTACGTAGTCCCGCGACGTAAACTTACGTGATCCCCAATTTCAAAGGATTACCATGAAATGGACTCGCAATTAGAGCTGGGATTGCCGAAAGGCATCTAAAATGGCGCGCGTAAAAGCTTAATCCCTATGATCACCCTTGACCCTGAAGAGCTCTCGCGTTTCTAAACTCGAAAACCCTGCGGATCAAACTCGATGACTGCCCTGTTAAATCTGAGAATATCGCGGACAGTTGGTAAACCTACTTCAGGGTTGAAAATCGAACGGTTAAACGTTAGTAGGATAATAGTTCGGTTCCATTATTCGTTCTTATTGCGCAAGTCCTCATCGTGGAAGATTTTAGCACGTAAGTTACCATAATACAAGTTCCCACTATGAAAATTTTCGCAAAAAAGGCACCAGTATGCGAGTTCATAGTATGCAAGTCCCAACCTTGCGAGTTTCAAGCTTGCGAATCTCAACCTTGCAAATTGCAACCTTGCAAGAAGCCACCAAGTAAATTTCTACCATGCGGCTTGCAACGTTGCAAGTTGCCACGTTGCAAGTTGCCACGTTGCAAGCTGCCAAGTGCCAGTTGCCACCTTGCAAGTTGCCATGTTGCAGATTGCCACGTTGCAAGCTGCTACGTTGCAAGTTGCCACGTTGCAAATTCCCACTTGCAAGTTGCCAGGTTGTAAATTCCCACGTTGCAAGTTGCCAGCTTGCAAGTTGCCACGTTGAAAATTTCCACTTTGCAAGGTGCCAGCTTGCAAGTCCCCACTTTGCAAGTTGCCACGTTGCAAATTCCCACTTTGCAAGTTGCCACGTTGCTAATTCCCACTTTGCAAGTTGCCACGTTGAAAACTTCCACTTTGCAAGTTGCCACGTTGCAAATTCCCACTTTGCAAGTTGCCATATTGAAAATTTCCACTTTGCAAGTTGCCACGTTGCAAGCTGCCACTTTGCAAGTTGCCACGTTGAAAATTTCCACTTTGCAAGTTGGCACGTTGCAAATTTCCACTTTGCAAGTTGCCACGTTGAAAATTTCCACTTTGCAAGTTGCCACGTTGAAAATTTCCACTTTGCAAGTTGCCACGTTGCAAATTTCCACTTTGCAAGTTGCCACGTTGCAAATTCCCATTTTGCAAGTTGCCATATTGAAAATTTCCACTTTGCAAGTTGCCACGTTGCAAGCTGCCACTTTGCAAGTTGCCACGTTGCAAGCTGCCACTTTGCAAGTTGCCACGTTGAAAATTTCCACTTTGCAAGTTGCCACGTTGCAAATTCCCACTTTGCAAGTTGCCAGCTTGTAAGTCCCCACTTTGCAAGTTGCCATATTGAAAATTGCCACTTTGCAAGTTGCCACTTTGCAAGTTGCCATGTTGCAAGTTTCCAGCTTGCAAATTTCCAGCTTGCAAGTTGCCACGTTGCAAGTTGCCAGCTTTCAAGTTGCCACCACGTAAATTTAAGCAACCGTCAGTGAGACCAAGTTTTGACGTTGTTTGCTGGGCTGTTTGTTGGACGGAGACTAATTCACGAAACGCTCCAACTGGTACGACGTGTAATGACTTCGCGATTCGGCGGTAACGCAAAGACAAAAGGCGTAGTAATCACGAGGGTCGATTGAATGACGGCAGAATGAGCGTTGATTAAACGTTTGCCCCGGTTGCATCGATAAATCATCGACTGGAAATTCTATCCGCGTGCATCCCTGTTAGGTGCAACCCAGAGGCTGTTCTCAGTTGACGACAACGGTGGAAATCATTTTGTTCCTTTGGTGATTCAATTTGCGACGTATTTGCGCGATGAATTGTTGATTGGAAGAAGATAGAACGCGGTTATGTCGTCATCTACGTGTACTACCTCCAGGAAACGTCCTCAACAGGTACCTTGCCCAGAGTACACTTTTCTAGGTGTTGTAATATTGCAATAGTTTCCATTTCTAATATTGCAAAACCTTCTATTGTTAATATTACTAATATTGCAATAATTTCCATTGCTAATATTGCTAATATTGCAATAGTTTCCATTACTAATGTCTCTCATCAACAAAAAAGTTCCATTTCAATAGAAAGCTAGAGGGAACCATGCGTTTCTCAAATAATTACGATGGAGTAAGTTTAACTTCCTCCATCACTAATGAATTCTGATGTGCCTTCAGAAATGTCCCTCGAGTGCAAAGCCTTAATTACTAATATTAAAATTCTGCTCAACGAGATACCATATGACTCATATATGAACGCTGCACCACATGTGTCCTACAGTAACTACTGTACACCACATGTTCCCTAGACCATGCTTCGAAGACGACCAGACCAAGTCATATTACCAGCTTGTAGACTAGATCAGCGTCGTAGATGAAATCGCACCTTTCGTGGTCCCCAAAAATGGACAGCGCCAGTTGCTGCTTAGAACCAAGGTGTCCAGTTCGTCACAGTCACGAGAACTGACCATCTTGTAAATTGCCTCGTTTGCAAGTTGCCAACATGTAAATTTCTACCATGCAAATCTCTACTTTGCAAGTTGCCACGTTGCAAGTTGCCAGCTTGCAAGTTGCCAGCTTGCAAGTTGCCATGTTGCAAATCCCCACCTTTCAAGTTGCCACGTTGCAAATCCCTACTTTGCAAGTTGCCACGTTGCAAATCCCTACTTTGCAAGTTGCCACGTTTGCAAATCCCCACATTGCAAGTTTCCACGTTGCAAATTCCTACTTTGCAAGTTTCCACGTTGCAAATTCCTACTTTGCAAGTTTCCACGTTGCAAATTCCCACTTTGCAAGTTTCCACGTTGCAAATTCCAACTTTGCAAGTTTCCACGTTGCAAATTCCTACTTTGCAAGTTTCCACGTTGCAAATTCCCACTTTGCAAGTTGCCAAGTTGCAAATCCCCACCTTGCAAGTTGCCACGTTTGCAAATCCCCACCTTGCAAATCCCCACCTTGCAAGTTGCCAGCTTGCAAGTTGCCAGCTTTCAAGTTGCCACGTTGCAAATTGCCACGTTGCAAATCCCCACCTTGCAAGTTGCCACGTTTGCAAATCCCCACCTTGCAAGTTGCCAGCTTGCAAGTTGCCAGCTTTCAAGTTGCCACGTTTGCAAATTCCCACCTTGCAAATCCCCACCTTGCAAGTTGCCAGTTTGCAAGTTGCCAGCTTTCAAGTTGCCACGTTTGCAAATCCCCACTTTGCAAGTTGCCAGCTTTCAAGTTGCCACTTTCCAAGTTGTCACTATGCAAATCCCCACCTTGCAAGTTGCTAGCTTGCAAGGTGCTAGCTTGCAAGTTGCTAGCTTGCAAGTTGTCACTATGCAAATCTCCACCTTGCAAGTTGCCAGCTTTCAAGTTGCCACGTTGCAAGTTGCCAGCTTTCAAGTTGCCACGTTGCAAGCTGCCAGCTCGCAAATTCCCACCTTGCAAAGAGGAACAACGTCTGCCTCGAATCCAAGCTCAGTAATCAAGGGAAAGCTTTAACCGACTTGTCGAATAGGTTGGCTGGTGTGTCTGCAATGCAGTTAGGGCTTCGTATCGACCTGTTATACGGCAGTCATCAACCTGCCAGCAGGTGAGCGTGTACACACAGGTGTATCGCAAACGCTCGGTTAAGAATTGATCGCGGGGGACGCCTTTCGTGTCGCGTGAAACCCTCGCGAGAGCTTTCCGTAAGCTCGACCCCGACGTCATTCCTCTATCACTCGCACGTTTTTCGAACAGCTCGTTAACTTTGTTTATCCAACATCCACTGCTCCCTGGAGCCAGCTACTTTCCACGAGTCAGAGAAAGTCCGTATAATTTTGGAATTTTTTAGCACCCCTTCTTCCAATGCGAGATTAATTATTTGTTTTAATGAAGTTAGTTCGTTTGCTCGTTTGTATCTACGGCATTAGAAAAGTTTCGTTGCATGCAAGTTTTTAACATGCAAGTTACCAATATACAAGTTGCCACTATGCAAGTTTCTGTAATACAAGTCTGTGAGTTCCTAGTATGCAAGTCTCAACCTTGCAAGTCTCAACCTTGCAAGTTGGAACCTTGCAAGTTAGCACGTTGCAAGTTGGCACTTTGCAAGTCCCCACTTTGCAAGTTGCCAGCTTGCAAGTTGCCACGTTGCAAATTCCTACGCTGCAAATTCCCACTTTGCAAGTTTCCACGTTGCAAATTCCTACTTTGCAAGATTCCACGTTGCAAATTCCTACGTTGCAAATTCCTACGTTGCAAATTCCTACGCTGCAAATTCCCACTTTGCAAGTTTCCACGTTGCAAATTCCTACTTTGCAAGATTCCACGTTGCAAATTCCTACGTTGCAAATTCCTACGTTGCAAATTCCTACGCTGCAAATTCCCACTTTGCAAGTTTCCACGTTGCAAATTCCTACTTTGCAAGATTCCACGTTGCAAATTCCTACGTTGCAAATTCCTACTTTGCAAGTTTCCACGTTGCAAATTTCTACGCTGCAAATTCCCACTTTGCAAGTTTCCACGTTGCAAATTCCTACTTTGCAAGTTTCCACGTTGCAAATTCCAACTTTGCAAGTTTCCACGTTGCAAATTCCCACTTTGCATGTTTCCACGTTGCAAGTTTCCACGTTGCAAATTCCTACGCTGCAAATTTCCACTTTGCAAGTTTCCACATTGCAAATTCCCACTTTGCAAGTTTCCACGTTGCAAATTTCCACGTTGCAAGTTTGCCACGTTGCAAATTCCCACTTTGCAAGTTTCCACGTTGCAAATTTCCACGTTGCAAGTTTGCCACGTTGCAAATTCCCACTTTGCAAGTTGCCAAGTTGCAAATCCCCACTTTGCAAGTTTTCAGCTTGCAAGTTGCCACGTTTGCAAATCCCCACCTTGCAAATTCCCACTTTGCAAGTTTGCCACGTTGCAAATCCCCACTTTGCAAGTTGCCACGTTGAAAATCCCCACTTTGAAGGTTCCAGCTTGCAACTTTCCACGTTGCAAGTCCCACCTTGCAAGTTGGCTGCAAACGCGAGGACCCGCAATTCCCTTTGATGGAATATTTATCGCCCTCATGAATACTTTTTCATCAGCTTCCTAGTCTCCCTCGAGGAGAACCAACCCCTTCGACGTGTACACTAAGAAGAAATCGCGCAACAAGCTTGTCTCGTTCTCCAAAACAATTGAGAAACCAAGTTGAGGCTTCTCTTTTCCCATTACTTCTCTTTTTACAGATGCAAGTCTGTCATCGTAATTTCGTTAACGTAACCGTATCAGTTTCGCTTGGGCAGATGGCATTTTCCTGACAATCGCAACTGCGACTGCAATTTCCCACGCACCTGGTTCAATTAAGTCCACTGGATATTCAGTATGAAAACGTTACTTTGCAACGCGAAGCAGAATTGCTGCGTAATAAATAGCTGAGTCGCGCGACAGATTTTTATTAATAATAAATGCGAATATAAGAACCTATTAACTATTAATACGACCTCTAAATTATTTTACACTTCAACGAAACGCAAAATTTCTTCTGCAATTTTATAAAATTTTATCATCATATACGCGATATTTTAGCATACTTGGAAATTTAAGTATGGTTGTGATACCAGTTATTTGACGCACGAACGCTGTCGAGGATAATTTTCAATTTGTTTTAATTAAATGAAAATTTCTCTGTCTAAATTTTAATGTATTTCTGCGTAATTTTTTTTTGGAATTCGAGGCGAAACGAAATCTTTTTAATATTTTACTTCGACGAGATAAATTGTAGCAGAATTGGCATTTCCACCCTTTGTCTGCGATGCTTCTTCCTACGAAAGGTATAACTTTCCGTGTCTGGTGAAAATTTTTCCGATACGTCGAGAAATAAATGAACGAGTAGAATTTATTTCAGAGATAAATATAACATCTCGATTGACGTATTAATTGTTTCAAAATTCATGCTGCAAGTAAGGTATAATCTCTTGAAATGATTTCAACAAACGATGTATCGAGTTCTCATTAAGTAAAATATTATTAAGTAGGGGAACTCGGTATCGAAGCGTGTTGCAATTAACAGAGTGGAAGACAATAATTACGGGTTCCATATCGAGGATTAATCCGACGTCTCTGTAAATAATTAACAAAGCACGATATTGATTGCAGTTTTATGCGCGTATTAACAGCGAAAAACTTGCTCGACCAGGAATAATTGGAATTCGAATCGAACTTCGTCTAACCTTCATTAGAAGGCATTTAATTAACCCTTTGCGCTCGAGAGGCGATTCTCAGTCGCCACGATGTTTCATGCAGTTCTCCATCAATCGATTTCAAGTATCGACGCCCTACAAAAATGAATTTGGGAGGTGAAATTAGCTCGAGAAAAGATGAAACTGATTTTCAACTGTTGAAAAACAAGATTGGTTGTTTTAACGAAGAAATTAGCGATCGAAAATGTCGTCGAGCGCGCCAAAACGGGACAACTTTTTCCGCGAATGAGAGAAATTCGTGAAATTATTCAATCACCTCTTTCTCCGTCGATCGAAAAAATTCGCGTCGTTCGAGGAGATGGATTATCAATTGTAAATTGAAGCGGCGATAAAATAGCCGAATGTAGGTCACGAAGCTTCGAAATCAATCGTTGCACGAAAATTATAGTACGCAACCCCCTATATCGCGTTACAACCGAAATGCCACGTCATAATGAGCGTCCGTCAAAATTATTCGCTTGGAATTCGATACTAACTTTATTCTCTTGCGTCGAGTTCTCAGAAGAAATAAAGAAACGCCATTAAACGCTCGAGAGGCGACTCTCAGTCGCCATCGCGATTCGCGCGTCAGCTTTTAAGTTTTTCATCGACTGACTTGAAGTTTCGAAACTGTACAAAGATGGATTTGAAAAGTGAAATTAGCTCGAACGAAGGTGAAATTGATTTTTAATAATTGCAAAACGAGATCGATTGTGCTCGCGAAGAAATTAGGGGTAGAGAAGATGATGTACTTCGAGTGCAAAGGGGTGAAGGAGTGAAATAAAACTTGAAACTGCAACGAGGGTAAATCAGAATGGTCAAGCGTCGCTATCTAATTTCTGAATGGAGTTCCTCCAGCGATTGCCCCGTCTACGAATGACAGATTAATGTGTCCAGCAGGGGTGTGTTGGTTTAATCGCGCGCCCCTATTTCGAGAGCAACCCTTAGGACCTGTCTAACGTTGTTTACGACAGAAAAATTCTGCGCAGCTGGCAAGGGCGATAAAACACGCGCAGGAAAAAATGCTACGAGCGCAATAAAGTGGCCATAAAAGTAACGCGTGGCAAAGAATGACAGGGCAATCAGAGTTTCAATGATATTCGTGGCACGGTTCCTGCGACGCCTTCGCATTCTCCTCCTTTTTCAGTCTTTTACATGTTGATAAAGCTTCGAGAAATTGGTGAAAAGGCGAGCGACACGAGGGAAGAGTAAATACAGCTTACATTTTTAATGTTACGACTTCTATTCGACTTGAAATATCGTCTTTGCTGCACTCTGTTCACGATAATCTGGAGTAACATCTTTGCGAGGGTAAAGCAGTGAAAAAATGTGTGGCAACCTTCTTTATCGACGTCTTAGCGACGCGTCGGTATAGAAGGTCACGTCTAAAAATAACTTCTTCGCCGATGGTAAAACAGAGATCCATTTTTCCATCAGTGAGTCTACATTTTATAGACAATGTCTACATTTGCGAACGTTGGTAAAACATTTCTATAATAAATTTCCAATTTTCTTTGTTTCAGGTGAGTAACTCGAAAACTTTCATGCATGCGCGAAGCTGTTCTGTTTCTAAATGAGGTGAGTTCGCATGCATACAATGTTTAACGTTTCTGTCACTTATGTCTGCATGCAAGAAGGTAATTAACTCTCTCGTTAGTCAACGAGACACGATTAAAACCATACGAACAACAGAAATTCTATACAGTTGATTAAAAACTGTCTACCAACAACGATGTATTTCTGTTCGCCATTTATAAATGTCCGATTAAAGGAAAATATCTCGATGTAACGAATTGAACGAGGGACGATTAATCCCACTTTCGTGCTATTAGTTTAGTCGAAGCTTCTTTCGATCCTTTGGGATGGATTTCACACTAATCCCAGCTTATCTTCCGGTTGGAAGAACCGGCTGGGCAGAGTGAAAGAACATCCTTTTATGCTGGGATATCGAGTAGCGGCTAATATCGGCTTCAGCTATCAATTTTCTTGCCAGTTTTTACTTTAGCGGGGAATTCTCGCTGGGTTTTACGGTGAACGCGTGCAAACAGCGTCGTGGATGAAGCTTTTTTAAAAAAAAAAAAAGGTTCCTACGCGGATTTCGCAACGTCGCGTCACTCAATTTTTAGAGCGACTCTCGAAGGGTTGGAACCGCGAGTAGAAGACCAGAAACGATCAAAGCGAGGCCTTCGATAGGCCAGGTCCAGTGCATCAGTCAGGTCGAGTCGACTTTCCTATAAATATCGGTCGGCTAACAGCCTCCACGAGATCGTTTCGCGTGCTGCGCTATCGGGTGAATTTATATTGGACGCGTTTCATTGGACATGCCCGAAAATCGATACCCCACCCCCGTCCCAGTGTCATCGAGTTCCCAATCGCTATTTTACTCGAAACGGCGCACCTGCAATTCGTCCGATTCGCCCCACCGCGGCTGAGTTTAATGAACTTTCTTAATTGACCGCCGTTCGCTCGTCTTCCACCGTTCCGTCCACTTTCGTGCACCCTGCTTGCTCAGAAGCGGTACAGTCATTAGAAATAAACATTTCCTCGTTAATTAAAGGGGCGATCCTCGTTGCTTTTACGAAATAGTCCAACCATTTGGCTTTCTGCGTGTTGATTTCAACGATTGTGACTATGGAGCACAGTAGAAGTTGTCTACAATTTTAGTGGCGTCCACAGAGACACCATAGTTCTCTTCTACATGTACGACGCGTTGTAAAATTAGTAAAGTCGTAGCCCAAGCAAAAATAGTCTAATCATTTGGCTTTCTGCGTGTTGATTTCAACGATTGTGACTATGGAGCACAGTAGAAGTTGTTTAAAATTTTAGTGGCGTCCACAGAGACACCATAGTTCTCTTCTACATGCATAACGCGTTGTAAAATTAGTAAAGTTGTAGTCTAGAGAGAAATAGACTAATCATTTGGCTTTCTGCGTGTTGATCTCAACGACTGTGACTATGAAGCACAGTAGAAGTTGTTTAAAATTTTAGTGGCGTCCACAGAGACACCATAGTTCTCTTCTACATGTACGACGCGTTGTAAAATTAGTAAAGTCGTAGCCCAAGCAAAAATAGTCTAATCATTTGGCTTTCTGCGTGTTGATCTCAACGATTGTGACTATGGAGCATAGTAGAAGTTGTCTACAATTTTAGTGGCGTCCACAGAGACACCATAGTTCTCTTCTACATGTACGACGCGTTGTAAAATTAGTGAAGTTGTAGTCTAGAGAGAAATAGACTAACCATTTGGCTTTCTGCGTGTTGATTTCAACGATTGTGACTATGAAGCACAGTAGAAGTTGTTTAAAATTTTAGTGGCGTCCACAGAGACACCATAGTTCTCTTCTACATGCATAACGCGTTGTAAAATTAGTAAAGTTGTAGTCTAGAGAGAAATAGACTAATCATTTGGCTTTCTGCGTGTTGATCTCAACGACTGTGACTATGAAGCACAGTAGAAGTTGTTTAAAATTTTAGTGGCGTCCACAGAGACACCATAGTTCTCTTCTACATGTACGACGCGTTGTAAAATTAGTAAAGTCGTAGCCCAAGCAAAAATAGTCTAATCATTTGGCTTTCTGCGTGTTGATCTCAACTCTGTGACTACAAAGCACAGTAGAAACTATCTAAAACTTCATTAATGTCCCCAGAGACACCATAGTTCTCTTCTACATGCGTAACGCGTTGTAAAATTAGTAAAGTTGTAGTGTAGACAGAAATAGTCCAAACTACTTCGTTTTCTTGGCTTACTTTTAACCCTTTGCAGTCTAAAAGTTGTTAGCGTCACAGCACAATAGAGATTATTATAGAAAACTCTGCAGTGTGCGCTTCTCCCGAAAATTATCAGACTTTTCTCTGCCCAGACACCTCGACATAGGAATGCAAAGGGTTAATTGCAACTCTGTGACTACAAAGCACAGTAGAAATTGTCTAAAACGTCATCAACGTCCATAGAGACATTATATCTCTCCTCTACGTGCATAACGCGTTGTAAAATCAGTAAAGTTGTAGTCTAGACAAAAATAGTCCAACCACTTGGCTTCCTATACCTTAATCTCAACTCTGTGACTATAAAGCACAGTATAGAAACTATCTAAAATTTCATTGACGTCCACGTAGACGCACGACGCGTCATAAAATTAGTAAAATCACAATTCAAACAGAAATAGTTTAACCACTTGACTTTCTATACCTTAATCTCAACTCTGTGACTACAAAGCACAGTAGAAACTATCTAAAACTTCATTAATGTCCCCAGAGACACCATAGTTCTCTTCTACTTGCACGACGCATTATAAAATTAGTAAAGTCGTAGCCCAAGCAGAAATAGTCCAACTACTTGGCTTCCTGCGCGTTAATCTCAAGTCTGTGACTATAAAGCACAGTATAGAAACTATCTAAAACTTCATTAATGTCCACAGAGACACCATAGTTCTCTTCTACATGCACAACGCATTATAAAATTAGTAAAGTCGTAGCCCAAACAGAAATAGTCCAACTACTTGGCTTCCTGCGCGTTAATCTCAAGTCTGTGACTATAAAGCACAGTATAGAAACTATCTAAAACTTCATTAATGTCCCCAGAGACACCATAGTTCTCTTCTACATGCATAACGCGTTGTAATATTAGTAAAGATGTAGTCTAGACAGAAATAGTCCAACCACTTGGCTTCCTATACCTTAATCTCAACTCTGTGACTATAAAGCACAGTAGAAACTATCTACAATTTCATTGACGTCCACGTAGACGCACGACGCGTCATAAAATTAGTAAAATCGCAGTCCAAGCAGAAATAGTTCAACCTCTTGGCTTCCTATACCTTAATCTCAACTCTGTGACTACAAAGCACAGTAGAAACAATCTAAAATCTCATCGACGTCCACGTAGACACCATAGCTCTCCTCTACGCGCACGACGATCGCCTACAGCCTGCACGACGCGTTGTAAAATTAGTAAAGTCGTAGCCCAGGCAGAAAGGTTGGTTATTGATTGGCTGCCTGTTGCTTTTAACCCTGCCACTGCTGCGGTTGTACACCCCTAACCCCTCTCGCATCCCCCTCGCATTCTAAGCCAGCCCTCTGCCGTCTACTAGACACCCCGTTCCATTTCAAGACTGTTTGGCCACGCTCGTTCGATTCTTCATCCCAGCTCCAACCACCCCCTCCACCCCCTCTGATCGTCCTGTTTGCATTTGCAAGATTGTCTCTGGCTACGCAGTGGGTCCTCTGTTTGTCCGTGTCGTTGTTTATGGCCAAGCTCGATCCGTTTCTCGCAGACTGGGGCTGGCGTCGCGATTCGAATTGATTCTGCGAGAGGGATGCGCGAGGAATTTAAATTCGCTGAGTGATTGGATCCGTTTCTGCCTCGTTCGACCTTCGATCGTCCTTGAAAAGTCGCGGAGGACGTCTCGATAGAAAAAATTTGGGGAACAGGCTGTTTCGATGCACTGTTCCCCTCGATGGTTCTGTTTAAAATGGATTACGACGCGATTTTATTTGGATTCGATAGAAAATGGCGATCAGAGCGCGTCGTTTTTCCTGTATCCACGGGGTAATAATTTTCGCGGTTCAGACCAGCGTGCGATCGCGTTTAACGAGATTTAATCAGCGTCCGCTGCGGCGTAAATAACTTAACGCCGCTAACAATAATGAATTCGCGACGGTTCCGCGCACTGCGAATCAACGTCCACCAGTGGACATCGGCTAGTTTCGTGCCTCGAAATCGATCGTGTTAGTTACCAATCGATTTTCAATCAACGGGTGTATACGGTTCTAAATGGCGCCACTCTGATAGTAATATAAATTAACAAATTAGACTAAATGAATAGAGATCCTCTTCTGATGAAGTTTCTTCTTTTTCTGTCTCGAATTGTTTGTCTGAGTGAGACAGTTTGCATCTACTGAAGAAAGGGATGTTTTTTAAGTATTAGGGACAGAATTAGGGTTGGACTGCGGAATAAATAATAATAATAAATTAACAAATTAGACTAAACGAGAAGAGATCCTCTTCTGATGAAGTTTCTTCTTTTTCTGTCTCGAATTGTTTGTCTGAGTGAGACAGTCTGCGTCCATTGAAGACAGAAAGGGACAGAAAGGGATGTTCTTTAAATATTAGGGACAAAATTGGGGTTGGACTGTGGAATAAATAATAATAATAAATTAAAAAATTAGACTAAACGAGCAGAAATCCTCTTCTGATGAAGTTTCTTCTTCTTCTGTCTTGAGTTCTTTGTTTGAACAAAACAGACAGAAAGGGATGCTCTTTAAATATTAGGAACAAAATTAGGGTTGGACTGCAGGATACATAATAATAATAAATTAACGATTCTAAATGGCGTCGCTCTGATAGCAATATAGATTAATAAATTAGACTAAATGAGTCGAAATCCTCTTCTGATGAAGTTTCTTCTTCTTCTGTCTTGAGTTCTTTGTTTGAACGAAACAGTCTGCGTCCATTGAAGACAGAAAGGGACAGAAAGGGATGTTTCATTAAATATTAGGGACAGAATTAGGGTTGGACTGCAGAATAAATAATAATAATAAATTAAAAAATTAGACTAAACGAGCAGAGATCCTCTTCTGATGAAGTTTCTTCTTTTTCTGTCTTGAGTTCTCTGTTTGAACGAAACAGTCTGCGTCCATTGAAGACAGAAAGGGACAGAAAGGGATGTTCTTTAAGTATTAGGGACAGAATTAGGATTGGACTGCAGAATAAATAATAATAATAAATTAAAAAATTAAACTAAACGAGTAGAAATCCTCTTCTGATGAAGTTTCTTCTTCTTCTGTCTTGAGTTCTCTGTTTGAACGAAACAGTTTGCGTCCATTGAAGACAGAAAGGGATCTTCTTTAAATATTAAGGAGTTCTTTAAATATTAGGGACAAAATTGGGATTGGACTGCGGAATAAATAATAATAATAAATTAAAAAATTAGACTAAACTAGCAGAAATCCTCTTCTGTTGAAGTTCCTTCTTCTTCCGTCTGGAATTGTTTGTCTGAGCGAAGCAGTCTGCGTCCACTGAAGACAGAAAGGGATGCTCTGTAAATATTAAGAACAAAATTAGAGTTGGGCTGCGAAATAAATAATAATAATAAATTCGATTCCCGCCTCGTGGTGGAAAATTTTTGCTCCACCAGCTCAAAGAATCGCCAAGACATCGAGGCTGAAGTTAAATTAACTTCGCTCGCGAGTTCCTCCACGTTTCGCAGACTCTATCTGCCTAATGCTCTTTGTCACGCAGTCATCTCGCCAGTGGAAACTATTAAATTAGTTCGAGGACCTACAGTTAACATCTCGTTCTCTGCGACCAATGGCATTTGGAGGAACGAACTTCCTCCGCCTTTCTTTTCGTCCAACTTCCATTTTATTTCGAATTCGTCCCTCGCGTTTCGACCTATACGATCGATGACGTGGGCTCGCTGCGGATTAGCGGCGATTAATTAATTAGCAGGCTGTTCGCGGGTCTGTTTACCGTGCTTTGGAACCGTCGATGATCGCTCAAAGGGAATAACCAAGGACAGGCCCTCAAACTTCCCTCTCCCCCTTGCTCAGCCATTTTGTCCTCTACTCAGCGACCAATTTCGCTAATCGCATCGCGGAATATTTCTCGTGGACGCTGCAACCACGTCCTATTTGCAGTTTCGCAAAATTGCACAGCAGCGAGAGAGGAATCGAACGAAAGGTTTAAACGCGAAAGCGCGAGGGGGACGAGGTTCGTTTCATCGACCCTCTTCTCATTCCCCGCGATTTTTCGCCGGATTCTGCGTCGAGACTCGTAAAGAACGAACCGAAGTCACTGTTACCGTTGCGTACCAGAGTTAAAATAACCCAGAAACGAGAGGTCCCCGCGAAACAAATTGGAGGCATCGATCGAGCACGGTTTCGAGCACGGTTTCGAGCGCGGTTACTCGAGCGTTAACGAGCGTTAACTCGCGATATTAGCGGGGAATCGAGGACCAAAGGCAAACCGCGCAAGCGTTCCTTCCTATATCGACCCTCGACTGCCTCTTCAGGCTTCTATTTAGCCGAATGCTGGCCTCATTGTCTCGATTACGCGATTCGCTAACGATTATGCACCATTCGAGTGCCGGGCGAGACTTAACTGTGATTCCTGGCTCGAAATACTGGCCACTCGAAGGACTGTTTCGTCTAATTCTCTATTTAGATATCAACTGAGCGATCGTGAAGAAGATAGCGTCGAACGATTAGAATCTGCACCTGGGGATTTTAATTTATTCATTTCGTTCGCTTAAACCGTACTCGTTTTTCAATTCAAAGGAAAGGAACTGTTGCTAAAGTTCGCGCAGTTACGTTTCTTTGTGATTCGATAATAGTTGACCATGGAAATTATAGATACTACTCAGAATCCTTCGCTTGACATTTATGGCTGACTAGGAAACGATACGAGAAAGTTGCGCATCAAACGGAACACTGACTCACATATCCACCGTTCAATTATTCAAGTCGACCTAGTCTGTATAAAACTTCCATCTACCACTACTATTGTACAATCACACATAGTCTTACTCATTTATCAATACTAGAACCCGTTTTAATTAATACTGAACAATAAATGAGACGCTGAACAATTATTGAAGCGTAGCATTTTTCTCCGCCCTGTAATTCAAGTAATAATTATCATAATAAAATCAGAATGATATTGTCAGTAGCGCCAAAGTGTCTCCTTTAAAACGCGTCTAGTTTCATGGCGATACAACGCTCCGTTCCTGAGATATCGTCGTTTTAAGAGGACCATAATTTTTAATCCCTCGACTATGCTCATCTCTCTCGCACGCATGGATCTACTTGCATCTACTCACTGATTTATCCTATTCTACTCACGCGCGTGCTGTTCAGCGATAGTCTGAGCCAGCAAGCTTTAATACTACTCATTTCCACTTGCTGGCTCAACAGCAACTATGAGGCGTTCCACTTCAATCGATTTTCTCGAATATCTCCGAAACGGTTGCTGATATCGAAAAATGTTTCAGATAAAAGTTGACTGGCATCGAGGGACGCACAATATGACGCAAGTAGTTTCATCGTAGATGAACGCATAGTCGAGATACGGGGACTAAATGTTGATTTTTAAAACGAAACCAGATGTTTCTCTTCCTTACTCTCAATATTATGGTATTTAGGTGAAAATTATTTAACTGCCACGTGTATAAGAGAGTTAATTAAGCGACTAAACTGCTCGAGATCGTCTTGAAGGAAAGAGACGACCTCGAACACGCTGCATCTTATTTATTCGCGATCGTTAGTCGTCGTGGTAATAACGAGTTCGCGTCTCTTTCTCTCTCGTCGAGAAAAACGACGCAATCCCTGCGCGCCGCTTTGGTGACACCTGGGGACCGACAATAATGGCGCACGATGGTTCCTTTTTCTCCTCTGTTACACGCTATTACGCCTCGTTCATTTGTAAAACAATTTCCCGAGACTTTTCTTCCGTTCGAATCCACCGCAATAATTCCCAAGGAAATTGCGCTCTCGAGCGAGCCTGGCTGTTAAGTAATAACGCGTATAAACTTCAAAGATAACCACGAGCCTCTTTTTCTTGCCCTTCTCGACGGACAATTGACGCTTTCGACGCTTCTACGTTCTCCATGTTTCTTGCCACGCGATGTTTACCTTCTTTGTTATTTCTCGACGCTCTGCTGTTCTGCAAAAGTGGCGCAACGCTCCAAACAACTCGAACTCGTTGATTCCATGGAAACGTGGCCATAATTTCGATTCACACGCGAAATATTCACGCTCTCGACGTATCGAATTTCTAATATCAGCGCAGATGCTGGGTTTCGCTCGGTTGCGTAATGATTCTTCCGTCGCAGAAAATCAATCCGCAATTACGTCAATTTGTAATCGTCCAACGCAAATAAATGTTTAACTGTTGTCGATAATTGCTTCACGTTCAACGAGTTCTTTGTCGGCGACAACTCTGTTGTTTTATCGCACTCGAACGCATCACGCGAATCGATCGCGTGTCGTTGCGGCAATTTGCAAACATTATCACGACGAACATTAATCCGTGGCGGCTGCGTCGTTCGAGAATGGTTCGAATTAAAAAGGAGCGCCACGGAATTCAATTAATTCTAATCTTCGAGCGCTCGTTGATTTCTCGTCAGGCCATTTATTTCTTTTAATGGAACCCCTTCGAGGCTGCGCTACATTTCCGGATTAAAGTCAGATTAACGGATTAACTCTGGTCCCAGCACCAAATGGTTTCGTTGAACAACGTTTGGAGAAAGGATTCGTCCCTCCACGCCCCTTATGGGGACACTCCATCGTAAATCGATGGAATCCACCGATCGAGCGAGCCTGGAGTCCTTGTTTTTCCATTTCCAGGCGGAAATTTCAGAGAATTAATTACCTTCTAAGATCTGATCCTTTTTCCAGGACTTTTACAGTCTCCCCACTCGATACAGCGTCGTTCTTGGGTATTGTTTGCGTTTAAATTCGCGTGGTAAATCCCACGAGCGTTAATCAACTCTATTAAACGACTGACGATAACCGCGACACGAAGGGATTGCGAATTCCGCGAAACAACACCTAACAGCTCAATTAAATCGTTCCATCTCATTCATACGGTTATATTCTGAATTTTTTCCGCTACGAATGGAAATGGAAAAGTGAGAACCATCGTGTTTATAATGGAACAATAAAACAATACTCTCCGCAGCGGGACAACGTATGAAACAATGGCGCAATGGAATAATAGAATAATAAAAGGGTATAAAAAAGAGCAGAATGGAGCGAGAATTGAGTAACGAAGTGGCGAAGCAGCGTGGGAGACGCTGCGATCGTAAAATAAGGAAGCGATCGAATAATGGAGGAGGAAAGTGATAAATTAGCGGGAGCGTTCGAGGAAAATGGGGGTGGAAAACAGAGGGGCGTATCTTGGAACGCAGCAGCGTTTCGAAGAAGCATTGAGAGACAAAAGGGGCAGGAAAGTTTCGAGCCTCGACATTCCTCGAGCGAAAAGCTCTGCAAAATTGCGTTCCGCTCGTGCAACTTCGAGACGCAGCTCGCGTTCGCTAAATGTCCGACTTCCACGAGTTCGCATCGGCGGAATTAATTTGCGGTGTTTCTTTAATCGCGTCTGCAACTCTGCAGGCGCAGAATTAACGCCAATTAACGAGAACCAAGGCAGAATCTCCATTTACGAACAATTTACTATTCCACGTTAACAAAGAGAATATTTCTAACACAGAACGCTGCACGCTTTCGTCGAATTCTTCCAGA
Source organism: Xylocopa violacea (assembly GCA_963969225.1). Taxonomy (NCBI): domain Eukaryota; kingdom Metazoa; phylum Arthropoda; class Insecta; order Hymenoptera; family Apidae; genus Xylocopa; species Xylocopa violacea. Next base: position 36,628,418 of record CAXAJV010000004.1, on the reverse strand, counting down.
TACAACTGATTGACCCTTTGCACTCGAATGTCGCCTCTAAGAGAATTAATTGCGAAGGTTAAAAACTTATTTTCGAAGAACGCGAATTTCCCCAGTTTTCTAATGCTGGAAAATTGTTTGGTGATAGTTTCAGAAAATTGCTGGCAAACTGTCGAGTGGAAAGGGTTAATGCAGCAATTAAAATTGATTGCGCCTTCGAATCGTAATACGCAGACCCGTGGAACGTAAAGTTAAATTGGTTCTTCTGAATAATTTATTATTTCGCGTTCATGAATAATATATCGTCAATTTCGAATGCTATTTTGAATATTAAATTCCTCTGAGGCTGTGTGGAGTAATGGACGAGAGCAATTAAAGTCGATTACATCTCTGTATTGTGATATAGCGAGCAAGCAGCATCCACCATGCGGGGTACTGCGAGCATAATGCATTAATGCATCATTCAAGACTCAATAAGAAGCCATGCATCCATTTCGCTGCCTCCCCCGCACTCTTTGTCCTGAACAACCCTCGTCCACCCTCCTCGTGGAGTTTAATTACAGTTTGGAAATTTCCAATAATCCGATAGTCGCTGTGTAGACATTTACAAGTAACGCGAGCTGGCTCCTCGTCTGGCTCAACTAATCTATTATGCGACACCGACGTGCAATTAAACTAATCGTCGTTTGGTCGAGGAGAGTCGTCCATAAGTCTCGAACGCGCAATAAAAGTATCAACGAGCCATGAAACTCGATGTTTCACCCCTATTTGGGGCGCTTCTGCGCGATTCTAGCTTTGGAAAAAAGAGGAGACGTTATTTCTTCCTCCACCAAGGACCTCGAATTTTCCATGAAACTCGATGTTTCACCCCTTTTTGGGACGCTTCCGCGCGATTCTAGCTTTGGAAAAAAGAGGAGACGTTATTTTTTCCTCCATCAAGGACCTCGAATTTCCCATGAAACTCGATGTTTCACCCCTTTTTGGGACGCTTCTGCGCGATTCTAGCTTTGGAAAAAAGAGGAAACGTTACTTCTTCCTCCACCAAGGACCTCGAATTTCCCATGAAACTCGATGTTTCACCCCTTTTTGGGACGCTTCTGCGCGATTCTAGCTTTGGAAAAAAGAGGAAACGTTATTTTTTCCTCCACTAAGGACCTCGAATTTCCCATGGAAATACGTCGCCACAGGGTTTTCCTGCTCGAAAAGCGCGCTGCAATATTTCAGTCCACGCGCACGCGTCCCCATCCACGAGGAAAACATGGACACGCGTGTGCATGCTCGTTCGTTACACTTGATCCGCCCTACGATGCACCCCTCAGTCAGGGTCTGGAGCTGGTGGACCAGCTATTTTTGCCTCTATTTACTCTTGATTATCGGTCTGCTGGAGAGAAAGCGAGCGGTTTCTATTTCTGGGCGGACAGCGCGCGCTAAATCGAAGGGACAGGTGCAGAACCGACGCCAGGGGTGGCAGCCCTTGCGCGATCGACGTTGGGTAATATTTTTTCGATGCTCGTCGATTATTAACGACTTTGCGTCAGCGAGTCGAGTATTGTTGGATTCTGGGTTTAACGAACTCGAAGGAATGAAATGCGACAGGTGTTGAGAGACTTTGGTGGTTTGTTTGGACGCAAGTTCAGGGTGCGAGTAGTGGCGATAGTAATTTGAGGGTTCTGGTGAGAATTAGGTAGGATTTTTATGAGTGAGGGTGAGTAAGTTGAGATGTGAGGGTTAGTGGATAAGCAAAGGGTGGAGGACCAGAAGAGTTGGGTGATTAAAACTTTGTATTTGGTTTCGTTGGGGATGTTGAGAATAGAGATTATTGTTAAAATAGTAATGTTAGTGATAGAGAATATTGCAATGTTGGTAATGGAAATTATTGCAATGGTAGCAATGGAAGCTATTGTAATATTAGCAATAGAAACTATTGCAATATTAGCAATATTAGCAATGGCAACTAATGCAATATTAGCAATATTTGCAATGGAAACTATTGCAATATTAGCAAAAGAAATTATTGCAATATTAGCAATTGAAACTATTGCAATATTAACACTGGAAGCCATTACAATATTAGCAAAAGAAACTATTGCAATATTAGCAATTGAAACTATTGCAATATTAGCAATATTAGCAATGGCACCTAATGCAATATTAGCAATTGAAACTATTGCAATATTAGGAATATTAGCAATGGCAACTAATGCAATATTAGCAACATTTGCAATGGAAACTACTGCAATATTAGCCATGGAAAATATTACAATATTAGCAATTGAAACTATTGCAATATTAGCAATATTAGCAATGGCAACTAATGCAATATTAGCAATATTTGCAATGGAAACTATTGCAATATTAGCAAAAGAAATTATTGCAACATTAGCAATTGAAACTATTGCAATATTAACACTGGAAGCCATTGCAATATTAGCAAAAGAAACTATTGCAATATTAGCAATTGAAACTATTGCAATATTAGCAATATTAGCAATGGCAACTAATACAATATTAGCAATTGAAACTATTGCAATATTAGGAATATTAGCAATGGCAACTAATGCAATATTAGCAACATTTGCAATGGAAACTATTGCAATATTAGCCATGGAAAATATTACAATATTAGCAATTGAAACTATTGCAATATTAGCAATATTAGCAATGGCAACTAATGCAATATTAGCAACATTTGCAATGGAAACTATTGCAATATTAGCAAAAGAAACTATTGCAATATTAGCAAAAGAAACTATTGCAATATTAGCAAAAGAAACTATTGCAATATTAGCAAAAGAAACTATTGCAATATTAGCAAAAGAAACTATTGCAATATTAGCAATGGAAAATATTGCAATATTAGTAATTGAAACTAGTGCAATATTAGCAATGAAAGCTATTGTATTATTAGTAATAGAAAGCATTGCAATATTCGCAATGGAAATTATTGCAATATTAGCAATGGAAGCTATTGTATTATTAGTAATAGAAAGCATTGCAATATTCGCAATGGAAATTATTGCAATATTAGCAATGGAAGCTATTGTATTATTAGTAATAGAAAGCATTGCAATATTAGCAATTGAAACTATTGCAATATTAGCAATAGAAATTATTGCAATATTAATAATAGAAAGCATTTCCATATCAGCAATGGAAACTATTTCCATATTAGCAAAGGAAACTATTACAATATTAACAATGGAAGCCATTTTATTATTAGTATTGAAAACTATTACCATATTAGCAATGGAAGCTACTATATTATTAGCATTGTAAACTATTCCCATATTAGCAAAGGAAACTATTGCAATATTAACAATGGAAGCCATTTTATTATTAGCATTAGAAACTATTCCCATATTAGCAATGAAAACTATTGCAATATTATCATTCGCAACTATTTTAGCAATACTTTCTATTGTTAAAGTATCCCAGCAATAGAAAACTTCCCTTTCAATAAAAAACTTCAAAAACCTGCGCTGGAATAAATCTCAGCAATCGCTAATCACTATTGACGTCCTCTCATAGAGAACATTCGAGTGAAAGAAGTTCAAAATATCTGCAGTAGGATGAGTCGAAAGATGTTTACATTGCCTCGTCAATGTCGTCAAAGAGTTGGTCGCGCAACAAAGCATAACATTTCGCAACACTTCCAATACTCGCATAGTTATCTCGAAGCTCGCGAAATAGAATTTTTAAGCAAATTTTTTTACAAGAATCGCTAAATCGCTGGGGATTAACGTGGCAACGCTACTTGCGTTACGATTACGAATGGTTATGGCTGTTGTTACGCGTCCAGGATTCTCTTTGTTCGTTTTTAGGCAACTTTCGTGCTAGATCCGTGCTTCATAGCTGGCAGCCAGATAATTGCTCCAGGCCAACTTGGCTTTGCTTGTATAACAGGGTTAAACTGCGCGAAATTTACACGCGTCTGCGCAATTATTGCAGAAATGCGTCGTGTTTCTCGAAAACCGTAGAAATTCTTTTAGAAAATATTCTCGAACTTTCTAAGAGTACGTCGTTCATTACGAACCACTATCGACGTCATTGAGACGCTCAAAATAATTCTACTCGCCATTATACATACGATGTACGCAAAATAATTCTTAAAATACGAAACAAACGCAGTAGAACAAATTTTTTCATAAATATGTACTGTACTCACTCATAATTGCGTCGTTTCTTCATCCACCCTTCCATTTTTAGTCGTCTTCCTCCTCGATTTCTTCTTTTCTCGTCCCTCAGCATCAGTTCTCCTTCTTCTTACTCCATTTCTCGTTCCTCAGCATCAGTTCTCCTTCTTCTCACTCCATTTCTTCTTTTCTCGTTCCTCAGCGTCAGTTCTCCTTCTTCTCGCTCCATTTCTTCTTTTCTCGTGCCTCAGCATCGGTTCTCCCTCTTCTGAGTCCACTTTTCTCGCCCCACAGCAACAGTTCTTCCTCTTTTTAGTCTATTTTCCGTCTTTAGACACTACACTCGCGCAATGAAAACGAGACAGCAAACCACTGCGCGAAAGGGAAAGCAGAAACGACGAATTTCCACGACGCACACCGCAGACGGAGAAATTTCGACGCCACGGCTGTCTCGCGCGAAGGACGAGCACTGTGTGAAAGCGAGCGAGGTCGCCGACCACGGTTTTGTTTACGGACTCCATTCGAGGCGGTGTGACGTGGACGTCACGTGTTTTCGAATAAGAATCTACGATCGTCGTAAATCTGCAATGAAAAATTTACGTTCGTATGATTTATTTTAATATATTCGCGATCGTTCACGTGAATTTACGTGATTTTTAACTTTGTTCCTGGTGGTTTCTGATGTAAATCCACGTCGTTTTACGAATTTGTAATGATGAAAATTATTGCAATATTATAAATGGAAACTATTGCAATATTAGCAGTGGAAATCATTGCAATATTAACAGTGGAAGGCATTGAAATATTAGCAATATTAGCAATGGAAAATATTGCAATATTAGCAATGGAAAATATTGCAATATTAACAGTGGAAGCCATTGAAATATTAGCAATATTAGCAATGGAAAATATTGCAATATTAGCAATGGAAGTTATTGCAATATTAGCAATAGAAACTATTGCAATATTAACAGTGGAAGCCATTGCAATATTAGCAATATTAGCAATGGAAAATATTGCAATATTAGTAATGGAAAATATTGCAATATTAGCAATGGAAAATATTGCAATATTAGCAATGAAAGCTATTGCAATATTAGCAATGAAACTATTGCAATATTAACAGTGGAAGCCATTGCAATATTAGCAATGGAAGTTATTTCAATATTAGCAATAGAAACTATTGCAATATTAACAGTGGAAGCCATTGAAATATTAGCAATATTAGCAATGGAAAATATTGCAATATTAGCAATGAAAGCTATTGCAATATTAGCAATGAAACTATTGCAATATTAACAGTGGAAGCCATTGCAATATTAGCAATGGAAGTTATTTCAATATTAGCAATAGAAACTATTGCAATATTAACAGTGGAAGCCATTGAAATATTAGCAATATTAGCAATGGAAAATATTGCAATATTAGCAATGAAACTATTGCAATATTAACAGTGGAAATCATTGCAATATTAACAGTGGAAGCCATTGAAATATTAGCAATATTAGCAATGGAAAATATTGCAATATTAGCAATAGAAACTATTGCAATATTAACAGTGGAAGCCATTGAAATATTAGCAATATTAGCAATGGAAGTTATTTCAATATTATCAGTGAAACTATTGCAATATTAGCAATAGAAACTATTGCAATATTAACAGTGGAAGCCATTGAAATATTAGCAATATTAGCAATGGAAGCTATTGCAATATTAACAATGAAACTACTGCAATATTAACAGTAGAAATCATTGCAATATTAACAGTGGAAGTCATCGCAATATTAGCAATATTAGCAATGGAAGCTATTGCAATATTATCAGTGAAACTATTGCAATATTAACAGTGGAAATCATTGCAATATTAACAGTGGAAGTCATTGCAATATTAGCAATATTAGCAATGGAAGCTATTGCAATATTATCAGTGAAACTATTGCAATATTAACAGTGGAAATCATTGCAATATTAACAGTGGCAGTCATTGCAATATTAGCAATGAAAATATTGCAATATTAATACTTTCTATTGTTAATGTATCCCAACAATAGAAAATTTATTTCTAGTTATAGCTAACTTGAATCCACGTCGCTTAGAATTTTGTTCCTGGTTGTTTCTGACGTAAATCCACGTCGTTTCGAATTTTATTGCTAGCTATCGCTGACGTGGATTCACGTCGCTTAGAATTTTGTTACTAATTGTTGCTGACGTGAATCCACGTCATTTCGAATTTTGTTACTGATTGTTGCTGACGTAAATTCATGTAATTTCGAGAAAATCGTACGTTCGATCAAAGTGTCGTATTTTTTAGACACTTTCTTTGTAGATAAAATTGTTCGTTCAACAGGTTAGCGTTTTTAATGCGAAAGATGCGTAAAATTATAGATTGCACGTCTGGAAAATGCTTTTCTGTTAGGAATGCGTCGCAGACAGATTTTTAATTGCTATTTACCGAGCTTTCATGCTTTTCCCTTGTTCCTCCACCTGTCTGAACTTCAAAGTGCGCCTCGGAGCAAACCCTCCAGCGGAAACGATGATTTTTCATAGCGCACTTGTGTACTTGTTTAGTTCCGTCGATTCTTTCTGTGATCATTACCCTGGAACAATGGCACTCGATTTGGTTTCTCAGCAGAAAGAGGATCTCGATTACTTTTGGAAAAAAGGGAATTTTTATCGACAACATCCTATTATTATTATTTATTGCAATTATTTTATTTATCTTCTAACTCAGTGTTTCTCAAACTGTGCTCCACAGAACACTGGTGTTTGTAGAAACAATTATTAAGTGTTAAAGTAGAAGAAAACATCGTTTCACTCAATTTAACCTAACCCTTTGTACTCAGAACACTCCTGAATATTAGCTACCATCAGAAATGTGCATTTATCAAAAACTTGCGGTGGAATTTTAATCACCGTGATTATTAATCAATTCTGATGTGTCCTCAGAGGGGACATCCGAGTGCAAAGGGTTAAAACATATCTAAAAAGAATTATAACTAAAATTTTTAGTTATAAATTTATATTTTTTACTTTAGTATCTCCATGTTTGCTCTAATTTTTAATTTTAATGTTCTTTGAGAATTTTCTAACTTAAAAAGTATTCAGCGATGAGAAAAGTTTGGAAAACACTGGTCTAACTCTTCTCGAACGCATTAAACTAACTTCATCTATCAACTATCATTTAATCAATATTCTAAAAGAGAAAAAGTCAAGACAGAATCCTAACTTCATCCCATTTAGGGATGAAAAGAAATGGCGAGACACAGTTTTCGAGGCGTCATTTGTCTCAACCCTCTTTTTTTCACAGAGCAATGTCGAATATGCGAATAAACATTAAACTAACTTAATCTACAATTATTTAATAAATATAAGTCCAGAACCATAATTCCAGAATCCCAACGCCAATTTAGGGATGAAAAGAAATGGCGAGGCACAGTTTTCGTGGCGTCGTTTGTCTCAACCCCCTTCTTTTCCACAGAGCAATGTCGAATATGCGAATACACACTAAACTATCTTGATCTACAATTATTTAATAAATATAAGTGAAGAAACATAATTCCAGAATCCCAACGCCAATTTAGGGATGAAAAGAAATGGCGAGGCACAGTTTTCGTGGCGTCGTTTGACTCAACCCCTTTCTTTCCACAGAGCAACGTCGAATATGCGAATACACACTAAACTATCTTGATCTACAATTATTTAATAAATATTCTAAAAGAAAAGAAGTCAAGAAACATGATTCCAGAATCCCAACGCCAGTTTAGGGATGAAAAGACATCGCGAGGCGCAGTTTTCGAGGTGTCGTTTGTCCCAACCCCTTTTTTTCCACAGAGGGACATCGAATATGCGAATACACATTAAACTAACTCGATCTACAATTATTTAATAAATATTCTAAACGAAAAGAAGTCAAGACAGAATCCCAATACCAATTTAGGGATGAAAAGAAATGGCGAGGCACAGTTTTCGTGGCGTCGTTTGTCTCAATCACGTTTTTCCCACAGAGTCGACGTCGAACATGCGAACAGCTCGCGTGCGAGTAGCTCGCGTGTCCCATAATTCACGTCACGTGACCGGCGTGTCGCCTTAAGTAGAACTGACAGACCTAATGGCCACTGGGCCGTCCATTACCCACTTGTGTGACGTACGAAATGATAACACCGCTATCTGCCGCAAAGATTGGCACAATTTGCTGGCCACACGCGTGCATTTCCGCTTCGCGTTAACTGCAGCCACTTCGAAGGACAGTGCTTTCCTTACGTAACCCATCTGCTGATAGAAACCTGGTTCGACGAATCTGTCGGACACGTCGCGACCAAACGTCCCAACGATTTATCGGGATTACAATCGACAAAGCACTCGACTCGCCATTCGAAACGCAACGATACACGATAATCGACGAAACAACGAATTTATCATTTAAAAATCCCACAATTCATAAAACAGTTTGACTAAAAATATCGCAGCCCCTCAGCTGTTGAAATTCACAATGGAGGAAGAAAGAAATTTATCGAGGCTAATTAACATCGTATTAAAAAAGAAGCAACGTCTTCCTTCTAACGAAATTTCGTCTCGATTGATAAACTCCGCTCGCTAATTGGATCAAACAAAACGAATTAATTAACTCCGCTCGCTATCGATTTTCGACTTTGGCTAATTATTAAACGAACCGTGGGGTGAATCGAGCGATGAATTTTGTATGGCTTTCTGGCGTCGCGGTTGGGGAATTACATTATTACGAGGGAACGTCTCTCGTTTCGATCGCGAAACGCGTTTTTATTAATTAAACAGGCTCGTTTTCGAAGCGTCTGCGAGCTTTATCGCTCGAGCCAACTTTCTCTGGGGTCGTTGGTACAGCCCTGGGATGATTGAGACCTGCGCAGTCAGCGGGTACCCAGCATCGTCGACGAAAATTCACGCGGAATTTTTATGGAAGTTTGCGGACCAATTACCGCGATGTCATTGGAAATTGAATTCTGCATCTGTGCCTCGTAAACCAGCGTGCTCCCAGCTATCTGGTATCGCTCAGCGCGCCATAACGGTGGCAAACAGCTAAAACTGATCCGTAACGCGACGTTCATTGTCACACGCGACCATCGTTTACACGGAAATCGATCACACGGGGATCAAAAATGTGAACGCGACGCGACTGTTTGAGATCCAAGACAAATATTCCCTTTTCGAAGTGCAGGCAAATACGGGGGAGATGTCGAGGGGGAATTTTATTTGATTTTTTGGCCTGGCCATAAATATTTCGCGACAAATAAATCGGTTCGAAAAATTAACGAACGCGCGCGACAATAAAAAAGCTGCGTCGAGCTTTAATAGGGCGCGTGTTTCCACGATATCGCTTATTCAACATTCCCTTCCACCCCCACGCATTTCGCTCTCGTCACCACTTTAACCGCCATTATCTTTACGATTCCTGTTATGCCCTCCATTTACATTTTTTCTCTCCCTCGCGCTTCCCACGCATTTGCATGCCTCTCTATCCGACCAAACCCCCCCCCTTTGTGAACCGCCCTTATCGCGTTGTTCCGCGTCCTCATCGTCCGTCCATCATCGTAATCACCGTCAGGTGTCAGGATGGTTAATCTGAGCCCATTGGCTTCGTTTTCTTCCCTCGTAACGCTGTTTATGGCCTCCGTTCGGATATTTCCGGCTCGCGAGTGCTCGCTCTTCAACGTCAACAACGCTCTCGAATCGATGCAACTCGACGAGGACGATGCGATCCCTCGAGGCTTATTTTCGTCGATCTCGAATATCGAATCGCGTGCTTAATTCCCAAAGAATTACCAAAGAATTCCCAAATTCGCGTGCTTGGTTACCAAAATTGCGAAGAAAAGTGATTAGAAACTTGGAATCCTCTTCGAAGCTTGGAAAATTCTTGATGAGAAAGGAAACATCGCTGTCCAGCGTCTCGTTTCTTGCAAATACATTTCGCGAGGGTGCAATGAACGCGCCATTTTGTTAGAAGCAGACGTTTGACTCGCGCGAGGCGAAAATGGCGCGGACAGGACTTATTTTCGTTGATTTCGTCTTGATTTCAGTGAACGCAGAATCGTGCGCTTAATTTGTTACCAAAATTGCGAAGAAAACTGACCAAAATCCTTAGAATCCTCTTCGAAGGTTGGAAAATTCTTGATGAGAAAGGAAATATCGCTATCCAGCGACTCTTTTCTTGCAGACTCGTCGAGTGAGTCGGAAATGGCGCGGACAGGAATTATTTTCGTTGCTTTCGTCTTGATTTCAGCGAATGTCGAATCGTGTGAAGGTGAATCCTCTTCAAAGCTTGGAAAATTCTCGATAAAAAAGGAAGCATCGCTGTCCAGCGTCTCCTTTCTTGCAGACACATCGCACGAGGCGAAAATGGCGCGGATGGGACTTATTTTCGTTGATTTCGTCTCGATTTCAGCGAACGCAGAATCGTGCGCTTAATTCGTTACCAAAATTGCGAAGAAAAGTGACCAAAGTCCTTAGAATCCTCTTCGAAGGTTGGAAAATTCTTGACGAGAAAAGAAACATCGCTGTCCAGCGTTTCGTTTCTTCCAGACACATCGCACGAAGCGAAAATGGCGCGGACAGGACTTATTTTCGTCGATTTCGTCTTGATTTCAGCGAATGTCGACTCGTGTGAATGTGTATCCTCTTCGAAGCTTGGAAAATTCTCGACAAAAAAGGAAGCATCGCTGCCCAGCGTCTCGTTTCTTGCAAATACATCGCACGAGGGTGCAATGAACGCGCCATCTTGCTAGCAGCAGACGTTTGTCTCGCGCGAGGCGGAAATGGCGCGAACAGGACAGGGCGTCGTGTGCCTCGTCGACGTCTCGCGACGTCGCGTCTCTCGAGAAACCACCCATTCTCAAATTAAACGCAGAAATCCACGCGGAACGATTCTTTAAACAAACAACGCTAGATGCGCCGCTGAAAAGGGCAGCAGAGACCGCCATGCTGCGTGTACGTGTGACTGGCCTGCGTGGTGGGAGTGCGGGTGACCTAATTTTTGCGAAACAGGAGGCCTGCTGGTAGGGTGCTGGCCACCACCGATGTCGACGACACTATCGCACGCGTTAATCGCGTAATAAAGTTGCACGAATGAATTCGAAGCTGTCCTCGAGAGTTGTGACCACCAGAAATTCCTCAGATTACTTCCGTTTCCCCAAGTGCTAGAAAGTAGATAGGGACAGAATTTTGGGGAGGAAGCACGAGTCTGCTACCTCTTTAAGGCATACGCAGCTTAAGGCATACGCAGCTTCCCCAGCTTCCTCTGAAAATCGCGAAAAGTCGCAATAATCTTGCTTATTGTCCAGATATCGTCTGCATCGCGAACAGAGTAGACAGAATATTGGGGAGGGAGCTCGAGTCTGCTACCTCTTTAAGGCATACGCAGCTTAAGGCATACGCAGCTTCCCTATCTTCCTCTGAAAGTCGCGAAAAGTCGCAATAATCTCGCTTATCGTCCAGATATCGGCTGCATCGCGAACAGAATAGACAGAATATTGGGGAGGGAGCACGAGTCTGCTACCTCTTTAAGGCATACGCAGCTTAAGGCATACGCAGCTTCCCCAGCTTCCTCTGAAAATCGCGAAAAGTCGTAATAATCTTGCTTATCGTCCAGATATCGGCTGCATCGCGAACAGAATAGACAGAATATTGGGGAGGGAGCTCGAGTCTGCTACCTATTTAAGGCATACGCAGCTTAAGGCATACGCAGCTTCCCTATCTTCCTCTGAAAGTCGCCAAAATTCGCCATAATCTCGCTTATCGTCCAGATATCGGCTGCATCGCAAACAGAATAGACAGAATATTGGGGAGGAAGCACGAGTCTGCTACTTCTTTAAGGCATACGCAGCTTCCCCAGCTTCCTCAGAAAATCGCCAAAATTCGCCATAATCTCGCTTATCGTCCAGATATCGGCTGCATCGCGAACAGAATAGACAGAATATTGGGTAGGGAGCACGAGTCTGCTACTTCTTTAAGGCATACGCAGCTTCCCCAGCTTCCTCAGAAAATCGCCAAAATTCGCCATAATCTCGCTTATCGTCCAGATATCGGCCGCATCGCGAACAGAATAAACCGCGAACCACCAATAGGGATCAATTATCGTCAGTCGACGATAATTTGACGGCGAAACGGACGGCAGGTTCAACAAACGTGTCGATCAATCGGCGAACGCGAGGCCGTGGCCGCGCGTCATCAACAGGCAATAAGAAAATAAAGCGCGGCGGACGGCGGCGTCGCGGTGCCCTCCGGTTTTCCGGACGATGCTACGTTACTGTGCCACGGCGACGCTACACGGAGGATCGTTCCGTCAGTCGGGTCTCGGCCGCCGTCAACGTCAATACGACGGCGCACGAGCTCATCGTCTCGGCTCGGAAGCACCGAGCCTCCTCGCGGTACGGAAACCACTCTGCAGCCCACCCTGTCGTCCTCGTCGTTCCATCCACCGTCGAGGAAATCCCCATTGCAACTGCCATCCCGCGTTGTCGCGTTCTGAGTCCCTTCGTGGCACCCTCCGCTGTCCGTCTCAGCAATTGGTCGTGGGTGTCGTCGAGAATCTGCGTGTCTGTGTGTCTGTGCCGGGTCCTGGGGCCAGTTTCCGGTCTGGCCAGGTGCTCTGCGTCAGGACAAGCCTGGTTTAGTGCCCGTGCGAGCCTTCTGCGTGCGAAGCGGGGTGAAAGGACGCGACAGGCCGTTCGATAGGGCTCAGGTAGCCTCTCCTGGAACGGGAAAATGCGAGGGAATGCGGACGCGGCGGTGATCTCCGCCACTGCGATGCTGCATCCGTCGCTGGGGAGAGTTTCAGCCGGGTTTCCATCGTGGACCGCAGTCTGGACTGGTTTTCCGTGCTTTCGATGAGTCTGGTAGTGATTTACTCTTGGCCTTACGTCGCGTTTATTGTTTATCGTTTATTGTGGGTTTACGGTTTGGTGTGAATGCTGGGCTCGTGGGTTTTGGGTTCCTGGATCGAAGGGTTGTAGCTGTTTCGCTGGGATTTTGTGCGAATGGTGTTCGCTGGCTGCTTCCCGCTTTCAGTAGAGAATGGTTTTTTTCGATGCTAGCAACGTAGACACTTGGTGGTCTTTGTGCACGTGGCGACTGCTTCGTTCCCACGTTCCTGTTTCATTTTGCAGCGAGTTTATTTTCAGGGAACACTAGGAGATAAGCTCTTCGTTCCATGAATATCGATGTTCGTGTCCACGCGAGCACAGTTTCAATTCACGCGTGAATCAGTTCAGGGTTTAGTTGCGCGAGCTATTGGTGTTCATCGAATTCGATTTCTCATCGCTTCACGACTGCCAACCGCAACTCCGCGCATCGTCCATCGCGAAACCAAGCTAGAATCATCGTTTACACTAATTAGCCGCGATTTTCCTCGAGCCTGCCCCCAAAGCAACCCCCGTTTCATCATTCTAATCCCACGCAGCGCAAAAGGACCCGCTTTCAGACACACAAACACTCGTGGCACCCTCGATAATCGCGCGCCATCCACTCCGCGCCCCTTTCGATGCCCTCGAACCGACCTCGATCCCAAATCTCCGACCCTCTCAGTGCGCGATCGTTACGGAAGTGCGCGTGGTGCATCAGTGTGGCATTTCTGTGACCAGATGCAGTGGCCAGGCCCTGTGGGACTACGCGCTCTCGCGTCCTGGTGAACCAGCCTGGAAAAAAACGGAGGCAGACCTCTGGCAGCCAGTAAGCCGTCAGAAAATCGAAGGATCCGCGATCTCAGCGGGGGTTGCGCGGCCGTGTGACCTGCAACCTGTTGTCCACGTTGCCCACGGCCGCCAACTTTCCCATGCGAGCGTGGCTGTGCGTGACGCGAGCCATCGTCGAGCGATCTTGCAAGTGATTTTCGTATCAGAGGGTTATTCCTCGATCGCGAGGGCTGTCGAGCAACCTCGCCAGTGATTTTTGCGTTTCAGAGGGTGGTTCCTCGATCGCGAGGGCTGTCGAGCGATCTCAGCACTGATTTTTGCGTTTCAGAGGGTGGTTCCTCGATCTCGTCAGTGATTTTTGCGTTTCAGAGGGTGGTTCCTCGATCTCGTCAGTGATTTTTGCGTTTCAGAGGGTTGTTCCTCGATCTCGAGGGCTGTCGAGCGATCTCGCCAGTGATTTTTGCGTTTCAGAGGGTGGTTCCTCGATCGCGAGGGCTGTCGAGCGATCTCGCCAGTGATTTTTGCGTTTCAGAGGGCGGTTCCTCGATCGCGAGGGCTGTCGAGCGACCTCAGCAGTGATTTTTGCGTTTCAAAGGGTGGTTCCTCGATCGCGAGGGCTGTCGAACGATCTCGCCAGTGATTTTTGCGTTTCAGAGGGTGGTTCCTCGATCCTGAGGACAGTCGAGCGATCTCAGCAGTGATTTTCGCGTTTCAGAGGGTGGTTCCTCGATCCTGAGGGCAGTCGAGCGATCTCAGCAGTGATTTTTGCGTTTCAAAGGGTGGTTCCTCGATCGCGAGGGCTGTCGAGAGATCTCAGCAGTGATTTTTGCGTTTCAAAGGGTGGTTCCTTGATTCTGAGGGCAGTCGAGCGATCTCAGCAGTGATTTTCGCGTTTCAGAGGGTGGTTCCTCGATCGCAAGGGCTGTCGAGGGTCTGGGAACTGGGTGTGCCAAGCAGCGTGTTGGTACTTGTTGACAAAGGACGTTGTTGGCTCGTACTGGTCGCGATATCGGTTTGGGGGTGGTATGGCATTTTTTTTATCCCTGATGTAATCGTGGTCAGGGTGAAGAAACTCAAAGCAACAGTTTAGCTAAATTTTACTTTCTCTCGTCTTCGTAGACCAATATTACACTGTCTTTTTGTTTCTTAGTCGCGCGATACGTACACCAATGCAGTTTTTAAAGGGTTTGCTTGCTTCTGGAAGGGAAAAAATCGCGATTGGACATTTGCGACAGCGTTATCGACGATTTTTTGGCAATTCGAAGTATTCAAAGGGATTCTTAGAAAGTTTGAGAGCTACTTTTTCGAGGTTCGAGAAAGTTATTCGATTTTCGTCTATTTGGACCGCGATGATGGAACGTCATCGTAGTCAATGTTTGGAATTGGGCGACTTAAAGTTACCATCAGTTCGCTGACGCAGTGAAATAAAAGCGCGCCTAGTCAGTCGAATCCCAGGGGTGCCAGAAGTTTCTAGTCGGACTCAAAGTCGCAGGAACTGTGTCGCGGAACTTTTCGCGAGCTGGATAACGCATTGTAAAATTTAATCACGAGTTCACCGACTGAAACAGCCGTCCTGCGACTTTTTTGGTACTCTTTGGATAAGTGATTTATTAGCTTCTGTAACTGGAGAAGGAAATTCGAATCTTTTTTCTTGGAAGTTTTAGAGAAATTCGAGTTACTGTTTCAGACATTACAATTTTTTCTTGAAAGATTCAGAGAAATTCAAGTTATTGTTCTGGAAATCTTAATTTTTTTCTAAAAGATTGAGAGGAATTCAAATTATTATTTTAGAAATTTGTACTTTTTCTTAAAAAATTGAGAGAAATTCAAGTTATTGTTTTAGAAATCTTAATTTTTTTCTAAAAAATTGAGAGGAATTCAGATTATTATTTTAGAAATTTGTACTTTTTCTTAAAAGATTGAGAGAAATTCAAGTTATTGCTTTGGAAACCTTAATTATTTTCTAAAAGATTCAGACAAATTCAAATCATTGTTCTAGAAATTTCAATTTTTCCTCGAAAGTTTGAGAGAAATTCAAGTTATTGTTTTAGAAATCTTAATTATTTTCTAAAAGATTCAGACAAATTCAAATCATTGTTCTAGAAATTTCAATTTTTCCTCGAAAGTTTGAGAGAAATTCAAATTATTGTTTTAGGAATTTTAATTATTTTCTAAAAGATTCAGAGAAATTCAAATCATTGTTCTAGAAATTTCAATTTTTGCTCGAAAGTTTGAGAGAAATTCAAATTATTGTTTTAGAAATCTGAATTATTTTCTAAAAGATTCAGAGAAATTCAAATCATTGTTCTAGAAATTTCAATTTTTCCTCGAAAGTTTGAGAGAAATTCGAGTTATTGTTTTAGAAATCTCAATTTTTTTCTAAAAGATAGAGAAGGAATTCAAGTTACTATTTTAGAAATTTCAATTCGCACCCTTTCTGTAAAGTCAGCGCACCGCGTTTCAAGTTGACCAAAATAACGCGAGCACGTTCACCGAATAACACACTCGAACCGCTAAAAATTGGCCACTGAGAGTGTTGCACGAGGCGGAGAGTCGTCGATGAGCGAATTAAACAATGCTCACTGACTCGTGGCACCATCGTCGAAGCACTCTTTCAGTGAAACGTCGGCCAAGAGAGCGGCACAAAGACGGAAGCTCGACAATGCTCCTTTCCGCGAGCGTTCTGCCAGCCCTCGAAGCAACAACAATCCGCTTGCTCGCGTTCGAGCGAGCATTATCGGAAACAATCGCTGCGAGAAGTTTTGATTCGCTCGAATCGCGTCACGCACAGCGCGATCCTGCAAAGAAACGACGAGCAGAAGGGAGAACGAGACGAGTTGCCTTTAATTCGCTTCTTTTTGCCTCGACGAACTTCGAACGGACCTCGATCGAGCCCTGGCAATCCGTATGGCCGTGTCTCGCGGTTCTTTCTGAAGAAAAACTCGCCAGGAAAGCGCGACAGTCGAGACAAACGAAATCTGACGGGATTATTTCAGCATTCGTGCTGCGAACTTCGAACAGAAGTGGAGTAGAAGTGTCTATGGTCGGACGAAAGAAACGAAAGTTCCTCTCGTCGTAGCGATCGACGTCGCGAGGTGCCATTTTTTGCCAGCGCGTTACGTTCTCGCAAAATTCTTGGTCTAAAAAAAATTCGATAAATTAAAAAGAGGAGAGAGAGGACAAGGGAACCGAAAAAAGAGCGTGGAAAAATCGTAGAGGATTTATCGCGCTGTTCGACCATAAATCATTTATGGCCGAACGAACGAGAAGTCCGTTCAGCTCGATGGAAAAGGCTGAGCCGGAAGTCAGCCGCTTTCGTCAGCTTCCGTTCAGCCTCGTCGCTGTTCGAGCTTCCTGCTCGATTCACTAGCGAGCGGTGTCGTGAGATTTATTCAAAGATGGACGAAAAACAGGGAAGAGGAAGACGCAGACGCGTGACGACGCGGTTTATTCGAAAGTAATTCGATTAGATCGTTCGATGGGTCGCGAAACATAGTTCGAGTGGAGGAATCGTTGGAAAATTCTCGTTTCTCACGGTTCGATCGTAAACAAAAGGTTCATCGTTCTGAGGGACGAGCCTGTTTTTGGCGCAGCTTCCGATACGTGACTTTATTATCGCGCGCGCGCGCTTTCGTCGTCAATTACGAGGGGTTCGATGATTGTGCCCGCGAGCAGTCATCGATTGTCAACGCAGACCCTCGGGCATCTGTCAATTAATTACACCGGATGGTCAACAGTGCGTCGCGAAATAAAATTATCCGTGCCTCTCGAAGGAGGCTCTCAATGAACCCTTAATTGGTACTCGTTCCTTAGTCGTCGAGCGATTTTTCGAAGCGCTAAAGAAGAAGGCAGGATACAATTTGCAATCGAAAGTGCGAGAAAAAAGGAGGACGATAATTATTTCGTCACATTTGTGAAAGAAAGTGGAACACTTCTCGTTTGTTTAATTTATGGAGAACAGTCGACTAAATTGAAAAAAACATTGCGCGCTTAACCCTTTTTGCGCTGAAGAAGCGATTTGATGTGGCTATTCGACTTTCTCATCAACAAATTTTAAGTTTCGAAGTCTTAAAGATGGATTTTGGATCTTGTTACATTTGTGAAAGAAAGTGGGACACTTCTCGTTTGTTTAATTTATCGAGAATTGAAAAAAAACATTGCGCGTTTAACCCTTTGCGTTGAAGAAACGATTTGATGTGGCAATTCGACTTTTTTATCGACAAATTTTAAGTTTCGAAGTCCTAAAATTGGATTTCAGAGGCGAAATTAGCACGAGCGAAGACGAATTTGATTTTGAATCGTTGAAATCGATCGAATTTATAAAAAATTTAGCAATAGAGATACTGAAACAGTATTAAATCTAAAAAATCATAAAATTAGGGTAATAGACATAGCATGATGCCTCACAAGACTCTAATCATTAAAAATAGACACTTTGCGATGAATCTAGCGAAATACCACTGAAAACAAAATTCATACTCAGCGAAATAAAAATAAAATATTACATTTTTCTAAGTTAAGAAAGTCCCTAAGTTTTCTAAGTTGTATATAAAATTATTTTATGCCACATATGCGATCGAATATCCCATCAAAAAGGTCTTCAAACGCAGAGGGTTAATCGCGAATTGTTTACAAATCGAGCAGCCACGAAGTCGTAATTAAGCAAACCTAAATAATACCCATTTTTCGTCGCTTATTTCACGTTTGTGAATGCAACAAGAAAGGGGTTGCAACAAATACCATTCGTTCGAGAGTGAACCAGCACGTAACGCGAATTAAACCATTTCCACGGTGGATTAAGACTGATGGGTCAGCCTTAGCCGAGGGATTTATCTTTCTGCTCGAGTCTGACCATACGCGCGCCTTTTCCACTTGTTCCGACTAATATCGTTTTGCTTCGCGAGGATATCTCTTTTTCTCTCGAATCTTTTTCCACGTCGAGTGCCAGTCACCTAAATTAATGAATCCTCGATTCGTTTGGGGTTTTTAAAATTCTTAGTAAAATTTCTTAGTAATCGATTAATCGAGAAGCTCTTCGTCCAGCCTGATTCGAGAGAGAGAGAGTGAGTGGAATTAATATTAGCCGTAGAATGGCTGACACGAATAGCCAGCGGACTGGTATACAAATGAATTAATTATACGAGCATGGTTAATGGCTCGAAACGGACCCCTCGAAGACGTGGCTCGAGGATGAACGTTTCGCTCGTAATTATCGCCTCGTTAATTCGGACCTTGGCATTGACCAATGGTCGCGACCCGCGAGCCGAACTCTGACCCGCGACTACGTCCAATTTCCGTCGCGTTCGAGGCAATCGTTCGATCCACAGGTGACGAGATCAACTCTGATTGTTTAAACTTCGCTTCGCGGCTGTTTGCGGGTCGATGAAATTTCGTAGCGCAAAAATTGAATCGCAGCCGCTGCGGAAAAAGCGTGAACACGGAATTGGAGATACTCGACGCAAATTGCAACGCGATAAACGCATTCGCGACGCCGCAAAATGGAATTCGTCTCGTCGATTAATTATCGCGACGCAACGCGGCGCGGAAAAAACGCGATGGAGAAGTCGCTGGTCGACTGCCAGCGATCTTGTTTGCCGTTATCAGCGTTTAACGCGGTTATCGATACTCGAGAACAAGATTGGCGCCCAGGATCGATCGACGCTCGCCACGGTCGAGTGGCGACGCGCGCTTTCGTTTAAAGAGAAATTAATCAGCAGTCTATCGGGCTGGCGGATTATTGGCTGCGAGGAGGGTCGAAGAAAGTGTCGCTTAATGACGTAACCTAATTTCCTGTTTATTCGATACGTGGAAGCCTTTAATCGGATTCTCAGGGAAATGGAATTCCCTGGAGGAACCCCGGGACTTTGGTGGCTCTCGCGAGGAATCGACTCGTTTCCCAGCGTCGCGGAAAATCAAATGCACCGACGGACTTTATTTTCCCGCGTTTTTTCACCGTTTCGTCCGCGATTCGACGATAATTCCGGCGGAAAACGCGGGGAATGGAAACCGTCGGGCGCACAGAGGTGATTTTTAATCTCTAAAACAGTCGCTGAGACCGTTTCCAAGTTTAATTTTGCAATTTGCGGCTGTGCGAAATTGTCGCGTTTTATAAATACCCTGTTGTTGGCTGTTTTGAAATTTAAATCCCCGCGACGAGGCAAATATTTTCAGCGTTCCGCGAGGTTATCGATGCGAATTTAATTCTGAATTCTGTTTAACTCTTATCGCGGTTTTTCATTCGCGATTCGTAAACGATCGAGGCATTTTCGTTGCTCGAATCAACCCTTTGCGCTCGAGAGGCGATTCTCAGCCGCCATTGCGTTTCACACTGGCAATTCGTACAATTTCTCTTCAAACCTTAAGTTTCGAAGCTCTAGAAAAATGAATTTGGAAGATGAAATTGATTTTTGCCAAGAAATTGGCGATAGAAAAAAATGATACGCGATCTTGTCGACTGCAAAGGGTTGCTTCGACTTAATTGCCTCCGACAAATGGGATAATTAGTGGGGCCTTTTAAATCACGTCAATTATTGCCCTCGCGATTCTAAAAAGCCATTACTTTTCTCTCGATTCCGCTGGATTTTCTCGTTCGTTAAACTCATAGCGTTCTCCCGCTTTTAAACAAACGCGAAGACAAGCGGATCCGCGCTTGAAAATTCTTTCGTTCGACGTTATTCCACTTGAAGGCGAACGTTCACGGTTGGCGAGTGCTCTTCAAGTTTTTCAATGAAATTTCGTGTTTCTCGACAAAATTTCTCGATTCTTGAGGGTCCTTCACCCCTCGTGGATCCAATTTCCTGGCTCGTCTCTCGATGTTTATTTTTTTTTCTCTCTCTCTCTCTCTCTCTCCGACAAAATTGAAGAATTTCCACTGGGTGGCGAGGGTGGTTCAGGGCTGCGCCGGGTGATAGAGAAACCGCAGCCAATCACGATCTAAAAAGAGCTCTCCTGGCAATTTGCTGGCTAATGGTTAATAGAAACCAGCGTAGATTGCGAGAAAATTAAAAAATTTCAGCCACGACTCGGCTGATTGCCTCGGTTCGTCGGCTCGTTTACGATATTTTTTAGCCACGGTTACAGCGATGGCGCTCGTCGCCTTGTTTTTCGCGAGGAAATTGTGAAATTGATTCTCTATTTTCGTAGTCGAATCGATGGCTAATAAAATTCTCGTTGAAAATGAGAACGTTCAACATTATCGAACGTAACGCGATGCAACGACTCGTTTCGAAAATCATTTCTGCTAATGGAACAATGTTTCGTCGATTGCGCGAGACAAAAGGAGCATATTACACAGATGCATTTTGAAAATTATTCGAGCGTACAAAACGCGGTAGTCTCGTTTAAAGCAATGGAATTATCGTAACAGGGAAAATGAATTCGCGAGATCATTTCGAACACGCGTATCGAGCAGAGTAATTGCACCTCGATGGATGCAGCGATGGAACGTGGAAAGTGCTTTCAAAAGAAAAAGTAAACAAATCGTTGGAAAATGATATTCATTCGAGCTGATTCGTCGGCACTTCCGCGTAATATTCGATGCTCTTTCGAGCAGGAAATCGAGCCGTTCCGTCCGTGAATTCGACATTAGCCGGCGAGAAATCGATCTACGAGAAGCCACTTACCACGTTCGAGTGGATTTTCTCTAAGAAGTTTCCCAGGAAATTGAAAATCTCGCTTGCGCGCAGTTCAAAATGTTACAAGACCATGCTTGCCTGTGAAGCTCGCAATTCTCGAACAGATTGGTGTCAACGATGTCTAAAATGAGATCAAATTCGAGTCTCTTTTTATCCAGAGTTCATCTAGAATTGAAAACCAAAAATGTCTCGATCGATGGAAAATATATGAAAAAAGAGAAAAATTGTAAAAACGTCCGTCATTTGTTGCAACTCGTCTCCTATTCTCTCTCTCTCTCTTTCATCACTCCCATTTACCAGCTGACAGATCGAATCTTCCATAGAACGGATGCATTCGCGTCGTTAGCGACGAGAGCTGCGCGCCCTTTCACCGTCGACAATCAGAACTGTGTTCCTCCACACGAGAACACGACGGAGATCCTCCTCGACCAAGTCCAGGTCACCATCAATCCGCACCAATCGTCGCTTTTTACGCACGTTTTCTACACAATCCTGTGCCAAACCAGTCGAACTCTCTGCATCTGAGGGATCTGCCCAAGAAACTGGCTGACAGACACTCTCGCCCCCCAATTTTGGCTACCAAAGGGTTCTAAACAGAGTTCCAGCGAGATTCAAGAGACAACCAGTCCGAAAAAACTGAGTCGCCAAGCGAAGAAACGTCAGACCAACAGCCAGGCTTCTTCGACCACTCTGCTAGAGTGGCCAGCGAGAGGTTCGATCAAGAGGATCGTTCTGGGTGTCGATATTAAAGAAGCATGTCGCGCTCGATCGCTCCAGCTGGCTCTGGCTCCCCTGTTCCAGCTGTTTCGCGTTTTCTACTCGAGACGAGAAGACAATCGTACGCGTGAGCAGTGCTCGAGGTGTGTTCGGTGCGTGGCGACGGGTCGAGGGCCTCCACGGGTCCTGATGGTGGTTGTGAAACTGGGGAACGAGACAGAGGCGGACTGGTCTCCGTTTCGTGGCGCGTGTTTCTAAAAAGTAGCGTTAAACGGGTTTCGTAGACGACTCGGTGTGAAATCGGTGTCCCAGTCGAGGCGCGAGACGTTCGAAGGGTTCGCGGAAGCGGAAGGCGGTAGAGTAGTCGGTATTTTCGCGTGCGAGTCGAAGCAGAGTCGTCCCGCGTGGTGTTCGAGTTCCTCTGTGGCTGATGTTCCTGCACGAAGTTCGATATACGTCCTGGAATCGGCCCTGAGGACGACGCGTTCGTCGATGCTCGCGTTGGTCTACTAAAGGTGCGCGAGCAAGCTTCGAGGAGTCTTCGAAACCAGCATCCTCATCAGAATCTCAAGCGGAACCATTGAAATTTTTTACGTGACTAGCGATCAAAGGCCTACGGATCAATCTTCACCTTCGCAGCTTCATCACTTCAAATTCTTCGCCTTAATCGTTTGATAAAAACCGACGTACCGCGTAGAGGAGCCCCCTCGAAGAGGTTATTTAAGGGGATCCCTGTTATTTCGTACCAGAGGGGAACGGGAGCTCGAGAACAGCCACCAAGAGGATCCTCAAGGAGTATCGAGGCAGTAACCGCGTTGGATCCTTCCAGCGTGCTTGAATCACTCGCGGGGACTCTCACGCCTTATCAGCCCTAATCTGGCGCTACGAAAGCTTCCCGAGATCGCTCCAGACTCTTCATCTGGAGGGAAATCGGTTGGGTTTCTAGAACTGTCACCTGGAGGGTGCCCAAGGAAGCATCAGAAAGAGCCTAAACCGTCGATCTTCCAAAGAATCGAAGGACACCTCGTCTAGATCGACTCTTCTAAACACCACTAAATACAGGATCTTTTTACGTCCAATAACTCTGGCAGACCTAAGAAATCGACATTGGATCACCTGCACCGAGCCTGGTCTCAGGTAACGATCGAAGAATCGCGATCGAACGCGCTCTGACCACCGTCAGACCTTCAATTCCTCGTGCCAGGTCTCGAAAAGACCTAGCCTAACTCGAATCCGCCTCTGTGGCCCCGGAAACAGGACGAGACTGGCCGCTGCGCCAATTGGGGTGGGTCTGACCGCGGACCAGAGAGGGGCTGAACGATGTAGCCCGTTGTAAACGGGTCGTGTCGCTTCTGGGAACAGTCGAGGTGGTCGAACGGGGACCCAGAAGAGCCTGGTGAAGACGGACCTGGATGTTTTGACGTTGAGTGGCGCTAGGGTGCCGAGGTGGGGGGCGCGTGGTCTTGCTGCCTGCCGTGCGCCAGTGGCGGCGGGGGTGGGGGTGGTGCAGCTGTCTCGGGGGCCACCCCCGAGGCCAAGAAGGGCTCCACCGGCCACAAGTGCCAGCAGCAACAGCAGCCAAGTCAGCAGCAGCTGCTCCAGCAACAGGAGAAGGAGCAACAGCAGCCGAAGAAGGTGTCCGTGGTGAAGGCGAACGAGTTGGCGCCGCTGAGCAACCTCGACGAGGACCTGGACGACCTCGAGGACGAGAAGGGGGCCGAGCAGAGGCCCGAGGAGGAGGACTATTCGAAGGAGGGTGGCGCCCAGCATCGTTTGAGCCCCAGGCTGCACGACATCGAGGAGGAGGACGATGAGGACGGCCGGAACACCAAGGAGAGGTCAGTGAAGGTCGACGCAGGGGTGTCGAAGGCGCGTTTCTTTCATCTCGCGTGCCACTCGCTGTTTCGTTTCGCCTCGATACGGTTCCGAGGAAAATCTAGGGTTCTCCTCAGCGTCGCTCGCGGTAATGGAATTGACTCGATCCGGCTGTTGTTGTTATTAATAAGAGTAATGGAACGCGCACGCGAACTGCTCGACGGAAAGCAAAAGTGGCTCCATAATTTCAGCTATTAATTAAATTTGTCATCTCTAGATATCGCGATTGCTCTGAACGCCTAGGACGCGACGTTATTATCTTCGTAGGAGCGGTCAACCGTCGCCGCCAATCGCACGAGGAAAGTAATTAAACGGAAATTAGAATTAATCGTCGCACCGCGATTCGACGGAACAGGGACCGCAGTACGCCCATCGAACGTGGGAAGAACGAAATTGCAGTCGTTACCGCCGAACGTTTCAGACATCTGTTGCTGCGATAACTGTCTTTAGGTGGACGAACTTTCCCTTTTGGGTCATACGTGTCTGAGAGCTCCTTTCTCAGCGTTCCCTTTCAACTTCCTCTGTTCTCCGCTGACTCGAAGAATGGAAATTCCTCCCTCGCGATCCCTCCTTCGTCCCTCTTTCCGCCTTTCGCATGCCCCACGCGAATCACAACGATCAACTCGCTTTCAGCCGACGTAAACTCGAGCTCTGAACTTTCTACAAATTTTTCTGTCACCCTCATTCACACCAAAAGTCCCATTTCACCCCTTCTCGAACACGGACGATCGAAAGGACAGCTGGAAACGCCAAATGAAAAAGAATTCGCTTGCCAGCGTCGATCGCACGGATTCCCATTATTGGCCAGAGCTCGTAGTCGTTAATTTCTAGACGCGTGTACGACAAATGGACACGCGTAAAGCTTTAACGATCTGTCGTCCCCCGTCGGGCCAATCGAGCCCCGTCGCGACAAAGGCGATTCAATCTGCTCGTAGTCCGTGACCCAATCGGCTTCCGTATCGCTACATAGAGGACTTTACGTAATTTTCGATCAAACCACCGCCCTTCTGGACATCTGGGACCCCGCCATCTCAAAAACCAATTTGCTGACACCTTTTCAGAGACCCACTCGTGGAACAGCGGCACCACCAGATTGGGTTACGCTGTTATTGAAGTCTATGGGGCTGTAGGAGTTGGGGTACTATGTTAGCAAGCCAATTCCAAAGAAATATGACTATCTGATAGTCAGAAAGGGAGCGTAGGAGGTTTGTGTCCTAGAATTTTAGGGGTCCATCGAGGTATTTATTAAAGGATGCAGGTACAGGTCTTAGATAGCTCGATCTTTTGTTTCAAATTAACCTGTTGAAGCATTAACCTGCTGTGTGAAGCGATTGTGGCTCTTCAGAGAGTGTGTGAGAGGGTAGGAAGGAAAAGAGAGGAAAGAACGTTTCATCCTGGGTCTGCTAGAAGACTTATCACTAAGGCTAGCTAGCAAACCTTGCTTTAGACGATGGACTGCAGGTAAAATAGCAATAGTTTAGCGATAAAAGCTAATAGAGGTCTGAAATTCAACAGTATGAAGTGCGTTGCTTCGTGTCGCTGAGTGTGTGAGTGTGAGAGAGAAGGAATAAAGGAAAAGAGAGGGACGAACGTTTCATCCTGGGCCTGCTAGTGGACTCATCACTAAGGCTAGCTAGCAGACCCTGTTTAGACGTTGGTCTGCAGGTAAAATAGCAATAGTTTAGCGATAAAAGCTAATAGAGGTCTGAAATTCAACAATAAGAAGCGCGTTGCTTCGTGTCGTTGAGTGTTTGAGTGCGAGAGAGAAGGAATAAAGGAAAAGAGAGGCAAAAACGTTTCCTCCTGGGTCTGCCAGTGGCCTCATCAGCAAGGTTACCTAACAAACCCTGCCTTAGACGCTAGTATGGTAGGGATAGGTCAGAATTTCTATTATATAAAAATTTTGTAGAAAACGAGTCCTCGCGAGAAACTGTTGAGTGTGTTGTTCCTCCAGTGTCGAGGATCGCCACACTGCAAAGTCTTAAAACCTGGCAAAGAGAGTCTAACAAGGCTTCTTCGAAGAGAAGCGGTATCGAAGATGAAACTGGATCAGTTCGAGGCGTTTACACCCTTGCTTTACGAGTGTCTGCTCAGTCTTGCTCGAAGTAGGCGCTGCGCAGCTCACCCTGGACTGGTTTCCTTCTACCACCCCGCTTCATTTCCTACAAGGTTCCCCTCCCTCTTCTTTCTCCTTGCACTTTGAGGACAATAAAGGGGCTCGCGTGCGGGTACGCCTCGAAAATGATTGGGAAAATGGAACGCGTCGAGTTAGGAGAAGATGGATGCCAGCGATGGCTGCTGGGGGAAGGACGACGGTCGATGGCACTTGCCACCCCTCAATTAAGGGTTACAGCGGCAAATTCCGACGAACGGGGCTCCCTCTCTGTTCCACGCTCGCGACGGAAACCAATTTTTGCCCTTTACGAGCCTCGTTCGACGTTTCGGGGGTCAACTTTCGAGAGATGAAATTCTTTCGAGGATTCCTCGCGTCTCGCGGATATCCAAGCGCCATCCAGTTGCGTGTTCGATGAATTATTTAGCGCTGGGTCTCGAATCTAGCAGAGGAATAAAGGATATCCGAATTTGTAGGCGGTCGATTGTCCCTCTTCGTCTGAGAATATGGTTTTCTTTATGATACCAGTCACTCTTTGATAAGAAAACGCATTTAGTATAGCTGGTTCTCTCGTTCTACCGCCATCTTCTCGCGACGCTATCGTTTGTCGCTCTAAATCATCCGCGAAAGTCATAAGTTTCTGAATCACGAAGCGACTGGAATAGAGTTCTGCGAGAGACTTCATCTGCCAAAAGAAAAAGAGATCCAGAAAGAAAAATGAATGTTAGAGGCTGAGAGGAGGCTCGAGAAGGGAAAAAGGCGGGGGAAGTGGACGAAGTGGCGCGAAATTAAAGGAACGCTCGAGGAAGCCAGATAGAGTCAGAGGGTGCAATCTGTTTTCCGGATATTGCAAATTTTCCCACGAGGTATCTCGTACGACTTGCACGCACCATGGGAGTCCAATTCAGGGGTAAACGTTCCAAGCGTGCATTTCGAAAGGAATCGCGTGCCAGAGATAAAAATACTAACGCTTGTGGTGGCTTACGTTCGATTCTCGGGTCTTGCAAAATTCTCAGACTACTCGAAACCGCGTTCTACACCAGTTTTCTATTCTTCCAGTATCTAAAATTCAATTCTCCCTGTCGTACGATTTTTTAAAATACGGATTCGCGTCGAGATACTCGCGAGAGCTCGACAGGAGCCTCAAATCCCTCTTGCAAAATTCTCAGATTACTAGAAATCGCGTTCTACACCAGTTTTCTATTCTTGCGGTATCTAAAATTCAATTCTCCCTGTCGTACGATTTTTTAAAATACGGATTCGCGTCGAGATACTCGCGAGAGCTCGACAGGAGCCTCAAATCCCTCTTGCAAAATTCTCAGATTACTAAAAATCGCGTTCTACACCAGTTTTCTATTCTTCCAGTATCTAAAATTCAATTCTCCCTGTCGCACGATTTTTTAAAATACGGATTCGCGTCGAGATACTCGCGAGAGCTCGACAGGAGCCTCAAATCCCTCTTGCAAAATTCTCAGATTACTAGAAACCGCGTTCTACACCAGTTTTCTATTCTTCCAGTATCTAAAATTCAATTCTCCCTGTCGTACGATTTTTTAAAATACGGATTCGCGTCGAGATACTCACGAGAGCTCGACAGGAGCCTCAAATCCCTCTTGCAAAATTCTCAGATTACTAGAAATCGCGTTCTACACCAGTTTTCTATTCTTGCGGTACCTAAAATTCAATTCTCCCTGTCGTACGATTTTTTAAAATACGGATTCGCGTCGAGATACTCGCGAGAGCTCGACAGGAGCCTCAAATCCCTCTTGCAAAATTCTCAGATTACTAGAAATCGCGTTCTACACCAGTTTTCTATTCTTCCAGTATCTAAAATTCAATTCTCCCTGTCGTACGATTTTTTAAAATACGGATTCGCGTCGAGATACTCGCGAGAGCTCGACAGGAGCCTCAAATCCCTCTTGCAAAATTCTCAGATTACTAGAAATCGCGTTCTACACCAGTTTTCTATTCTTGCGGTATCTAAAATTCAATTCTCCCTGTCGTACGATTTTTTAAAATACGGATTCGCGTCGAGATGCTCGCGAGAGTTCGACAGGAGCCTCAAATCCCTCAAAGGAAACGACAAGGGACGCAGGATCGTCTCAGGGAAATTCTGAAGGGTTCTATGAATTGTATCGACAGCAATGAATCGAGAAACGATCTTGGTTAGCAGGAAATGCTTCCCTCGATGCTCTCAGACTGTTCCATCGAACATAATTTCGAAATTCCCTGGAACAGTACGTAGCTCGTCTCTGAACGCACTTGATTTGCAAAAACAGTATCGATTGGACGAGGCATGGATGATTCAACGTCAACGTAACACTGGTTTCGATACGATTAACGCGATGGAGGCCTCGATTAACACATCGCAACTGTTCTTCGCGAGAACAACGAGTCACGTGATCCACTTCGAATTATCGTCCATCTTCGACGAAATCATAGTCGAGGCGTGGCAGTTACTTTCCCACGACGTTTTCATCGAACGTCCACGCAATGTACACGCAGACACGCGTGTGCAGGCCCAGCGAGGAAATGGCCTGTTCGATATTGCTTGCTCAGCCCTGATTATGGCGTTTCTCCTACAATCCACATCGCCTTGGCATTAATGATGATCCGGTATCGGTTTTGTGTTAATGGTTATCGACATCAGATATCCAGTAATCCGTATTGGATTAGCGAGACGCTCGTGTACAGGGCTTTTCAAGTCGCGCGAGACGTCTCGTCGCGTGCTCTTCCGCAAGTAGAATGATCGCGATTGGTCAGACGAGGCCAGAAATGTTTCCAGAAGGCGCTTCGAATTTTCGCGTCACCTTGTTCCACTTGAAATTGCGAACTGATCGCGGGTTTACAGCAGCATAACCGTTCTATCCGTTATTATCTCGTGTAATCTCCTCTTCCTCTTGTTGGAAAGAGATAATCCCCACTCCCCAGCGATCTTAAGAATTATTCAAAAGTTTTCATCCCCAGCGTTCCAGTTTCTATTTTTTAAACGTACCACCCGATCGTCTCTCTTTTACCAAGGATCTAAGCAGCGTTTAAAAATTTTAGAACGCGGAACGCGAGGCTTGATCCTCTTTGGCGAAGAAGTAAACCGTGATCCACGACTTTGATCCCTGTTTCAACGCGAACTGGTAAGTTGGAGAACGCGGAGGGCATCCTCGATTCGCGAAACATTCCTCTGCCACTGAAACTCGAAAGCTTTCAGAAGCATTCGAATGAAAAAAATAGAAAAAAAAAGAGCAGCTTCTTTATTCGTCGATCGAGCGCAGCACAGTTTTGCGCGCGCGGTTGTTCGCGTCAGTTTCGAGGTAACGCGATTTTTAATTTCTCTGAGAGAGGCGCTGGACGCGAGAGATTCTTTTTAAAAACCGATATCGCTGGGGCGAGGCTCTGGGATCGATGATAACGCGAGGGTAATCGATCAGCTGGTAAGATAAAAAGCGTGTCCGTTCTACGTCCCTCGCTTTGCCGCTCTCTGAAAGTCGAAAACAAAATATCGGACCTGGGTAAATTCAATAGAGAGGTATTCGCGAGGGGAGGAAAATCCCCAGAGGTAGGCCATTAGCTCAGACTCGCTTGTTTATCGATAAAACGATCGGTCGTAACACCGTAGCGGAGGCGAGCAGAGCCTGACAGCAATTTATATGACACAGAAGCGATACACGATGCGAAAGTTGCGTGATCGAGCACGATCGCGGCGATACTTGCCCATTAATATGCAAACACCCGTCGCTGCGATGGTTTGCCCTCTCTTGGAGACCCGCATGGTCGTCGAGACAGCCCCAGGAGGGACTTGATCGACAGGGGTGACAAATTTCTGGGGCGAAACGCGAACGAAGCTTCTTCGAAATTGATTAATTCCTGTTGGATCATTTGTGACGCTTGCAAAAGCTGCTGGGCGATGTACAGCAATTCGAAAGGATTTTTGTGTTTAACCACAGACGATTCGCACTTACTTCGTTCGAAATTGTGCGTTGGTTTCGTTAGATAATTAGAGAATACTTGAAATTTGGTACTTTAGTTGGTTAGAGTACTGAGAGAATACTTGAGAATGGTTGCTCGTAGTCAGCAACGTAATCATGTGCTCATGGTGTCAGTAATCTGTGACTATAGTGACTTAGAGTAGCTAGAGACTACTCAGAAGTGTATAGCTATAATTTCTCATAGCTAATCTCTTAATTGGGCAATTACTTTCTTCGTTCGTGCATCAGAGAGAATATTTAATAATGGTTGCTTATAGTCACGCATAGTTAGTGGCGTTAGTAATGAGTGACTATAGTGACTTTGAGCATTTAAAGAGTAGTCAGTAATGTATAGCTACGATTTCTCTTAACTATACCACTATTTTCTTCTTTCGTGCTACAAAGAGAATACTTAATAATGGTTTCTTATAGTCACGCATAGTTAGTGGCGTTAGTAATGAGAGACTATAGTGACTTTGAGCATTTAGAGAGTACTCAGTAATGTATAGCTATGATTTCTCTTAACTATACCACTATTTTCTTCTTTCGTGCTACAAAGAGAATACTTAATAATGGTTTCTTATAGTCACGCATAGTTAGTGGCGTTAGCAATGAGTGACTATAGTGACTTTGAGCATTTAGAGAGTACTCAGTAATGTATAGCTACGATTTCTCTTAACTATACCACTATTTTCTTCTTTCGTGCTACAAAGAGAATAATTAACGATAGTTCTTTATAGCCACGCATAGTCAGCAACGAATCATATACTCATGGTGTCAGTAATCAGTGACTATAGTGACTTAGAGCATCCAGAGACTACTCAGCAATGTATAGCTACGATTTCTCTTAACTATACCACTATTTTCTTCAATTACGCTACAAAGAGAATACTTAACAATGGTTGCTATAATTTCTCCTAGCAAACTTTCTAACTATGCCATTACTTTCTTCTTTCGTGCTACAAAGAGAATACTTAACAATGGCTGCTGGTAGCTATAATTTCTCCTAGCAAACATTCTAACTATGCCATTACTTTCTTCTTTCGCGCTACAAAGAGAATACTTAACAATAGTTGCTTATAGTCACGCATAGTCAGCAATGAATCATAATCATAGCGTCAGCAATGAGTAACTATAGTCACTTTGAGCATTTAAAGGGTACTCAGCAATGTATAGCTATAATTTCTCATAGCTAACCTTCTATATTATAAATTTCACAACAATATTTGCTTATAGTCACGCATAGTCAGCAATGGATCATAATCATAGCGTCAGCAATGAGTAACTATAGTTACTTTGAGCATTTAAAGAGTATTCAGCAATGTATAGCTATAATTTCTCATAGCTAACCTCCTATATTATAAATTTCACAACAATATTTGCTTATAGTCACGCATAGTCAGCAATGAATCATAATCATAGCGTCAGCAATGAGCAACTATAGTCACTTTGAGCATTTAAAGAGTATTCAGCAACGTGTAGCTATAATTTCTCATAGCTAATTTCCTATATTATAAATTTTACACTATAAACCGTCTTCTCAAACTTTCTTTCGCTCTAAATTCTTCTTCCTTTCAATTTCAATGGACCAAAAGCACCTTCTCAAACTTTCTTTCGCCCTAAATCCTTCTTCCTTTCAATTTCAATGGACCAAAAGCATCTTCTCAAACTTTCTTTCGCCCTAAATTCTTCTTCCTTTCAATTTCAATGGACCAAACGCACCTTCTCAAACTTTCTTTCGCCCTAAATTCTTCTTCCTTTCAATTTCAATGGACCAAAAGCACCTCCTCAAACTTTCTTTCGCCCTAAATCCTTCTTCCTTTCAATTTCAATGGACCAAAAGCACCTTCTCAAACTTTCTTTCGCCCTAAATCCTTCTTCCTTTCAATTTCAATGGACCAAAAGCACCTTCTCAAACTTTCTTTCGCCCTAAATTCTTCTTCCTTTCAATTTCAATGGACCAAACGCACCTTCTCAAACTTTCTTTCGCCCTAAATTCTTCTTCCTTTCAATTTCAATGGACCAAACGCACCTTCTCAAACTTTCTTTCGCCCTAAATCCTTCTTCCTTTCAATTTCAATGGACCAAACGCACTCAATACTCCGCGATCACTATTTCAATTCGTTTTCATACCATTCTCTATCGCTTACAATAAACCAAGCCAAATCCTAATCCACAATCAGAGCAAGCGTGATTTATATCGAATTGGATTACTCGACAGAGAAACCGCTTCGCCCCGCTCGCAACTCGCGCGCGCTGAAACAAACCTGACTCCTGGCGCCATTGTTCGATCGTTGCGTTCGAAAAATCCGATTATTCGCGACCAAAAAATATCCGACGAGGCCTTTCACCAGTTTACGCTCGCGCAACATCCACAGGACAATGCGTCGCGCGTCCACGCATTGTTCCACGCTTTTCCAACCCCTCGCACACAATTCCTGGGTCAACGCGCAAATTTTTTTTTAACAACTCCACGGAGACGGACAATTTTTCCTCGTTCCACGGCGGTTCCTCCATTTTTTTCGCGTCGATCTTCGACGCCAGCAATCCCTCTCGCGTTGGACTGGTTCGTGGAGGATCTAGGTTGAGCCTCCAATTCGAAGGAAGCCTTATTTTGTTACTTTAACCAGCGTCGTCGGAAATGTCAGCGCGGACGATTAGTTTCGTGACATTTCCCAGGGCTGAGCAGGGTTGGTAATTTATTTATGAGATTAGAACTTCGTCCTTTTCGATATTGCGGCCGCTGAACGATTTACGAGGAAGCGTGATACTGTTCTCCGTCGAATTATGCGAGGGTTGCTCCTCGAGCTTCGACCAGGCTCGTCCCTCTCGCAGCTCGAAAGTCAAGCTTTTTTCCTCGACGAATGGAAACGATATTCGAATCACGAACGAACCGCGCACTCTCCTCGTGGAAATAAAAACGAAAGCGCTCCTCTTTTTTCAGGCAATATGATTTTTTCGCGCGCCACCAGCGCACATCGAATTTTCGCTTTGATGCGAACGCCACCCCCTCGGTTTTTTGTTCCTCGTTTAAACTTTATTCGCGTCGCGCGCGGTTTTTTATTCGACGACAAAAAATTTTTTAATCGCCGCACACCTTTTCTGAACCTTTCTTTTTTTTTCGCACCCCCTCGCTGTCACTCGTTTCCTTCGTCGAGGCGAGTCTCCGTTTTATCCGTCCGCTTCTCGTCTCGCGGCACACGCTTCCTTTCTTCCGTATTTTTTCGAATTGTTTCCTCTCCGCGCGACGAACGAAAAAAAAAAGAAAAAAGGAAAAGGAAAACCGTGTCCCTCGCGTAGGAAGCTTCAGAAACATGTAACGAACGCTTCTCTCCGTGGAGATTCACTTTGAAGCACTGAGACTGCCTTTGAAGGCTCTTATTAAATTCCACCCTTTGCAGGTTCTTACGAGATTGTCGAAAAATTTGCCGCTTCCTTTTTCAAATTTCCTTGGGTCCTTCGTTACGTTCGAAGTGGAACCGCGTCGAAAGGGACTTCGTGGAGGCTATCAGGAAAATGAAGAATTCTACTTGGCATTCTGCTCGTTACGATTGCAACTGGTATTGGGTTAACCCTTTTGAGGGACTTGTTTACGATTGCGCTTCCTCGACAAAGAGTAAACCTGATGTAGACGCTCTTAAATCGGAGCAAATCAATACTAACGTTACGAATTAATGCAGAATTTAATGAGTGACTATAATCAGCGATCGTACGTAGTGAATGTCAATCGTTGGGTGACTATAGTCACTGCTCTAGCGAAAGGGTTGATCTCGAAGGTCCAGGAGCGACTAGAACCGACTCTGACCTCGAAAATTGTTACGAATTTCATAAGTTCAGTCGACTTTTAAGTCTTGGAGCTTCAATTTTGAAGGTCCAGAAGCGACCAGGACCGTCTGACCTCGAAAATTGTTACGAATTTCATAAGTTCAGTCGACTTTTAAGTCTTGGAGCTTCAATTTTGAAGGTCCAGAAGCGACCAGGACCGTCTGACCTCGAAAATTGTTACGAATTTCATAAGTTCAGTCGACTCTTACGTCTTGGAGCTTTAACCCTTTCTCTACGATGGATTTGTTCACGAATGCGCTTCCTAGAAACGAAGCAAACCTAACGTAGACACTTAAATCAGAGCAATATTAACGTTACGAATTAATGCAAAATTTAAAAAGTGACTATAATCAACGATCGTACGTAGTGAATGTCAATTGTTGGGTGACTATAGTCACTGCTCTAGCGAAAGGGTTGATCTCGAAGGTCCAGGAGCGACCAGAACCAAGTCTGACCTCGAAAATTGTTACGAATTCCATAAGTACTGTCGACTTTTACGCTCTGGAGCTTTAACCCTTTGCGGTACTTTGTCGAGTGTGACTCGACATCGCTAAATAAGAAAAACAAGCAAAAATATAAATTACAACAATGTTTTAGAGTTGTTTTAGAGTTTGCAAGTAGCAGTCGAGGAATTGTCTTGCAACTGACAACATTTTCAAGTAAACTTGCAGTAAATTTCAAATAATGTAGATATCAATGCAAAATTTAATGAGTGACTATAATCACCAATCGTATGTAGCGAACGTCAATCGTTGGGTGACTACTACTATCGTAGACGCACTTAAATCAGAGCAATAATAGATATATCCTGCTCTACCAACGTTACGAATTAATGCAAAATTTAATGAGTGACTATAATCACCAATCGTAAGTAGAAAACGTCAATCGTTGGGTGACTATAGTCACCACTCGTAGCTCAAGGGTTAACACATGAAGTACCACTAAGAAAGAAGCCATTTCTAAAAGCACGAGGAACTCGAGGACAAAAATAGCGACTATTCAATTCACTAAAAAGCAATGCAATGTGTCGAGTTTCTTTTGAGAGTAAGCTGCCTTTATTTCGTTTTTCTTACCTCTACGCGTGTAGAAAACACGAGTTATCTCGTGATCCGTAACAGATGAAAACTCGTGAGCTGTTCTTAACGTGTTAAAGATAAAAGTCGAGTCGAGATAGATTTGTGAGAGAATTGACAAAGAATGGAAATAGAATATTCGTTTGAGTAGAAGCTAGCTGTGAATCTTTGATAATCGACTAAACTTGGATCTGCGTACATCCCAACGCCCTAATTAAGCTCTGAATATCTCTCAGATCCTGAATTATGCTCGTTGTCCATTTTCTACGATATTCACTGCACAATTTACAGGTTTTCTAATCCCAGAGACGATCATCATCGAGTTCGCGGACGCATCGCGCACGATTTCAGGTTTCGATCGCGATTCCGTGTAAATAATGGCGTTTATTATTAGCCAGACCCTCCGTGGTGGTTTCCTGCCGCGTTATAAACATGGCGGCTCGGTTAATTTTGAAACGAAACGCGTATAATTAGCGCGCGGTGGCTCGTCGTTCGTCGAAGTGGCTGAAACTGTCGTACGTGCGAGGGCAGGAAATCGAAACTGATGATTCCTCGAGTCCTCAGCGTCGAACGGAAACGTTCGAACGATGGGCCAGGCGCGCAGGGGCCTGGAGCGTCTATTTCCTTCGCGTAGCAGCGCTAATTTCGGGTCGCGTTTGTCTGTCAACTCGTGGAAGTCTAGCCAGCGTGTCGGATCGCGTTAAGAAATTTCTGGGAGTTGAATTATACGTTGACAGTTTGACGAGATACGCGTGGGAATGCTTCGCGCGACGCCAAGTTGTCCTCCTCTGGTGGAAGCTCTTGAGGATGGAGTACGTGGCTTTTAGGTTTCGTCTATGAGATCGTAAAGATCTATCCATATCTAGTTTACAAATTCCTTTGTTCTTTGGATGTTTGCTAACGAAAAGGAATTTACAAAGCAACGCAGTTCTTTCTGAATAATTAAATGGTACTAGGTATTCGAATGTGCCAAATTGTTCTCTTCTGATACGCTTTCAAGGTTAGAATTTGTGGTTTTTAGGTTTGGTCTACTAAATCGTGAAGATCTGTCCACGTTTAGCGATTTCTTCTTTAATCGCAGTTCTTTCTGAATAATAAAATGGTACCAGGTATTCTAATGTGCCAAATTGTTCTCTTGTGGTACACTTTTAAGGTCAGCATATGTGGTTTTTAGGTTTTGTTTACGAAATCGTAAAGATCTGTCCATGTTTAGCAATTTCTTCTTTAATTGTATTTCTTTCTGAATAATAAAATGGTACCAGATATTCTAATGTGCCAAATTGTTCTCTTCTGGTACACTTTTAAGGTCAGCATATGTGCTTTTTAGGTTTTGTTTACGAAATCGTAAAGATCTGTCCATGTTTAGCAATTTCTTCTTTAATTGTATTTCTTTCTGAATAATACAATGGTACCAGGTATTCTAATGTGCCAAATTGTTCTCTTGTGGTACGCTTTCAAGGTTAGAATTTGTGGTTTTTAAGTTTGGTCTACTAAATCGTGAAGATCTGTCCATGTTTAGCGATTTCTTCTTTAATCGCAGTTCTTTCTGAATAATAAAATGGTACCAGGTATTCTAATGTGCCAAATTGTTCTCTTCTGGTACACTTTTAAGGTCAGCATATGTGGCTAGAATATAATGGATAATGATTTATCCATATTTAGTTTACAAGTCATTGCATTCGTTGGATGAATGGAAATGGAATGTAATTTACAAAGTAATCCTTTCTCTAATCTTTTCTCTAATTGCAAAGTAATCCTTTCTCTAATTCCTTTTGGTTCCTGTGGCTTTAATGTTAGGTCTACGAGACCGTGAAGGTCTGTCCATATTTAGTTTACAACTTATTGCGGTCGTTGGATGTTTGGAAATGAAATGTAATTCACAAAGCAATTCCTTTTTTAGTATTCTTAGTACTAGATAATCTAATTAGCCAAATTGTCCTCTTTTGGTTCGCTTTTGAGGTCAGAATACGTGGCTTTAAGGTTAGGTCTACAAGATCCTAAAGATCTATCCATATTTAGTTTACAAATTCCTTTGTTCTTTGGATGTTTGCTAACGAAACGTAATTTACAAAGCAACCTCTTCTCTAATTACAGTTCTTTCTGAATAATAAAATGGTACCAGGTAATCTAACATGCCAAATTGTCCTCTTCTGGTCTGCTTTTGAGATTAGAATACGTTGCTCAAAGGTTAGGTCTACAAGATCATAAAGATCTATCCATATTTAGTTTACAAATCATTTCGTTCACTGGATGATTAGACACTAAAAGTAATTGCTTTAATTGTAGTTCTTTCTGAATAATAAGATGGTACCACGTAATCTAATGTGCCAAATTGTCCTCTTCTGGTCTGCTTTTGAGATTAGAATTCGTTGCTCTAAGGTTACGTCTACAAGATCATAAAGATCTATATTCTTTGGATGATTGCAAACGAAACGTAATTTACAAAGCAACCCCTTCTCTAATCACAATTCCTTCTGAATAATAAAATGGTACCAGATAATCTAACGTGCCAAATTGTCCTCTTCTGGTCTGCTTTTGAGATTAGAATTCGTTGCTCTAAGGTCAGATCTATATTCTTTGGATGATTGCAAACGAAACGTAAATTACAAACCAACCCCTTCTCTAATCACAATTCCTTCTGAACAATAAAATGGTACCAGGTAATCTAACGTGCCAAATTGTCCTCTTCAGGTCTGCTTTTGAGATTAGAATTCGTTGCTCTAAGGTTAGATCTATATTCTTTGGATGATTGCAAACGAAACGTAAATTACAAACCAACCCCTTCTCTAATCGCAATTCCTTCTGAACAATAAAATGGCAGCAGGTAGTCTAATCTGCCAGTAGCATCCCTGCAAGTCTGAGCAAACACGAACGATAGAAGCACCTGGGATTCTTTCGACAGGCTCAGCGAGCCCCACTTGGGATGCTGTTCCAGTATTCTATCCACGTCTGCTCGGATGGATTCAGAATCCGCCCCATAATTTCCCTCTGCTTGTCTACTCCTGCGCCACGACGCGCGGCTCGATAGATGATCGAACTCCAGGTATTTGGGTCACACCAAGCCTCGAGATCAGCGCGGCGGTTATTAGGCCGAGGACGAGCCAATAAATCTGACCGGATAGGCCGTTGCCAGTCGCAGACAAACGGTCGAGCTTCCGTGTCTTCGCCTTGTTTCGCGTCGCGTTGCAACCTGTTGATGTTGCCTTCCGTCGCCAGCCAGCGTCAGAAACACCGCTGGCGAGGATCGATCATCGCGATAAGGGGCCCAGAGCTTTTCTACGTCAGTTGGGGTCGCGTGCTTTCTGGCAACCATCATCCAGCGATGGGCTATCGTCTAATTTCGAGCAGAGGCCTCGTCAGCTGGCTCTGATGTTGGAGGATTCAAGATCGTTGGAGGAATATGTAAAGAATTACTGAAACACTTGATGGCGACGTCTTTTGTCTCCTCAGAAATGCGAGGATTGTAGAAAACTACCCCTAAATCCTAATATTCGAGGAGGTAAACGCGATTATTCGCGTTCAGCCTCGATGCTATCGCATTCCCAGCCGACGTAGTCGCCTGACTGGAGATGGAACGTGTCAGGTGCAACTGCACGATAATGGCGTCGAAAAGCGTCGCTCAGCGCTGCGATAGACCAGCCTCTGACGCTGTTCGAGCCACTCACGCGTTAATTTCGTGGCGTGGAGCTCTGTCGACGGAAACAACTGCGTTCATCGAAGGAGAACGCTTCGGAGAGGAGATATTAACGAGTCGAACAGCTTGATTGGGATTATCAACGCGTCGAACTGACGCTCTGGAAACCCTCTGGCGTTTGTTTCCTGTAACCAGTATCGGTTTGGGGAACCCATTTCGCGGTGGACTCGCTTTCATTCGAGTCTACGTCTTCTCCACGGTTTCTAGCGATGCATCCCAACGAGAACGCGTGGCTTGGTTAAATTCTTCTCGCGATTTTCTACATTCACCAGCTTCCCAACAACTTTTTCCATTCTTCGCCATCTCCATTGTTCTCGATTCGTATCGCTAACGAAATGCAACACGGACTCGCGCATTTTCTCGTTGAATTTCCGCATTGTTCTCCTGGGTCTAATTTGCGGGTATCGCGGAGAGAACCGCGATTTATTGGACACGATTCCCATTCACCCCGTGGATTTGGAAAGCCTCCGTGTCATTTCCATCCGCCATTCAATTAGACGAGCCCGAGATACATCGCGCGCGAGGTAAAAACGTGGCCAGCGTAACGTGAAATTAATTTTGGATACACGCGACTGACGTTTCGCGTTTCTTCCTCGCTCGTTCTCGCGTCATTTTCACCTGCCGCTGTTTTTCCGATTCTCTGGCTGCTCAAATTTGAACATTGGCTTGAAACGTTATTCAAATTTGCATCGTGCAATCTTTACGCTGAATTCAGACTGTAATTCTGAGTTTTCCAAGGTTTTTTTCGAAGGTTTCGTTTGAAAAATTAAGTAGAACGTGGAGATCTGCGATGCGAAAAACCACGCGAGCCGTTTTATTGGGAGAACCGCGAGCTATAGAGACCGGTTTGGACTTTTGGCTGATGGCCAGGAGTCAGTCATTAGATCTCCGTGTTTAAACGTTTAAGGGAGAGGAGCTTAGAACGCAAAGGAAATATTTACCCAGCACCGCGTTAGCTACGCGTGTTTATTCAGAACATATGAAGTGTTCTCCCACGCTGAATTCGATTTCGAGCTTGAACAGAGCCCGTGTTATTAGCGCGGCGGATAACGTCACCGAGTTTTTTAGTATTTGTCAGCTCCCACTTGCTTTCTGCAGTGGAAATGCTTTCGATTCTGCTGTTCTATCGTTTATACGTCGTCCAAAAATAAGCAAGCACGATGGAAGCATTTTAGGATGGAAAGTTTGCATCCACAATCAGTAAAATCCTAATGAGAAAGGTCTTAATATTGTAATTCGGATATCAATCGTCTGGGGCAGTTTTAAGTCTTTCTAAGTGGTGAAGCTAGGTCACATAGATGATGAGATACGCCTCCTTGAATTTCATCGCTATTGGACATCGGGAAAGATGGGAGAATCCCAGAAATCTCAGTACAATTGGGTCCACTTGGGATACCCGATAAAGTTTCCGATCAAATTAATGGAAAAACGAATTCGTATCGATTCCCCTATAACAAATTAAAGATCAGAAGAGAAGATTTGACGAATTTAAGTTCGTCGTTCGTCAGTTACAATTTCGACTTGGCTGCTTAAAATTCTTTGCCGCGAGCTGTTTACTCGGAAACGTTTGCGCAACAAGCTTAACAGCGCTAGCGAGACGCGGCACAGTTTTCCGTGGTGCTCATGAATATTTAATGCGAGCGCAATCGATGCATTCTCGAGCACGATCCTTTAATCAACGAGAAACTCGGTTGTATTAACACCCGGAGAGTCCTTCAGCCCGACGCAAATACGCAACAGTTTGCCCGCAAATTCCTTTCATGGCACTTCTTGTTTCCCCCTTTGTTTCGCCCGTGAAACAGTTCCACAGCTTTCGAAACCCACTCCACGCTGTTCGCGAAGGACTTATTTTTATCAACACCGTTCTTAACCAACCGCAACCATAAAAATACCGTCTCCACACCTCGACCAACTCGACTGTCATGAAACAGTCATCCGCTACCCTCATCCTCGCCACTCAGAGTCCAAGTGGCTAACTCGAGTCCGTTCACCCGAAATCCCTTTAGAAGCGCGAGATCGAGCAGATCGAACGCTGCCGCAGGGGAAAGTTCGTCCAGTCGAGTGGCACGCTGGTCAAGAAGACGCGTCAGGGACGCGCAGTAGCCAAAAGGCCAGAGACGTAACCGTTGCGCCGCGTTGGCGGCCTCGTTGGTGTTCCACAGGCCGTACCAGAAGAAATCGCCGACCCCCAGTGGCGGTGGAGGCAGCAGAACGGGCTGGCGATCGCGCAGAAGCATCACCACGGCAGGTGCACCGGCTCATCAGCACCACGTGATCGCCAGTGCGGCTGCAACTGCACAGGCCAGGATGCAGGCTGAACAGGGGAGCATCGGGGAGCTGCGTGGCTACCACAACCTCAGATCCAGGAGGCACACTCTGGCCAACGTTCGGTGAGTAGATTGCACCTTATCTCGTGGTCGTTCGAACGACGGTCCTCGATTAAACGCGCGAAGCCTCGCAGCGTTAGTGACATACGAAGAAAGTGATGACAGGGGTAGGTTAAAGTGTCCTGGTCCCTTTGTCGAGCGATTTGATTGATACGCGTCGATAAAACAGCAGTGAAGTGGTCGTGACTGTACGACGCGCTGGCTCGTCGATTCCACGAGGCATTAATCGCGCGGATAATATTTCATTGACCTTTCGTTAAGCTTTACTTGTTGCTGACGGTATTGATTGCCTAGTCGGACGGCCTTTGGGACGCACGTCCAACCAGACCGTGCGTACCCACTTTTTCCTCCGCTCTGCTTCTCGTTTTTTCAAATCCAAACGTTTAACGCTGGCCCCTTTGATCGAACAACGAGCACTCGCAACCTTCGTCACGTTTTACGGGGCATAATATTAGACGCGGCTAAAAACGGAGCCAAGTGCGAGCCACTGGTTTCAGTGAATCATCCGATTGAACCAGACATCGATCCGCGTCGGTTTGGCGACAAATTGTAATCGGTCCTGTGCCAAATCCTTCGATTTACGAGGCAACGAAACCTCGTGAATCATCGAGGCGTTGGTATTTCTGCGAGACTCTTTCTCGACCTCAGAACGCGAGTGGCCAGGCTCAGAATCAGATCCAATAATGAAATGCGTCGTTCTCGACGGACAAGCGGGTTTTATTGCGAGCCCAACTGATAGTTCGCGGACGATCACGAAACAATTTCGCAGCACGACTAAACTTATACACACAGAACGTTCGAACCGTTTAGTTTTTTCCGGCCAGGATAAGCTGAAATTTAATTTCATGCCGACAGTTGATCCTATTACGCGTCAGCCGGATGAAAGAGCCGTCGTTCCACGGCACAATAGCCAGGCGCTATTGATTTTAAAAGAGCGCCATTCACTCGATCACATTGTTGGAAATTACATACCGTCCCCTTTGTCGCATCCGTCTTCGACTTTATCTTCGCCCAGCGAGGAGCCTTCGCGTTTCTTACCTCGCCAGCTGAATGCCTGCAGCGAATTCCCACTCGCGCTGTAAATTCGCGTCCGCCAGAATTGGCGCATATTATTCCAAGTGTTGTCGTTACTGGCAAACGACGAGACGTTTTTCCGTTATCCGTCTGAAAAATCGATAAAAGGGACGGAGGGACGCCGCATCCTCCACCCGCGAAGTTTCCCACACCTGGGTCCCTGGGACGCGAGGTAGAAATTCGCTGGGGAGCAGCGGCTGGGAATAGAGACACCAGCAGGATGATGCATGCGAACGACGCGGTTCGCAACTTTCCATTCACCGTCTTGTCTGGAATCTGATAAGGGGCTCGCGAAACACGCCCCAGAAAAGTTATCCTTCACTCGATATGGCCATCCACACCATGCAAAGCGAGGTCCCTACGGAGGAGTCCCTGGTGAAACGTCAATGCTATCTGCTTTCGAGGGATCGAGTGTCCTGGTGTCAATCAGGATCACCGCAGGCGCAGTGCACTTTCTTCGTCACACCTGGCTTCCCAGTCTCTATCAGACCGCTGCAGATGCAGCGCAGCGAGTCTTGATCCTCGTCCCTCTTGGGCGTTCGATCCGCCTTGGCCTTGGCAATCCTCGCCATGCAGCCTTGGTCTGATCTCTTTTTCAATTTCTGAGATGGCTGACGCTTGCCAGGCTTTGGGGGAGAGGCGTGGACCTCTTGGTCGCGCGTGTCTTTCTTGGGAGCCTTCTTCAGGGGGTCGTGGGCCTTCAAGGTCTCCTGGAGCTTTTTGATTTTACATTCCGGACAGAGACACGTCTCCTGTTGGATCGATGGGCTGGCACTTGGGCTGGCAAGTTTTTTTGGTATAGGCGAGCCTGATAGGATCTTGAACATGGATATTGGTTGATCGTCCATTTTGGTCTTGGAGGGTGGGATCGAAGCGGGCATTGCCTTTCCGCATTGACAGCAGTTGCACACTCCGTGTTCCTCTGGTTTCTTACCGTAATGGATCGACCTGAGTTCCTGTTCCGCGCTGGGTTTCATTTGGATACCTTCGGTTCTTAGCGATTGGAGGATGCTCGAGAGAGGATGCTGCGCAGGCTGGATGTCCATGGTCGTCATTTGGAGGGTGGAGGTTTTGAGTACCTGCGAGCTTTGCGAGAAGATCGTGGATGCTTGTTGTTCCCTCTGCGGTTGCCCATAAAGCAGTCGTTGCATAGTTTCAGAGTCTGGATCTACCGCCTTTGTGACGGTTACGAGCTTCGGTTGTTTCACTATCGGTGTCGTTTGGGTCTCGACGTCGGTGACTGTTTGAGTAATCACTTGGATGGTCTCGATCCTGGTGATCTCTGTTTGAACTATCTTCATCTTTTTCACGGGTTTCTGGGTGTCAACAACGTGGAATTAGTATCGAATGTAATAAAAATAGGGTAGAATTTTGATACTAACTGGAGGAGG
Source organism: Xylocopa violacea (assembly GCA_963969225.1). Lineage (NCBI taxonomy): Eukaryota > Metazoa > Arthropoda > Insecta > Hymenoptera > Apidae > Xylocopa > Xylocopa violacea. The sequence goes on along the minus strand of CAXAJV010000004.1, from coordinate 36,584,902 downwards.
GATAGGTGGCATGCAGGTACAAGGAATCTCTTCTTCTTCAAGAACAGGTACTTTTGGTTCTTCAGCTACTGGCACTGGTGGCATTTCTATTAATTCTTCTTCTACTTCCTTTAATTCAACTTCTATCTCTTCCTCTGGCAATATCTCCACGTCTACATCTATTTTCTCTTCCTCTGCTATTTTTTCTTTGATGTCCACTGGCACTACAATTTCTTCTTCTTCTTTCTCTTTTATCTCTATCAGCTCTTCTTCAACTTTTTCTTCCTCTTCTGGGAGAATTTCTATTGCAACCTCTTCTGCCACTTCAGGCTCTTCTTCTATTGGTACTAGCACTGGTACTTCTTTTATTTCTTCTTCTTCCATTGGCACTGATACTGGTACTTCTTTTATTACTTCTTCTTCCTCTTCTATTGGCACTGATACTGGTACTTCTTTTACTACTTCTTCCTCTTCTATTGGCACTGGTATTGGTACTTCTTTTACTACTTCTTCTTCCTCTTCTATTGATACTGGTACCAGTACTTCTGTTACTACTTCTTCTTCCTTTTCTATTGCCACTGGTACCGGTACTTCTTCTGCTAGTACTTCTTTTTCTTCTTCTATTGACACTGGTACTGGTACTTCTTCTACTACTTCTTCTATCGGTACCGATACTGGTATTTCTTTTATTTCTTTTTCTTCTGGTACTGGTATTGGTGCTTCTTCTGCTACTGCTTCTTTTTCCACGGGTACTGGTACTTCTTTTTCTACTGCTTCTTTTGGCACTGCCACTGGTGCTTCTTTGACTGCTTCTTCTTTCGATACTGGCACTTCCTTTACTGGTTTTTCCTTTGCTACTGGTGCTTCTTCTACTACTGCTTCTTTTGGTGCAGGTACTGGTTCTTCTTCCGCAACTGGTTTTGCCACTTCTTTCACTGCTTCTTCCTTTGCTGCTGGTACTGGTACTTTATGTACTGTTTCTTCTTCCGCAACTGGTTTTGTCACTTCTTTCACTGCTTCTTCCTTTTCTGCTGGTACTGGTACTTCTTTTACTTTTTCTTCTGTCTTTGTTATTTTCTTCTCCACTGCTCGAGGTGCTTCTGCTTCTGCTGGAACCACTATTTCTTCTTCCTCTTCAATTATCTTTTCTCTTTCTACAGCTGGTGCAGCTTTCGTTTTCTCTTCATCCTTTGCTGGTGGTGTTTCCTTTTCGACATCCGGCGAAATTTCCTCTTCTTTTTCCTTTACAGGAACTTCAGCTTCCTCCACTTCTTCAGCAATAGCTGGTACTTCCGTCGGTTCTTTCGCTGGTTCTGCAACAACATCCAGCAAAGTCTCTTCTGGTTTGGATACTGCTTCTGGTTCTGCGATGTCATCGTCCTTCTCGATCGAGGGTGGCAAAAGTGGCGTTTTTGGTGGCTCTGCCTCAACTTCCCTCTCTTCTGGGGCCAAAGGTTTCGCTACTACTTCAGCTTCCACTTCTTTTTCCTCCATTTCTGCAGCTATCTCAACTTCTGCGACTTCTGGCTTCGCTTCAACTGAGACATCTTCCTCCAACGGAAGTTTTTCTTCACCTACTTCTGGAGTTATTTCTTCGCGTGGCCTCGGCCTGTCGACTATTTCTTTCACTTTCGTCTGCAAAGGATTAGTGGTTAACCTTTCTGCGAAGATAAAAGAGTAACCAAGTGTGCATTTTATCTAAATTAAATCGCGTGCAATGCTAACACTCACTCCAGTGTGTGCAGCCATCGAAGCAGCCAATTGGTCAGCATCCTTTTTCACGACGATGCAATCAGGACACTCCTAAAAATAGCAGAACAAATCAGTACATCGGTTTAAAATTTCTCCATCAACATTTGACAAGTGTCTTTTTAATGAACCATACCGCGATGACTGCTCGAACTGTATCAACGTCATCCTGCCATGACTGGATTTCGTTTCGAGGAATCAGTATCATGTCTTTGTCAACAATATCTTCAAGGTATGGAGGAATCGTTTCTGAGACAGTTTCTGAGACAGTTTCTGGTTTGTCAGTCACAACTGGTCCCTCATCGACTACTTTAACATCCTCTACTGGCTCAAAATCTTCAGTTCTCAATTCCTCGTCAGGCCTAACATCTTCAGCACTACTAAATTCCTCAGTAAGAACACTTTCATCGTCAAGTTCTCTCGCTTCATCAACCTCAGCATCGATTCTTGCCTCCTCTGCAGGTAATGCACTGATTTCCAGATCAGGCTGCACTGTTTCATCCGGTATCTTCTCAGATACGTCTCGAGCAACTTTGACAGAGGGAACAGTAGTTTTAGAAAGTTCTGCGACATCTATATCCAGAGCAGCAGCAGTCTTTTCCAGCAGCATTTGTGCTGTGACGCGACCCTCCTTCAGAGCAGTTATCTCTTCCTCGGTTAGTCCACTTTCAGTGAGCACCACGTCGTTGCATTCAAATTCAGGATCGCAGACATAGTCGTCGCCATATTTGTCCAACTCTGATAGGGAGCCTAATCTGGCTAGATACGCGCTGGCTTCTTGCAGCCTCTCATCCTCGTAGGCAAAGTCGTCAGGATGGATCGCCATTTGTGCGTCGTCCACAGCCGCGACGTCAGCTGGATGGACGTCCACTTCGAGATCAGCCACGTCAGGCCTAACTTCCACGCCAACCTCGCTCACGTCGAGCATCATTTCTAGATCAGCGTCGACCATGTCTGGTCTGGCGTCTACGTCAGCGTCAGTCGCTTCTGCTATCGCCAAGACGTCTCTGTCCTCCATTACTTCCTTGCTCAAAATGCCTATGTCTTCGACGTCGACCATGTCATCCTCCTCTCCGATCATTTCCTCCCTCATTTCTGCCACGGCTCGCACTTCCTTGTCCGCCACACCGAAAAAGTCGTCGTCCCTGCCTATCAGAGCCTCTATCGTGGTCACGCTCAAATACTTCTCCAGTTCTCCTCTGCAGATGCCCAGTCTTGATCTGAGCTGCTCAATCACATCCTCCAACTCGCAAATTCGATCAGCCATCTGTTGGTTCGCGGCCGTCTTCGAGTGCAGCTGTTCTCGCAAGACGCTCATGCTGCTCGCCGCGTCGCCCTCGAGCTTACACCAGAGCTCGTCAGCCTGCTGCAGGGTCCTCATGTAAGCGTCCTCGCGGCACTCCAGGTCGGCGATCTGCCTTTTCATGTGCACCTCGTTTTCCGCCAGCTCCTGGAGCTTCTGCAAGCACTCGAGGTCTGTTGATTTAATCGACGCGCTGCTGGGAACCTTCTCCAGCCACTTCTTCTTGCACTCTATCGCCCCGCAATCGCCTGCATCGAGGGTCGTCGTCATTTTTCGCACAGACGAAATTCGAAATTAAAGCAAATGGTAAAGGACAGAGAAAGGACAGGTGTGGAAGGTTCGATCGTTTGTCGATCGTCAGCTAACCGGTTTCACAGGATCCATCGTCCTCGGCTGCTTTCGCAGCAGCAGCAGCTTCCCTCAATCTTTTAGCCTCAGCGGTCAGTTGCTCGATCCTTCGTTTGGTCTCCTCTTGGGTCCTCCTCGCCTCTTCCAGTTTCGCGCTCTTCTCCTCCAATACAGCCATCTTCTCAGCCCAAAGTCTTCTGGCCTCGTCTATCTTTTTCTGAGCTAGCTTCCTCTCAGCCTCGACTTCCCTGACTCTGCAGTCGAAATGGCGACTGGGCGTTCTGGGGCAGCACACCTCGCCAGAGGCTGGGCCCTGGAACTGCTTCTCCATTACGCGGCGAAGGTTGGGCACGCAATTGCCCTGGCTCATCCTCCAGATGTTCCACACCATCACAGCTGGCATCGAGCACTCCAGGATGTTCAGTCGCTGCTTCATTTCGCCTTGCTGCTTCTCCAGCTCCTCGTTCTTCAGCTCTCGTTTGCCAATCATATCTCTGAAGCGTCGATGACACTGTCGATGCATTTTGGACGTCTTTGGGGCCTTCTCCTTGCTCAGTTGGTCCAGGGACGTCTTCTTGCCGTTCAGACCCAAGTCTTGGGCCTTCCCTACCTCTTCTTCACTCTTCGAGAGCTTTTCTTCCAGAGGTTCTCGAGGCTCCTCGTCAGGTGTGCTACCTTGCTCGATTTTAGACGTCGCTCCATTTTCTGGGGCTGTTAATGGCAAGGATTGGGACTTGGAAATATCCGAGGGACTTTTGAGACTGAGTTCGGTCAAATCCTCGGGAGAGTCAGCTTCAAACTCTTCCAGAGTGTCTTCATCTTCCATGATGGCCTCGTTGTGGTCTCTTGAACGTTAGTTACGACGATCGTGGGTCTAAAATTTCGATATTTCTACTAAAAGAAAGTTTGTCTGCGTAATTATAATAATTGTAATCCTGTCCAGTGATTACAGAAATTGTTAGAATTCTAAGTGGCACTTAACTGATAGGCTTCGATGGATTTCCTCGCAAACGCACATTATTTCACGATTAAAAAAACGAGACACTCGAGATGCTGTTAAACTTTGCGCGAGATTTCGTTTGATCAAGACGAGTCACATCTTATTGTCAGCCAGCGACGAGGTCTCAGTCTTTGGACTACGTCCAAACCTGGTCGACGTTCTCGATCACCATCGCTGTAGTTTCAGTAAATTTGTCGGAAGTCACGATTGAATCCCGTCCACTCCATCAATTTTCCAATTTCGTTTGAACGTAGCCACGATGATATCGAAAGTCATGAAAGTTCATACTGATCGATCGCTCTCGTCGTTCTTTTCATCACAGCCACCGTTATAAAAGGGTGTTAAATATGTAATAAACCACGTTTACAGCTGCTAAAGTGCGTTCGAGTTCAATTCGAGCCAATTGGAAGCGATAGCTCGAAACGTGGCGACAGATAGGATCCAACGCTGGATTCCTGGCAAATAATAAATTCCCAATTTTCGTTTCGCAGTTATTTAAACCCAAAAATATCCCCATCGAGCACGCCTGCACGTTCGTTATTGTTCGACGGTCCAGGCTGGCGTTCGCCGCAACTTTCCCGCCCATAAATCATTCGCCAGTGTATAGTAATTTGACGCGTTTCATTGTGAAATAGGAGGAGGGAACAGTGGACCAGGGGATGGATTTAATAGGGGGAAAGTTGCGTTAGATTGATGTATCGATCAGTGCGCGAGGTAAATGCATTACGCGTCCATTTATTCCCCAGCGATCCGTCTTAGTTTCACCACGACTTCCTCAACCCTTCTCCTCCAGCGATTCTCTATTTTAAGCTGAACGAACCGACATCCAATCCCAGTGAACTACCCTCGACACTTTTCATCCCCTACAAATTTTCAGAAACCACCTTCGCGCGATGCTCGTCGCGATTTAAGAAAATCGCGGCAGCCAGGTCGGCCAGGTCATCTCGCAGCCCAGATAACGCTCTTCGTGGGCCAACGAGCTGTCCCAATAGCGACAAACTCGGAACAGGATCAAACGTGGCCGTTGCAGGGTCGAACATCAATTTTTTCCAGCCCTGGCTCGTCGCAGAGGCACAACGTTAAAGGATAAACCGAGCTAAGCCCGCGAAATCCTCGTTTTATGTCGAACCAGCCTGAAAAGGGGGTTGACCTCGCTCGCCCTCCACTTTCTCCGCCGCCCTTCTTTCTGCACCTCTCGCAAAATCAATAGTATCGGTGTACCGAGTTTATCCCGCGCTCCAGACTAGCCTACTGCTGGTCCCGCCAGGAAATGCTGCTGGAAATTCTGCCCAGGGTTTCTGACGGTTCCCTGGGCCGAACGCACGGCTGCTGAGGCTCGTGTATAGATTTTAGGCAGCCACAGCGAGGAGCCCTCTGAATTTTTTAAGGGCGGAACGCCATTACGAGACGCTTCGTATTTTAAGGGGCGAAATTGCGCGCGCCACCGTGGAATATCTCGCGTTTTATTGCCATCAGGGCAGCGTCCCTCCCTTCTTAAGTCGCGCGAAGGGGGTAGCATAATTTGGAGGTCGCAGAGGTTGTTATTTGGATTTTTGATTCGTCGCGTCGCGCAGAGAAGACAGTTTTCTGTGGACGATACTTTTAACCGCTCGAGAGGTGACTGTCAGTCGCAACTCAAGTTTCGAAGTCCCACAGAATTGAATTTGGTAGGGGAAATCAGATCGAGTTGGGGCGGAATTGATTTTCAACTGCTGAGGAAACAAGATCGATTGAATTCGCTAGAAATTAGGGATGTGGCTTCGAAAAAGTCGAGTGCAAAGGGTTGATCGATTGTTTTCGAATACCTTTTTGGTACGTTCTTCAGCCACGCGTATCAAGCGAGTATTCAAAGGAACTTAATAGTCGGTTCTAGTATCGAGTCGACTTATTTAATTACAAATTCGAAACTTGTCTTCACTTCCTGCATCGAATAGAGCCAATTAACGGGATATCAAAGTTCCCACGCAGCTGAGAGTGCTTTGTTTTTAACACGTGCTCATAAAACGACCCCCTCTCCCGTCTGCGAATCGAATCATGGCGCAGTAAATGCTAGTTTGTTAAGACTTGGTTGAGGTATATCGAAGTATAAAAAACCCCGCGTGCCAGGTCGAGGTCGTAACAACGATTCTTGCTGGTATTTAGCATTTATTACGCATTCAGAAATCAATAACGCCGCCAGAAGGATTTTCCACCCCCTTTCCGCCATCTCAGCGGAATCCTTTCCCCCCCCCGCCATTTTTCTGACGATCCAGCCAGCGCTAATGGAATGCTCGTACAATTTTTAATACACCCCAGCCGCAGCCCAGGGCTCTCATTAAATTTCGAACCGCGGAATCGTCCAATTTATCGATATTTCACCCCTATTAGGCGGCCATCAGTAGTGGCGTCCAAGCTTTTTCGCAGCTACAATAAAAGGAGGTTATTACCACGGACTAATTGAAGGGCTGGCTGGGCTATTTGGTACGAAATGATCGACGCAGGGGCATTGTTTGCCCCTCGAGATCCGCGTCGAGACGTAAATAGGGGATGAAGGTTTTTTCAGGGATTTTTTTCAGGAAAACGGCTTCCGCCACTTCGACATTATAATTTATGATAATTGGCGAAACTCTGCGTCGACAGAGTCCGCCTATAGCGGCGTTCGTTCTCGAATTTAATAGGCATGCAATATGGAACGCATTACGTTATGCAGATGAGCGTTTTGTTTGGTTTCGTTCCTGACGAATACCGTGCACGGTTAACGATGAAACGTGAATTATCGTTCGAGCGCCATTTGAATATATCGATTACTGTTTTTAATGAGGCGGGAGGAACGAGTCGCGGCTGGGAACGCAGATTTCACGATTTTACCCGCGAAACGCGTTCGCTCCAGTTCGTTTGCTCGATAGGTTTCTTCAGTAGTGTGGATCAATATTTAAGGAGGAACGATCTTTCAATTTTCTTGAAATTTTCTTAAAAAATCAGTAATTAAACGAAGCTGTCGATTCTCTCTCGGCGATTTTAAAGCATTCGCGACATATTTACTGTTGATTAACCGAAATACCGTGCGCAATTAGCGAATCCCAGTAGTACGAGTCAATAACTTAAATTACATTCAAGAATGATCTAAATATCGATAACGCAGGCACGCGTATCATTTGAATTATGCTCGAATTAATCGTTTCTGGCTCCCAGCGGGTAACTAAACATCGATTCGTTTCTAAATTTTGAAATTCGCGAAATTACTGCGAACTGCAGTCGCGCTAGTAGTATAGATCAGTCATTTACGTCCTGAAATTGAACGGGCAAATGAATTTCCAATTCTTCCAACGAAAGAGCATTCGAGATTAAACAACCGTTGAAATTCACTCGCTAATTGACTCCATTTTACTTACAAAAAATATTCAATTAGCGATTGTTTGCGTTTTCAGTGGTACGAATCAATAATTCACGGTGCCAAAAAATCGTTCTCGAATTCCCTCTATGGAACTATACTGAACTGCATTTAAAAATCAAACAATATCACTCGTCCTCGCACAATAGCACCTTTCAATTACCAGAAAACAATTAATTTCAAATTGCCTCGAGCTTTCAGTGGTACAGATCAATAATTCTGTTGTGCCCTCTTAAAATCAATTTCCAATGGCCTTCTTACCTTTCAGTCCTATCAGGGATCGTCGTTAACAGGTTCTCCCTCCATTTTAGACAGCATTACCTCCGCACGTTCGTTTTCACTCGTCTGCAACAGAAAGGGACGTCGAAAAGTCAGAACGAGGCACGCAAACGCACAGTAGAAGGTTCAGAGAAATGTTCTTCCCTCGAAGTTCGTTGTTTCCTCGATTGTTCACGGACTTCTTATGCGTGGTGGACCGTTCGATCGAACGCAGTGGTTAATTGCGCTTCTGCGATTTATTTAACACTTGACCTACATGCCCGGAAGTTCGAGCTTCCGAGCGTTCGCGCGCTAATTTATCGCGTTGCAACCCGTTGACTCTAATTGCCGGACGGAGAATAGGGTTTCTCTTTTTGTTTCGTCCTTCACGGCATCGTTCCGCCGCGATTTATGACGCGACGCGTGTTTTACAAAAGCGAGAAAAATTGTCAGCGATATTTCCCGCACCGCCGCGCAGTCGCGACTGATCGACGAGGCGCAATAAGTCGAAACGAATTCCGCCAAGAATATAATTCCCGCCTCGACGGCTGCGATATTTTATCGTAACTAAATTTATCCTTTCCAAAACGCCTTCTGGTCCGTTTATCGCTCGCAGAAATTCCATTCTCGAGTCTTCGAACGAGTTCTTCGCTGGCTCGAAACTGGATTATCGTGTCGACTATTCCTTCGATCGACCATCATCGAAAATCTGTTTCAACGACGCATTATCCTGATCGTATTAATTAAAAAGCTACGCTGCGAGCGCCCGCTGGGCTGCGAATCTGACCGAAACTTTCTACACACTACCGAAATGAACTTGGAAACACGATTAAGCGACCAATCAAGCCAGCGGAACTTCGTTTGCCCCTGTTGGATACGAAAATTTACGGGAATCGTTTTCGAACTCGTAACGCTCGCTGAATACTGGCTTTCGAAGTTTCGAGAGGAAGTTCCGAGCTGTGAATATGATTTCACCACCGCGGGATCCCTTGCAACTAAACGTTTTTTCGAACTTCGGGGATTGAATGGCTATTCCATTCGAACAAAGGGGAGAATAATTTCCGAGCGAAAATATCGGAGTCTACGTCGAAGAGATATTTCATACAGACGCCATTAACAGTGATTTATAGTCATTTTGTGTTTCACTGTAGCTCGCATGGGTCTCTTGAAATCCTCTTCGTGTCTGCCTGCTTCAAAAATATTCCATCTCGCTCTACAACCCTTAAAGAACTGCGAAACAAGCAAGACTGCGGAGCGAGTAAACATGCCTCACTGGTTGGCTTTATAGTCACCATAATCTGCTTTATAGTCACGTATCTTTTGACTGCATCGCATTCAGAACACTCTGAGGTAACTCACCTCACACGCACGACTCGATACCAATCCCCTTTCACCCCTTATCGCAGCGTCATAACGTCGCGATTAAAACGCTTGCTCTCTTGGAGATATTTATCGAGTTTACGAGTCCATGCAGGACGCAGCCTGGTGTTTCTTGCAGCCGTCAATCCATTAGCATAAACGGCTGTACGAATGCGCATGAATGCGCTCTGGTAGCACGCGTTCGAGCTTAAGCTCGCATTACAAAGAGGATCGATCGTGTACGCGCCGCGCGAATCCTTGTTCCGTCGGGGTTAATATCCATAACTTTTACTGGAGGCTCGTTTGGCTCTGCACACGTGATTCTTACAGACACAGACGACTGTCCGTGATGTCTGGTACCGATAGTCAGACTAGCAGCTGCTGGAGAGACGTGCTGATGCAGTATTTACGAACTATCGATTCTCTTCGTTACCTCGAGTGGATGTTATTTGAGGCTCTCTGTCTTTTCTGACCAGAAACGTAGGCAGCCGGTTTCTAGTTGCGCAAGGTTGTCACTTTTTAAGGGAAAGTTTCCGCGAGGTGAATCGCGAGAGTACAACAGTTTTCATTTCAGATTTAGAGGTGGAAGTATAATGGGACAGTCCGCTCGTTGAGTCGAGCAGAAAATACGGAAAGGATGGAACGATGGCGGACTAAAGTTGGGACCGCAATATCATTTAGTAATAGTCTGCGAGACTGGAAACTTCCGTGTCCTCGTAGACACGAGAAATACGAGGACAAGTGGAAGCGGTACGCGCACGGTCAGACAGTATTTCCTTATTGCACGCTTTAGAATATTATTCGCGTGGATTTTTCCACCAACCAAGAATTATTCAGTCGTGTAAGAGGTTTAAAAGCGTGCGCTGATCCAGCTACCAGCGATGAAATTAAAAATTCTATTATCCAACTGTTAATTAAATCTCTACTGTTAAACTTCGTTCGTTTCTGCCTGTAAATTCGAACTCAACGACGAGATGGAAGCAGGGGCTCTTTATGGTTCGATTAGCGCGAAAAATTAGTGTCCTGATCGCCAGTCGGAAATCAGGCCTCGTCAGAAATCAGGCTTCGTGGAAATTTATTCTGTGACGGGGGTGTGCATCGACGTCAACGACCTGCATCGCTGCAGCGATGCATATTTCACCTTGCACACGTCACTCGTGACGTCACTGGTAACCTACATACTATAAGAGAACGATTGCGATGCAGGCGCGGCCTCCATAGTGGTAGCCAAAGTTCCTTCCTGGGGCGTACGAGTCGTGGCGAGCTTTCACCTAACTGCACGTGCACTTAACGTCCCGCAATACAGACTGGCTCATCTTTGGGCAAGAAACCATGCGTGAAACTTCAGCTGACGAGCTTCTAAGTGTCCACTAATTGCTGTAGTCCCAGGAAAAACGTGGGGGAACGTAAAAATTACAAGCTGTGAGTTTTTGGTCGCCTGAATTTCACGGTTGTTCTACTCGCGGTAGAGAAATTCAATTAAACTTCCATTCTTCCGCCTGTTTGCTTTCATTTTTGTATAAAATTGCGTCGAATCCTAATTAGACTGAGATCAAAGCTTTTTTAATGCTCTTAAATTAAGTCGAGATTGTATATTTTTTGAAAAATCGAACTACAGAAGTTTCGACGGATATTTCTTTTTTTTTTCGAACCTTTTCACTGCAGTTGCGGTTTATCTGCATCAAGAGAGAGAAGCTTCGATGCAAGGGGAACATGGTCACGTTTAATCAGCCTGAATAGCAGGACCACGGGCTGTGCGTTTTACATTTTCAAACACGCACACCGTCGTGACGCATTCAGGCGTTTCTCCGCGTTCGCCACGTTTGCAGATGCAGTCATGTGAAAATATTTTCGTCGATATCTTGGTCAACAGACCAGTGTACAGAATTGTCGAAACTTTGCGTGACTCGATCCATCTTCCATTCCTCCTTCTCAATTTCAGAAGCTGCACGTGTCTAAGCAATGAAATACGAGCTTCCATTACTTGTAAATAATTTACAGAAAGTATAAAACATACACATTTGCACATGTTGAACAGAGAAAGACTATTTCTTCCAATTTTCCTTCTCAATTTCAGAGGTTGGTTATATCTAACCAATGAAATATGAGCTTCCATTATTTGTAAATAATTTACAGAAAGTATAAAACATACACATTTGCACATGTTGAACAGAAAAAGACTATTTCTTCCAATTTTCCTTCTCAATTTCAGAGGTTGGTTATATCTAACCAATGAAATATGAGTCTCTATTATTTGTAAATAATTTATAAAAAGTATAAAACATACACATTTGCACATGTTGAACAGAAAAAGACTATTTGTTCCAATTGTCCTTCTCAATTTCAGAGGCTGAACGTATCTAACTAATGAAATACGAGTCTCTATTGCTTGTAAATAATTTATAGAAAGTATAAAACATTTGCACATGTTGAACAGAAAAAGACTATTTGTTCCAATTTTCCTTCTCAATTTCAGAGGCTAAACGTATCTAACTAATGAAATACGAGTCTCTATTGCTTGTAAATAATTTATAGAAAGTATAAAACATTTGCACATGTTGAACAGAAAAAGACTATTTGTTCCAATTTTCCTCCTCAATTTCAGAGTCTGAATGTATCTAACCAATGAAATACGAGTCTCTATTACTTGTAAATAATTTATAGAAAGTATAAAACATGAACTTTTTCACATATTAAATAGAAACAAGTAGAAAAAGACCATTTGTCTGACAGCAAGTAGTAAAGAAGTTGATATAAGTAGTACAAGTGAACCATAAGTCAGACATCCCCTTAAAACGAAACATAATCCAATCTTTCCTGAAACGAGACAAGAAAATTAAAGTTGCTAGACTTCCAATCGCCAGAAGGAGCCTCCAAGTAGTACGAGTCAACCGATAATACGACTTCCGTGCTAGTCTCGGTTACCCTTTCGATTTTCTGACGAAATGAAAGGAAAGCAACAGCGGATTGGCTTAACCCGACCTCATGCATTTTCTGGCGGAGTCAAATCATCGAACAAAAATTATTTCAACCCAGTATTCCTTGTATAATTAAAAATGGTTGGCTCTGGGTGTTGCAATTACCGAGTAATTAGATCGATATTAACGTACGCAATTCGTCGCATGCGTATCCAACTAATTTTCTTCAGGGAATTAAACTAATCCCATTCTACGAATATTGACAATTAAATTAAACGAATCAACTCACTCTCCGCGTTAATTAAAAACGTTTCCAACATCGTAATAAGCTGGAGCGCGGAATAATCGAGGAGACAAAGAGGCAATTCTTAATCTTTGTAATGGAAAACGGGATGAACCGACCATTAAAGGCGTTCAGGTTATTGCAACGATCATTCCACGGGAGCATCCACTTTTTTCCTCTCCCTCGTCGTCTGAAACGAAGGGATATGACGTGGCTTTATTGCTCCCAAGTATCCAATTACATTTGGGATCACAGACTCCTCAAGAAAACTGTAATGAGCGGGTTCTTCCGTTTTTCTCCGTGCTATACGAGCGAGGCACTTTTCGAGACGCGCTCGTTAAAATATTAAAACGTCCTCCCGTTGTTGTGCCTCTCGAATAAAATTTATGCGTACGCGAAACGACAGCCTCGACAGAACGTCCCCCAAAGACAATTCCCAGAGCCTCTGTCCCGTTTGTTCGAGCAGGGCTCGAAAAAAATAACGAACCACCGTCAAAAAGGGAAACCTGTACGCGATTCGAAACCAAATTCCCCTGAGAGCATCGATGCTCCAACGTTCGGATGTCCAAACGCGGGACAAAGAATGGCGCGCGCAAAGGTGCGCTTCGACGAATAAAAAGCAGTCGGATGGATCGAGTGGAGTCGAAAATCCGTGATCGATCGCGCGATAATGGCACGAAGGTCGCCTGGCGTTCGCAATAAGCCGGGAAATTACGAATTCCACGCGAGATCTCGTAAACACCGGATCCACGCTCGCGCTATTAATAACGAGCCGCGGATCGCTGCATGTATAATTTCATTTTAACCGTTCGACGTGTAATTCCACGGGCCACGATCATGTTCGACTGGCAATATCGTGGATTCTTCTCGACGAGGACAATTTCGACGGGAAGCTTGTCCGCCAGAACGAGGAAAGCAGGATTTATTTGCCCCTCCAGCGTGAAACTGTGAACGATGATTGTGTTATGGCGCCACAGTAGTGTCAAAAGAAAATAACGCGCTCAAGTTCTCAAAATATTGAGAATTGGATGTAAGTTTAAACTTGTAAATTGAAAAATTTTTTAAAGAAAGGAGAAGCTCAAAACAAAGATAAGAAACTTGCTGCAAGTGGAAATGATTCTGATTTTAACAGCAAGCGCTTCATAAATGAAATTTTTACCATTTTTCTGACTGACAACTGTTATATGGATCATTTTTTATTTAACTAAGTTCGCCAAAGCGAGGAATGCAGGATTTATTTGCTCTGCCAGCGTGGAAACTGTAAACGATGATTGTGTTATGGCGCCACAGTGGTGTCAAAAGAAAATAACGCGCTCAAGTTCTCAAAATATTGAGAATTGGATGTAAGTTTAAACTTGGAAATTGGAAAATTTTTTAGAGAAAAGGGGAAGCTCAAAAAAAAAAGATAGGAAACTGAGAGCAAGTGGAAATGATTCTGATTTTAATAGCAAGCAAGAAGCGCTTCATAAATGAAATTTTTATCATTTTTTTGACTGACAACTGTTATATGGATCATTTTTTATTTAACTAAGTTCGCCAAAGCGAGGAATGCAGGATTTATTTGCTCTGCCAGCGTGAAACTGTAAACGATGATTGTGTTCTGGCGCCACAGTGGTGTCAAAGGAAAATAACGTACTCAGGATGGGTTGGATTTCTTGTTAAGGTGATTGGAAATTGGAATACTTGAAAGCTCGAAATATTGAGAGTTCGATGTAATTTTAAACTTGTAAATTGCAAAATCTTTGATAAGATTTTAGACAGAGGAAAAAGGAAACTCCAAAAAAAAGCTAGGAAACTTGATGCAAATAGAAATGCCTCTGACTTTAACCCCAGGAAAGGATTGACAGCTGTTATATGGATAATTTTTTTATTTAACTAATTTCGTATTAAAGAAATTAAGAATTTTAAAAATTGAAGCTTTACAGAATAAATTCACACGTTTCGCGTAAAGTTTCTACATCTCAATGAGATGCTACTCCGTTAAGGGTAACTTGAATTTTTTGTTAAGGGTGATTGGAAATTGGAATACTCGAAAGCTCAAAGTATCGAGAATTCGATGCGATTTGAAACTTGTAAACTGCAAAACCTTTCACAGAAAAAGGGAAGCTCCAAAAAAGCAACGAAACTCGATGCAAGTAGAAGTGGACAGCCACTGACCAGACACTGCTCGCAGCTATTTGCCTGACTTTTTACACGTGCATAATTTCAGAAAGTTCTCAAGATAAAAGTCGACCAGAGAGGTTCTGAAAGCGTGTACGAATTTAATGCTAACTCGATTTCGTATTCCAGCTATCTCGCATCGTCTTTGCTGACACGCCACGAGACACCCTCTCGTAAACTCTAACGAGAGGAATTGCACCAACACGTTTGCCAAACTCGTGAGCAACTTAGTAAAATACTTAGCGCAACGTATTTACGATTGATCAAAGCAAAGACTGATTAAAATCGCGTCAATTATCTTTACGCGAGAACTGTCTGAAAAGACAGGTTGCTTCGAGGTTGCGAATGGTTTCACACGGTCTCTCGTAAACTCTAACGAGAGGAACTGCACCAACACGTTTGCCAAACTCGTGAGCAACTTAGTAAAATATTTAGCGCAACGTATTTACGATTGATCAAAGCAAAGACTGATTAAAATCGCGTCAATTATCTTTACGCGAGAACTGTCTGAAAAGACAGCTTGCTTCGAGGTTGCGAATGGTTTCACACGCTCTCTCGTAAACTCTAACGAAAGGAACTGCACCAACACGTTTGCCAAACTCGTGAGCAACTTAGTAAAATACTTAGCGCAACGTATTTACGATTGATCAAAGCAAAGACTGATTAAAATCGCGTCAATTATCTTTACGCGAGAACTGTCTGAAAAGACAGCTTGCTTCGAGGTTGCGAATGGTTTCACACGCTCTCTCGTAAACTCTAACGAGAGGAACTGTACCAACACGTTTTCCAAACTCGTGAGCAACTTAGTAAAATACTTAGCGCAACGTATTTACGATTGATCAAAGCAAAGACTGATTAAAATCGCGTCAATTATCTTTACGCGAGAACTGTCTGAAAAGACAGCTTGCTTCGAGGTTGCGAATGGTTTCACACGCTCTCTCGTAAACTCTAACGAGAGGAACTGCACCAACACGTTTGCCAAACTCGTGAGAAAATTAGTAAAATACTTAGGGCAACGTATTTACGATTGATCAAAGCAAAGACTGATTAAAATCGCGTCAATTATCTTTACGCGAGAACTGTCTGAAAAGACAGGTTGCTTCGAGGTTGCGAATGGTCTCGCGTTTCTTTTGGCCTTCGCGAGAGAGGATATTAAAAAATGCAACGCTGAACGTGTCGTAAACCCGAGAGAAACAACTCGATCGTTGCGAAGGTTCATATCGAATGCACGGGACTGTAAACGCTGCGATTCCACCGACAGATGCAAAGTATTCTTCGTAAATAATGGAGCTTGTCCGTATTCTGAACAATGAAAACGGATGATCTTCCTTTATGGAAGCAGCGTAAGCAATCAAACTGCTCTGCGCGGAAATATCGCTTCTCTGACGTAATCTGGCTTCGAGAAAATACGCGAACTATAAACACGACGATGCAACGCGAAGTTGCACGTTTTAATTAAAATATGGGACTCCTTTCAATCTGTTTTCCAGCGCAACGTTATCTGATAAAATCGGAAGGCGCGTCGCGAACTTTTAACTGGCCTAATGCTTCCTCCATAGGCGCGGCTAGGATTATACTTTTAAATACGAGACGAAGGAAAATTCCGCGCTGGAGGAACACCCTCGTCATCAAGATCTTCTGTCATGTAAATGTCCTCGTTCAGAGCCCTGCAAATCTTTTCAAAGTATGTTCTATCAAGTTAAATAAATCCTTTTGGATTCATGAACCGAGGGAGCGCGAGGCGCGTCTCCTTTCATAAGAGGAAATAAAGCTTTCGAGCACGGGACCTTTATTTCCAGCTAAAAAAAAAAAAGAAAAAAAGAAAAACTGTCGGTCAATCATCGATGAAAGGACTTTTGTCGCTTTTAATTTGAATAGGAAACTTGGGTATTCGAATGTTTTAAAGAACGCTAGATTGAAAAGCTTCGAAACTCCATCACTGAATCCTCGAAACGCGAGAATTCGAATTCTGCGAATCGAAGTGCCTGAAAAATCGAAACGTCGAAGCGCCTGGACGAGGCGTCCATTTCGAATCGAGGAGCTCTCCACGATCGTCCATAGTCGAATTGACGCGGGACAAACGTCTCGAGGAATCGAATCGAGGTTTCGACGATCGAAAAGATCGCGAGGACTCGAATATTTTCATATTCGCGCGGCACGTTCACGGCGCGGTTAATGTTTATCACCTGACGTCACTCACCTACGCCAGGGTTGGCTGAGAGGGTGGAAAACGGGGCTCGTGGTTCCTTGCACAGCTGGAGGGGGTGGCTGGTCGCCATGGCGACCAGCAGTGGGGTAGTTTGGGGGATCGATGCCGCAGTGGCGTAGCATCAGGTGGCCAGTGCCCTCTCCATTGTCCCCTGTCGGTGTCCAACAAGTGGGGCGCCCCGCGCCACCCCTCAGCACCCTCGCCAGCACCAAGAGTGCTCCCATTCGAGGGTTTATAGGAAGGATTTTTCGAGCAATCGTGGGAAAAATGTGGAGATCGAGATGGCGAGCGATCCGCGAGCCACTGGACCAGCTTCGAGGGGTCTCGCTTTTTGGGGTGATCGAGGGTGAGTCGCAATGGCGCGAGCCTAGGGTAACGACAGATTTAGGGAGGCTATCAGGGTGGATCGTTGGTAATGGAATGGAAACGAGATAGTCGATGTAGGAATTTTTGTCGCAGCATTTAGAGCGTTTAAAATCGAGTGTTTCTCTGTTCGCCTTGGAAAAGAGGGTTTTCAGTTCGGCGCGGAGTTGCGAATGTTCACCCTTCGATATTTGAAAGTCGAAAGTTGGCCCATTTCGCGGGCAGACCCTCCGCTGGCTATTGAAAAGGGTAAACGATTCGCTTAGAGCGAAGAAAATTCATCGCTCAACATTTTCCTGTGTCTCTCGCTTCGGGTTCCCTTTTGACTTTCATGAGGAGCTCACACACGGAAATTCTTTTAAGACCCTATCCCGCGAAGCGGCACGTGTTCAGCATTCATGCATCTGGATGTCTACCTTGCACCGCCTTCGCGTTATCCCTATTCTACTTTCAGATCGCGGAGGGAAACAATTTATGTGAAAATTTGATCAAGCCTGGGAAATTCCCGTTTTTGTAATTAATCTTGCCTGCCTTTTTCATCGTCGACACTTTTTAGAATGGCAAATTGGAAAGGAGAACCGATTTTTCACCCTGAAAAGCGTCTCTCGCAAAGAAAACTCCATCGACTATCCATCGTCTATTTTATTGAGGAAAAAAATTGGGGAATAACTTTTTTTTTGCCAACCATTTCCTTATTTTCTTCCTTAACTGAGGTGTCTTCGCGCGGATGTGTGCTCGAGTGTTGCTTGAAAAGGAGAGACGCGAGGATGAAAACCTTTATCGCGGAAACGAAGTTAATCAGAGGGATTGTTCGCGAAAGAAGTCGTTCGAAATTCAAGGTGATTTCCTGCGCAAATCACTTCGCAGTTTCGACACGTTCCGCTTTAATATCGGCTCTTCGGCCGTTGATTCCCCTGGGAAATCTCGGTCCACGTATTCGTTTCGCGGACATTTCATTGAAAAACTGCCTCCAAGTATCTTGTCTTCGTGTTTTACGAGCGTCGCCTGCGAAACTGGTCGCTTCGATTGCTATGATTCGTTACAACACTTTTTGCAACATGTTAATCTTCTGGGAAATCCGAACTTTCCACTTTCGTACAGGTGGTTTCCAAGAAGTTTTCTCATTTTATTTGTCACAGACTGGTCTTTTGTCTTTGGAATTCAATTCTGCACTATTTTTCCACCTTATTGCATACATAATCCATTTGTACTCCAATAATGTCGAGAAAGTGGTAAAAATGTGTGTTGTACTCTGCTGTTATTTGGACACACTGTATTAAAGTCAGAGAGCAAAGTTGAGAGCGTAAGTGTAGAAGTTTGGATCCTTCTGTGTTTTGTCTGGCACCGCAGAAGGGTGCAGGATCGTAAAATCTTGGTTACAACTGTCCGCTTCTTTCGTTAAGAATCGAGGGGATGTTTAATAAAATTCCAAGTCAGCGACAGCCGCGGAGTTTGTTATCGCGGTGTGCCCGAGTTTCGCGAACAATGAGAGCTCTGGAACTTTTCAACTCAATCGACGATGGAAAACAATCGTTTCTCCTACGCGCGCATGAGCCGCATCCACTGTTTCCATAGCTGAAGTTCATGAAAGTCTATTCCTGGAATATTGTTGTCTCTCTTTCCCAGAAATTTTCCTTACTCCTTTCCATCGTGCGATGGGCCAGTTTTATGGAAAATTGATAACGAACTGGGTCACAGCCGTGTCCCTTTCAGCGTGCATCGCTAGCCACGTAAAATAAAAACGCCCAGACATTCGTTGCTCTCGTTCGATCGACCATTTCACCATTGACTCCTTTCTATCCTCTTGCTACCCCAAAATCATCTCGTCCATTACCTCTATTTGTCATTTACAAACATCCTGCTCCCTCCGATTGTATTCTTCTGATACCCCTCTGTCGTTTCTCTTAATCATCCTCTTGTTACTTTATTTCTTCCCGTAGCAAACTCCACCCCTTATCTCTCCCTTTACCTACTCCGTGTCCTTCGCTCCTTTTGTTTCTACGGTCATCCCATGCTTCCTCCATCGCCTCTTTGCACCCCTTCATCCCTCTCTCCCTCTCTCCATCCCTCCTCGCGGCTATCAACTCACTCTAACCCTTTCCTTTCTCTGTTTTTCCACTCCGTCTTCATTCCCTCCGCTCCTCCGCCCTCTGTCAGCCGTCTTTGATCACTGGCAGCAACCCCCGCGCGTGTGCATCGATGTGTCGACGTTGCACGAAGTCACAGGCTACCGTGGACACACGGTCGTCGTTGTGCACACAGATAGAAAGCCCTGTGCCAGGGTTCATCAGCCGTGGCTGATTGAGCGTGCTTGGTGGCCGCTCTTTTAAATCCGCAGCCTGCGACACGTACACGTCGAGGCTTGCGTGTGTGTGTGGACAGGGCGCGCGGGAGGGTTCGAGCTGGGGCTGCACAGGGTGTTTTGATATTTATCGAAGCCGCCTTCCCTTTGGCTGCGCGGGACAACGCGGGTAGAACGGGTATGGCGCGGTGTTCAACGTCGCATCGACGTGCTGTTACATTGACAACGAGAAAGACGGGGATCGAAGGTGCACGGAGTGAACCCTTGTCTTGCTCAACATGCGCACACAGCGGGCACTGTGACACGTCATGCGATAAATGGACATCAGCTGCGTCCGCTGCGCCCATGCGTGGCGCATCGCTTTGGATGCGTTCTGCTGATTGCGATTCAACGTCCAAGGTTGGAGGTGGCGAGGCAATGACCGTGGTCCAGCGCCTCGAACTCGAGGATCGCGATGGACAACTGTGATCCAAAATGGTAGACGCAAGGCTTGCTGTCTGACGTCATTGACAGATAATTCTAGCATTCTGCATAACACCTGACTCAAAGATCGCGATGGACAACTGTGATCCAAAATGGTAGACGCAAGGCTTGCTATCTGACGTCATTGACAGATAATTCTAGCATTCTGTATAGCAACCACCTCGAGGATCGCGATGGACAACTGTGATCTAAAATGGTAGACGCAAGGCTTGCTGTCTGACGTCATTGACAGATAATACTAGCATTCTGCATAACACCTGACTCAAAGATCGCGATGGACAACTGTGATCCAGAATGGTAGACGCAAGACTTGCTGTCTGACGTCATTGACAGATAATTCTAGCATTCTGTATAGCAACCACCTCGAGGATCGCGATGGACAACCGTGATCCAAAATGGTAGACGCAAGGCTTGCTATCTGACGTCATTGACAGATAATTCTAGCATTCTGTATAGCAACCACCTCGAGGATCGCGATGGACATCCAAAATCCAAGACGCAAGACTTACTCCACGACGTAATCGCTAAAGAATCCTAGCGTTCGATGTAATAGTTAGAGGTGGCCATCGCTCGCGTCGCGCTAACACGTACGAACACTGATATCGACGGCTACGATGGTGGAAATTAATATCTATTCTCGGTTTCTCGACGTCCGTTGCTGTCTGCCGGTGAAACACATTGTCCATGGTCGCGCGGCATCGACGTCCCAACTTCACGCGCTCTTTTGTCCGCCTTTTCACGGGCGTCTGGACGGGGCGAGAAATCCACGACAAAGCGTCGAAACGATCGAGGTATCCCGCGCTGCAACTGGGTCGTTAATTAAACCCGTCCGATATGAAAACTGGATTCTATTCGGGACCCAGCCCAGGCCTAGCCTGGTGTCGCAATTTATCTCGACTGGCTGCAGATCGAAACGATTCAATCCAAGTTGCACCCTGGGCTTCTTTTCGCGGGGCTCAGAGAACGGTTTTCCCACGCTACGCGTCACGTGTGAACGGACGGCACGGTTAATAAGAAAAGTTCTAATTACACGGCTAAACTAAATCCCAACCAGGCGCGCAACTATACAGGCAGATCTGGTTGGCGCTGAGAATGTAATTATTTCGAGGCTGCTGCTCTGTTCACGGTAATAAATCGACTTGTTTCGCGTGGAGTTACTTCCGAGTAATTACGAGTTAGTTTAATGCATTAATTAATAGCACCTTTGTTGAATCGTGGCAGTTAGGCGCAGTCGATCACGTGGAAATCGCTGAGGCGGGCGTTGAAACTGCGCCCCATTTACGCGCTATTGAAAAGTGAGAATTTTGATTCAATTAATTAATTGCTGGCATCTCTGTTGCGCGATAATTAATTAATTATAAATAATTAACAGACGGAAATATCAAAATGGATCTTCAGCTTGACAATGAATCCCTCTTCAGCGGAGCAATTATGGTTACAGAGTTCCGCGCTTTCTGGCGAATTTAATGAAATATTAGTTGGAGGGAACGTTTCTATAACCATGTAGGTCGCTGCTTTTAAATTAATTAAAAAGAGGCAAGCAGAAGTTTTCCGGCAACTCTGGCGCTCTGCGAGCAGAAAATTATGAGCGCAATTATTATGTTGAAGAAGAAAAAATGCTAGGCCTTCAGCTTTGCCTTTGTCTTCTGAACAACTCGCTCGACTATCTGCGAGTGTTAATTAAACTTTCACCTGATCTACGCGAGATAACAGACGAGACAGCCGACTTCACCCTTTAACCAGCCGCGTAATTGACAATTTGCACCTGTTTGTCGTCGCTGACGTTTAGAAGCTTTACGCGAAACAGGTGACTCGTGAATTTATTCTGTAAAGCTTTGATTTTGTTAAAACTTTTAATTTCTTAAATTAAAAAATGATCCACAGCCGTCTTATTTCGTTCGAGCAACGAGAATGGTAAAAATTTCATTTACGAACGGCTTCTTATTTAGCAGTTTCCCGACGCTCGAGCAGGATCCTATTTCCTGCACGTTGTGCTTCCAGCATAACTCGAACCGGGTCGTCGTCTGAGAAAAATGAAATTAAAAAGATTCCAAGTTTATCCGGTCTCCAGGAAGTCGGCAGGAGATGAGAAAGTCAATACTGTACTACAAATTTATTCACAGTTTATGTATCGAGCTTTCGTACCGTAACTGAGCATGAAATATGCAAATCCATCGACCGACAATGGACTCCCCTTTCTGCCTGCGCGAAACTAAAACTTCGTATTAATAAACTGCAGCCGTAAATATTTCCACAACACCGTTTCATCTGATGCATTTATTACAGACACCCTTAAAAAAAAAGTAACACCAAACATATTACATTATTGCAAATTTCTGTCGATTAGAAAAAAGTGACGCTAAACATATTACATTATTGCAAATTTCTGTCGATTAGAAAAAAGTGACGCTAAACATATTACATTATTGCAAATTTCTGTCGATTAGAAAAAAGTGACGCTAAACATATTACATTATTGCAAATTTCTGTCGATTAGAAAAAAGTGACACTAAAAATATTACATTATCGCAAATTTCTGTCGATTAGAAAACGCTAGAAAAAAAATATGCCGTTTAAAAATATATATACTCCACTTGTATCGACATTTTCAATATTATCTTTAACGTCTTGAACGAAAAATCGAATGCGAACGTTTCCTAGAAAAGAACAATAAGGAAAGTGGAACATCTATGTCTGACCAGATGCGGTCTGGTTCTCCTTAGTCTACTTAGACCTGATATTTCTCAGGAATTCTATTCCTACCGTGTGGCTTCCGAGAACTAATTAGATTTCGTCCACGTTCTGCTAATCTCAATAATATTTCACAGACTCCATTATCACGGAAAGGTACTCGCGGAAATGAGGGATGAAAAGAATTTAAAGAGGATGAGAACTTTCATCAGCGGCGTTTACCTCGTTAACGAGGGCTTGGAACTTCGTTTTCCATACGTTCCACCGTTTCCTGCTTATTTGCGAGAACTTTCTTAATCAGCAGGCGCAGCTGTGTTATTAAGTTTGGTAAAAAGCCCAGTTGGCGGGAAACAATCGCTGCGTTTCGCGCTCGACTGACAAACAGCCAGACTCCACTTTTAATATCGGTAACGAGACGCTGGCCAGGAACTCCTCGTCGCGGGGTAGCGACACTTTTTACAGTAATTAACGCTGGGACGTCGCCTGAAAAAGGAGATTACACGACTTTATGCGCGCCGTTTCCTTATTCCAGCTATGTTCTGGTTCCTTTTTCCGGTTTTGATATCAGCCAAGGGTAGCAGGTGCACGGAGTACAACTGGTCGTTTTTCATTGTCATTTAACAGGCACGGAGATCCCTCCTGAATAGCTGCGTCGTGGGAGAGAATAATTTATTTTGATTTCGAAGTTATATAAGATGTTCCTCCACGCATTTCATATCGATATTTCACGAGAAACTTCTCGAATCTATCTTGATTCAAACCAGAACCGCACCTTCCGCGAACATTTTATGAACTTGCGTGAGAAATGACCGATCGTGTTTCCTTTTCTGTTTCAGGTGAGTCTTGAGTAATTCTTCTTTACCATTGAATGCCTGCAGACTCGTAAGTTGAATTATGTTCCTTGTCTTTTCGTCAGTTGCATGGTAGACAATAGAAGGTAGATGCATGCCATTAAACTTTGCGAAAATCTTGTATTTTGTTTTTCAATATTGAATACGATGATACACTGTACTTTTGCGCTGAAAAGGTTTTGTCGGTTAAGTAGGAATCGAGTGCATTCGTGTACCATCTGTAGGATAGTAAGGCAACTGCATTTCAAATGCAGGTTCCGACGATATCGACGACTGGTATAATACAGGTTCCTCCATTGCCTACTGCTGGTTGAGTAGGTGATGTTTGTACCGCAATTGAAAATACAGTAGTCCTAATTTTTTTAACGACAAAGCGTTGAAAAGGTAAAATAGTAATCGACGAACCTTATATTTTTGTATATCCTGTGATGGAAACAGTTTGGAGAAACTATATTGATTTTTCAGACCAATCATTAAAGGTATTTTTTAGTCACACAATTGGAGTATAGGTTGTTATCAAAAGGGAAGAAGTTTATCATTATGAGACAGACGTAGCAATAGGATTCGATTTTCGACTGCTTCCACAGAGGGCTGAAGCCCAGAATTGGAGTCATGACCTGGTTCGCGAAAAAGCTCAGGTACCTCGCGTGACGCGAAAGATCTGTATTGACCTAATCCTAACCTGCAGAAGTTCCAGAAGTTCGACAGATGCTTTAATATATTTCTACCCCTTCGCGATGTTCGTCGATTCTAATGTTCATTTGTTATTCATTCTCTTTCGATACAGTTTATTCATTCACGTCAGGAGTGAAGTACATCGTAGAAAAACATGATTTTATTGAAGTGTGAGAAACATCGTGATTATCAGCAACATCAAGAACTGATTTACGTAGACATTACCGACTGTACAGAATAGATTCCTACTTTCCCTGATACATCCGCTTCTCGTGGCGCTATCTCCAAGGCTACTAGCTTAGGCAATGCCCCCCAGAATGCCAGCATTTCTAAGGACACTAGCACTTCCGTGAATACCAATCCCTCCAAGGGAACTAGTCGTAGAATACCCATACCCAGCTCCGTATCCAGATCTGAGGTTCGATGCTAATCCTTGGGAACCAAGACTGGACCCAAGTCCAGATCCAGAGGAAATACTAACGGCTGCAAGACCAGTGGTTAATCCTGAACTCAATCCAGCGCCGATACCTCCACCGAGGCCGCCATTTATGCCGCCACTAATGCTACCAGCGACTCCTGAACTCAGACTGAGTCCGTTGGTGACTCCAGAATGGATCCCTGAACTAGCTCCAACAGAGCCTCCAATAACTCCTGAGGAAACTGCAACTGTGATGGGTAGATTTTGGGACACTGGAACCGACTGAGGAATGGAGGCTGGCTGAATTGACGAAACTTGTTGAGAAGCAGGGTAGATTGGCAGTCTGACGGGATTAGGCAAATGGACTGACACAGGTCTGGACGCTGAGTACTGTTGGGGAATCACCACTGGAACTTGTTGTGTGATAGAGTGAGTATTGGTCACGCTGGATGCGGCTCCACTTATTCCTCCAGCGAGGCCTCCTGAGAGGCCAGCGGCGACCCCAGCACTCAGCAATCCTGTTCCTCCGTTGATTCCCGAAATGCCAGTCGAGAGTCCTCCCCCTGCAAGCCCTTGGCTGGCGTACGCTCCGGAAATTCCGTTTGAGTTCAAACCACCGCTATAGCTCGCGCTAGAACTGAAGTCCAGGCCACCAGAAGATCCTCCTAATCCTCCAGGGGCTAAGACGATGTTTCGCTTGGTCTTCACGTGTCTCTCTGATTTAGTTTCGCCAGCAAAGGCAGCGGCAGTCAAAAAACAAAGCTGGATACAAGAAACCTGGTCAGATTCTTAACCGTATTCAGCTCAACTTGTAATCCAAAGTATGGTAAATTCTTAAGCGCTAAGTGGCTCGATATTTCGAGATATCTTTCGTGTACTTACTACGATGGTCTTCATTGTTGCTCGCGTTAGGTGTCAAGCGAATCTGCCATCATCGAACCCACACCCCCGGTTTTATACAACGCGCGCAATCACTTTCACTGTCCAATGTTTTCTGCTCGCCTTTTTTCACAGACGCTTCATCCGATCCCCTTGATCGGTGATGCAACCGCAATCGTTGAAAACAAACCGATTCCGTATTGCGAGACACATGCACCGCTTTGTGCGTGCATCCGGATGCAATGGATATTTCACTCCATTTTGAACCAGGCTAACTTTATCCGTCAGAATGCTACTCTGCAGCGTATCATGTATCGTGCACGCGCAATGGCTGCGTCCCCGCGACTGGCATTGTGATTTTGCAATCAGAAAGCAAGACGACGACCTTTCCCAGGTTATTTTAACTATTTTCGAAAGCAAATTTCAGCTATGCGTCGCTCTAAAAAATATTTTCCCAGGGGAAATCAAAAGTTCGCGGTTCGTTGATACTTCTCTCGGCTACTGCGTTTTGGGAAACACCCAATTAAGCGTAAAAGAGAAGCGTGGAAATGTGCGCGATACGAACTGGATTAAAATAAATTATTAATTGCAACGATTTGGAATCGTGGATCGCAGTGAGAAACGTGAAGTCGAGGGGAAGAGGTGATAAATGTTTCGACATTTATTCCAGCGTTTTATGGTATACTACAGGAGAGTCTAGTCGGATGAAGGATGCAGTTAATAAAACTGAAACTCGCAATCC
Organism: Xylocopa violacea; assembly: GCA_963969225.1. Taxonomy (NCBI): domain Eukaryota; kingdom Metazoa; phylum Arthropoda; class Insecta; order Hymenoptera; family Apidae; genus Xylocopa; species Xylocopa violacea. The sequence goes on along the minus strand of CAXAJV010000004.1, from coordinate 36,558,562 downwards.
CGCAGCGTTTGTAGGAAAGCAAGATCTCCTTTGGGGGTTGGTCGGGAGTATTTGCAGTTGATGTAGGCTGAGCTATTTCTCATCTACGAAACAGTCTCGCGAAGAAGCGGAATTTCGCGGACGTAACCGGCCATTTTGTATGCGTCGCGTGTATCCCTGCGAGCTACATCTTACTCAAATCGTCACAGTTTCCGCTGTTATCTAAACACAGGACGCGCGACCATTCCACGTTCCGGATGTCTACGTTCCCACGGAAATGGTGGCAGAGCCTCGATTTCGATATTTTTCAAGAATTCTATTTTCTTCTAAAGGATCGCGCGAGCGAGGGGGGATCGATAAGAAATTCGAGGAAAATTATGCTCACGATCGCAGATCAGTTTACTCAGTTGATGACAAGACATCCTTGGCGGTTAAAATAATTATTCTGCGTCGAAGTAATTTGGTAGAGGTCCAAAATCGTGATGTTTGGAATTCGAGGCTTCGCTATTTTTGGAGCACCATAGGATGATTTTAGATGATCGATCTCTAAGATCTCGAGTACAGTCGAGCCGCGAGGTTTCAGTTTAATCATCGTAAAAGGGTAACGCAAGACGTCTTTCAAGGGAAATTGTTTCAGCACTTATGTCACCCGATAGGGAATCGCCATTGGTTGACACGCAATCCTACTTCTGCAATTCAATCGCGCCTAACGTTGCATCGCGTGTAATGACTTCCTGCTGACACTGCGAACGGTCCAATTTATGATACGTCGGGATTAACTCATCGGTTAGCGCGAAACTCGAAACCCTTGTGCATCAGCTGCTGCACAATGTTGGTTAACAGACGAGCTGGTTCACGCGAAAGATCGCGATTTATCGGCGGACCTCGACCAATAAAATTGCCATTCATATCGCGAACGAAATTATTCGCGGATATCTTCACGCGTGAAGAATTTCGAGCATATTTTTGGGCTAATCAAATATTTATGCGCGCGACATACATTAACTCGAGAGGCAGGGATCGTCGAAATGGACGTTTCGCATATTGCGATTTAATATTCAGAAAAACGCGCGATCCGTCCGCCGCGCGATTATTTTAGAAACGTCCAAGGCGTCATACGTGACAACATAATTTACAGTATCGCGATCATCATTCATATTTACGATGGCCTGTGCATTTCGAACGATATTCCTGGTGGACATCTGCCAACTTGCTATACCAAGATAGCTGATGCGCAACTGTGTCCATCGGAATCATGCTCTCGTGTATTTATGCTTGGGGAATATTAACAGATCTCTGTATTGTTTCAACCGACTCGTTCTCGAACAGAGAGCCGATTTATCGAAGATTTTATGGTACCACGTATTAAGTCTTCGATCGAATGTTTAAGTTATGCGATCTTCCTAACGGAACGGCGGATTTAACCAAACAAAATACGCGATGCTCGTCGTGGAGGTGAAAAAAATCGAATCCACTTGAACAAACAGCTGTCGAAATTGGCCCAGCTCGATAAAACAATCGTTCGATTCGATTACGGTTCCGACCACGCTCGGAAGTCGCTGTCTTCGCAAGGATCGTGCAGGATCTAGGCTGTGCGTGTAAGAATTTCGCGTTCCCACCGCGATCTCGTCGAATTATGGTAGCAGAGGGCCGCGAGGACACGTGCCCCTCTGTTCGACGGTATTAGAGCTGTGCCAAGAGGGCAAGAGTGCGCGGAGATGCGGCGGTATCGATAGCTAACCTTCTCGATCGCGATGTCAGTCGAGGCCAGAGCCAGCTGCACGACCACTTGCGCTTCGGAGACCGATGGTTCGTTCTCGTTAATCCCTCGCTGAATCACTGGCTCTCGTCTAGTTTACATTATCCCATACACGTCCCATTTTATCGATTAGCTGCCTCGTTTAACGATCGCGCGACATTATTTGCGCGTGATAGGAAATCCCATGATTAGCGACAGGATGGAGCTTGATTACAGTACAAAATACAATAGCCTCCGCTTAAAATCTGAAATCCTCGCACGAAACGACGATGCCGCTTCGTTGACGAGCGGAACAAGGTGGTTTCTGTCTATGGACTTCGCGTAGGCAGAGTTACGACTCGAGTTTTTGCTGGTAATCTTCCTTTGAGGAAGTTTTGAATGGGGAAATTGTTGGTCGAAGAGCGTCGTCAGGGGACGTTCAATATTGTCAGGTTGACGAGCTCGATGGTTTTGCTGGCATTAATCTTAGTCGAGACGTCGTTCGAGAATGATCTATGTGGGAGCTAACGCGATCGTGGTTTGCTCGTTGGTAGTTAGAGCGACGACCACATGAATAAGCAATGTCCCGGGGAAACTCGATAATAAATAGCCTAATTCGTTTCGAGCTGCTCCTTACGAGCGCAACTGGTGACTCTTGTTCTCGTCCCAACGTCGTTGTATTAAATTAATAAACGCTAACCCTGAACGTGTACTATGATCTCGTTTCCCACGTACCAACAGACGGAGATTACGAAACGTCTAGCGAAGGAGCGATCCGTGGCATGCAAGTGAGGCGATCAAAAGAGATCCTCCCAGTTAATCCGGGGAAAATGGGTTCAGAGCGTGGCTACGAACCAAAGAAGGAAAAATCGTCGGAAGAGTTGTCCCACAGCCGAGAAGCAGCCTTTGTATCCAGCGTTTTAGCCAAGTCAGAGTCCATGCCAGTGTTTAAGAGCACGTCCTCGTCGAGAGACGATAACGACGAGGAACATGTGTCCCTGACGTCAGAGTCTTCCTTGGCACGTAAGAAGAAGCTGAAAATGATTGTGGCACGAATGGATCCGCTTTTATCATTCGGTTCTAACACGAGCGTCTCAACAGACACCTCTCGAGCGGACAGAGTCGACGAAAAAATAGAGCCCAAGAAGGCGGAGTCGGAAATTGAGCTGCCCGCGTTCCAGGTGACTGAGCATATTTTTTATCAAAGGGAGGAGGCTTCGATCGACTTGGTTTCGTTTCAATTAGATTTCTCTTTAATGTAAACGTCGCTTCTGAGGATACCAATTAATGCCCTAATCCTTAGGTACTTTCCAGGGACCTGGTTCGAAACGTCGGTCCTTTAGGACACTCGCACGGATCCGGCGAGATTAAACTCTAAAATTAGATCCCACTTTGTGTCCAAACATCGTTCTTCAATAATCGTTTCTTCTGTAGAGTACCATCAACGATTCGCAAAGCTGCGCGAGGGAGGTGAAGTTCTATGAAGTACCGGAAAATAAAGGTTCCCCCAAAGTGGAGAGGAGGAGCAGATCCTCCAGCAGGGAGCCGGTAAAGCCTGAACAAACCCAAGGAAACGACGATTTAATAGACATCGCGGAAAATCCTCATCCTTCCATCAGATCCTTCTACTGGCCCCCTACTCCGGATAGAGAGGACTCCTCGCACCATTACAGGCAACAACCGCGAATTACAGACGTGGACGCCATTATGAAGATAGACGGCGAGCTGGCTCCTCTTCAGCACCAGCTAAACGAGATAAGAGGCAAATTTCGAGCTTTGAACCTCACTGTCCCGTCGATATTAAGTCAGGATCGCTACTCGGCCCAGTACATGCCACGTTCTAACATATCTGGCTATTACCTTCACAGAACAGAGACCTTTGGTAGGGACTCCAACGTTAGCGACATGAGTCGTCTAATTCCTCGTCAGCAAGAGAGCAGAGGTTACCACGGAACCGGGTATTCTTATCCCACGTATAACGAGACTGCTCCTGCAACGCAGGACTTCTTTTCCATAAAAGAGTCCGTCAGCAGAAACGCAAGTGTCGCAAACAAGAATTCATTTCAAATTATGGTCCCGCGTGAATGTTCGTCCAGGAGCGTGGGAAGGAACACGTCCAACGAGGTTGCCAACTGGCAGATTCAAGAGAACGACAGCTACGTTTCTGCGAAGAACTCTTTCTTTCAGTTTGGGATGCACAATGATCCATCAGGATCCTTGATTCCGTCAGTGAGCAGTTCATGCTACAGGTATCCACGAAACAGGGACTATCGTAGACCGCACGCGTCTTCGTACTATAATGAGCTAAGAGCTGGAGGATCCAACAGTACTTACGTGAAGCACAATGGAATGGCGTCCACTTCTGGCAGACCAACGCGTCAAGAGTACCGAGATATTAGCGAATTCAGAAAGGCGGATAAGATATTGCAGGCTGAACTTGCGCGTGAATCGAATAAGCTGACTTTAGACACTTCGACTGTCACTTCTAATCCCCAGATTCGCCTGATCAATATCAATACCTCTATGAAGGATCACTACACCGATAGAATGATTGCTGGAAGAAGCACGAGTCCTAGAGAGGCAGTCATGGCGCACGAAATTTCCAAGAAAGACTCTGATAGTAGCTTCGACAGGCCCCAGGATCAAACTATCTCCGCATCCTTAACGGTAATCGGGTCAGATGGAAGCAGCAGGACTCGTTACGTCAACTATACTCGCGTGGACAGCCAGGCGTCACTGGTATTGTCGAAAAAGGACCAGAGTGTGAACACGTTGGTGCCAGATGGTATCCAAAACGATTTTTCGAGCAAGCTGACGAAGCAGAAGGTTCGAGAGCTGGACGCTGAGTCCTCGGGGCCGAACTTGACGGAGATTGTTCGAAAGTCCGTGGAAACCCTGCTGGGAGCCTCAGAGTCCGTGGAAATAAGGAAGTCGAGTCCTCGCAAGGACCTCAAGAGTATACAAGTAGCCAAGACTAACGAGAAAGTAATCATCGTTCCCATTCTCTTTACCGATGGGATTCCAGAACCACCAAAGGTCCCCCTATTCAATTTCACCAGATCCAGGTGCCATTTACCGAAGGCTAGTCACCATCTGGTGAAATTGGACAAGAAATCATCGTCCGCAACGCAAGGTAGTGTTTTCTCAGCAAACAGCGTCGAATCCTCGACGTTTGGGTCATCGTACACGAACCAGAAGCTGATGAACAGGAACAGTGGGGTGTCGATGTCCTGCGTTAGCAGAACTGGTTCTTCTTCGCGTTGCAGAACCACGTCCCACGTGTCAAATCCTGTGAATGCCATGTCAGACTATCATCATCATCATCATCATCATAGCAAGCACAGGGGCAGGCACAGCCATTCCAGTAAGGCGCACTCTGAACCCACGAAAAGGGTAACGAAGAAGGTGATCCACGGAATGAGGAGTTCGCCAGAGGAGTTTCTTTGCGACACTTGAATGTGGTATCTCCGTGTCATTTGTATGGATGTTACTTAAGGATTATAGCTGAATTGACTAGCTTCTGGGATCGTAAGGCCACACTCGGACCTTTGCTTGGGTGGGAAAGGTGCTACTGGCTCTGTAGACTCTTTGGACTACCATTTAATTTAGAAAAACGAGTGAAAGACGCGTTTTGGGGGTCGTGTTATGTGCACCGTTGCAGTGACCAAGCTCTGACTATAATCTTTATACAGTTTATTGTAGATAAGTTTGTGGTGTCTCTTGTATACAGTTTTTCTCGAAGTAAATATAACTATTACCCAGAAGAATGAACTTACAAATCGCGTTCTATCTAGTTAAAGTAAGAATGCGAGGAGCAGGATCCGATGGAACTGGAAGTTCGTAGTTTAAAGATCGCTGCGAGGCGACATGAAAATTATTGTATTCACGTTGTTTTAGGTATTAAGATGCTAAAACGAATCTCGTTATACGAACAGTGTCACTGACGTAGAAGTCCCCAAGTGATAAGTGGTCGCAGACAATCAAAGCCTGTAACATAGACCACCGAGCCCGCGTTTGTAAACCGGTTCTCTGTCCAAGGAAATCTGTTTGACATGGCGTTTCACGGATCGCTACTAACTGGTGCATGTGAAACCCTGACCGATCATAAATCGAGGCTGATCACCGATTAGCCAACTGTTGCACAGTTTTCTGCGCCGTGGCGTGCACTTAATTCTGCCCCTGGTGATCACTGTCGAGACTTGTCCTACGTGCGAACCCAATTTCCACGTCTACTGTTACTCCTATGGGATTAGCGGTTTCTGTCAGCGCAGAAGGGTACCTCTGGCCAAGGTGTCAAGGCTTGCTCTGCTGGCCTTTCATAGGCTGCTCGAACTATTCGTATGCAAATACGAAACAACGTGTTACAGAATGCACTAAAGGTGTCGCGCGACGGACAACGGGGTGCAAATGAAACGCGACGTCGTTATGGTCGCCTGTACAGTCGATGTAACCGCAAGAATATTCACCATTAACGCGTCCCTGGCGATCTGCCAAATAATTTGTCTTGTCACCAGCACTTCAGCTGGGTATTTACAGCGTCAGAGCGTCGTTGTCCGGTTGTTCACTCGCCGGCACGCGTAAATGGCCCTCGATCACTGGCAGGCCCCGACTTTCCGCGCGCTGACAATGGCACGCGCTCGCTTTCGAGCTGCATTCACAATGCAACCGCGCCCAACTTGCTTTTCGTAGCCGACACCTTTGTCTGGCTTTATTTTTATCACGCGCGGAGTCATTCATCGCGTGTCGGACGTAGTAAATCGCGTATTTATCGGTGCTCATTGTTGGGACCGAACGAGTGACGTCTTGTCGTCCCAAGCGAGCCTGTGCCGCTCGTTAAAGCTCGAAGGTGATCGAGAAATGGAGCGGAGAAGGGAAACGATCGAAACGAGAAGCTCTACAGGAACGACAGCCCTCTTATTGGCGAGGAAACAAGGGAAACGAGTGAATTTCGAGTTTTAAAACGCGAAACTTTCAAAATGGCACCCATTTTTCCAGCTGTTGCACGCAGGGACGTACCATTTCCCTGAGAGCGACGAGAAGAGTAAACGAAAAGAACGAAGCTCGAAAGGAAGGACCTCCAAGAGGTTCCTCCTCGAAAAAGGCGAGCGAAGAATCAAAACCCACCCCATCTATCCACCCCTGGAGGCTCATTTACGGAATCTATCCGGCCATTTATTCGTCTCCCATTTCCGAAATCCTTCTATCGCCTGAATTTCAGTCGTCCATCAAGAATTCCAGCCGATGAGAGGCCCTGCATCCCTTCGCCCCCCAGCAGAGTATCTGCGGTTCGACGCGTGTATGCGCGCCGACATGTCGATAACGCGTTACGAGAGCGAACGAAAAGCGGCGGTGACCAAAGGCAAATAACGTTTCACCACAACGGAGGCCGCAATCGATGCTTAGAAGGAATTTCTCGGTGGCACGCTGGTGTAGCTTCCCCGTTTTTCCTCGTGTCGTTGCCTGGCTGACTCCTTTCCTCCATCGTGCCGTTGTTGGCTGGCTTTACGATATTACGTAAAACCTAAATCAGCTAAGCTATTAGGAGATTACAGAAAAATCGGCTAGCTTGCGGTTGTTCTTTACGTAACAGTGTGTTGTTAACAGGTAAGACACGCGTGGGTGTATACGTCTGGGCTTGTACGCCAGAGGGAAATTAGGGGGATGCCTGTTGCGAGGGAAATGAGCGGATGGGGTGGTTATTTTCGAGCTTTTTAAAGAATCGATGAAACCGAATTGTGTACCAGATAATTATTGGTGATGTACCATTGGGTTTTGTGATCACAACGACGATGTATATTCTTAAATAATGCGGAAACAGATCATTTTGTTCGCATTGTGACGCGAGACTGGATGTAGTTGAAGCGAAAACCGCAGTACAGTCTTTTAAATGTCCCGTTCTCAGCGGATGGTTGAAATTAAGCAGATTGTACCGGTGAAATTCGCGTCAGCGTGTCTGAAACACGTTCTCATTATCCCGCGTTAAAACGCGAAAAGAAGAAGACCGCCAGCGATCGCCACGAAGCTTTTAACGAGACGGCACGGTTTATATCGGCCAGGAGGTCCCTGGGAATCCGATGGCACGGTCCATTGATTGAATCGTTAAAATCCTTTTGTGGTAGAGAGTCACGAACAGGACTTTCCCGCGCAAAGGACGAGCCTCTACGGTTAGTCGCGAAGCAATTTCCTTGCGCCTTCTGCGTCGTGTTTGCGCTATCTTTGGGGGACAATCCCATCCCGTGGAAGAGAAAGGCGTCCCTTTCCGCAATCCGTATCCTCCTTCGAGCGTAAGATCGACGGGTTTTCTTTTGTTTGAAAAGTAATTGCTTTTGGAGTACGTTCCGCTTCTAATCGTTCTTGCTTTGAAGTCCGTGGAGTCTGTTTGCTGATGCGACAAAATAACTCGAGTCTAATCGTAGTTGCGATTCTGACGCCACTATCTCATTAGTAAATAACTTCACATTTAATCACATAAGTGATTAAAAGTACGTTTTTGCTGCGATCGTGCAAGAAGACACGCCTGAGAGATGCGATATGAAATTTTTGCGGAAACTTGATACCGATATTATTGGATCGGTAATGAAACGCAGAGAGGTTCGATTATTTATAGAACTCCAAAAGTGTTCGATCAACGGGTGTGCCAAGTGTGGGATATTCGCAGAAATTTGTTCAAGCGGTGGACGTCGTTTGTCATCAACGACGAAGGGGTGCTAGAACACGATTGTCACGGTACTCAGTTTCAAAATTAAGCATTGGTTTTCAGAATAAACACGGTGAAACGTGGAACGCGTCTAACATGCAATATTAGCTAACATTTTCCACGGTTTGCAACAGCGGCTAACTTTTAAAATTCGTAAAAAACGTTTAAAAGCTGTTCTGTGTTTTGGCTGCCTGCTTCGCGAGGGCACTCGGTGTCTTATCGTAAACAGAGGAAGCGATTCCTTGCACGTTTCGTGTTTTACGCTGAGTCTCGTGTTTTGTCACGAACACGCGCTGATATTCGCGATATTTTTGCAAAAGCGATGCGAGTCGGAAATTTACCGCCTTGAAGCGTTGCCAATCGTGGAGTTTCGCTTCCGCCACGTTTTTGTATCTCTATCACCAGTTTCCCTGATAGTAGAAAGTTGGCAAAAATCGCCAGCTACGTGTTGCCATCAACGCGACGTTTAGAGTTACGAAATTGACGATACCAGCAACAGGAGATTCGTCGAAAGATATTGCGAAATCAGAATCGTGTTAAAATCGATTTAACCCTCTGCACTCGACGATTTTTGCGTCGCACATTATCTTCTCTATCCCCAATTTCTTCGCGAACACAATCGATCTCGTATTGCAACACTTAAAAATCAATTTCACCTTCACTCGAGCTAATTTCACTTTTGAAATCCACTCACGTGGGCTTTCGAGACTTGAAACCAGTCGATGAGAAACCTGAAAGTCGCCGTGTGAAACGCAATGGCGGCTGAGAGTCGCCTCTCGAGCGCAAAGGGTTAAAGATCGCTGGAAGCTCGAGCGTGCCCCACACGATGATTAAAAACTGCGTAATAATTTATGGGACACCTTAACAGGTAGCAAAAATAAGGGAAGACTCGTTTCCTTGTCCGACGCTTAAATCGAAGGACGCGAAAACGGTGGAAACAATTTGTTAAACGTTCGAATGAAAGCGCCTTAATTGGGTTGCTGGCGAAATTTATGATAGTGCGCAGAAATGCATGGCGCTGTCACTGACTGGGCTCGTTAGCATGCGCACGCGTACCAGCAGGGGCTGTCTAAAATTAATAACATTGTACCTCGAATTAAACAAATCCCAATAAATTCCGTTCGTGCAACGTTTATCCGATTAAGCGTGTTCGCAGGTGGAACTGGGGCTACTTGTAAACTCAAACTAAATTGAAAAAGGACACCATTAAACATGCAGATTATACCAGTTTCAGTGTTCAAGTGATTCTTTCGAATCTGATAAACCGATTAAATTAATAAAAAAGAAAAAGGGGGACTGCAGACGGTTAAACGAATGATAAATAAACCGCGCGAGCTGAATGAACCCTTTCTCTGCTCCTCTGAATAAACTCGACGCAAAACGGTGCTAAAGAAATTACATGAAAACGAATTTTCGCGTGATTGGCATGTATAATAACACGCGAGGGGATGTAGACCGGAAGAGCGGTGAAATTTCACATATTTCGTAGCCGCACGCAAATATTGGCTTAACGTCGTCTGCCACGTGTGCATAATGCAATTAATGCGGCGCAGACGTTTAATCCAATTCGATGGTAACGTTAGAAAGAAGTCGACTACCTGGACAGGTGTCGGACACATCAATTTCCCGTCGACTAAGGCGCGCGTACAATCGACAGCCCGTTTTCGTGATTGTCGCGTGTGTGTTTAACAGGTGTTGGCCGCGTGTGTACAGGTGACATCACCTGAGTAATTATGCCGCCTCGATACGTGTCGCGGGAGGGAAAAATAATGCTACACACGAGAATCGAAGCCCGTTAATTGGTGATTAATACTCGCAAGTTAGCGCAAGTGTTGCAATTGTCAATTACTGTGCCAATTAATTAGTTACGCGTTAGAAACTGCCTTTCCCACCCCCTGTTGGATTTGAAATTCACGTTGGGAAGCGGCACGAAGAGATTAAGTTCGGGGAATTTGAAATTGGCCTCGAAAAACTTGTTCCCTGGTTGTGTTTTGTGCGCGAGGTGGAAGTTTGGAGCGTTTTCTATGAGAAATCTTCTGGATTTGCGTACGTAGCGGTTCATTCGCTTTTACAGTCCTCGTATTTTGCTGTTATATGGTGGCACAGGAGTGAACGAACTCCTTGAATGGCGAAGGTGAACGAACTTCCTCTGTTTAATATGAATGACAAGCGTTTGATGTGGTACAGACGAGATCCAGAGACTACGTGCGCGATTGACGTTCGATTTCAAGCAAACTATGCGTCTGAGTGAATTCTGAGAATCCACGCAGAGTACTGTTAACCGTGAAATCGTGTTTAGACTGAATATTAGCCTCGTAAACCAACGTTACAGTTAACAGTATTCAAACTAACAAATCTTATTCACGACTGTTCCACGGAATTCTTTCGATCCTTTTCAAAACAGAAAATATTTACGTTACTTTCATTTTCAATTCGCATAACAGATACTTCGGTCGTTCCGTAACTTATTCAAACAGTGTTAAACGTTTTAGTTCGACGATGGACTTTCCGACACTCAGGCCAGTGTCCAGAAATAGGATCACGCTAATAGAATGCCTAAAATATCTTCAATATCCTCTTCCCAGACTCTCATTTCATTTAGAATAAGCTAATGGACCTTTAATGTCATCTACCGCTTACACGCACGTTCTTCGAGAAGCATAAATCATTCTATTTCAAATAAACAATCGTCTCTCATGAAATCGTAGGAGAAAGAGTGTTGCATAGAACGGATGGGGAAAAAATGACAATCTTGCGATCGAAGGAAGTATAAAAACCAGCGAGCGAACAAATTAACATTCTAATAGTGTTGCGTGATTTAAAAATACCATATTTATGCACGCATGCATACATACGTACACACATGGACGTTTAGCGAATGTTACTTTATCTATTCATCGCTGTGCGGTTGTAATTTATTGCTGTATCATTGCGTTCGTATCAGACGATCTAAGAACAAGTAGTTCTCCGTTTCCAGTTTTCCAACGAGGCTGTCGTTGATTGTAATTCTTTTAAGTCGTGAAATATATCGTAGCAAAGGGTATTAGCTCGCATTGTGTCGCGAGCATTCGAGGCGCGTTAAGATTCGATCAAGAGTGGAAGATGATAAAAACTTACCAGTGTAGAGAACTACGTGATACGGTTGCAAATACACGTGTAGCACTGGCACTGCCACGCAGCGACAACTCTTTGGTACGTGACGTTGAATTTATCAGGGTGACTCCAGCTCCTCGCAGCTATCGTCACGGTGCTCGAACGTGTCCGCTAATCACTATGATAATGCTTCTCCTGCGATGCATTTGCATACCCTCGCGCGATGCACACTTCGCCCAGGCGTATCTGCGTTCCTGCAAAAAGGGTTGTTATTATTTCGCTGTGTTATCTCGGTCATAATGGCGTGAATTAGCAAGCTTTCGAAGCATCGTTGATTACTCAATTTAGAGCGGATTTTCGAGGGCAGACGAGAAATCTGTTAACTCAGAAAATCAATCGAAATCCTTCTCGACTCGACTTTAAGATGCTACCAAAGCGAATGCGTTTTTGCACCACGTTCGATATGAGTAATCAAATATTCTCAAAAGGTTTCGGGGAATAAATTGTCCGTTTGATTGATAAGGAAAATTGGGGGATGGAAATCGTACGAATCCGGGGCCAATGGGGGACAAATCGTGGGAATATTGGAAAAATTCTCGCTTCCGACACGACGAAAAGTATTCGACTCTTTTCTTCGCGTTGAACTGCCGGCGAGTTTCGATTCGCGAAAGTTTCCTGGACAAAGTTCCATATCTACTTATCCTGGATGCAGATTTTTTCGTTCGTCTACAAGACGCTTGATTTTGTACGAAATGGGGCAACGTTACGTTAGCGGTTTTAGAAATAATCGCAGATGTGCAATTTTAATAAAAATGATCGCCAATGTGAATGGGCAAGGTTTCAAAGAGTTTCTTGGGAACGTTAATAAATAGTAACATCTTCTCCTAATCACGTGCCTGATCCCTCGTTGTTAACTGCACGTCTAATGATATATCGCCATTGACGGAATGACCATGTATCAAGTGATAAATGTGCGACGCCAATTATTGGATCGCGAGGTATGCCTGAGGCGTTACAATCACGTGTTTCTCATTATCCATCGACTGCTGTCCCTGTTAAATGGAGACGAACGTCAAGAAACATTAACGAGACCCGACATAATCAATGGTTACAGAAGGCTGTGCCTTTATTAGGAATATTTCTCCACGGGTAAGTTCTCGACTGCAAAACTATTTAAATAATGAATTATATGTTAGAAATACTTGCACACGCTACGTTTGAATTATTGTTTTACATTGCAATTGCACACTGCGTATGAAAATTGTGCAGCGGAGCGATGGGTAATACGAAATCAAATGTTTGATCCCCAAAGTATAATTATCCACGAATCAATGATTATTAATACCGATCAAACAGTGAGAGGTAAAATTGCCGATAATTAATAGCCGAAATTGTTTGAAAATTTAATGCCACTTTGAACCGCGCGACACGCTTTTAAGTAAAAAATTATACTATTAACAATTTGGGTTACAAATGTGTTTTATCGTGGATGCATACTTCTTTTTCACTAATTTAAATAACAAGAACACACTTCTTAGCATATCTCCAAGGACAGAGCCGAGTGTGTTTCTGAGAATTCTACTTCGCGATGTGCTGTTTGAAAACTACATTTAACAAGCAATTTCAAAACGTAAAAAAGAAACGATGGGATCAGATTTTTATCAGAACACAGATAAAACGCAGTATTATTTTATCGACGTGTACTTTTGAACGAAACAAAAGCGTCTCCAGATTTGTCGAATCTTATTTTTGAAACGAAATTGTCTCCACGCCAGTCCATTCCTGTTCGAATATTTTTCGTAATGGAACATTTTATCAAATTTCATTCGAATTTTTTGAACGAGACTTTGCAGATATCGTTGTAGATTGTCTCTGTTTGATATGAAAATATTTAGTTTGTTTTCGTTGGTCCATAGAATAGAAACCTGCACGAAAGCTGAGAAATTTGCGATATTTTCACGTCGATAGGTGAACTATACGCTAGAAATAACTCGATGGGTCACGAAAATGGAAATGAAGACTATTTTCCTTCGATCGAGCCGATAATACACAAAGGATTCAGGAATTCGAGGGAAAACTATACCTTGCTTCCACAAAATACATATATTACCACGTATATGGCAGCTCCATTGGATAAAATACTTCAGTCTAACAATAAAAAACACCTTTGTTTACTTAAAAACACTTTCCTTCCATTTTGGTATAATCTAGAAATGTAAAATTGGATTAAATGGAAACTATTCGATAGTTGAAAGTATTATTCTTTTACTATTGTTTTTTTTTAAATTTCTTGAATAAATGGATAGTAGAAAAACCTGGTAACATTTGCGATACCTTTTCCCATGAAAGCATTTAATGTTTTTCGCGTATGGAAAGAAATCAAAATATTGCAAATGGACGATATACTATAATAGTTCTTCCTCGAAACAACAATACTCATCCCTTTAGTGAACAAACATTTGATATCGAACGGCACAGATATAAGTTTGAAAAAAGCTAACCAATTTTCTACGTGTACTACGAAACGTAAAGTGACTAATGTACTTTGAAAATACATCGAAATACCCGCAAACTCTATTCTAAAGGTTTTTACCAGAGTAAATGAATTAAATGAGAACTGAGAAGGTGGAAATCGCACGGAAAACTTCGTTTATTATAGAGAAATTATATTATATCGCTGCTCCCTATAAAGAAGCGGCTGAAAATGTGAAATATGGAGCGCAAGAGTAGCTTGTAAAGAGAGCAACGAAGACACACGATAGGTTAAAAACATACATTATCACGAAGAAAATTAAGAATGGAAATAGAACGAGTATCATAACGCTTATTAACATTTCCACCGATACTTATGGTAATAGTGAAACAAATATTCAACGATACTAAATACGAAGCAAATATTCGATAACATGGGTCAACAATCTATGCATCGCACTCTGTTACCAATTACTTATACGTATAACGTAACATAACAGACTCACCTGTGCGTCGTAGTTCGCTCTAGCTCCGTTCTACGTCTGTTTCGCTCACGTTCGCGGAAGCCACTGATTAAAACTGTTTATGCATCGTTGAATAACAAAACAACGTCACCCGAAAAGGTTAAACCGAATCGCGCCGGTCAAATTGAAGACGTTCAACCAGCGACGCACGCATTCGGCCGATTCCGCGACGGTTCGTGCCAGTTCGGTCCCGCTAGTCAGCAGCGCCGCAGCGCGGGTTGTTTTCGTGTCTGGTCTCGGTTGTCTGCTGTTCCTTCGTATCGCGTTCGCCACGGCCCTGTGAAAGCACGCGCCAGAAAGCACGGGTACCCGTGCTTTCATTCATCCGTAGCTGGGCCGTTGTACAGCTCCTGTTTTTCGCGGTGCACAAGTTTCCGCGGGCCTCCCCCCTTGCGACGGGTCGCGCGTTTCCTCGTTCCGCTCCTACTCTGGCTCCGTTTCGCCGTCTGTCACAGCTCCGTCGACATAGTCAGCCAGCCGTGTGTACAGTGCCGGTTGGTGCGCGCATCGTGCGTGTGCGCTTTTGCTTTTAGTCCTGCGCTCGTTGAAATTTCGCTCCGCGGTCGCGCGCGGCGGAAACGAGGCTCGCCAGTCGGAAGTGAACCGTGCCGCGGTTCGTTCCAACGATCCGCGGATCCGCGCTGCGATTTCCTCGCGTCCAACTTCCCCCCTGCGTCGCGCTCGCTCCACCAGCGGTTCCAGTGATCATTAGAGACCGATTTTCGCGACGCTTCCCGTGCCCGTGTGCGTCAGAATGCGTGTGTGAGTGTGCGCGGCGCCATTTCTCCGCGGCTGGGTACGTTGACACGCCGGCGAACGTGAGGTTAATTAGAAGAGAAGCCGCAGATCGAGTGAATCATGTGAGTATGTCGTACTTGATTTCATTAGCGAGAACGCATACGAGACACTTTCGTTTTACGAACCTCCGTTCGATGGTAAGAGCGAATGCCGCGCCTCGTGGCTTTTTCCCTCTGTCTTCACTCTGTCCTTGTCTACGAAAACAAACGTCAAACGTCGCACTTTTCACTCGCGCAGCGCATAGTTTGAATAAGAAACAAGTCGTTTATGTTATGTAGATGATACGTATACGTGTAGGCGGTGGGTGTTGTTTTGCTCGAAACAAGAGGGGTGATAATTTATATGGACGCGGTTACGCAACGTTCCCACGGTCTGTCACTTGTAGTGAGTTTACAACAAGTGTCAAATATCGCACTTTTTAATGACATCATGGTTCATTAAAAAGTGACGATTATATTTCGCAAAAGTACGGTAGTTTTAAGCATAAATTGCGAGGTTATTTATGGTCGCGTGATTTTTTCGAGTCTCGTGTAATTTACACGATTTGGATGATATATCGATATCGTCGGTAGTCCTCCGCGTCTCCTCCATCTTGCGCGCAAGGGTTGGAGGCTAAATTATTACTAATCGCGACGTTCGACAAGTGTCTCGCGTGCGTGTGCTCTTCTAAATTATCTAAGTCATTATTTGTCACTTAAAACATGCGAAACATGTGCCAATGCTGTGTGTCACAAAGCGCAAGTTTTCGACGAAAATTAATGGACAAAGATACGTTTTATTCGAATAGAAATTCTGTCGGCGAAGAGGACGTAAAGCGTCGTAAAAAGGTGAATTTCCAAGACCTCGTTCCCTCCAGAGCAAATGTTTCTCTTTTTCGAAGTTTTTATTCCAGGCTCGCTGCATGGCGATGTACAATGGCGTATGTAACAAAGTGAGAATAATTAGTTATTAGCCCCGTTCAGTTGGTACAAGTGTTCGACGTAGCAAGTCTCTTGTTACGAATAACTCGTAGGATTGTTTGGTATTATGAAAAGCGTGCTGTTCTCGTTCAAGCCTTTTTGCCAACTTCCCCTCGTTGTTGGTATTTCCGGTTCTCCAACCTGGAAACTTATATTTTCGGTGTAACTTCCATTACACTGCGAAACAAATATTATTCGATATTTTTAGCGATTCGTTTAAAAAATTTGATGCGAAAACTGAATTATTCGATCAATTTATCTGCGCCAGTACTAAATTATATTAATTACTTCTATCGTGTTACCGTTTTTTGTTTACGTTATTATTACTGTTGCCTTAATTAATTATCGGTAATTGTTATTAAAATAATACGCAGCGGCAAATCGTACGAAATTATGTAAATATCCGTGAGCCGTTCTAACGTAATTATACGAATTGATTAAAAGACGGTAATTACATGGACGGTGAAATCGAAATACGGAATCAACATCGAAATATGACGTTACGTAAACTGGCCGGTTCATGAAAATTCATCGACGTGGATTATACCGATACGGAATATTTCGCGCCAAGCGGAAACAAGATAAACGGTAGACAATTTCAGAACAGCAAAAGTCACTCCCGTGGGTCCTACAGCGGTTTACTTTAACGCGGATTCGTTTCAATTTTGACGTAGAAAAGTCGGGAAAGTGGATACCGTTATTTTTAACAGGAAACGCCTGCTCGTTACGCGGCCAAGAATTAACGAAAATTCAGCGTTTCACAGCCCCCTACCCCGTGGCCTCTCCCCCATTTGTCTGAATTTTAACGAGTTACCAGCGCGGGTTTCAATGAACTCCGCATTAAAAATAGCTTCCTTTATATTCGTCCTTTGTACTCGTTCGCTTAGAAGAAAATTCTCTATTCCAACGACAGAGGTAGCAAGTAATAATTGTCATAAATGAATTGTATGGTCGGAGTGCAACGGATAAAGTGGCGGAACGCTGTGGTAACGCGATTAGATGCAATGTGGTTAAGATAGAATTTGTAATACGCGTGGGCTGTTTTAAGGAACGTAACAAATTTCGATAGATCGTTTGCGTTTTCCATTTCGACAAGGGAAACTGGAAAACTCGAAAAATCTATTGAAATCGAGATCTTTGAGTAGACTTTGTAAGCACAGTCTACATGATTTTCAAAAGGGATTACAAGCTAAGGTTAGAAACTCATTTGTAAGAGACACGATCTTGAATATTCTTAAAATCGTGCAAGAATTGACCACCAAGTTGGATGGTGCTTAATGATGTACGATGTGGTGGTAAAAATTGTTGAAAAAAGTAAATCGCTTCAATATTCATCCGACCCACACTTCAAGAAAAATTTTCACCATTAAAGATCATCGAGGACCGTAAAACTGTGCTTCCTTTTTACGCACATCCTTCAAGGGTTTTTTGAGAGGGTATTTTCATCCCTTAACTCGACGCGCTGCGCCCTTAAGTTCACCCCAACTGCGTTTCAGAGTTTTTCAATTTTTGCCAGTTATCGAACTTGGCCAGCCCGGCGATATTTATGAAAATGAAATACATAATAAAATTGTATACTAAAAGGCATAAAACACGCCTACCACGATAGCGTTCAGCAATATTTTTAAACCGGATAGAAACGCTAAACGTCGAAAGAAAAATAACTGCCGCGCACACTCGCAGTGCACGACGAGTTGGCGAATTCTTTTTTCTTGTTTCATTATTTTCAACCTTTTTTCCTTCCTCACACGCGTTGTTTTGCGCGTTATTTCCGTCGAAGTTCTAACGAGGCGCCATAAACTTGTCCTCGCGACGTTACGCGCTCGTGTATTTACGGCGCGTCTCAAACGGAGCTGGAAGCGATTTCTCCAGCAGCATGGGACCATGGGTTGCATAAGTCGGACTTCGATAGGTCGTCGAATTAGAAAAATGCGAGTTCGTGACTCCTATTAGCCGTCGATTCGTTACGCAATCACTTTGCTCGTCCCTCACCCCCTTTCTCGACTAATTTTTCAACTACTTTTCGAGCCACTTTACTCCGCCATTTACTTAACCTGGTTTTTTCTTACATTTTACATCGACGGATTTGCATTTGCATCGAAATTATTAATAGATTATCATATGATATTAGTAAATTATTAATAATTCGTAAACGAAGTTGCCTGGATAAATTTCGCGGATAATCTCGTAAAGGTATTCTCTGTTTGAATGAATTTCACTGAAAATCTCACGGAGAAATTCATATGCATACTCTTAAGGGTGGAAAGAACCAGCACCCTCGTTTTGCAAATTTAATTCGATAACATCAGAGCTGGGGATTGCATAGTTATTTTTATTAAAACTCGTAAAAAGGGAGGAATTACGAAAAGTTCAATATCACACGATCAGCCCTTTTTTTTCGACCAGCCCTTACTCCAAATGGGCAGCACACGTTGTCGAGCAACTTCCGATCGATTTAGCGTCTCGAAGGAATCGAAGAATTCCGAACACGTGCCCCCCTATATATCGTTGGAAATAATCGGACACTCGAATCGGATTCGAGAGCTGAGCATTTTTCTTCACACCTGCTGGCTGTTAGCAG
The DNA here is from genome assembly GCA_963969225.1 of Xylocopa violacea. Taxonomy (NCBI): domain Eukaryota; kingdom Metazoa; phylum Arthropoda; class Insecta; order Hymenoptera; family Apidae; genus Xylocopa; species Xylocopa violacea. Next base: position 36,539,721 of record CAXAJV010000004.1, on the reverse strand, counting down.
TATTCTTCCATGGCTCATACTCGTTTACGGCACCCTGGAAAGGGCAACAGATCGAAACTGTCTGTCAACGAAGTTGACAAGCGTTTCGAGTTAAATACACCACGCACGAAGAGGTTCGCGAAACGAACTACCCTTGGCGACTTTTCGATTCCATTTTTCGTAACCGCTTGGACATCGTGTAAAACTGATGCAACGCTTTATTTTTGTATTCCGACAAATGTTCCCTGTGCTGCGTCTCCATGAGTCATTTTTTGATGACACAACTACTTATTTTTGTATCCTGGAAGTTACGTTTTTAATTTTCTGCGTTATGGGTGCAACGTTTCCAGTAGTCTGCCTTCGAATTGCATGAAAATGATTTCGATTTGGTATCTAATTTTTGTGCTCTGAGGATAATTTTCTCTGGTGTCCTTTGTCGGTGTTTGAATTGGTCGCAGAATAGAGTGGTCACTGTGATTTCCCAAGATGAAATCGTTCGTATAGGTGGGTAATTGAACTTTTTGTTATTTCTTTTGAAAAGAATGGGGACGTGGAATCCCTTTTTTCAACGGGGATTTAAAGCGATCGACGTGATTGAATTTTTATTTAAAAGGATTCGCAGTGTGTGCTTGGAAAAGTTCAATCATTGGTGGAACATTGTTGTCATCTACGTCCTTTTTGGCAAGAGTTTAAATAGTAATTTTAACTGGCGGTAATAATTTCCATGAATTATCCGCGCATGTTTCGCCAAGATATTTCACATTTTAAACGAGCATAGCGACTAAAAGATGCATACGATTGTGTACGGAAAGCTCGCACGGTTTTATCGATATACAGCATGAAGAACGAAACACCATTAGTCTCTCTAATGTTCAACGAGCTGACGTTCATCTAGTTTCTACTGTGGAGGTGTTTTAGATATTAATGGCAGCCTTGACAGAATGCGTCTTTCATGATTTAGAACGCCTATACGTTTAATAAGAGACAAGAATTTACTTTCAAATTAAGTGTCGTTGATGAATCTACTTCTGCGTCAACTTGCATGAATATTTAATGATCAGAGCCTATAAAAGTCATGGTAAAAATTTTGTTAAAAAATACAAGATCAAAGAAGACGAATACCAAGAGCAACGAAATTGCATTTGATGCTTTGTTTTCGAGAAAAATGGCTTTGAAAATGCTGGCTAGACCCAAGAGCCACCGTGCGCAGTCATATAGGATTTCGTCACGTGTCGCACCGCCTTATAGACTTTTACCATTGAAGCACACGTACTCGGATTTTCGACGGCCATTTCTTCGCGGACGAAGCTTCAAACGCAATTTCGTTGTTCTTGATTTTCGTCTTACTTTGCTTTTCAGAATCAGTCCTTAAAATTTCTCGCAATACTCGACGCGTGGAAAATAAAATCCCTGCAGTGCCCCCAGGAGATCCCACACAAACCCGTGTATGATTGATTCCCTGGGTTGCAACGGAAGCGTGTCTTCCTCGCTTCCTTTGTGCGTCGTCTGGGGATTTCCATGTCAAAGGTGTTGCAATGTAAATCTTTCGCGAGGGCAACTTTTGTATTTATTTTAGTTTTCTACTTGGTTGCGTTTATCGGGTGACGAACGCTTAACAGAGAGTACACCCTCTGCTTTAAGCTATAAATATTAATGCAGCTTCCGCGTGAAATTGTTTCCTCCTACGAGTCTCGAGCACTCCTCTCTCTAATTTTGGATTTAGTTCGGGCCTAGAGACGCTCCAAGTTTTCCTGCCTCGAGGAAAAGCGCTCGAGCCTCGAACGGCTGCTAAAGACCACGCGAAAACTTGGACACCGATACCTAAACCTGTCGCCAGCCGCAACAATGTATCGTCGCGCATTATGTTTTCAATCGATAGCAGGCCAGTTCTGTCCCTGAACTATGGACTTCAGTGCAAATTGCAAGCGAGTGCATCCCGCGGCAAACTTTTCCACGGCAAAGTAGATATTTTTACCCTCCGCCATCCCTCGTGGATCTCGCGACAGTCGCAACACCGTCGCAATTATTTTCAAGCTCCCCTCGCTCGTTTCGCGACCAGATTTTAATCGCGGAAATTTTTATCCCAAATTCGACTAATCTGCTCAATCTTCCGCAGATATTCCAGCGGACACAACGCAGTTTGTTTGTTTTTTTTTCCCTCGCTCGTTTCCCATCCGGTTGGTCCATTCAATGCAACCTTTACGCAGCGTTCGCGTGCACAACCCCACCTATTCTACACTTTTCCATTCCCTCGTCCCGTGCGCACTGAAACAAGTACATTTTTTCCACCCTCTTTGTTCCTACGTATTCGCCACTGTATTGTTTGCTCCTTTTCGCGAGCTCGCCGAGCGGAAGAATCAGATTCGTGCTCCCTTTCGTTGTTTCGCGGAGGAATTAGATCAACCTCCGCTTTTCAACACCCAACCTAACCACTTTTTGGGTTCCCCGTAAAATGGGTTCTCGCGATTTCCTCGATTTATCTCTTCGAGCGGAAATTTACTAATGGATTTTTCAGAATTTAACCTCGGCTACCAATTGCTTCGATACCTGCACGAATTGGATCGTGCAGGCTTACACCTCGTCGGGAGATCACGGAAACCTCTTCGACTTTTTTAATTCGAGCACGTCGTTGGAAAGAAATTCAAGTCCCTTAAGAACTCCGCTCGATGTTTAATGAATAGGTGTCGATTTTCCCGCAAGAAATGTTAGCCAAGCCCAACTGGAAACCCGAAAGCCGGCGTATCGCGTGTCCGTTTGATCGATAGCCAACCTTCGAGGGTGACATGCGGTTTACCAGCACAATGGTTGAGCATATCACGGGTCAACACCGTGCAGGATGCGGATAATGCGAGTCCACCAGCAGATCCAATGCCTATGTGACCCGTGCTGCTCCATTCGTCGCGTAATTAGTCTCAGAGATACCTTTGTCCAAGCTTCTTTGAGGCCTTCGTCGTTATCGTGACTGTACTAGTTCCACCGGGAGTTTAACGGTCATTATCAGCGTTACGCTGCTGTTTCTGCGAAGTTATTCGGCAACTGGAGCAGTAGACACTAAATTTCATCAGAGATTATGGAGTTTATTCGCTGCAATGGTTATACAGTCGTTTCCTGGAGAGGAATTGTCGTAGACATCAAGATCGTTAACTTACAAGCCTCTGTAGAGCGTTATACAGATTCGTATCGTAGTTAAAATTTCATTTCTGTAGATTTCCTTCGCGCAAATCCTCCTTTGTCTCGCGTAAGAAAGTTAGAAGTTATCGAGCGATCCATGGTCGCAAATCAGCCGATAATTCGTTCATCGAAACAAATTACCCGGCATTAGGATTCCATAATGTCGAAATTAACTAGCTTTCACGAATATCGCTTTAAAATTTGCACTTGGCGTACAAATTGCTCGCTAATGGTATGCATGGAACTCGTTCGAACGGTCGTACTGCTTCGGATTGCACGATCGTCATCGACGAATCGCTTATTTCGTTTCCGATCTCGGTTACCATAGGAATGCTCGTTGCCTCGCCGCGATCGACAGTAATTATCCGTGAACTATCGATCGCTGCTGGTTCTTCCATTCGACAGCAGCCGAAAACCTTTCGCGTAAACGCGTTTTTATCGCGACCGTCTGCTCCTCGATTTTCCACCCAATTTTCCTCGCAATGAAACTCAGGGCTGTAAAATTTTACCGTCCCCATAAATCACCGCGAGAAGTTGATTAGATTGATCGAAGGGAAGGAAAAGTACTCGCGGGGAAGAAAAAATTCCAGTCCAACGCGGGCTCTTATCGTTCCGCGCGATTCTATCGCATAAATTTCAAGTTTCCCCTGGTCGAGATCCGAAATTTGCCTGCCCACGACCGTAGAACACCAAGCAAGCGGTTAAGTGCGTTGAAAGTGCTCGTTGTAAATTATAATATTGTTTTGCTCGCTGGAAAACGTTCAGACGCGGGAACAGCAACTGCACGAGTGTCTGGCTATTGTCCGGATCTACTTAAAAGTCTGTCTGCCGCGTCGTGTCTGTTCCTACCCGAGTATCGCTCAGGCGATGCAATTTCGCTTCGCAGATTTCGAACAAAGGGAAGTTTCGAAAACGGAATTTGTTGCGTAAAAAAAAAAATTTTTCGACTACGACCTCTTCTCTGTCGTTACTCCCGCCTCGTCCGCAGAACTTGAAACTCGTGGCCGCTTCGAACTCCCTGAAATAACAGCCAGGTTCGTTCCATTATTCATCTCGCGGCATATCGTCGAACGCGCGCACTTTAACGGGCACCTCTCGCACCCTCGAAAACATTTTCGCCGTTTTATGGTGTTTTTCCTGCGACTGCGGTTCCATGAATCCACCGACGATCCTCGAGATTCTCGCATAAATTCCGCGGTTCTGACCTGGGATGATAAATAGGTCGGATGGTTGCGGTATTTTATCCGTCGTTTCATGGGAATATTGAAATACGAATGAGAAATTCGATGGTTGAGCAACTCCGTCTGCTTCTGATGCACTCGCATCGCGGAAGAATCGAGTTTGGTCCTGCAGTGATTGCAAAAAGTGTTTACGATGGTCGTGCTCGTAGTTTTCAATGGTCTCTGGATGCTCTTATAGTCGTGAAACGATTTTGTGCCGCTTCGTTTTGCTGCGCTGAAGAGAATGTGTGAGGGTAGGAAGAATGTTTCGTCCTGGGCCTGCTAGTGGACTCATCAGTAAGGCTACCAAAATGGCGGAGTTGTGGCTTAGACGTTGGGATGGTATGGATAGGTCGAAATTTCTATTATTTAGAAGGAAGGAAATGAGTGCTCGCAGAAAATTGGTGAGTGTGTCATCCCTTTAGTGGCGAGGACCGCCAGAGTCACGTGAAAATGGCGTTAAATACGTTAAATCGTTACACTCTATCATTCTATTTAATAGACTTTGGCCTCATTAATCGGTATGTAAATGTTGAAATAAATGCAATGTGCAATTAGCGTGCAGCTAGTGCTGATTATTGCGAGTGAAAAGTATCATTCGCTTTGAAATTCAAGTGGCCCTAACCAGCGCATTATCGTCTACGAGCATTAATCGAGAACGATACCAGTAATGCCCACCGAAAGGGAGTTGCAAATGAAGCCAACCGCGACCGCGATATATTAGCATAATACAGACAGATCGTGGATGCGGCCCTGCGGTGCAATTATGCGTAACTGAGGTGTTTGACTAATCGTAATCGATACTACGGAATTAATTACCGTAATTGTATATGATTACACGTATCGATGTCTCGTAGATGGTCAATAAAATGCAAATCAATCGACGATAAAAAACGGCTTTTTTTTCTAAACACTTCGATGTTTATTCATAGCTGGCGAACCAACGAAGCTAATGATTATTGGATACTCAAGACCGCTTATTCAGGATTATTATAATAATCGTTTCGGTTTTGACCGCTGGCGGTCAATCGACACACGCGAAGAAGCGATTGCGCAGAATTAGAAGGAATCGATGCGAGAAGCTAACGATTCATTATAAAATCTGATTAAAAATTTAGTTGAAGATGTCGAGATTAATTTGATAAAGCGAAGGAAGCTGTAGGAACCAGCTTGCGTCGAATCAATCTGGTTATACGGAACAATCGTTCGAATCGAACAGCCTAAGTAATTGGAATTTCCATGCAATAAGATTGAAAGGCGTTCGATTCGTAGGTGGTCCCGATTACGGGAGCAAATGTCGTAGAATAACGAAATCCAATATCTTTCTGTATTTTTGGAACTCTTCCAGCCATTATCGTGACGGATAACGTATGCTCGTCTCGATGCTTGTCCCTTTGTTGTTCGCTGAAATGCTCCAGCCAGTCGATATTTCAGGTTTACCCGGGGAAATTTAGGGCTCCTTTGGGGCAAGTGTCGCGCGATAAATTTCGATTCAACTCCTTGGAAAATCCGCCGAGTCGAGGTTTTGAAAAATGGCCTCGATTATTAATAAATGCGTGTCGTCGACAAAAAACCAAGCGGAACAAAACGACACGTGCCACTTGCGCGAGAAGGGCGTAGGAGTAGATAAGCGTAGCGCGATGTGACATTTCGCGGTATTGGAATTAAAATATCTCTGCTAATGATTTTTCCCTCATAAATAGCTCGATCCTCCTTTTATCGAGACTCGCGAACCCTATCGATCAACGTATTAAATATATACGACCCTATTTAGAAAAACAAATTTGACCTTAATGCGTCTTCCACGCGCCAGGCTAGAAAAAATTATTTACACCTCGAAACTACGCAACTTTTGTCTGAAACACTTTCGCGTATCGTCGATGGTTTGGGTGGTATTTACGAGAATTTTATGGGACGCCTAATCCCATATATAAGGTGGAGGAATAATTTCAGAGGTCGAAATAAGACCAAAGTCAAGAGTAACTTGGTTTTCGAAAAGAACGAGTTTAAAAGTTCACAACGAGTACACGCACTAATGGTAAGACCCAATAGCAACCCATAAGTCACTCGCGTGCAGTTTAATAGATTTTGGTTACGCGTCGTACAGGCTTAAGGATTTTTACGATTAATTTTATCCGCGATTTTACTATTCCCCATTTTCGTCTTACTTCTGCTCCCAAAATCGACCTTGAAAATCTTTCATCCCTTTGGAAAGTTTTTTAAAAGCAAACCGTGGCGCTGCTCTTCCGAACATCCTGTACTTCGATAAAAGTTGTTCGAGCGCCGCGTGTCTCGGGAAAATATCGCGGACGCCGAAGGAAAAACAATAAAATGCCTCGAAGAACTTCCCTCTTTACTTTGCCAACAAAAGATAAACGATTCTCGCGCCAATCGCAAGTTGGAAGAAAGGAGTCCATTCCAGCGTGTCTGCGGACGACTGTTCCGTTAAAGGAGCGTCCTGGAGGATCCGTCGAGGAAATGGCAGCGCCTCTGCGAGCGATGTTCACCTCGTGCCGTCAAATTTCGGCCTGTAAACAAGATTCCGCGATAATTAGGATGCTGGGAATTCCGATTCTGTCGCTGGGACGACAGGAATTCGTGTGTGGTCGAGGACCAGCTCCATCGAGCCTGAAATTCTACGATTACTCGTCGATTATTCAATTCTGACGACTATTTCCCGTTCGTTTCGCGTTACCCTGTGTCCAATTCGAGCGACGATTCGCGTCTCTGTAGCCAGCGAAATCCAGCTCGTTACTTTATTAACGATAACGCGAGCATTGTATCGAGAAGTGGCGATTAGATGATATTTATCCGGAATAATTTGAAAAGAGGCTTGTTCTCGCGAACTGCGAGAAATGAAATCCCCTTGGTACACGAGTTAACCGGTGGCACACGAATTTCCTCTCTGAAAGAGATGGAGGAAGCATGCACGATCGCCCATCGGCTTTAAATCTCGAAATTCAGGTCGCCAGGGTTCACGAGCGGAACGCAGCTCCACGGTCGTCAGTAATTATCAGTCGTCGCGCATTCTGTCGCGGATAGATCCTTCCTGAACAGGGAAATAAAACGAGCGGGTACGTCACGGTGGAACAGAGACACGGTTAACGACAAAACTCTACACACAACGGGACAACGAAAAAAGAAGAAAGAAAGGGAGAGGAGAGGAGGGAGAATGAAAAAAGAGAGAAAAGTAATTAAACCGAGAATGTACCGCGTTTTTCTCTGCCGGTCGACAGAGAAAGGTGTCAGAGGGATGAATAGACGCGTTTCACGCGACGCAGGAAGCGTATACAGCGAGGAGCTGTCTTTTCAGCCGAGCCGAGCCTCTGATTAGAGGCATCGTTGGCCTCGACCAAAGAAACTTTTTCTCTTGGCCGAGAGCGTCTTAACTTGGACGTTTCGACGATCGATCGCGAAAATTTCGCGAGCCCTTTGAAGGATCGCGATGGCTGGCGGCCTTCGTCAAAGGGGTGCGCGTCGAGGATCCTCCGCGTCTTTGACGCGCGCCAGAGAATTTAAACGACGCCAGAACAAAGCCAAATTTCATTTAAGAAACCGTAATTCACCAGCACGCAATAATTTCACGTTACTCCAAGTGACAGATTAGAACTTGTACAATTTAGAGTCGACATAGCGCAACGATCGCAAAAAGAGCGCAGTTTTTTCCGGATACCAATTGGGAAGCAGAGAGAAGAAGCGCAATTCTGCTTAGATTGTGTTCGTTGTGTGCGACGCGCATTACCATAATTCGTTCTTTGCTGTCGAACAAGAAACTGTATTCGTCTCGCTCGACGTGTGTGGAAGGATCTCTCACAGATTATCCTTGCGATATGAAAATTAAATATTTACACGCGCATCGAGGTGATTCATATCGCGTTCTCGAAATTTGCAAGCGATGCTCGCACGCCTGAGGAAGAAACACGTCAGCTGGGAAGAAAAAGCGATAAAAGATGAGTACGCGTCTGTGCGCCGCGAAAATTTTTAGGTACGCGAGACGAATCCGCGATTCCTCGCTCTGTGTCACGGTTTTGTTTCGCGCTGATTTATCGTTGTTTCGTAGTTTTATCGCGTTATCGAGTTACTCGTTCCTCTTGTTTTCGCTTCGAACGTATCCCCCTGTGGTCTCCAAAATTAGAAAATATTCATCGCGGCGCACAATCAATTCTGACAAAGTTTTTAATCATCTCGAACCCGCAGAGGCGCGAATTTCGCTCGCTTATGCGAAGAGAATAATTAGTTCAACGCGAAAAGCGGGGATTGATAGACGTGGTAGTTAAAAGGAAAATCGCTGAAGGAGCGTGTTTCGTTTTTAATGAAATCTCATCGCCGGTTCGATCGGAAATCCTATTTCGCAGCTTTGTTCAAGTTGGCGCGAAGGCGAAGTAGCTCGCGGGGCTTCAGCAATTGTCTCGAACAGTTGATTCCATTCGCCTGTTTATAGTCGACGATAATGTCGTACGTAGCGCGTTCGCATCAACACCTAGAGCTTTCCAATGAATTATAACGTCGGTCGCAGCACACCGACGCGAAGCAATCGCTTGCGCTTCAATAAAGACGGAGGAACAGGAAACCGTTTCCAACCAGGAAACAAGGTCGACTTTGCTCGTATTCCTAATATTCGCGTCCGCAATTACGTATCCTGTATCGCGCAGAGTATATTCCGCAACACGCGCAATTTATTAAAGAACCGCGTAAGTCGCACGCTCGGAGTATTTGAATTTTCCCGCCGAAAAATCGAAGCGAGAGAAAGTTTCGAGTCTGCAGTTTCGCTTCCTGAAATCTTTTCACGCGTTGCGCGTTCGAAGCGAAGCATAAAATTACGCGAGACTCTCGAAAGAAGAAGTTGAACGCCAGCCTGCTGCTTTTCCCGCGGGAGAGTCCTGGTTTCTTCTGGCGGCCATGTCTCGCGTGACGCTTTTTTGTCCGCGACGGTACTCGTTTGCGGTGGAAAACATCGAACGCTCGCGTTGCTCGACGGTTCGAGCAGAAAACATTTTTTAGAGGATGCAACAATCCCCCAGAGGACAGACGGAACGAGATTTCCTCTCTGAACAGCTCGTGATCCCGTGTCGGAACGCGGGACAGCATTATGACATTCCATTTCTGCGGTAACGAACATTAATTGAACAGTGGAATCGGAAACGCGAAACGTTCTGGTCGTGTGTTACCGCGGCTGAAGTTTAATTCGCGGGAAAGAAAAATGGGAGGAAATTGTTTGAGGAAGAATAACGCGGGTTACAGCGAAACGATGATTCACGTACGCGTATAAGTCTTGTTGATTTTTTTAATAACGCAATACACTTTGGCTGAATTCATACGTTAATCCGATAAAATATTAATTACATCATTTTTCAATATACGTATGAAAGAGTCCGGGGGGATAATGCGATTTTAAGCCGCCCAGTTCCAAGCGTGGAACCTCTTTTCCCTACTTATTTGAAATTCAAATCCCACACGCGACTGTTTTAAACCATGAGACCTCGAAATACTTCTTCGTTTTCACGTTCGCGAAATTCCCCCAGGAATTCCATCAAACGGTACTAAACTCGCTTTCTACTTCGCGACTCAGATAAGACTGGTAGAAATTTTGAAACGCGTATTTCGTAATTCTACCTGCAGGTGATAAATTAAGCAGAAGTTTCGAGATCGGATAAAAGCGGTGCTGAAATTCGTACAACGGGTCTGGTACTTTTGGAATTTTCAACTTCGCTGAAATCTTTCGATCTTAAATCTTAAATTATTCATCAGAATTCCAAGTTCGAGTTGCGAGTCGAGAAAAATCCGCGTCCACGTCTGAACCACTCGAAATCATCCCTGAAAGTACCATCGACGCCCCTAATCTCGACGCTTGCCAGGCTTCCTTTGACGTTCGGACAAAATCGATAGGGTCTGCAAAGCGGGAAATAAATAAGGAAGACTTAATTAGGAAAACAGCCTGCTAACGGGAGGCTGATCTCTCAGAGAGGCCAAATTACTCGACGACCTATTTGCGCCACGCGTGTGTAGGCGCTCTGTGTCACGGTCGATCAAACGTTTCTGGATGACTTGTACTTTCGGTTAAGTATAGTCGAAGCGATCTTTCGACGTGCCACGACCCCCTCGCCGTGAAATTAAACGCGTCCAATCAAGGACACCGGATGCTCCTCGTCTTCTTTTTTTTCCCAGAACCGCCACGACTCTTGGCTTCTTGCATTCTAATTTTCCCAACGCCCGCTAAAAAACGGGACAGAAGGAGAACAGCGCCCTTTTTTGCGGCAGTTTCCCTCCGTCGTGTTCTTTTTCAATTTTTTACTGGCTTTCAGCGTCGTTAAACTCTCGTTCGGTGGGTCTTCCGCGGGAAGGCAGAGTTACGCGGGGCAAAAGTGGCATAGGGTTGGTAGTTCTGGAAATTACGCAATTAGGGAGGCGTTCTCCTGGACTCTTCCTTTCCTTGAAGCCATATTCTGTCCTCGACGAATATCAAACTTTAAAGTTGTATTTTTTTTTGTTCGACTCGAACGTGTCGCGTTCGATATTAAACCAACAATTAAAGAAAACCTGTTGTCGATTATTGCGCTTATGTAAATCTCGCGTGTTTACGGCCAGGATTGACGTTTTATCTTTTTATGGACAAAAAACGGATCCGATCATTAGGGAGGACCTGATCGCCGTGAAGAATCGCGATTCATTAATTATGGGATCTTTGACATCGCTCCGCGGTCGAACAAACAACCTTTCTTTGCGTCTGACGTTAACGAGTACTCGAACAGCTACTTGGGGGAGGGGGGCATAAAAGAATTGTGAGAAATAACGAAGGCGCGGAGAATATTCCCGTGGAAACAAACGTCGAGAACGCGGACATGAAACGTGGCACACAGCACTGGTACCAGCAGGAAGAAAGGATTCGCCTAAATTTATGCAAACTCAGCTGGCGAACCGAAGATCTTCCTTCAACCCTTTGTAAGGTGGTGAAATTGAATTCTTCTGAAAGGGTGCCCTCCATCCAATCGAAAAGATGAAGAGACCTAAATTACTTGGCCAGAAGTTTAGCTTAAGAATTATCGCTGATTTAATTAAAAGTCGCTCGATTAGCGAAACGAAAATCTAAATCCAGTTCCCTCGAGATGGAACTATTAGCCAACTATTCCTTACAAAGGGTTTCGCAGAGCTTAATCCTTCCTCGTTTCGCCCCTAAAAAACATCGCGTTTAACGTGCGCAGTCTCTTCTAACCGAATGCCAGCCGAAGCGAGCGGCATCCGTCGTTCAGAGATCAGCGATGTCCGTTCCGTAGCCAGCGCGGATGACCGCCTGGCGAACCGGAAGTTCGCCGGATCCACGTGCTAGCCGACGCGACAGGCAAATAATGCTTGCTCGAAGAGTCGAGGAGGACGACGCAGGGGTGGCGTTCTGGTGACGTAACGCGGCACACGCCGGAACATGAGCAGTCTACAGGTACCGGAGCTACGGCTTCCGGCTGGCGACGGTGGAGCCGGAAACAGCGGGCCTGGTGGGAACACCAGAGGCACGGCGCCACTGTTGCTGGTGCCCCAAAGCAGCGTGCCCAGAAGGAGGCATTCGTGGATCTGTGGGTGAGTTATTTTTGTGTTTCTCATGCGAAATTTGTTCATACTGAAGCCATAGACGTTATAATGTCTCCCTTTATTTTTGTATTCCTCTATTTTCCTTGTTTCCTATATTTTTTTGCTATTGACTTTATGGTATCTCCTTTTATTTCTGTATTTTCCCCGTTTTCCATATTTTTTTTTTTGCCACTAACTTTATGGTATCTCTCTTTATTTCTGTATTTTCCCCGTTTCTCGTGTTTTTTCTGTCATTGACTTTATGGTACCTTCTTTTATTTTTATATTTTCGCCATTTCCCGTATTTTTTCTGTCATTGACTTTATGGTATCTCCCTTTATTTCCATATTTTCCCCGTTTTCCATATTTTTTTTGCCACTAACTTTATGGTATCTCCCTTTATTTCTGTATTTTCCCCGTTTTTCATATTTTTTTTGCCACTAACTTTATGGTATCTCCCTTTATTTCTGTATTTTCCCCGTTTTCCATATTTTTTTTGCCACTAACTTTATGGTATCTCCCTTTATTTCTGTGTTTTCCCCGTTTTCGATATTTTTTCTGCCATTAACTTTTTGGTATCTCCCTTTATTTCTGTATTTTCCCCGTTTTTCATATTTTTTTTGCCACTAACTTTATGGTATCTCCCTTTATTTCCGTATTTTCCCCGTTTTCCATATTTTTCTGCCATTTACTTTATAGTGCCTCTTCTTATTTCTGTATTTGTCCATTTTCCTTGTTTCTTATATTTTTTCTGCCATTGACTTTATGATGTCTCTCTTTGCTTTTGTATTTTACCATTTGTCCACGTTTCCCATATTTTTTCTACTCTTCCCGGTTCTTCAAGCTATATTTCAGTATCACTGAAATTTCTACTTTATTTGTCCTTTCTTTTTTATCTCGCAAGTGTACAGTACGAAACCCAATTAACGAAGGGGAAGAATTAAAAAGCCATCCAGTTAACTGTTTCCTCTCGAAGGGGCTACCATCTTTCTTCCTGATGTCGTTAGCACATCCCCGGAAGTTGATAAGGCTTTTTGTCGCCTCTCGATGGTTTCTTTTTCCCTTTTCGTTGTTTCCTTGCCATTTCCTCGACGGTAGGAAGCGAGCAAAATCCTCGATAAGGCGATTAGAGCCTCTGAAACACGAGGATCACTGTCCTGGTCTGCTGCAGGGTATGAAACTGTTAGAAGCGTTGTAGATTCGCGTCTGAAGAAATAGTTTAAGGGAAAGGAAAATTATTTTTTAAGTGCCCTGAAGATGTTATAAAATATTAGAAATTATAACTAATCGAGCGCTATTATTACCACCATCGTTGCCATCGTGGAATTACTTCCACGTTCGAAGTAAACACTGCATTTACATTGCAAACACGTAACAGGCATAATCCAAGGAATATCTGGCCTAAAATGATCCAGGACCACCCATAAACATCGTTCGTACTTCCCTCTTCGTTCTCCCTGTTGGAAATGTCTCTGATCGCCATTTGGCCAAGCTAATACACCTCAGAAAAAGACCTAGACACGCGTATTGGATATTAATGGCCAATTGTTGCAGATAATTCCGTTCGTTTCAATATTCCACTCACGCGTTCTGGATCCGCCATGTCCTTCCTCGATTCTCACGCGGATGTACACTGATCCGAACGAGACGCACGCGAGCTGGGAATTAATATTAACTGTAACACTGTGCCAACGTGGATTCTTGCCTATTTCAGACAACAAGTCAATAAATCAATTTTTTTCATAAAGAGTGGAATATCGTGGCGAATGGAAAATCGAATTCTGCGCTTTACGGTTATCGCAGATTACGAAGAAAAATAATTTAAATTGGGTCGAATGAAATTTATAATCAGACGATATTTATTGAAGAACTTATTATCGACTGTTACGAATATTTTATTCTCGTTTTAATTAACATTTGCGATTTTTATTGCCTCGCGTACGACTGTTCGCTAGCAAAGGACACAATAAGGAAGTATCAGAAACAAATATGTTATTTAAGTAATTGGAAAAAATTGTTCAATATGGAACGCGACGTTTTTCAGGGAACAGAAGAAAATTATATAGCGCGTTCAGCGTGAATCAATCCGCAAATCGATGTATTTGTTTGCTTGCCTTGGTTCGTGCAATATGGGTCGTTGTGAAATAAACTCACGAAAGTCTATAAATTGGAAAGCCAGTTAGATCGTGCCACGATAGCAAATGTAAAGCAAAGTAAATACGTAGGAAATTAAATTAACTACAGTAATAAATACGAAAATCGTTAAACTATCGGAGGAATACATCTCCATTCTCTTTCTCGATTTTTCTTCCGGTTAAGTGAATTGAATTCAGTCGGTCGATTAAAAAAATTGGATTGCACGTAGGTCATTGGATCGTCTGGTTAAATTGGATTACATTTATCGTTGGAATTCGTGTCTCTTATAACATAAAATCAGAGAATTATCGAGTCGCGTTGAAAAACGAAATTACTTTTATTATATCCGATTTCTGTGCCACCGCTCGTTGTTATCGTAAACACAGCAAGCCGTGGGAAAATTAATTTGATCATCTGACCCGAGGTTGAACTGATTCGTTCCACTTCCGGCGCGGAACTCTGTCGCCTCGCGATTCCAACGCTCGTCCCACTTTCGAGGACAAATTAATTAACAATTTTAATTGCGTTAAAGTGCACGCTCGTCTTGCCGCGAACGAGCATCAAAGTCTGTTCGACGCACGCCACTGCACTTCCGGTGCAGTTTCCTCGCTCTTTCGTGCCTTCTTTCTTCACTTTTCCCTCGATTATTTAAAAGCACTCTCTTGTTGCCTTTTTATCACGCGTTTGACACCACTCGCGTAACTAAAGCACGCATTATATGGTCCCGTTTTCATTCTAATTCGAATCCATCCTTCAGGACCTCCGTTGGGTCCCAGTCCAAAGCAAGTTCATTGATTATCCAGGCAAATAGAGCGTCACGAGTACGAGCCACGTCGAATAATCTGCCGTCAGCGCCACGGAACGATATTATTAACCTAATCCCGTCGGTGAAATTGTTTTTCAAATCAGCCCAACAGCCAATGAAGCCCTGGCGGGGTTAAATCCTCATTAGCACGCGCGAACGAGGCAATTAATTTCGACTCGTCGCGCGTTCGATTCATCGACGTAATTGTCTGCAAATCCGGCTGGCTCCATCAAAATCGGTGTACTGGGTTTAATGGACGACGTTCAATGAAACAAAAGCGGTTATTAACGAGAACTTACGCCTGGCTGCGTGACAAAGGATTTTTATCGATTATCACCGATTCTCACGATTATTGGGGTCAATGTGTATTATTATCGAGGCGCGGTATTGTTGCTGGTATTGAATGCTCCAAGACGGTAAAAGTTAGCGAGCAGAAGTCGTAATGGAGGGTTAACGTAATCGAATTTAACCCAAGTTTGGTCCTGGGCATCGTTTAAGCTCCGTTGGGTTAGGTTTGGCTGCGTATAATGATTTCGTTATTTACTGGCGCCCTGTATCAATAAAAGTGGAGAGCCTCGCTGCGGAAATAATGGCTAAGTTTGTTTTAAGTATTAAACGGGGTAGCTAGAAGAGCAGAGAAAGTAGAGGGATGTTGTGGAAGTTCTTTTTCCGAAAGAGCCTCGCAAAGTTTCCTCGATAATGGAACTATTGATTTTTTATTTTCCTTCCTTTTCTCCTGGCCACGAGACAGCTTATTGAACATTGCTTATGCGAGTTGAACATAATGCGCAGGTATTATTTGCCAATAATTACACGAGGCAAATATGGTAAAGAGGCTGCGGAAGATGCGTCTCTAATTTGCGAACAAATTTATTCGTCCAACGAGAATGGAAAGAACCAACGAATCGCGACAAAGTCTTCAAACAGCTTCTGAAGTAAAGTTCAGAGAAATTACCTTTCTTCAGTCTTCGTTGCAACATAGAAAAGAAACGACGCTTGTTTCTGGACACCCAGTGTATGGGCGTAGAATAAATAATCTGCACGTCGTCACGTAGTGCTTTCGAATGACTATGACCGCAGCCGTGTAATCGATGAGCTTGATCGGTGTCGCGACTAAATGCATAAAATGCGCCAACCACAAAGAAGCCATCGTCGTTGAAGCACGCGCGCGATGCGCGTAGTGCTTCGTATAAAGAAAAAAAGTAATAGCAACCCTAGAAGGGTCCCTTTGTGCCAACACGCAGAGACGAGACCCTTTTCTAGCCGAGCAGAGGGCAGAGACATGAAGCGAAATTAAATTTCTTATTCCAGCCACCTCTCTTTCGATTTACGAGATCTATATCGATCATCTTCGAGCACTGCAGGCTCATTTAGATTCTGTTTGCTATTTTAACGAACTATATTGCATGGGTTACCATTTTTGAGCGATTCTCAGCGTGAACTACTGTGCAACTATCGAGGGGTTACTGCATACCATCTTACAATATGATTCTTTTTAAAGTTCTCGTTGCTAAGCTGTATCAGTATTCGTTTCAGAAACAATGGCTATGCTATTGGTTAAGAAAAAAGGTAATAGCAACCCTAGAAGGGTCCCTTTGTACCAACACGCAGAGACGAGACCCTTTCCTAGCCGAGCTGAGGGCAGAGACATGAAGCGAAATTAAATTTCTTATTCCAGCCACCTCTCTTTCGATTTACGAGATCTATATCGATCATCTTCGATCACTGCAGGCTCATTTAGATACTGTTTGCTATTTTAACGAACTATATTGCATGGGTTACCATTTTTGAGCGATTCTCAGTGTGAACTACTGTGCAACTATCGAGGGGTTACTGCATACCATCTTACAATATGATTCTTTTTAAAGTTCTCGTTGCTAAGCTGTGTCAGTATTCGTTTCAGAAACAATGGCTATGCTATTGGTTAAGAAAAAAGGTAATAGCAACCCTAGAAGGGTCCCTTTGTGCCAACACGCAGAGACGAGACCCTTTTCTAGCCGAGCAGAGGGCAGAGACATGAAGCGAAATTAAATTTCTTATTCCAGCCACCTTTCTTTCGATTTACGAGATCTATATCGATCATCTTCGATCACTGCAGGCTCATTTAGATTCTGTTTGCTATTTTAACGAACTATATTGCATGGGTTACCATTTTTTAGCGATTCTCAGTGTGAACTACTGTGCAACTATCGAGGGGTTACTGCATACCATCTTACAATATGATTCTTTTTAAAATTCTCGTTGCTAAGCTGTGTCAGTATTCGTTTCAGAAACAATGGCTATGCTATTGGTTCCGTTTGTTATTTCATGCATTATTCATAGTCTGATAGATTTCGAAATCCTTGAGGGGACGTTTCGCGAAACGGTACAGCTTATGAATTTTCCTTCTCTTTACGTTCCTTCGTCCGCTTTTGACAACTTTCCAGCGAAACGAGGTATCTTGTACGCGCAGACAGTTAATTCCCTTCTTAATAAACGAGTCTTTTGAAGGTAGGCAATTACATCGTCTTAGTGGACAGGATAATTACCGTTCTCCTTTTGACAAACAATTAACGCGTATCATATTTCATACAGCAGACGTGGAGTTTCCATTTCTATTATGCATCTTCCCTGTTGTATCAGCTTCCCATTACTTCGCCTCCACGTACCGGGTGTCCCGTTCGAACCTCCGCTACATCGCGGAAGGTCAGCGCAAATAAATGGGGAATTAAAGTATCGAAGGAGGACAACACGCGAAAGTAAGAGCGCTCTCGGGGAGGAAAACCCTTCCGCACACTTTCCTCCACCGAGTGTCTTCGTATACACGTGCTTATCGCAGCTCGCGTTCGTCTGCCCGCGAGATACGATCGAGCGTATTCGAGGACGAGCGGAATGGAAGTCGAGAGAGTTTTAGGTGGTCCTCGAGCGAGGAAAATAGGAGGATACACTTGTCCCCAATCCTTCCACTTAACCGTAGACAGAAGATCCGTTTCAACCTGTTTATCTCTATACATCTCCGTTGAAGCTGGCGGCTCGCGACCACGTCTGGAGAAACTCGAACTGTCGTTTATTATCTTGTCGTTGGTGCAGCGTGTTCCTTTTTGCGGCCAGGTCGATGATGCGACCATTCCTCCGGTTGTAACGGCGGCCATCGCGATGACAGTGCAATTGGGGGACGGTGTAATGGGACTTTGAATTTATCGTCCCGCGTTAGAACGCTGGATTTATTATCGCCCCCCATTTTCCGCGAAAATTAACACCCCCGCGCGTCGCACGAAGGTTTTCATCCGCGAGAGACCTCGAAGGAGCGTGAACCAAATCCTCCGCGTTCGAGACGGGTCTACCAATATCTGGTGATCCACATCTCGCGAGAAAACCCGACGAAACGCGACGGAAGCTCGAGAATCGAGCGTCTTTAAGGCGAAATGATGAAATCTGGGTAATATCGATTTCAACGGCCGCCAGCCTCCATTTTTCCCGCTTCCATTTGCCCTACGCCCTCCATAGGGACGCTGCGACTCGCGAGCACGTCCCAAGGCCGTTCCACTTGGGAACCAGGAGCCGTTCGACGCGTTTCGAGGACCGATGGCGGGAAAAAATAATATACGATCGTTCCTCGCCTTCCACTGGAAATGGGAACGGCTGCGGGACCAGAGAGGAAACCGATTCTCATTTTTCTCGCGGCTCTCAGGCAGGTTGAATCCCACCGCGATTGCCTTTTCCATCGTCTCGTGCACATCTGCTCGTTTCGCGAATTATTTTTGTTACGAAAGATGGGTCGCGGTTTTACAAGCGCGGTTCCAACTGTGCGCGTGGCTTCGAGGCTGTTGTATATTTAATTTTTCAGGGAACGTTGTCTCGTTCGATCGTTCGGGAAAATGGAACCTGCGTTTGCCACGAATTCGATATTATTTCGAGCTCGCGCAACGTCGTGCACGCTGGATCGCGTAGTAAAAAAGTAATGTTGTTACTGATGCTTTAATTGTTAAGTGTTTCAAAATGTGTTACGATGTTTACGCTCGTTTTAACGCGAATATCTCTTTCTGTTCCAGGTGAGTCCACTTTTCATTATATGCGTCGCGGCGTCGTTGCAACAGTGAGTAAAGCACCATTCACGCCTTTCGTTTTTAATATCGCCACGCTGTTAAGCTCGCCGACGCAGCCAAACGAATTTACAAAGGGCATAAAGCTCTGCTTTAACCGACGCCAGAGAGAGAGAGAGAGAATTGGACCGCCTGCTGCGTTAATCCTCGCGCGCCAAATACCAGAGGTTTGCTCTTTGCGTGGGGTGGAAAAAGAAATTTACACGATTCAATCGCGCCGCCGCAGCGAACAGCAATTTCGAGGATGCTTAGGGATTTATTTCGCGTGGGACAGGAACGATTGCGATGCCTCGAATTCTAACCAGCCTCGCATTTCGAACGAAAGCTTCGCTCCTTGCACGCGCCATGCTCGATTCCGTATATCTCCATAAAGCAATGAATATTCAGCGCTGTTTATCGGAAGATGAGAACGAATCGTGACTATTAAAACACCCAGTACATGGCGCCGCGTTCTGGCGGTCAAGAACACCGCCAAGTCGTTTTATTAGCCTCGTATTTATAGTCGTCGACGGTTCGTTCCTCGAGTCCTGCGTTTTTCTCGCCACGATAAGATAAAACAGCCATGCCTCGAGAGAGTCGCGTTCCATCGAATTTAATTCACGACCCACGGTCGGAATAACGGATACAGCCGCGGTAATACGAATTCCTCGTCGCGCCGCGAGGAAATCGAGTCATTTTTCCCCCCTCGTTCCTCGTAATGGAAATTCTTCGACTCCTTCTCTCATCGTTTCGCGACTCCCACGGAAACAAATCAAACGAAAGTCCAATTCTGGGATGGATCGACGCCACTGAACCTGATAGCGAATTTCATAAGTTCAGTCAACTCTTACATCTTGGAGCTCTAATTTCGAGGGTCCAGAAGAGACTAGGATCGAGTCTGACCTCGAAAATTGTTACGAATTTTATAATGTCAGTCGACTCTTACGTCTTGGAGTTTTAACCCTTTCTCTACGATGGAGTTGTTCACGATTGCGCGCCCTCGACACAGAGCAAACCTAATGTAGACAAATCAGAGCAATGATAGATATATTCTGCTCTACTAACGTTACGAATCAATGCAAGATTTAATGAGTGACTATAAACGAATTTCATAAGTTCAGTCGACTCTTACGTCTTGGAGCTTTAACCCTTTCTCTACGATGGAGTTGTTCACGAATGCGCTTCCTAGACACTGAGCAAACCTTAAATCAGAGCAATACTAACGTTACGAATCAATGCAAAATTTAATGAGTGACTATAATCAGCGATCGCACATAGCGAACGTCAATCGTTGGATGACTATAGTCACCCCTTGTAGCGAAAGAGTTAATCTCGAAGGTCCAGGAGTGACCAGGACCATTTGACCTCAAAAATTATTACGAATTTCATAAGTTTAGTCAACTCTTACGTCTTGGAGCTCTAATTTTGAGGGTCCAAGAGAGATCAGGACCATCTGACCTCAAAAATGATTACGAATTTCATAAGTTCAGTCAACTCTAACATCTTGGAGCTCTAATTTTAAGGGTCCAAGAGAGACCAGGACCATCTGACCTCAAAAATGATTACGAATTTCATAAGTTTAGTCAACTCTTACGTCTTGGAGCTCTAATTTTGAGGGTCCAAGAGAGACCAGGACCATCTGACCTCGAAAATCGTTACAAATTTCATAAGTTCAGTCAACTCACATCTTGGAGCTCTAATTTCAAAGGTCCAAAAGCGATCAGGACCGTCTGACCTCGAAAATCGTTACGAATTTCATAAGTTCAGTCAACTCACATCTTGGAGCTCTAATTTCGAAGGTCCAGGAGCGACCAGGATTATCAGACTTCGAAAATCGTTACAAATTTCATAAGTTCAGTCAACTCTTACGTCTTGGAGCTCTAATTTCAAAGGTCCAAAAGCGATCAGGATTATCAGACCTCGAAAATTGCTACGAATTCCATAAGTTCAGTCGATTCTTACGTCCTGAAGCTCTAATCTCGAAGATTCAGAAGCGAATAGGTCCATATCGGTCACGCGTACTCCGATGGGGACGCAGACTCGAAATTTAGTCAGCACGTGAAAACAGAACGCGAGGCTACCGGGGAGAGGACCGTGGCGGTCCTGTGGGATCGATACCTACCGTTGCCCGCCACTGCTGCACAGGGTTGCACGTTCACCAATAGGGACAGCCCAGTTTCGCCGGTTGCAAAGTCCACGGAATTCTGGGACGCGTGCGTTCGAACCGCGAATCCATCGAGTTACCATTCCGTCCGGATGAGCGCGATAACGCGTTGGAGTTTATTAACAATTCGATCAGAGTGCACATAAAGTAGTGCAAAATTTATAATTATTCGCGACGACTCGAATGCCAATCAAATCGAGCAGTTGTGATGACGAAATGGAATTTCTCCGACGCGTTAACGACGACGTGGGTACCATTTTGCTCGAGATTGCTCGAGAGGCGTCGCGATGACGCAATGGCAATAAGAGGAGCCTCGATTTCTTCCGTGCAGTTCGCAGATGCGAAATCGTCGTTGATAAACGCGCCCAGGGGAAACGAACGGCGACGCGCGTTCCATTTTCGCGCCATCGCGATTGATCGCGAGTCGATCGAGCCGTCCTCGCGTTCGTTTCTACGACTGGGCTGAGAAATCGCCTCGATTACGCTCAGAGCGATGGTCGAGGTGAAAATCGCTCGACACGCGTGAAAAAAGGTAACAACGCGTGACTCACGCTCGATAGGCAAACGCGCGATCATTATTGGGCAACGCGCAGGGGGGGAATTGATTTAGGGGTTGCGAAAAAATTGGAAAACTCGACGGCGGAATGAATTATAAAGCGGATTAACGCGCGATAAAAGTTGCGAACGGTCCCAGGCGAAAGCTGGGGGTCGCATCGCGAAAAATTGCACGGTTTTTGTATTTTTAATTAACGAATCATTCTTTTTTTTTATCGTATTAACGAGCGTGTTGGTGGAAACGTCGTTGGGTGCAGAAAAATCGCATCGACAACGAGGGAATTTGTACGTGATTTCGTTAAAAATTGCGCAGAGATGAACTGCATTAAGCGGAGCTTGCATTTCAATCTCCTCGCGCTATTTCGACGAATTTACATACACGCGTGACGTTCGCTAATTTCACGCGAAACCGTGCTCGAATCGGCCGCTAAAATCGCGTGCATTTCCCTCGTTTTCAATCCCACCGCGTTCATTTAATTTGCTATTTTATCTGGCGAGAGTTTCTCAAAATTCCCACCGTTTCGAGTCGACGATCGATTGGTTCGACGCGATCCCTACGAGCTAAGATCGTGAAACGAGCCAAACGTCGATTTTAATTATGTTTACGGTTCGAAACCAGCGGCGAACCATTCGTTCCGAAAATTGCCTGGGTCGACTCCATCTGGGCCGCGTAATCTCCTCAATTCTTGACAAATTGCGCCCTGAAACGGAGAAATTGCGCTCCCAGAGTTGAACAAACAAGACCTGATTGCTAATCCGCTGGGATTTAATTATTCTTTTAATTATTCATCCAGACGATCAAAACGCGTGCTTTTTCAAGTAGCTTCGCGACATTTTTTGGAAGAAGAAACCAGACGAACTCCTGTCCCTCGACCCTGAGGATCGTTGCCACGTGCTGTCAGGATGATCAGCGTGTCGTAGTCACGACTGTACCTGAGTCCAGTTCTGAATTCCTTCGGATAGTCTAAACTTCTATTTCCCAGCCGCACCTTGTTGTCGCGTTCGCTTCCCGGTTATTTTTAACGCTTTTCCTTAAGCAACTGGCAACCTCTCCTTTGTCTAGCGTCTCCATTGTCCCTGGCGATCATTGTGCAGCGCGCCTACTGTCGCGTCAGCCGACTGGCAGAGGTAAAAGCTCCCGTGACACGCTTTTTCACCTTATCGTCCCCATTATTCTCGTTCGTTACGATATCGCGATTACCATTCTCGTGTCTGGCCACTCTGCTCGTTCCTGCGCCCTTCGTCGTGATTAAACGTTATTTAACACGTTCCAGATCGATGACCCAGAGCGTCTGGTACGTGTCGGTTACCCACTTTGCCACGAATCAATGATCGATGGCGAGTTGTTCGTACGAGTTTGCCACGAAAGGGAGCACAGTATTTCGAAAATCGCGGTTTTAACCAAAAAAAGGTGATAGTCGCGCGTCGTCCGAGGTCGCCTCTTGGTCAGCGTGCCTCGTTCGCGTCTTCGCGGCTAGTAACCTTCGACTTGGGCGAGGAAACGTCGGGTCTAGGCCTAGGCCAGGCCATTAACGAGCACAGCGAGCTTTCGAGCCTCCGCCGCGACTCCCGCGGCGAGACAAAACGAGAACTTGACCTATAAAAGCTCGACGGTGAACCTTGGTGGCAGTGGTTGCACGCGAGGGTCCAACGATGGCGATTTCGTGACGCTCGATAGCGTGCGTTCCAGGATGCAACGTGTCCCTTGGCGATTTTTCTTCAGAGAAACCCTTGCAAATCTTTTTATTCCGCATCGTCGAAGGAATCAGTAATGGTTTTAGTATTTATGGTTGCAAAAATCGCAGTCTCAGAGAAAATATTAGCTCTGCTAAAGGAAAACGAACCGTTTATGGTCGGACACGCGTGGCAGCCAATCTCGCAGCCATTTTTCGACTTGATCGCGTCTGAAATTTGAGAAAATTGAGAAAAACTACGCGAAAATCATTTTTAAAAACGCTTTATTTTATTTAGAAGGGTTCGATATCGTCGAGGACGTCTCGTGATGCAGATTGAAGTCGATTTAAACGGAGAATCCGTCTGAAAATATAAATACTTAGGATTTCGCGGGAAACCGAGCAGATTGAATTCGATTATAGCTGAAGCGGAAGTCGGAATATTGAAAGAGGAAATTGATTTCGTCTCGAAACGCGTCCGATGACGAGATTTTCCCAGAAACTATTAAATCCACTTTTCACTCGTCACTTTTTCCCTTCCTTTTTTCGCGAGATCCAACGAAACGTTAATTTTGCTAAAAACAATTCATCAACGAGTCGCATCAACGTTACAAATTACAGTCACACTGAATTCCTCGCGAAGACACCGTCAGTTTAGACGAGAGACAGGGAACTTGAGGAATTAATAACAATCTTAGCCAAGTGGAAATTAATTCAGAGGGCTCTCCTCTGTCCTCTATCGTGTAAACGAACGGCACGTCGTGGCGCCAAATTAATCTAAGAGTTTTTCAATTTACTTCCCCTCTAGCTGCTCTTTATCGCGAACTTTGTGGAGCAGAAATTCAAATTTCGAACCCTGCTTCGTGCTTCTTCCAGTAAATTAATCGCCAGATCGCTGGTATTAAAAATCATTCGCAAAATTCGGCATTTGAAAATTGACAATTTTTCATTTTAATCGAGACGTCGCTAGCGACGAGATGCGAAATGAAAAAAATTTCTTTTTGCACTGGAACATCGAGCAACGAATATTCGAATTCCTTCGTACCAAAAAATGCTGTCTTTGATCGTTGTCCGTCGTTTTTTCGACGCGAATCAAACGGACGGGCCACGGCGCGGAAACTAACTATCGATTAGGAATCAAAATGCAATTTGAGCCGGCTAAAATTTGATTGTGTAGCGGCGCGGTGGCGCTTTGACGACTGGTGATATCGACCGCCCCCAAAACGCGTCCTGGCCCTCATCCCCTTTCCCCAGTCTCGCCGAATAACTGCACCCCTTGATCGAGCATCCCAGATATTGGCACCCAGTCCCTAAGCCAACGTTTTTTTCCATCCTGAAAACGATATATTTCCAGTTTCCTCTTTTTTTTTCGAGGAAGCTTCGACGAACGTGTAACGAAGTTGTGATTGGTTCGAACGTGGCAAGGAACGGACTGATTTAGCTTTGGGGGAGCAGAAATCAGCGGACGAATTTTTGAGAGTCTGCGACGCAAAGGGAATCCTTAATAAAAATGTCGAACGTACGCGCGAGAAGATTTTTTCTGGACACACACGGTTCAGCTTCGTTGAACGAGGGACTCGATGGCATCGCCTCGGAAGAGGAATTTCTTCCGTTCCATCTAACAATGCGAACCACGTTTCCCCTGGATTTCGTGGTCTAGAGGGCGTTAAAGGCGAGCAGCCAGCCCTTATCAGCGATGCATTTGAATGCAATGGGGTTGAAGGAGAGAGGTTCTCCTGTCCACCCTCTAACTGGGCTGAAATTTCCACGGATCGTCCGCTGGTCGAGGTTCAACGAGTCGTCCGACACGGGAAGCCACTAGCTATTATGCAAATCGTGCCTACCAACGAAAGCTGCGCGCTCCCAATAGAGCCATAATCGGGTGAATCGCGTTGGAAGCGGTTGAATCTCTCTTAAAAATGGATCCTGCTTATCTCAGCATGTGTTTTGTACCCTGGGATAAGGGATGCTGGGTTTCCTCGTGCTATCGCCACCTCTGCTGGCTACTGTAAACATGATCAAGGGAGAAGTCTTTGAAAAAGATGGAAAATCAATTGGTGTTTGGAGAAATACTGTGCGACGCATCAACGAAGACAAAGAATTCGTAAGTTAATTGATCCACGGGACTTGGAGCAAGTGTTCGATGACTTTTCGAAGGTTTCATAGTTCTGGACTGATTTGGAAAGTTTGGGTCGCAGTGTTTGCTTTACGCGACGCACGCGAATGCATAAGCAAGGTCGTTCGCTGACGCAGAATACCGTAAACGGCTAAACATCAGCTTCCATTAAGTTAGAGTATCCTCAAACACGAGTATCACCTCCTATCGGCTTACAATATCTGCAGGTGCTTGGGTATCAGCCTCTTGGAGTACCCTGGGGTACCTAACCGTGAAGCTCTGGTAACCCAAGAAACTTGCTCGAACTTGAAGCGTCTCCAGCTGCAATAATTACATGCACGTTGCTGCAATCACCTTGGATTCTTCGAAAGGAGCTTCACTCGCTTCTAAACGACCAGTTAACGCACCCTGCTGCCAGACACGCGTCACCCAAAGCCGCTAGAATATTAAACCGACAGTCGCAGTCGTCGAAGCACCTTTCAACAGTGGCCCAAAGGAGTCAGACACAGTCGCGCAAACTGACAGCACTCGCGCGTTAATGCACGGCTGTCTAAATGCCCTTAGTCCCCAGTATGGAGCATCCCAAAGCACCCAAACGTGAACAGGGTGCGCCCAAAGGCGACCAAACGTCCCTGGAACGTCTTCAAGCCACCCAGGAGCCAAAGTTTCATCCCTCGCGAGGAATATTCACACATAATTAACCAAACACTGAAGCTCCCAGCGCGAAACTCGAAGCAATTACCACGGGTGCTGTTTGCTCGACGCGTTAGCGACGCTCTGCTCGTTCGTGGAAACGAATCGAGCCGTGTAAACCTAAGTCCACGCGGGCAAACACCGCTGGCCCTTCCTTCTGCGTCGCCAGCTGGCCTTCATTTGCATATTAATGTTCGCGAGCATCCGCGAAATGCATCCGCTCGCGCGGTTTACCTTTCCTCTTGGCGACGCGACTATTTTCGCGCTGCCAGGCGCGTGGAAAAACCGTCGCGCATACGAATCGTCATCTTGGTAAACTGGACTCTTCGTGGACCAGCTCTAGCGATGGAAAAAAGGGTGGATTTTCGTCTCGCGTTGTCAGAAATCGGAGATCTTGCTGACTTCTTGATCGATGATCACTGGCTGGGGTTGTCGCAGATGAAAGCACAGTTGCGGGTTGTTTCGTTGAAAGATTTCAGAATTTTGTGTTACGTGAAGATTTTGTAGAGTGTTTCTGAGTTTTTTTGATTTTTGAAACATGGTGGACAAGAAAATGTGGATAGGACGAATAAAAATCTATTTTATCGTAGAAAATTTGTAGTATTCGATACGCACTTTTATCCTTGGAGCAGCAGAGTGGAAAACTGCATCAGACAGTTCAGTCTGATTTCACAGACGGCGCCACATGATCGTCTTGCCATTATCGACCTCGGATAATGCAGAACGAATTCAAAATTTGCAATCGTTATTTTGAAATTTTAACTCTTTCCGTACGAAAGATATTCATCAATTGCACTTTTTTCTAACGTTATTATAATATTTTAATATCTGAGCAACTTGTCGTATCGCGGTTGCGTAATATTCTTTAGAAAGCTACTTCAATATTTTGCAATTCTAATTTAATTTGCATATTTCAATGCAATCAGCGATTGCAAATTTTTCCAATAAATCACAAGCTCCCGAGAGCCACGCAAAAACTCGTTCCATAAATTATACGATGTTTAACAGTTGGCAGTCTTCCAGAATTCTGCCAGTTAATTACTCTTCGCGCTTCCGTAATTTTTTTTTTTTTCTGAATACGATTAAAGGGTCTGGCTGCTTCTTTGTTGAACATTTCTTTCATAAATCCGGTATGGTCTTCGCGTGGGCCTCGTAGACTTCGCAAAATGGAGCTTAATTTTATCCTCACCTCCGTTGTTATTTCGAAAAGGGGGTCAATCTTTTGCTGAATACATGTACGTGCATGCATCTTGTCGTTTCAAAGCAACATTACAAAATATTGGGCGCAGATTTCGTGACAAGGCTGCGCCCCACATACCAGACTTCATTTTTTCGACCCGAATTCCCAATTGTCCTATGTCGAGCGCTACTATGGCGGCAAGTACGCGCAAAACACGTTGCAGTTTCATTAAAAGTCACTCTGTGTAATCACTTTCGAGCAACAAATGTTTGCAAACCGTCTGATCAACGCGCGTTGAATTTTCCAAGCGTTGGTCACAGCTTTTGCTATTTCTGTTAAACTATGGCGTCGTAATTCTTCGCGAGGTAACAGGACGATGGCAATATGTCTTAGTTAAGAACGAGTTTTCTTCGAGACGCAAAAAATGTGCAGCATTTATTCGCGCAGAAGAAAGTTTGAGAATCCAAAGTATTGTTCGTCATTGCCAGTTGCATTTAACCGTGGCAGGTTTGAGGAGAATTTGACCCCCGTTTTACACGGTCTCGTAACAGTTCACCCTGTAGGAAGTGGAATTATTCTCAGGGTGGCAGTAAGGAATAATTAGTGGAAAAGAAACGCGCCGTGGAACCTTTTCCGAAGGGCTGTCATTAATTAAAGGACTCGTTACGCGGTAGCAACCGGCTCGTTGCGATCGCAAGAAAAGCGCAGGGGAAATAACTAGGGAAGGAGCAGCTGTATCCAATTATACCGCGAAATAAATAACAATCGTTGAGTTTCCGATGAGATAACTCCTTCTGGAGGTAAAAGTCGGACATTTTTTTCGTTAGACTACGTCCACAGTTTAATACCACTAGTGGTATTAATTAATTATTTGTTTTAAATGAAAAATTCGTAGCTTTTTAGTTAGATATAACTCTTTTTGCAGATAAAAATTGTATATTTCTTCGCAAACTACGTCCACAGTTTAATGACACTAGTGGCATTCATTAATTATTTGTTTTAAATGGAAAATTCATAGCTTTTTAGTTAGAAATAACTCTTTCTAAAGGCAAATATTGTACATTTCTTCGCAGACTACGTCCACAGCCTAGTAACACTAGTTTAACCAATTAATTACACATTTTAACTGAAAAATCCATAGTTTTCAGTTAAAAATAACTCTTTCTGGAGATAAAAATTGTACATTTCTTCACAAACTATGTCCACAATTTAATTTCACTAGTTTAATCAATTAATTACGTATTTTAACTGAAAAATTCATAGTTTTCAGTTAGAAATAACTCTGTCTAGATGTAAACATTATACATTTCTTCGCAGACTACATCCACAGTCTAGTAATACTAATCTAATCAATTAATCATATATTTTAAATGAAAAATTCATAGTTTTTAGTTAAAAACAACTCTGTCTAGATGTAAACATTATACATTTCTTCGCAGACTACATCCACAGTCTAGTAATACTAGTTTAATCAACTAATTACATATTTTAACTGAAAAATCCATAGTTTTCAGTTAAAAATAACTCTTTCTGGATCTAAAAATCGTAAATTTCTTCACAAACAACGTCCACAGTCTAATACCACTAGCCCAATCAATTAATCACATATTTTAACTGAAAAATCATAGTTCTCAGTTAGAACTAACTCTGTCTGAACATAAACATCTTTCTACCATATTTTACTCTATATATTCTTTAACATAAACATCGTACATTTCTTCGCAGACTGCGTCCACGGTCTGACCAACGAATCACGCGTTTCAATCAAAAAATGCACAGTTCTCAGCGAAAAATCTCGCGCGCAGAGCTCGAACGATCGATCCTTCGCGAAAACTGTTCCTCTTATCGCGGACAAAGAGCGTCCAGCGGGAACAAGGGTGGCGATTTTGCGTGGCGCTCGCTGGTTATGTTTAGAATCGCCTTGATCGCCATCAGGTCGCCGATTATTTATCGTAAACAAGAAAATTCTGCGCCGCGGCGCATAAATCGTGGGTGCGCCAGGGGGCCAATTATAATGGCCCGTATTTCGGGAACCGTGGTGACCAACTTCCCGCGGTTACCTCGATTTTTCACGCGAGACCTCTGCCAACCACGTGGGCCGCGTGTGATGCAACGCGCGCGATTGGCCAGCCAATTGGCTCGCCATAGCTCGCAGCTAAGACTTTCAGCCGAAAACTGACCATCTGGTTCGACAACTTCCGCCAGAAGAAACGACGACGCTCGACGAGAGACATAAACGAAAAACGAAAAACGCTTTTCTTCACTTTTTTTTCGCATCTTCCACGCGATTCTGAAATCCTCTTCGCGACGCACGCAACAAGTTATTTTTGGGGTTCGCGTGAATAACGAACGTACTTTTGTAACATCGCCTTGCTGTTTTACAAAGTAGCCTACCTGAGCAATAAATTACGCCTGCGCAGTTGAATTTAGAACATCAACGAAACAGTCATGTGCAGGATAAATGAGTCAGTATTCAATCACTATTATTACCATTGCTTGGCTCTGATTGGGGGCCGAAAATATTCTTTGCTTTCGAAGAAGCTGCGCTCTTTTGTAATTATTTCTGGTTCGCGATTCTTCAGCAGGTTTTCAACAGTCTCCGCGCTGTTTTTGGTTATTTATTCTTCATGGAATCTCTTGAAACGTTTTGGCAAAACATTGCTATATACCCACTGTGAATCACAAATCACTGAACGATGAAAGTGGATACTACAAGCAACGATTTGTCGGATTACTATTCCTGGCACCCGACTTCTTTGGATTAATCACTGTTTGTCACGATATTGGCGGATATTTGGTAAACATTCCATTCCCTGGGGAGAAGCAACACGTGTCTCTATCAACCAAGCATCGAGAATCGTTCGAATTGGAAATTTAAAATATTTCGTACGCTGAATCTTTTTTTTTTTTTTAATTTAAACCGCGTTTGGATCGAATCAGAGAAACGTCGAAGCAAACTGCAGAACGAAACGCAGCAGAAATCGAGCCAGCTATTAGGTTGGAAACTATGAAACGATCGTCTGCAGTTGCGTCAATTGCGACACATATGAGTCGAATTTTTTGACTTTATTTATTGCACGCAAATGTTTTAACACAGCTGACATGTAGAATTGCAGGCAGAGACACGAGTCTTGGACGCGACAAAGGCTGGAGATCGCATCAAAGCGAGGTTGGCCTCATCTTGTGCGCTTATCGAGGGTTTTATGTGTTCGACTAGTTGGTGGATCGGATTCCACAGTCGTCCTTAATTCCTCGTTATCAATATGGGTTCAAATTAGGTCCTCGAGGCTCATTGACGATACTCAAATTGCCAGAACGAAATTTTTCGAACCAATATCGAGCATTTTTTTCATTGCTGGATCCATCTCCTTCTTGAGCTGCGTTATGATTTAACCCTTTGCACTCCAGTTTAGTGACTCATACAGTACACCAACAGCTTTAATACTACATTACTTACAGCTGTATATACATGTAATAAAAAAAACACGGTTGCTGCAACAAAACAAAATACTTATTCCTTAGCTGCATCGTATAAAACAAGTTCAGGTTTATAAATCTTCACCAAAATAAAAATTCATATTGAACAGTTGGTAATTCAAGTGTTGCATTATCGGTGACAACGAAGTGCAAAGGGTTAATTTAAACTCGTACAAGAAGAGTAGATGTGAATCGCGTTTTGTTTCCATCTGGTTTCGGATAAAAATCAAATAAAAATGTGATACAAACGCGAACAAATTTTACAAAATGAGTAAGAAGAATACCTTTAAGCTTTATACATAAAAATATCGAGCGCACGTTACAATGTATCTCTCTCAGTCGCAGCTGAACACAGACTAAACGAGAAACGCCCATTTCCAATCTAATATAATGTTCGCGCGAATATGGTGCTGATAAAAATGACTAGTGTTCGCAGTACCAATGCGTTTCTCTGTCGATGTTTGTTCATAACGACACTTGTTGTTCGTCGCTCGAATAAAATTCCATCCGCCAGCTACGAGGCGGATGAAACACGAGCAATGAAACTCGACGATCCGGACGTGTCGTTGGATCGTTTCAATGTCGCCGATCGCGGCTGTCCGCCGCGTGATCGATCGATCATGCACACTCGAGGGAGTTGAAACAGTTACGCGACAGCGGCACTTGCGTTCCTGCCAAATAAAACATCTCGCGACAGCCGTTTCCGCTCGTAATTTCAATTTTCAGGGAAGGAATTCGCGTTACGCGGGAAACACACAGCCTACAAGAGGAATCTGCGGGGATTCCGCGTCGTTTCAGCGAAACTTTGCGAGGTTCGAGTCGCTCGATCCGCGCGTTTCGCTTTTTAGGAACTCTGAGACTTTCGAGCGAAATTTGCGAGCCCCTCGTCCACTGCGATGGCAAATTTTGGCACTCGAAATTAATAAGCGCATTCTGATGAAATTAAAAGACTCCCTCGCGTTTCGCTTTTTAGGAACTCTGCGACTTTCGAGCGGAATTTGCGAGCCCCTCGTCCACTGCGATGGCAAATTTTGGCACTCGAAATTAATGAACGCATTCTGATGAAATTAAAAGATTCCCTCGCGTTGCGCTTTTTAGGAATTCTGAGACTTTCGAGCGAAATTTGCGAGCCCCTCGTCCACTGCGATGGCAAATTTTGGCACTCGAAATTAATAAGCGCATTCTCATGAAATTAAACGACTCCCTCGCGTTTCGCTTTTTAGGAATTCTGCGACTTTCGAGCGAAATTTGCGAGCCCCTCGTCCACTGCGATGGCAAATTTTGGCACTCGAAATTAATAAACGTATTCTGATGAAATTAAACGACTCTCTCGCGTTTCGCTTTTTAGGAATTCTGAGACTTTCGAGCGAAATTTGCGAGCCCCTCGTCCACTGCGATGGCAAATTTTGGCACTCGAAATTAATAAGCGCATTCTCATGAAATTAAACGACTCTCGCGTGTTGCGTTTTTTAGGAACTCTGCGACTTTCGAGCGAAATTTGCGAGCCCCTCGTCCACTGCGATGGCAAATTTTGGCACTCGAAATTAATAAGCGCATTCTGATGAAATTAAACGGCTCGCGCGCGAAGCTACGAGGGCTAAGATTTATTTATACTGCCTTGGGAATTTCAGAAATGTGTGGGAGAAAAATTCATCGCCGTGACGTCGACGCGGCTAATAAAATGTGACTTGGATGTCGCGTCGTGCCAAAGGAACTATATAAAAAATGTCACGACGCAAATTTCTTGACAGTGACGCTCAGTCTCTTTTTTTGCAACCTCGATAACCGCGACCAAGTCGATCCAATCGTTTTCAAACTCGATCAACTTTCATCCTTTCGTTGATAATCGTCGAGTAGCAATTTTGAAGTGGAGACTTTCGAATCAGCGTCTAAAATGAATGCCACGCTCGATCCAAAATCCGCTATCCAATTTGACAAACGATATCAACTTCCACGCTTCAGAGATGGATCCAAATCTCGACCATCTGCGAAGCTGCTCGCCTCCAAGCGCAGGTCAGTTTATTTCACCGTCCATTGCAATTGCAACGTCTATTCTGAACATGTCAGCAGCCCACTTTATCCAAGTGACATAACGTTCGCAAATAATCAGAGTTGCGTTTAGAGGAGATCGAGAGTCGAGCGTCGAAACTTGCTCAAACTGCGGAGCAATTCATCGAGCTAACTGTTGGTTTCCTCTTAAAAAAGAGGGGGAACCAAAGCACACCTGTAGAATTCGCTGGAAAGCGTCTCAAGGCCCAACACTTACGGCCCCAACCGCAACAGAGGTCGAGAAATGGACGCGCGCGATGAGACGCGAGTGCAGGCTCCTCGAATCGGGTCTCATGGCCGTGGCGAGGGTATTTTCTACGGGGAGAGAGCTGGTCCTCGCACAAACGACGTGTGTACGCGCGAAAAGCGACGCCGTTGAAAATAATCCGACTCGCTCTATAAATACAATACGGCATTCAGTCTTGTGCGGCGCGTCGCGAGGCGCGGATGTTTATCTGTCGCGTGTCGACGCTCTCCTCGCGGTGGCTCACTGATAAGGCGATCAGAGCTGCCGGAAGTAGCGATTGGTCCACCTCGCCTTGGATCTGAGAACCGCATTATCGTCGAACATCTCCAAAACACTCGTTCAAGTGACGATTAATCAGAAATCCCGTGGCGCTGCAGCGGCGCACAGTGGGACACAGTGAAGTTGGTGGTCGCAGAGTGCCTGGTGACTCAATCGAGGGACCCAGTGGTCGACGAACACGTGAAATTAGTGTCATTTGTAAGTCTTCGTTTGTCGTACCACTTTGGAGGCATCAGTGGACTCGAGACTGTTTGCGACTGGTCGACGCTAACTCGCTGCGCCATTGGAGGCGTCGTTTCCTGCTTCGTTTGGTCTACGTAGTCTTGGATAGCGAGGTTCAGCAACCCTCCAATCGTGTCTAATCTCTGGATCCTTAACGATCGCTTTGGAGTTTCGAAAGAAGCTAAAGGGTGGAACCCCTAGGAGTTACTGCGAGGCGATCGTGCCCCATTCGAGCTCCATCCACCTGGAAATATCAATCCCAAACTCCAGGGATCCCCGCCTAGGGAGTCGCCAGCCTGCCTGCTGCTTTACCTCGGAGACAGGCCAGGAACTCGTAACCCAATAAGCGAGGGGACACCAAAGTTCGCGAAATCCGATTACAGCGCCATCTACATCGCCATGACGTCCCGCCACGAAGAATTCCCGCGGCTAGCCCACTAAAGGGTGGCCCAGCCGCGCTTAGGGGATCTTCACGGAGCGGTGGAAGATTTGTGGGGGACGCGTGTCGCGATGGAGAGGCTCAGCGTCGCGGAAGTGTTGCGCAGGAAGGACAGGAGGAGGCGCAGGGGTTGGACGGTGGTGGTCGGCCACGAAGTGCGGTGAGTATCTGAAATATGAATCAGGGACCACCTCGTGTCGTCTGAGATCCGCATAGCTTACGAGGGCGTGGGCGTTCGCTCCCTGAACAGTTGAATTGAATTAGTCATTCCGCGGGGA
Source organism: Xylocopa violacea (assembly GCA_963969225.1). Lineage (NCBI taxonomy): Eukaryota > Metazoa > Arthropoda > Insecta > Hymenoptera > Apidae > Xylocopa > Xylocopa violacea. The sequence continues at coordinate 36,505,417 of CAXAJV010000004.1, read as the reverse complement.
CACCGTGGGCCCAAGTTTTACGAGACTCACCCCCTGGCGCTTTCGCGAACCCCACGAGCCAATTTCTACGAGCGTTCGCGTTCTTTTTGTCGTTGGGATTTCGAGAAACGTGGGTCAGCGGATCCCAGAGAGCCGAAACTGGACGCTCCGCGACTAATTGGGCTCCTGTTGGTCTTGGAGTGATTAATTCGATCACTCCCTCGGTGTTGAGTGATTGCTACTCCACTTGGCTGGTGTGTTTGTTGCTAGCTACGAGCCGAATTGTCGCTTTGGAGATTTTAACTTAATTGAATAGCGGTTCGACTCTCGGTTTGGGAGTCATTGGATCGTTTGGGGTTGCTGCTGTCTCTGTTGCGATTAATTAACGTCGTTTTGTACACCGTTCCTTTCTGAATTCCGTGTGAAAATGTTCGAAATCCATCGCGATGACGTAGGAAGAGCCACGATGCGATGTTGCGGTTCACTGATAACTATGTATCTCACTTGGGGTTGAAATTTAGGGTGAATGGGTCAGAAAGGCGCGGAATAGTGCTCAGCAAACGTCGGTAACGCGATTCCTAGTCGCGTTGGTTGGTAAATTTTTGAATTGGACGGCGGTGCCACCTTTGGCTGAGCTTTGAAAGCTCCTTGTCTGTTAGTAACATGTAGATCAATATCGCGGTTGATAATTCGCGACCTGCGATATCTCTTTCCTATCTTTAATCCATCGAGAACGAATAAAACGAAAGATCGTTTAGAAATTTCTCCAGCATCAAAATCTACGTCACGAATATTTAATATTATTAATCAATCCTTGATAAATCTATTTAAAAAATACGAAACTATTAGTTACCATTTTTTTTTTTGCGTAAATAAATGAAAAATATTTATTCTGCATCGTTCTTTATGTTACTCAGTCGTGAATTAGACGTGCAGTAATCGCGAACCAATTTAAACTACCACTTTTTACGTGGTAAGGATAATGGTACTTGCAAGTAGAATAAACGCGCGCATAGTCAGACACAATTGCCTGTTCCACTTTAAGTTCGCCATCCAATTATCTTCAACTCCCTTTACCATGATAAATATCGGATCTACAAAGCTGTTTTCACGCTGGAAATGTTAAAGTTCATTTTTCGTTTATTTTTCGCTTTCCTCGGTTTTGATTTCATTCAAACAGACGTCTCTCCGTTTCGAGTGCTTCACAGACGAGAGACCACAGATCCTCTGACAAGACTTTCAGCTCTTTTATTGTATTAACTGAGGGAAATGTCGAGAACTTCCGTCTGAAAATATCACGCGAAATTGGTTACAAATTTTTTGTTCATCTCGCACGCTTTTTTCAATATTTCGATTTCGTAAACAGCATCGTGGTGCAGTTACCATTCGCGTCTACGCCTCCATTTAACCAGAATTCACACAGCATTTCTGCTGGCTGTAAATTTCGCCAGGAATCCCGCCAAGCACCTAAAGGCTGTCCCACAGCGACGGATATTTAAGACTCGAATTAATGGCGCTGTATAATCCTTTATTAAATCGCCACCATTGCGCGACCCGCGCGTAAATTTCGAGCGACGTTGCTCAAAATTTACATCCTCCTTCGTGGCTTATATCGCGTTCCCCAAGAATCGCAGACAGATTAAGAGGAACAAATTTCTTCTTTTTTTTTTTATGAATTCTTAACGACGCTTCGCGCGAGCGGCAGTTTTTAAATTATTCGCCACGCTCGATTATTCATGGAGAGAATTTTTAATGAACGGAACCATACTTTCACGGGGAATATTCATAGGGTGAAGTTTTAATGGAAGGAAAACATTTCACGGAAAGCAGAACGCGTTTAGAGGCTCGTTGTCTCGGATTATTTATTGTCGTTCAGCTCGTATTAATTAGAAAAGTAACAGAAGCCATTTCTACCGTTTTTAAATGACTATTTTCTTTTCTCTTCGAAGAAAGAGCATCCTCTTTTATTTAAGAACAATATTATAATCGACAAAGTCCTTTCTACGTTTGGACCATTTAAGAAATTCGTCAGTTTCAGTGGAACGCTTCCGTGTATGGTCAGACGTGCTAGTTTTTTATTTTCTTCAAGATTCCAATGGCTTAATTCGAGAAATTCACGTACGACGATTAAATTCCACTGGATTTAAGGTCTGACGAGATTTCAGTGCAGCTAAATGGAAATTTTCATCATCGACGATCTGATTTCCTGTTTAGTTATCATTCGTTGGTCGAAATTTCGAGAATACGTCCCTTTTGCACCTTTGCTCGCGACCTTAATTGCGTATCAACGGGCTAATTGATTTATCGATTAGGCGAATGCTGTCCAGGAAAGTTGGGAACTGCGTTGAAAGCTTCCTGGGTAATGCTGTTTATTATTGGCGACCACGTGCGTCCAATCGGTTATCATTGGACGTTTGAGAAGCTTTCTAAGCATAAATTCATTTGCGAAACTTTTTTTTCCCTACACTGATTACTTCCACTGCTTGCAACAGTTTTAATTAACCCTTTGCACTCGAAAGTTTCCAAAAATGGTTCAAATTGGCGACTGAGAATCATCTCTCGAGTGCAAAGGGTTAATTTATTTTTTTTAAGCGCCATTTTTTAAATCCTGTTATTTCGACTCTTTTTTCACCGCCTGCGGATTTTCGCTTGCCTTCTGTTTGTATTATTTTGGTATCGTTGCTTGTTTTTTATCGCCAGCGCTTTTTGAATATTTTTTAACCCACCGTTTTCACTGGCTTCTGATATTTTTTAAATTGCCGTTTCGATGCTGAAAAATCCGCTATTTTGGGGATGCGATCGCAGTTTTTTCAGACACTCCTCTTTCGCTCATTCGTTTATTATCCGACAATAACAGCGCAGTTTGCGCACGAAATTTCCATTAGCGAACTCTGCGAGCGTTTACCCGATTTAAAATTAATTACCCCCCACTGGCAGCAATTATTTACAGACAAAATTTCCTGAGCAACGCAGCGGAAGCCACGCTCGTTCTAATTACGTAATTAAGTGAAATTAGAGGCGACGCGTTTTTAAATCCCATCGAAATCCATCGAGAATCCAACGCGTCGATCGATCGAGATCGAAAGGCGACTTTTAACGGCTCGAATCGTGAAACCTCTGACTGTGGCTTTTGGTAAACTTCGTCGACGATGATGGCGGAAAATTCGCAGTGAGTCGCGTCGCGCGACCCGAATATTTCCCACGAAATTGACATCAATTCAGCTCGTGGACGATGGAGGGGGCTCTGGATGTTATCTGACGAATTAATCCCTGTTTCGCAATGCTAGTTTGGATTTTCAGCGATGGCGTGCTCGACGTGGATAACGTTCGATCACGCATACGGAAATTCGCGTGTCAAGGATCTCTATAAATAATGCACTGTGCAAACTCGAAGCCACGAGCGTTTCGAGTTCATTCATGTTCATTTATCATCGTCAAATGGGACCAGCAAAGATTTCCAGAGATTTTCGAACGACTTTCGACCGTTTCTCAAATCGTTTCGCGTTAAATTAATTTATTTTCTATACAAAGCGTCGATTGTTACAAATAATCTGTAAGAATCTAATTCTGAGAACGTGGACTACGTGCTTCGAATAGGAAACACTTCTGCGGTCTGGTTAAGCGAAGGTTTTTCTGGATTCGCAACGTTTCGTCGATAAGAGGCGAGACACGCGATTAAGCTTTTTCTTCGACTATGGAAATATCCGTAGTCAAACAAGACCAGCGTGCTCGTTCCTCTATCTCCCCAATAAAGCCATCAGCGGTCGGTTATCTGTCAGAAAGTTCGATAAACAAGTCGTGGAAGTTTATCGCGCGGAGTGTTCCGCGACTAGAACACTCGACTAGCTCTAGAAATAAACGTCGAGTCACGGAACGACGCTCAGCGATGGCAGAATTAACTTGGATCGAGTTTAGTTGGCATCGAGAGCCACCGACGGGAGACAAAAAGATTCTTTGAGTCATCGTGCGTCTTCAGGATTCCTCTGTTGCGTGGCTCGTGCGAGTTCGATGCCAATTTCGCTACCCTTGCCAAACTAAATCGAAGAGACGATCATTTCTGTCACGGTGACATCATAAAGCTCCTCGAATCCAACGAAGAAATGGTCATTAGGCGAGTTTCTCTTCACGGGTAAACAGATATCGCGTGACGTGGGTATCGCGGAAGCTGTGGTTCTGATTCGATGGACTGTGCCTCGATTTGGAACCGATACAAAACGGCTTTACAGCGATTTCAATGAGACCAGACGCTGTCCACACGACTGTCACAATTTTACAATACTTTAACGCCATAGATCTGTTTTCTTGCATCAGTTTTCACTTAGCCACCTATGGTTCCAACAATGAAAGTCTGCAGAGCCAAACTATTACCAGTTGGACCTCATTTGGGGTACCAACCACCCTGGTCCTTCGATTCGAACCGTTTAGGACAGTCCAAGACCTTCTCCCTTCGAATCTAATCCAGTTAAACTGTTCAACCGAATGCTAAGCTGTCGTAATCAGTTCGCGTTGGATAATACGAGCAAACAAGGTCAGTTGAGCGATTAAGCGGAGCGGAAACAGTGGACAGCTGGCTTATCTCAAGAGACAGGAACAAACCCTGACGAGAAGTACGCGACGACCAGTCCAGCCTGTCATTTCTTCTGCCAGTCGTGACAAAGGCTGCAGGCTTGACCTTTCCCGCTTTTCAGCGACCCCTGACACGCTCTGCTTCCCTCTGGACTGGCTACTTCCAAGCTGAATATAGCTCAGGTGCTTGCCCCCAGTGGGGCTGGCATTGCCCAGGCTGATCGCTTCGAAAGGACCCATTCAGCCTTGAACAGCTTCTCATCCGTGTCATCCGAGTGGAGGCAGCGTTGGCTAAGGTCTCTTTCACGCTCCTTAAGGATACCAAAGGCGTTCAAAGTGGAGGATTGTTGGTGGATGACGGTTTTTAGAAGTAGTTAGGAATGGGTGCTGTGTGGAGTGGGTGCTGATGGGTGCTAGTGGGTCTGGGTTTTAGATTTCAGAGGGACGATTATTGGGTTCGTCAATTTATGCTTGATGAGTGGTTCTGTTGTTTTATTAATGGCTTCAGAAGAAGGTATGGATGCTTAGAATGGGTGCTAGTGGGTCTGGCTTCAGATTTGAGAGGGACGACTATTGGGTTTGTCAATTTATGCTTGATGAGTAGTTCTGTTGTTTTATTAATGGCTTCAGAAGAAGTTATGGATGCTTAGAATGGGTATCATTGAGTGCTAGTAGGTCTGGGTTTCAGATTTTAGAGAGACCACTATTGGGTTTGTCAATTTATGCTTGATGAGTAGTTCTGTTGTTTTATTAATGGATTCAGAAGAAGTTATGGATGCTTAGAATGAGTGCTAGTGGGTCTAGCTTCAGATTTCAGAGGGACTACTATTGGGTTCGTCAATTTATGCTTGATGAGTGGTCCTGATATTTTATTAGTGGTTTCAGAACAAATTATGGATGTTTAGAATGGGTATTAATGAATGCTAGTGGGTCTGGGTTTCAGATTTCAGAGGGACCACTATTGGGTTCGTCAATTTATGCTTGATGAGTGGTTCTGTTGTTTTATTAATAACTTCAGAACGAATTATGGATGTTTAGAATGAGTATCATTGAGTTATAGTGGATCTGGGTTCCAAATTTGAGAAGGACGACTATTGGGTTCGCCAATTTATGCTTGATGAGTGGTTCTGTTGTTTTATTAATAGCTTCAGAACAAGTTATGGATGTTTAGAATGAATATCATTGAGTGCTAGTGGGTCTGGGTTCCAAATTTGAGAGGGACGATTATTGGGTTCGTCAATTTATACTTAATGAGTGGTTCTGATATTTTATTAGTGGTTTCAGAAGAAGTTATGGATGTTTAGAATGGGTATTAATGGCTGCTAGTGGGGGACAACTATTGGGTTCGTCAATGTATGCTTAATGTTTGGCTATAGTATTTTATTAGTGGTTTCAGAAGAAGTTATGGATGCTTAGAACAGTTGCTAGTGGGTCTGGGTTTCAGATTTTAGAAGAACGACTATTGGTTTCGTCAATTTATACTTAACGAGTGCTTCTGATATTTTATTAGTGGTTTCAGAAGAAGTAATAAATATTTAAAATACACAGTTTGAAGTATGAGATCGAGAGATGGGTTCAATTGAATCAGGGATCCTAAAGGTTACGTTTTGTGGATGCAGTTATTGCTCATCGAACGTGGTTACCAGTCTTTTACCAGCGATTTTAATAAAGATCGTAGACGCCTGTGAACTTAGAATAGTACACACGTTAGCGAGAAGGGGGGGAAGGGGTACAGCAAGCGAGACTAGGAAAGATTGTTGCGCGCGTCGCGTGGAAATATTACAGCTCCTGTAAATATTTACTTTGGGGTCTGATGCAGCGTAGACAGGTCGATTTACGTAAGTGCAGTCGCGTTTGGAAGCAAGCCATCGACTCCATCTTAAGCTCTGCTGTGCCCTCGGGACGAAATCACAGTATAGAAGGCTCTATCCGTGACAGTGAACCTTTTTACGCGCAGCCTTACTTCGTAGTCGGTTGTAGCGCAGCTGTTCCGCTGAAAGTTCGCCGCCATAACCGCGTTCTCGCTGCGAACCGTCGGCCATCTTCTTCGAGAACTCTGACAGACGCCTCGATAATTATCTAATCATCGATCGAACCCAGAAACTCCGCATTTCGCAAATATTTTTCCCAAAATATTCGAACACCACGTAAAAATTGACCGCCTTCTCAAATCGAACCACGTTTTTATAGGACGAGATTTATTTCTGCGATTTATTTATTCAAGTTATTTCGTCTGCCCGTGAGAGAAACGATTCCTTTTCGCGATCCTATCACGCTGAAAGCAATATACCGCCGTGGACGCTATTTCGAGGAACGAGACGATGGACGGAATTCCAGTTGAGCAGAAATATTTCGAACGAATAGAGGAATAGCGGACGTGGAATCGTATGGTCGAGAAATCGATCTTCCTCCATCTGCACGGTGGCCAGGGGCGATCGTTTACGTGCTGACACAGAGATGAGACTTAATATCCCTCTGGAAATGTCGAAATCGATAGAGTTCAGCACGCGTTCCTCGGTCGTCCCGCCAGACAGCCATGTTACACCTTTTCCAATCAAGCAACGCTGCTACCATTGGGATAATGGATTGATAAATCGTTGCAATTCTCCTAATTCCCTCCAACTCTTCGCCACTTTTTTTTTATTTTACGAAACACGAACGAGGAGGGACGTGATTTTTAGAATTCTCACGGACCAGAGATTTACAGCTTCCCTTTGGACTCCGTTCTTTCAGATTCAATGACCGTAAGGAATATCGCCTCTCGGAAAAGGAAGCCACGGTGCTCGCCTTTGAACCACTGCGACGCGTAGCCAACAATAATACCCTGTGTATTTCAATTTACAAGCCCCTTGCGCGGAGTTTCGTCGAGGGACGCAGCGACGAAAGAATCCTCGCTCCATCTTCCTCCTCGACCCTGATGAACTGCGCAATTCTGACGCGTCTATGAAGGCGTAGCAATTTAAGAAGCTGCAAAAATAAAGGGGAGGAATAATTGTTTTCTTTGCTCCACGTCGCCACGATTTTTCCACGCGAGAAGAGGCTCGTCTTCGCTCTTGTGACTTAAAACGGGGCAAGGCGATCGATAATTAAAATTATATCGTTATCGCGGAGTTTAAGTGGCACTTGGAGTGGCGTTCGGTATCGAGATGAAAAGATAGACGAAATCAGGGACGAGGAGGAAGACGAGTCGATTCTCTGCGCGGATAATCAGCGTGGAAGTAATCGAACCTTTAAAATCGAAGGGAGACGAATGGCGGAGCGTTTTCGTCGAATTAGCTTTCATTTTTCATCGAAGTACCAGCTCGACTTTCTTCGTTTCTTCGACGTCTTTTAAGGATTGCGTAGACGGAGTCGCGTGGTTTAAATTTGAAGTCGAACAGGTGAAAACGTTGACGTTCAGATTGCCAAAATTTGCGATCGAACCTCCCTTCAAATACCAAAGATCGAAACTAAATTTAATTCGAAATGCATTATAGTCGTAAGCGAAACTCGAGTCCAGCGTGGTTATTTATAAACGACTGGTATAATACTCGACTATATTCAATTTTGGTGAAACAGCCGCGCCATTAAAAGTTCTACTTTTGAACACCTCCTCTTATTTACGACGACGCCATCGAAACTTTGAATGAAGCCACCTTCTACGAATGAAAATATTGCGTTCGACAGCAGTCTGTTATTCGCATCGCGAAACGAGAATTTAATTAAAAACGAGCACGTCGTGGAACGGAATAACGAGGTAAACAATATCGTACGAGGGTGTTAAACCAATAACTTCTGCTTTAATCGGATCTATAAAAGTTTGTGGATGCTGGAAATTAGTAGACGATGATTAAGACCAACGAATTCAGCTCGCGCATTCAAAACCCACGGACATAAATATGCAAATCGACGAAATTAGTATACATCGCGAACCACCAGGACCTAAATTAACGTGAAATGTCTGGAAACAGCGGGAAGCTACTTTCTCACCCACAAAGCAACCAAGCTACGCCTCAGCCAGCGATAAAAACACCCACCTGCTCTCAGCGTCTTTGCGCCCCATAAAGAAACCTCGAGCGCGTTCAGTTCGCCAAAATGTCGGCTACTCTGTCTCTTAAATCTCGCTTCCAGATGAGATCAAGCACCTCTGTAAGCCAAAAGCGTCGCTGCTCAACTTGGTGCACGCTGGAGACAGAAACTGTGACGTTCCACCGTTTTCTAGAATTTCTAAACAAAATATAGTTCGTGGATTTGGAAATACATTCGTAGAGAAACAGCAGAATGAGAGTTGAAAGTTTTCTTTTGTTATAGTTAACTGTTTGAGATTGTATCTTCGTTCTGAGCAACCACAGCAAAGAACTATAACGATATTGTACTAATTGGACACACGTGGAAGATGGAATTTGAAATAGTATTTTGTAAATTGTATTTAAGTTTAATTAGGTATTTCAGCTTCTTAAAATATTCCAAACTCGTAAAAAGGAAGAAGTTTACCGTGAGATTGAAAGCAGCGATGATGAATTTTCGAGAGAACAGAAAATTCGAGGACAGAAGACGAGAAACTAATTACTTTTGCGAAACGGCTCTCGAAAACCAGGGCTTCGTATTGGAAACTGTTTCGAAACCACGCGATGGAGAACTGTAAAATATAATTTCTACATAAAATTAAAATATTATTACGTATATCTAAAATTAAAAAAAAAATTGATGAATTTTTAACAAACTTAACCCTTTGCACTAAAGTTTAAAAAAAATTGATGAATTTTTAACACTTACATACAAACTTAACCCTTTGCACTGAAGTTTAAAAAAAAAATTGATGAATTTTTAACACTTACATACAAACTTAACCCTTTACACTCAACGCTTTCCTAGCAATTTCCTATTGCTGATAAAAGTTAGCAATAGAAACTATTACCAAACAATTTTCCAGCAACAGAAAATTTCCATTTCAATATGAAACTTTGAAGAACCATATTCTCCAAAAAATTGCAATGGAATAACTTGTCAACTTTCGCAATTAATTCCCTCAGAGTCGACATCCTAGTGCAAAGGGTTAACACAACCATAAAGGTTCATTTCTGAACACTCCTCGAGTGATATCAGCTTTAATAAAAATGAAAAATTATCAGCCACAGCGTCCTCCCAAATATTTCACAACACCCCAGTCGTCTCTGCGAGCTGCGCGTGCAATGCGGATTGCCTATCGACAGGCGCTGGAAATTCCGCATTTCTAACTGCAACGCTCGTTTCACTTATCGAGAAAGGTTTCTCGCCTCTGAATCGTTTATAGATCTCTCGAAAATACGTCGCGGGAAGAATTGAACGCGGAAAATCGCCAAGGGAAGTCAGAAATTGTCAGGTCCAGCGCTGGAGGCAACAGAATTTCGTTAAAATGCGTCGTGGTCGCCACGAGCTCAGCCTGTCCATCCCGTTGTTCCGTCAGGGACACCCTCGCGTGTCCATTACGCTGGCCTAGCGGGCAGACAACGGCCAATCCCGAAGGAAACGCGTGTCGACGACGAGACACAGCCGAGCGGAACGGAGAGAGAGAGCATGCTCGTGGCGATGGTCTGGGTTCGCAGGAGGGCAGCCCACCAACGCTGTCTCAGTGCGACAGCACGCGCGACCTCGAGCGGATCAGCGCTGGTAATCCTCCTCCTCCTCGCTGTTCCGCTTCGCGTATCGTTGCTCGCGCGCGGCAATGAGGCTCGCGCAGTGCCCTTATCGGTGTCACCCGCTAGAAGAGGGTCCCACGAGCAGTCGCTGCTTGGCGTTCGTCTTCTGAGCGCGAGAAGGGATTCCAGACATCGAAGGTGAGAACGGCTGTTCGACGAAGAGCTAGAATCCTTTGAACTGGGTCACTGACGTGGAAACTGGTCCGGTTACGTTGTCGAGGATGAAGGATGGTCGACTCTGCCGACTTCTGACGCTTGGTGTGGCTTTTCTGGGGTTGTTCTCGAGTTCTGTCGCGGTTCAAGTGGGTTTTCGTTAGGTTTTCTGGGTGTCGAGGTGACTGGTGGCACTGGTTTTCTGTGATTCGTGATCCGATTCGCGGGGTTGTGAAGTGAACGGTGCACGAAGTCTCAGTTACACGCTGACGCGAGAACTGTTGACAGAGTCTCGTTGCGATGTAGTTTTCAACGACTGACGAGCAGTGGTTGTAAAAAACCGAGGTCTATCAGCGCGTGGACGCGGCTGTTTGTTGTTCGACGATCATCCTTATTATTAACTACGAAGAAAAGGAAACGCTGGCCACCGTGACACCTACAGCATTATCCTATTTTTACGTGCGGACACGAGAGTGCTCCTCGAGCATCCGATACTCGAGAGCGTGGCCTGCACTACACGCTCGACCCTGAATACATAATCTTTTACTTTGCTCGCGCGATGCATGTTTGATGCGCGAATTTTCCAGACCACCGACAGCCGCCTTTAGAACATTTTCATTAAAGCTGACACACCCGAGGAGCGTGCAGAAATTAACCAGCGATGAACCGTGGTAGCCCAAGAAGAGGAGCCTCGATTCGTTGTTACTCAGAACCCAGAAATAGACTCTGTCAATTAAAAACGAGACCAGGTGCCTCGAGAGCGAACCTGGAAAGCCACGCCAAGCCTCCAGGCAGATTCTACTGTGCAGAGGCTGCAAAAAATGCACTCTCGCCGCTGTTATGACGTCTTCTTTATGACCATCCGCGTGGGATGCTTAAAACTGTCCTCTGCGAATCGCCACGTTCGCAGAGTTCACTGCCATCGAAGGACTCTAGCTCTTCCAGACTGATCGCCGTGTTATCTGAGAAATGATGCCCCCATCTTTTGGAGTACCGGCAGTTACCGTCCCGTGTCGTCGCGAAAGGTTAAGCGCGCGTCTGATACGTCGTAAACGTAGCAATCGACCGGCTGGATTATGACGAATCGCCATTTCCCAGGCCATCGTCGCCCTCAGTCATCGATTTCGAGTGCTCGCGTATTCTCGTGCTCGCTGTTCGAGGGAATCGTGGATGTCGATCGTTCCAACGAAAAGTTTGGCCTCGCGTCGAACGCTGGGGAGCCTCAGAAGGCCTTCGAATGGCGGATTCGTTGGTGGCGACGACCAGGAGTCGCTTCTCTGAGGGGTTCTTCTCTAACGTTCTTCGTGTTTGGGTAATGATCCGGAATGGCGGTTATTTGGGTGCTCAGAGGCTACTAGATGGGTTTCACGGGAATATTAGGCGATTCAGTAGGTGCTTCAAGCGTTATTAACTGGATAATTGGTACTTGCATTTAGAGGGTTCGGTATTTAATTAATAACTGGAGGATTTGTTATTCGATGGTAGTTCAGTGATTATATTTCGGATCAGAATAGAGGAGCTAGGGTGTAATTAACCTTTTTCAGTGGTCAGGATCGAGTGCTTAAGTCATCAAAGTTGTGCAATCAAGGAAGCAATGTAGGGAATCGATTTATCTGGACTCTGGCATAATTATGTTGTCGTACTCGTTGAGTAACGAGTTAATTCGACTCGTAAGATATTTTGCAGTAGTTAAAATCTATTTGGCGAGCTTGTACTACTTAGAGACTTAAATTTAGCGGGACTTTCATTTATTAAACGGATACTTCTGCCTCGCGGGTTATGTTAGTACTTGGAAATGATTTACGAGTCATGGCAACAACGTGGGGGGTTAAATAAACGGCTGTTTGTAAAAATAAATCCACCAGCCTGAATTAGTGCTTCTGTCAATCTGAATTGCCGTTCTTCCAGGGCAATCAATCTCGAGCTCATAAATATAAGCTGAAACGGTCTGAGCTTAAGTACCCAAATTCTTAAACACTCTTCGTTTCAACAAGAACCACGTTGCACGACTTCTACATCATCTTTTCGATGTTAAAGTGCTTCGAAAAAGAGCGTTAATAAATTTAACGCGATTTATTACCTCGAAATGATTTCTTCTTGAAACTTTCAACAACTCTGAGATCTAATCTGTGCTCGAAACGACTTCAAACTGTTAAGTATTTGCGAGACAGTGCTTTCTTCTTTCGAATCTGAATTGGAGATCTCGAAACTCGAAATTCATTGGAACACAGATATAATTCTTTACTTGCGAGGTGTGGAATTATTATTTAACACTATTTAGACTTTACATTAAAATATGAGAAATACAAAAAGTAACAAGAACTAATTAATATAACTAATGTAATTTTATCGAGGTTCGTTTTTCTACTTTAACTTCATAATTTATACTTTTCTCTAATTAAATAACGAAAAAACTCGTGGCAAACCCAGCGTTAAAAATAGTTTACAGCCTCGAGGAGCAGAGAATTCCTGAGCCTAACCTGTCCTAGCGCAATCTGACCCAAACTTCGATAGAAGATCGCGAGATCTATTCCTCGAGCATCCTAACCTAAATTCGCGGGATCCACAAATAAATGGTTGCAACATCAGCTCTCTGTCTGGGAAGAAATCGATGTGGAAATCTTCTTAGGCCAGGAGCGAGCGCATTCGCGGGAGATGCGAAAGAGATAGCCAGGCGACGTGTCCATTGTTATTCCACTCAAACGTCGAGGTGTGTCCCGCCATCTTTCTTTTTCTCGCCAGCCTCTCCCTTTGACCGTCTCGCGGACGCTGCTGATCCAAAAGACAAGGCAGGTCGCTTTTCCACCTGTGCAAACAAGACGAACGACAAAGGCAGCACGGTGAAACGCGTTTCGAAGGTTGGTTTCGAAGGTTTTTTCGCTGCCCTCTGGTCTGCTGGCTCCACTTTGACTCTTGGCCCGCGGAAACTTGCCACGCAGTGAAAGTTTGACGAATAGTTTCCAGTTGAAAGCGGCTCCGTAAACTTGGAATGGTACCGCCAGTTAAAGTGAAGCTACGCCTTCCATATTCTCGCTACTTTCGAGAGTTAAGCGTGGCAATAGCAATTTTTTACTGTTCATCGTAATATCGCGCTTAGGCTTGCACCCTGCGCCATTATTCCCTGTCGTACTGACGCGTTGAAAATGATTTTTTACGCCCCCACCAGCGTAGAAATGCAAGATACGGTTATTGGTATTACCTGGGGGATGGAAAGTTTTATTTTACATAAAAATTGCGGTGCCAGTTCTGGCAAACTTGTAATGCGGTACTGTTATATAAATTTTCTGGTGATCCGCGTCCTCGAAAACGTCTCTGTTCAAATACTTTATTTATACAGCTGTGCCATTCTCATGACTGAATCCATACCAAGAATGCTACACTTGGAATTCAATTTTCAGTATTAAACGGAGGATGTTTCAATCCAGCCTCGACGAGACATATTCTTAAAGATTGTAAGATTGTAGAACATTTTTTTGCGAATTGTTGTAGAACAATTAGAAGCTTGCGATAGTTTTAATTAAATTTCAAAGTTCAGAAAGGTAGCAGAATTCAGTCTCGACGAGTCATAGTCTCAAAGATTATAGAAAATTATTGTTAATTATTATAGAAAAATTAGAAGCTTGCGATAGTTTTAATTAAATTTCATACTTCAGAAAGGTAGCAGAATCCAGCCTCGACGAGACATATTCTCAAAGATTATAGAAAATTATTGTTAATTATTATAGAAAAATTAGAAGCTTGCGATAGTTTTAATTAAATTTCAAAGTTCAGAAAGGTAGCAGAATCCAGTCTAGATAAAAAATATTCTCAAAGGTTACAAGACTATAGAAAATTATTGTGAATTATTATAGAAAAATTGAGAGCTTGTGATAGTTTTAATTAAATTTCAAACTTCAGAAAGGTAGCAAAATCCAGCCTCGATAAAAAATATTCTCAAAGGTTACAAGATTATAGAAAATTATTGTGAATTATTATAGAAAAACTAGAAGCTTACGATATTTTTAATTAAATTTCAAAGTTCAGAAAGGTAGCAGAATCCAGTCTAGATAAAAAATATTCTCAAAGGTTACAAGACTATAGAAAATTATTGTGAATTATTATAGAAAAATTGAGAGCTTGTGATAGTTTTAATTAAATTTCAAACTTCAGAAAGGTAGCAAAATCCAGCCTCGATAAAAAATATTCTCAAAGGTTACAAGATTATAGAAAATTATTGTGAATTATTATAGAAAAACTAGAAGCTTACGATATTTTTAATTAAATTTCAAAGTTCAGAAAGGTAGCAGAATCCAGTCTAGATAAAAAATGTTCTCAAAGGTTACAAGACTATAGAAAATTATTGTGAATTATTATAGAAAAATTGAAGGCTTGTGATAGTTTTAATTAAATTTCAAACTCTAGAAAAGTAGCAAAGTTCAGCCTCGATAAAACATATTCTCAAAGATTATAAGATTATAGAAAAACAAGATTAAAGAAAATTATTGTGAATTATCTTAGAAAAATTGAAAGCTTGCGATACTTTTAATTAAATTTCAAACTCCAGAGAAGTAGCAGCTTTCGTGATTGCCACGTGACAGAATGACACGAAAAAAAAAAAATGGAAAATAAAATCGTGGAGCAAATCCACCCACGCAAGGGGTTGCAATTTTTATATGAAGACAAAAGAAGCGTCGAAACGAGGACAAACACTCGCGAAGGCGTGCTTCTTATGCAAAAGTGGGAACGAAGCACATGCCGCGGTGGCAATTCCAGAATTTTGATGTTTTTATGCATCTGGCGGAAGTGAGGATTCTCTGGACTGTCGCTACGTTTTCAGATCACGTTTTTACGCCAGCCCTGTCACGTGGACGGCCGATTAATTAACGTCGGATCGGGTTATTCCGACAGGAAACAAGAATTCGAGACAGTGTTTTCCAACGCGACAAAATTCGAGCTAATGGACATTTAATCTAATAAATGGAATATCACAAACGAGGGACGAAGGAACGCTGTCAACGATGTGCATTGCGCAATCTGTCCTTTCCTTCGTCGCGCGCCATTGGTTGATTGAATTTCGCTCAATGGGCATCGATTTTCGTCCAGCTGTCGATAAAAAAAATCAACTCGTCCCTGAAACACCAAAATATTTTTCTGTTCTCGATTTTTTCAAAAATTACCACTAAGTTGTTCAAGAATAACCAAAAACTGCAAGCATTCGTTCAATCGAGTGAACATTGGACCCGTCCATCGTCCAGCTCTCTAAAACTATCCATCGAAACAAGATTCTCGACAGAAAAAATCATTTTGCTAAAAATCAACTCATTTCTAAGACACCAAAATATTTTTCTGTCAATTTAGAAAACTCTTTTCGACTTTTTGAAAAATCACCACTAAGTTATTCAAGATCAACCAACAAACTGCAGGTTAATTCGTCCAATAACTGAACATTGGACCCGTCCATCGTCCAGCTCTTCAAAACCATCCATTGAAACAAGATTCCATATAAAAAAAATCAACTCATCCTTGAGACACTAAAATATTTTTCTGTCAATTTAGAAAACTCTTCTCGACTTTTTTTTAAATCACCACTAAGTTATTCAAGATCAACCAACGAACTGCAGGTTAATTCGTCCAATCGACTGGACATTGGTCCATGTCGATGTAACAAGATTTCCAAACAAGATACCAAAATATTTTTCTGTCAATTTGAGAGACTCTGCTCGACATTTTCAAAAATCACCACTAAGTTATTCAAGATCAACCAACAAATTGCAAGTTAATTTGTCCAATCGACTGGACATCGTACCCGTCCATCGCCCACGCTGGAAGCCACCCTCGAGGGTCGTAGTTCAGCGTCTCGAGCACTTGGCCAGCTCTCAATCCACGATCCCCTAAACAACCAAAATAACGAGCGTCACCGCGACTCGCCAGGAAAGCCACTGACCTAATTCGAAGCCTCTTTGCCGCCAGAATTCCGCCATCATTGGCCGTCGTCTCGTTCGCGACCCTCGATGGCGGTTTTTCAACGACGCCACGCAGCTGTTGCGCCTCGAAGACGCGAAAAGCGACGTGGTTGACGGGTCAACAGTCGAGGATCGGCTCGGTTATGTTGCTTCTCGACTGCTCGAGGAATTCGTTGAGGCAACGATGCTTGGGACGGAAATAGAAGGATTCTTGGGTGCTCGACCGGAGGAATCCGTGGAATTCGTGGATGAGGAAGACCATTTGTTTCGAGCCTCGAATATTTTCGTCCTCGTCTGCTGGTGCGCTCGCCCAGGGACTCGTCTCTGGGTATTTGCCTCCATCTGATCCGACTTTCCACGAAAACGTCGATCGTGCATGGGAGAAACGGTTCGACGCGCTTTAACGCACGCTCGTAATGGGTTTTCGAGGGAAAAAATGGAGGGAGAGCTGCGATCCATCAATTTGCAACGATGCACGAGGCAACTTTCTCATTGTTATGAGTGATCATCGTTCGTGGAACTATTCCGTCGCAGATTTTCATTCAATAACTCCGGGAAACCAACAAAATTGGATATTCTCGCTGTAACAAATGCAGTTTCCACGAACAACCCCTAATTTCCTTATCGTTAATCGTTCAATCACGTTTTTTTAGACTCGTAACCGTTCTAATTGACACTTGGACGTGGAAAAAGGAGGGGAAACACAACAAAGCTCGCGTGTTGTTAATTTTCCGTCCAGTTATCTGTCATAGATCTACCCTAATGGCGGTGGATTCGTGTTCGCGGGTTTGTATCGACCAGACGAGCAAGTAGAGTGCGTTGATCGTGGTCAGACGATTCTGTCGGTGTAGAACAGATAACGTGCAGGAAGTAGGGCATCTTACGATTAACGTTGATTGATCGCCTCGTTGTCCACCCGGTAGATAGCTGTTTTTCGCGATGGTCGGATGAAATCACTGGCTGAGCGATCAGCTTTGGGGAAAATCGAATGCTTCGAGGATGCAACGTCAGCGAATACTAATTCTTTTAGTTTCCACCGTTTCTCGTCTCCCTTTCCTCCCTTCTCACCCCTTTCAAGTCTTCAAATTATCCGCCAACGTTTCACGAAATCTGTGAAAAGAGTTTCTTTTTTCAAAGCTGGATTTTTGATCTCTTCGTTAATTCTGCATTCTCAGAGAGCAGAGAAAAAGTATCGCGACTCGTTTCGAGCTTGGGAACGTATCGTATCCTGATTTTCAAAGCGCGAAGCTCGACTTGTACCTCTTTCCAACCCTTTCACCCTTTTTTACTCGCAGCCTCAGCTCTGCGCGTCAATTATTCGTGGCTCTCGGAGCCACGCGGATCGACTGAAATGAAATACCCCTGGATTTAATCCGCCATTCTTTCCCCAGCCAGATTGACGTCCCTTAAGCTGATTTGTTCGATTGATTTCCATTTTTAAAATGATCTTCCATGGATATATGGGGCAGCATGAATGTAGATACTTTTTTTAGTATTCTGATCGAATTAAATTTTATTATTGCTCTCTGATATCGAAAAGTGATCCGCAATGATCGAGTTGTGGTCTTTACTTTAGTGTTTTCCAATTTTTTTCACCGCGAAACACTTTAAGTTGTAAAATTTTTATGGAACATAAAGTAAATTTTGATTTTTATTTAGAATTCCTTTTCAGAGTTGTTTTAAATTTCGTGAAACGCATAAATGCAAGGTTTCGTTGCAGTTTGACCTCAATTTCATAATTTTCTGCAGAACACTATAATTTCTACAATTTTTAAAGAAAACTAAAGTAAATTTCGATTTTTATTTAGAATTCCTTTTCAGAGTTATTCTAAATTACCTGAAACGCATAAAAACACAAAGTTTCGTTGCCCTTTGACCTCAATTTCATAATTTTCTGCAGAACACTATAATTTCTACAATTTTTAAAGAAAACTAGAGTAAATTTCGATTTTTATTAATAATTCTTTTTGAGAATTATTCTAAATTGCCTGAAACGCATACAAACACATAAAGTTTTGTTGCCCTTTGACCTCACCTCCAAATTTTTTACAAAACACTATAATCTCTACAATTTTTAAAGAAAACTAGAATAAATTTCAATTTTTATTAATAATTCCTTTTGAAAGTTATTCTAAATTGCGTGAAATTAGTTATTTCAGTTGCACTTTGACCTCAACTTTATAATTTTTTGCAGAACACTATAATTTCTACAATTTAAAAAAAAACTAAAGTAAATTTCAGTTTTTATTAATAATTCCTTTTGAAAGTTATTCCAAATTGCGTGAAATTAGTTATCTCAGTTGCACTTTGACCTCAATTCACAATTTTTGCAGAACACTTGGCAATTGCTTTTGAAGCACCAGCGTTCCACGAAACACTCTTTGAGAAACTCTGCTCTATTCTACTCTGCTCCATTTCTTGCTAACGAACGTCCACAATTGTTTTCTATTTTTGCTAATAGCGTCGCAGCTTCGTTCGCGACTTCTCTGGCGAGATCTGCATGTGCTGTCTGTTCGACTGGCTCGAAACATAGCGTAACTACTTCTAATTGAACAAGTCAATTCGAGGTGCACAAACTTCCTCTTCAAACGACCAACGCCCCTGGCTTGATACGTGCTCGTTGTCTGAGTAAATAGAAACTGGTCGTCGAATCGTTCGTGTTTTCGAAATTGCTGCCAGAATTTTCGTTCCTCGAATGCTTGGAAAAACTGTGGCCATCGAATTCTTCGAATCGCGCAACTTCAAAGAGAGTTTTCTTTTTTAATTATCAAAGAAGATGAATCGTAGAATTTAACGCAATGAAGTAGAAGTTTCAACGATTTTAACTGCGTTCAAGATAAGTTCTCGAAGAAACTCAACTTCTTTCAGAAGCAAAAGTAGAAGACAGAGTAATAAACACTTGTTCTTCAGAAATTGCAAGCGCGAGGAAGAATTGCTGTTCCAGTAAATCGAAGTTAATTTTTACGCACTGCGACGTTATGAATATGGCAGAACCTTGTTTAACGAGTTCAGAGTCTCGAAATTGACGAAGTGCGTGAAAAGGGAATACGCGAGGCAGCAGGAAATTGAGAAATGAAAGATGAAACATTGATTTTTAACCGCAGACAGAATAAATGTTCGTTTAATTAAATTCAGCGAACGCAAGCAATCGAGACTTGGTATCTTTTCTTGGTAAAGACGCGCACCAGCAGCGTTTCGACCAAGACATTTGCGGAACAAGTGGTTTTCTATTTGCCAAGCGGGATCGCCAATTTATAGCCTATAATTCTTCAGGATTTAACTCTATCGCGCTATCACCTTCTCAGCGTCGTAATTTGAATTAATTAAACGGCGTCGCGTTGCACGTTTCGCTTGTTTATCGCCACTGTGTCAGCGATCCAGCGGACATTGGCAGGAAACGATTTCTATTCTAAACAGCACACGTCTCTAGAGAACAGATTTGCAATTTTTGTTCGAAAGAAGAAACGTTTGGACTATTTTCTCTTTCGAGATTATAATCGTTGCTTCAAATAATTAATCAAAGAAATCGTTCTTGACGATAACGAGGATGACGATGCTTGACAAACGAACGAAACAGAATGGAATAACGAGCCAGAAACGGAGAATAGTCGAAACGCAGCGGAAAAAAGAACGCGACGAGAACAATGCGCTAGAAAGCAGCTGTTTGAATTATGCAAAACGTTATAGCTGCTTTCTATGAGAGTTGGAGCGAACCTCGTCGACGGTATTGTGCGAGCACAATCGCAGCCGCCATATTGGTTCCGCTGTTTTTACGTCTCGAAAGGAAGTATTTCGAGGCTTCGAACGAGAATTGATCCCAGAATTCGCTCGTTATCGGCTCGTAAAATTCAGACTCGCCAGTGGAAGCTCGAAAATTAGCGAGTTGATGGTCTCACGCACGCGTGTGGATGGCAAATATTGGAGCACAATGGCGGAGGGAACCGGAGTTGCCGTTTCGAAGGTTTGATCGTTTAGTCGACTGAGAGGAGCAGTTGAATTCGTTAATGACATCAGCCTGGAGCTCGTTAGAGAGCTTCAAATATATTCTCGCGAAAGTTTTCCCGTTAATTATCCACTCAGAGCGCTGCATTACGCGGCACGAACTTCACGGTGCTCGACGACTTTTCGAGAAACTGATTTTCGCGTCGCCCAGTTTAGCCTTTTTTCCCAATGCGCTTCCAGCAAGTTTTGCTGCGTCGAAAAATCAGCGAATCGCGAGCAGCTCGTAGTAGATTCATTAAATTACACTTCTGGAACGGCTGGATTAGCTGGAGCTTACACGTGCTCCTGCAAAACCGTCGAAAGATCCTGAAGTCGCCACCAGAGGGTGAAACGCTACTTTAACTAATTAATGCGCTCCATCCAGCGCATAATGCGTTCATTAATGTTTCTTCCAGAACGAGATTAGCCTGTAGTGGGTCTTTTGTTAAAATAACACATTGCGGAAACATCTGTGCCCGTTAAACAACTTAATTATACTCACATTCCGCCCCTTTGAGCGCACTCCAGGAGTGATTACTTTGTCGAAGAGGGCGGGGTGGAAAAATCGAGGATTAAACGAGGATTAAACGCGCGGGGAGGAAATTGAATTGCCACAGGAGAGGCGTGCACCTTTGACGAATTGCGTGGAAATAAAACCGTTTCGTCAGGCTGAATGGGTCGGCTAATTTTCGAAAAACTGCTCGTCGTCCAGCGTTTTCATTTGCGCCAGGGTCAGCAGAAAATGATGAAACGAAACGCGAGAATTTCAAAAGAGGAATCGCGAAAAAAACGCGCATCGCGACTGGCGGCGGGTAAATTAGCGCGCGTCCAAAAGTTGACGGAATCGAGTGAAAAAAATCGTCCACGGAAGCGAAATAAATCGTTCGAGCGCAGGGATGCGAAGGTGCGTCAGTAATTTTTCACATCGCGCGAGCATAAACGATGAAACACGGCCAGTCGAAGCTTCTGCAATCGACGATGACCGATATCGATCGACTTCGTCTGCTGCGCCTCCCACGCTCAACCGATAAACAATATATTTATTCGAAAAAAGAGGACTAACGACTGCCATAAAGTGCAGCGAGCGTTCGCAAAATTTTTAACCCGTCAGAACGTTTGTATTTGCAGAGACAAATATTTGCGATTCTTTTAACGCGATGTAAACGTGAAAGGTGTTGCAGTTGACAAAGGTTTTTGGAAATCAATCGTAGTTGCAAAAATAATATTTCGTAACGAAGCGGAGAAATTTTTCATTCTTGCGTGATTCGTAAAAAAAAAAGTCTTCTTGCGAATTGTTGTAACAAAAAAGGCAAATTGATTCAGAACGGTGCGATTCAATTCGCGCAAACAAATTCAATTCATTATCTCTTCTCGTACACAATAATAATTCTACTAAATTTCATTACGACGAAACAAATGAACGTAGAGTTAAAAGTTGATTTAATTAGGTCAGTTCTTCGAAATACAGCGAAACAAAAATTATTTTCGCCTCGTTAAACTGCGAGCAGGCAAAGAGGGAGGGGGTTGCATATAAATCGCTCATAAATAAATTAAACAGCCAATTTAAGTTGAATCTCAGGGGATTCGACGACGGAGCAAGCATCGTTTCCGGTGGAAATAAATTTCTCACCCCCTGGGAACTTTCATTGGAAAGTTCTCGAAAAGGTGGCGTTCTTGATTAAAGATGGTTAACCTTTCCTTTGATTTTTTATATTTCTTCTTCGAAACGTTCGAAGAATCGATGATTTCGTTCAAACAGAAAGCTCGTCGAGCGGGTGATCGAACTTTGGACGAGAATCTCTGAGAATCCTGCAAGTTCTACCGTTTCTTCCTGGAAACTTTCATCCCTGTTCGACTCGAGCCTCGAATCGAGGAATTCCTCTTCGCTCGAAGCGAACGCGAGCCTCGCAGATTTTTTCCAACGCGCGTGGAGGAATTTTTTCGTCGATGGAAGTTGTAAAAAATAGCGGAGGTAAAATACGAGCGAATATTTTCTAGTTTTATGTTTCACCCTCGGTACAGAGCTTTTCAGTTTCATTTCCCTCGTTTCCCACTGGTCGTGGTAAATGTTTTACAGCTTCATTTGAACGTTTCGAATAGCAATGGGGGAGGAACGAAAAATTGTTTCAAATTAAACCTCTCGATCGTCCTGTTTGAAAATAGTCCGGGAACAACGAGTGCCCTCTGACATTTCGAACTCTGCGATCCTTGATGCCAAAGCAAACGCATTAAAATAACTATAACCGGTACATTGTTACCAGTCGAAATTAGTGCGACAATATTCCTGAGAATAGTTGGCAGTAAGCAGTGTTCAACGAAATTCCTCGTCACCTTCGCAGTCTCCACTTCTTAGTCATTTAACTTGGAATAACTTAATCGTTTAACTCAATTTATGATAACTTAATCACTCAAATTAACTTGTAATAGCTCAATAACTTGACTTAAAAGAACTTGATCGCTTAAATTAACTTGTAATAGCTCAATAACTTGACTTAAAACAACTTGATCACTCAGATTAACTTATAATAGCTCAATAACTTGACTTGACTTGACTTAAAACAACTTTATCGCTCAAATTGACTTATATTAGCTCAATAATTTGACTTAAAACAACTTGATTACTCAAATTAACTTATAATAGCTCCATAATTTGACTTAAAACAACTTGATCACTCAAATTGACTTATAATAGCTCAATAACTTGACTTGACTTGGCTTAAAACAACTTTATCACACAACTTAACTTATAATAGCTCAATAATTTGGCTTAACTTGACTTAAATCAACTTAATCACTCAACTTAACTTATAATAGCTCAATAACTTGACTTGACTTGACTTAAAACAACTTGATCACTCAAATTAATTTATTATAGCTCAATAACTTGGCTTAACTTGATTGAAAACAACTTGATCACTCAAATTAACTTATAATAGCTCAATAACTTGACTTAAAAAACAACTTGATCACTCAAATTAACTTATATTCTCCATAACTCGACTCAAAACACCTTAATCACTCAACTTAACTTAAAACAAACTTAATTCATCGACAGACTCGACACAAACACATCCATATTTCACAAATAAGTCGATAAAAATCGATAGAATCAAAATACTAATTAAGAAATGGAATATTTTCGTCGTAAATTAATGATGCACGATAGTGCAACAGGAAATAGAGGCGCGTGCAAATATTCTACACGCGAAGGCCTTGGTCGTGGAGGGGGAAGGCGTATAACTATGCTATCCCCACTCCAACGCGTGTTTTCGCGATCGACTACCCTTGAGGATTAACATTCAGTCGTCTCGCGACGATACGAGAGTGAGTCGCGTGTTTTTCGTGCAAAGTGCGTCGCTGGAATGGCGTCATTCGCACGTGGCGCTATAAATAGTGGCGTAGTACTCGAATCGACTGCTATACTTCGCTGCTTTCGTCCATTGGCCAGCTTAGTAAGTCACGACACGATTTCTTTCTGCGTTTCTTCGACAAAAAACATGTTCACGCGAGTTAGTGATTTTTGTGCATCCCTCTTTCAACCCTTTGCGCTCGAGAGACGACTCTCAGTCGCCATGATGTTTCGTACAGCAACTGGAGTTCTCCATCGACCAATTTTAACCCTTTGCACTCACATTAGAATTAATTAGACTAAATTACAGAAGTTAAACTGTTTCCACTGCAACTTTTAGAGAAATCCACGTTTCTCTAAAGTTTTCTATTGCTGACAGACGTTGACAATAAAAACTATTGCTAACGCTTCGAGAAGATGGCGAGTGCAAGTTTCAAAGCCCCACAAAAATGAATTTGGGGGGTGAAATTAACTCTAGCTAAGATAAAATTGATTTTCAACTGTTGAAAAACGAGATTAGTTGCATTATCGAGAAATCCACGTTTCTCTAAAGTTTTCTATTGCTGACAGACGTTGGTAATAAAAACTATTGCTAACGCTTCGAGAAGATGGCGAGTGCAAGTTTCAAAGCCCCACAAAAATGAATTTAGGGGGTGAAATTAACTCTAGCTAAGATAAAATTGATTTTCAACTGTTGAAAAATGAGAGTAGATGCATTATCGAGAAATCCACGTTCCTCTAAAGTTTTCTATTGCTGACAGACGTTGACAATAAAAACTATTGCTAACGCTTTAAGAAGATGGCGAGTGCAAGTTTCAAAGCCCCACAAAAATGAATTTGGGGGGTGAAATTAACTCTAGCTAAGATAAAATTGATTTTCAACTGTTGAAAAATAAGATTAGATGCATTATCGAGAAATCCACGTTTCTCTAAAGTTTTCTGTTGCTGACAGACGTTGGCAATAAAAACTATTGCTAACGCTTCGAGAAGATGGCGAGTGCAAGTTTCAAAGCCCCACAAAAATGAATTTGGGGGGTGAAATTAACTCTAGCTAAGATAAAATTGATTTTCAACTGTTGAAAAATGAGATTAGATGTATTATCGAGAAATCCACGTTTCTCTAAAGTTTTCTGTTGCTGACAGACGTTGACAATAAAAACTATTGCTAACGCTTCGAGAAGATGGCGAGTGCAAGTTTCAAAGCCCCACAAAAATGAATTTGGGGGGTGAAATTAACTCTAGCTAAGATAAAATTGATTTTCAACTGTTGAAAAACGAGATTAGATGCATTATCGAGTGCAAAGGGTTAAATTATTCAACAAAATTGACAAAAGTGTTGGATAAAAAAAGGTAGAGGAAGAAATAGAGAGATGAAGAGAAGGAAAACAACGAGATCGATAATTATAATTGTATAATCGTTCATAGGAGCCATAATTGGTGGAGACTCGCAGGATGAGGCTGGACGAAACCAAAGTTACCGCTGTTAAAGCTTCGATGGTAATTTAAAGTTCAACGCTGCGGAAGCCTGCAATTAATTACCACCCCTGAAAGCTCAAATCTGGTCTGCAGTTTGATTGGCTGTTCTAAGTAGCGCGAATTCGCGCAATAATTTAATACACGTTCAATTATCCAGTCGAAGTCCCTTGGAAGTCGAGATTCCGAATTGAGGAGCGCAGAATTAATTCGTTCGCTAGTAAATTAATTAAAAAATAACTGCGAGTTAAACGTTCAACCTTCTTATCGACTGAAATTAATTGTTCTCAATGTTGGTAAAGACGTATCGCTTCGTATTTTGCATCTGGAATTCAGCGAACGGCTGAGACATTTTTAATGAGCGATGTTTCTTCGCAACCGTGGAAGTTTCGTCCGCCATTATGCAAACTGCGCGCAAATACTTCTTTCTGTTTAACGCGAGGTCACAGGGTGATGTTTTTCTCGTCTGTTGAAGCAGCCAGAATCCGTTTAGGACTATTCTATTTCGACAAACTTCGCGCAGCTTCTCTGAAAATAAATTGTGAAGCAAATTTCGAATGTTACGAATTCTTTTTGCAAAAACGATCCATTAGAGAAGCAATTCGTCTCCGTAACACTGTTCTAATTCCAGAATACGATGTATTCCTAGCTTTCTAGCTGTTCTTCTCTCGTGAATGACGATTATTCACGATCGATAAGTCCTTTTTCCCATCGAAATTGCGTTTCGAGGATTGATCGAAATTTTTGATTAAAATTCGTACAGACGACAATTCTCTGTCTCATTTGAAATGCAAAAACGAGGGGTACATATTCATGTCCGACCTACTTGATTCCCGGAAATACGATGTAATAGCTTTTTTATTGTGGATGTTTTATTCAGTAAAAACCGCGATCGCGATGTAATTCAATTAAAACTCACCTGAAAGGTACCAGAATATATGAATTTTTGCGTTCTGCTTTTCTGACCATTCAATGCTCCACGTTGAATGGTACTCGTAATTAGAGAAAATAAAAATCGAGAAGGTTCTCTGCAAAAAATTAAAATATAAAAATTTCCCCATAAAATACGAAAAAAAACCCAGGAAAAGTAGTCTGCGCACATATTTATCGTTATCGACATCGAAATTACAGTGGAAATGCCCCATTACGACGAACAGTTACAAAAATAAGTATTGGAAAAGTTCTCTTTAGAAAATAAAAATTCAAAAAACAGTCTGCGCATATATTTATCGTTATCGACATCGAAATTGCAGTCGAAATGCTCCATCACGACGAACAGTTACAAAAATAAATACTGAAAAAGTTCTCTTTAGAAAATAAAAATACAAAAATGTTATTTTAAAAAAGCAGTCTGCGCACATATTTATCGAAATTGCAGTCGAAGTGCCTCGTCGCGATGAATAATAACCGATGCAATATCCCTAGCCGGTTCTTCGCGATGGCGTCAAGCACCACAAACGATTCCCATAGGCGTCGTCGCGGTAAGCGAGAAAATTTCAGACGAACCGATGAAACTCGAGGCGAAACGTGCCTCTCTGGTCGTCTGCCGTCGAATTTTGTATTCCCCACGCTTTACGTGCCAGCTCTGACCACGTATCGGTACCAGAAACGCTTAAAACCCTAACTTAACCTATAAATTAGAGGCCATCGTCGAAAAAGCCACGTTGGCTCGCTCTGCCTCGCTAACAGCAACCTTGGCGGGTACAGGCTGGCAAAAGTGGCGTAAATTATTGATCGCGAATGATCAACTGGCGCATACGGACCGGATCTCGGCTGGTGCGATCGATTCGTGGAGCTGGCTGCAGTCGTGTCGGTTCCGCGACGGTTCCAGCCGACGTAGTAGGCTTGACCTAGAACTCTGGCAATCTGGCCAGACCTGTCCCGGTTTGGGCTGGCCTATGAAACCCTAAATCAACCGGAAACGCCGCGCAGAGGAGAGGAGGCATCGCGTGGGTACGCGCGTTTAACGATAAAGGGCACAGGAAACTGGAACACTTTCGATGGGCACGTTAGAACGGCTGTGCTCATCCCACGCGAGGTGATTTCATTTTCTGATAGAGTTGGGATTGGTTCAGTGGACTTTGGAATTAGGTTCTGGGGGTTGCGATCGATTTTACTATCTGAATTTCGAGTTTCGATTTTTTTTAGGAAGTTGCGGGTACGTGGGTTGGAGTAAAGTTGATGGAGCGATATATTTAACCTTTTGTATTTGACATCGGCATTGATTAACGATGGCGAAGGTTGAATTTGTTGAGATATACATGTTTCCCCTGAACTTTTCTGTTGAAATAGAAGTTTTCTGTTGGTGGGAGATGTTGGTAATAGAAGTTATTGGTGAAATTGGTATATTTTAGGTTTGGCAGTAGAAACTATTGCTAAAATTGCAATATTTTGGGTTCGTAATGGAAACTATTACTAGAAGTGCAATATTTTGGGTTCATAATGGAAACTATTGCAATATTTTGGGGTAGCAATAGACGCTATTGCTAAAATTGCAATATTTTAGATTCGTAATGGCAACTATTGCTAGAATTTCAATATTTTGGGTTTATAATGGCAACTATTGCTAGAATTGCAATATTTTGGGTCCATAATGGAAACTATGGCAATATTTTGAATTAACAATAGAAGCTATTGCGAAAATTGCAATATTTTGGGTTCATAATGGCAACTATTGCTAGAATTTCAATATTTTGGGTTTATAATGGCAATTATTGCTAAAATTGCAATATTTTGAGTTCATAATTGAAACTATTGCTAAAATAGTTACTATTACTAATATTCCAATAGCTTCTGTTGCTAATATTGCATAGCTTCTATTGCTAATATTGCATAGCTTCTATGGCTAATATTGTAATAGCTCCTATTGCTAATATTGTAATAGCTTCTACTGCTAATATTGCATGGCTTCTAGTGCTAATATTGCTAATATTGCGTAGCTTCTATTGTAAATACTGCATAGTTTCTATTGCTAATATTGCATAGCTTCCATTGCTAAAATTGCAAATATTGCAAAAGCTCCTATTACTAAAATTGCAAATACTGCAATAGCTTCTATTGCTAATATTACTAATTTTGCAATAGTTTCTATTACTAATATTGCCAATATTGCAATAGCTTCTATTGCTAATATTGCATAGCTTCTATTGCTAATATTGCATAGCTTCTATGGCTAATATTGTAATACCTCCTATTGCTAATATTGTAATAGCTTCCATTTCTAATATTGCAGAGCTTCTATTGCTTATATTGCTAATATTGCATAGCTTCTATTGCTAATATTGCTAATATTGCATAGTTTCTATTGCTAATCTTGCATAGCTTCTATTGCCAATATTGCTAATATTGCATAGTTTCTATTGCTAATATTGCATAGCTTCTATTGCTAAAATTGCAAATATTGCAAAAGCTTCTATTGCTAAAATTGCAAATATTGCAACAGCTTCTATTACTAATATTGCTAATATTACAGTAGCTTCTATTGCTAAAATTGCAAATATTGCAACAGCTTCTATTACTAATATTGCTAATATTGCAATAGCTTCCATTGCTAATATTGCATAGCTTCTATTACTAACATTGCCATAGTTTCTATCCCTAACATTGCAATAATTTCCATTGCTAATATTGCAATAATTTCCATTGCTAACATCGCAACAATTTCTATCCCTAACATCCAACAACGATCCCAATGCAAAAGGTTAAACGTATCTCTGCTCTGTTTACAACTCTCCACACTCGCTGCCCAATTCCTGCCTCGTTCAGTCCACCTCAGTCTCTGCTCCCAACTGTTTCTCCTCAGCTAACACGACGTCGACAGCTAACCTAACCACGCCACCCATTTATAATACCGTCGCACGCGTTTCACTCTCTTCACGTATATTTCTAATTCAAGTCGAAATTAATTGCACCCGCGCAAACTCCTCCCATTGACGTCGCGCGACTAACGACGTTGCACAATTGCAGCTACATCGTTCCAAACCCTCCCCATCGGCCAAATTAAAAGAACTGCAGCTAAGCGTCCGCGCGATAAATCGTGTTAAGTGGCGTCCACGGACCGTTCCTCGCCCCTTAAACCGTTAAATTGGCGAAGCCAGACTTGTACGGCTCTAACGATCCGAGAAAAGAATTCTCACGGAATGGCTGGCACGTTTTCCTGGCACCTGGCAAGATTCGACGGCTTTCCACGCCACGTTCTCGCTCTATTAATACCATTTTCATTTATAGTCCACACCTCCGCGATCAATTTCCCCGATTCGTCCTCCCGCTTTTCATCGTTCACCAATTTCTGCGCAGCGATTACCAATTTCCGTGAACCCAAACGAGCAGAAGGGCTAAAAAACGTCTTCTCACGGCCGTTTACGATGGAAGCCCGATCTCTTTCGATGGCGGGGCTAGCAAACGGTCGCAGACACGTCGCTGGAAGGCAACGAAGCGACGTTTCGTGGGATATTCCTTCTGATAATGCAGCAGTTCTTCTGCGAGCTGCACGGACGCGTTTAAGTGACGTTGAGAACTACACAGCGTCAATTATACACGGACTGCTCGAGGATAAATGAAATCCTGACGCAGTCGAGCCTCTCCGCCCCGAGTCTCAGCCCTTTTCTTCGTCAGAATTTCTAGCGAGCGTGGTGGATAAGTAATTGGAGCGGAACGCGGAGATTGCAGGTTGAGGAACGCTAAAAAAGTGAGAAATATCTCGAGAGAACGCAGGAGCAAGATTTGTTTGCGTAATTCGCGGAGTCTGCTTGATGTTTCCTTCGTTTTCCTTCAAAAATTAGGTCGTCACGTCGAATTAAGGTTCCCTTGAACTTTGCGCGAAATTTGTTCGAATTTCTTGCATTCTCAATTGAAGGTTGAGTTAATTGAGAAGTTTTCCAGAGTTAAATTACTCATATCAAAACTTAAGTCACTCACCATAAATATATGTCTTGGACTCAACGACCAATATTAAAACTTATTCGCCAAGCCCTCAAAATTGCACAATCGAAACTACTCCGCGCCCCAACAATTTGCAGCTGAAATTAATGGCGACAACTTTAGACAACCGATTAATTCGCAGTAACGCGACGGAACGGGACAATCGTCCATTCAACCCAGTTTCGAGCGCTAGCTGCGACACCCAGCTAAACTCCATCGAAACTTTACTACCGCTAAATCATTCTAAGTGCTCGAATTCACGTCGATCTTCGCCTCATCGTGGGGGCTATTAATAAGAACCATTTGATGTCCGCCACGGGAGACGTGGCTGTTAAAAACGAGTTCGAAGGCTCGTTCCAGGAGGTGCTCTCCCATGGTGGGTGCTCCAAGAATATGAAACAGTGCCCAGTAACATCGAAATCATTCCCTTGGCGACCATGGCCGAAATTAGACGCTACTTGCCGCTCAAAAGGCGAGGACTTTCGTGCAGCAGCCGCCATTGTCTTTATCGTTCGCGTGGGGGCCATCGCGCGGATGCACATGTTCGAATTCCATCTGGTGGAACAAGCGTGGAACTAATCGCGCGCGACTAATTCAACTTGGACAATTTGCTATCTGAATTCTCCCCTGCGTTCGAAATCTAACCCTTTGCATTCGGATGGCTCCTCTGAGGGGACTTTGGAATTGATTAGTGACGAAGGAGGTTGAAGTTATTCCTATTTCCTAGGTTTTTGTGAAATGCGTGTTTCTTGGAGGTGTTGTATTTGAAAGGGAAATTTTTTGTTGATGTGGGGTGGTAGTGATTGAAGCTGTTGGTGAAATAGCAAATTTTGGGTTAGCAGTATTGAAATTATTGCCAATATTGTAATTTGTAATAATATATTTGCAAATAATTAGCTTATATTGCTAATTTGGTTACATATCAATTGCTCTATTGCTAATATTGTAATTGCTTCTATTGTTAATATTGCAAAGATTGCAATTGCTCCATTGCTAATATTGCAAATATTATAATTGCTCTATTCCTAATATTGCAAGGATTGCAATTGCTCTATTGCTAATATTGCAAAGACTGTAATTTCTCTATTGCAAATATTGCAATTGCTCTATTGCTAATATTGCAAATATTGCAATTTCGCTATTACTAATATTGCAAATATTGCAATTTCTCTATTACTAATATTGCAAATATTGCAATTCCCCTATTGCTAATATTGCAATTGCTTCTTTTGCTAATATTGCAAATATTGCCATTGCTCTATGGCTAATATTGCAAATATTGCAATTTCGCTATTACTAATATTGCAAATATTGCAATTTCTCTATTACTAATATTGCAAATATTGCAATTCCCCTATTGCTAATATTGCAATTGCTCTATTGCTAATATTGCAATTGCTTCTTTTCCTAATATTGCAAATATTGCCATTGCTCTATGGCTAATATTGCAAATATTGCAATTTCGCTATTACTAATATTGCAAATATTGCAATTTCTCTATTACTAATATTGCAAATATTGCAATTCCCCTATTGCTAATATTGCAATTGCTCTATTGCTAATATTGCAATTGCTTCTTTTGCTAATATTGCAAATATTGCCATTGCTCTATTGCTAATATTGCAAATATTGCAATTTCTCTATTACTAATATTGTCATTGCTCTATTGCTAATATTGCAATTGCTCTATTGCTAATATTGCAATTTCTTCTTTTTCTAATATTGCAAATATTGTCATTGCTTTATTGCTAACATTGCAAATATTGCAATTTCTCTATTACTAATATTGCAAATATTGCAATTGCTCTATTGTTAATATTGCAATAGCTTCTATCTCTAATAACCCAATAATGTCCATTACTAATATTGCCACAATTTCTATCTCCAACGTCCTAAAGCGCGCAGAGTTAATATCCTCCAAGCAGGATTCGGACAAAATGGTTGACAATAACGGACTTAAAACTATCGACGGGAGATTTGGAATTACTCGGCATCCGGTTGTGTTTTTCGACCGAAAATTGAATCGTTAGTCGTGGAAGAGAAACGTTTGCAATCCGCCCAATAAAGATGCAAATTCGCCCGGGAATTCGAGGCCGATTAATTAATCATTGCGTTCCGCTTCGATGATCAGCACGCATTGATGCGCTCGCCAGCTATTTCCACGGTTAGCTATTTGCTCGAATTGTATCGCGAGAAACGGAGGATTATGCGAGTTTTCAATCCTGTTACTCATTCATGAATATTTCGCCTCGATTTCAGAGCTGTCGGTCGTATCATCAAGTAGGTTGCTCTGCTCTCGTCCCAATAATTACCATCCCTGAGAAGTTTGGGGGCTGCGCTCCGCAGAGGGATTGATACGCTCTTGGCCTATTTAGAAAATCAGTTCACTTCCATCCCAAAACACCTCCACGATGACTTAATTAGTCAGACATTCGTAGTTCTTCAAATCGATTCTCCAATCGAAATTCATTCAAACGATCGAATCAACGTCAGAGATTGAGTCGCGTCGATTGGCATCGACAAGACAACTTGCTCGAGTTGTTAACAACGATTAAGTTATCTGGCACTCGTTCGAGTGCAGTCGCAGAGATATTTAATTACACGATTCAACGTTATAATGGTTAATTAGCGAGCGATTGTGCCCCAGTAATTGTGCGAGCCATCAAAGGATTGGACAGCCACTTCAACGTGCTCTGCAGAATAATAATTCCAAGCATTAATACCAGCCTCGTCGCCAATTCCAGTTACAATCACGTTCGAACGATGCGAGAACAATGAGGATCGCAATGCGCGTTGCTACGAACTCGATCGATTCGACGATCAATCTCGCGAGAACGTAAACCCAAACGCGTAGCTGGGGAACAAAATGGCGCTGTTAGAGGAGGCCCCTCGCTGGACAAAAAGCTGAAAGCAGATTTCCTGGGCGACCATTACGTTAATACCCCTGTAGGCGATACGAGCAATCGTTCGAGGGTGATATTAGATTACCTTCGCCGCGAAACCGCAGCAATCGCGTTAACGCGCTTGCGAGAATCGATGCTAACGACTATTGGATCAACGAGGTGACGCGAGGCGAATCGATCTTCCGCTCGAAAACCTGGCGATTTTTCATATCCGCGCGGAATTGAAGCGAAGCCAGGTCGTTCGAGAATCAGAAACGATTCGACTTCTTCTGACAAGTTGGCTGTCAGGTGTGGAAAGATCAGAAATCACTTTCCACCTCGAATTCTCCGCTTGGATCGTTCGCAGAATTCAGCGATAATTAAACGTAGTAACAAACACGTAGGTCTCGCTGTATCGAATATCCCAAAAGGTCAGCCTCGTGGTAATCGTAGGAATATTTAACGAGCCTTCCACAACGACCCAGCGATGAAATATCACCGTCGACGATCGTTCCTGAACTAGAATAGGGACCCTAGCTGCAGACTCGCGCGAAAGCATACCAATCATTGAGAGCTTCGCGTTTCTGGGTTAATCCATGGACTTATCTAGTCGATAGGGGAGCCACGATAAGCCTAATACTCCTTCAGAGTCGTTTCGCGTCGAGATACTTCGCGCGTGATGTATTCAGAGTGGGTGGGACGAAAATCGTTAAAAGAATTCCAGATGCAAAACGTAACGAAGCTATCGTTAGCTACTCGACGCTTCTGTTTTCGAAATCGAGAAACGTCGAGGACAGTTTCGAAGGTGACGAAAGGTACTCCAAAAGAAAAGTCACAGCCCCTAGGAAAAAATGAAACCGTCGTCAGACACAGGTCTTAACTCTTTCAGCCTGCGTGCGTCCCCTGAACGAGGCTGCTTAATAGATTCGATCAGGCCCCGCGAGCTGGCTGAAGCGGTTCAAGCTGGGATGAGCGGAGAAATCCGACGGGAATCAGGATTCGATCATCCCTGACACGCACCAAGAGACCCCCAGCGTTATTTGAAAACCGATCCAGTCGATCCGTCTGCTCGCCCCAGCTGAAATCCTCCATTTTACCAACCCTCGACCCTCCAAGTGAAGCTATCTCCTCTCTGCGTCGACGATGGACGACGACGACACGGACGAGAAGCGGGAATCCGTGACTTTGGTGAACAAACTGACCCAGGCGGAGGCCAGGACCAAACTATTGGTCTCCACCTCGAGGTTCACGTCCACCAGCTCCAGGATGGGCAGCAGACAGAGGAGCTCGACGGATTCAGACACCATGGAGGGCGCCTCTGAGAGCGAGGTGGAAAATATCCCCACGGACAGAGAAACGCCTGAGCCAGTCGTCACTGACGAGAAAGGCAACAGAATCTCAGGCAGAGACAGGTATTCCCTGGACGTGCCTGAGGAAGCAGCGTCCCTGCTGATGGCTCGACAACAGACCCTGACCAAGACCAGTCTCAGGGTGACCGAGGACGAGAGCAAAGTGTCCAAGTTCAGTGGGGCCAGACTGGGACTCCTGCATCGAAGCCCCCAATCTTCGTCCAGTCAGGAGGAGTACGAGCCGGAAGTGAAGAGCCTGGCCAAGCTGCAGAAGCAACAGCAGCACCTTCTGACTACCGCAAGCGCCAGCCAGATGACGGCCAGGTCCATGGAGAGCTTGAGGACCTCGAAAAACTTCCTCAGCGCTGATGATCGCTTCATCGAAGACTCCAAATCGCTGGAGTCGCTCTCAGAGTCCCACGTGGCCAGCTCAAGAGGCCACTATAGGAGCTTCCTGACGTCCTCCACCAAGGATGTCAGGAGGATCGTCACGGTCGAGTCCAAGAGCAGCGACAACCTTCACAGAGAGGAGAGCCTCAACGCTGAAGTCAGACGCGGGTTGTTCGCGAACACTGGCCTCGAGAGGAAGATCCCTCAGCACCTGAGCCTACCACCACCGTCCAACGTGTTCTCCCTGACCAGTCCAGGTGGTAGCGACAGGAAAATCACCATCCTAAGCCCCCACTCGCCGATCCAGTCCACGGAATTCCAGTTCTCGTCGCAAACGCTGAAGACCAGACGCAAGAAGGCGATCGTTCTGCCGAGGTTGGTGTTGCCCAGAAGCGAATCCGAGGTGTTCTTAGAGTGAGTAGTTGGATCACACGATAGATTGAGCTATTGCTGTGGACACAGTGCTGGGAGGCTGACCTGGTTATTTGTCTGTTCTGTTCTGCTATTTTTCGACACGTACGACCACACCAATTGACACACAACGACACTTTAGACCCACATTGCCAAACTTTGCTCGAGTTCGCGAATATTCAACGCTTTACGCTACTCGATAGTCTTTGCTACGTCGATCGATCGACTTAGTTGTTATCTGAGATTCTTTTTTGTAATTCTACTTTTTCTTATCACGATTCCCTCATTATTGTTGCCAACAAATACCAGCGACACGCGATCCACCTTAGCACAGACGATTCTACTAAAATTTTCCAACTTTCCAAAGATCGTCCCTGGGGAACAGCTTCATTAGGGATTGGAGCTTCACGCATGACCTTTCTCCAGCCAGAGTAACCAGGAGTCGCTCCGTAATTGTTGGGCTGACCCATGGGTCGCGATAGAATCCCTTCGCATGGGCAGACTGATCGTGGAGTTCAGAATTAATTCGATCCCTAAAGCGAGTTTTGTCGCCGCTAATTAGAGCTGTACGAACTCCACGGTGGGTTTCAAATTTCCGTCAATCTGTATCCCTCTGGTTTATGAATATTGTAACTCGAGACACTTGGTGAATAATACTTCCTTCGTGCACTTCCAGCGGATGCGACTCGAAGTTCCAGTTCCGTACGTTTCCGTGGAGATTATACCGCGAGTTTAATCCAACTTTGGAACACGAAGTCTGCCATCTCGCGTTTCAAACGAACTGTGACTCAGCCAGCGAAATTTGTCAAACTTTTTTCGAGCTCGATTAGCTCGCGTTTGCTCGCGCAATTGGAAGTCTTTAGCGTGACACTCAGTTCAGCTCCAACAGGTGCGGGTCAATGGGACAGCGCGAACCTAAACGCGAGATTCTCACGATTAGATCCAATCTCTGCTCGTGTCATGGCCGATCAACGCGTTTCCACTGATCGTGCTTACGTTTCGTCGTGCAGTTTCGAAGATTGGATATGTTAACGGGCTGATTCGATTCGACGCGTTCGACTGAATCTCCGTTTCGCTGGCGTAATTTCCGCCACGATCAGGATCGTCGAATCGCGGCGGAATTTTCAATTCTGATAGAAAAAGGAGATTCAAAAAAAAAAGAGAACCGCGTGCATTTTCATTTAACTCTTCATCTGCTTTTCTCGCGCAAAAAAACGAAACGTTTTTCGCGATTCTACATTTTTCGTGCGTCGCAACGTTCTTTGTTGTTTGGCTAATTAATTAATTCCGTGGCACGCAACGTTGGAACGTTGTTTCAGCGAAACGTAGCATCGCTGCACAATGAGAGGCGCTCTCGTTTTTCTGGAACTTTTACAGGACGTAATGGAGGCTGTAATTAATTTTACAGAATTAAACTTTATACGTTTTTGCGCGCGTGCAGAAGTAGACGTTACATTTTTCTACGGTTGGCTTGAAATTTGCGATGTAAATGAAGTTGGACGGTGTTCCCTCGATACTCCTTTTCGATCTAATGGAAAACAGTAGAAGCAACGAATTTCCACGTTTTTCCGGTTGCTGTTCGCGAAGCTTCCTTTTGTAAATTGTATCCGACGTATCCTGTGGATTAATCGATACTAAAGGAAAAAAGAAGCGAACCGTTCTGTTTTCTAGCGCAGGTATACGAGCACACGCACGATTTTCTCTAACGTTTTCCCTTTTTTCTTTTTTTATCAAGGATTCCATCCGCTGAATTTCTTTACGGTTCAAATATTGAACGTTGCTATGGAAACAGCCTTTGACGTGCATGTTGAATAAAAGAAAAGTATCCTTTCCACACACTGTCTTTTACTGCTAAACGTAACAGGAATATTATCCAGATACATTTCCCTGATATTTATACGTCGAAATTTCATAAAACGGGGAGCAGATTTTTCTGTAAAAGATTAGTTCCAAGCATTTCTCATTACTATTTAAACGATACGAGCCATAACGTATCGCAGAATACGCTAATATTATTTATTATTCCGAGCAGACTAAATTATATTACAATTACCGATTAATTATAATATGTTCCAATGTTTCCAAGTATTTCCATTAATTATCGGTTACGAAAGGAAATATTAATTGCACCTCTGGGATCAGATTATTAATACAAAGCCCTATGGGTCGACAGTTGCAACGAACGAACGCGTTTCGCAAGCGAATGAATCGCGAGATTTATTCTTAAAATGCTGCCAGAGAGGCGGCTAAATATTTCACGGCACCACCTTCGAGACGTGGAGGGGATTGTGCTCTTCAAAACGCGCTTTGTTCCAAGTCGATATCTCAATCCGTTCCCAAGATACAACGCTTCAAAGTATCGCGATCTTGGCGGACGCGTGGCTGACCATGCATCTACTTTTCCACTACTCGCAGCCACTCAAGCGTCTGCCAATGACTTACTGGAGGCGTGAGTAGCTTGAGTAGCTTGAGTCAAGCCAGTGAGTGGTCGTGAGTGGGGGTCTGAGCGCGAGACGCGCCTAGCTGATGAATTAAAAATCACGGTCCTCTTTAAACGACGATATCTCAGCAACCAGATTACGTATCGACGCGAAATAAAGAGCATATTAAAGGAGAGGCTTCCCTGTTGCCAGCAACGCGAAACACAATCCCCTGCGATGCTGCGTGCTCGCGTAATCGGGCAGAGAAGTACACAGTTTTTTAATTACACTTTAGACATGCAGTCGCTGATTAAACAAGGGCAGACGAACTTTCTACTCGATTTACTCGAATCTTGATATTTATAACGCGACGTATACGCCTACACGCATCAAGTCCTTCGATTATTACTGATCTGCGCATCTGATAAATCCGGCGTTTAAATTTATTAGCGAATAATGGAGGCTGCTTTGGGAATTGCTGGGGATATCGGGAAGATACGTCGATATTTCGATGGATATCGCGTAACGAATCGGGGGACAATCGATTTGTATTACCAAGTGCGGGTTTACAATTGTTCCTGGGGTTTCCCACCGCGTAGATGCACGTAGCATTAATTTGCGACGCTAATCGCGTTATAACGGTCCACCAGACGATCGTTAATTATCGCGCCACCCGCGCGAGTTTGATTCCTTGTTCAGAGGACCGCCGTTTTCAATCATTTCCTGGATACGAATTCAGCGGTTCGAGTATTTGCGCGATTTAACGTTCATTCGTTGTACAAGTGTCTTTGAAACTTTTCTCAACGCAGAACACTTCTTAAGTTCCACAATTTTTAAGGAACGCTAAAGTAAATTTCGATTTTTAGTTAAAATTCCCTTTTAGAGTTATTTTGAGACAGACAATGTGCTTTGCAATTCTTTTTTGTCTCTGAATTGACTTTGGAATTCTGAAATTATGTTTCTGGACATTTTTATTTTTTAGAATGTTGATTAAAAAATACTTTTCTCAATGCAGAACACTTCTTAAGTTCCAAAATTTTTAAGGAACACTAAAGTAAATTTCGATTTTTAGTTAAAATTCTCTTTCAGAGTTATTTTGAGACAAACAATGTGCTATGCAATTCTTTTCTGTCTCTGAATTGACTTTGGAATTCTGAAATTATGTTTTTTGACATTTTTATTTTTTAGAATGTTGATTAAATAATAGATGGTAGATTAAATTACTTGAATGTACTCACTAAGGGTTAGACCAGTGTCTTTCAAACTTTTCTCAACGCAGAACACTTCTTAAGTTCCAAAATTTTTAAGGAACACTAAAGTAAATTTCGCTTTTTAGTTACAATTCCCTTTCAGAGTTATTTTAACCCTTTGCACTCGAATGTCCTCTCTGAGAAGACATCAGAATTGATTAATAGTTACAGTGATTAAATTTATTTCACCGCAACTGTTTGAAAAATTTCCCCAGAGTTTTCTATTGGAACTTTTTATTGCTAGTCGAGTGCAAAGGGTTAAATTTTCTAATGTTCAAGCTTTAATCACAATCTTTTGCGAAACACAGCGAACGCTTACACCATATTTGCTTTTAATCGATAGCGATCGCGTATCTAAACATTGTCCCCCGATTAAAATCTTACATCGAGCGGACAATGCGATTAACATTTCCTTACGAGAGCCCACGTACGCTTATCATTTTGACCCAGTTGATCGCTGCTCCCACCATCCCCTCTCGAGCGTTGGTATTTGCATGAAAACACTTGGCTGCCTTCCACTCGCTGTCGCAAATAACAGCTTTGGGGCTGCTTAGATTCTTGAGGGACGTCGCGATATCGTCTCGTCGCATGCGAACGCTAGGTATACCTACTTGCGCCTCGAGCGCTGGTAAAACGAGGGATGAAACGCTGCGCTGGTAAAAAGAGGGATGAGACGCTGCGCTCAGCCTCTGAGCGTCGCGAGGCCTCGCGATCGATTGGTTCGTGCACGAGCGATAATTGTTTTCGACGCGTGCCGTGTCGCTTTGTGCCAACCTGACAGCGTTTCAAGTTTGCGACTGAACTTTCAACGAGGCGGTCATCGATCGCCTTTCTTTGAAGGCGCGCGACGCGAGTCGAAACTCCGCAACAGCGTTCATTATCGAGAGGGGTGGCTCGATGAACTTCGACTTGAAATTGTTCCTCGCAGCTAGAAATTTGAGACGTCTGCGAACTAGTCGCGAGCTTAATTAAGCGTCGCGATCAGGAAAGACCAGCAAGTCGCTGGCGAAAGCTTTTCACGCACTTAATTGGACACGCGAGCCAGAGAACGACTAGTCGCGGGATTGGAGAACTAAACGACAAGAGGATTCGTTGAACGGACTCGCAGCTAGAAATTTGAGACGTCTGCGAACTAGTCGCGAGCTTAATTAAGCGTCGCGATTAGGAAAGACCAGCAAGTCGCTGGCGAAAGCTTCTCACGCACTTAATTGAACACGCGAGCCAGAGAACGACGAGTCGCGGGATTGGAGAACTAAACGACAAGAGGATTCGTTGAACGGACTCGCAGCTAGAAATTTGAGACGTCTGCGAACTAGTCGCGAGCTTAATTAAGCGTCGCGATTAGGAAAGACCAGCAAGTCGCTGGCGAAAGCTTCTCACGCACTTAATTGAACACGCGAGCCAGAGAACGACTAGTCGCGGGATTGGAGAACTAAACGATAAGGGGATTCGTTGAACGGACTCGCGAGAAGGTTGGAAACTTCAACCGCAAACTGCTACACCGAAATCAAATTACACAACGTGCCAGAACGATAGGAATCTATCTGGAAATTGAAATACAATGCCCAGTTAATTGTTTCCGACGTTGAACCACCCCTATTGTACACGCTGACAGTGTGCCTGGTTTTATGTGTCCAGTACACAGCGTATCGAGGCTGTCTGCGCACGGTTTGAGGTTGCGAGGGGTGCGTGTTTGAATAGGGACAGCGATTTCAAATGCAGGTCGCTGGTTGCATCGTTCCACGTTCGCCTCTTCGTCGCAATTAAGTCTCGAGGCGTTCGAACGGGGTTAATAGAATCCGCGAACCTTTTGGTTTCCCCAAAATTGACCGCGTGCGAGTCTTTTTGCCACCCGTTAGGCGCTTTGTCCCGCGAAACGTCGTTATAATACCTCTGGCAAAATTTATCATCAGACATGATTGCCCTCGCAATTTTTCACGCGCAAATGCACCCGTTTCCATCTGGCTGGGCAGATTCTCGTCCCGCTTCGGTTTCAGCCGCGCGACAATGGTAATTCGTCGCGCAAACACATCTCCAGAGGACACACGCGCACATAACCGGATGTTTCGCCGATAACTCAATTAGGTCGCGCTGTTTGCGGACCGTGATCGGTCATGTTTGGAGCCAGGCTCGACGATCGACTCGAAATATCGGTTTCTGACGTGCTAAATGAATTTCAGCTTCCCCTCCAGCCAGACATTCGAGATGCAACGCGAAACCATATCACGCGTACCATTTTAGAGGGCTTCGACGCGAGGCAACAACGCGCTGCAGGCCATTTCGTTGCACTTTGCGTTTGCGCGACCTCACGCACGAGGATGCTCGAATTGGAGCAATCGTGTGCTTTCCTTTTGGTATTATCGATCATAAATTTTCATTCAGTAATCGTTTAGAACGTTAATCAGTTTGTAGAAAGCAATAGAAAAGCAAAAATGGCCTTTTTGGTGTTATCGATTACTAATTTTCATTAAGTAATCTTGTAGAACTTTAATGAGTTTGCGGAAGAATTGAAATTTTTTAGGATAGAAAGGCTTCTCGTTGAATCTTTAAGATATTTTATAAAACTTTTTATTCTGTGTACACAGTGGAACTTAAAAAAATATTGTGGGACTCCATTTTCACAGAAACAGGTGAAGTTTCCTTCAAACGATGTGTTATCCTTCGTAGGTGATGTAAAACACGAGAATCTGTTATACCAACAGTAACAGTTACCGACTAAAGAGAACACTTGTCGCGTTGCAGTGTGAAATAGTGCGACAAGCAGAACTTTCGCTTATTTGCGCCGTCGGTATTTCAGTTAACGCAACACCAAAATCCTATTAGACCTGCTTCGCACATCATCTGTGGTTTCAACGTTTCAGACTGCAGTGGCAGCACTGAGACTCCTCTAAGAAATCAATAACTAAGGGCTTGGCTTACTTCTTCAGTGATAAAGTAGTTCCATCTTGGTCTATTTCTTCTCGAGAAGTTTCCTCGTTTCATTCAAACTTCCCTCCTTTGTTAGATGGATACGAAGACCTGTTTTGAGACTTTGGCATCGTTGTATATGCGCCTTAACCCGTTCGAGATGGCTCATTTCTTTGGAGACCAACCCCAGAAGCTGACATTTTTATTTTCAGTTTTAACCCTTTGCCTCTTTTTGAACCCTGCAATGAAAGCTAGAAATATTTTGAAATAATAATATTTTAGCAATATTTAGCAATAGTTTCACATCATCAAACAATTAAAAATTTCCATTTTAATAGATAACTTAAGGGAAATATGGATCTCTCAAAAAGTTGCAGTGAAATAAGTTTAATCACTAATCAAAGGGTTAATTTTTAATTTTATCTTAAACCAAATTCATCTTTTTGTATCAGAAATGCATTGCACACACATTGTGCGATCCTTTTCGAATGACTTAAGTTTTACATCATCAAACAATTGAAATAGAAAATTTGAGAGAAATATGGATCTCTCAAAAAGTTGCAGTGAAATAAGTTTAATCCCTAATCAAAGGGTTAATTTTTAATTTTATCTTAAACCAAATTCATCTTTTTGTCTCAGAAATGCATTGCACACACATTATGCGATCCTTCTCGAATGCCTTAAGTTCCTTAGAGGCCTACACTCGCCACAAATTTTAGTATCTTTTAATTACTTCAGCGATTCTACAAGAAACTTGCGATCGAAGTAAAATAATTATCGCGCCACCACTTTGGTGTTTTCTTAACCCAAAATTACCCGCGTAAATTCTCCAGATTTCGAATAATCTGTCACCAATTTGCATAATGCGCGCGAGTCCATCTTTCTCGCAATTTGATCGGTTCGAGCGACAACTTCACCGATCCTGGAAGATTGGCTCGCGTATCGAGTCGCATTACACGATTGCTCGAGCTGGTATCGCGCGACACAGTAAAAACGACGCGGTTCTCCCTCTTCAGGTGAAGTTTCAGGGACAGCACGACCGCTTTCGCGAGAGCCCAAGATGTTTCTCGAGGTTAAAAGCTTCGTTCGAGTGTCCGCGCTCGCCTCTGAGACGGCTGGCTGAAAAATGTAGATTCGATCGAGCCACGAGGGGGAGGTTCAACGTAATGGAAGTAACTCGAGTTAAATCGTCGATTCGATAGCTACCCTCGTGCCAGTGTTCGCATGATGCGCCCTTCGTTTAGATCGACTCGTTCATTTAGTAGAACTCCTGAGGAACGAGAACTCTGGATGACCTTGTTAACTAAATCGAATTGGTAGCTTCAAAGAATCAAACGAATCGAATTTGTAACTCGAAAGAATTCAGGTGCGAGTCATGGTTGCTTGGAATTTTTAATCGAGCGTAAAGAAACGAAGGGGTTGGTTCTTTTTTTTTTATAAACGATAATGAATTGAGAAGACTTATCGCGCAACAACTTCTCCCTAGTGCCACTGTTCGCATGATGCGCCCTTCGTTTAGATCGACTCGTTCATTTAGTAGAACTCCTGAGGAACGAGAACTCTGGATGACCTTGTTAACTAAATCGAATTGGTAGCTTCAAAGAATTAAACGAATCGAATTTGTAACTCGAAAGAATTCAGGTGCGAGTCATGGTTGCTTGGAATTTTTAATCGAACGTAAAGAAACGAAGGGGTTGGTTCTTTTTTTTTTTATAAACGATAATGAATTGAGAAGACTTATCGCGCAACAACTTCTCCCTAGTGCCACTGTTCGCATGATGCGCCTTTCGTTTAGATCGACTCGTTCATTTAGTAGAATTCCTGAGGAACGAGAACTTTGGATGACCTTGTTAAATAAATCGAATTGGTAGCTTCAAAGAATTAAACGAATCGAATTTGTAACTCGAAAGAATTCAGGTGCGAGTCATGGTTGCTTGGAATTTTTAATCGAGCGTAAAGAAACGAAGGGGTTGGTTTTTTTTTTTTTAAAGATTCCAATTAATT
This sequence comes from Xylocopa violacea, assembly GCA_963969225.1. NCBI lineage: Eukaryota > Metazoa > Arthropoda > Insecta > Hymenoptera > Apidae > Xylocopa > Xylocopa violacea. Next base: position 36,461,784 of record CAXAJV010000004.1, on the reverse strand, counting down.
GATAAACGATAATGAATTGAGAAGACTTATCGCGCAACAACTTATCATTCGCGCGACGCAATATTTCACGGCCGTTTATTGGAAAATCGTTCAGGAGCCTTTGATAAATTGCGTCTTATATAAACTTAACTGGGTATATTTCACAATATTCGATCCCTTATAAAATAAAGTACGCGATCGTTATATTGTGGACTAACAATTTTGCCTGTTAGCGATATTCTTCCGTAAATTCCAGTAGACCCTCAGCTTTTCTTAGAATCCCTTTATTTCCCTGTTTGAAACTTTTAGACTTACAATACTCGTATTCACTGGTTCGCCATTTTCTCCCTAGAAATCCACTGTGGCGCCAATTGTCGTGACTAGAGCGAGGAATTAAAAAATTGTACGCAATAGCTACGCTATACATCATTTCTCAAACAGAATTGTTAATTTTTAACTTACTAAATTTACTGGTTAGCCATTTTCTTCCTAGAAATATCACTATCTGCACCAATAGTCGTGACGAGACCGAGGAATTAACAAATTGTACGCAATAGAGACGCTATACATCATTCCTCAAGCAGAACTGTAATGTTTAATTTACTAGAATCACCAGACTCACTGGTTCGCCATTTTCTCCCTAGAAATCCACTGTCTACGCCAATTGTCGTGACTAGAGCGAGGAATTAAAAAATTGTACGCAATAGGGACGCGATACATCATTCCTCAAGCAAAATTATTAACCTTTAACTAACTAGACTCATCAGACTCTCTGGTTCGCCATTTTCTCCCTAGAAATACCACTGTCCACACCACTAGCCATAACGAGAACAAGGAATTAGAAAATTGTACGCAATAGCGACGCGACACATCATCCCTCAAGCACAATTGTTAACCTTTAACTAACTAGACCCACAGACTCTCTGGTTCGCCATTTTCTCCCTAGAAGTCCACTACCTGCGCCAATTGTCGCGACGAGAGCGAGAAATTAAAAAATTGTACGCAATAGCGACGCGACACATCATCCCTCAAGCACAATTATTAACCTTTAACTAACTAGACTTAAAGACTCTCTGGTTCACCATTTTCTCCCTAGAAATACCACTGTCCACACCACTAGCCATAACGAGAACAAGGAATTAAAAAATTGTACGCAATAGCGACGCGATACATCATGCCGCAAGCAGAATTGTTAACCTTTAACTTTTTCCTCGTTACACGGCCAGGCTCTTCCGTGATGCTAACAGTTAGCGTGCGTAGGGTCAATATTGCAACGAATTCGTTGACGTGGGCCGTACGTAACCTACCACCTCCTCTTTGCTCCCTGTCCACGGCGTTTATAACCACGACACCGTGCTCGTTGCGCGGGTCATGGTTTCGTTTCGTATCTTCGATATCTGTCGATTTCTCGCGTTTCGTCTCGCTCGTTCGTCAAGCTCGCTTCTGATCGAAACCTGGTCCTCGCAACAATCGAGAAGCTCATCGAGAAGCTCGTCGAGAAGATTCGCGAGTCGCATCATTCAGAATCGACGACGCGGAGGTCGAATCGTTAATTGGTCGTTTGGAGGTTGAAATTTCCGTTTCGATCTCGCGGCTTGATTGTTTTACGGGTTGAAAGGCCACAGCATCCGTCCGTGGGGAGGGTCACGGCACCGTCGCTGCACTCTCCCAGCTTTCCATTGATTTTGAGCATCGTGGGTGTGTCGCAGAGCACGTGGTCCCTCCTCGTACGCTGGAAAATGTTCGTCTACCTTGTCCTCATGAATGGACGCTGGTTTTATCGAGCTAAACGATCCCCCGCATGATTCGTCTGTCATTCGTCTGAGAACTGGTTGTATTCCAATTACCTCGTCGCATTTCCAGCGAGATCCTGGCCTCGCGTATCGAAGACTTGCCCAGAAAAATCGTCCGTTCGACGAATTAATCGCGAGGACTTGAAAACGCTTGAACAGAATGTTGTTAAACGTTTCCGTAAACCAGAGCGAGCTGAACAGGGAGGAAACGCGCGTCGCAGCGAGACAGCCATTGAAAGCTCCCTTTTCGAGCATTGTGCTGAGGAATTAACTTCCGTCTGCGTTTCCACGCGTTTATTCGCTTTGCGAACCTAAGATAGGAACTTGGGGAGGAGGAACTTCGACGTGGCTGCCCCAAAAGAACCCAAGAACGTTCTTCCACCCCTTTGACACGAACGTAGAGCTTCAAACCTTCTTCGTTTCGCCATTGTCCTTGTTAATCCCAAATCGCGAGACGATCGAGAGGGGCGCCTCCAAAAATCGCGTCTCGACGAGCGTCGCGAGATCGAAAACGTCCGCCACGGAGCCACCCCCGTGCGTCTCGCGGACGCCACCCCTTCCAGAGTGGCGAGTCGGTGGTTTTCGGCGGCGAAGGAGGCGCTCGCGTCGATAGAGCCGCGAGAGAGAGCCGTCCTCTTGCTCCAACGTGGCCGCACCCCCTCCCCGTCGCCACCCCCTCGACGAGAGAGCACATCCCCCGAAGAAGTTTACATTTTCGCAGCCACGTTGGTGCTGGTCGCGTCTATCCGCCGCTTTGCGCGCCATTTCCGTCCGCGCGTGCTGCGAGCAGGATCCGCGTCGCGTCGACACCCACCCCTGACGTTCGAGGACGAGGAGGACAACGCTTCGACCCTTCGACTGGCCTTTGGCTGGCCAGTTTCCGTCGCAGAGCGACCGCTGGACCTCGAGGCGCGTCACGTGAGCCGTTTTTCCGCGTTGGTGGCGGAAAAGGGGCGAGGATCGCCGTCCACGTGCGACGTTGACGCTGGAACAGCGGGGGTGGCTCAGAGAGAAGCGACGGGACGCGGGATGAACCGCTGACGGGCGGCGAGGTGGGACAGGAGTGCGCGATACGAGCACGAGGAGCCTTGGATCGGTGTCTGGCAGTTATTGTTTGGGGTGCTGGGTCGTGGGGGATGGGGCGAGAGCGGCGGAGTTCCACGAAGGAGGAATTGGGAATCGACTGTGGCGGAGATTGGCATTCGGGGGTGGCGCGAGTGGTGAAGTGCAAGCGGGACTCTGGCGTGCGAAGAAAATCGGGTGCCAACGCGAAATAACGATCTACAGGGTTAAAGGGGTCGCGTTTTCGTTGGTGAATCGACAGTGATCGGTGCTCTGATGAATTTTGGGGACGCTGACGGGTTCAGTGTTTCGTTTCCCATCGACGAGCGTTCAACGAGCAGTAATTAATGACACCAGCGATTATCCAAGGACCGAGCTGCAATTAGACCTCCAAAGGAGCGAAGTCTGATGGAGTGTTGGGGCTTAGCGTCGACGCGGATGGGCTTCCTTTTGGGGTCCGTCTTAGTCACGGCTCGAAAGGGATCGACTGGGAGGATAGGTCGCCTTGAATTGGAAGGATCTCGCGTGTAATCCCACAATTTCCCTGAAAGCTCGCGAGCTCGAGTGTGTACGTGGGTCGGGGAATACTAATTCCTCTCCCTTTCTGTTCGACCCGTTTCCTCCTCGACGGAAAGAGAGACCAGTCGAAACAGTCGAGTGATTCGAACTCGAGGAATCCGTTAATTACACGGTTGATTCTGGTTCGAGTGCGAGAGGAGCCTGGTAAAAAAGAATAATCGATATCAAACGTAAACCCTCGGGTGCTCCTCGCGTTCAACCCAATTTCAATTAAAAACGCGACTTAACCCACAAACTTGGACCACTCGACGAACGTTTAAACAACGCGGTGGTGCAAACCAGAATTTCCCCATGAAATATCCACTAGGACCAACGAACGCAACGCCAACATCGCACCCACTCGCCTAGCCCGCCCTAATTAACCAGGCCAATGAACCATTAGCTTGATCCAAGGTCCATTAAAACGTTTAACTAGTTTGCACGCAATCCTTGAACGTGGAACCTTGGCGTAGCCATGAACAGTGCGTCGAGTGTTGCGTTTCTCAAACTCTGAGGATGCACAGGAAGTGGGCAACCGCCAAGTGGAGAAACGGTTCCGTTGAGGCGTCACTGGCTCGGTGGCCACTGAAAGCTCGCGTAGATTCCTGGAAGAGGTGAATCCCAGAGGGTTGCCCACCGAGGATGGGTCAGGATTGGTGTGCACGTAGACGGAAACGGTCGAGCAGCGGTTGCTGCCCCTGCGGACCACGTGTTCATCCCTCAAGTAGGTTAGTGAGAACCAGGGATAGAATTTTAGTGTTCGCGAACCTGTTTGGTACTTTTATCGAGCTTTCAGGTAAACTTCTGGCAGCGTCGCGGGTGGTCGTTGAAAATACGAGTGGAAATTGTTAGGACGTTCCATTTTTTGGTGTCTTAAATTTTGGGCGTTCGCTTTAAAGGAGGATAGAAAATGGAGAATGCGTTTCTTAAGGGTTAGCGATTTTTATAGTCTGCGCAGCGAGTTGCGATGAACGAAAGAAGTTCCTGGGAAGGTCTGCTGGATGAACTTAGAGAACTTATGAAAAAATACTTAACCAAATGGATTCTTAGGAATTTAGAGGTTATGGAATTTATACTTTGCAAGTTGAGCAACGAATTCTTTAAAATTAATTTCAGTCCTTTGCACTCGACGCTTTCCCAGCAATTTTCTGTTACCAAACAATTTATTTACAATAAAAAATGTCCATTTCAATAGAAAACTTTGAGAAGACACGCGATTTTCAAATAGTTGCGGTGAAATTAGTGAGATTCCCTCAGAAGCGACGTTCGAGTGAAAAGGGTGAAATCATTTTTCTTGGCTTTAATTTCGAAAGTTAATTTCAACCCTTTGCACTCTCAATTTTCTATTACCAAACAATTTACTTACAATAAAAAATGTCCATTTCAATAGAAAACTTTGAGCAGACATGCGATTTTCAAATAGTTTCGGTGGAATTAGTGAGATTCCATCAGAAGCGACGTTCGAGTGAAAAGGGTGAAATCATTTTTCTTGGCTTTAATTAATTTGTAGCGATTAACGTTGAACGTTTCGGTTTAGTCGGTTGCCATTTAAGGCTAGTTAATCCTGGAGCTCGGATTAGAGCCGTTTCGTGACCAGTTGGTGCGTTCTCGCTGAGAATGTCATGACATTCCGCTTCGAGATGCACGAGACCGATAAACGAGCGAAGCTCAATCGGAAAGAGCTTTGAAATGCTTCGAAAACGCTAAGTTGTTCTCACGAGCGACTCCACTTTGTTTTCTTGTCAACGCCTCTTTCCAGTCGAGCGGAATTCTGCTTCTTTGATTACTCTCGTCGAGCTTTGCTGCTGGTACGCACCGTGGAAATCGCAATTCCTCGAAAACCTTTGTTTTATTTAATTAGTTGCGCGTCGCAAATTTTCAAGAACGCCTCGAAGCTGTTCTTTCGAAGAACACGTGGGCGAACGTTGAGAGTAAAAAATGTTATTTCATTTACAACGCGAAGTTCAAAGCGCGAGCTGTTTTGGGGATTTCAAGGTTTTCAGTCGAGGTTTTTCAAGTAGGACGTGAAAAAGGATGATTTACTGTTTCGAAAATTAACGTTTCGGAAGACGAATAGGGGCTGAAACGGATGGAAGATCGATTCGAGGCTGTCAGCTTCTTCCCCAGTGTCCTTTTCCAACTTTGTGCGACGTCGAGTTTCTATCTTGACATACTCGCGGCGAAATTAATTAAGCAACGGGATTAACGAAGACCCAGGGCAGTCTTGGATCCATTTTGGTTCTGTTTGTGGTCTTGAAAGTTGAAACAGTACAAAAAATTATTAAAAATGTGTAGAATTCTAAAACGTTTCTTATTGTGACAGTAGAACAAGTCAATACTGTGTCAGACATGCTTTCTATGCACTCAAAACAACTGAAATGTTACATAAGTACGAAAACGTCCAGATTTAGTTCGATAACTTTGGCAACTAGTGATTCAAAGTTGCGAAATATCGCGCACAGTCGTATCGTCGAGAGACTTGTTAAAAATTTGAGTCCTCCTCGGTAACTCTCGCGCGGATTTTGCGAAAACTCGCGAAAATAGGAGGAAGAAAAGTCAATAAAGGGGACAATGTTGGCGGAAGAGTCTCTCGTCTTCCACCTCATTCGAGGCGTTTCGAAAAGTTTCGTCCAATTTTTAGCTTCCTCCGTTCTCGTTGTTTACCTCTGAAGGATGCACTCGCCAAAAGGAATTATTGTTGTTTATGTTTATCGAGCAAACAGCTATTCGCGCTATTGGAGACAAATATCGTATTTCATCTTCAATACTGCGATCACGAAATAAGCTTGGATGGAAAAAGAATCGCGAAAGGGTGAAAGAGGACACCCCACATACTACCACTCAGAGTGCCACCATAACCACGTCCTCTTGGTTAAATGCCAACCAAATTTCCCGCGAAGCGGTCAGTGGAATTTCCTCCATAACTCAGCTGGATTCCTGAAATTTCAATGAACACACAGAACCAAGTCCCTCGACTGAAATAATTACTCGTTAAACAAAAAGAAAAACCCAGTTTCGCGCGGCAGCAACTGGAATCCGCGTCCCACAAAATTCCCGTCGACCTGCTTCTGAACTGGGGAAACACAGATGAAGAAGCGGGGTGACGAAAGGCTCGCACAGTGGCGAGAAAGAGCGAGAGGAGAGAGAGAGAAATGGTGGGGGTGCGCGGTGAAATATCGTCGACTAATCAAAAATTTAATTAATAGACCACGGGAGCCGGCTATTAGCGATATTTCCACGACTCCCAGCCCCCACCACGACCATCCAGCCTCCGTGTCCCTACCATCGTTCGAGCTGATCGATGTTGTGGCGGCGGAGGCTGGCTGGGGCCAGTGACGTAATCAGCAACCTCCACCCCCGAGGTTTGACGTCACTGATGCCCTGAAATGCGCGTGACCAGGTGCGTATCGGGGAATCTCTGCACCGCGGATGGAGGACGACGCTTGCGAGCACTTAACCCCAGACCCCAGCCTCGTTACGCCACCCCTTTTCTTCTCACGTCCGTCAGCCTTGCGCGCCAACTGTTCCCCATTGACGCCAGCGAACGGCTGGCGTGTCCGATTGGAAAATGGAACGAGCCGTGACGCGTTAACCCTTCCCTTTATGGCGAGTTAACAGTCGAAGGTGCGCACGTCCGCGTTTGTTGTTTTGTTTTAGGAATTTATATTGGATTTAGGGCTAATGGGACGATTGGGCAGGTGATTTGGGCTTTTTGGTTAGTACAGAGGACATCTTGGGAGTTTTTGTGGTGTTTGGGGCTTCCAGATCGACTCAGAGTAGTGGGTTTCCTTGGTACTAGGGTGAATTAGTGTTCTTTTTTAGTTTGGGATGTTTGTTTTTGGAGTTATATGTGGATTAGGCGATGTTATCGAGTGTTATTATAATAATTTGAGGGAAAGAAGCTTGGAGACGGAGTAAATGCGCTCCAGATGGCAAATATTGCGGTGGTGACCTTCTTTACCGACGGCTGGTTTTCTACTTTATCATTCTAGCAGTATTTGAGATTCTTTATCGACAAAGCGTAACAATCGCATCGCGTTTCCATGAAAACTACTTTTGTTCGCTATTTCTGAACAAATTCGAACTGTTCTCTCTCTCTGCAACTTTTTATTCTTCTTTGCGCGTACTGAAGACTAAATATAGTCGCTTATAAACGCCTGCCTTATTTCTGCCTACTTAATCGAGCTTTATTTCTCAGACGTGTTGCGAAAAGAAAATTCTAATCTTGCACACTGTTCCTGCATTTCTATTTCCGCAATTCGCGAACAAGAAAATTGCCTTTTCCGTTATCTCGCAGTCAGTGGCTTATTTACAAGCTGGTCATGGAAAAACGCGACAAACTCGTGATTTATCGTTTCGCGTGCAACGAATCTAGGTCGCTCTACCTGGGTCAGCCATTCGCGACCGCCATGGTGCACCATTGTGCCCTCTTGCTCGATAACACGTGCTTCTCTCGAACCTCGTCAGGAAAATTAAACGTCAAGTCCATGGCTACTTTTCCTCTCCAAACTGGAAGAACAGGAGGAACGTTCGACGAGCTGTGAAAACATTTAACATCGAAATAGCCATCTTGGCTGTTATGAAAGAGGGACGATTCTATTTTATCACATAGAAAATTTCGAAAATTACTTCAAATCGTCAGTTGACAGCACAATTGCGTCAATGCTCGACGACTCGCAATTTCTAAATGAAATCGTCAATTTATTTAACGCGTCGTGGCGAGTCACTAATGGAATAGAAATAAAACCAACGACCAGCAGATCGTGACGTCGATCGTGTGACACAATTTCCGTTCATTAAAATATTATTATTCGAACGTACGCTCGCTGTGTCTGTGCGTTCGCTCGAGCGTCAACGATACGTGTGTCGAACGGGAAATAAAATGGTAACACGATGATAATTCGTGACGTAAAGCTTGTGTAATGAACGTAACGCTCGCACGAGCCAGGAATCGCTTCGTCCATTATTTTCGACCACGCATGAACGTTTTATAAAAAAGAGAAAAAGTATTCGCACCACGCGGAGTGTAAACTCATCGATGCGACACTTGCGATTGCTCGATCACTGTGACACGATCGCATGATTCTCCGCATTCCATTTTGCCCTTATTTGCAATGGCATATCGCGCAGTAATTCGTGCTAAACATTTTTTATTTTCTCCCGCTGCAGCTTTTTAATGGCTTCCTCGGTCATTGGCGAACGAGACTTTTGCTTCCTGCGAATAGAATATGTTTTACGTAGCTTTAACTATGCCAACATTAAAATAAATAAAGGTAAAGGATTTGTTTAAAAGTATAAATCGATAATGTGTACGATGATTAATTTATTGCTTTGTCGATGTTGGCATTTGAACTAAATAATGTTTGTTTATCAGGAAATGTAGTAATAATGCGAATAATCTTTTTTCTTGTTCCAGGTAAGTCGCTGTTGCATTTACGTTCAACACTGAATCGCTGCCATTGTGAATTTACGTAAGCCTGCAGTAGCGGTGAGAAAAATTTGTCTTTATCTGTGTTTCCCAAAAGAGGGAATCTGAAACAATGCGATAAAAGTTGTTTCTTCGTGGTTCTCTAACGATAGAGTCGGAAATTTTTGGAATACTTGACGTGGCTTCGAATTCTTTCAGTTAGAATTTTAAAGCATTCGATTTTTTGTATTTTCGAATATTTGGATTCTTGAATTTTCAAATATTTGAATTGTAGAATTTTCAAATGTTCGAATTCTAGGATTTTTAAGTATTAGAATTCTAGAGTTTTCAAATGTTTGAATTCTGGAAGTTGCAAATATTAGAATTCTAGAATTTTGAAACATTAGAATGCTGGAGGTTTCAAATATTTGAGTTCTGGAAGTTGCAAATATTAGAATTCTAGAAGTTGCAAATATTAGAATTCTGGAGGTTTCAAATATCAGAATTTTAGAATTTTCAAACTTTCAAATATCAGAATTCTAGAATTATCAAACTTTCAAATATTAGAATTCTGGAACTTTCAAATATTAGAACTTTGGAACTTTCAAATATCAGAATTCTAGAATTTTCAAACTTTCAAATATCAGAATTCTAGAATTTTCAAACTTTCAAATATCAGAACTCTAGAATTATCAAACTTTCAAATATTAGAATTCTGGAACTTTCAAATATCAGAATTCTAGAATTTTCAAACTTTCAAATATCAGAATTCTAGAATTTTCAAACTTTCAAATATCAGAACTCTAGAATTATCAAACTTTCAAATATCAGAACTCTAGAATTATCAAACTTACAAATATTAGAATTCTGGAGCTTTCAAATATTAGAACTCTGGAACTTTCAAATATCAGAACTCTAGAATTATCAAACTTTCAAATATTAGAATTCTGGAACTTTCAAATATCAGAATTCTAGAATTTTCAAACTTTCAAATATCAGAACTCTAGAATTATCAAATTTTCAAATATCAGAACTCTAGAATTATCAAATTTTCAAATATCAGAACTCTAGGATTATCAAATTTTCAAATATTAGTATTCTGGAGCTTTCAAATATTAGAACTCTGGAACTTTCAAATATCAAAATTCTAGAATTATCAAACTTTCAAATATTAGAATTCTGAAACTTTCAAATATTAGAATTCTGGAACATTAAAATATTACAATTCTACAATTCCCAAATACTCGAATTTTATAGTTTTCAATTATTCCAAACTTCAACATTCAAATATTTCTCTGGCTTTAACCAAAATTTAACCAAAATTATTTCAAATTCGTCCAACATTCGGATCCCACGAATCCTCCATTTCTCGACCTGTTATCCGAGGGCTCGCGGATTCTTTTCCACGCTTGTGTACCGAGTGGAATTGGAGGAAACGTCGCCGCCATTTTCTATGGTTTCTCGAGCGTAATACTCGAACGGAACGAGCGCTCGTATGCCAAACTATGTTTGCCAAACTATCGTCGACCGCGATCAAATCTGATTTGCAGACGTGTACACACAGAGAACACGAGGTATACGTGTGACAGGCTACGAAAAAAGAATCGTTGGTCTACAAAGCGCGTGATGCAACTACCTTGACTGTTTAATTCGCGAATGCAGCTTTCCGCCAAGAAAAATATAATTAACATCAGGTTTACGACGAGCTTTTTCGACGTTTAATTAGAAAAAAATGTAAACTGACCTATCAATTATGAAGTTAAAGTAGAAAAATGAATCTCGATAAAATTACGTCAGTTAGAATAATTAGTTCTTATTACTTTTTTTATTTTTTATGAGGAAAAATTTTCTCAGAGGGGTGAAAATGATTCCTTGGTAAACAAATATTTATTTTATCCTCAACACGTAAACTAATTAACCAATAGCAAGCATCGAAATTATTCATTGATTTCTTTTCTCTTCTCAATTTCAAAATCGAGGATCAACGTTTTCTACCACTATTTTTTGCTGGTCAATTTTTATAAATTCATCACTTACAAAATCATTAATTATTTTAAAGACCATACAAAGTTAATAAATCAGAGTGTAAAAGTTCTCGAAGCTATCGATTCCATTTTATACGAAACGTGAAAATATAATTTTGCCAGAGTGTTCTAAAGTTGTTTCTGAATCGATGAGTGTCCAAGAATAATTATCGAAGTAACTGGGGAATCTGAAGCAATCAATTTCGCTCCAGAATAATCCTTCGTGCATTTTAAATGACTCGTTGAACGCGAGAGACATCTTCCTGAATTAATAATCAGCTGTCGCGAATTGTTGCGACGAATTGGTGAGAAAAATTCGCAGGGCCCTCGCAACGAGCGATACAGCAATGGCGGCTCGCATTTAAAGCGCGCGAAGATATCGCAAGACAATCGATTTCTCTCCTTCTCGCTCTCGCTGACGGATTTTCAGCAGTTCTGCCACGAGTCTCCTCTTAGTTTGTCCTCGCGTCGAGAGCGGCTCGAAACGCAGATTGATCTACTTAACTTTCGTTTCGAAATCGAACGTTCGTCCATTGCGATCGATCGAGCGCGAAGTCGCACCCCGTTCGTCCTCGTAAATCGAAAAAAAGCAAGAAAATTCAGCGTTTCCTTCGACCACGCGTTGATTTTCGAAATCCTCTACCTCGTCTGCGAAGCATAGTAATTTTCTACGCGACCCAGTGAAGTAATTATGAATGGCAGCAGTGTTACGTAATTTCTAGCAGCGCTCGTTCGATGCTTCTTCTCTGATTGGTGAGAAATCGCGTGGACGACGACTAAACGAACGATATTAATAAATTAGAAGACAGAAGCTTCAGAAAATGATTGACACAGAATAAATTCGAATAAATTTTCATAGAAATCCCTTTTGTTATAGCGCGATCGACACGATCGTTCGATCGAGCGGGGTTCATCGAGGTCGCGAGTACGTTTCGCCTTGGAAAATAATAACAGGAAGGGAAATATTAGGATTGAAATGAATTGTGAATAAATGATCGTCTGTGCCAGTCTGATTATGCTGCTACGCGACTCGCGCGACGAGATAAATAAATAATAATGGCGGCATGAATGTTAGAAGAGTGGAGCCTCGCGAAATCAGGCTGACGCTGGTCGCAGGAAGTCGTCTGGCGGAAGATAAATTCGGTTTCCGGCGGGCGTGCAACAAGAGGCGCGTCTGCTTGCGCGGGAGGTTGCGTCGCGGCGCCCAGCGTCGTGTCGCGTGATCGTGAACGCGTGTCGCGCTTAGTACGCCTCGATTCACGTGTTGGTACGGTCGCGAAACGTGATTCTGCCTCGTCCAGCGCCTCGTTTCTTAACTTGGCCGCCATTTCGTCGAAACAACCGAGCCAGTGCTGTTTCGCGAGTGTTCGTCGTCCATCAATTTCGATCATTCCTTCGAAACTCGCAGCGTGAACGAGTTTTTTTCCAGTCGATCGCGAATCTGCTTCGAAATCGCAAATACGAACGTCGCCACTTTGCATTCTTCTTGTAGTCGTGATTGTATCTCGAACGAATGGTTTTTGCAGTAATTAATGAGTTAACGAGTGGCGAATTTTGGAAATTGACCAGCTGCGTGAAAGACAATGGTAAAAAAATGTTGGTTGTTGGTTTTGTAATCGAGAAAAGGAAAGAAATCGTGCATTTACGTTCGCCATTAGCGCTGATCTGAAAATCTTCCACGAACCGTTGAACCGATCGATGAGCCTTCGTTTCAGCTTGTAAATTCGCGAGCGTATTGACAGTTCCCGGTTTGATTGAATGTTTATCAGGCTCGCGTTAATTCGAACGGAGCGCGGTTCACGTGAACGAGAGTGGAAGGTCGTGGCCACGAGCCAGTCGTTTTATCAAACGCTCGTTAAGTTCATTGAAAATTCAACACTGCCACGGAGCCTGTTACTACGCTGACCACAGAGGCGAATTTACGATTGATGATGAAATGACGCCACTTATGATTCACAGAAACGTTTACCCACAATGAATCATGGCAATTTTCTTCTACGTTCCCCTTGGTAGTAGAAAAAACTGTAACGTTCGACGATTACGATAAGAACTGAAGTGTTCTACGCTATTTTTTAAATATTTTTCGAGTATTCGTAAAAGAAGAGATCGAAAAATTGGTTGTTGTTGGAGAAATGTTTCCTTTGCTACTAAAAAACTGTAACGTTCGATGATTATGTTAGGAACTGAAGTGTTCTACGCTATTTTTTAAATATTTTTCGAGTATTCGTAAAAGAAGAGATCGAGAAATTGGTTGTTGTTGGAGAAATGTTTCCTTTGCTACTAAAAAACTGTAACGTTCGATGATGACGCTAGGAACTGAAGTCTTATACGCCATTTTTCAAATATTTTTCGAGTATTCGTAAAAGGAGAGATCGAGAAATTAATTTAGAGAAACACAAAATAGCACAGGTATCAAAATTAAACTTGAAACTTTTTTTTTACATTTCCTTTGCTACTAAAAAAATTGTAACCTTCGACGATTGCGTTAGGAACTGAAGTCTTCTACGCCATTTTTCAAATATTTTTCGAGTATTCGTAAAACGAGAGATCCAGAAATTAATTTAGAGAAACACAAAATAGCACAGGTATCACAATTAAACTTGGCAATTTTCTTTTATGTTTCTTTTGCTACTAAAAAACTGTAACCTTCGATGATGATGCTAGGAACTGAAGTCTTCTATGCCATTTTACAAATATTTTTCGAGTATTCGTAAAAGAAGAGATCGAGAAATTAATTTAGATCTGTGAGAAACACAAAATAGCACAGGTATCACAATTAAACTTGGCAATTTTCTTTTACGTTTCTTTTGCCACTAAAAAAACTATAACATTCCATGATTATGCTAGGAACTGAAATGTTGTGTTCCATTGGTACCATTTCTCAAATATTCTGCGAGTATTCGAAAGAAAAAAGTTGGAAATATTAATCTGGATCCATGAGAAACACAAATCAGTCCAGATACCAAAATTAAACTTGGCAATTTTCTTTTACGTCCTCCTTGCTACTAAAAAAACTATACCATTCGATGATTATGCTAGAAACTGAAATGTTCTAATCAATTGGAACCATTTTTCAAACATTCTTCAAGCATTTGAAAAAGAAGAGATCGAGAAATTAATTTAGATCTACCAGAAACTCAAAATATTCCAGATATCAAAATTAAACTTGTCAATTTTCTTTTACGTCCTCCTTACTACTAAAAAAACTATAACCTTCGACGATTACGCTAAGAATTGAAATATTCTAGTCCAGTGGTACCATTTTTCAAACATTCTTCGAGCATTCGAGAAAAAAGAGATCGAGAAATTAATTTAGATCTACCAGAAACTCAAAATAGCACAGATATCAAAATTAAACTTGGCAATTTTCTTTTACGTCCTCCTTACTACTAAAAAAACTATACCATTCGATGATTACGCTAGAAACTGAAATATTCTACTCCATTGGTACCATTTTTCAAACATTCTTCAAGCATTCGAGAAAGAAGAGGTCGAGAAATTAATTTAGATCTACCAGAAACTCAAAATACTCCAGATACCAAAATTAAACTTGTCAATTTTCTTTTACGTCCTCCTTACTACTAAAAAAACTATAACCTTCGACGATTACGCTAAGAATTGAAATATTCTAGTCCAGTGGTACCATTTTTCAAACATTCTTTGAGTATTCGAGAAGGAAGAGATTGAGAAATTCATTTTCTTTTACGTCCTCCTTGCTACTGAAAAAACTATATCATTCAACGATTACGCTAGAAACTAAAATATTCTACTCCATTGGAACCATTTTTCAAACATTCTTCGAGTATTCGAGAAGAAAGGGATCGAGAAACGACGAGGAACGCAACACAGCCCAGGTATCAAAATTAAACTCGCATCGAGGAGCATAGATGGAGAGAAAAATCAATCCTCCGCCACCTCTGCCCATTTAAATTCACGTCACTGCGCTATCCCTACTTTCTATTCCGCCTCGCGTTCGAAGAAGAAGCTTTAAAATCCACCGTTTTATTTTTTCCGCCGACCCATTTCGCCTCATCCTGACAGCGAACACGCGGCAACCGCCGCCAGATCGATTCAGCCGCAGAAATCGATAATCAGCTCGCGAATCGAGGATTCGTCTGACGATAGTCTTCGACGCGAGACGCTGAGCGCGCGCGCGCGCGCACTGACGCACTCTTGGGTACTTGTTGAGCGTGGAATTTCAATTCTCGTAATGGATTCCATCGATCGCGTGCCACGTCGAGATTCCCATTGAAAAATCCCTGTCGCAGTTGACCATCGTTCCACGAAGGCCAAAAGGGTTGATTGTGGGCCAGGGTGGGGGTTGTTGGAAGTGGTGCATTCGGTTCCACTGCTTTTTTAAGCAAATCAGAGGGGAGGACTCGCAGGTGGCGACGCGATCGAGGATTTTAGGTCAGATCGTTTTCAGTCGCGGTCTCTTTGTTCCTCAGAAACTTTTTTCTAATTAATTTCCAAAGGGAAAATGTGGTACCAATAAGTAGTCTTAACGATTCGTTTGGTACCCTAAATTTGTTGTCGATCAGGGGTGAATTTTAGGTTTTATATTCAGATTTTGAATGGAGGATTTTGTATGAGGCTCTAATTTATTTTTAATAGACAGCAGGCATCTTAATTTAAGTTTTAATTATTGAGTTAGGTTGGGTTAACCCCTAACCTCGCGAGACATCTCTAGTTCTGAAGAATACTCAGGTCTTAGATATCCCCAATCACGATCTCTCTGCTTTTCAAACACCTTTTTTCAATTAATTTCGACAGAAAAGTATAGCACAATAATAACTCGAGTCTTAATCATTCTTTCAGCACAAAAGTTGATCGTCAATCAGGAGTGAACGAAATAAAAATGTAAAATTCACATTTCGAAATGGAGGTTTCCATATTTTAGCAACCATCTTAAGTTGTAGTTTTATTATTGAGTTAAAATTAGGTTAACCTCTGACCTCAGAGAACATCTTGAGTTCAGAAAAATCCTCAGGTCTCAGATATCCCCAATCACGATCTCTCTGCTTTTCAAACACCTTTTTTCAATTAATTTCGAAAGAAAATTATAGCACAATAATAATTCGAGTCTTAATCATTCTTTAAACACAAAAATTGATCGTCAATCAAGGCTGAACGAAATAAAAATGTAAAATTCAGATTTCGAAATGGAGGATTCCGTATTCTAGCAACCATCTTAAGTTGTAGTTTTATTATTGAGTTAAAATTAGGTTAACCTCTGACCTCAAATAGTATAGAGGACATCTTGAGTTTAGAAAAATCCTCAGCACAAAAATTGATCGTCAATCAGTAGTGAACGAAACAAAAATGTAAAATTCAGATTTCGAAATGGAGGATTCCTTATTCTAGCAACCATCTTAAGTTGTAGTTATTGAGTTAGATTAAGTTAACCTCTGACCTCAGAGGACATCTCTGGTTCTGAGAAATACTCGACAGCGAACAGTATCGCGGCGCGTCCGTAGGAAAAAATGAATCCTCGAGGCTGGCGAGTGCTTCACAAATATTAATACCCCTCTGAGATCCTGCTCGACCAGGAACTCTCTTCGTCGACTGACGTCACGAGATTACGCTGCGCTCGCACGGATACTTACGGTCAATATTTAGCGATCGAGTCACGGTCGCTCAGCCGCGAACAAAGAGTCCCGCCGATTGCCCAGGCTAATTTGAACCAACCGCGACTTAATCGTCCGCGACCGATCGACCACAATCGAGCGGCTTGCGGAGGCCGTGGAATCGAAGGATTCCACGAGTGTCATTCAGAGTGGAAGATTGCCGTTCTTTGTTCCTAGGATGCTGATTTTAGGGATTCGTATAGATATATATGAAACAAGCTTTCCATTCGATGGAAATTATTCAGAGCTACTCTCCTTCGTGGCTTCCATCGGGGTTTTAGGTTAGGTTGCACTCCTGGTTGCAGCTGACAGGCGTCCATTGCAATTTTTATCCTCGTAAGAAGAATTTGGTTGCAAATTTTGGTAAAAATTTAATAGAAATTAGGCCAATAGTGACTTTACTATTGAAATAGTCTTGGATAATGCTAATAAATCCTTGTTTCATCACGATTACTTGCGTTTTTTGATAAAAGAAGGGAAAACTTTGTTCCATGGATGCTGATTTGGATGCTTAATGGCTTCCATTGGGGTTTTAGATTAGGTTTGCGTTTAAAGTCCTTCGTTGGGCTCCTGATTGTAGCTGACAGGCGTCCAATGCAGTTAATCGCCATCTTTATCCTCGTAAGAAGAATTTGGTTGCGAATTTTGGCAAAGATTTGATAGAAATTAGACCAATAGCCACTTCGTTATGGATGTGGTCTTGGATAATGCTAAAAATCCTTGTTTCATCACGATTACTTGCGTTTTTTGATAAAAGAAGGGAAAACTTTGTTCCATCAATGCTGATTTGGATGCTTCACGGCTTCCATTGGGGTTTTAGATTAGGTTTGCGTTCGAAGTCCTGCGTTGGGCTCCTGGTTGCAGCTGAAAGGCATCCATTGCAGTTAATCGCAATCTTTATTCTCGTAAGAAGAATTAGGTTGCAGAAATTAGGCCAATAGTGACTTTATTATTGAAATAGTCTTGGATAATGCTAGTAGATCCTTGTTTCACCACGATTACTAGCGTTTTTTGATAAAAAAAGGGAAAACTTTGTTCCATGGATGCTGATTTGGATGCTTCATGGCTTCCATTGGGGTTTTAGATTAGGTTTGCATTCGAAGTCCTGCGTTGGGCTCCTGATTGTAGCCTGACAGGCGTCCATTGCAGTTAATCGCCATCTTTATCCTCGTAAGAAGAATTTGGTTGCGAATTTTGGCAAAAATTTAATAGAAATTAGACCAATAGCCACTTTATTATGGTTTTTTGATAAAAGAAGGAAAAGCTTTGTTCCATGGATGCTGATTTTAGAAATTTGTATATATATGAAATAAGTTTTCTATTCAACGCTCTGTTTCGTGGCTTCCATTGGGGTTTTAGGTTAGATTTGCGTCTAAAGTTCTGCGTTGCACTCCTGGTTGCAGCTGAAAGGCATCCATTGCAGTTAATCGCAATCTGTATTCTCATAAGAAGAATTTAGTGGCAGAAATTAGGCCAATAGCGACTTTATTCTTGAAATAGTCTTGGATAACGCTAATAAATCCTCGTTTTATCACCTGCGTTTCTCGATAAAAGAAGGGAAAGCTTTGTTCCACGGATGCTGATGAGTTTTAGGTTAGGTTTGCGTCCAAAGCCCTGCGTTGCACTCCTGATTGCAGCTGACAGGCGTCCATTGCAATTAATCGCAATCTTTATCCTCGTAAGTGAAATTTACTTGCAAATTTTTGCAAGAGTTTACTTAAAATTAGGCCAATAGCCGCATAATGCTGATAAATCCTCGTTTCACCGCAGTCACCTGCGTTTTTCGATAAAATGAGGGGAAGCAAGAGGAATCTCGGGCACGGATAACGCTTTTCTGCGGTTGTCGTCAGCAGTGGGACAATAAATATTGTTCTTGGGCGCTGTCGAACGACTCTCGCCCCAAATCTAGTCAATAAAGGATCGATGTGTCGTGCTATCAAGTTGTCGATGGTGTCTGTGCAACTAGAGCGACCTGGTTCCCTTAGCCGAGTTAGTATTTGTTCATCTGTTCCTCTTTTCTACGAGCGCTTTCGAAGTGGACACGTTAAAATCAGTTCGAATAATTACAAACAGAAAGAGGACAGCAAATTTGGAGAAATAATTATAAACAGAACGAAAACAAAATTTGCGAGCAATTGAAAGATGGACGCCAGGATAGGCAAAGGTGGAGGGAGGAACGAGGTGGAGGAGTATATTTTTTTAATTACACGCATCCTGGTGAAGCACCCTCGACGAGGCTGGTCCATAATAAATGTTCATTAAAATCTGCAATTTCGCGAAACTGCTCTCAGCGGGAGAGTTGCGTCGTCGCGTGTCAGCCGATTATTTGAAGAATATATTTTCCAGCCGTGTACCTTTTCCATTAATTCGAAGCTGCTTCTGTCCGATTCTGTCACGTTCAACGTTCAGAATTAATTAAGAGCGGGACGAAATTAAATCGTGACGCGCAATTATTTTTCCGTTACTTTATACAAAAGCAGTTACATAAAATACTGTTGTGTAGTCTCAGACGCGACTAATTCCCTGCGACTTTACGCGTTTAAACGAATTAAAAACACTTTCTAAAACTCATCGAACTTAAAAAATGCCTTGTCGAACGAAGAGCATGGGAAAACTAAGTCCTGCAAGTGCTGGTGCGACCAGAAGAAGCGAAAAGTGCCTGTGCAACCTCGAATTGGCGCAGTGAAAGACCAATGAATAAGAAAGAAGGCGATGATCGAAGACGCGACGATGATCGCGTTCCTGTTCCTCGTCTGGATGATGGTCAGGGCGAAGGAGGCGGAGGAGGAATCGAAGCAGGACTCGAGGAGGGCATCTCTGACGAAGGATAACCGCGAGCGTGGCGACTCGAGAAGAAACTCGAGGGAAACCACTGCGGTTGGCCACGCGTCTCAAGTCGACAGACGTAGACATCGACTTCGACGGCACTCGCGTCGATACTACGTAGATCGTAGCAAGAGGTGAGTCAGTTCGATGATTCTCGATCAAAAATCACCATTTCGACGCGAGTTCAAAAGTTATTATCATCTCCATTCGATGCGATCAATTGGACGTCGCGAGACTGCTTTCTGACGAGAAACATGGACGCCAGAAGTCGCACGAGCGTTTATTAAGTCCCGCGATTAGCGCAGTCTGGCGGTTGACCGCCTAATTACACGCTGAAGAGAAAATCGTAATGGAGCCGGGTTTGCGAACACTTACTACGTAGATCGTAGCAAAATGTGAGTCAGTTCGATGATTCTCGATCGAAAATCACTATTTCGACGCGAATTCGAAAATTATCATCATCTCCATTCGATGCGATTAATTGGACGTCGCGAGACTGCTTTCTGACGAGAAACATGGACGCCAGAAGTCACATGGGCGTTTATTAAGTCCCGTATTTACACGCTGAAGAGAAAATCGTAATGGAGTCGAGTCTGCGAACATTTACTACTTAGATCGTAACAAAATGTGAGTCAGTTCGATGATTCTCGATCGAAAATCACCATTTCGACGCGAATTCAAAAATTATCATCATCTCAATTCGATGCGATCAATTGGACGTCGCGAGACTGCTTTCTGACGAGAAACATGGACGCCAGAAGTCACGCGGGCGTTTATTAAGTCCCGCGATTAGCGCAGTCTGGCGGTTGACCGCCTAATTACACGCTGGAGAGAAAATCGTAATGGATCCGGGTCTGCGAACACTGGCCACGGTTAATCCTATGATCTTAGGGCACCCTTGCGAGAGCAATCGGTCGAAAATAAACCTGTACCCTCGTAATACCCCTTTAAGATTACATCCACCGAGGTTTATTAAATCTGATCCACTTACCAGCCCTAATGCTAATGTAATCGATGCACGGCTCGCTAACCGCGCGATGGAAGTCCATTAGCGTCTGGAGGTCGACTCCTCGCTTTCTCGAGCCGCAGAAAACTCCACTGTTTGTTCTCTACTGTTCCTCGATTTTATTTCATCCCCCGTTCTTCGATTTATTTCTCAGCCACCCGTCTGCTCGACGAAATCAGGTTAGGGTTGCGGAGTGGGTCTCAGCCGAGTTTTTCCACGGGTTCCGCGGCCGCGTATCGCCAGAACGAGTTCTTGACACAAATCTGGCGACCCTGAAGAGCGCGTAGGTGATAAACACCCTTAACAACCGCGCGGCACGCCACAGCCCCTCTCGTGATCGATAACGAGCCTTCGCCCCGACCTTTTCGCGGTGCACGCGATTTCTGATCGTTTCTCGATCGTTCATGGGCCGTTCATCCGCGCGAGGAATGGGGCCTCCCTTTTTCGTCGTCCATTCTCGAGATTCACGATCCTGGCGCGACCTAACCTGACTTTATTCATTGGCCCTTTGCCACCCTCGTTGAGAAGCTTGGTCTATCGAATTAGATCGCGGTTTTTTCACGTTTTTTACGCGAAATTCTCTGCTCGAAGTGGATATCCAGGTATCATCGAACGTTTTTTAGTATTACTTTTTGCTCGAATTCGAATGGTGGCATTGATCGATGGTAGTTTTACGCAGCAAAGGGATTCGGAGCGTAGAGTCGCGGTGAAACGATGTTGGTGTGACTGGTCCACTGTCAATATAATTTTCCATTAAGCTGGCTGAATGGAAAGCCCGATTATGCCTCTAAAATTAGGTCGCCAACGACTAGAGGGAGGATTTATTGCGTCCTATAGCCGACATAAAATCAAATAAAGGAGACGCGAGTTTCTTTCGCCTATCCTTCGAGGGACGCGTCCTTTGTAACCTGCTATTTACTAGGAACGTAATAGACCCTTTATGAACATTTTATGGGTATAGTCTATTTTTATCTCGATACTGTCGTTGGGGAAACACGAAAATTATTCAACGGAGAATCCGTTGCGAGTGTTTGCGCAGGAAGTGGATCTCGTGGCGTCTAAACAAATAAACGGGCGGCGAAACTGAGTGGAAATAGACGGCGGAATGCTCGTTAAAATCGTGACGCAGAAATGGACGCAACAGTCTTCGAAATATCCGCGATTCTTAATTTGCCAGCTGAGGAGGAGACAGAAATTCGAACGAGGCGCGTAAAAATCCCGGCCAGTTTCATCCGTCTTTGCAATTCCATTTCTGGGAACCCTGAAAGTTGCGAGAAGAAAGATTGACAGCGTCGAAGTTTATCTCGACCAAGGAGACGCGTATTTTTAATGGGCAGCAGTTTGGAATTCACGCATATCAAGACGACTTTATCGCACTTCCGCGTCGAGATTATGGCTGGAAAGAGTGCGGCTCGCGGGACGCCATAGTAAACAGAACGTTTAGTTCGATGAGTTATCAGGATTGTAAAACGCAGATCTATTTCGAGTGCAACGCAAATACAAGATAGGGACAATTGCCTCGCACTTATTGCGATTGAAAACGCTATGCAACTTCGCCGATACCACTGAAAAATCCTCGTCAACTATGATCTCATACTTGTAATTGATCCAACAACACGACTGCTTCGAATCGCACCGATCACCCAAGTGTGGGGCACCCAGTGATGGAATTAGTGCTGCTTACTTGGTGATTTTGTCGCGAAAAAGTTTTACGATAATAATTTCTACGGGATTGATTAGTTTTTAATGCGACAGTGATTTTGGGTCACTCACAAAACTTTTTTTAATTCAGTCGAGGCGGATTTCAGACGTGGCTGTGATGATATTGAATTGAAATTATGAGTCTGGGTTAAAATAAAATTAAAAATTAAAGTTAGCAGTAGAGCAATTACAATATTTGCAATATTAGGAATAGAAGCAATTGCAATATTTGCAATATTTGCAATATTAGCAATAGAGAAATTGCAATATTTGCAATATTAGCAATAGAGTAATTGCAATATTTGCAATATTAGCAATAGAGAAATTGCAATACTTGCAATATTAGCAATAGAAAGAATTGCAATATTTGCAATATTAGCAATAGAGAAATTGCAATACTTGCAATATTAGCAATAGAAAGAATTGCAATATTAGCAATAGAAGCAATTGCAATATTAGTAATAGAGCAATTGCAATATTTGCAATATTAGCAATAGAAACTATTACCATGTTAGCAACAGAGCAATTGCAATATTTGCAATATTAGGAATAGAAGCAATTACAATATTTGCAATATTAGCAACAGAGCAATTGCAATATTTGCAAAGTTAGCATTAGAGCAATTGCAATATTTACAATATTAGCAATAGAGCAATTGCAATATTTGCAATATTAGCAGTAGAGTAATTGCAATATTTGCAATATTAGCAATAGAGAAATTGCAATACTTGCAATTGCAATATTAGCAATAGAGCAATTGCAATATTTGCAATATTAGCAACAGAGCAATTGCAATATTAGCAACAGAGCAATTGCAATATTTGCAACAGAGCAATTGCAATATTTGCAATATTAGCAGTAGAGTAATTGCAATATTTGCAATATTAGCAGTAGAGTAATTGCAATATTTGCAATATTAGCAGTAGAGTAATTGCAATATTTGCAATATTAGCAGTAGAGTAATTGCAATATTTGCAATATTAGCATTAGAGTAATTGCAATATTTGCAATATTAGCAGTAGAATAAGTGCAATATTTGCAATATTAGCAGTAGAGTAATTGCAATAGTTTCTATTGCCAACGTCTCTCAGCAACAGAAAATTCCCATTCCAACAGAAACCTTCAGAAAAACACGCATTTCTCAAAAATCTGCGATGGAATAAGTTCACCCATTACAATCACTGATCAATCAAAGTTACAAATCCAAGTGCAAAGAATTAAAATTAAAATTCCAACATCAGCAGTTGGTCTCCAAAAAAAAAATGAGTCGTCTCGAATGGGTTAATTAATCAACCGCACGCTGGTCGTCGAGGATGGGACCAATCACTCCTGGAACCATTGGCATATTTGCTTAGATGTCCCAACGCGAGCGTCACGTTGCACAAACACGGAAAGTCTTTTCTGTAAACCCAATATGCGGTCCAACGTGTTGATGCAGTCCAGCAAGCATCGCCAGCGCCGCGACGCTCGACGTTACATCGATCTCGATTCGATTCGCTGGCGATTATCACCTGGACACCCAACACTGGTCGTAAACCAGGACGATAGTATTTTGGGGGCTGAAAAGCAGCAACAGGAGGCTTCCCTCGCGCGGAAACCGAGGATGAGACGTAACAGAACGGCAGTTAACAGCGTGTTTGGACACAGCGTCGCTGGGTTCTAACGTTTCGAGCGATTCGTGGAGGCAAGTTTACAGAGCAACTGCAGCCGTGGTGTACGAAAAAGTTGGGATTTACGATTGCCATAACGCCTCGTTATTTCGGGCAGTTATGTATGCCAGCGCGTGAACGTCGCTATGGACTCTACGTGGCGGAGGAATCACCTAGAGCGTGGAAGCTTCCTTGAATTGTTCCTTTATTTTTCCTTCGAGCCTTCTCAGAGAAGTTTTCAGCAATTTTTTTTAGAAATTTTGTCTCTAAGAAACGGAGTTGATATCGAAAAGACTGCAAACTTAAGTCAGCTTGGTTAGACGTTGGTACAAAATGGCCTCGCGATCAGAAATGGCACCATTTCGTAGGTTATCCAAAAATCACTTCGAGCATGGAAATTTTCTTCAATTTTTTCTTTATTTTTTGTTCGAGAAATCAAACAAATCGATTTGTTATCGAAAAGACTGCAAACCTAAGCCAAATGTCTGTCAGACATTGGTACAAAATGGCCTCGCGTGTTAGAAAATGGCACCGTTTCGTAGGTTATGCAAAAATCAGCTCGAGCATGGAAGCTTTCTTCAATTTTTTCTTTATTTTTCGTTCGAGAAATCAAACAAATCGATTTGATATCGAAAAGACTGCAAACCTAACCCAAATGTCTGTCAGACATTGGTACAAAATGGTCTCGCGTTCAGAAATGGCACCATTTCATAGAAAATCAAAAAATTACCTCAAGCATGAAAGCTTCCTTGCATTGTTCCTTTATTTTTCGTTCGACAAATCAAACAAACCGATGTGATACCAAAAAGACTGCAAGCTTAACCCAAATGTCTGTCAGACATTGGTACAAAACAGCCTCGCGTTCAAAAGTGGCACCACTTCATAGATTATCAAAAAATTACTTCAAACATGGAAACTTTCTTGCATTGTTGCTTTATTTTTCGTTCAAGAAATCAAACAAACCGATTTTATATCGAAAAGACTGTAAACCCAATCTGAATCAGTTAGACATTGGTTCAAAATGGTCTCGCGTTCAGAAATGGCACCATTTCATAGATTATCAAAAATTTACCTCAAACATGGAAACTTCCTTGCATTGTTCCTTTATTTTTCGTTCGACAAATCAAACTAACGAATTTGATACCAAAAAGACTGCAAGCTTAACCCAAATGTCGATCAGACATTAGCACAAAACAGCCTCGAGTTCAGAAATGGCACTATTTCATAGACTATCGAAGAAGCAGGAAGCGAATTCGTCCTTCGTTACGAAAAAAGATTTTTTCTCTTCGTCGACAACAACGGAGGCCATAATTCCGGCGTAATTCTCGCGTTATTAACTAATAAAAGGTCTTGGAGAGCGCGGGACACGAGGTTGTGTAATGAATTTCGTAATGGCGGGGCAAGTGTTTTCCGCGGCGCGCAATTAGGCGAGCGTGACACGATCGTTTCCTTCGCGATCGTTTCCTCGCCCAAGACGCTTCAGGCTCGAGGAAAATCGAGGACAGCGGAGGTTTCGATCGCGTTTTTCACGGACGATCATGCGACCTGACGCGACGTCTGGTCGAGAGAATTGCCGCGATCTTCATTGATGCGTTTAAGTTTATGGCTCGCGCCAATTCGTGTCAACTGCTTCGATCGTGTGGGACGTAAATTACACCATTGTCCCTTCTTACAGAAAACTCTTTGACGTCACGCGGCTCTCAATTTTGCTCGACGTTTTTCGAGTCGATCCTCTCATCGAGCTTTTGTATAACACGTTTCGTTCGAACTTTGTCCTCGAGGATGCGGTAATAATTTACTGCTCGAATCTCTCGTCACTTTCGCGACGCCATTCTTATCTTGTTTTCTGCGTTTTTTTCTTTTTTCGTTAGAAATTGTTTCGTGGACGAGCAATTGATCGATCTCGACGAGTAATTGATTTCTGCTGTCGCGAAGGCGAGGCAATTATTTTTATGCAAATTCATCGATGAATTTGCTATACTATTTTTGTTTTTCGTAAAAAATATCACAGCACTGCGTTTGAAGAGAACTCGTTAAAAGCAAATAATGTTAATTGCGAGGATAAGAAAAATTTGCGTCATGTTTTCAGAGTCAATATTTAAAACGTGACTCCATTAATGGAATTAACATGATCATAATAAGAAAACACGGGGATAGCGCGAAACAAGACAAATAACTGTTGATTGCGTACTAAAAGAATGGAGCCTGAAAACGCATGATTCGAGGCGACCAAAGCAATGCAGATTCGGTCCACGAAGAAACGTATCGTTCGCATCGAATCGCAGGTACAGATTGTTGCTTAAAAATGATGGATAAACAGATTAATTTCTTATCACTGCGTTAGATACAGTCTACAATCTAGCGATTTCGTAATGTTATTTCTTCTGAGCTTATAATCTTCTTGAGTGTGGTAAAACATTCCATATTTTTACGTGTCGCTCTTCAGAATGCAATTTTTATGAGCTCCAACTACTTCACAGGTGGTTTCAGTGCTTCGTATCGCATCGTTCCTGCTGGGAAATTATCCAAACTGTTGGTCAAAGTGGTTAAGTTAAGGAAGATGTTATAGCAAATGTAACTATCAGAGTGTAACTCTTTCAGAGTGCAATTCTCTCAAAGTGCAATTCTCTCAAAATGTAACTCTCAGAGTGCAACTCTCTCAAAGTGTAACTCTCTCAGATTGCAACTCTCAAAGTGTAATTCTCTCAAAGTGCAACTCTCTCAGAGTGCAACTTTCAAAGTGCAACTCTCTCAAAATGTAACTCTCAGAGTACAACTCTCTCAAAGTGTAACCCTCTCAGAGTGCAACTCTCAAAGTGTAACTCTCTCAGAGTGCAACTCTCTCAAAGTGTAACCCTCTCAGAGTGCAACTCTCGAAGTGTAACTTTCTCAGAGTACAACTCTCAAACTGTAACTCTCTCAAAGTGTAACTCTCTCAGAGTGCAACTCTCTCAAAATGTAACTCTTTCAGAGTGCAACTCTCTCAAAGTGCAACTCTCAAACTGTAACTCTCTCAAAGTGTAACTCTCTCAGAGTGCAACTTTCAAATTGTAATTCTCTCAAAGTGCAACCCTCTCAGAGTGCAACTCTCTCAAAATCTAACTCTCAGATTGCAACTCTCAAAGTGTAACTCTCTCAGAGCGCAACTCTCTCAAAATGCAACTCCCTCAGAGTGCAACTCTCAAAGTACAACTCTCTCAAAATGCAACTCTCAAAATGCAACTCTCTCAAAGTGTAACTCTCAAAATATAACTCTCAGAACGCAACCTCTAAACGCAACCCATCGCAAACCCACTATACACCACAAAACTCTGCTGACTCAACAACAAGCACTAGTAATAGTAATAGTAATTTCCTACGAACTTAACGTTCGCAACGCGACGCGTACATCTCGAATCTAAAACGAGAGCTTGGCCGCCCCTCCCGGGTTATCACTCGAGCAAACACCGTGGCAAAAATCCCGATATTTGCCCGCGGAGAGCCGGCGTTCGCGCGTCACGCAGGTACACGCTGACTGGGCCCGCGTATAAGCAACAGCTCGAAGCATGGCTGGCGTCAGTTCGCAGCGAGCACGCGACCACAGAGGATCGCTGTCCGCGAGTGTACCGCGTCCTTGGTACAGGACGCGCGCCAGGACGAGTCAGAGCCTCTTCGTTCGCCAGTCGTGTCGGATCGCGCGACCAGACGTGTCCGTTTCCCTCGAAAAGCGTCGATCTACCTCGTCGCCACTGCTGCAATCAGTGTTTTCGTGCAATTTTCCAGTGTCTCAGTGAAGATTGTGCTCCGTGAACGTCGAAAAGTGCGTCGAAGAAGGTTCTCGAGGAGGATCGAGGGATTTCAGCCTCCAGGTTTGAGACACGCGAGGGCCCCTTGCTTCAGCCGCCCCTTTCGAATTTTTCAACCGCTCACAGATGGTGTTTAAAGAAGTTTGAAATGTATTTCTTTGGGATATCACTGGGTGGGTTCTGGGTGTCCTCCAGAAGATCGATTCTCGAGGATCGCGGTGTTTTTCTGTGCGCTAAACGTTGTAGTTTAATTAGCCATGGAATAACGGTGGCGTTTTGTAGTTTTTAACGAGCTTGTCTTGACGTGTTGTTCCCAGTCGACCTAACAGAGGCTGGCAGCATCGATCTTGTAATCCGAGGCTCCAATTTGAACGTCCCAGCGGGACCAATTTCAGATTTTTCCTCGGATTTAACGGGGAAAACTAACTATTACTATAAAATATGATTTTGCAGGGCGAAAAATGAAAGGAAAATTCTCGATTTCTCGCGAAATGTCACGGGGAATTTTAAAGAGTTAATATCGCGCATCAATTTCTGCTCTGTGAAAATCGAATCAACAGATTCCCTCGCGCTCTTTTCCTATTACTTTCCTTTCTTCGATGATTGATAATTTCTTGGATCGTACGATTTAAGAAGGGATCCTGGAAGACGAGGCTGCGAGCAAATATTTTGGTTCCGCGTTTCAATCACGTCGAAGATGACGCATTGTTGTTGATATTGCGAGGCGACCAAAGGTAACGCAGTGAGAATCGGTTCAACGTTCTCGCCAGGGAAATAAACATATTTCCTAGAATGTTTCGTTCCATTGAATTTCGTCAAGTTGAGGTTGAAATTCGATTATCTCTCGCTACGTATGCTGATAGCAGTAAATAATTATTATAGACTATACATTTTTAGAAGTATTAGAGTACTTTCGTGGTTATTATAAAGTTTAGAGACATTATACTTGCTATAAAAATTATAAATACTATACAAGTGCTATTAATAATAATATTAAGTAATTATTATAGATTCTATACATTTTTTTAAGCATTAGAGTACTTTCGTGGTTATTATAAAGTTTAGAGATACTATACTTGCTATAAAAATTATAAATACTTTACAAGTGATATTAATAATAATATTAAGTAATTATTATAGATTCTATGCGTTTTTATAAGCATTAAAGTACTTTTGTGGTTATTATAGACTCTAGAGACACTATACTTGCTATAAAAATTATAAATACTATGCAAACACGTACAGCATTAAAAAAAATGGTTTTCTTAGAAGTTTAACAATTCTATGTGAACTTTTACGTTTCTTGGTACATGTAAGAATAGCAATAAATAATAATTGTAGATTCTATACATTTTTATGAGCATAAGAGTACTTTCATGACTATTATAGACTTTAGAGGCACTATACTTGCTATAAAAACTATAGTTACTCTACAAATGCTATGAACAACGCATACAGTATTAAAAAAAAATATTTTTCTTAGAAACTCAACAATTTCATGCGAACTTTTAGGTTTCTTGCTACACATATGAATAGCAATAAATAATTATTATAGATTCAAGCACCATAGGACTCTACAGGCTCTATACTTGCCATAAAAACTATAGTTACTATAAACAACACGATCAGTATTAAAAAAAAATATTTTTCTTAGAAACTCAACAATTTCATGCGAACTTCTACATTTCTCACTACACATATGAATAGCAATAAATAATTATTATAGATTCAAGCACCATAGGACTCTACAGGCTCTATACTTGCTATAAAAACTATAGTTACTATAAACAACACGACCAGTATTAAAAAAAAATATTTTTCTTAGGAACTCAACAATTTCATGCGAACTTTTAGGTTTCTCGCTACACATATGAATAGCAATAAATAATTATTATAGATTCAAGCACCATAGGACTCTACAGGCTCTATACTTGCTACAAAAACTATAGTTACTATAAACAACACGACCAGTATTAAAAAAAAATATTTTTCTTAGTAACTCAACAATTTCAACTTTTTCGTTCGTATTTCCTCTCGAATATTGAAAAATTGGAGGAAACAAAAAATTCAGAGTGAAAGTAACCAGTCTCTCGTTATCGTGACCAGTCTCGTGACACTCGTGTCGATAGATTTCCGTATCTATGCAAACATCCGACGCTGATCGAAGCGTGCGATGCCAGAACGTGAACCACCATCGCGATTATCGATCACGTTTCCCTTGTAATTTTCGTCAGGGACGTGTGTCGACGCTCTGGACAATTTGCTGCGACAATTATATCGCTCTTATCGACCAGAAAGCAGTTACATCCTCGACTTTGAACATTTCGTAGCAACGAACGACCAATTTCGTCGAAGAAAATCGTATTCCTTTAGTCGTGCTTTTTTTACGAATCAGCGACGAAGTTCAAGTCGAAGAAAAATTCAACCCATTCGAAACGAATGTATGTGCAATGACATCGAACTGAAATTGTGAGTTAGAATGAAAAAAGTAGACGTCGAAGTAAGACTGGTTTAAAATAAAATTGAAAATTAACCCTTTGCACTCCTTTCGTTAGCAATAGAAGCTATTTCTGATTTCTGAAACTACTGACATACGTAAAATTAGCAATAGTTTCTATTGCTAACGTCTCAGCAATAGAAAATTTCCATATCGATAAAAAACTAGAAGAAAACATGCAATTTTCAAAAAGCCTGCGATAAAATAAAAATGTTAGCTTCTGCGGTTGGTTTTCAAGGAACGAGTCGTCTCGAATGGGTCGAAAGGCGAATCAGGAATTGGCAGACGTCATTGGAAAGTGAAATTCTTCCTCTAACTGCGTATTTCCTTCGTTTGAAGAATTATTCGTCCGTAAATGTCAGAAAAGAGAAGAACAAAACGGCGAATCATCTTTCAGGCTATTGAAAAGAGCTTAAAAGCTGCGTGACTTGCCTGATTTCCCTTCTTCAGCGGGTTCTGCCAGTGCTAAGGGGGATTTCCATGGAAATGGGAAAAGTTTTCACGGGGAACCGCTCGCGATCGATGCGAACAGTCGCTCGCGATCGAAAGGTGGCGTCGTTCGAATATGGAACGCGCTGTATTAAAATTAGAAGACACTGGCGATCACTGGCCGAAAGATGGATGGTCGCATGACTCGCTCGTGTTGGGTCTATGAATAACTTTATCAGGCGTCGGTGATGCTGGTTTGGATTGGCAGTTTTCATGGATTCTAAAGAGTGATTGATGTTGGTTGATGTTTCGTCTCCAGATGTAAGCTTTCTGGCTCTGAGAGGCCAGGAAGAAAGGAGAACCTCGCTTCTGTTAGCTCCAGACAAAGGAGAAGACTATTTCGTAATAATCTATGACGACAAGCGTTGAAAACGAATTATCCAAATTGATAAGTTAGGATTTCATGGATTTCTTTGCATGGATTCTAAATAGTGATCGATGTTTGGTCTCCAGATGTAAGTTTTCTGGTTTTAAGAGTCTAGAAAGAAAGAGGAACCTCGTTTCTATTAGTTCGAGACAAAGGAGAAGATTATTTCGTAATAATCTATGACGACAAGCGTTGAAAACGAATTATCCAAATTGATAAGTTAGGGTTTCATGGATTCTTTTCATGGATTCTAAACAGTGGTCTCCAGATGTAAGTTTTCTGGTTTTAAGAGTCTAGAAAGAAAGAAGAACCTCGCTTCTGTTAGCTCCAGACAAAGGAGAAGACTATTTCGTAATAATCTATGACGACAAGCGTTGAAAACGAATTATCCAAATTGATAAGTTAGGATTTCATGGATTTCTTTGCATGGATTCTAAATAATGATCGATGTTTGGTCTCCAGATGTAAGTTTTCTGGTTTCTGAGAGTCTAGAAAGAAAGGAGAACTTTGTTTCTGTTAATTTGAGACAAAGGAGAATACTATTTCGTAATAATCTATGACGACAAGCGTTGAAAACGAATTATCCAAATTGATATGTTAGGGTTTCATGGATTCTAAAGAGCGATTGATGTTTGGTCCCCAGATGTAACTTTTCTGGTTTCTGAGAGTCTAGAATAAAAGGAGAACCTCGTTTTTGTTAGCTCGAGACAAAGGAGAAGACTATTTCGTAATAATCTATGACGACAAGCATTGAAAACGAATTATCCAAATTGATAAGTTGAGATTTCATGGATTCTAAAGAGCGATTGATGTTGGTTGATGTTTGGTCCCCAAATGCAAGTTTTCTTGGTTCTGAGAGCCTACAAAGAAAGGAGAGCTTCCTTTTTGTGAATTCAAGACAAACGAAAATATTATTTCGTAATAACTGTAACGACGAATCCAAATCCAAATTGAAACGTTAAAGTTTCATAGATTTCTCTTTCCAAATGTAAGCTTCCTTGTTTCTGAGAGTCTAGAAAGAAAGGAGAACCTCATTTCTGTTAATTTTAAACAAAAGAGAAGATTGTTTCATAATAATTGTATCAAAGAATCAAAATCCAAATGGATACGTTAAAGTTTCATAGATTTCTCTTCCCAAATGCAAGCTTTCTTGTTTCTGAGAGTCTAGAAAGAAAGGAGAACCTCATTTCTGTTAATTTGAAACAAAAGAGAAGACTATTTCGTAATAACTATAACGACAAATCCAAATCCAAATTGATACATTACAGTTTCATGAATTCTAAACAGTGATCGACGTTGGCTGATATTTGGTCCCCAAATGCAAGCTTTCTTGGTCCTAAAACGCCTTTAGAAAGAAAGAAGAACTCCATTTCCGTGAATTCAGAACAAAAAAGCAGATTATTTCGCAATAACTATATCGACAATCATTAAAATAACCTAAATTGATACATCAAAGTAATTTTTTCCATTTAATACGAGTAGAAAGAAGAAATTTACTCTAATTGGTCTCGCCAGAAAGATGGCGCGATTTTTATAGCTCCGCCATCTTAGGCTACAATAACTGCCCCAAAACGACACCGTGGAGCCTCGCAACAGCGATTCCTCTCCACGATTGCTTCACCAACCACGTACTTTCTATATCCATGCCATTACACTCCCTATTTCTCCAACCAGCGAGTTTGTACGACATTTTTCTCGATAGTTAACCACAGATGCGGAAGTTGAGGATTAATCAGTTCTCCAGACCAGTTCCTCCGCCATGGAGGACACGAAGAAAGCGGAAATTAACCCTTTGCGCTCGAGAATCGACTCTCAATCGCCATTGCGTCTCACAAAGCAACTTTCAACTTCTTTATCGACTGATTTCACGTTTCGAAAGCCCAGAAAGATGGATTTGAAACGTGAAATTAGCTCGAGTGAAGGTGAAATTGATTTTCAACACTTGAAAAACGAGATTGACTGCATTTGTGAAGAAATTAGGGACAGAGAAGATGATGTACGAGCATAAAAGTCGTCGAAGGCAAACGGTTAACTTATCGTCCAGCATTTTCACTGGAACTCGGTTAGGCAGGACCGTCGTTGCTCGTCGTGGAGAACAGATTAAGTCTGGTCACGGAAACAGCTCGTTCTTCCGTGTCTCGATGGTCGCAATTAAAAGTTGCAGCTCGACTCCTCCTCGGCTCGATTCAATTTCGAATCTTAATTTAGAAGACACGGGGGAGCGTTTGGTGTATTTTAAGCCCCACCGCGGATAAGATAGCGCCGTAATTTATGGCTGAACGTACATATTTAATATTGTGTAATGGGCGAGCATTATGTAATGTAATTATCGGACACGTTACGTAATTTCTACTTCTAACGCGACACTATTTTTACGCTCGTAAAATTAGCGTCACGCTCGAACGCGAAAGCTGGTTCTCGCGTTGGGAAAATCGTGTCTCGAAGTGCGAATCGCGAGGTTTGCCCTTCGCGTTCGAAAGGCGGCTCTCAGTCGCCATTGCGTTCCATGCAGGGACTCGAGTTTCTCATCATTTTAAGTTTCGAAGCGTGAGAAAAGTGAATTTGGAGGGTGAAATTAACTCGAGTGAAGATGAAATTGATTATCGACTGTTGAGAAATGAGATTAGTTGTATTCACGAAGAAATTAGTAACAGAAAGAATGATCTGCGACCAAAAGAGTCGTCCAGCGAGAAGGGTTAATCGAGCGCGTCTGTGGTGACCGGAAGTAGGCTGCGGAGGACGCACGACGCCATCGAGTTGCTCAATAACCGCGAGAACAATCCTGAAAATAAATTCTTCTTCCACAGTCGAGCTAACTTTTCGAATTGAAACGATATTTTGTCGTTACGCAACAGGGCTGTTACGCTCAGAAGATTTCACACGTGGGTGCGATAGAAATTATAATATTAACAATAGATTAGCAATAGACACTATTACTATATTAGCAACAGAGTAATTGCAATATTTGCCATATTAGCCATAGAAGCTATTGCAATATTAGCAATATTAGCAATAGAAGCAATTTCAATATTAGCAATAGAGCAATTGCAATATTTGCAATATTAGTAATAGAGAAGTTGCAATATTTGCAATATTAGTAATAGAGAAATTCAATATTTGCAATATTAGTAATAGAGAAATTCAATATTTGCAATATTAGCAATAGAGCAATTGCAATCTTTGCAAAATTAGCAAAAGAAGCAATTGCAATATTAGCAATAGAGGAATTTCAATATTAGCAATAGAGGCATTGCAATATTTGCAATATTAGTAATAGAGAAATTGCAATATTTGCAATATTAGCAATAGAGCAATTGCAGTCTTTGCAATATTAGTAATAGAGCAATTGCAATCTTTGCAATATTAGCAAAAGAAACAATTACAATATTAGTAATAGAGCAATTGCAATCTTTGCAATATTAGCAAAAGAAGCAATTACAATATTAGCAATAGAGCAATTGCAATATTTGCAATATTAGTAATAGAGAAATTGCAATATTTGCAATATTAGTAATAGAGAAATTTCAATATTAGCAATAGAAGCTATTGCAATAGTAGCAGTAGAGCAATTAGAATATTTGCAATAGAAGCTATTGCAATATTAGCAGTAGAGTAATTGCAATATTTGCAATAAAGCAACTGCAATATTAGCAAAATTGATTATCGACTGTTAAGAATTGAGATTACTTGTATTCACGAAGAAATTAGTAACAGAAAGAATGATCTACGACCAAAAGAGTCGTCGAGCGCGAAGGGTTAATCGAGCGCGTCCGTGGTGACCGGAAGTAGGCTGCGGAGGACGCGCAACGCCATGAAGTTGCACAATAACCGCGAGAACAATCCTGAAAATAAATTCTTCTACCACAATCGAGCTAACTTTTCGAATTGAAACGACATTTTGTCGTTACGCAACAGGGCTGTTACGCTCAGAGGTTGAACTCTCTATTGTGATCTTACAATAAAAGCTCTTCTTGCGCAGTCTGAATTATGTAATTTAATTATATCGATCGTGCACGCGTGTCGCGCTCCAGCGTTATCTGCGTCGAATCGAAAGAGGATGCGATAACCGCGAGACGAACGCCGTTATAAAACACTGGTGGCTCGAAAAATAATAGAATAATAGATTAAGTCCCGTTGATTACGGAGCCATTAAACTGGTTCGACGTCCAGAAGTTGCGACCGGGCAAACTCGATCGCCATTAATTAACCAAACACGGGGAACGAGCAATACTCGGCTAAATTGCTCCGCAACCACCGATTTCTAAACAAAAATCTCATTTGGAAAGCCGCGTGCGCCGCGTAGAACTCATTTCACGAGCGTAGCCACGGTATTCGCGGAAGCCAAACACTGGAACTCATCTAACGAGCAAACAGACGAACGAAAAATTCCGCTCGAGGAGCGTCCCTCCGCGGCCCTTCGCGAAATAAAATGGACGACGTCGTGATATTTATTTTTTTCCTTTTTCTCTCCACGACGTTTCGATAAATCGAGATCGACGGGTTCTTAGTCGAACGTATCTCGTTCGTTTAGCTCCATTTCCTTCTTCCGTCTCGCTCGTTGCCTCCGTGAAACTTCCGGGGCCAATTAAAGTAAATCGCGCAATTAGCTGAGCCTCGAGCGAACCGAATATTCGCGCCATCGAACTCGTTTGCCCTGACGTCGCTTTTTTCGATCTCTAAATTCGCAAATTTAACGACACCCGATGTCGCGACTATTTTCAACTTAAAAAAGAAGAGCAAACTGTACGCGATGAGAATTTCATTTACTGGTGCGCGATTTTAAAGTTGTAGCCTCAACGAAACTCATTTTATCTGAACAGCAATCATTTTTTACTGAGCCCTTTCAGGAATTGTTTATTTTCCATTCAAATGAATTCGAAGAGCGTGGTATTTATCGAAAAACCATGGAAAACATTTCGAACTTCCCCTGTAAAGTAGAGAGGAGCCACAATGTTAACTTTGCCACGAACTGGCTGAATTCATTAACGAGCCAGTCTCCTCGAAAAGCCAGTCGAAGGGGTGGACCAGAGAGTTGGCCATAAAAATAGAAAGGGGCGGCTTGGCTGAGCGAAACTTTCCAAATTAACTTCAGCGAGTGAAACTCTCCCTTTGGTTCCTCCAAGTAGGGCGTCTTGGCCCTTGGCGAACCGCGCGAACACGTTTTAAGAAGAGAAGAATACCTGTCGCGAGAGCAGTTTCCGGAAGACTGCCAGTCGAGAGAAAAAGTATATCGAAGTGACGCGTTCGTGCGAAATCGAGGACTGGTCAGGGTTTATCGATGGACGAGCGATCCTTCGTGAGTCTCTGACCGCAAGATGAACGACTACGCCATCTTGGTGCCGCACGAGGTGTCCTCGAGACTGGCGCGCAGAGATTCCGGCACGATGAGGGTGACACTTCCGCTGACTTCGTTGCGAAGGCACAGCGGCTGCGTGTCGATGTTGTCCAGGGCGAAGCCTCACCCCAAACTGGTCTACGTGGCCGTTCCGTAAGTGAATCTTGAAAAAAAGGGACCTTGACTTCCGTTTCTGGGAGTTAAAGTTCGAAAAGAATTGAAAAGGAACAAGATTTACCACAATTTTGTATTTTACCATATTTTTTCGATCGAAGCTGTAATTATTTAAGTATTCTACCACGTTTTAATTTTCAGTCTCCTCGAGAGTACAGAAAAAATGGCAGCTGGTTCGCCATTTGTTTTAAGCAGTCCACTTCCACTTTTGGGAGTTAAAGTTCGAAAAGAATTGAAAAGAAACAAGATTTACCACAATTTTGTATTTTACCATATTTTTTCGATTGAAGTTGTAATTATTTAAGTATTCTACCACGTTTCAATTTTCAGTCTCCTCGAGAGTACAGAAAAAATGGCAGCTGGTTCGCCATTTGTTTTAAGCAGTCCACTTCCACTTCTGGGAGTTAAAGTTCGAAAAGAATTGAAAAGGAACAAGATTTACCACAATTTTGTATTTTACCATATTTTTTCGATTGAAGTTGTAATTATTTAAGTATTCTATCACGTTTCAATTTTCAGTCTCCTCGAGAGTACAGAAAAAATGGCAGCTGGTTCGCCATTTGTTTTAAGCAGTTACAGAAAAAAGGGTTACTAAAGGAATCGAGCGAATTTGCATTGCATTTCATCGATCGTTTGGTATCTGATCCTCGATCTTTCGCTCTCGAGGATGTCCATTAGGGAATTGGCTCGAAACAATGGCCAAACTGATGATCCCTTTTAATTAGTAATAACGAGACGGAGAACTGGTGTGCACGCAATTACCCTAATCACAGCGAACTGGTTCATGTTTGGAGAAGATTTATTGTTTGCTTTGGGACTGTAAGACCACGATTAGCCAACAGATATTAACCCTTTGCGCTTGAGAGGTGACTCTCAGTCGCCACGACGTTCCATACAGCAAACTTAAGTTCTTCATCGACTAATTTTAAGTTTTAAACCCCTACAAAAGTGAATTTGGGAGGTGAAATTAGCTCGAATGGAGACGAAAATTGATTTTCAACTGTTGAAAAACAAAATCGATTGCATTCGCGTAGAAATTAGCGATGTGCCATCGAAAAAGTCGTCGAGTGCAAAGGGTTAATCCCCATATTCTGTTATTTTAGCGCGAGTTTCGATTAGATTTTCGAATCGCGAGAAACTCCTGTCCATCGTTAATTATTTTTTGCTCGCTGCTACTCGCAAGTCCGATCGATCGTACTTTAAACTATTACTCAATGCGTTTTACGTAATTCGTTAGGGGCGCGGCAGCCACGGAACGGAAGTGCCTTTTAATCACTTCTTTATTGGCGGCCCTGCTCGAAAACCAATATTAGCTATTCAGGCTTGGCCATGCGGTAGATAAACGCCAAGATTGTCTTGATATCGCGCTTAACTTTGCCCAGTGCCATTATTCGTCACCAGTTTTCCCTTCTAGGCCTCGAATAATACTTAAAACTAACGAACAATGGCGATCTTTCGATTTCCAAGCATCGAGATCCTGAAGGACAACTTAAGCAGAACTTGACAGTCATGATCAGACGCCTCTTGAATATTTGTTTGACAATCGTTTGAAAGTGTTTTATAATTTTCAATGAAATTTCTTCTGGTAATTTGGTTTAGAAAATTAGTTAAAAATAAAAAGAAATAGAAATGATCGTTGGAGGGAAAATAATAATGACGAAAAAATCGTGGAATCGAAGAAAAGCAATTATTATATTATTCTTCTGGTAATTTGGTTTAGAAAATTAGTTAAAAACAAAAAGGAACAGAAATGGTTGTTGAATGGAAAATAATTATGACAGAAAAATCGTGGAATCGAAGAAAAGCAATTATTATAATTAATATATTATTCTTCTGGTAATTTGGTTTAGAAAATTACTTAAAAATAAGAAGGATTTGGTTTAGAAAATTCCTTAAAAATAAAAAGAAACAGAAATGATCGTTGAATGGAAAATAATTATGACGGAAAAATCGTGGAATCGAAGAAAAGCAATTATCGATGTTCGTTTTTCCGGACGTTCACTATTTAGCCATTGAATGGCAAGGCCGTGGATTTAATCATAGCTTACATAATGGCGCGCAATGATAAGTATCGGGAGCCGGAAGGCGACTCGTGTTTTCTGGTCAACGCGGACGATCGGAAGAATGTTAATTAATACCAGAGCTAATTAGGTGCGCTTAACGAGAAAATTGGATCGAGATCGCGGCGATTATAATCCTCGATAATTATTCCTTGCCGCGTCGAGGCGCAGTTCGAACGCGGAGGTCGAAACGCGTATTTTTCTGCGGATCTTTATTGCCAATAAAAGTCGAAACCAAATGTTATGTAATCAACGTTTGCTTCGAAGAAGGATTTGGTAGTTTTCGTTGGAAAAACTGCCATTCCAGCGATCTTCGACCCGAGACATTTTTCTGAACGCAGAAACCGAGCTTTGCTGACCCATTTATAGATTCCTGTAATTCTCGACCCTCTTTGACCAGCCAACCGCGAGACGCGCACTTCTTTCGAGCAGCCGTCCTTTTGTTTCCAAGCTGCGACAGCCTGGATCTGGAAAAATTAAAATACGATGCATCCCGGTGACGCAAAGGGACGACATCGTTAGCCTAACTAAGAAATTCGACCAGCATACTTCGCGAGCTATTTGTACCGCAGCAGTTCTCCACTGGGGGACGTACTTCCTCCTTAAAAGTTTTCGAACTACATGAAAATTATTGCGCGAGTTGGACGTTGAGTTATACTGGAAGTTTTCATTATTTCCTGGGTTACTTAAAATAATTGATTTAAGGGACGTTTCTTTAAGAACGAAAGGACTTTGTTATGTTGATAACAAAATGTAGTTCACCCTTTGTAAGTTTCCTTCAAGTTTATTATTGAAATAGACATTTCTTGTTGCTGGGATATTAAATAGGTTAGCAATGGAAAATGTGGCTAAAATAGTTGTTATTATTAATATTGTAATTGATTTAAGGGACGTTTCTTTAAGAACGAAAGGACTTCATTACATGACCCTTTGTTTCCCTCAAGTTTATTATTGAAATGGAAATTTTTTGTTGCTAGGATATTAAATAGGTTAGCAATAGAAACTGTGGTTAAAAGAGTTATTAATACTAATATTGCATTAGCTTCTGTTGTTAATATAGTTTCAATGGCTAATATTACAATAGTTGCCATTGCTAATATTGCAATAATTTCCATTGCTAATATTGCAATAATTTCCATTGCTAATATTGCAATAATTTCCATTGCTAATATTGCAATCGTTTCCATTGTTAATATTGCAATAGTTTTCATTGCTAATATTGCAATGGCTTCCACTGTCAACATTGCAATAGTTTCCATTGCTAATATTGCAGCAATTTCCATTGCTAATATTGCAATAATTTCCATTGCTAATATTGCAATGACTTCCACTGTCAATATTACAATAGTTTCCATTGCTAATATTGCAATGGCTTCCACTGTTAATGTTGCAATAGCTTCTATTGCTAATATTGATAATATTGCAATACTTTCCATTGCTAATATTGCTAATATTGCAATAGTTTCCATTGCTAATATTGCAATAGTTTCCATTGCTAATATTGCAATAGCTTCTATTGCTAATATTGCAATAGCTTCTATTGCTAATATTGCTAATATTGCAATAGTTTCCTTTGCTAATATTGCAATAGTTTTCATTGCTAATATTGCAATGGCTTCCACTGTCAACATTGCAA
The DNA here is from genome assembly GCA_963969225.1 of Xylocopa violacea. Taxonomy (NCBI): domain Eukaryota; kingdom Metazoa; phylum Arthropoda; class Insecta; order Hymenoptera; family Apidae; genus Xylocopa; species Xylocopa violacea. The sequence continues at coordinate 36,421,809 of CAXAJV010000004.1, read as the reverse complement.
TAGTTTCCATTGCTAATATTGCAGCAATTTCCATTGCTAATATTGCAATAATTTCCATTGCTAATATTGCAATCGTTTCCATTATTAATATTACAATAGTTTCCATTGCTAATATTGCAATGGCTTCCACTGTTAATATTGCAATAGCTTCTATTGCTAATATTGATAATATTGCAATACTTTCCATTGCTAATATTGCTAATATTGCTAATATTGCAATAGTTTCCATTGCTAATATTGCTAATATTGCAATAGTTTCCATTGCTAATATTGCTAATATTGCAATAGTTTCCATTGCTAATATTGCTAATATTGCAATAGTTTCCATTGCTAATATTGCAATAACTTCCATTGCTAATATTGCAATATTTACCATTGCAATAATTACAATAGCTTCCACTGCAAATATTGCAATAATTCCCCTTTCAAATATCACAAGTTTTTAGTACTTTACTTTCAATTCCCAACGTTACAAAAACACAAAATGTTATTTGAAAAATTCTACAAACGAACAGTAATGCATTAAACGCTTTCTTCTTCTCTGTTCGCAGTTTCGACGTGGAAAATGGCGCCTCTACGCTGGACGGTGGCGCCGGGGGCGGGGGTGGCGCCTCGCCGAGTGCAGGCCTGGTCCTCCAGACCCTGCCGCAGCGGCGGGAGAGCTTCCTCTATCGCAGCGACAGCGACTTCGAGATGTCACCGAAGTCGATGTCTCGAAACAGTTCGATCGCCAGCGAAAGGTGAGCCCTCGATGCCCGCGAATCCGCTTTCATCGGTGTCAACTCGAGGGGGAAGCATCCTTTTCCCCTCCGTCGGGAGACAATGGAGAAAGATCTGACCTATTGTAAATAATGAAATGGGATAGTTTGGATTGCTCGTTATGGTGTTCTGACTGTTATGGGTGTCCGGCTCGGATCAGACGGTGGTTAGTTTCGCGGATATTGGGGGATGAATTTAAATATCTTAAGTTTGCGATAGAAGCTGTTGCTAAAATAGGTACTATTATTAATATTGACATAGTTTCTATCGCCAATATTGCAATAACTCTATTGCTAATATTGCTAATATTGCAATTGCTCTATTGCAAATATTGCAATTGCTCTATTGCTAATATTGCAATTGCTCTGTTGCTAATATTGCAAATATTGCAATTTCTCTATTGCTAATATTGCAAATATTGCAATTTCTCTATTACTAATATTGCAATAGCTTCCATTGTTAACATTGCAATAACTTCTATCACTAACGTCCATGAGTGCAGAGTTCAAACCACAGTAGACATCACCAGTCATGGTTGGACATTCGATACTTAGAATTAGGGCCACAGTAGAAGTGTTCGTACACGAAATCAAAGGGAATCTCTTTAGATATCGCACAGAGGAATCTGGATTCCTTGAAATCAATTAATACTTTCCAAAAGAGAAACGAAACGAAACCGTAGGAAAGTTCATGGGTTCGTTTCGTGCCTCATTTCACAGGAAAGAGGCGTATTGTCCGTGTTTAATTCCGCGCTGGCCCTGATTGACTTATTGAAGTAAACCAGTGGCTTCGTGCGAGCTGGCGCGAACTTGATAATTATTGGTTATTCAGTGGATGACTATGGTTCACAATTAGGGGAGCTCGGTGTAATTTACGCCCACGTGAATTACAGATTCCTCTTGACACGCCGCCGCGCCGTTAATGAACCCATTTGTACACACGGCGGCGATAATTGCCGCGTAGTAACGCAGCGTGTACGTGTTCATGAATAATTTAACTGGAATTAGAAAACAAGCCGGCCAGCCATTGATTTATCGACTGTATAAATCAATAAAGCTTAACGAAGCCGCATATTCCACTACTCGCTGGCTTATACTTTCGCAGAACTACTCTGCACGGTGGTGACCTACATTATCGACCGTGGAGAAGCCTCTGCGCCAACCGTGGTCGCAGCTGCAACTGCAGTTGACGAATGAACCCTCTGCCCCTGTCGATAATGCAGTACAGTCTGCAGCTGCAACAGCTTTTGATATTATCGACTGGATTAAAGTAGGAATTTTAAAAATGCTTCTGATAATGGTGCTCATGGAACTGGAGAACGTTTTGATTGTTCTGTCGATATTGTAGGTGACTTCTGTATCGTGTATATATTTGATGAGGGAACAAAAAGGAAATGAAATCAATTTTACTGGAAATCAGCAGCACTTTGCAAGATTCTCGAATGTCTAATCATGATTGCACTTATTCTACTGACACGTGGGGATAAATATAATTGGAAACACTCGTGAAACATCTGATCCGAGCACAATTGTAAAATATTGTCCTGTTGTTGTAAGATCTTTCTTCTTTTTATGTGTAGCTTGAGAATACTATCGTAGCTTTCTATGGTGGTGATGGTGGTGCATATATCACTAGTCTTCGTATTATTTCACATGTTTATAGTACTTGTATATACTATGCAACAAGGTTACGAGGAAAGGAATTGCACCAGTTGGAGAGTGAACAATTATTTTCACAAATTTTTCTTGATTTCCCAAGTCACACCTTGTTGCATCGAGAGAAAATTAGTCCTTTTTTTTCTTTTTCTTTATTTATTTATTCGCGACGAACGGGTGCGGGGTGTGACGATGTGAAATCATGTTTGTGATCCTTGGGTTGCAGGTTCAAAGAGACAGAGCTTCCTGTCGAGCGAGCGTATGTACACGATCCTATTATCTATTATCAGTCTCTCGTTTCACTTCACGTATAGTCACAGAAACACACTCACAGACTAATCAACACCCCTCGCCACGATAATTCGATTCGCTGCCTCTTTAATCACCTCCACTTTTCTCTCTCTCTCTCTCACACACACGTACAGACGAGAGAAACGGAAGTTGCTGAACTGCATGGAACTGTTTTTGCGCAGGACCAAAATTCCATCGTAATTTTTTAAACTGCGTGGCTTTGTCGAGTCACTCAGCCAGTTTGCGGCGCGCTTTTATCGAGCTTCGTTTTACGAAATTTTTTGCCAATTAGAATTACCATTAGCTCCCCTTTTAACGACTTTTTGGGAAGCTCGCGGAGGTTCGTTGCGTACTGTTAGTTGCTTTGATTAACCGATAGAGACTGGAGACTGCTTACTGAGTGCTTCTAGCGCGACTTTCCCTTGGTTTTGCGATATGTAACTTTATTTTCAACTTCGAGTTTCGTCGAATCGATTTCCTTCCTTGTAAATACACTGACGGAATTGCGCTGATAAAGATCGATGCTTGAACACACCAACACACACCCACTGGCACACGAGACACTTTCGAGTTCTTTACTTTCTTCTATCTGCACCGCGAACAACAAACAAAGAATCACATCCAGACACCCAAAAGATATATATTCGACGTGAAATTCGAAGATAGAGTCTCGCTGTATGATATGTACAGAATTGTTACTTTCTACCTTTGTACATTGTTCAACTGTGTTAGTTGTTTTGTAAAAAAAAGAAAAAAGAATAGTCAATTAACGTTTAGTAATAAAAGGACGTAACCAATGGGTACAAGTAGACAGGGAACAAAGTGGGACTGTGTTTAAGCTGCGTTTATTAACGTAACTAATTAACAGCATGTCGACTATAGTGGAACGTTTTCGAATAAAAATAAATTGTCATTTTCAGGATATTTACCGATCAGTATAGGTAAGTCGCATTATTACGTAATTTTAGTACGCTGCAACTATTATTATTGCAAACTGTACACTTCGATAATCGCAGTGCCATTTTATTATTATTATTTCTCTTAATTCGAGCGAGAGCACAGCATGATTTATTACAGTCAATGGTAATAATAATAATAATCTGGGCAATGTTTGCACAGCGATAAGCAGAATGGAATTTAAAAAGGGTGAAAAGTGTTAAAAAGTTTATCGAGAGAATTGGTGGTAATAAAGAAGCGACGAAAATCCCAGATAAATGGTCACAGTGTCCCGGATATCCGGTTGGTCAGGGTAGTAAATATTTTCACGACGCACTGAGTGCATAGAGAATGGAAGTGCGCCGAGTGCAAATATTTTTATCTCGCCAAGAGCAAACAGAGTGTCGAGTATTCGCTTCACTCCATCTGTCGTAGTCGGATTATCGCGACTCGTGTGCGGAGTTTCATAGAGGAATCTGCGTCGTTCAGGAATCTCGTTGATCGTTACGAACTATCCGTGGCTTCAGTTTCATTTTTATTTCACTCGAATCGAAATTAACTTTAATTCTGTTCGTTTAATCCGAAACTTTGCAGAGCGATTCTATAAACCGAAATAAAACGAAAATGAAGAATAACAAAATTGTCTTCGAGGCTTCGTTTCTAAGAAAAACGACTTTGAAAATCGAGGGGTGCACTGATGGCGATGTCCCATGAAGCATTGCGGCGCGTGACGTTCTATGGGGCTGCGCGCGCAGCCACGTTGCGTCGACCCATGGGTTTCCACTTTCAAAGTCGTTTTCCTCGAAAACGAAGCGTCGAACGCAATTTTGTCGCTCTTCATTTTCGATTCATTTTGGCTTCTAGAATCGCCTCGTCAAATTTTCTTCCGGTTTACTTAAATCAAACCGCGATTATTGGTCGCTCAGTGACAACGCAACGAAACGAACGATACGAAATGTACAATTAACTGAAAGAAATCGTTCATTCACGAGGAATTCTTGATCCTCGTCCAAAATTGCGTGTCGTAGGTGGGGGAGACGCTCGCATAAGCGATTACTGATACGTGGGTGGGAGACAAGATGTTTACGAGGCTGTCGCGTGCAATTGCACTCCAACAATCGCTCAGAAAGAACCGTCTTTCGCCTTGTTTACCAGCCGTTCTTGCGTAACGCCTATTTTCGCGGCGCTGCAGGTGATAGCTTCCGTTCTGCGTCTAACTCGCGCGTCCAATCCGGCTTCACGGATTTTTTTCACGCCCCTCGAACCGCTCCAGGAGCGCTGGAACCCAGCGTTCAAGTGGGTTTCAATAAAAGCTCCTCTACAGGCTGATCAATTTATTTAGTGGGATGTCCTATGGCTTGGTATAATGATGCCAATCAACCTCGACGAGCCTGGTTAATTACTATGTTATTCAGGCTCTTGTGACAATTTAATAGGACTGTTGACGACGTAGCGTCGCGGATAGCAAAGCGTGTGCGCCTATTTCCACGAGCTTCACCAATTAATCGCGCGACTTCGCGATTGCACGCTGCGTTCGCGCGGTTCGACTCGTTTTATGGCGCGACGAGGCGATTATTAGAGGGCGGATTAGATTCGATTCGAGGACTGACGAAAACTCGGGGCGAAATGACGTGACTCGTCAATCGCGGACGCGGAAAACGCGAGCCTGCAACGTGACCGCCGCTGAATTCCCAGCGGAAAATCAATATTGACCGCTGGACGATGGGAAAACAGCGATTGGACACGTTTACGCGGCCATCGTGCGCCGTGTCGTGTATTTTCTGGCCCCGTTCGCATAACCGGCGACTCCTGGCCCGATGTCGATCAATCAGCGGCCGGTGATTGCTGGTAATTCGCTTTTGGACCGGGCCAGCGTCGTCCAATTTCAAATTTACCCACCGCGCAGTGAGACCTTCCGATACGCTCTGCGAAACGAGGGATTTTCGAATCGAAGGACACTCGTCCTCCATAAAAATCGATCGTTAAAGCGATACAAAAAAAGGGATTAAGGATTTTTTTCTATGAGACTCGTTATTCTTTTTATAGACTGATCGAGACAGTTTTTTGTAGAAATTTTTGATTGCATCGAATTTATAATATAATTATGGTAAGAGATTTATAAATATTTGATCTAGGAGATATTGTGGATTTCTTATTTAATTTTAAATTGAATTGTTACGAATTTTTATTTCCATTATGGAAGTTATGTTTATCTTCTCTAACAAATTTGATGCGATAAAAACTTACAAAACCCTGCTTAATCGTACGAAAAGCTTCATTATTTTTATTATTATGGAACTTTCATAATAATTTAATTTAAAAGTTATCATGGATTTCTTATTTAATTTTAAATTGAATTATTGCGAATTTTTATTTCTATTATGGAATTTATTATTATGGAACTTTTGTTTATTTTCTCTATCAAATTCGATGCGATAAAAACTCACAAATCCCTGCTTAATCGTACGAAAAGCATTATTTTTATTATTATGGAACTTTTGTCTATTTTCTCTATCAAATTCAATGCCATAAAAATCCTCAAAACCCCGCTGGATCATCCAAAAAGCTTCTCTATTTTTATTATTATTATGGAACTTTTATTCATTTTCTCTATCAAATTCACTGCTATAAAAACCCTCAAAACTCCACTGGATCGTCCAAAAAGCTTCAGAAATTCGTCGCGTGTCGCAGAGGCCACTGAAACACTCTTCAGAGTCGCCAAATCGTTATCTGCTCTGGCTCGATCGCGTTTCCTCGCGGATGCGGAGCTCTCGATTGCGCGGAACGCCGCGGATTCGACCCTGAGGACTCGCGTTGGTCGCGATCGCCGCCCGCATTGGTACCAGCCGAAGAATCCCGGGAATTGAGGCCGATTGAGGCGTTCATTAAAATAACGACCGCCGGTTTCTGCGTCAAGACGAGAGAGAGTGATTCGCGGATGGTGGCAGCGCGCGCGTGTGCGCGTGCAGCGTACGTGGCAATCACTATCACGGGAATGGTGCCCGCCAGTGCAGCGGTTTCCGTTCTCCGCGGATGACGAGAACAGCTGGTCATCGATCAGCGTTGCGCGTTTCTGCGCGTCGCCTCGCCAGTTCGACGACGATCGGTAATTTTTAATCGACCCTCCTCGCTTGTTTACCCCTCTGAGCGACGCGTGGACGTTTTCGAGGGCCCTCTGAAACATTCGAGATTCTTGGGGAATATTGGAATCCTGCGAAACGATTTTTTTTTGAAAGGAAAAACGCGGAATAGTGAGAGTGCTACGCAGTGTCTTCGATTTTTCGAGAACGTTTTCGATGTATCAGGTTGTTTCGATGCAAATTGGAGTGGTTGGGTTTGGAAACAGGGGGTTTCCATGGGGAGGATTGGTGGTCCATAGATATTTCGGAAGAGATCGTCTCGTTGCGCGTTTCTGAGCGTCGCCTCGCCAGTTCGACGACGATCGGTAATTTTTAATCGACCCTCCTCGCTTGTTTACCCCTCTGAGCGACGCGTGGACGTTTTCGAGGGCCCTCTGAAACATTCGAGATTCTTGGGGAATATTGGAATCCTGCGAAACGATTTTTTTTGAAAGGAAAAACGCGGAATAGTGAGAGTGCTACGCAGTGTCTTCGATTCTTCGAGAACGTTTTCGATGTATCAGGTTGTTTCGATGCAAATTGGAGTGGTTGGGTTTGGAAACAGGGGGTTTCCATGGGGAGGATTGGTGGTCCATAGATATTTCGGAAGAGATCGTCTCGTTGCGCGATATTTTTATGTAGGTTAACAGGTTTGATTGCAGGCTTCGCTCGAGTGTTTCATTTGCGACTACGTTGAAAACAGGATCTCTTGAATCGTCATTAGTAGCAGACGTATTGGTTCGTCGTCGAGGATCGTATAATTTATCTGTCGTTAAAACGCTCGTGTGTTTACTTGTTTGCTCTGCTTTCGTATTACAAAATGATCATTGGTCCTTAGCGGAAATTGATCGGTAGCCATCGTCGTTCCACGATTGGACTCATCTCGTCTCGACGAGCTTAAACGAGAGAGACTCGCTCGAGGCGGTCCAATTTAAATATATTATTTACCAAGGGGCTCGTTTGCAGCGTGGGTAGCATCCACGTAAATTATTTCCAATCTCGATGGTTCCTGAAGCGTCCAATTTGTATCGTTTCGCGCTGTCCGACTCCCAGCGTCCATGAATTCCGCTGACGCGAAGGGGGATGGAAAATTAACGCTTATGGCGGGTCCTGAGCTGAATGAAAAAAATGTCAGATATGTTAGAAGAGAAACGGTCGAAGTAAAACGGAGGTAAACGAAAAATAAAGGCGGAAACAGTTAGGAAATTATAGTAAATCAGAGGTGGATGGCACGTGAGGACCAGACCCAGCGAAAGATATTTGCTCTGTTATTAAACCCAGCAAGGGGACGCCATAATTGACGTTGTAAGACTCGTCTAACCAGCTTGCAAAACGTTAGGGTCCTGGCTTTAAGTCCCGTCGTTTGGAGATCCTTGCTATGTGAACAATGTCCAAGGAGACGTTGATAAAGAGAAATGAAACAGGGTCGAAGCAACAGATAACAGAGAGCAACTGCTCGAACGGGCGAAACGATAAAGGGACCATGGAACGGTAAACTTCATTACAATAAAAATAAACAGCGGAAGGATCCTCGAGGAAGAATTCTCGAGACGAAGAGGAACGTACGAAGCTCGAGTCGAAACGTCGGTGGTAATAAAAGAGAATTGAATGCGAGAGAACAAGAAGAAGTTGGAGGGACTATCAAACCTGCACCCATAACAGCACCCAAGAGCCTGGACCAAAGTTCGGTGCGCAACGAAACTCTTCCAGCAGACTTTCTCTAGTAATCGTTAAATCCAGCCAAGAAGTTGAAATCCAAAGACCAGGCTGCAACTCTTCGCAAAACCACTGAACCCATTTTAACCCCACAAGCACACCTACAACTACCAGGAACTTGGACCAGTTCAATGCACCAGAAGAAATGTTTCATCGAACTTGAGAGACACGATCCTAATAAAAAGACTAGGCTGAGCTCATCATCGACTGTTCGCAAAACCATTGGATCCATTTTAACCCCACAACTACCAGGAATTTGGATTAGTTTAGTGCCTGTCAGAAGAAGTGGTTGGAAATCCGAGAAAAAACGAATTAGAAAGACACGATTCTACTAAAAAGACCAGGCTAAGCTCATCATCGACTCTTCGCAAAACCATTGGATCCATTTTAACCCCACAACTATCAAGAATTTGGACTAGTTCAGTGCCTGTTAGAAGAAGTGGCTGGAAATCCCAGAAACATCGAATTAGAAAGACACAATTCCACTAAAAAACCAGGCTGAGCTCATCACCAACTCTTCGCAAAACCACTGAACCCATTTTAACCCCGCAAGCACACCCACAACTACACCACAACTATCCTAATTTGGACTAGTTCAGTGCCTGTCAGAAGAAGTGGCTGGAAATCCCAGAAACATCGAATTAGAAAGACACGATTCCACTAAAAAGATCAGGTTAAGCTCATCATCGCACATGCTCACCATCAACTTTTCGCAAAACCTCTAAACCCACTCGAACCCCACAAGCACACCAACAACTGCCAGTAATTTGGACTAGTTCAGTGCCTGTCAGAAGAAGTGGCTGGAAAATCCAGAAACATCGAATTAGAAGGACACGATTCCACTAAAAAGATCAGGTTAAGCTCATCATCGCACATGCTCACCATCAACTTTTCGCAAAACCTCTAAACCCACTCGAACCCCACAAGCACACCAACAACTGTCAGTAATTTGGACTAGTTCAGTGCCTGTCAGAAGAAGTGGCTGGAAATTCTAGAAACATCGAATTAGAGGGACACGACCCCCCTAAAAAGACACCCCAAACAAGACCACGAAGGCCTCGAAGAAACCCCTAAATCCTCTGCAACTGTGGATACCCACAGACACCGCTAGCTGGACCCAGTCCAACGCGTGACGAGCCTCTCGATTCAGAGGGAGGGTGGGAATGAAAAAAGTCCCCACTGGACGGAGACCAAGTGAAACGGAAGACAGCAGGGAGGGTGAGGAGTGGCAGGGAGGGAGAAGACAACTAGACCCGATCCACGCGCAAGTTTCCCGCGCAAATCGTGCCCCTCCCCTCGGTCAACGACGAAACCTCGGCGAAAGCAGATCAACCTGGCCAGTTGGACGTCGCGTGAAACACGAGGTGTCCGACGACGCCAGTCTGCCGCGTCTTTGTCACGTGAATCGCCAGTTTCCGGTCCCCCGTGCGGTCGCGAGTGGCCCTCGAGCGTTCGACTGATCGATCCAGCGCGTTCGATCGCGAGCCAAGCGCGGCGAGACGTCGCCCCGCGCGCCCAATCCGCGTGGGTGACCACTCGCATCGATTCCACGGTATTTCGAGATATTTCGCGGCAACTTCGCTCTGCCAGACGGGGCGTGATCGCGTTCGACGCGACGCGCGAAGTTCCATCGTGATTCTGTGACTTCTTTTGTGTACAATATGCGCGCCATAATGGAGGATCTATAGTAGACAGTTCTTGTAGGGTTTGTCCAGTGACTCAGCGTAGAATCGTGGTCGTCGCGTGATTTTTCTAGCCTCACGATGGCGACAGGCTCGTTATTTGATCGTCACGCAGTTGATGAATGGTGGTTCTGATAGCTGGCGGTGGTTAGGATAGGTCACGGGTGTAGGACGCGTTCAGGCGCTCGGAGGACGACGGAGTCGGTGTTTACGACGTTACGTAGGAGCGACAGGAGTGCAATTAACTTATGAGCCAGCTAGTATGACGTTTGCCATTTTTAGAACGGCTTGTTGCGCAGTGTCCTAGGTCAGGTTCCTTGGTGTAGTGATTAATGTGGTTTGAATGTCGCGGAATGCTTGCCAGGGGTTAATCAATAGGAGCATACCTGTAGCTAATCCCAGAGTCCGCAGCCGTGATATTTGCCATTTTTCGAACGATCGAACGACCGTTCTCTGCTGAGCGGAACGCTTCGTTTCTCTTTCCTTTGGACGTATTTATTGTCACGCGAACCGTGCGACTCTTTGACAGCGTAACGAGCGACGCGTTGAAAGAGATACTATTTATCTGTCGCGCCACTTAACAACGAGCGAGTGAACTTTTGCTGCGAGCCAAGGAATTAAAAATTCAAATCGACGTTCCGCTGTCAGCGCGCCTCGAAGGTCTGAAAGCAATTGGCTCGATGGACGTTTTAAACGATAGCACTTTGGTATTCTAAAAATTCGTTTGTCCAACAAGGATTGTACACCGATTAAACATTTTTTTATCGTTTGAGGAAGTAACGGTGGACATTCTTTGCGAATAATTGGCAGTTTAATCTCTCTCTGAAAGTCGAAGGAATAGAATGTCACTTGCGAATGTAATGTACGGTTGTTTGGTTCAGTAGATTTTCGTGGGAACCAAACTGGTTTCATAAATATGCAGCAAACGTGATCCGAAGATCGTTGAATATTTATGAAATTCTATATGTGCCGCATCCTTCTTTCTCTGCTCAGCGAGTATTAACGGTGGGTTAACATTCATATCTGTCATTATTTAAATATTTGTGGGACAACAAGCCAGTGGAACGTTGAAACTCATCGCGAAAAATATCGCGGACGGTCTCGAAATATGAAAGCAGCGACGGGAAATGCGTCCCAGATTTGCTGGAACGTTTGCAGAAATTGTCGCAATCGCGAAGCTTCGTCGAGCACGATCGCTGGTCGTTAGGGGCGCTTTTAACGGTATTAAATAAACAAATCTGAATTATAAAGTTGCCAGGAATATTGGATACGAATCCAGAACTTTTCGAAGCGATGCTCATCAATTTTCAAGCTTTGATGGCCGCTCGAAATTAATTTTCCGCGGTAGCGTATCAATTTCAAAGTCTTCCAACGAGCTCGACTTTTGAAAAAACGACCCGTAACTCCGCGGGAATTATTCAAATTAATCAGAAACGTTCTTGAACGCGTTCTCCAAGCGTCGATCCATAAATAACAATTTTGCTCGCGATCGCTATTTTTCACGAGGATCGAGAAAATTTATTCCAGCTAGAACGTTCTCGATGGCTCCATTTATCGCGCGATTGGAAAGTTGCTTTGCTGGGTCGATCCAAAAACGCGCGCGTCGCAAAACGAAACGCAACCGGGAAGTCGAAGAAAAATACGAGCTCATTCGTCAACGTTATCTTTGCGGTTATTTTTGCTCGAAATTTATGAACAACAATGCGATCCTCGCCACAGTTTCATCGCTGGTCGATAGAAGAATCGCTGACCATTAAAATTTCCATTTTTGCCAGCCATTTCTCAAAGAAGCGACAAGAGAATTCTGACCAGAGATCGGTTCGACGTCGAACATTTTACGTGAAACACTGGCTCGCATCCAGTTCCCTAAATTTCACGAGGAAGTCGAGGGTTTCGTCGAGAAGAGACGCTGAAACTGGTCTGAAAACGGAGTTTCAGTATCTCGAGCGCTATCAGCCTCTATCGAGGGACACTCGTTCGACACTCGAATCATCCTAATCTCTCAGTCCCCTATCAGATTCCCCGTGCATTAGACGATTCGTTTACCAGTCGACCATGGCGTGAAGTTAATGAGTACGTCACGTTTCGTCAATTGAACCTGCACGTCGCTGTATTCGAGTACAATTTCGTCGAGTCTTCGATCCAATTAACGAGCACTCGATTAAGTCTCCAACGAAACACCTTTATACGAGTTCTAACCACAGTTTTCAGTTCTCATCGATCGACTAGCTACTCGAGTGCTTGGTGACTCACTGATACATTTCGTTGAGTACTCACGGTGTGGCTGCCAGCCTGTATGTCGCCACGATTCGAGTACCCAGACGATTACGCGGTATCAGTCTGCGCCATTCGTCTCTCCCGTCGAACTTTCGAGCCTAGAGTTGTCTTCGATCGAGTGCTCGCGCGTTTAAGTCCCACTCGAGGCCATTTCTACTCGAACACACACTTTTCCGACCCAGATCTCCGCCTCGATTCGAGTTTCTTTTCACCAAACTCGACGATGGAAAGCTTTATTAAGTCTCTCCAGCGAAAGCGCGCGCTGGGCTTCCTCTCGAAGTCTACCCGGAAATAATGAATTGATCGATGGGCCCCTCGCGGAAGTTGGCGAAGGCTGGCACAAGCCATTGAATCGGATCGAGGGATAATCGAGCCGTCGAAACTTCATAACGACTTCTATTGGACACTGAGAGAGCCTGGCTGTTTAGCAGCCTCGATCAGATTTTTGGTCGAGGACCTTACAACGAGAAGACGGATGGCCGCCATCTTGATTGGTTGGCTTCTTGCTGTCGCTCGATGGCGACGAGGAATTTTTATCGCGACGAATTTCGTAAACAAATTCGATTTACTGTGAAAAAGTCAGAAGATAGATTAAAAATAGAATAATTAACCCTTTGCACTCAATAGAAAGGTTATTGTTAACGCAAAGATGGATGGCTGTGATCTTGTTTGATCGTCTTCTTAGTGTCGTTCGATGGCGTCGAGGAATTTCGCAAACAAATTCGATTTATTGTGAGAAAATCAGAAGATAGATTAAAAATAGAATAATTAACCCTTTGCATTCAGTAGAAAGGTTACTGCCAACGCAAAAATGGATAACTGCGATCTTGTTTGGTCATCTTCTTGCAGTCGTTCGATGGCGACGAGTTCGAGGAATCTCTGTCGCGACGAATTTCGCAAACAAATTCGATTTACTGTGAAAAAGTCAGAAGATAGATTAAAAATAGAATAATTAACCCTTTGCATTCAGTAGAAAGGTTACTGCCAACGCGAAAATGGATAACTGCGATCTCGTTTGGTCGTCTTCTTGGTGTCGTTCGATGGCGTCGAGGAATTTCGTAAACAAATTCGATTTACTGTGAAAAAGTCAGAAGATAGATTAAAAATAGAATAATTAACCCTTTGCATTCAGTAGAAAGGTTATTGCCAACGTGAAAATGGATAACTGCGATCTTGTTTGGTCATCTTCTTGCAGTCATTCGATAACGACGAGTTCGAGGAATTTCTATCGCGACGAATTTCGCAAACAAATTCGATTTACTGTGAGAAAGTCAGAAGATAGATTAAAAATAGAATAATTAACCCTTTGCACTCAATAGAAAGGTTATTGCCAACGCAAAAGATGGATAACTGCGATCTCGTTTGGTCGTCTTCTTGGTGTCGTTCGATGGCGTCGAGGAATTTCGCAAACAAATTCGATTTATTGTGAAAAAGTCAGAAGATAGATTAAAAATAGAATAATTAACTCTTTGCACTCAATAGAAAGGTTACTGCCAACGCGAAAATGGATAACTGCGATCTTGTTTGGTCATCTTCTTGCAGTCGTTCGATGGCGACGAGTTCGAGGAATTTCTATCGCGACGAATTTGACAAACAAATTCGATTTATTCTAAGAAAGTCAGAAGATAGATTAAAAATAGAATAACTAACCCTTTGCCAACGCCTATCAGCGATAAAAAAGTTCCATTTCCATAGAAAATCTGAAGGAATCACGTGTCTCAGGAATAATTTTGATTTTCGTAATCACCAATCAATTCTGGAAGTCTCCTTCAAAAAGACATTCGAGTGCAAAGGATTAAGCGACTCGTGGACGCACTCGAACACTTTGTTTCGACTTTTCAACCCACAAATTCGCACTAGAATGCCTTCTTACGCTATTCGTATTAACCCTTTGCAGTCGACGACTCTTTTGGTCGTACATCGTCTTCTCTGTCGCTAATTTCTTCGCGAATACAATCGATCTCGTTTCGCAGTTGTTGAAAATCAATTTCGTCTTCACTCTAGCTAATTTCACTTTCCAAATCCATTTTTTGGGGCTTTGAAACTTCGAATCAGTCGATGAGAAGCTCGAGTCGTCGTATGAAACGCAATGGCGACTAAAAGTCGTCTTTCGAGCGCAAAAGGTTAATTTTGAGAACACCCCAAACGCCAAGGCCCATTCGAACGTTTAAACAAGGTCCCAGAGAGGAGCAATGGCGCCAGGAAACGCACGTGGCCCTCTTCAACCACTCGTGCACCCTAATCCAACATTTATAATTATTATCGAGCACAATCGAGCTGACGAACCAACGATTTCTCTCAAAACCTTCCTGGTAGTCGAAATTTCACTTGATCAGTCGGCTCGACGACGGAATCTGAATTTTCTCAGCGAGATAAGCGTCCCCCAGATAACGTCTCGTTTTATCGCGGAATAATAAAGCACTATCGAGGCGACCTAGAGTTGGTATCGACGCGTGGCTGGCTTATCGCGCGTTCCTATTTAAAACACAGATTTCCCGCGATTTCGAATTTTATCCGCGTAATCAAGGATTTCAACGAGCATCGATCGATCGTCGTCGCGACGTTTCTTCTCGTCCAGCTGGACGTTTCTAAGAAAATTGCCACGTTTAAACGACGACGTTCCGCGTTCAACCGCGAAACTCGTTTGAAATCGATTCCACTGTGCAGTGATTAGTGTTTGTCCGATAATTCCGCGGTTTCTGGGAAGCCAAATTCGCGGACAATGCCAGACGAGTCCGAGAAACTCTGTCTGACCCGAAAATACCGATAGATCGTTGTGCAATTCGAGTTGGCGACAGGTTAACGAGGCGTTTGGGCCTCTCGACTATTCGTTGGCAATTATTGCGCAATTGTTTCTCAATATTTCTCAAACGTTTCGCTGCGAAGCGCGGAAATATTTTAATATACGATATACGAGAGCCAGGTTGTTGTTTCTTTGGTAGTTGATTAAAATTTCATTGAAGCGTCGCGTTTAGACCCGCTGGAACGGTTCGAAACGAAATTGAAATTTATTGAAACCTCGAGAGCACACGCGCGCTCCTATCTCGACGAGATTAACTCCATCGCGGTGAAATACGTATTTCTTCGTCAAATACTAATTAACGTCGTGTTTGTGCTCGCCAAATTCTAGCTGGTGTCATATTTATGTTATCGGATTGATCGGCACTGTCCTCGTCGACTCGTCGAATATTAGTTGCGTATTAATTATTTGCGAATTTTGTTATCAGGAAAATTCTAAATCTCGTTTGTATTCGCCAAATTCTAATTATTTTATTGACTTGTCGATATTGGTGGCGATATAATTATTTGTGAATTTTGTTATCAGGGAAATACTATTTTCAAATACTTAAATCTCGTTTGTATTCGCCAAATTCTAATTATCTTATTGACTTGTCGATATAATTATTTGCGAATTTTGTTATCAGAGAAATACTATTTTCCAATACTTAAATCTCGTTTGTATTCGCCAAATTCTAATTATTTTATTGACTTGTCGAATATTAGTTGCGTATTAATTATTTGCGAATTTTGTTATCAGAGAAATTCTATTTTAAAATACTTAAATCTCGTTTGTATTCGTCAAATTCTAATTACTTTATTGACTCGTCGATATTAGTTGCGTATTAATTATTTGCGAATTTTGTTATCAGAGAAATTCTATTTTCAAATACTTAAATCTCGTTTGTATTCGCTAAATTTTAATTATTTTATTGACTTGTCGATATAATTATTTGCGAATTTTGAAATGAATATTTTGCGAAATTCTAATTAGCATCATATTTATATTATAAAATTGATTAACACTGTCCTCATTGACTCGTCAATATTAATTGCGTATTAATTAGTGGCGATTATCAGAGGAATTCTATTTTCAAATGTTTAAATCGCTTTTGTATTCGCCAAATTCTAATTGGTACCGTATTTATATTATCAGATTGATTAACGCTGTTCTCATTGACGATATTAGTCGCGATATAATTATTTACGAATGTTGTTATCCACGAAATTCTTTTTTCAAGTATTTAAATCGTGTTTGCATTCACCAAATTTTAATTATCTTATTGACTCGTCGATATCGGTTGCGATATAATTATTTGCGAATTTTGTTATCCGCGATATTCTATTTCCAAATACCTAAATCTCGTTTGTATTCTCCAAATTCTAATTACCATCATATTTATATTATCAAATTGATTAACACTGTCCTCATTGACTCGTCGATATTAATTGCGTGTTAATTATTTGCGAATTTTGCCATCTGAAAAATTCTTTTTTCAAGTATTTATGTCGTTTCGTGTTAGACATTTTTTTGGACCAAAAGAGAGGGTGAGAAAGTCGTTCGAAGCTTTCGAAAAAATGAAAAAGACGCGGTAATGAGCGTCGCGCACCTGTACACGACCGGAAACAACTTGGCACGTATTTATAGACGGACCTGTGCGATCATGAAAAGAGTCTGAGTGGATTCTTCGTGGATTACGTCAGTGCTGGAAAGGTCAGCCTTCTCTCGTTCTCCCTCTGGTTTCCCTTGGATGCAAAAAGGAGCGTCTTACGAGACGATTTTGTAATCGAACGGAGCGTCGCGACACGGAAGCCTCGATTATTTTTACTGGAATCGAACGACCGGCTCCTCGAGGACAGTCGATTGCATTACGGACTCGTTACGTAAAGAATTTGACGGAGACTTTTCTGAAGAAACGCGTACTTCGCTCTCGACTCTTGTTCGTTGCGTCTAAACAAAAAAGAAAGGAGAACTATTGATTCGAAAAATATTTATTCTACAAAGTTTTATAATTTCAAACTTCATCCAACGTGGACCAAAAATTCAAGATTCAATGCCACATCTGGTGACAAATCGATTCCAAATAATAATTATTCTACAAAATTCCACAAATTTCAAACTCACAACGACAAATTGACACCAAAAACTATTTATTCTATAAAATTTCACAAATTTCAAACTCACAACTTAAACTCGCAATGACAAATTGATTAAAAAAAATATTTATCCTACAAAATGTTACAAATTTCAAAATCCATCCAATGTGGACCAAAAATTCAAGATTCAATGCCACATCTGGTGACAAATCGACTCCAAAAAATACTTATTCTACAAAATTCCACAAATTTCAAACTCGCAACGACAAATCGACTCCAAAAAATATTTACGCTACAAAATGTTACAAATTTCAAACTCCATTCAACGTGGACCAAGAATTCAAAATTCAATGCCACATCTGGTGACAAATCGACTCCAAAAAATACTTATTCTACAAAACTCCACAAACTTAAAACTCGCAACGACAAATCGATTCCAAAACTATTTATTCTACAAAATTCCACAAATACCAAACTCCATTCACAGTGTACCCAAAATTCAAAATTCGATACGACGTTTGCTGACAAATAATTCCGCGATACTCCATTCCACAATGGAACCCACTGCAATCAAACTTCAGTCTCAAACTTAGACCAGCGGTTCGACGTGGCCTTTGCAAGTAGCCCAATTCGTAGTTCGAAATAAGGGGCGGAAGTTTTCGTTTCGCAGAATCTCGTCTGCCCTTTCTCGATTCCTCTGAGACGTACAGTTCTCCCCTCTCTCTTCGTGTCGTATCGCGAATTATGCAAATCTTCGCGCGAGTTCGAAAATATCGAGCAGAATCGTCGAATGGAAGCTCGTCGAGGCGACGACTCGCTCGAATTTCAACGATCAGAGGAACGCGTCGCCTCGAGTTTCTTTAATTCTCGAGGAAGTCTGGCTGTAACGAGGGTTTTGTGGTCCCTGGGAACGTGAAACGCGAGCATCCAGCGAATTTCAGCGGCCCATATCGATTCAACGCTGGGACGTGCCTTCAGACGAGAGAGGAAATGGTCGTTTTTGCGCAAATTGTCTGATGTTGGTAGGAGGCGCCTGGAAACGGGGAATATTGTAATCGGAGGCAGGAAATGAGGCCTCGTCGAGGCTACTGAGATTTAAGAGACAGACGTTCTCTGCTCGATTTTATAGAATTATTTGCTTTCACCTTTGACAGCCACCTGAAACGCTATCGAATTTAATCAGCGCTCGATCCCATAATACTTTGAAAAAAATTCGTTATTCCTCTTCCGTCAGGATTAAAATTATTCCCTTCGTCTCTTTTTAATCCCCTTCTCTCGCAATGAAAATTTTCCGCTTCCGTACGAAGCATCTCGCTTGAAAATCCGCCTGGCTGTTTTCGAACCCTCAAACTGACGTCTTTAATTTTCTTCCCTGGGAGTTGCGAACCTTCTCGCGTTTCCTCCATGTAACTCTCTGTTTCTGAACAGAATATGTTATTTAAGAAGCCATCCGCTTCGAAATTTCTTTCTCTTCGTTTCAAAACTGGTTATTTCGCGTTCAAACTTCCATCCACCTATTCTCGCATCGCGAACATAACCTCTGAGCTTCGTCGACGAGTCTTCCACGTTCGTTTCACAAGTCCCTGGTTGAATTTGTTAATCGAAAACTGGCAGAGAGCAGAGAACGGTCCAATTTGAGAGCACAGTGTCGCTTAAAAGATAAAGAGACGCGACGCCAACGAGGATCTAGCCTAATTAGTCTCATTTGGTTAAGTTGGTGCTTGTCCCAGTTTGTCCAACCAGCAGCCGCAAAATTGCCCCATTGTCCCTCAATCGTGAGATATTCTCACAGCAGAGACGCTTCTGTCTGCGGATCTTTCTTAGAAACCATAAAACGTGCAGGAACTGTATCAGAAAGAACGCTCTCAAAGGCGTTATCATATTCGAGACAGACGCTATGGCGTCTCGATCGATCGACTGATACGTCTGAAGTGGTTCCTCAAGGTTTTCAGAATTATTTTCGAACGCGCGCAGAAGAATCGTTGCTTTCTTCATCTCGACGTTTGGCGCTATTAAAAGGCTCGATTCTAGTTGCAACTAATTGAATCGAGTTTATTTTAATCCGTTAATTTCAGACGAGATTTGGCACCAGGATCGCCAAAGCGCTTTTGGCAGCCATCCGCAAAGCGTTGATACTTTGTCAGAAGGGTAGAAATAAGTTCGATTCCGTCGCGTTTCGTATATTTTATCGAGCAAAACCGCGAGCTGAGGATCGAGCGCGTAACTCTTCTGCCAGCGTAGAAAATATCGACTTGACGAGAGGATAATGAAGACGGTAATTCTCTAACTGGACGTAGGAAAGAGTAAGTGGAACGACAGTCGCCGCGACAGTCGCGTTATTGGAAATGAACGCTAACGACGCCAAACGGGAGTAGATTGCCTCGTTTCCATGCGAGCAGAACGGAGCAGACGGCTTCAGAATGGCGGCAATTTCGCTGATAATCTGAAATTCATACGGCGCGCGACCCGTGAAAGCGTCGCGACGCCCACAGCCGTCTTCGTCGTGTGCGTACCTTTGAAATTCAATCGTTCTAACGAAGCCCCTCTGTTAGGGTAAACAAAAATCCCAGCCGCTCCGCGCTGCTCTCGAGTGGCTAGGAAATTGAACGTGATTTGGCTCTCCATTACCTTCCTGCAATTTGGAATACGTTTGATTAGATAGATGATCTCTTTTTACCCCAGCAAACTGGGAGTTAGATTTTATTATTAAATGGATTTCGCGCTAGGATGGCGGACTGGGCTGCGAGCTAGATTTCCAGTTGGTCCGCAGAGTTCGTAGGTTCAGAAATTAGGAAGATAACTTTTATTTCTCGTCTGCGAATACTAAAATATTCAACTTTTAATGCAGGTGCCTAAATGTACTAAAAGTTACACGAGAGAATTTATGACGTTAAGACGTTAAATCGAAGTGATTTCGTTTAAAACAAGTGTCTCAAAGTGCGGGGTAAAAAGCTCCTCCGTGAAAACTGAACTGCACAAGTGAGTTAAGTGAAAAAGGAAACCTAAAAAAAGTGTTCAGAGTGTCTAATAAAAATTAATCCAAAATAAGGAAGTTTACCAACCAACCAACTAGTTAAAAAATGAACGAACTTAAATTTGCATTCGTGAAGACCTAACCTAATCATCGTCCACAGAAAACCCAAACCACTATTTCTTATCCAGAAACACCATAACCAAAGACATCCTACAATTCACCATTACTGAAGATCTAAATTTGCATTTGTAAAGACGCTTGTCACCTAACCTAATCGTCCTCCATAGAAGACCCAAGCCACTATGCCTTATCTAGCGACCCCATAATCATTCCCCAAGGCTTCTTACGATTAACCATCACTGAAGATTTAAATTTGCATTCGTGAAGACGCTCGTCACCTAACCTAATCGTCCTCCATAGAAAACCCAAGCCACTATGCCTTATCCAACAACCCCATAATCATTTCCCAAGGCTTCTTACGATTCACCATTACTGAAGATTTAAATTTGTATTCACAAAGACGCTCGTCACCTACCCTAATCATCGTCCACATAAAACCCAAGCCACTATGCCTTATCCAGCGACCCCATAACCACTCCAAGACCTCCTACAATTCACCATCACTGAAGATCTAAATTTGCATTCACAAAGACGCTAACCTAATCATCGTCCACAGAAAACCCAAGCCACTATTTCTTATCCAGAAACCCCATAAGGCCTCCTACAATTGCCCATCACTGAAGATCTAAATTTGCATTCACAAAGACGCTTGTTACCTAACCTAATCATTGTCCACAGAAAACCCAAGCTACTATGCTTTATCCAGCGACCCCATAACCGCTCCAAGACCTCCTACAACTCACCATCACTGAAGATCTAAATTTGCATTCACAAAGACGCTAACCTAATCATCGTCCACAGAAAACCCAAGCCACTATTTCTTATCCAGAAACCCCATAAGGCCTCCTACAATTCTCCATCACTGAAGATCTAAATTTGCATTCACAAAGACGCTCGTCACCTAACCTAATCATCGTCCACATAAAACCCAAACCACTATGCCTTATCCAGCGACCCCATAACCACTCCAAGACCTCCTACAATTCACTATAACTGAAGATTTAAATTTGCATTCGTGAAGACGCTCGTCACCTACCCTAATCATCGTCCACATAAAACCCAAGCCACTATGCCTTATCCAGCGACCCCATAACCACTCCAAGACCTCCTACAATTCACTATAACTGAAGATTTAAATTTGCATTCACAAAGACGCTCGTCACCTACCCTAATCATCGTCCACATAAAACCCAAGCCACTATGCCTTATCCAGGGACCCTATAACCACTCCCCAAGACATCTAACGATTCCCCATCACTGAAGATCTAAATTTGCATTCATGAAGACGCTCGCCACCTAACCGTTCCACACCAACGACCAAGAGCACGGCTGCCAGTTGCCTTCGAGGGCTGAAATGATCCATAAACGGAGAGACCAGGCGGGCAACGAGTTGGAATGCGGCGACAAGTGACGAACAGTAGGGTCTAACGATGTCTGGCTCCAGTGGCGGCTTAATGGACTTCCCTGGGACCACTGGCGGCCTGAAAAGATGCGGTGGAGGCATGAGCTCCCCGTCTCTGGCCGCTGGAACAGGCGTAGCGACTTCCGGGGGGCTGCCACGTACCCTGTCGGCTTCCGCCTTGCGACTACGGCCGTCCAGGAAGGCTCTCTTCTGGGAGCAGTGCTTCGAGTCGCCGCCAAAAAGAGACTTGTAAGTGGACGATGGTTGTTACCGTCGCTGGCGTCCCTCGAATCGAGGTCGACGCTCGGTTTAGAGACGCCTAGCAAGTTTCTAGAGCCCTGGTGAATCGGTTGGGACATGGCCAGACGCGGTGTTTGGGTTAATCAATGGGATTTGGGGATCCTTGGGGTTGACGCAGTTGCGGTTCAGACTTAATTTTTTGTTTCGACCAAATTGGAATCCCTTTTTTCCTTCTCTCGTGAAGAAATTCTCGTGGATTAGCTGAGCTTTGGGAGTTTTGAGGTTATGTTGAACATGATGGCTTCCCTCGTGCTTCGCGATGGAGATCTGGAAGCTCTGGTGAACACTTCCGGTTCCTCGCCTCGCACTTGAGTTCATTGAACTCTCGTCTCGTATCTTTTTCTTTCTGTGTCAACGAAAGTGTGGCTACCACATCCATCTTGTTCAGACGCATGCAATGGCGGAAGCGAGTCTCAATCCTCCTGATGTCCTCCTGTTTTTTGTTTCGTTACGAAATATATTTTGGTTTAATTAAAATCGTCAGTATTTCATCGTCAACTTTTAGTCAATATTTTTTAGGGACATTTTAGGTTAGATTAGTTAGTTAAATTAATAAACGGACAATATAAAGCAGAAAAAGCACAGTATTCGACGATCAATTCAAGAATATTGACGATACTCGTCATAAATATATTGATTATTTATATTTAAATACTGACGACTAAAATAGAAGCTTTTCTTTACATTCTGCAACGACGAAAAGAGCGTCTTCTCCCTAGATTAGAATCCCTAGGGAATTTATACGACGAGAAGTCATTAGGCGATTAGAGGGACTGAGTTTTGGTGACTCTTGGATTCAGTTCAACCGTGAATTATTACGACTGTTTCCGGTTGATGTTCGAGAAACCGTGTCTCATAAATTTTGCTAATTAAAGAGATTATTACATTCTATTCTTAATATAAAACGCAGTTCGCCAGAAGTTTCCAATAAGAATTAGCAGAGATTTTGCATTATCTCTGAGGATTTGTCGGTTCTTTTTTTAACCCCATCTCGTTTAAACGTAAAGCGTGTCTGTTAAGTCTAATTGACATCAGTGTTAACAGTATTTAGCTGCGAATTGTGCATTAACAAACCGCGTCTCGATAATTGCCTCGATAAAACTCGGATCGATTCCCTTTCCTTGGAAGCTAATTGCTGCATAATACACGATAACTCGTCGATAACGAGGCGTCAATGAACGTCGATCGTCAAATGTTGATTAACGCTAATGCAACTTTGATCGACTCGCCTCGAAGGCTAATTGAATTATAATTGGCGTTAACTTTTCAGTCGAATAAAGGCGACGAAAGCTGTTCTCGAGAAGCGATGCTCGAGCAGCGATAAGACGACGATAACCGACGATTGCGATCGATTCTACGGATCGCGAGGAGTAAACAAGATTTTCGCTCGAGGAATGATCGTCGAACGATCGTTTTACCTGTTGGAAGCGCGAAAATGAACGTCAAACAGAAATACAAACGTGGAATCGAGTGCAAAACGTTTCACAATCGGCTGAAAGCGATTGGCTGACGCTCAAACGACCGATTTCTGGATGGCTTGGACATTCATCGACCGCGCGTTTATCGCTTCGACGTGGCTGAATAATAAATCAAACAAATGGCTGTCGCGAGGAATAAATCTGCGCTTTGGAGAAAGGCCAGTAACTCGTTTAGAGTTGTCCAATCTTCTTACCTACGAGCCTGAATGTTTTACGGTTCTTCGAAAAGCAAATCGAGTGTCATTTTACAACAATCGCGGACAGCTTGTTAGACAATCGTTGTAATTTAAATAATTCTGGCAATTCTGTTTCGTTCTCGTTTCTATTCGACAAAATTTATTGCTCGCGAAAGCAGCGCGGTCGAACGAACCCGCTTCGAGTCGAAGGAGAAGAAAATGGCGATTGATTGGATAATCACGCTTTCGTTAAGTCAGCTTCAGAACGCGATTGAATTATTGCTTCTGGCCAATGAATCGCTGCCACCTTGGAACCTAATTTTTACTCGGAAAAATTGCAGCTGAATCGAACGCTTCCAAGCTTTAATGGAACATCAATTCGCTCGATGAAGACGGTAATTGGGACGAAACAGCGTTATCCTTCGGTTTCGTCCTTCGTCCGTCGAAGTACAAACGACGATAACTCAGAAATTTTTCATTCGCATTTTGAGCCAGCGATATTTCAGCTAACTAATTCGACAAATTTCCATAATGCATACCGTCATTTTATCCTCGCTACATCGCGTCTGTTAAATAGAAAATTGGGTTTACGTATTCCGAGCTTGCGAAATTGAGTGACGTTTGCTCTTGCGTCAATCATATCTGCGATTTCCACCATTCGAAACAGAGAACTGGTTTGAATCGTCCTCCAAAGACACGATGCAAAGATATTTTAGAGATAAAAAGAAATGAAAATTGATTTTTCATATCAAATTGAACGACAGGAGAAACAAGGACGATCAAAATCATTATTCGAACGTTCTAGAAGTACAAAAGGAACTAGATTTAATGGTAACGCATCGTTCTGTGATGTCTACCATTCGAAAGAGGAAACTGGTTTGAATTGAGGTCCAAAGACACGATGCAAAGATATTTTAGAAATAAAAAGAAATAAAAATTTGTTTTTCATATCAAATCAAATAACAGAAGAAACAAGGACGATTACCTGCTAGAAAACAGAAAAGGAACTAGATTTAACGGTAACGCATCGTTCTGTGATGTCCACCATTCGAAACAGGAAACTGGTTTGAATCGTCGTCAGCAGATACGATGCAAAGATATTTCAGAAATAAAAAGAAATAAAATTTATTTTTCATATCAAAACAAATGATAAAAGAAACAAGGATGATCAAATTTATTATTCTAATGTGCTACAAACAGAAAAGAAACTAGATTTAACAGTAATACACCATTCTGCGATGTCCACCATTCGAAACAGGAAACTAATTTGAATCGTCATCCAAAGACACGATACAAAGATATTTTAGAAATAAAAATATGTTTCTCATATCAAATCAAAGGACAAAAGAAGAAAGGACGATTAAATTCATTATTCAAACGTGTTACAAGCAGAAAAGGAATTAGATTTAACAGTAATACACCATTCTGCGATATCCACCATTCGAAACAGGAAACTGGTTTGAATCGTCATCCAAAGACATGATACAAAGATATTTTGGAAATAAAAATATGTTTCTCATATCAAATCAAACGACGAAAGAAACAAGGATGATCAAATTCATTATTCTAATGTGCCACAAACAGAAAAGAAACTAACTTCTGCGATGTCCACCATTCGAAACAGGAAACTGGTTTGAATCGTCATCCAAAGACATGATACAAAGATATTTTAGAAATAAAAATATGTTCCTCATATCAAATCAAACGACAAAAGAAGAAAGGACGACCAAATTCACTATTCAAACGTGTTACAAAACAAAAAAGGAACTAGATTTAACAGTAACGCATCGTTCTCGCACATGGCCGTCACGTGACGTCGTTTCTGGCCACCGTTGGCTCTCGCGAGCGTCAAAAATCACCTCCATGGAACCAACTCCGTCGATGTTTACCATCCTGAGCATTCGTGGCACGCGTTGACCCAGAAACCGGTCGCAGTCGTCCGGTCGTGTCGCTTCCGCGAGCGCTGCGTCGATTCAGCGGCTCGAATCGAATAGACGCGGACAAGCCTGGGCATTTTCGCACTGCCAGGGCGTTCTTCTGGACCGAGTCTAACGACAGACGTCGAAAATACCAGGAATCGTCGGTTACGTGACGCGATTCCTTTCTTTGAACGTCGACAGGGACCTGGAATAGGTTTACAGCCATCTAGAAGATGTTTACCGGTAACCCAGTTTATTCTAGAGCGTACGCACGCTTCTGGTTGGTCGATATCTCTGGTGGCCAGAGTTTCTTCGAGTTGAGACAGCTTGATGAAGAGTAGTTCGACTTTACTGTTCGCGGTAGCGAAAGAGAATGGAATCTCTAGGAATTTCTGACTTGAGAGCTGGCTTCGTTTCTGGGGGATTCCCAGGAGCGTGCATTGTTTCTGGGGAATCCGTAGGGACTTTTAGATCTACGTCATTGAAAATTAAAGTTAAATGTGCTTTCTGATCGTTCATTTTAGTTTTCAATCGCTAGAAATTATGCTTTTGAGTTTAATTTAACTCATTCGAGACGAGTCGTTTCTATTTTTATTTTTATTTAGGAATTTCAATTTTTTTATTTAGAAATTTCTGGCCTTTGTTTTTGGGGGATTCCTAGAAGCGTGCATTGTTTCTGGGGAATCCGTAGGGACTTTTAGATCTACGTCATTGAAAATTAAAGTTAAATGTGCTCTCTAATCGTTAATTTTATTTTTTAATCGATTCGTAGGATGATAATAATGAAAGCAACGTTGAAAGTTATGCTTTGGAGTTTAATCTAACCAAATAGAGACGACTCATTTTTATTTTTATTTGAGAGTGCGTTCTGTTTCTGGAGGGACTCCCAGAGCGTGCGTTGTGTCTAGCAAATCCATAGGGACTTTCAGACCTACACGTTTGCAAATTAAAATTAAACGTGCTGTCTGATCGTTGATTTTAGTTTTTAATCGATGCGTGGGATAATAACAACGAAAGCAACGCTGGAAATTATGCTTTCGAGTTTAACTTAACCCATTCGAAACAGCTCATTTCTATTTTTATCTTTATTTTTCGTGTCTTTTTATTTTCTATTACATTGCACATATGATATTCAATCCACTCCTCGTAATGAAAATATTTCGAGTAGCAACACAGCTTTAAAAATACTGTGGACACTGCGTGCATCCCTTTCGAGCATATCAACTCGAATCAAAGTGAATTATTTCCCCAGCTGTGTCCGTTTCCGTGTATCCACAATTTTAAAATCATCCCAGCGTCCATCGCGTCGACGATCGAATGAAAAACTTATTCGACTGCGTCGAAACGACGAAAAACGCCCCTACGCAGTCTCGTATGCGAATTAAAGTGACTCTCAGTGCCCTCGCGAGGGGTTCTCTGGATCTCGCGTCGATCGATCGAGTTCGATCGCAGGTTGGATCGACTCAAGGCGATGGCAGTCGTTTTACAACGTCCAGAGACGACGCGACCTTTCACCTTTTGCAAGGGTGGGCGAATTTTCGTCGAGGAGACGCGCGAAACAATTCACGCACGTGTACGTGACTCGCGCGTGGGATGGCGCGTGATTTAATTAAAGGAAATTCCGCGAGCGACCTCTCGCAGGCTTTAGAAATTGGAAACGCAAGCTGAACGATGGTATTCCGCCGTTGCGGAAAATTAATTTCTATCTCGTTAGCCCGTGTATAATTAGCCAGCCGTGTATTGTTCTTTCGACGTCGCGACGCGTTACGATGGCGCCAACAGGCTGGCTGAATAAAAAACAAAAATCGATCCAGCTTTTTCGCGTACGCGCCTCTCGTCGATGAATTCGTTCATTGCTGCAATCGTGGATGGACCATGGATACACAGAGGAATAAAAAGAGATAGTCGCATAAAGGGATTGCTGTCCTTGTTGACACGCAATCGTTAACCCTTTGCAATTCTACGTTCAGATGAATTCGACGTCAGTTTTACTTAATTTATCAAAATGCAAAGAGTTCTCGTTAGCTAAACCTCTTTTTTATTCGTCGAACTTTTTTTTATACCTTAAATTACGTTTAAAATGTTATTATTAACCCTTTGAGAGACTCTCAGTCGCTAGGACACTTCGAATTTTAAGTTTCGAAGTCCTGCAAAAGTGAATTTAAGATGAGATTGATTTTATTGAAAAACCAGTGCAAAGGGTTGATAAATTCACTGAAAGTAGCTTAAATTTGCTGAAACACGTTTGAAAAAATGTTTGGACTGCAAAGAGTTGCAATTGCAACCTCGACTAAATGAAGAGAGAAATACTTTTCCTCTTTTTATTCCTCCATTGCTTTTCACGCCCACTCTGGTTATTCTTACACATCTATGGGATGAATACATATTTGCACATGTCAGTCGCATAAATAACCAACCAGAGCAAACTATAGCCACGTAGAGGTTGGGAAATCTCGTGACAAATGAATTTTTTGCTGCAAAATAACCAATAGAAAATAATATCCAAAAGGAAAGTGTACAGTTTGCAAAATAAAAAAATACGCCACGCCTGCATGACTTTAGAGTGCAGCTTTTTTGGGAACACGAAGCTAAACGTCGAGTTCGTAGCAAGCTGAACGTTCACCCATTTTACCATCCCTTCGTTTCACCGTACTTTTACTTGGCGTTCGCGAAGCTCGACCAAGATTGACATTCTGTTCCTTAAATTTCCAGCCATGGCGAGGACCTCATCGTCACGCCGTTCGCGCAGATCCTCGCCTCTCTGCGCTCGGTCAGGAACAACTTCCAGTCCCTCACGAACGTACCTACGAACAAGTAAGTCGACCTGTTTAACCCATTCGAGACGAGTCGAGTTTTTCGAGGCCAACCGCTGAAATTTTAATTCTCTATTTCATTTCAAAGCAGTCTCATCCTCTACTGACTCGTCATTTCAATTCAACCCTTTGCACTCGGAATTAATTGCAAAAGTTAACAACTTATTCCATTGCAACTGTTCAAGGAACGCGTATTTCCCAAAGTTTTCTATTGAAATGGAAATTTGCTTGGTGATAGTTTCTCTTGCTTTCATCAGCAATAGAAAATCGTCGAGTGCGAAGGGTTAATATCGTCGCATTCAAGGTTTGCGATTCGTCTTTTTACCTCGATGATGCATTGCACGTAAGCTGTGCAATCAGTCTCGAATGGGTTAACGAGAGATCGATTGAACGCGAGATCGTAACGTTTCCTTTAATCGTTCGTCCTCAGATCACGAAGGAGTAGCGGGGCGCAAGGCAGCAGCACTCCGCAGCCACGGATCCTGGCTCCAGGAGGTAACCAACCCCTTCGTTGGTCGTAAAACACCGTCGTTCCTCTCGTTTCGATATTGCCAATTTCCAGAACCCATTCTGACCGAACGAGCTAGTTAAAATCCAGTCGTAATTGCTCGCGTTTCCGTAGAATTTGCCTTCGATGGAGGGGAAAAAAGAGCAGTCGAACGATCGAGTAAAATATTCACGTCGCGGTGCAAATTGTCGGATGGGGTTCGAGGGAAATTGGCATCGAAGCGTTCGACGCCTTTGTCATTTCGTCTGGGCTCCTCGTCGCTTCTTCCGTCCCTTTCTCCCTTCATTTGTAAACCCTTTCGTCTTTAAAGAGCTCCTGGAATTCGTTTAGATTATCCCACGTTCCTCGTAATCCCAACAGAGTCGTCTGTGTCCCTTTGTTTCGTGCGTTGACTTGGGTTTTTATGGGGAAGTTGAGAAAACGAGATAAGAATCCCATTATCGTTGCGATCCTCGATGGAACGAAGTTGTCAAAAATCATTTCGACGATAAGATTGTTCAATACGCGGAGAGAAAATTGGTTAAAGACTGTGGAAGACACAGATTTTAGGTAAGAAAGTTAGATATTTGGTAAAAGAGAAATTCAGAAAAATTGGTGGAACGAAGTTGTCAAAATTCATTCAAGCGTGTTCGTCTGAGAGAAAATTAGTCAAAGACTATGTAAGACACGGATTTTCCTTAAGAAAGCTAACTATTTGATAAAAGAGAAATTCAGAAAAATGGTGAAACGAAATTGTCAAAATTCATTCAAGCGTGTTCGTCTGAGAGAAAATTGCTTGAAGACTATGTAAGACACGGATTTTTGTTAAGAAAGTAATTTGGTAAAAGAGAAATTCAGAAAAATGGTGAAACGAAATTGTCAAAATCCATTTCGCGGTTGACATCGTTCCAAGCATGTTCGTCTGAGAAAAAATTAGTCAAAGACTATGTAAGACACGGATTTTTGTTAAGAAAGCAATTTGGCAAAAGAGAAATTCAGAAAAATGGTGAAACGAAATTGTCAAAATTCATTCAAGCGTGTTCGTCTGAGAGAAAATTGCTTGAAGACTATGTAAGACACGGATTTTTGTTAAGAAAACTAGATATTCGGTAGAAGAGAAATTTGGGGGGTGTAGTTCGCTCGAGACAAGCGTCAAGGGTGAAAGATCCGTGGAAAATCCAATCAGGCGAACCCGCGTGCAGTCCTCGTGGACTGGAGCTCGAGGAAAAGCGGTCCAACCTCTTGGGGTCTCGTTTTCTCGCCACTTTAAGGGGCGATTAGCTTGGCCGTGTCGCTGAGAGCCCTCAGTCGTTTCCTCTCTCGCGCTAACGCCACCCTCGCCCCCTCTTTTTCCGGATTTCAGAGGAGAACTACATGAAACTGGCCGTGGAGACGATGGAGGAGCTGGAATGGTGCCTGGACCAGCTGGAAACCATTCAAACGCATCGATCCGTGTCCGACATGGCCTCCCTCAAGGTATGTCCGACTTGCTTCCTCTCTTTCTCGCGTGTGCATGCTCGATTTCACCCTAAACGTCGACTGGGACGAGCTCGAGGTCGCTTTGAAGCGACTGCGACTGTACGATGAGACTGTCAGGAAGTGGTTGAACGGAACGCGGTCTTTGACGACTGGATTGTTTCGATTGAAACTCGTTTGGGAGATGTTAACCCTTTGCAGTTGGTTCCTTCGCAGACGTTAAGAAGCTATTGGTAAAATGGCAGGGTTTGAGGAATATTTTAGATATAGTTTCTGTTGCTAATAGAAGCTGTTGCAATGTTAGCGATAGAAGCTATTGCAATATTAGCAATAGATTAGGAATAAAAGCTATTGCAATATTAGCAATAGATTAGGAATAGAAGCTATTGCAATATTAACAATGGAAACTATTGCAATATTAGCAATATTAGCTATAGAGGCTATTACAATATTAGCAATAGATTAGCAATAGAAGCAATTGCAATATTAGCAATGGAAACTATTGCAATAGATTAGCAAAAGAAGCTATTGCAATATTAGTAATATTAGCAATGGAAACTGTTGCAATATTAGCAATGGAAACTATTGCAATATTGACAGTGGAAGCTATTGCAATATTAGCAATATTAGCAATGGAAACTATTGCAATATTGGCAGTGGAAACTATTGCAATATTAGCAATGGAAACTATTGCAATATTGACAGTGGAAGCTATTGCAATATTAGCAATATTGGCAATGGAAGCTATTGCAATATTGACAGTGGAAGCTATTGCAATATTAGCAATATTAGTAATGGTAACTATTGCAATATTAGCAATGGAAACTATTGCAATATTGACAGTGGAAGCTATTGCAATATTAGCAATATTAGCAATGGAAACTATTGCAATATTGACAGTGGAAGCTATTGCAATATTAGCAATATTAGCAATGGAAACTATTGCAATATTAGCAATGTAAACTATTGCAATATTGACAGTGGAAGCTATTGCAATATTAGCAACATTAGCAATAGAAACTATGGCAATATTGGCAATGGAAACTATTGCAATATTACCAATATTAGCAATGGAAACTATTGCAATATTAGCAATGTAAACTATTGCAATATTACCAATAATTTCTATCGCTAACCTAAAATATTACTATTCTATCGCTAACGTCTCTCAGCAATTGAAAATTCCCATTTCAATAGAAAACATCTGGAAAAGCTGCGATAGAACAAACATTAACCTCCTTCATCATGTCCCCTCAGAAGGGGACACCCCAATGCAAAGGGTTAAGATCGATTTCCGCGAGAAAAAATGATAGCAGGCTATCCATAGCTAGTCTACGTTATGATTTTAGATTTTGATGATGTTAAATTAGATCTAACATTAATTTTGAACATACCAATACTTGTTTGCATGGAAGAAGCGAGTTACTCTTAGTTAAACCACCTGTTGGAGGTGATTTGACACACTGCTTACTAAAACGCAATGTCAGCCACTTTGCCTCAAGTTGGAACTGATTTTCAAGGTGGATCTTAACGTTTGACATCAATTCACGTGTCAAGGAACTAGCAGGCTCTTTTCTGGTACCTTCAGAACACTTTACGTCAGTTTTCTCATCAGATGCTATGAAATAAAGAAAGGAGAGGCTGACGAAGACAGAGAAGTCTGAGAGAAATCGTCTTCTGATAGTCTTCCAGCGAACGAACGATTTTCTAACTACTTTCACATCCCTGTTAGGGGAATTTTCAATTTCCTGCTGTCGCAAAAAAGGGAACTCCATCGCGCTAACCAGGCGACGATTGATTCTACTGCCTTTTACGCGTTCAACAGCGATTGGAATCCGCTGACGCGATTCTTTTCAACCGAGCAACGATGAAATTTCTGGGACACTTTGTGAATTAATAACAATTTAGCGGAACGTCAGAACGACGCAGTGAATTCCAAATTACTTCAAAGAACGAGTCGCGACACGTGAAATTTCTGAACTTCATTCGATTCGCTGGAAACGAGTTAATCGATGCTAGTTTACGATTCGCAGAAGTCACGATCGTCGTAGACTCTGTTCCTCGAACTTGGGATAGTTAATCGTATCGAGCCTGAATAATTACGATCGACAGCGTTTTGGTTCTTCGAAAATTTGCTTCTCATTGGCAGAATACACGTTTTCACGGAAAAACGTGAAAAACCAAAGGAATTCCATTGTCTTCTCTTCGCGTATCATCTTTTTTTATGAAAATTGAAGGTTCAGAATGTTCATGAAGCCTGGATAATTACGATCGACAGCGTTTGGGTTCTTCGAAAATTTGATTCTCATTGGCAGAATACTCGTTTTCACGGAAAAACGTGAAAAACCAAAGGAATTCCATTGTCTTCTCTTCGCGTATCATCTTTTCTTATGAAAATTGAAGGTTCAGAATGTTCATAAAGCGGCTTGAAATAGCAGTACAAGTAGAATTTTTGCAACCACGATAAGAATTATTTATCAAAGCGATAATGAGATTCACTTTTTACTCGCGTCGAAAGAAATGGGGAAACACTGGCGTTAGAGTAATGAGAGCAAGAAGCCAGCAACTAATGCAGTCGTTTAATTGGTCGTTCGCGAGTTTGTCGATAGTAAAAACGTTTGGAAATTCCGAGCTGTCGGCGAAATTGAGAGCTGCATAACGATTCGTTCGAATTGCGTAATTGTCAGCACCGCAGAGTCGAGACGACGCATTTTCCTTTAACTAGACGCAACAGACTTTACCACGAATCGCATCGATTTACGTTCTATCGTAAAAATGTTCATTTCTTAGTTTTTAAAAATTACTTATTTTAGCTACGCCACTTTTGGAAGATAGCACATTTTTTTATTAGACGCGATCGTCGCTTTGCATTCGCGAATTTTCAGTTCTTAATCTTTAAAAATTACTTAGTTTAACTACGCCACTTTTGGAAGATAGCACATTTTTTTTTTATTAGACGCGATCATTGCTTTGCATTCGCGAGTTTTCGCGAATTTTCAGTTCTTAATCTTTAAAAATTACATATTTTAGCTACGCCACTTTTGGAAGATAGCGCATTTTTCTTTGATTAGACGCAATTATCGCGTTGCATTCGCGAGTTTTCGCGAATTTTCAGTTCTCTATTTTTAAAAATTACTTATTTTAACTACGCCACTTTGGAAAATTTGTGGATGGCTCTCTTCATATTTCTATATTGCAACATTCTTGTTAGTTCATCAAATTTTGTAATTGTCATTATCGCAAAGTCAAGATAACACATTTTCCTTTAATTAGACGCAATTATCGCGTTGTATTCGCGAGTTTTCGCGAATTTTCAGTTCTCTATTTTTAAAACTCACTTATTTTAGCTATGCCACTTTTGAAAGGTCGCAAAATTTGTAAATAACTCTCCTTATATTTATATATTACAACACTCTTCTCAGTTCATCGATACGTCATTCGAATTCCATAATTTTCATCGCCACAAAACGAAGACAACTCATTTTCCTTTAACTAGACACAACCAACCATTATGAAACCATTATCAAACCATTATCACAAACCGTATCGATTAACATTCCATCGTGTTGTCACACTCGCGAATTGCATTCGACCTTAAAAAATTCCTTTTCTCAATTTTGAAAAATCACAAATCTCAGCTACGTCATTCAGGAAGATCAGAAAATTGGTGGATGTCTCTGCTTGTGTATTTATATATCGCAACACTCTTGTCAGTTCTTCGATATATCGCTCTAAAACGAGGGAATCGACCTCGACGGAGCCGCTCGACACGCTCGTCCTCACTTTCCTGGCGAACTTGATTTATGGCCGCCCGCTTGCCGCCGATTCTTGGAAAGCGGAATTTTTGACCGAGCAGCCTCGACTTCCTTCCGTAGGAAACGACTATTTTTTTCTCGCGTTTTATTTCCGACGAAGCTTTCCTTGGCAGCCGAGGAAATTCTCGTAAAATTCGCGCATCACGTAGCCGGGTCAAGGCAGTGCGTTACTGCCGCTTCGATCCACGCTCCTCCTCGTTTATTCCCTGCCACTTCCGTTTCGGCTGTATTTTCAAGCGGAAAAATATCGCGGCCATAGTAATTACACCCTCTGTCGTGGACTGAGAAATGTCTTATGCTTGTCTTGACAATCTTGCGTCACCCCATTTTGTTTCTCCTCTCTTTCGTTTGTAACTTTTAATTTTCAATTTTTAGTTTTTATTGGAATTGTTTGTGGAGTATTCGTTTTGTTTCGAGGATTGGCGATACCTAAAAAAAAACAAAATTCTTGTTTAGAATT
Source organism: Xylocopa violacea (assembly GCA_963969225.1). Classification (NCBI taxonomy): domain Eukaryota; kingdom Metazoa; phylum Arthropoda; class Insecta; order Hymenoptera; family Apidae; genus Xylocopa; species Xylocopa violacea. The sequence continues at coordinate 36,387,079 of CAXAJV010000004.1, read as the reverse complement.
CAAAGTTTTCAAAGAAAGTTCAGCAAGTTTAAAGATATAAATTGAGAAAAATTGTTCTGGGGAGTATAGACCACCCCATTTTGTTTCCCCTCTCTTTCATTTGCAGTTTTTATTGAAATCCTTTGTGGAGTATTCGTTTTGTTTCGAGGATTGGCGATACCTAAAAAAAAAACAAAATTCTTGTTTAGAATTCAAAGTTTTCAAAGAAAGTTCAGCAAGTTTAAAGATATAAATTGAGAAAAATTGTTCTGGGGAGTATAGACCACCCCATTTTGTTTCCCCTCTCTTTCATTTGCAGTTTTTATTGAAATCCTTTGTGGAGTATTCGTTTTGTTTCGAGGATTGGCGATACTTAAAAAAAAACAAAATACTCTCTTAGAATCAACGCTAAAAGAAACAAATCGATAGAAATCGTCCTCGAAGACCTACGCCACCCCATTTGATCTCTCCTCCCTTTCATTCACAATTTCTAATTTCCAATTTTGAATTTTTATTAGAATCATCTGTGAACATTTTCGAAGACTGGCGATACTTAAAAAAAAAAAACGAAATTCTCGCTTAGAATCGACGTTCAAAGAAATACATCGAGAAAAATCGTTCTCAGAAGCCTGCGTAAAAATGAATAAAAGCTTCATCGTTCTCTCTTTCCACGATAGCACATCGAAGCGTCGGGTTTGCTTTAAGAATCGAAGTGTTTGTTTCTTCTTCTCGCTGTATCGTCGAACGACGGTTCCAGGAACGTGCCTCGCATTCTTCCCGCTTTTTTATCGGTACACAATGATTTTCGAAATCATGTGGAACAGCTCGTTTCTAGAAAGCAGCAGGTGTGTAATTTTAGCGGTTGTATCGTTTTGCGAACAGCCGAGGAGATCGAATTTTTGTATCCCCACTTAAATCCAGACTTGATATCCCTTTGATATCGCAGGACGCGAGCGTTTTCCTGCTTTTACTCGCGAGAGGGAAGCTCTGAAAGCCCCGCGCAGGGAGGAATCTCGAGACGCAATCAAGCATCGCAACAACCTTCGCTCCAAACCGGGGAAAGATGAAAATAGACCGTGAAAATAGAATTTATATCCTCGGTACTTGCGCTAAATCAAGCCAAGATTGACTTGGGAGCAATTTTCGCACGTGCTATTCAGGCGTGCGTCCAATCTTTTCGCGTTTGTTGACACACACACACGCATTCAGGAGGGACGTTTACGACTTGTTTTCGTTCGCCAGCGGCCTCGAGGAAGAATCGAAGCGGTCTCTTAACTCCTTCGATCCGCGAACGCGGTTCTAGAACGCGATTGCTGCACACGGTTGCGTAATTACGCGGCAATTTTCGTGGCCAAGGCGATCGAGGGATCGTAGATGGCGCTCGAGCGTCCCTCGACCCGTCTCCAGCCTCGATCACGTGAAAAGCATCGCGATTTTTCGAATTCCCGGCGCCAACGGTGGACTTTGAACCCGCCTGCTTTGCGATTCCTCTATTTCCAACCAGCTTCCGATCGTTTCTTCGAGGACGACTCGATCGTTCGATTATTTTTCCAACGGAGAAACGTTCGCGCGTTCGTCCACGTGAAATTATGAACACGATCTCTGGAAAGAAGACTCGAGAATCGCTTCTCGCTCGATACAGTTCAAGGTATGCTATTGTTGGAGTATCGCGGAGTATCGATTAAAAATAATTGTTTCGTCATCGGGAATCCGCGGACTTTAGTCCTGTCAAACAGTCGGACGTTGCGTTTCTTCCAAGTAAAATTTCGCGCATCCACGAGAAGCTCAGCGAATTTTTCGTCGATTATTCTGGTTAAACAAACCCGCGCGAAAATATTGCTCGACTTCTCGCGAAAATCGCGGTCCTATATTTAAGTTCGCATCGAAATTTGGAAGCTTCCTTTTTAATCGCCACGTCAATCGTTTTTGTTTCATCAAAAGTGTCGCGACAACCACAGTGCTCGCTTAGAAATATTAATACTAGGTTTACCACGAGTTTTTTCAGTATTTAATCAGAAAAGAATATAAATTGACCTATCAATTATGAAGTTAAAGTAGAAAAACCAACCTCAATAAAATTACATCAGTTATAATAATTAGTTCTTAGTACTTTTTTTATTTTTCACGTTTCAATGTAAAGTTTGACGAAAAGTTTTCTCAGAGAGGTTAAAATAACCCTTTGGTAAACCTAGTGTTAAGCTCGCGTCGAAATTTGGAAGCTTCCTTTTTAATCGCCACGCTAATCGTTCTTGTTCCATCAAAAGTGTCACGACAACCACAGTGCTCGCTTAAAAATACCAAATTAAACGAGGAAACGTGGCTCGAGTTAAACGCGAGGCATTAAACGCGAAATGACGTCGCAAAAAAGAAAAAAAACCCAAAAACAAATGGGATTCGCGCGCGAAATCTGAACGCACCGCGAAGGACCGCGAGTCCTCGTCTGGTCGCTGCTTCAGAGGCTTCGACGTCGCTTCCTGTGATAAAAAACGAACGACTCGCGTGACTCGAGGGCCGCCCTTGTCTATTTCGGCTTTTTCTGCCGTGGGAAATCGATCGATCCGAATCGATTGACCTACATCGCTGCTCATCATTAAGCGAGGCGCGAGCCTGGTCGACGTGCATGCCGGTTTACACGTGGACGAGCCGTGAGCGACGAGCAGGTGGCCGCCGCCGCTTTATTTAGAACCGTCCCAGCCGTTCAACTCGGCTCTCCTCTCCTCTCGAGTCTCTCGAGCAGCGTGCGTTCCTGTTTCGCGAAGTTCATTCAGCCTAAGGGTCGCGTTTATTAGCGTTCGCGTCGCTGGAACTCGCCTCAGAGGTTATACGGCGCAAGCAGATGGCGCTGCGAGCAGTTACAGCGCCCCGTTCCGCTTTGGACGCTCGAACTAACGCGAAACGTCGTCGTTCCGCGAACTTTCCTCAGTTTAAGCGCAAGTTTCTTTTGTTTTCTTTCCGCGGAAAGTTTTAGAGATCGGAGACGCAGATTGGGGACAGCTCGCGACCGTGAATTTGTTTAATTAGGATTGGTCGATACTTAAACAAGCGGTTATGTCACTCCAACGAGCTTCGAGTAAACAAATGCAAGTTCAATGACGTAAAATGTTACGCGATATTTATACACCGTGGTAATTATTTGTAACAGGCCAACAAAAACAGCTTATATAACATTTTGTAATAACAACAAATTACGTCAACCGCGTGTGGAAGTCGCGCAGAAGCGTGTATAAACTGTGAATAAAGGTGGCTAATTACCTTCGCGACTGTAACGACTGCTTTAATTATTATGCGGAGTATCGAAATACCTTGGTTAAGTTACAAATGATGGTTGAAGTTAAAAATAGTTTTTGGTCAGGCGAAATTGACGAGCAGCGTTTGGTCGAGCGAGATAATTTCCATACGCGTGATTCGATGGGCGTCACGTTGCTGCTGACCTTTACTACTTGTCTGTCAGGACGCATTATCTACTGTCTGCTTAATACAATACTTGCGCTACTTGATATCGAATTCAGTCGATCGATGCTGGGAATTTTCCCCCTCCTCGTCGCGTTTCCTTTGTCGCGAGTTCGAAATTTTTGCGCGCACACGCGCACGCATTCTTATTTCGTTTATTATCGCGAACGGAGCAGAGTAATGTCGGTGAATGATCGAAAAGCGTGTTTACCAGGTAGTTAGTTTCGAGCAACAATCAAATTAGCGAATGAAAAGCAAACATCGGAAGCGATATCTCATCCGCCAGTATAATTTGCATTAAAACATAATGGCTACTCCCACGTGATTGCGAATATGATCGTAGTGCAATAATATTCCTGTTTAGTGAAATAATATCCGCGTCCGCTTTGCAAATTATAATAATAATTTACACTTCCGGACGTTCCTTCGTCTAGAATTAATCATTTTATCTTTTTTCTTTGAATATTCCTAAAGTATTAAATATCAGCGTCCACTCGATATTTTTACAAATTATAATAATAATAATTTACACTTTCAAATATTCCTTCATCTAGAATTAACCATTTTATTTTATTTCTTTTTTCTTTGAGTCTATATATTTTTAAAAGTATTAAATATCCGCGTCCACTCGATATTGTTACAAATAATAATAATAATAATTTACATTTTTAAGCGTTTCTTCACCTAAAATTAACCATTTTATCTCTTTTCTTTGAATCTATATATTCTTAAAAATATTAACCCTTTGCACTCGAGAGGTGATTCTCAGTGACCAATTTTTGAACCATTTTTGGAAAGTCTCGAGTGCAAAGTATTAAATATCCGCGCCCACTCGATTTGTTACAAATAATAATAATAATTTACATTTTTAAGCGTTTCTTCACCTAAAATTAACCATTTTATCTTCTTCTTTTTTGAATCTGTATATTCCTAGAAGTATTGAGTACAGCACACTCTCTTTGATCACTATTATTCAGAGAAACTGTCACATTTTGGTGACTCAGAGGAATACCAGAGACAGCTGTAATAAAAGCAAAAGGGCGTCGTGACGCCGGCGCTGCTTGGCCAGACGCCAGTTTCACGGATTCTCGCACGAATTCGAGGAACACTCTCGTCCATCTCATTTGGCTGAGAAAAATAAATTTCGTCTAATACGTCTAGTTCTGTTTGCTTTTCTAGAAAGTTGGGGATATTCGTTACGGATCGGTATAGTTCGAGGAATTAGACCACAGAATCGTATCCTCTGGCACGAGTGCGATCCTCCACAGCCACGCGTAAAACGTAATCGATTTTTCTGACGTCGTTCCGCCCAAAACCACCCTCTTCTTTGTTGCACGACGCGTCTCGCAAACTTCCGTCGCGGTCAGCTCGTCGTGAAACGATTTCACGCATCGACAGACTGAGATATTAGTCAATAAAAATACACGGACCCTCGCACAAGCTGCCACATCACTGTCCACCCCAATTCCACCCTCGAACGCGTGACGCAATTTTCTTTCACGCGTACACACTGACGTAACCCACCTAAAACGTGACACAGCACCCAGTCGCATCGATTTATGCCAGAAACCAGCGAACTTTGCCTCAAATTGGGAAATTGGTCCACGAAACCCACAAAAGTTCGCTGTGGGGACCTTCCTTATCGATGCTCCCACAAAACGGAAAGATGCTGCGCGAGAAACCCTGAAGAGTCCGCTGCGATCGTTTCCTTCGTCGATTACCCCACAGAACTCGAGCAAACTTTGTTGTTAACTTAATTAATCAACGATTTCATCGATCGTGCTGCCCAAAACGATGCGCTTGAACGTTTTTCACTTGGTTTGAATTCGAAATCGAAGTCGATCGTAAATTTTAGCCGCGCGTAAACACGCACGCGCTTATGGCAATTACCAATGGACGCCTCGATTGTAGGTGGATCTCGACGGGCGTAGATAAGAACGATAGTAAATACACACACCGTGACGCAAAAGTTGTTTGACGTGCGCGTGCGTTTGCTTTTAGATAGGTTAACCGACGAGACAAATTACCCGCGATTATGGCAACGTAGCGTGGATTCGAGGGGAAACGAGGCCTCTTCGCGGCACATTTCCACGGCACCTCTGTCTCTCACCTTCTGTTTTTTACCGGTCGCGACAAAATTTACAGTTTTATTTGCGCCCAGAGCCACGCTGCATCCGCGTTTATTGTTGCAGCGTGCAAGCTGACAGTGATTAATTGGCTTTCAATGGCTCGAGCGATGAACAAATACTCTATTTTCGGACATCGAACGCGATAAAGATTCTTTAAAGGATTTTTAAAGATTCTTTAAGCGTTCTGGTAACAAAAGAATCCGCGATACCCTCGTCGAAAGCGGCTGCAAATCGAAGATCCCCAAAGAGGGTGGTGGACAGGATGTTGATTAATCCTCCATGGAATGCGATGCTTTATTTTGGTCCCGTTAATCGTGGCCACCACTTTCGATCGACTATATTTAATCGACGTGCTAATTGGAGTGCCGCGTGCGTCGTTAATTGGAGGGTATAAATTTGCTTCGACATAATCTCGGGACGAAAGCTAATTAACCGTCTCTTCCGGATAATTAACTTCGAATCGACGAACGCACCGTGCAGGAGCAATGGATCGCGGTTCCACGACGCGCGACTCTACTTCCTTCTCGTTTCGCAAGAATCAACGAGTCAAAGAAACAACTGGGGACAAAGATAAAGTGTTTTGCGTTAAAATTTTAATTACGCGAAATATTATTTTTCGAAGTAATCAAGATTTAATCAGGGTTTATTAAAAGGCTAATTAAAAGTTAAGGAACGAGCCAAGTTTAGCTGCGTCGTAGCTCCGTGATATCCAGTCGTTCTAGGTCGCGCTAATTAATTTCAATTCAAGCAAGAAAGCGTCTATAAACTAACGAATTTATTAATTAATAAAACGCAATCTTTTGTATATTTGTTCTGCATTACATCTTAATGCTTTCATCGATATTCTGAATCACGATTTATAAATCAAGCTGTCTAGAATGTAGTAAGGCGTAATATGAGGAATACAAAATAATAAAGATAAAAAGATATATATTTTAGAAGGTACATAGGGTGTAACAATCAAAACTAAGGAACTGCGACTTCTCGCGAATCTAACTAAAACTGCTCTGCAAACAGCAGAACGTCGTTGAACAGCGGACGCAATTCGCGAAGACGAAGTCTTCGACTATAAGAAAAGCAAAATGGCGTGTAAAAAATATCGTTTAACTCGCGACAAAGGTTTCTAAGCCCAACAAATGAAACGAGCTTCAAAAGGATGCGATGGTTGTCCGATAAACCAGCAAACGATCAATTCGATGGCAACGACGCTGCGTAAAGGAGTTCCGTGTACCGGAAAATCCTCCGCAACCATCTTCGTTTCCGTTCAAAAGCTCCTCGCTGCACCGTAACACTGATTCACGATTCTAACGTTCGTTTCACGTCCCGCTGGCCTCTCGCGGGCTCAATTTATGGCTTTGTTGTTCACTTTGCCTGTTCATCGTGTTTCACGCATCCGAGGAGCGCCACGCGGTCCTGGCTTCCTGATTTAGCGAACCATCGCTCGAGATCCGATCTTGGAAACACGATTTGTGGCGCAAAACAAGAGGCTCGAGTTGATGTTAACCCTTTCAAGCTCTTCAATTCGATCAACGAGACAAGGCGATTAGAATTCCGTTTAAACGCTGCGACGTAGCGATGGGTATGAGCAGACTGTTTTGCATTCGAGTCAGGAATTCCAGTTGAAACTGCTCGATCCTCGCGTATAATCGATTATTGACAAAAACTGAGCGATTTTTAATCGCAGAATCCCCAATGCGACGTTTATGGCAGCTTATGCAACGTCAACGATGCGTTACGCTGCGTCGCGCGAGTTCTCTGACGACGCACGCGTCCAGATTAATCGTCGCGTGTGAAAAATCGAACAGCTTTTATCGACACGGTCGATTCCATGGCAATCGCAGATGCTCCAGATGCGATTCTCGTGACTCTCGCCTCTGAAACGCACCGTGTAATCGGTGTCAACAGCAATTCTTTCGCCACGCGTCCGCCTCGTGAACAATCAGAGCTGATACGCGTTCCGCGTCGTGTCCGTTCGCCTCCTCGTCTGAACGATTCATTGACTTTTTGCGCTCCCGCAGATTACCAGCGCGTGTTCCCTCGAATTGGACGGGAGCAATTCCATTATCGAATCTCGCGCAGTTCTATTGAAAAAAAAAAGAAGGAAGCTGTAATGGAAACTGACAACTGAGAATCGCGATTTTCAGATAACAAATTGGAGAACGCGTCTCGCGATGGAAATTGACGATCAAACAGTCCAATCGTCGAGCAATCGATCGGAGAACGCGCTTCGATTGATCTGCAAAGACTGTCGAGATGTGGAAGACAAAAAAACGGGAGATAATAGGAGCAATTAGAGAACGACGTTGATAATTCAAGTGTGAGAACATAAATTACTCAATATGATAATTTCGCGTTACTTGGAGGTGTTATGTAAACCTGCGATTTGATGCCACAATCAAAACGAACGAAGAACACTGATTTTCCATAAAAAAGTGATGGATTTTCCAATAATGAAAGGGGTGTCTATTGCATCGATGTTTCGCGGTGACTAATTGTCGTTTCTCGTTGCACGCGGACCGGAAATAACTCTTTTGTTGGCTTCTCCCGACGGAGAAACTCGAAACAAGATGCAATCGCTTTGTTATCAACCATTGAATGGCTTGTTTTCATTGCCAGCTAGATTCGTCTTCAATATTTATTACGCGTTCGCTGCTCGAAGGGATTACAAAAAATTGTGCCATCGACGCCATTGTTAAGGTCTTCAGACTACTTCAGGTACTCGCAGAAGTCCTAGAAACCAATTAGAAGCCTTTAGGATTATTGGAAATAATTTATTAATTGATATTTCTCTACTAAAATCGTTAACAGAAGGGTTCTGAAAAAGATATTTGCTTTCAACTGTAATATTTTACAAACATGCAAATTATTGGCACGTGTGCGTGTTTCTGGCATAATTCAGTCATGTTTGACTGGACCTCGTGTTAGTTCCGCCCATAGAACAATTCCACAGTGAGTTATTAATAACTTTTCTATTATTGTCTATTTTCCCAAATCGCCCATATTTATTTGCTTACGTATTTTTTTTTTTGGATGTAGAATGCATATTTCGAGATACAACAATCGCATGAATAATTCAACAATCGCTGTCATCGCACGCTATTCTCGTTGATCCGCTATTTTATTGCTCGCGCTGCGCAATTTGTTGTTTAAACAAGTTACGATTTACGAGGGTGACGCGACTTTCCAAAAACCGAGAACTCTGTTCAGGATTTCCGACGAGATCGCTCGCGACTCGCAAGAACGATCGTGCACCTGTTGCAACGACAAATCGAGTCATCTTCCGCGTATTTAATGGCTACGTGAAACTGGAATTTCCGGGGTGGCGTGATGGGGAACTCGCGAGTTTATTTGGAGCGTCTGAGGACGCACGGAGGACCGGAAGTGGACCGCCATTGGCGTCAGAGCCGTCGACGCTCTTTTCCTTTCACCGACGACTTTCGCATTTCGCTTCTGACGAAACTCTTCGATGGTTTCGTTGCGTCAATGGTAGCCAATTAATTCGTTCGTGCAAGTATGGAGTAACGAGTGAATTTATTTGTTAATGTGACTAATATTTTAGATTCTTAATATTTAAATTCTTAATATTATAGATTCTCATTGTTTAGATTCTTGATATTTTAGATTCTTAATATTTAAATTCTAATATTTTAAATTCTTAATATTTAAATTCTTAATATTTAGATTCTTAATATTATAGATTCTCATTGTTTAGATTCTTGATATTTTAGATTCTTAATATTTAAATTCTAATATTTTAAATTCTTAATATTTAAATTCTTAGTATTTAGATTCTTAATATTATAGATTCTCATTGTTTAGATTCTTGATATTTTAGATTCTTAATATTTAAATTCTAATATTTTAAATTCTTAATATTCAAATTCTTAGTATTTAGATTCTAAATATTTAGATTCTTAATATTTAGATTCTTGATATTTTAGATTCTTAATATTTTAGATCCTTAATATTTAAATTCTTAATATTTAGATTCTTAATATTATAGATTCTTATTATTTAGATTCTCAATATTTAAATTTATAATATTTAGATCCTTAATACTATAGATTCTTATTATTTAGATTCTCAATATTTAAATTCATAATATTTAGATCCTTAATATTATAAATTCTTATTATTTAGATTCTCAATATTTAAATTCATAATATTTAGATCCTTAATACTATAGATTCTCGACATTTTAGATTGTACAGAAAATCAAGCTACAACTTAAGAAATAATAATTAATACGTCTGACAGTATTTATAGTACTTATCGATGTTATTCTAAAAATCGTAAAATTAACTGAAAAATCGCTTTCAACAATTGACGTGCGCGATCGTATCGATGGCTGTTTGCACCGAAAGTTCAAAGTCCACGCTTCGAGGGAAGACGTGCCACGGTTGGACTTTCCATTCGCGGACGCGGAGACGATACGATCGTGGCGAATCAGAGGGACAGTAATTGGGAGGAAAATTATCTGTCCGTCCGTTCCATCGTCGTATTTAGCATTTCGTGATATCGCTTAGTGTACAGCGAGCGTGCGCAGCGTCACGTACACTCCACGTAGATTTTAACCCCAATTACCGATTGCCCGAGGCATTCCGCGCGCGAGAAACTAATGCAATTAGTTGCCTCGCGCAAATTATTTTCCGCCAATTACCCGCTTCCAACCAACGTAAATCGCCTTCGATTGCGAATTCTGTCTCCCATCGCAGCCCACGAACGCAAGAAACCATTTTTAATGCACGATTTCGGTTTCAGTTACACGGAAATGACGATACACACAATCCCTTTCAAACGCGATTCCCAAGAATCGCGTTTTCAGAGGAATCGAGTGCCAAATAAGACGTTTCTCGTTGCGATTGCTGTCTCTAGTTCGAATTAAAAATGTTAATTCCTTCGTGCAAATTATTCTTCGCTAATTATACACTTCCTATTAGCATAAATCGTCTTCGATTTCGTATTCTGTCTCGCGTCGCACTCGTCGAACGTACAAAATTTTAATTTCTGTCAGCCGGAAGTGACGATAAATTCTCTTTCGATTCTCAGGAATTAATTCTACGGAAAACATTGCGTTTCTAAAGAAATCGAGTTCCAAATAAGACTTTCTCATTGCGATTGTTGTTTCTAGTTCGAATCGAGAAGGTTAGTTTCTTCGTGCAAAGTATTTTCTGCCAATTACGCGCTTTCCATCAATATAAATCTCTTATTGCACTCGTCGAACGTGAAAAATCATTTTTAATACATAATTTTAATTTCTGTTATCCGGAAATGACGATGTATACATTCTTCTTCGATTCGCAAGAATTAATTTTACAGGAAACATTGCGTTTCTACAAAAATCAAGTTCCAAATAGGAAGTTTCTCGTTGCAACCCCCAGATATAAAAAATTATTTTTAATACGCAATTTCAATTATCCAGAAGTAACAATAAATTCTCTTTCGATTCGCAAGATTCAATTTTACAGAAAACATTGCGTTTCCACAAAAATCAAGTTCCAAATAGGAAGTTTCTCGTTGCAACCCCCAAATATAAAAAATCCTTTTTAACACGCAATTTTAATTATCCAGAAGTAACAATAAATCCTCTCTCAATTCTCAAAAATTAATTCTACAGAAAACATTGCTTTTCCACAAAAATTAAGTTCCAAATAAGAAGTTTCTCATTGCAACCCCCAAATAAAAAAATCCTTTTTAACACACAATTCTCTCTCAATTCACAAAAATCAATTCCACAGAAAGCATTGCGCTTCCACAAAAATCAAATTCCAAATAAGAAGTTTCTCGTTGCAACCCCCAAAATATAAAAAATCCTCTTTAACACACAATTCTCTCTCAATTCACAAAAATCAATTCCACAGAAAACATTGCGCTTCCACAAAAATCAATTCCACAGAAAACATTGCGCTTCCCCAAAAATCAAATTCCAAATAAGACATTTCTCATTACAACCCCCAAATATAAAAAACCCTCTTTAACACACAATTCTCTCTCAATTCCCAAGAATCAATTCCACAGAAAGCATTGCGCTTCCACAAAAATCAAGTTCCAAATAAGACGTTTCTCGTTGCGATCCGCTCTTCTAACTCGAATCGAGAATTACACCGTGGACCAAAAATGTGCAACGCTCCACGTCTCCTCGAGCGTTTCCTCACTTCCTTTTTAGGGAGGCAACGGAGACATTTCGCGCGACGATTTCGCGCTTCGAAATAGACGGTCCTCTTCGTCGAAACCACCGGTTGACTCATGTCGAGTCAGTGAAGGACCCGAATCCGTTTGAGGAGTCAGGTGGATTCGTGGGCGATGATATCAGGGCTTGGAAAAGTGGTCGCTCGATTTATGGAATCGACGCAGCTTCCCTTGAATCTTTCATTACCGTCTCTCGCAGCTTTTTTTCACTGACTTCGTTCTGCATCGAGAAACGAGTCACTGTTGCGACGTGCAATTCGCACGCTGGCGTAAAAACGATCGAGCAATTTTTTCAATCGTCGAGAAACGTAGATAAACGAATCGTTTTTACGTTTTACGAAAGACATTCGTACTGATTAAATTTTCCAAATGGAAGATGTTAATTTAATCAATTCGAGATGGTTTGTTTTTTTTGGAGACCAACCACTGAAATTTTTATTTTTAATTTTGTTTTATACGAGTTTTATTTCGATGCCTGCTTTTTTACATTTTAATTTGATATTATTGCATATATGGCGTGCAATTGTTCTTTTTGATAGGAAATGTATTGAAATCTGTCTCGAATGGGTTAAGAAGAAAATTTGTCGAGTTCTTAAATGGATGAAGCAGAAAATTTGAGTTCTTAAATGGGTTAAGAAGGAAATTTGTCGAGTTCTTAAATGGGTGAAGAAAAAAAGTTTTTGAATAAAGATATAATGGCATCGAAAAAGAAAAATTTTCGAGTGAAATTTCGCAACAAAGGAGACGCGTTCGAGGTATCGTAGCTTCGAAAAACCGCGAGAGGGGCCAGAGATTACGCGAATCGACGGGATTCCCTTTAAGTTTAAGCACGAGGAACAATCTCACGCTAAGAACAATATCCAAAAATATACGTCAGCGATGTTTGCTATTCCCCACTATTATTATCCGCTCTTCTTGCTATTACTAATATTAGGAATTACCTGTAACGACGCTGCCATTGGAAATTGAACGTTTCTCAGTATCTTTGGCACCCCCAAGCCTCTCTGACAAGAATTCGCATGCAAAAATAGAATCGCATCAAGGAAACACAATTACCTTTAACACAAACATTAATTTCGTATCGCAGTTTATTTCGCTCTTTTCCAACAATGAAAAAACAACATACCATAACTTATGCGTCGTTAAAAGTACTTAGCGATACCATCTGTCACGTTCGTCCTCTAATTACAACTCTTTCCCCCGCTCTATCATCGTAAACAATGGTCGCGTCACTGCTTCCTCTTCTACTCGTCGTCGAAAGCGTAATCGCGTTGCAATTAGCGTTCTTAATGTCGTTACTTCTCGATCTCTCCATTAATCGCGAGCCTGATCCTCGAAAATGTCAACGGCCCCGAAATTCTCTCGCAGAGAATCCTCCGCGTCGCCTCTCGCGGCTCCAATTCGAAGCAGATCGCGCTGCCCCCTCCCATTCGTCCGCGCGCGGAACTTTGGCCCGAATAAAAAGCTGGCCGCTGCGAAACGGGCACGTAGACCACGCTTAGCAGTCGAGCGACATCCACAGTGCTGGCAGTCCCGCTCAGAGGCGCAGTGCACTCGTTGAATAGTTCCCAGGACTTGTGTTCCCGCCACGCAGTGAATCACTCGGACTTAAGTGCGTTCCACGTGCTACGTGCGATTACCAGTTCGCGTGTCGAGAGAGGACAGTGTGCCCCCACGTCTCGTGGACGCTCTGAGTGCCATTTTGTTGTATTTTAAATCGCTACGAACGATTCTAGTCGCGAACCATCCGGTTCGAGTACCAAAGACTGACTCGTGAGTTAGTGCGCTCTGTCTCGCTGGGAGGAGACAGGGTCAGGGCAGGTGAAAGTGACGCGGTTCTTCCACTGGCAGACGCACACGTCTGGTGTTGGTGGCTCTCCCTGTGTTGGGGTTTGTTCGTGACGTTCTCTCGTGGTAGAAGTAAAAGGAAAGGAAGGGAAGATGGTTCAGCAGACGGACGCTGAGCTCGCGACAGGAAGCCTGGACGATTACGCCAGGTACTTCAACTACCTGAGGACCCTGGCTGATCTCACGGCCATGGCTAGCATCGTAGCCGTGCAGGTAATCGAGAGTTCCTGGTTATTACGCGGTGTTACAGAACGCAATTTGGGAAACGTAACGTCCGTTGGAGTCCGTGGACGTTTTGGGAAGTCGAGAATGCAAATTAGGTTCGAGATCGGTCGAGTTGAAACGGAGAAACGTCTGCGTGGCTGAACGGTTGTTGGTCAGTTACTGGTGCATCGTATTCTCGCGTTAATGGAGTTCTAATTAAGTATTCCTGTCGTGAGTCTAAGGTGACGTGTCGTGGACGAATTTTCTTTTAAATGAATCATTCTACTTTTTCTGCAATGTGTAATGACTGAGCTAGTTTTGATAGGCAGTTTGTTTGGGGAGAGTTTGAATTTGAGAGTCTAGTGATGGAAACTATCGCAATATTAGCAATGGAAACTTTTGCAATATTAGGAATGGTGAATATTGCAATATTGGCAATGGAAAGTATTGCAATATTAGCAATGGAAGCTATTGCAATATTTGCAATTGAAAGTTTTGCAATATTAGCAATTGAAAGTTTTGCAATATTAGCAATAGAAGCAATTGCAATATTTGCAATATTAGCATAGAAGCAATTGCAATATTAGCAATATTAGTAATAGAAGCAATTGCAATATTTGCAATATTAGCAATAGAGCAATTACAATATTTGCAATAGAGAAATTGCAATATTTGCAATATTAGTAATAGAAACTATTGTAATATTAACAGTGTAAGCCATTGCAATGTTAGCAATTGCAATATTAGCAATATTAGTAATAGAGCAATTGCAATATTTGCAATATTTGCAATATTAGCAATAGAGCAATTGCAATATTTGCAATAGAGAAATTGCAATATTAGCAATTGAAAGTTTTGCAATATTAGCAATAGAAGCAATTGCAATATTTGCAATATTAGCATTAGAAGCAATTGCAATATTTGCAATATTAGAAATAGAGCAATTGCAATATTTGCAATAGAGAAATTGCAATATTTGCAATATTAATAATAGAAACTATTGCAATATTAACAGTGGAAGCCATTGCAATATTAGCACTAGAAACTATTACAATATTAACAGTGAAAGCCATTGCAATACTATCAATAGAAACAATTACATTAACAACGGTCACCATTGCAATATTACCAAAAGTAACTATTTCCCATCTACAATAGAATAAATTTAATCTCAGCAATCACTAATCAATGCTGATGCCTCCTCAATAAGATCATCCAAGAGCAAAGGGTTAATTAAAAACCTTGACAATGAAGACTGGAACAATTATCCAAAGATAATTCCTGGTGAATTACGCGACATCAACGAGATTGATACGTTAAGCAGATCCGACTTCTGGTAATTAAATTAAGACTCGAGGTAATGACTCGTGACTCGAGCTGTTTACCCAAAGATGTTCACCTGGTCAATAACTTCGCGTTCTAAGTGTTGTCGAGGATTTCATAACGCGCGATAAAAACGAGCATCGTCGGTTAACATTTGAACAGGCTTGTAATATTTGGTTAAAGAGATAACTCGAGTGACGATTAGATTAATTTCTTCTCGAGAACGTTCGAAAATTCGAAGGGCCAATTACAGAGGACGAGATGGGAATTCTGGGCGACACGAAACCATAGATCGAGCCATTGGCTATTTTTAAACTGCCTCGTATTCGTTAATAAAGAAACGAGACTCGATTGCATGGATGCTCGAACATTTTAAGACAATTCGTGTACGAGCAGAGTCAATCGTCACTTGACCCTTATTGATGAGCGATAAAAAAAAGTGTTCCAGACGGATCGCGTTGTCAATTAACTCCATTTCTCAGTTTCGCGATAAATAGTCGATGACGAAAGCTCGTCTTACGATAATTCGTACTTTCATTCTATAATTATCAATATTAATTCGTAGATAATGTTTAACGATACCACACGGAGATGCAAATTTTATTCATCCACAGATAAGCATCAGTGACGCTTTTGGAACATTCTATAAGATAATCGTTGATAAAAGGAATAAAAGTTTATTTCAGTAAAAGCTTTAAAAATACCAGGATTAACAAGAAATTAATTATCTGAGAAAAATATTTGTTATTACTTAATTCCAAAGTTTGACCAATCTCAATTGTATCGAACGAGCAGTGTCGTTTTCTGTTCTCTGTTCGAGCAAGATTTTCTCGTTAAAATGGCGGAACGAAATAGTCGCTTCCACGTTCATTTTCTTCCATCGATAAGAGCTGACCGTGGTATTGTCCTCGCGAAACTTTCCAGAACGAAGTCAACCGTTTCCATGGATTACCATCGACGATAAAAACGACGAAAGTCGAATCCTCCAGACAATGGCGGCGGATTTGGAGATACCCGGAATCTCGATCCGACCGCCATGTGCCAGCACATGAGACGATCGATATCTCGACGAGCTTCAAGGCCCTTCAATGCCACGTAACGAGGGCAAGGTGGCGTCCAAAAATCGATCCGTTCTCTATTCTAATTTCCAACTGGAACAGCGTGGCTGTACCTCGAGGAGAATTTTTCAAATTCCACTTTAAAGGTCCCCTTCGAAACGAGCCGTCAAGCATCTACGACGCAATGCTTACGTGCTCGACGATAACAATTCCGGAAAACGAACGATAAGACGACGAAGCGAGCATAAAATTAGTCATCTATTAAAGCTAATGAAGTAGCTTCGAACAGATTTATTTAAAATGTCGAGAGTGTTCGTGATTTTTGTGAAATGATTGTAATGTTTTGTTTAACCCTTTGCACTCTGCTTCCTCGTGGACGTTGGACATGGAAGCTGGAAATATTGTTATAATAGAAATTATTGCAATGTTAGCAATGGAAATTATTGCAATATTTGCAATATTAGCAATAGAAGCCATTGCAATATTAGCAATATTAGCAATAGAAGCCATTGCAATATTAGCAATGGGAGTTATTGTAATATTAGCAATATTAGGCATAGAAGCTATTGCAATATTAGCAATGGAAGTTATTGCAATATTAGCAATGGAAGCTATTGCAATATTAGCAATATTAGGAATAGAAAGTATTGCAATATTAGCAATATTAGCAATAGAAGCTTTTGCAATATTAACAGTGGAAGCCATTGCAATATTAGCAATGGAAGCTATTGCAATATTAGCAATATTAGGAATATAAAGTATTGCAATATTAGCAATATTAGCAATAGAAGCTTTTGCAATATTAACAGTGGAAGCCATTGCAATATTAGCAATGGAAACTATTGCAATATTAGCAGTGGAAACTATTGCAATATTAGCAATATTAGCAATGGAAACTATTGCAATATTAGCAATAGAAGCTATTGTAATATCAGAAATGGACACTATTGCAATATTAGCAACAGAAGCTATTATTAGCAACAATAACTATTATATTAACTATTAGAAGCTATATTAAAAGCTATTATATTATCAATAATAACTATTATAACAGTACTTCTCATTACCAACGTCTCCCAGCAACAGAAAAATCCCATTTAATTAGAAAACTCAAGGGAAACGCGCATTTCTCAAAAACTTACGATGCAATAAGTTGAATCGCTAATTAATTCTGATATCCTCAGTGGGGACATCCACGTGCAGACGGTTAATTAAAGATAAAAATTGTGATCAACGCTTGTAATACTCAGAAATGCATGACTGAATGAAAATTGTTTAGAAAATTATCGAGCCATCCTAGGAACGATGAATAACGCTGATGAATAAAGAAGTACGTAGAAAAAAAGCGGGGCAAAAACGTGTTGTTGCAGGATGACTGATATGCAAATGGCTGGAATCACTTTGTTTAGCGAATCACACTTTGAGACTAGGAGATATCTATTTCTTTTTTTTTTCTTTTCGAAATCAGACGTTTAATTTATTAGCATTCTGATTCGATTTTGTTTTGTAATCAGATAACAGCACCGCTTTATCTGGTCTGTTTGCAGAAATTCCACGCGCACGGATTAGGCTGTCAAACGTTTTACGCGGGATATTAATTTTTCTACAAAATGGCGCGCGACGTTGCTCGCGTTTCGAGTGGCTGAGAGTCGATTTGGAAATCGCTCGCGAAAACAATCGATGACGCTCTCCACGCTGTTTTCAATGTCGCACTTTCCAGTGGCAATTGCAACGATCGAACGTTCTTCTGCAACTTTTGCTCCTCGTCGAAACGTTTTCGACTCTCGACGCGTTCGAAGAAAAAAAGTGTTTGCAAAAGTCATCGTGACGATAACGGCTATCAATCGACTGGCCGATAAAGTTGTCGTAGGAGCGTTTAATCAGAATGCTTGATTAATGTCGGCTCGTTACGTGACGTACTCCATCCCAAAACGATTTGCATTTTTTTTCGCGCTCGCACAACGAATAACAAACACGAATTCGAGGCGAAACGAATCGCTTCGCATGGTTTTCTGGCGAAGAGCCTCTCACGATTGTTGATCTGATTCGATTCTCAAAACAGAGTGCTATTTTTAAGCTCTCGAGTATGTTTTTTAACGATTAACGAAGCATTATTATTGTGACGAATCGTTATAAATAAGTCGATGAGCTTCGAGCAGACGCAAGTCAACTTTTTGAAACTCTTGCGTGCTACTTGTTGCGCAGAAATTTCGTCCACTTTGGGCTTTCGAGTGCTTTTTCAGGCTCTAAATTCGTAGAACTTCGTAAATTTACTTAACGCTAGATCTCAGATATGGAAAACCTCAGAGATAAGGGATTCTTTGTATGGAAATTCACCAGAAAATGTGGCGAGCCACGTTGCACGTCATCAAGGATAACGCAACCATAGTTGAAACACGTCATAACAAACAGATACGCTGCCATTTTGTTATTGACTTGGGAGTTATCGCGGAAATAACACAGATTCGACTAAAAATTGTATTAAAAGCTTGCATCGCCGATTAAACATTTATCTTCATTTATAATTAGAGTAAATAAACGGTCTCAATTTTAATGCTATTAATCAAATGCTCTCTGGCGTAATTAGAGGGACCATACGCTTTTGGGTTAGGTCTCCTGACCTAGACCAAGCCTCTGCGCGACCTTGCAATTAGAAACAATAATCTCTGAGATCAGAATCGTTGGACGAAACATTTGCGTACGCGGTTCTATAAACAGACGAGGTGAAAACTTCCTGTTGAACTTGGATTCTTTTAAATAATTTCGCAGTGATATTAATGGAGGGAATTATTTTAAGGAACCAAAAGAATCACATAAACGGTTCTACAATTCGATGAAAGCGGATTTCCAAGTAAAAACCTGGTTATTCTTTTAGAATATCGTCCAATGGTTGCTCGATCAATTCAAAGATCTGGTCATTTCGTTCCTGGCGTCAATGGACGAATCGTAAACGATTCCTGACCATCCTCAACGCTTCGTGCCGCGAGAAACAAACGACTTGGGACGCTCGAGGAAACGAATATCGCAGGTGGAATAAATTATCGCCAGGGAAGAATTTTGCACGATAAAGTATCGATGACGACGC
Organism: Xylocopa violacea; assembly: GCA_963969225.1. NCBI lineage: Eukaryota > Metazoa > Arthropoda > Insecta > Hymenoptera > Apidae > Xylocopa > Xylocopa violacea. The sequence goes on along the minus strand of CAXAJV010000004.1, from coordinate 36,367,814 downwards.
GTGTCGACGTGTGCCTCGAATCGATTAACCCGATCGAACGATTTTATCGGACGATCGCGGATTCCGTCAGCTCGTTCGACGAATTAGCGCTGAATTAATCCTGTCGACGATAATCCGTCACGTTATCGATGATTCAATCGCGTTAAATAAATATTCTAATTATCTGAGCGTTACGCAATCGTATTGTTAATACGTGGCCGCTGGATCTGGATTTAAGCGGTTGTTAAAAATCGTTATCGACCGAACTCTTTATTGGCGGGGATCAGAGATGTTATTTTTGTTTATTCGTGGCGTAATTTTATTGTTAATTGATAAGGGAATGCGTTTTTCATTCGAGAATCAAGGCTTATTTATTTACGATCCTCGCGATCGCGACGTTGATTAATGAGACGTGGTTTTCTTCTCTTTCTCAGCACCGGTGTTAGCGTTCTGTGTTTTTTTAGATAGACTCTGGATGAAAGGTCGTTCGATAATTTATTACGCGAGGTTCATACCTGATAACCTAATTAGCTTCTTAGAAAGTTTGTTTTCGTTGTTGCTTGCAGCGATTTGGAGCAGCGATCGAAAAGTTGGAAAATGGAGAATTTTTGGATTCTCTTTGTTTGTAATCGACGTTTCCAAGTTTGAGAATTTAGGATTTAACGATGGATTAGAGAAGTTGTTGCTTGGAGCCTTTTGGAGATTGGGCAGCGATCGAAAAGTTGGAAAATGGAGAATTTTTGGATTCTCTTTGTTTGTAATCGACGTTTGCAAGTTTGAGAATTTAGAGAAGTTGTTGCTTGGTGCGATTTGGAGATCTTTCGATGAGTAGCGATTAAAAAATTAGAAATTGAACAATTTTCAGATCCTCTTTATTTGTAATCAACATTTGCAGCTTTGAGAATCTACAATCTAACAATAAATTAAAGAAATTGTTGCTTGGAGCGATTTGGAGATCGCTCGATGAGCAGCGATCCAAAAACTTGGAAAACGAAAACATTTGCAACTTTGAGAATTAATAATTTCACAAAAAACTAAAGAAAGCGTTTGCAATATCAAAGCACAGATAGAAAAGAAGAAGACAGAGCCATGAAAGAGACCAGCCAAGAAAGGAACCTCGAAAACTCGCGAACCCAAACGATGAGAAGCTTGAAATCTTCGAAACGACACGAAGAACGATCGTCCAATAAATTACGACTCATACGAGGCTCATTGAGCGATCACGTTATCACAGAGCTCGAGCACGCGACAGCTGTGGAAGCTCTTCCCGTGCAAACAGATCCTACGGCTTCCGAGGTGTGTCTCGTTCCTCGAAACGGTCGATTCGATAACAGGTCAGCCAACTTTTCACGCGGTTCTGCGTCACAGAATTCGTCGAGGCGCGGAGCAACACGTAACCGATGGCGGATGAGGCTTCCACAAAGCTCAGACGCTGATAAGGCACGTCGAGGTGGGCAAACAACCGGAGGAGCGATCCCTGTTTGCGACGCCTCGATCGCCTTTTCACGAGACTCGTACGAGCATCCGTCTGCGGTTCTGATGTCACGCATGTGCGTCGAAACTTTGTACGAGACGCGCAAACATTGTAAATTTTCTAAGATAAGATGGTCTCTTAGACCAATGAGGACGCAGAAGAATTCTCTGTCTTCGTCTGACGGATTTCTTCCTCTCGTTCTTCGTTTTTATCCTCCTGATGATTACTTTTCGCCTCCCAATAGGGATTTTCGTTCTCCCTTCTTTCTTCCAGATTTATTGCTCTTTATGGTTATGGACTTTGCTTTATCGCTGCACGATTTATTACCGTTTTTTGGTGAATGAATTTAGGATAGGGTTATTGAGGATGGGTTTACGTGTCGAATGTTACGAGGTTTACGATCCTCAGTCTTTCGAATTCTCGAAACTCGAGCTACGAATTAATTGCGCTGCTTCTTTCTGATTACAGTTCAAGCGTATGCTGAACAAGGAGCTGTCCCATTTCTCGGAGTCCTCAAAGTCTGGCAACCAGATATCCGAGTACATCTGCAGCACCTTCCTTGGTAAGTTACTTTAAAAATAAAAAAACCAAATAAAGAATCCACCGCAAAAGTCCTCAACGCTTTGCCAATCGGAGAATTCCCTTTAATTGGTATCGCGAGAGTTCAGAAAGGAAGTAATTCAGCCGTTCGTTTACAATTGACCACGAGCCAGGCGCACGTGGAACTATAAAAAAGGCGAGGAACAAAAAAAAAAAACTAAAAATAATTCGCCATTCAGCCGAGGTCGTGAGCCTGGAGCAGATTTATCAGGGACAATGAGAGCTCTCAGAGCTCTTACGCATTAAGAGCCCTTGAGACACCGTAAATGTACGCGCGCATATATCGCGGGATCACTCATCCCGTTTTGCTCGCTTTGTCTCGCGCTGATTCCTGTTTGCTCGCGGAACGAGGAATCGAAACGCTTGTTTGCGCGAGCACCTTAGGTGGCCTTAAAATTCTATCCATTCCCCTCGTTTTGGTGCTCGATTCAGGATCGATCTGTCTCAAGAGATATAGTTATATAAGGCGAGGGAAGGAAAATTAGTGGCGATTTTATTGTGCCTTTTGAGCGCGGAGGAGACATCAGCAGCTTTTTGAGAAATTCGTGTTTTTCTCGGGGTTTCTGTTGAAATGGATATTTTCTATTGCTGGGAGACGTTGGCAGTAGAAACTGTTGCTAGAATAGCAATATTTTAAGTTTGCAATAGCTTTCATTGTTAATTTATTATCCTTTTTGAACGCAAAGGAGACATCAGCGTTGATTAGTGATTAAGGAGCACTGCAGTTTTTTGAGAAATATATGTTTTTATCAGGGTTTCTGTTGAAATGGACATTTTCTATTATTGGGAGGCGTTGACAATAGAAACTGTTGCTACAGTAGCAATATTTTTGGTTAGCAATGGATACTATTGCTAAAATAGTTACTACTGTTGATATTGTTAATATTGTAATAGCTTCTATTGCTACAGTAGCAATATTTTTGGTTAGCAATGGAAAGTATTGCTAAAATAGTTACTACTGTTAATATTGCTAATATTGTAATAGCTTCTATTGCTAATATTGCAATAGCTTCCACTGTTAATATTGCAATAGTTTCCATTTCTAATAATGCAAATATTGCAATAGCTTTCACTGTTAATATTGCAATAGCTTCTATTGCTAATATTGCAAATATTTCAATTGCTCTATTGCTAATATTGCAAATATTGCACTTGCTCTATTGCTAACATTGCAAATATTGCACTTGCTCTATTGCTAATATTGCAAATATTGCAATTGCTTCCACTGTTAATATTGCAATAGTTTCCATTGCTAATATTACAATAGCTTCCACTGTTAATATTGCAATAGTTTCCATTGCTAATATTGCAATCATTTTCATTGCTAATATTGCAATAGCTTCCATTTCCAATATTGCAATAGTTTCCATTTCTAATATTGCAATAATTTCCACTGCTAATATTGCAAATATTGCAATAGCTTTCACTGTTAATATTGCAATTGATCTATTGCTAATATTGCAAATATTGCAATTGCTCTATTGCTATTATTGCAAATATTACAATTGCTCTATTGCTAATATTGCAAATATTGCAATTGCTCTATTGCTAATATTGCAAATATTGTAATTGCTCTATTGCTAATTTCGCAATTACTTCCATTGCTAATATTGCAATAGTTTCCATTTCTAATATTGCAAAAGCTTCTATTGCTAATATTACTAATATTCCTATAGCTTCCACTGTTAATATTGCAAAAGTTTTCATTGCTAATATTGCAATAGCTTCCATTTCTAATACTCCAATAATTTCCATTACTAATATTACAAATATTGCAATAGCTTCCACTCTAATATTGCTAATATTGCAATACTTTCCACTGCCAATATTGCAATAGCTTCCATTACCAATATTACAAAACTCACAATTACCAATATTACACTACCTTCCATCGCTAACTACTTCCAACAATACTTTCCACTACTAATACTCCAATTGTACCAATAATTCCCATTACCAATATTACAACTTAACCAATAGCTTCTCTCTTCATTACCAAACGAACAGATCTGAACGCAGATATCACAACGCTTCCATTTCAATTTGCAGACAAACAACAGGAGCTAGACTTACCCTCGCTGCGAATCGAAGATGCGGTCGCAGCAACCGGAAGCACGGACGCGAGGGCGGCGAAGAAGAAGGACAGGGCCCAGAGGGGCCCAGCGGCTATGTCCCACATCAGTGGCGTGAAACGGCCCCTGACGCACACGAACAGCTTCACTGGGGAACGCGTGCCGCTTCACGGTGTGGAGACACCCCACGAAGAGGAACTTGGCAAGGTGAGTTCAGTTCTCGTCCTCTTGAAACCGAGACCCAACCTCGATCCACCTGCGAGCAGACGAACGAAACGATTCCCAACGAAACGTGAGTTTGTATTCTGAATAGGATCCGCAAACAGCTATTCCTGAGGGAACATTGTTGGCTATTCTTTTAACCCTTTGCGCTCGAGAGGCAACCCTCAGTCGCCATTGCGTTTCACAGGACAACTCGAGTTTCTCATCGACTGAGTTGAAGTTTCGAAGCTCCACGAAAATGGATTTCAAAATTAGCTTCAGTGAAGATGAAATTGATTTTCAACTGTTGCAGAACGAGATCGATTATATTCGTGAAGAAATTAGGGATAGAGGAGATGTTGTACGACCGAAAAAGTCGTCGAGTGCAAAGGGTTAATAACTATATCTTACCTCTTTATGGCATTCATGGTGGGAGGCACAGTCGTGCGAGATGCAACGATGTTAACGATCTGTGGAACGTTTTCAACTGCTCATACACTGTCTTATCGAGCTTGAAGGCGACCAACGAGACAACCAAAGTCCCGATTGATATTTTAAATTCTAGTCAAATAGTATGGCGCGAAGTTCAATTGCTGGAAACGGTTCTTATGTTCGTCGCTCTCAATTCTGCCAAGAATTCCGCTCCGTTCGTCAGCTTGGTCGCGTTCGCGTATCAATGAGGCCATTAATCACGCGACGAGAGTTATTAAGTAATATCCTCGAGCTGAGTGATTCACGTGGATTATGTAAGCGGTTCCTAGAACGTGAAAGCGAAATTAATTAACGGTACCGCTTTCTAGCCGCCCGGAAGGCCTCGATTACGGATTCAGTGTCCCTCGTCGGTTCAAAACAATTGCACAACCGGTCTCAAAGTCGAGTCGCGTAAGAAACTTGCTTATTATAATAAACAGTCTGTTTCCTTGGCGCCAACGCAAGAAGGAATGATCGCAGTATCGGTCGCTGGCTGGTAAAAGTAATTTTTATCGCGACGATTGCTCCATTTTACTCGCGAATCTGGTCTCTTTGTTTCGTGGCAAGGGACAGGACGTCTCGATACGCGATCCTGATAATCCTTGAGCGCGATCAAAAGGTGGCTCTGAATCCGCATTAATTAAATTTTCGCGGCGCACAGGCAGCGAGCCTTGGTCCCCGCAAATCGGATCTCGTTCGATACCCATCAGTCTGCGCTCGCTTGCTGGCATCGCGACTAATCCCACGCCATTCGCCAATTATTAATCGCGCTGGTCTGATACACGTGTAATCCCTGACGCGGTTCAAAGACGTGGTTTCCGTGATTCCACGTGCGCTGGATCGTCTTCTTCCTTGTTTACGCAGATTTCGCAGCTGCGTCTCAGCGCTCCTCCATTTTCTATTCGATACTTTAAGATTTTCTAGCGCTCGATTGGATATTTCTATGTGAACAGCCTCAGAATCTGTTATTTCAAAGAAACAACTTCGACAAAAGCTGGTTTCACAGCTGCTTCCGCGTGCTCCTCCATTTTCTATTCGATATTCTAACCATTTTCTAGCGTTCGATTGGATATTTCTATGTGAACAGCCTCAGAATCTGTTATTTCAAAGAAACAACTTCGACAAAAGCTGGTTTCACAGCTGCTTCCGCGTGCTCCTCCATTTTCTATTCGATATTCTAACGATTTTCTAGCGCTCGATTGGATATCTCTATAAAATCAGCTTAAAAATCTGTTATTTCATAAATATTCAAAGAAACAACTTCGACAAAAGCTGGTTTCACAGCTGCTTCCGCATACTACACCATTTTCTATTCAATATTCTAACGATTTTCTAGCGCTCGATTGGATATCTCTATAAAATCAGCTTAAAAATCTGTGATTTCATAAATATTCAAAGAAACAACTTCGACAAAAGCTGGTTTCACAGCTGCTTCCGCATGCTCCTCCATTTTCTATTCGTTACTTTAACGATATCCTTGCGCTCGATTGGATATTTCTATGCGAACAGCCTCAGAATTAGTTATTTCATAAATATTCAAAGAAACCACTTCGACAGAGGCCATAACTCCACCGATTCTTCCGGTTCCACTAGTTAAGTAGCGCAGCCATGTTGCGTGCACGTGATCCATCGCGAGACTTGGTATCCGCTGAAAAGGTGAATGGCGGTTGCTGCTCGCGAACGTGCGCCACACGCTGAAAAATTCAGAACGAGGTCACTGGCCGACGATAACCCAGTTTCACGACTCCCTTATCGTTATCATCGTTTTCACCTTTAATTCACGCGGTACCGCGAGAACCAGCGGACGCGACTCGTTCAGGAAGCACTCGCGAGTTTGCACAGTTGCGGCCACGACTTCCAAGCGACCAGAGCGCACCGTTTTCGACGCTAATTAAACGCTTTTCCGACCGAAAGACACTGCTTGGGTTTCGCGAAACGGTCCTCTCAGACCTGCGGAACCGTTCCTGGCGCCCACGCTGCGCTCAGAGTCGCGAAATGGCTTCCAACTCCTTATTTGGCTTGGGATACCTCGCACCGTTTGTTTGCGCAGCGGAACGGCTAGAATGTTTCGAGGAATGTTCGAGCTAATCCTGGTTATTTGATTTCGCAAGTGGCTTGCGAAGTGTCTCGATCGAAATTTGTAACATCGCCGCCACAATCGTAATAAACAGACTCGAATTGGGATATTCGGACCAAAACATTTATTTTCAAACCTGCGGTGAATTATAAACTTGGAGTAAAGCCCGCGTGCGTGGTTAACCGAGGCTGACATCACGAATGTCAGAGTGGTCCTGGTTTCACGTGTTCGTCGTTCGATCGTTCGATGAAAATGTAGGACTGGGATTCACGATACGCGTCGCTGTTGCAGCTTCTGTCAGACATCGACAAGTGGGGCATCGACATCTTCAGGATAGGCGAGCTGAGCAACAACAGGCCGCTGACCTGCGTCGCCTACACAGCCTTCCAGACCCGGGATCTGCTCAAATCCCTGGCCATACCGCCCAAGACCTTCGTCACCTTCATGATGACCCTGGAGGATCACTACGTCAAGGACAATCCCTTCCACAACAGCCTGCACGCGGCAGACGTGACCCAGTCCACCCACACGCTGCTCAACACGCCCGCACTCGAGGTTAATATATATTCAATCGCTGTTGCTATTGTTAGTTTCGCAATCTGAGCGCGCCCAGGGGACAAGGTGCTTCCCCTGGCTCTGCTAGGAAGCGTTTCTTAATTAGAAAATGCGATAACAGTGATACATCCTTGTTTAACGAACCCATTACGAGCCTCTGTTATCAAGAATCCATGCTAACTAAATTCCCTGAGCTCGTCGATGTTCGACTAGATTATTGTAGCGCAATTAGCAAATCGAAGTTTACTCTTCTTGTTACAGTCCGTGTTCACGCCATTGGAGATCACAGCTGCCCTGTTCGCGGCTACCATTCACGACGTGGACCATCCTGGACTCACCAACCAGTTCCTCATCAACTCGAGTGAGTATCGAGTGACCAGTCGAGTGACTAGCCTCTTGGCGAGTGTCTTCCTATCTAATCTAACGTAATCTGGTGTCCTTCCAGGCTCCGAGCTAGCCCTGATGTACAATGACGAGTCCGTTCTGGAGAACCATCACCTGGCGGTGGCGTTCAAGCTGCTCCAGAACGAGGGCTGCGACATTTTCGTGAACATGACCAAGAAGCAACGCCAGACGCTCCGCAAGATGGTCATCGACATGGTCCTGTCCACGGACATGTCCAAGCACATGTCTCTGCTGGCCGATCTGAAGACCATGGTGGAGACGAAGAAGGTCGCTGGCTCTGGGGTGCTGTTGTTGGACAACTACACCGACCGCATCCAGGTTCTGGAGAACCTGGTGCACTGCGCGGACCTGTCGAACCCCACGAAACCGTTGCCGCTCTACAGACGATGGGTGGGCCTGCTGATGGAGGAGTTCTTCCTCCAGGGAGACCGCGAGCGCGAGCAGAACATGGACATCAGCCCAATGTGCGACAGGCACAGCGCCACCATCGAGAAGACGCAGGTCGGCTTCATAGACTACATCGTGCATCCCCTTTGGGAGACCTGGGCGGACCTGGTGCACCCAGACGCCCAGGACATCCTCGACACGTTAGAGGAGAACCGAGACTGGTACCAGTCCATGATTCCCCCGTCGCCACCGTCCGACGACCAACAGCAACAGCAGCAAGGGAACGAGCAGCAGTCTGAGAGGATACACTTCCAGGTAAGGGTCTTGGGATAGCTACGAGAGCCTTCGAGGTCGTGCTACGATCCTTGTCTAGGAGACGAGTCACTAGAAACATAGATTTGTGGGGATTTGACGCAACGAATGACTTTCCAGGTGACACTGGAGGAGGGTGACGAAACTGGTGAGGCAACAGAGACCAGCGACACTGGCGGAGCCGCGGAACCGACCCTGCCCAGCGAGGAGGGGGGCGGTGAGACGGAGGAGAACGCCGCGGAGGCTGGGATGTGACGGAGGCTCGCGGGTATTTGCAGGAAGCTCCACGAGAAAGTGCAGCAGACCTGGTGGCGTGTGCGTCAGTGACGGCTAGCTCGCTGCCGCTGGCCAGGTCTCTTTGTGTCGACCTATTGACCTATTTGGCCAAGCTCCAGTCCCCGGAACGGTGGGAAGAAGCCTCGTCTCGCAGAGCACGGGCGACGGAAGATGAAATTGAGAGGATGGGAGAGAGGCAGGGGAGAGAGGAACAGAGAAAGTAAACGTGAGAACGTCTAGTCGCAGCTAGTTCAGACCTGGACCGACGCGAAGGGTCTTTTCTGACGCGTCAACGAGCGGTCAATCAGCCAGAAAATGAGAGAGAGAGAGAGAGAGAGGGAGAGAGAGAATGCAAACCAGAGGAGGATAAAACCCATTGACGCGATCGTGATAGCTCCACAGCTGACGCGGGTCTCAGCAACGAGCTACGATCCGAGATCGCTGCGTCTCGGCTGGTTCGAGGCGCAACGAGAGCGTCCACGGTGTGGACCATCCTCCACAGAGAGAAAGAGAGAGAGAGAGAGAGAGATAGAGGAACATCGTCGTCGTTACCATTGTCGCTTTTTTCCTTCTGTCGTCGTTCGATTGGTCCCGAATTGACGAGTCTCTGGCTCGAATGGAGGACACGAATCTCTTCACCAAGTACCTGTACTCTACCCAGGTGGACGTGAAGGCCTGTCTTCGCAGGGTCTTCGCAGGGTCCCACCCCCTATTATATATTATAAAGAGAGAAAGAAAAAGAGAGAGAGAGAGAAAGAGAGAGAGAGAAAGAGAGGGAGGAAGAAGGAAACCAAGGCGATTCGAGAGAACGCAAGAAATCTCATCTCGCCAGCTATAGGATCCTTTCTTGACATATCAATTACATGGTACAAGCGGCCCTGGCCGCGATATTCCAACAACTCGGAGGATCTTCTGCGCAGCCAGCTGACCCTCGTTCGATTGGACGGACCGTACGAATCTCCACGTCCGCCTTTACCACTGGCTAAGACGGTAAAGAAGGAGTCGACGCGCGAGAACGTGGGATCGATGATGGGAGAGGGTCAGGGGCTAGAATACCTGACAGAAGACCATTTAGAGAGCACTAGTTGTCGCGCTTTCCACGTTCATCCTTGGTTCTTCGATGATCACACCTCGACAGCGCTACCTAATATCGTCTAGGACTAAGCCTATCCCTAATCGTTAAGACTTCGTAATCATGCTCGCTGACTAGAGCTCGTAGAGGATGTCGCGTGGAGGCGAGGGCTGTCGCGGAGAAGATGGCGCGGCTGGATAGAGAGAGAGAGAGAAAGGACGGCAGACGACGCTGCTCAGCGGACGAGCGGTTAATTTTAATATAGAAACGCAGAAGGCTGGCCTTTTCTTTAAGTTCGTATTAGAATTAACGTAGACTCGCGGTCCAGATGCTTTCTTCTCGCGTTCACGCGCGCGTACACACACGAATTGCATACACACGTACAACACGACGCGATCGTTTTTAACCAAAGAGTAATCTTAGTCACTTCGTCGTTCGACGAACGAACGGAAAGATCGTCTTTTCCTCATCCGAAATAAGAGATAAAAAAAAAACGTATAAAAAGTATAAAAAAAAAAATGAAACAGCGAGAAATCATCGCATGTTCTGGCTTCTAGCGATGGTAGATTTATTTAGGGAACAGCGAGGCGGAGAATTAAATTAGTTAGGACCTTGCAGCTCGATGTGTTAACGAAACGAGACTCTATGAAAACAAGAACAAAAAAAAGTACTAAGAAAATATCTTAAAAAAAAAAAAAAATCGAGACAAAGAAATACGAAGTACTCTCTCGCTTGGATGTCTGTGAATCGCTCAAAACTTAAGGGATCGACCCTCGTCGAGCGTCGATTCTCTCGCTCTCTTTCTCGAGGCATCGCGAATTTCACCAGAAAAAAAAAAAAACATTGATGAAAGTCATTCTGACCTGATACGTTTCTCCTCTTTTTTTTTTTACGATATTTTTTTCTATTTTATACACGAACGGACGCTCAACGAGTCGACGGGATAGCGTGGAAGCGATTCTCCGAGCGAAATCGTCCGCAGGCGAAACAAGATGGCGCGCGTTCGCGGCTTCCTCGAGAAAGAGGCGAACCCCGTATCTGTGTCCGTAGGCAGTGAATCTATTGAGTGTTTTTGGTGCTGGCCACCAAGCTTAGATCATTAAGAGTAATTAAGTAAGGCTACGAGTACACGACTAGTTATTAAGCTGAGGAATTAACCGTTAAACGAGATGAAACCGCAAAACAAGTAATAATAAAAGAAAAAGAAAAAATGAAAAAAAAAAATGAAAAAAACATGCGAATCTTCTTTAGGGCGTAAGCGACCTGGTAATTAATGATAATTAAACGTTTAAACCACGAAGAGGACGATGAGAAACAAGTCGAAGGGAACGCTGTTCCATGGGATCCTTTGACGAGTCGAAAGTACAACCTCGAATGGTGATCGTCGAGCAGTTCGAGCGAGAAATGGCCGATCGAACGACGGGAGGGTCCGATACGAAACGTAGCATCGCCGATTCCCCGTTTTCACCCTCGTTTGTCTTTGCCCCGACAGTAGATTTAATTCCGTGATTTGTTGACGACTGTTCTTTCCATGGTTTTCGTTGAACCGTGTCGACGATATCGCCTCGTAGCGAAGCTTGCCCCCGCGACTAATCGCGACGCTTTAACCCGTTGTACAAAGCGGTCGAGACCGCGCGTCCACGATCGTTCTCGTCGAGCGATACGCGCGGCTTTCCCTTTCCCACGATCGTGATTCTGCGTGATCGACAATGGTGACGACGACGACGATGCGTGTCGAACGATAGGACGCTGTGTTGATCGCCGAGAGACAAAAAAAAAAAACATAGGAGTAACGAATGAAAAATGAAAAAAAAAAGTAATAATAATAATTGATGATGAAATGAAAAACTGAATACAACGTGTTTGATTGCTGGACAGTTAAATGAACATGTATTAATATCGTGTAACCCTCGTACGAGATATATGTGTAATAAAAACATATTTATTGTCGGATCCTGTTGTCTGCTTTGTTTCTTCTCGATTAGCTATCGTTAAGGGTCGAGGATCTTCGAAGCCATTTTTGTAGATACAAAAGATACGAGAATCTATGGAATAAATAAAAAATACGAGAATCCATGAAATAAACGAAAGAGAACGTAGTGAATCCCTTGAGAGGAGTTGTCAGGGACACGATGACCAAGATTGGGACTGGGATGGGGTGCAAATAAAACCACCAAGCTCCCGCTTAATTATTTGTAAATATATTATTAAGTAACATCTATAATATAGTAATGAAAAACCATTTACATTAATAAGTATCGTCGTAATAGTTCGTGTGTGTGTGTCTCCGCTCCTTCCATTCTTCGATCCAACAGAGGACCGCCATTTGGGGTCGTGGGTCTCGCGCGAGCCTCGAATTCTCGAATTCTCGACACTCGAAGCACCGCGAAGTTTCTCTTCGCGTCGAGAAACTCGAAGCGCACGGGACGCGTATCGATCGCCTCGATTTTCCGCGTCGATAAGCTCCCAGGGTTGCTTTCCACCCCCGCCACGCCTAACTCTATCATGGTTCGAGATAAAACTGATATATCCCCCGCATTTCCACCTTCCCGCTCTCTCTCGTTCGGTAAAAAAATGTATTAGGCGTCCTTTACACGTGGCTATCCTTAATCTAGCGTGGTTAGTATGGGTATATCGAAATGGTCGCAGCGCCAACCCTCGATCGAGACCTCGAAACCCGAATTCCAACCCCTCGACTCGAATTCACCGAGACAATCCCGCTTCCCTCCCATCCGTTCGACCGTTTCATCGATTTTTAATCCAACGCTGATCGGGTTTCGAAATATCTCACGAAATTATCCGCGTTTTTCGATGGAACGTAAAAAAATCGATGAGAAAGGGTGAACATGGAAGTTTCTCTGTTCGAGCAGACACTCGTTGGTTCGGTTAAATTCGATTCGAGGGTCGTTCATGGTCGCTCACGACTATAGACGCTGTTGAGTTCTCGTAGTTCATAGTCGCGAGTGGGTGCACCATCGAGTAGAGCGTTTTCTCGGTCGAGCGTCGCCAGAGGCTGCTGTTTTGAGTTCGTCAATTTACAAAATCGAAATTACCAAGTAAATTGCTAAGACTAGAGACGGTAGTAGTCGTTGTGTTTCGTTCTACAGGCAGTCTACGAGGCAGTGCGTGCGTCGAGGGGAGGGAACGAATCGCTTCGACTTACGACTCGCTTACAGCTCGCGATTGATTCAAGTCTGGTGATAGGAAACGACTCGAGCGTGGCTCTATCTGATTTCGAGCGCCGCTGGCTCCAGCGGGTCTCTCATTTTGCAAATTTTCAGGAACAGTGCGTTCGCAATGACTCTTCGACGTGTGCTGAATTCGAAAAAACGGAGTAACGAGAATCGTACGAAGATTTCAGCACCCGTCGCTCGTTTTCTCTGGGTGCTGATTGAAATTGGCGTCGATCATTAGTCCTATCACCCTCGAAACTAGTCCAGATCCGGTCTCCCACCGCGCACCATCGCAAACACCTGTCACTCGAATTCTCGTTCACGATATAAACATTATTTTACATCATTGAAGGGACGCGTCGCGTCCGCCCCGAAACACGGATCCACGCTCGTCGGACATCTTTTTCAGTAACTTCACAACAATAGAAACATAGTATATATAACGTATATACTATATCTTCCCATATTTATATATAATATAATTTATATTTAAATATTTTTCTTGTGTGTATAACTATTTAACCCTCGATATATATATATATGTATATAAATACCCTGGAATCTACATTCTCGCGTTCTATATAAAACCAAAGTTCTCCACACGCTTTCTTCTTCCGCTTCCGTTCTACTTTTTTACAGGAAAAGTTTCGCCCTTCCTCACAGTTTTCACGTTTTCTGACCTCGTCGCCTCCGCCATCGCTTTCGCACGGCTGTTCTCGATACATGCGATTCTTAAAGCTACTATTTACAGAGTTACGTGCCCTCATCTCTCCTCGTCCGTTCATTGGAACTGTGTCCCGCGTTCGCGCGACGATTTCGAGGATGAGAATCGCGAGACGAACCGCGTTTTGATTTTTTTCCCCTGGCTGAGGGCGCAGGACAACCCTCAGCCCCTGGCGAGATTTGTTCCTCCTTTCTTTTTATACCGAGTTTCATCTCTAAGCGCCTTATATACGAAGCAAGAACGATCCGCGTATTGCTTGACGGTTATGGTACTTTGACGCTTTTGTGTCGTCGTTAGAAATTTTGTTGGCGAATGTTAACGCTTTGCGTTTGATGTTAGAATCGGATTGAAAGTGGATGGAAGTTGGATCAAGTCTGCGTTTGGTTCAAGGTAACTTGTGTCTGAGTTGAAGCAGCTATGACTTATTTAGCTTAACTCTTTGCACTCGAGTGTCCCTTCTGAGATTAGTAATTATGGAGGTTAAACTTTTTGAGAAATGCGTGTTTCCTTTAAGTTTTCTATTGCTGATGGTCGTTTCTGATTTTATTATTGCGATAATTAGCAATCATTTTCTGTTACCAACTTCAAGGAGCTAAGTGCAAAGGGTTAATTTAGTATAAAATTAAACCTCTGACTTTAACCAATTCTGTGGAATTAAGAACTCTTCATAAAAATGCATACCAAAAGCTTTACAGTGTTTAAAGTAGCTAACTTGTGTCCAAGTTGAAGTAGCTATGACTTATTTGACTTAACTCTTTGCACTCGAATGTCCCTTCTGAGATTAGTAATTATGGAGGTTAAACTTTTTGAGAAATGCGTGTTTCCTTTAAGTTTTCTATTGCTGATGGTCGTTTCTGATTTTATTATTGCGATAATTAGCGATCATTTTCTGTTGCCAACTTCCAGGAGCTGAGTGCAAAGGGTTAATTTAGTATAAAATTAAACCTCTGACATTAACCAATTCTGTGGAATTAAGAACTCTTCATAAAAATGCATGCCAAAAGCTTTACAATGTTTAAATACTGATTTATATAATACAGAGACATTGCAAATTGCAATACATTGTCAGCATGATCGTTTAAGAAGACTTATTTCTAACAATGATAGTAAAAGCGTCGAAATACCACGGACAGTATAAAAATCCTGACTCTACAGACACCATCGACCCTATCGCTCCATCTTCTTCTCAGACGCGCGTTTCCTTGGTTTCCCTTTTCTTTGACTACCTAATAGTGTACAAGTTTATAGCCAACATCGAATTGTCCTCGTGTATTTATATATATATTCGTATGTATAATATTTATAATATTTATAATATTTATAGTCGTATTTATAATATATATTCAAGTATGTATAGCGAATCGACTGATTCACGCGATCGAGTACTGTGTCCCCTTCGTTCGTTCGATACCAACGCCAATCCCCTTAATTAAAATATCCCCAAGTGAAAAATATTTGCATTCTATCGAGGCTATCAATTTCCGCAATCTCTCTCCGCCTTCTTTCAATAGTTTTCGATAAATGGTCAGCCAGGTATTTTTCTACAACTAGCCTCCCTTCTTTCCTCCTCGCTTCCCCATAATTCGTCCGCTCGACTCTGCAGATTAGGATGTTAACAAGACAATTGATTATCTAACGCTATTCAATAGCTCCTTCGACCTTGCTCGAATCATCTCGATGTATCGATATGTCGTGGTTCTTTCCATGCAACGACACCTCGTCCATCAACCCCTTCGTGGCTCTGAAACGTTCGCGTCGCGGCAATTTCGAATTCACTTCATCTCTTCAAATTCTCCGACCTTGCTCGACTCATCTCGATGTATCGATATGTCGTGGTTCT
The DNA here is from genome assembly GCA_963969225.1 of Xylocopa violacea. Lineage (NCBI taxonomy): Eukaryota > Metazoa > Arthropoda > Insecta > Hymenoptera > Apidae > Xylocopa > Xylocopa violacea. The sequence continues at coordinate 36,352,196 of CAXAJV010000004.1, read as the reverse complement.
CTCCTCGCGACGGTACTTCGACCCTTTGGCGGCTCTGAAAATGTCCGCGCTCCAGCAATTTAGAATTTGTTCAATTTTTACAAAATTCCTTTCGCCAATTTCTCGAGTCCCCTATTTTCGTAGTCGCCCTCGAGTCCAGAGGCGTTCCAGAGTGAGGAAAGGATTGGATAAACATTTGGCGGTAATGCGCGTCGTCGAGGAACACTTCTCTGCCCCTGTTCGTCGCGTGACTCGCGCGAGCGACGCCATTGCAGCCGTCGCGGTGGCTTTTAGCGACATCCCTCGCGAGGTGACGTCGCCTGGACGGCTCTCCCGCGCGGGTGTCGGCCATGGGGTGGCGTAAACGTAAAGGAAAGCACAAAAGAAGACACAGAAGAAAGGAGATGTCCATTTACGCGCTCGTTCCACCGCGCGCGACGATATTTATAGTTATAATAATAATAATAATCGCTCTTAGCGGTCGGTACTTGCGACGCAGCGAAACGCTTCTCTCATTTCTTTCTCCTCTTTCATCCTGTAGACACTCGCACGCACACACACGTTAGCACGCGCATCACACGAGCGGAAAATCCTCCTGCTCTTTTCCGTCTGTGTGTTTCTCTCTCTCTCTCTCTCGCTCACGTGTTCACTCCAACGCCGCGGAACTTTAATTAAAACGCGTATAATTACAGCTGAAACGCTCCTTTTCCGAGCAAATACACGTTTCGTTCGACCTGGAGAACGGCAGACACCGCTCTGAACATGGCGGACACATCGTGGACCTAAATAAGTGCTATAAGTTCTGCTTTCTCTCTCTCTTTCGCGCGCGTTCTCGTTCACTCTCGTCTCTTTTTCTCTCTGGCTCCGTTTCTCTTTTTGTTCCTTCGTTTCTCTGGCTGTCTGCTCTCATTCAGACACATGGGCTACAATCACCATTCAAAACGCACACAGTATTGGCCCCAGCACCCTTATAATTTCGTCTTTTTGTTTTCGACTTCGTTTCATCCTTTTTTCGCTCGAGTTTCGCGTCGATTTTTTTTCTCTATCCGCGTTACACGTCGTAAGGGATGATTTTAATTAGCGATACCAGTTCGCGAGAAGCGAGGAGATAATTTAATTCCGAAAATATCTACAAGCACGAGCCGCACCACTCGAATGCTCTCTCGACCACCTCAGCGATCAGACGTTCGATCAAGATCGATAAGAAAATTACAGCAACGACGTTCGACGACGATTCGATAGATTCACGTGCACGACTGCGCGTTAAGAAACGTTCGTTCGAACGGATTTATCCGACACCGTGAACCACCCAACGTACCAGCACCCAAACCAGTCGCCAAAGGGTACATACTCGCCTGGAAAGGGCACTCCTTAACCCCCAACAGGGTAGAAACGCTTCTTCCAGAAGCAGCCACTCAGATAAGACCAAGCTTCGTTCAGTGAATTTTATGTACACGTTCAATGCGCATCCATTCAGCCAAAGATCCGCCACGTTCGCAGTCGAGTCAATGTTCCTCCAGGTGAAGCTTCACAGCGACACACTTGCCACCACGCATCTCTCTGTCGCGTCCTTTCTTCAGCAGAACTCGCGCTCACAAACACTTACGCACTGGTTACGCTTGATTATTAGGTTACTTTCACCTTAGGTTGCAGTTCGGGAATCATTCGTTAAACCGTTCCGTTTGATATATATATACTTTGCATTTATATATATATATATTTATATTTGTATTTATATATTCATATTTATATATTTATATAGAGACTTCTTCTTTTTGTTTGTAGTTGCCGCGCTGACTCGAGTTTGTGTAGCTGGCTACACGGCCGCCATGCGGCCTTGCTTCTTTCCTCAGTGGTATCACCTCGCGATGTACCTGCCGAGTAGGGTGCCGAGAACAGCCAAGATGTACACCGAGGCGGAGATCCGGAAGGTCCACGACGTCGCCAAAGAGATGTCGCCGCATTGCGCTGAAAAGTGGAGGCAATCGTGAAGAGAAACTGGGATGCTAGCGGAATTTGCTACACTGGCGCTTGACATTTTTTTAGTTTGTGTGTCCTTATTTCTCGGTTCCTAATTTCTTGGTCTCTAGATTACCGATTTTTTATTTTCCAATTTCTGATTTCGCTATTTTGGGTTACTCAATTTCTGATTTTGCAATTTTGGGTTTCCCAATTCTCTGATTTCCCAAACTCTGATTGCCCAATTTTAAATTCCCCAATCTCTGATTTCCCAAACTCTGATTGCACAATTTTGGATTCCCCAATTTTCCATTTCTCAATTTTAAATTCCCCAATTTCTAATTCCCCAATTCTCGATTCCCCAATTTTCCATTTCTCAATTTCAAATTCCCCAATTTCTAATTCCCCAATTCTCAATTTCCCAATTTTCGATTCCCCAATTTTCCATTTCTCAATTTTAAATTCCCCAATTTCTAATTCCCCAATTCTCAATTCCCCAATCTCTGATTTCCCAATTTTGGATTCCCTAATTTTCTATTTCTCAATTTTAAATTCCCCAATTTCTGATTCCCCAATTTTCCATTTCTCAATTTTAAATTCCCCAATTTCTAATTCCCCAATTCTCGATTCCCCAATTTTCCATTTCTCAATTTTAAATTCTCCAATTTCTAATTCCCCAATTATCCATTTCTCAATTTTAAATTCCCCAATTTTTAATTCCCCAATTTTCCATTTCTCAAATTTAAATTCCCCAATTTTCGATCCCCCAGCTTCTGTTTTCAAGCGAGCCAGTTCGCAAATTCCCCAATTCCCCACTTGGACAATACTCACCGTACGACGTGAGGTTGACCTGCCACGATACTAGATGACGATGAGCGGCCCTCGGACAGGAAGCAAGATGACCTGTCACCGAGAGCTCAGGACTTCCTGTCGCCGCGGCGGACGCGCTGTATACGAGGCAATAACGACCCACGTCGGTGCTCGCGACCAAATAAGCCGTGTCGTTCTCGATCCAAGTGCCGTGGCACCAATACTCTGGAAACAGTCCATTTTTACAGGGACGCGTTAACCAGAACCGTCGAATCGTCGATCGCGAGCAAGATCCGATTTTTCACCGCGGCTCGCGTCGTAACCCGCGACAAAAAAAGACCACCATTTCATCGAGTTTCCTTTAAACCCCGTTCTCGGATCACAAAGCCCCCGTTATCCGATATGTATCGTTATCAAACGTGCACGCAGCGCGGTTAATTGTATCCGAGGAAACGGTTGGGCGACTGTAGGAGGCACGGAAATATTATGCCAGCGGGTAATGTGACCTCATTATCGAGAATCGAAGTATAAAGGCACGATTTCCGTGTAGTTTATTCGTTTCGAGTGGCGGTCGGGGGCCGCAGCAGGGGGAACGAGGGGTTGCGGGGGTGAATTCGCGTAGCAACCGTCGGGCGGAACGTTTATCGTCCCGACGAGAGCACTGAATGGGTAATCATCCATGCAACGATTTTTAAGTGTTCGATTTCATTCACTTTAAGGGCCGTTTCACGACCGAGTTACAGGCTAACTCGCGAGAACGGGGCGGACGGGTGAAGGAGCGAGGGGTTGGGAACGTAAAAATGGGAGCAATTGAAACGAGGCACCGTAAAAGAAGGAAGCCGGGTTAACGTTCGTGAATGAGAATTAAATTATCCTTGACGACCCGGCCTGAGAACGTTCAATTATAATCAACTATGCGCAATTAGAATTCCTTCGATTATTAAATTTCTACGCCACTCGAGCCGCCCCCTTCGACGCTCCGTTGTGAGAGATCGTGTACACCGTAATATTCGAACGATACGCTATTTATTCTCGCTGGTTCCTCCCGTTCCTCGAATCGAAAGCAGAGACACGGGTCTCGTTTGGGCTGGCACGTTTCGAACGGTTCGATTTCATTTGGACAACGGTGATAATTATTTAGAGAGCAATTTGCTAAATATTAATTTACGTCTAATAATTATGCCGACTCTGTCGCCATGCAAATCGCAATCAACCGTTGCGCGCTCGTGGCGTTTCCGCTCGGGCGAATGGGCGGAATATTCGGAATTGTTTCAGGTTCGCCCCAGAAATTAACTTGAACGGGTGAATCTGCCACGAGTAATCCTTGAAAAATGGTTCTGGCCCGTGGATATCCTCGAGAGTCGGCTTTTAGAGAGGGTGAAGCCCGACTCACGTTTCGAGTTCGAGTAAAGGCGCGAGCGAAATAAACGAAAGCCGTAAATCGCTTCGACACGTCGATATCTGGCGTGTTGTCTCTCGGCCCGATACCTTATCGAGGCTGCAAGATAGAAAGATGAGAATTTACAGCGTCCGCGCGACAGCTCGCCGGCTGAAAACGGAAATATACAACGAAAATTCACAGCCAGAAAGAAGTCGCGTTCCTCTCTGCGAGATATGCTCTCGAAGGTGACAAAGATCAGAGGGAACAGTCGAGTTTGCCATCTCTGATCCGCGAGCGCCGATAAATCTTTCGTTCGATCGCGTTTAGGTCGTTGCATTTTAATCGTACGATTTTCGAGCGAAAGGATAGGAGAAAGAAAGGTTTGAACTTAAAATACACCGGGAAAAACTACAGGACGGTACTCGAAACAATTCAGGAGAGGCAGAGGAAGATGTGCTTTTGGAAATGCAATTGGTTTCAAGTCGATATCTCATTCCGTTCTCGAGATACGCGACTTCAAAGTTTGACCCCATCAAGACAGAGCCTAGTAGTCCACCATTTTCTTTACAACGCGTGAGTTAATACTAAACGACTGCTAACTCAACGCTGCCCACTGATCAGTAGTCGCACAGCTGGTAAGTCAGTAGGCAAGAGCAAGCGAGAGATCCGACTGTACAACAAGGATAGAGACAGCGAAACGTGAAAAATTAGGTCTCTCTTTACACGACGATATCTCAGGAACAAACAGTCGTATCGAAACGATCTAAAAACCGTTTTAAAGCAGAGACTCGTCCGCTTCTAACAGTACCAATGAAATTTCCCTGCGACGCTGGAAACTTGTGTAATAAATCGCTAAAGAACGCAACTGTTTAATCGCACTTCCGCGGACCGTAAAAGAGCTAATCAAGCCCGACCACCCTCGAAGCCAGCACGAAAAAATCAATTTCCACCGGCTGAGGAGGGAATTTTTCCGCCAGGAGATAAACTACTCGGTGGAGGCGAAAGATCACGAGGCGAAAGGAGGTCGCGTCAGTCCCGTATCGCGTAATCCACAAAAACACGAGGCGGAGGACGAGGGTGTCGCAGCGACGTTTCCGTATCCGGAATTATTTTAGCGGGAAAGGGGGAGCGTTGACATAACCGAGGATTTAGCCGGTCGAGCCTCGTGTCTTACGGCTGTCGACAAGGGGATTGCGTTCCTCGCTTGCAGCCACCCCCCTGCTGTCGGCTAGAACGCGAATTGGTCATTAAGACTTCGTACAAACAGCGATCTTAGCTCCTGCTGTCGGGTTAGGAGAACATCTCGAAACGTCTGGAGCCGGCTTCCAGCGGTGATCGTTAATCACATCCGCTTCGAGAGCGGTATTTGTCCGCGCGGGGATTAGAATCCTGCCCAGGGGATGACGCGCGCGGGATGTTCTTTTCGGGAACGACGCGATGGACTGGAACGGGGACCGTGTCTACTCTTTGATTGATTTTTGGAGGCTCGTCTTGGGACACTTGTGGGGCTCGAGATGGATGGACCTCTTTAGGCGATGGCGGGTTTATTGTTAATCTCTACGAGCCTATGGTAAGTGCATTCGAGACGATGCTATCAGATTTGGGGCAACCATTGCGCGCGAATTTGGAGCAACAACGTTCGTCAAGGAATAGTAACTTATCTGATCAGCTGTTTGGAGACCCTCTTCCTCGTTTCCTATATACATCACTTCCATACATCGAATCGAGTATCAACAAGCTGGCATTCAGAGATCTACTCATAAAAAATCCCATATCTACGCGATGGTGGTTTATTGTTAGGCTCGTAGAGATTATAGCAAGTGCATTCGAGGCGATGGTATCAGATTTGGAGCAACCATTGCGCGCGAATTTGGAGCAACAGCGTTCGTCGAGGAATAGTAACTTATCTGATCAGCTGTTTGGAGACCCTCTTCCCTCGCTTCCCACATCCGCCACGCTTCGAACTCGCGTCTTAATCGTCGAAATCTTCGCGCCAGCCATCGAACCGAGTATCGACAGGCTGGCACTCGGTGCTATCCATCAAAAATCCCATATCCACGCGGCCGTATCGCGAGAGGCAACCCCAGCCTCCGGCTGGGAGCGTCCCGGTTCGCCCCGCGTCTATCTTTCGAAGCGAGCGGATCCGCGCGCGCGCAGGCACGCGCCATAAACACGTACAGCCGAATAAAGCTACAAAGTTTGCACATAAGCAAGCGTGGAGCCGCGGCAACCGTCACGCCGCTGACTCTCCGCAAACTAACTATCGCCACTTGCGATAACTTTCCCAGTCGTGGCGGCAGCGGGGCAAAAGGGGGTTGAAAGGGGAGAGGCTCGCGGTAAATGGGGGAGCAGAGACGCGTCTCTCTCTCTCTCTCTCTCTCGCCCTCGACAGGGGGATAACTCGACCTGGTGCGGGTAATCCGATAAGATGTTCCTGTTGGGGCTGCTCCACCCTTCGAGGATTCACTCGACCCCCCGCGATGGCTGCGCGTGCAGTCGATTCCAGAGGGGGTGAGAACTAGATACAGGTAAGACGGATGACAGTTTAGGGACGAGGAGCAGAAGGTGGAAGGTGTTCCACGGTTGACTTTTCGGGGAAGGGGTGGCTCGCGATATCCTTTGGCAGTTTTCACCATTTTTCGATCAAACGCTTTAGAATACTCGACGCGTTTAGATATTACTTTTTGTAAAATAGGATCGCGTGCGTCGAAGATTAATTTCTGTATTGAAATACTTCGACTGTTGGGGAAAGGGGTGGTTCGCGATATTCTCAGGCGCTTTCCATTGCTTTGAAAAATACCCAATACGTTCAGACGTTACTTTTTATAAAATACGATCGCGTACGTCAAAGGTTAATTTCTGTATTGAAATACTTCGACTTTCGAAGAAAGGGGTGGTTCGCGATATTCTCAGGCACGTTTTATTGCCTTGAAGAACACATTTAGACGTTACTTTTCATAAAATAGGATCGCATACGTCGAAAATTAATTTCTGTATTGAAATATTTCGACTATTGGGGAAAGGGGTGGTTTGCGATATTCTTAGGAGATATGCGCTTTTCATTGCATTTTCTGATCAAACGTTTTAAAATACCCAACAAATTTAGACGTTGCTTTTTGTAAAATAAGATCGCATACGTCAAAGTTTAATTTCTGTATTGAAATACTTCGACTATTGAGGAAAGAGGTGGTTTGCGATATTCTTAGGAGATATGCGCTTTTCATTACATTTTCTGATCAAACGCTTTAGAATATCCAACAAATTTAGACGTTGCTTTTTGTAAAATAAGATGGCGTACGTCAAAGGTTAATTTCTGTATTAAAATACTTCGACTTTCGAAGAAAGGGGTGGTTTGCGATATTCTCAGACGCGTTTCATTGCCTTGAAGAACACATTTAGACGTTACTTTTCATAAAATAGGATCGCATACGTCGAAAATTAATTTCTGTATTGAAATATTTCGACTATCGAAGAAAGGGGTGGTTCGCGATATTCTCAGGCACGTTTTATTGCCTTGAAGAACACATTTAGACGTTACTTTTCATAAAATAAGATCGCGTACATCGAAAATTAATTTTTGCATCGTGAATTCGTAAAAAATCGAACAATTCGCTTGACGACGTAACGATGTATATATTTGAGTATTTTTATCCTAAAAGATTCTCGAAATCATTAGCATTTGTTTTAAACGTTGTTGCAAGACACGCGACGAAACTGCATACGTATGTGTGTGATAGAGGCGAAGCGTAGGATGCGTGCAAGTATCGAAAACCTAGTGTAAACAAATAAAAGTGCGAAAGTCAAGGCCCGTTCGCGTCAGTCGTCGACAGTAGCTCGTCGAAGTAAGTCGAAGTGAGTACGCACGAGATCAAAAATTTCTAATAAATATATTTTATTCCTCTTTTACTTAAAAGAAAGGTATTTAACGTAATAGCAATCTAAACCTCGACTTCTACAGTATTAAAATACTTCGACATTCAAGAAAAGGGGTAGTTCGCGATATTCTCAGGCGCTTTTCATTGCCTTCAAGAATATCCACCACATTTAGACGTTACTTTTCATAAAACAGCATCGTGTACGTCCAAAAAATTCGACAGAGCTTAATTTCCGTATTAAAATACTTCGAGGATCGCGATATTTTGGTGCGAAAGTATTTTCAAGTTCAGAACTTGCCCAGACTGAAAGGGCTCGTGGAACTAAAGCAGTTATTTCGCGACGTTTTACGAAATTGAAGAGGGTAGCCGCCCCTCGAGCGTGCTGGCGCAACGAACTTGACGATTCACGTCTGAGAGACGTCAGGAGCCATGTTCCGAAGCCATCAATGTTCTCAGACACTTTCCTGGCCCTTGTCGTCTCGTTGGACGCCGGGAATTTTTATGTCGCCCACCCCCTTATTTTGCAAGGGAAATACGCGAACGGAAACTGGGGGGGTGGACGAGGATCGTTAAACGACGGAACTCCCGATTACTCGTAACGTTTACCCTCTTATCGTCTCCAGTTCGAAATAGCTGGACGAAAAACCGAGTCCAAGCGCAAACCTTAGCCCATTACCATGGCGAAACGAACCAGGGGACGATCGAGCGTTCATCGAACTGGGATCCAGCCAATCTCTCTGTCATTTCCCAGGTGGACTTGGGTCTCCCAGAGGGAGGGAAACCAGGGAAACTTACCCGACGGTGTCTCGTCGCTGCAGGACGTCGCGAACTCCATGCGATCCGGTGTCTTGCATCCGATATCCAGCTGGCGGACGCTCCCGTAACGACACCGACCTGGATAGGGTGTTGGCGTCACCCTAACGTCCTGAACCTCAGCAGCGTTCGCCATGCTTTGCTCGCCCTCCACGGCCAGCATGTCCTCGTCGCTGTCGTCGTTCTGAGAGTGCAGCACGGACACGATCTCGTAGCGACCTAGGTTGGGACACTGTCTGGTGATGGGATCCGACGCTGGAAAAGAGAAATCGGGTTTGTCGATCAGGAATCGAGGTTATGGCGAACCTTTGCTTATTGGGGATGCTGTTTTTCTTTCGTTCTTGATTCGATTTTGCTTAGAGGTTGGGTTGGATGTGTATTTTATTAACACAAATTCTTAATTTGTTGTAATTTATTGTATTCTTTGTTTCAAGATGAAAAAGCGGAATTGTAGATCAGAGAGTCGAGGTTCTGGTAAATCTTTGCTTATTGGGGATAATGTTTTTCTTTCATTCCTGATTCGATTTTGCTTAGAGATTGGGTTGGATGTGTATTTTATTAACGCAAATTCTTAATTTGTTATATTTTATTGCCTTCTTTGTTTCAAGATGAAAAAGCGGAATTGTAGATCAGAGAGTCGAGGTTATGGTAAACCTTTGCTTATTGGGGATGCTGTTTTTCTCTGTTTCTCGATTCGATTGGGTTGGACTGGAATTTTATTAACGCAAACTCTTAATTTGCTGTATTTTATTGCATTCTTTGTTTCAAGATGTTGAAAAAGCGGAATTGTAGATCAGAGAGTCGAGGTTATGGCGCACCTTTGCTTATTGGGGATGCTGTTTCTCTCTGTTTCTTGATGCGATTAGGTTTAACGTGTATTTTATTAACGCGAACTCGTAATTTGTTATATTTTATGGTACTCTTTGATTTAAAGTCCTTTGTATTATGGGGGCGATGCTGAAAAAGCGAAATTGGGTTTGTAGATCAAGGAATCAAAGTTATAGTGAACCTTTGCTTATTGCAAACGCCATTTTTCTCTGTTTTTCGACTCGATTTTACTTATAGATCAAATTGAACTCGAATTTTATTAACGCAAACTCTTAATTTGTTATATTTTATCGAATTCTTTGTCTCAAAGTTCTTCACGTTACGACTGTCTCCAGTTCCTTCGTTAAGTTCCGATAGAATCGAATAAGAGGAACGCGAAATCGACTTAGTACGCAGACAACAAGGAAGTCGCGAATGACGAGACTTAACAAGCGATTCGCTCGCGTCTCCTTTGACATCGTGGAGGATCATATGTCGAATCCGTCGTAAACCCAACCCTCTCTAAAGGCGTTGTAGTCTCGGTTTAAACAGATTACTCAATTCCAAAACACGAAGACAGGGTCCTTTCTCGAGGCTCAGAACTTGTCGTAACGTCACTCAACTCCTTGAGAAATCAGTTGGTCGTATTTACCACCGTTTGCTCGTCGACTTTTCAGTTTTACGCCGCTGGAATCAGTTCAATATGGCGTCGCGTTAACCCTTTGCAGTCCATAGATTGTTTGCACAGCACAATACAGATTACTATACAAATATCTACAGCATGCGTCTCTCTTTTCTTTCAGTCCACTTCGATACAGGACTGTAAAGGGTTGAAGCAAAGGTGCACCCCCTGTTTTGCGAGAAACTGAAGGTATTCCTCTTTGAAAAATAGAATTATTCTTCTGCAACGATAGAAAATGGCGAAACGTGGCGCAGCGTCGATTGGGAATCGCCGTTCAGCGATTCGAGCGATCCGATAAGATCGAAACACGCCAGAAACACGAATTCGATCGCAGGAGGAGGGGCAGACCGATTGATTTCGAGGCACGGTTCCACGTGGCGGGTGGGAAATCACTTTTCGAAGAGGCATTCGGCCGCCTCCGCTTCCGGTTTCCCGGATTCAGATTACAAAAGCGACTAGCATCGCGAAACTACCAGCGCCTGTTCGCGTCCCCCCTCCTCTCTCGCAGCCACTTTGTGGAATTAAAAACGATCCGTGTTCCCTCGTTTTTTTTTTTTAGACGCAAAATTCGCGGATCCGAAACTCCGCTTTGACGAGAAGAAAGTGGCGAATCGAGAGGAATTTTCGAGCACAAAACTTCCGTTCCTTTCTCTTCGTTTTCCATGCACTTCTTCGAATCATTTTTTGGACCGTTCGAGCAAGCATCGCAGCAAGAATTTCGTTTATTTGTAATCGATGCACGCGAAGGGAGGCTCGTTTGTCGCGACCAGTTATCGTTAAGACGTTATTTATCGATACACGTGTAAAGGATATGGGCGAGAGAGGAATTCTCGCGAAATAATTCCATCGTGTTCGAAAAGTGCTCCATTGGGAATGGCGCTAGCTTCCCCTGCTCGCTGTCATATTTTATATCCTCTCTAGTTCCCTTTGTTCCCACGCACCCTCTCTCTCTCTCTCGCCACATTCTATTCGCCCTCACTCCCTTCGCGCTATTATTATTATTTTTTCTACGACGACTTTCGACAGTGAAATATCACTTTTAATTCCGCTGGCTTTCATTCTCGAGCTCAGCGGAACGAGAAACAGCGAGCAACGCGTTTCTTTTCCCGCGCGCGGGGCAATTAATATCGCGTTTGATCTGTCAATTAGGCGGCTCTCGCGGTGAACAGGCGTTTAATTACTCGCGCACGTTTCTTACGACAAGTGGCGAAGGAGAAAGGGGGGGAAGAATTATTCAACGAGCTGCTTCCTTTTAAAAAATTATCCTCGAATACCGAGAAATAAGAGCGCGGCAGCTCAGCGTGGAAAGTCGAGGGGCTGAAGAATTTCCGTTCGAATTCTCGCGGCGAAAGAACGCCGGAAACGACGTCGAGTAACGCGCGCGAATGCCACGAGAGACGTTCGCGTGGCTGCCCGTTAATAAATGATCGTAATTGACTTACTAATGAACGTCGTGTACGGCGTCGAGTGGGAGTTGAACATACTCGAGTTGCACACGTCGTCGGGCTGTTGGCTCCATTCTGACACCTGCATCTCTATTATATGGCTGTCCCTTCTGTGGAACATCAGGCACACGTAGCCATTGGAGCTGGGAAAGAAGAGAGACAATTTTTTTATCAGCGCATAACGACTTAAATCTGCGAAGGAAACAAAGAGCACGCGTAGCATTGCGCGTTTCTCTCTTTTTTTCATTTAATTAACCCTTTGCGCTCCTTTGTCGACGAAAAAAAGACAGATGCAAGCTCCATAAATACAAATTAAAACAGTTTGAGAGTAAACAAAATTTTGTACTAGCACTTTGAAGCGAGTTTCAAGTAAAATATTTTAAATAGATCGCAGAAAAATAAATTACGGTGCAAAGGGTTAACTCTTTATTGCTGAAACAGCAAACTATGTCTACTAACAATAGAAAATTTGCATTTCAATAGAAGACTTGAGAGAAACACAAAAGACTGCGATGAAACAAATTTAACCTTCTTCATCGCTAATCAATGCTCCTCAGAGGGAACATTCTAGTGCAAAGGTTCAAATGAACATTCTAGAACATTAATATAATTCGATGGACATTTTCCACAGCCTTCTCTGACCCGGCTAAATCTCAGACGCTCACGGAAGATCTACAATTTCAATTAAAAGATAAGAGGAGACCCCAAACCACCCCCTCGTTCTTAAACGCGCTGATCTCCAACCCCAAATAAATTTACATCCACGGAAAACGGCGTGCCTCGAAGTGTTGTTCGCTCGAACAATAAAAAACAGTTCCAACGGGGACAGCAGAAAACGGCGGAGAGGAACCGGAAACTTTACTTCGACGCGCGGAATCGTCGCAATAAAATTATAAGCGAACCAGGGGTAGTTTCATGGAAACGAGACACGTCTAATAATCGAGCCAGTAAGCCGTAAAAGCTGCTGGCGGTCGACGAAGGAGACTGCGAGGAGGGTGCTGGCTCTGAGAAAGAAAAGAAGCGAGCAGGGGGTTGGATGTCGACTCGAATGGGGGTGGAAAACAAGGGTAAAGGACCTTAAATCTCCGGTCGCTTCGGTGGTCGGGCCAGGATTAAGATTTTATTTTATCAGGACGTTTCTTAACGGGGCCGCGTTAACTTTAAACGTAATCCCTTTACGACACGCCCCTCACCCTCCTTTATGGCGAGGCTGAGGAATCCGGGGTGAGTTCATAACCAGGGACAACGGGTGTTTGTTCGTGGACTGACTCGTCCCAGCACTCCACCTCTTTGTACTTGTTATTCAAATTCAACGGGCGCATCGTGAAAATTGTACAGTGTACAGGATGGTTCAACTTCGATGGACTGGGTGAACAGCTGCGAGGTAAAAACGCAAACTGTTTAAAGGAACGCAGTTTAATGGCGTTCACTGACGTGATAGTACATTTTTGGGGATGGTTTGGGGAAGTTAATGACATATAGAACAATCAAAAGTAATTTTATTGACAGATAAAAAGTATACACGTTATCTTCACTTCACTTTTCTAGCAGAATTCTTTAAAAAATATACTCATTATCTGTGCCCATTGCGATGAATCTTCACTTCACTTTTCTAGCAGAATTCTTCGCACTTCTTCTCTCTGTTTGCTTTTAACTTTTTTCGTAGCACGCTTTGCAAAATTGTCTTACATTTTATGCTGTTTTGTCAATTCATGACGAGGTTTCTTCTGTAAACAGTAACTTGAGGAAAAGCAAATTTCATCGTCAGAACGTTTCACTAAATGTTCTTCTACAGCGTCTCTAAAAAAAACGCATTAAACATGATTACATACTTCAATTTTAACATAATATATATCACGTAATAAAAAATTCACATTGGTGTCATAGTTAAACGACTTAACTCTCTACACTCAACGACTTTTTCAATCTAATCTCGTTTCTCGACAATTGAAAATCGACAATTTCATCTTCACTCGAGCTAATTTCACCTCCCAAATTCATTTTTGTAGGGCATCAAAACTTGAGATCATAAAAAACTGCAGTTGCTGTACGAAACGCCATGGCGACTGAACGCAAAGGGTTGAAACAGCAATCAACGCGTTAACCAATGCTACTCCATTGATTCAGAACAGACAGCTCCATTAATTTCTCTAAAAACAGTCAACGCCTAAGCCATTTCGAGCCCATAAACCACCAAACTCTCCTCTCCGTCGGTTGCTTTATTCAGAAGCTTCATCGAAACGCGTACACTTTGTCACGAAGGCGAAGAAGAGGGTGTCGCGGTACTCTTTGTCCCAGAGTAACCGTGTCTTCCTTACGAGCGGTGGCGCCATGAAAACGGACATAAAGCGCGACGTATCGGTCGGTTCTCGTGAAAACCGTGGCCCGCGATCGAGAACGCGTCCGGATTTTCCCAGGTTTATGGCCGCCCGTTCTTATGGACGCAGCTCTCGCGGATTATTGTTATGGCGCCTGGATCCGGCTCCTGTTTTCGTGCGTACGCCAAAAACAAGACCCTCGCGATGGCCCATTAACGCAAAGGATTGAAACAGCAGTCAACGCGTTAACCAATGCTACTCCATTGATTCAGAACGGACAGCTCCATTAATTTCTCTAAAAACAGTCGACGCCTAAGCCGCTTCGAGCCCATAAACCACCAAACTCCCCTCTCCGTCGGTTGCTTTATTCAAAAGCTTCATCGAAACGCGTACAGTTTGTCGCGAAGGCGAAGAACCTCCTCACCTTTTATCGAGTCTCAGTGCTCGCGAGAGAAATCGACTGGCCACGTAGATTTAACGAGTACGAGGCGCGTCGTTGGGCTAGTTTTTAGGTTAGGTTCGTGGGACGCTAGAGGAGTCGATTTTTGAACGGCTACGCGCGGAAGAAGCGCGAACGCGAAACACGGGAAGGGTGGCAATTTAATTAATCGAGTTGCCACGCCGGCCATTTACATTCCGCATTTCCAGAGAGCATCCAGGCGAGCCTCGAACGGCGTTACCGCTCCCAAGAGTGCAATGGCAGCTTCTTACGGGCTTGTGTACACTTTCGAGCCTCTCGAGCGAGCGCAAATGTAACTGGGTATAATCCCATTCTCGCCACCTTCTCGCCACGCTGCGTTGCACTTTTCGCACTGCGAGACGGCTCGAAGAAGGTCTCGTTCGATTTTAAAGCGCGAGAGGCTGCTTGGCGGCCATTTTGGTAGCAGTGATTCCGCGTCGATTTCGAGGCTACGCTCGATCGAATAATAAGAACGCTTCATATCTAGTTGGACAGGCTGTTTCTGGTGTATTTAAATGGGAATCGAGAGAATTTGAAGTGAATTTTTTTTCGTGTGACAAGATTTTTCGAGAAACCGCGAACGTGGCAGTTAATAATGCGCGGGTCTAATTAATTAACTCGGTTATTTCGACGACCTCGAGTTAACAACGAAGTTTCGTCCTCCGGAAATTACCAGCCACAAACTTCTCCGCTGACTTCATTTCCTATTCGCCCTAGTAATCGAGCCTGCGGCGGATTAAAAAATTCAGCGCGTGGCCTCTGCCGAAAAATCTTCCAGCTCTGTTTTAACCGTCTGCGCTGGCAATAAATTCGCAGATGCGCTTTTCATTTTAGAATATGAGTCGAATATCGATAACTGTACGCCTTGCTGTATAATCAGAGACTATGCTTTGGCAAACATCTCAGTCGACGTGTCACGCGCGCCATTTTGACTTCTGCGATAATTGCTTGTCGATGCGCAAAGCACGTCGTTGGCGATTTTGTGACGAAAGTATCTCGACGTGCATGACACGTCTTTCCAGAAATTGACGCGACGAATGTCCATCACGTCGCATCGAGAAGTTTTGAGAAATAAGTAAACGCGACAGCTTCGAGAGTTGCTCGAAAATAATTCGCCAGAGCTTCTCGCGAGGAGGAGCTGAAACAAGTCGAGCAATTGAATCGAAAAACGTCAGCCAGAAGTGAAATAAAATTCCCCTGGTCACATATTGTCCTCGTTCCGCGAACCTTAAGGAGGTTACCAGATGCAGAGAATCGGCGGCGACTCGTTTCCCCGTGGCGTTCCTCCAGTTTCCAATCTAATTTATGTCCGGTCGTTAGACGATTCAATGAAAGGAGCACGCTTATGCGGCCAATTTGACGTGCTTCCCACCTGAGGGTGCGCGCACCCTCTTACAGCCATCTTCTCGTCCGACTCCAACTTCAACGTTGTCGTATCTCCACCAGATGGTTCCCCTAACCCATCTTCAGCGATCTTCCCAACTCTTTTTTCAGCCTCGATCGTTTTACCTCTCGTCTCCTCGCTCTCAGACTTTATTTCGCGGTATCGTTTTTTAAACGTTTTGCTTCAGGAAGAAAGTTTGTTGTCCGCTCTTCTGACCAGTTCTTTGACTTATTTTACAGGAGGATGCGTCACGGAACTCCCTTCAAGGAATTTTAGAAAGTTTATCGTAAATACAACGTCCACCATTGTCAAGATATTCCACCAGTCGAGCAGAGAAGGCAGTGAGAGGGATTCGCGCTTAACCATCGCTGCAGGAACCATTTGCCAGCACCCATAGCACTCTTTTATCCTCAACCTACACATCTTCGTCGCGTTCCCTCGAATCTCACGCCGCCAACCCCGCGAATCCGCCTCCTCTGGCCGTGGTTAACTATTTTCGTGACGGAGACGCATCAGACAGCGCGCTTCGTGGAGCGTGGCGCACGCGATATCCGGCGGATGTTGCGGCTGCAACCGCAGCCACAGGCTCTCTCGCTGATCGCTACCCTCGATGCGGCGGCACATCGAATCAAACGAGTCCAGGACAGGGAAAACTGGCGAAGATAAGTGAGAATCGAGCAGACGCGACTCTTGCTGGATCGCTCGACTACCGATGGCGGTTTTATCCTGATGGATTTGGGGTGGAGGCTTCCTGACGACGCGAAAGGTAACCACTCGAATGTGAAACGATAGTTTACCATGTGAAAATAACTAAAACGACGTGGGGGTCCTCCAATACTTGTCAACGACGTTCGTCATTTCTTGTAAACTCTGAAACTTAGGGAGCACTAAAGGGGTGTCATGAATCAGGCCTTTCTCGATGTTCTGACGTGAAAGAAGGGTTTTTCTCTTTGAAAACGAGAAATGGCAACACCAAGGCAACTTGAGAACTCAATTCGCGTGCACACTTGTATTTTTGCATTTTGCGAAAAGAAACCAAAGCTTTTTATTTAAGAATGAGTTTATCAACAATCCCAGGATGAAACAACGCGCTTCAAGCATTAAGAAACCTGCTTTTCTGGCGATAGAGCTTGCAAAGCTATTGAGTTAGTTAAGCACACTCACAGCGACCCAAAGCAACGCTCTCGTCGAGTTCGACGTGCAATTGGGATCGACTCAACGAAGACACTGATGGATTAGAAATTAGGCAAAGCGAATCGATAGCAGTGACCCACGATATAGAATTATTAGGACGGTACTTGGAGTGATTGTGTCGGCCACGGCTGATCGCCAGCCGATATTATTTTTCATAAATCTCCCAGGGGCATATTTACGCGCCTCGAGCCCCTCTAATCTTCTTTCCAGGCGGCCGTTGTTTGTTATCATTATTCCCCCGCGAGCCGAGTTTTTGCCCAAGCCATCCCACGGCGAGATTTATTTCGCTACTTACAATTAGTTCCCAAGCCCGCCGCCCTGAAAATGCATCGCGTCGCGGAACGTCCTCGTGATTTAACAAGCCGCGCGTCCCCCGCGCTTAAACGGGAATTTATGGCGGCCCCGCTTGTCGAAAGAGAAACATGGCGGTGTGGCGGCGTCGCGAAATAAGGGAATATGAAATTACGATACACGAAGGCTACAGATCGATTCAAAGTGCGTTCAACCAGCGACCCACAGCGGTCAGAGTCCCTTCTTCAAGTTGCGCGCTTCGCAAAACTCTGAAATGTCCCCCCAACGCCTGCAATGACTGCCCAAAAACGCAACAAGTGCGTCTACAGGTTGTTTCAGAAGAGCTCGTCGCTAGGTCGTCTGAAAGCCTCGCGAAACGTCCTCGCGATTTAACAAACCGCGCGTCCCCCGCGCTTAAACGGGAATTTATGGCGGCCCCGCTTGTCGAAAGAGAAACATGGCGGTGTGGCGGCGTCGCGAAATAAGGGAATATGAAATTACGATACACGAAGGCTACAGATCGATTCAAAGTGCGTTCAACCAGCGACCCACAGCGGTCAGAGTCCCTTCTTCAAGTTGCGCGCTTCGCAAAACTCTGAAATGTCCCCCCAGCGCCTGCAATGACTGCCCAAAAACGCAACAAGTGCGTCTACAGGTTGTTTCAGAAGAGCTCGTCGCTAGATCGTCTGAAAGCCTCGCGGAAAAAGCTCGAAACTCCGCCTCGAGTGGAGAAGCGTGCTCGCTGGTATGGAACGGCAGCGACGCGTTTGACGATGATTTTAGCAGGAACCAATGGCGGGGCGAGGCGCTTCCGGTGGCCAGATCCCTGGTCAACGAGCAATTTTCCGGACGATTGGCCTCTGAAACGTCCAACTTCCAGTCGAGGCGATCTCCGTCGACAGGAAGAGACACACGCTTGTTTACCCCGTTGGCTCCTTCGTTCCACCCCCGCCAGCATACGCTCGCTCCTTAACCCCATCCCGTTTGCACTGGATGGACGTGTCCTTCGTATATTACCGGCCAACTACGTGACTGGAATGTTCAGTCGCGAATTTCGAGGCTGGTTACCTCTTCAGAGGGGCGCGTGGCCGTGACTCAGTGAAACCATCGGTTTTTTGGACCTCGAGGGTGGTCGCTGAGATCGAGCGTCAACGCGAGGGTGCGTTCGAGTTGGTTCGCGAGGGACGAGAGGTCTGGGAGGCTCAGAACTGCAGAGGAAGATCGGAAGTTTGTTGGATTTCGAAGGAATCGAATGCAACACGTATCAACCCTTTGCACTCGATGTCTTTTTGGACGTTAGAGAGTTAACCCTTTGCAGTTCGAGTTATTTTTCAACTTAGCAGTTCAGTCGCTGACAATTCCTCACTGCTTCAAGTGTTTCGTTTGAAATTTACTTGAAAATGTTGTCAGTTGCAGGATAATTCCTCGACTGCCACACTCTAAAACTTTGTTGGAATTTATATTTACTTCTTCTTATTTAGCGATGTCGAGTCACACTCGACGAAAGACCGCAAAGAGTTAAGCTAACGTCCATCAGCGATAGAAAACTTGAGGGAAACGTTTGGTTTCTTGAAATATTGTGGATGAAGTTTAATTTCTGTAATTATTAATTATTAATCAATCTTGGATGAAATATTCGAAGGATATGTTGGATTTGTGATGTTCTTTCTGAAGTGACATCCGAGAGCAAAGGGTTAAGAGACTTTAGAGGTTTATTTAGACACAAGTTCAACACGACTACAGTAATCTGAGGACTACATAGTAATTATACTGTTAAGGGTGAGGGTGAGTGAGTTGAAGTACAAAGGTTAACAAAGGGCTTCTCATTGAGATGTAAAATTAGGGTTTTTAGAGAAGTGCAGATTTTTCAAACATTTTTCTGGTCCTGCGACAATTTCATGTGCGTCAAGGAGTGGGTTAGTCGTGTTAATGAGTTGTGATTGGGATGTAATACGAATTTGGTTCCATGGGAATCCAAATCTAACCCTTTCCACTCTGTTGTCCTCTCTGATACGTCATCAAAAGAAACTATTGCTAAAATATTGATATTTAACCAATATTTCTAACTCGTGCTGCCAATTTCCAACGAGCAGAGTGCTAATTGACAGAGGAATCCTAGGAACGCAGGTTTTTCGTTTCACGCGGAATTTATATTACATTCTCTATTCAAATGGAAATTCATTTTTAAAAATAACGAGGAAAACAGCGTTTTCGGTGTTATTAAAATTTCCAGCCATCTGCAAATGGACTCATAATTCATAAATCCCCGTGCCACGTGGCCGAGGTTACGCGAGGCCAGGGGTGTGTTTGTTGACTTTAGAAAAGGGGGCTCCGAAAAAACAGGCGAAACGCGTTCTGCTCGCGCGCTGCTTAAAAATTTAATCCAGATCCTTTAAACAATTCAATCCGACATCTCTGGTTCCCCTGGAAATTTTAAATCAACACGGCACGGCCGCGTTTTAGAAATTCCCACTCTATATTCTCTTGCCTCTTGAAATATAATAATTGCGCGGCCATGTTCCCAGCGGTCGTATAGAATTTCGTCGAGGGAAACGTTCGACGTGCGCGCAAGGCTCGTTTCAAATGGGACTGAATTTTAATATTTTCTCCGGTTACAAGAGCCGCCATAGTGAAATTAGGCGGGACAGAAGTTCTCGCTCGAACCGGAAATTGACGAGAAGACGAGGGCAACGTTGGACAACGCG
This sequence comes from Xylocopa violacea, assembly GCA_963969225.1. Lineage (NCBI taxonomy): Eukaryota > Metazoa > Arthropoda > Insecta > Hymenoptera > Apidae > Xylocopa > Xylocopa violacea. The sequence continues at coordinate 36,332,093 of CAXAJV010000004.1, read as the reverse complement.
AGCACGCGCCGTGGAACGTTGGAAAATTTGTAAAAAATGTTTATCCTCGCGTATTCTCGAAATCGACGAGGCTCTGCCGCCATTATCAGGCTCCCTTAATGTTGATAACGCGAAACGAGGAAGGGCCAAGGCGAGGAACGTCGCAAGAAGCGAGTAGCGCGCGAGACTCGTTTCAAATGGGACTGGATTAGAATATTTTCTCCGGTTACAAGAGCCGCCATAGTGAAATTAGGCGGGACAGAAGTTCTCGCTCGAACCGGAAATTGACGAGAAGACGAGGGCAACGTTGGACAACGCGAGCACGCGCCATGGAACGCTGGAAAATTTGTAAAAAATGTTTATCCTCGCGTATTCTCGAAATCGACGAGGCTCTGCCGCCATTATCAGGCTCCCTTAATTTTGATAACGCGAAACGAGGAAGGGCCAAGGCGAGGAACGTCGCAAGAAGCGGGTAGCTCGCCCAGCAAATGGCGGCGGCGAGGAAATATTGAAAAACAGCGGCTGCTAAAATGAAAAACACAGCGGAGTCGGCTGTACGGAAATATTGAAAAGCACACCGCGCTGGAAAGTAAATACAGAGTATACACAATACGCGGGGAGGCAACAACAACACCTGCAAAAAAAGGGGGGACGGGTATGAAAACGGAAAAAAGAATGGCGGAACGCGAGTAAAAAAAGCTATAAAAGCAGGGAATTGTAAAATAAAAACCGATGCATCGCGAGTATTAAAACGGAGGAAATGCCGCGGTGAAAAATCGGGGGTGGAAAATATTGAAAAACGTTTAACACTTGAAATAATTTTTCGACCAGCCGAAAAAACGGGGAAATTCCTCTCGAAAACGGCGCTCGACGTTCAAAATAAGAGGCTCGCCTAGCTGGTTTCGATTTGTCGGCGAATTTTTCCTGGATTTCGTGCCGCGGAGTTGACTGGAATAAGAATCGCGAGACGACGAAAAAATGGACGACAATGGCGGCGCCTCTGACGTACCCCGTCTTCCACTCGAAGATTGAACACACGTATCGGAATACGATATATCGATCGAATCAGAACGTCTCCGCGCCTTTTCCACCGCGGAGAGCGAGGTAATAAAGTTATATACCCTGTGTGCGCGTATCCATAGGGATGTTGCACGGCTGCAAGGCGGAGCAATGAATTAAAATAGAAACAGAGAGGTGAAAATCAACCGAGCCAATGATGGCGTTTGATATTAAAAACGAAAATTCACGAAAAATAGGTCAGCGATTGGCAAACTTATTAGTCGACAGAGCTAAATATTAACTGAGAGAGTTCAATTTTAGGTGGACTAGTTTTTAGTTAATGAACTCTTAACTTGATAAGTTCCAAGTCTTAACTTTTTAACTCTTTGCAGTCGACGACCTTTTCGATCGCTAATTTCTTCGTTAACGCAACTAATCTCGTTTTTCAACAGTCGAAAATCAATTTCGTCTTCACTCGAGTTAATTTCACCTCCCAAATTCATTTTTGTAGAGCTTCGAAGCTTAAAATCGGTTGGTGGAAAGCTGCAGTTGCTGTATGAAACGTCGTGGCGACTGAGAGTCGCCTCTCGAGCGCAAAGGGTTAACAAGTTTCAAGTCTTAGCTTTTTAATTTAATAAGTTTCAAGAATAATTCGTGGTAGAGCCGCTTTGAAGAGTTCAAAAAGCCGCAATCCGCCATTTGCAACCCCTCAGTTAGGTCAAATTAAATCCATTCGAATCGTAGCATCAGCTTCTAAGCTACTTTCTCTCTTTCATGTGCAATTTTATCGAGTCCAGTTGCTTCTATTTCCCTCCAGTTCCATTCTACTTCACAGTTCATTCCAAAACAGTGGCGCAAACAATATCCCTGGAAACGATCGAACACCAGCTGGTTACAAATAAGTTACCAGAGCCGGACGAAAACGAGCGTGCAGCGAGTTTGCGCAGCGCAACGTCAATTCCCCGTCAAAAACGAGCTCATATCGTCGCAGCGAAAAAGGTGGCTGCAGGAAAAAAAAAAAAAAAAAAAGGTTGCGCGTGTCAGACAGACGCGTCTCGTCCAAAACACGAACGATCGCCTCTGGCGCGCTCGAATTCGCTCGACCCAGCGTGTGTTTCCCTTCGATCGCGTTTATCCGTGAAACTGGCGCTTTTCCGCGCGAGGCGCTCTAATCGAAATCGCCTCATTTTTGCCCGGGGAATCTATTTACATGAACAAAAACCGTTCCTGGCTTTTCTCCCGCTGGCCAATCATCGTTAACTGCGCGAACGAGCGGTTCTGCGAGTCGGTCAAAAGCGTTCTTTGAGTCAGCCAGGCGCAATAAAAGGGTCGTCGAGTGATAGTCGCGATCTAATAACCAGCCATGTTTCTCGTTTTTCTTTTTTTTTCATATCGTTGGCTTCGCGCTTCTGCGCTTGCACGGGCGCGCGCGCAACCCTCGAGGGTATCAAACGTTCAAAGCTAGTTTTTATGCATCTCAGCATCCGATCTATCGGATTAAAAGATTTTTAACGACGACCAAGTAACCATTTATGAGCCTGTCGAGCTGCAAACGGTTCCCCCTATCCAGGGAACGTCCGCGAAATGAAATGCGCGCGCGCGTGCACGTAGGCTCGTTCTTCTCCTCTTTTTTCGCGAGCATAATCGAGCATGTGTCTGGCGCAATCACGCGAGCCTCCAGCAAGTTGCCACGATTTTCTCGTTTCACTTTGTTTCACGGTATACTAGGGGAATCTGGTATTTTTTTTTCCCTCGTTTCGTTCGTTCCTCGTCCTTCTCTCTCTCTCTCTTTGTCTTTTCCCCCCTTTTTTTCCCTCCTTTCACGAGCGCCGCTGTGTTATCCGGCGGCTTTGTAGCCTCGCGTTCGAAGTATCCGGCTTCTGCCGTTGGCGTTCATCGATTTATGAATTCGTCCGCGAGCGAAGATGTTTTTTCGCGGACACGCGGGGGATAATGCACGGTTGGCGACACTGTCGCGTGGACGCGCGATGGATGAACGCTGGAGAACGACGGGATCGAGCGCGCACGCCTGCGAGCGATCGATTTACGAGGGTTCGATCGCGTTTAAAAAACAGGGAGAAAGACGCGAGGCGAGTGGAGGCGAGTCGATTACCCCGCGCGCCCTCCGTTTTTTCATCGATCGCGTTCTTTAACGCGTTTTGTTGCGTTAAAAACGCGTTTCCGTCGCGCGATGCTACCGCGCCATGGAGGACGCGCGCCGTGGAGGGAGGAAACTTCGTTTGAAAAGCTTTCGGAAACTGGAAACGTCCGAGCGCGCTCGAAAACCGACGGCAGAGAGGCAGTCAGAATTTCGAGGGGGGGAAAAAAGTAATTTCCAAGCGATTTTTCCAAAAATAGAGAAGAAAAAACAGGAACAACAACGGACAGAGCTTTCAATTAACCGCGAAAAGTGTTCCTGAAAATGGTGGGAAGCCAAAACTGGGGCGCAGAATCGACGATTATCGCCGCGGCTCGATGAACGAAATTTCCCCAGGGGAATTCCCTGGGGACGTTCCCAGGCTAATGCGTGTTCCCACGGCTCTGGGCGAAGGAAACGGTGGAATTTATTCGCGATTATTGAGAGTAATTGTACGTAAACAATCGCATTCTTCACGGCGAGCTCCTCCGTCACCTTTGCCCGGCAAATTCCGCGGAATTCTTTCATTACCGCAAATGAATTACCTGCCAGCAGCTCCGCCACGATTGCAAATTTCTCAAAGGGATTTATTATCGCGGTTTCCGCCGCTTTCCGGCCGCTGTTCCTTTTTATTATTCTGTGTACGCGACCTTAATAGCCCTCCGACGCGGCGTGGACGCGGCAGAAAGGGGTGCGCGATGGCGAGAGGGGGTGGAACAGCGGAACGAGGCTTCCCATTGTGCGGAATCAGCCGTTGCCTTCAGACGATGACGTAAAATACATCGAGATCGTAAAAGCATTCGAGAGGAGTCCCACGATTATCTGTTTACCAGTTCCGCCTGCTCCCCAGGCGCCATTTTTATCGTCAACGGGCCGCTCGCGACGGAAAGTCACTTCTGACGTTTCGCTCTTTCGAGAAATAACCGCGTCACGTTGCCTTTCTCTCGCTGAGAGCGGCGTTGCGAGAAACAGTTCGTCCCTTTCTGCGTTTCGAGCGTAAAAAATGGACTTTTGGACGAACGGAAAAGGGAAAAGGTCCTCCGAGCGCAACGTGGAAAATGATTTTTGACCGGGAAGAACAAAGGGGGAATCCTCTGAACGCTGGCAACGACGTTTACGACCGAAACAACACGTTTGCACGGGTTATCTGGGACCGGAAGTCGCGTTGGTAGACGTAACAACCCCGAAAGCGGCCCCTCGAAGAAATAGATTCTCGTTCCGCGACCCCGTTGAGTCGAACGGAAGTTTTATGCAGCGCACGACGCTCCACAGCTCGATATACAGTCGCGATAAGAACATTTCTCGCCGATAAGGACGCGTTTCCCTCCTGTTGCACCAGCCAGGGAGTCGTCGCGTTTCCGATCGAGCTGCATCGATATCTCGATGGAGAATATTTATGCTGGCTGGTCCTGCTCCTCCAATTCGATGCGTTCGACGCTCCAGCGGCTTCTTAATTCTCGATTACACCGATTTTAACACTTTGCAGACTTTTTTTCGTGCGCGCAGTCCATTCCATTTCTAATGGTAACGCACGACGCGCAAGATTACGAAGGACAAAAAGTTATGATGAATAAAAATCGTAATTTTACATATCACTGGGAATTTCAAGTTCCTCGATTAATTACCATGCGATAAATCCTCTACGAGAACTACGAAATGCTTCATCAGGCTGGAACCAAAGTGTGGCATGACTAGTCCTTTGATAACATTGACAACGCGATATTAAGTCCTTAAGAGTCGTCCTACGACAAGCATCTTAACCCTTTGCGCTAGGCTCCTTTCTCGAGCGTCAGCGATAGAAATTGTTGCTAAAATAGCAGTCCTTGGGAAATATTGAGCGATATATTGATAGAATAACGATCTTTGAGCAATATTTTAGCAATACTTCCTATTGCTAACGTTTCTCAGCAATAGAAAGTCTCCATTTCAGTAGAAAACTTGAGAGAAACATGCATTTCTCAAAAAGCTGCGGTGGAATAAGTTTGAAATCACTGATCAATTCCTTCTGAGTGCGAAGGGTTAATCATAGTTCCAAAATTTTAACCTTTCTAGCCTCCTGTATCTTTGTACCTTAACTCAGATTACTCTAGTCGTTACTCGCGTGTGGAACTTGTGTCTAAATAAATCTCTAGTCTCTTAACTTTTGCGCTCGACGATTATTCGACATCAGAATTCTAATCACAGACATCTACCATGACTCTTCAAGCTTACACATTCTTCAAACACATTCAAAACAGTATAGTTCACAAATAGTCATACATTCCAATCAGATATATCAAAATTAACAAACAACGATTATCTGCACGTGTCATAAATTAGGCCCTTCCCAATACTCGAGGACATTTCACTCTTTCTGAGAACGTCCTAGTGACAACGACTCAGCTTTTTGAGAAGTGCATGTTTCCGTGAAGTTTTCTACTGAAATGGAGACTTTCTATTGCTGAGAAACGTTAGCAATAGGAACTATTGCTAAAATATTGCTCAAAGATCGTTATTTTATATTGTATTTTCGCGATATTTTCTGTCAAAGGAAAATAAAGTAGAGCGTTTACGCCTACACGCATAATAGACAAACTATCCATTCGTGCGCAGTGAACAAAGATTAAGTCGACTGGTTTGAAACCCCGATTCGCACGCTGATTACAAAAGATCGAACGCTCTCCCTCGAAACGCGGTCGGAACCAATCGACCGACCAATTAACGCGTCGCGTTTCCACCGTTTCCTCTCGAATCCGGGGGGTGCGAAAGCCGGATCGACGACGAACGATCGACGCGTCGTGACGCGTCCTCGGCCCATTTTTTTTCACCGCCGTTTTCCACGACGTCCGCGTGTAACTCAAACGATTAACCGACGCGTCGCGCGCAATTGTTATCGTCGAGTTCCTCGTGGACGGTGCCGCGCGTTGATAAATATACGGACGGCCATTGTGTCGGGCCGCCGCAATCGATATTCAACCGGGGCGCCCCTTCCTCCGCGATATTTATGATCGTTGCGCCCTGTCTCTAACAGAATAGCATTCCTTCGCAACGCTTCGCACAAAGGAGCCTCGTTTCTATGGCCGCCGAATCTCGTCGCGACTTTGCGAACGCCGACAGCGCAGCGTTCTGCTCTGCTCTCCGTCGCGAGCGCTGTCTGCTTCCGGTTAACCATTTGCGCGCGAGAGGCGACCCTCGGACGCCATTGCGTTTCACGCGACAACTCGAGTTTCTCTTCGACTGATTTGAAGTTTCGAAGCCCCGCAAAAATGGATTTCTAAAGTGAAATTAGCTTGAGGGATCGATCTATGATTTGTAGGCGAAAATAAAGAGAAGCGAGGGGACGTCAGCATTGTTTAGCGATTAAGAATGTTAAAGTTCTCAGTTCTCAGCTCTCAGTTCTCTTTCGCGCTTGTCGTGTTCATTTCTAAATCACTCCTGCAGTCGCTCGCATCGCACGCATACTCACTCATTTATTATTTCAGCGTTAGTTTGAATAATTATTCAAGAAAGTGAGAAGATAGATTTGTTTTTAACCCGGAAGTTCGTACAAGAATGCCTTCGAACGTTCAGACAAGGCTCCAGAAAGGGGTGATGCCACAAGGAAGTACATACGCGCACTCTGACCCAACATTTCTTACAGATCTTTCAAAATTAGCATAGGAATCGTAGCTTTAAACGAATCAACGTAATCTATATTCCTTCTCCTCTTCGCATCGAGCACACCCATCCATTCCCACGTTACCTTTAATAATTACTCGATACCTCGCACGGAACCTGTCAAAAACATCGCGAAAGATCCGGCTGAAACTCCTGAAAACCTCTTAACCTCGCCAGCCACCCCTCCGCCCCTGAGACGGAGGATTAAAAGTCGACGAGGCGTGTCCAAGTTGTCAAAAGAAGAACAGCTAAATACTGCGATGAAGCGGGACGTGCTCTCCATTATCGTCGAGCGTTTTGCATAAATTTGCGGTTCGGAAAAATCGAGCGTCGCGCGGCGGGGCGACGCGGAGGATCGATAAATCCACGAAGAGGAGAGGACGCCTCCGCGTCGAGACGAGCGCGGACGGAAGGCGGAGGAGCCGCGAGCAGGGAGAAAATGAATTTACAATGATTTACTGCGAGGATATCGGGCTGGCATCCATCCTGACGGTTATTATACGCGTATAGAAGGAGGGAGAGCCCAGGTAGCGTGACGGAAAGCCATTTTTCAGGGCCCCCAGCGACGAGAATACGAGACCCGACCCGGTTGACGTTTTAATCGATCGGTAAATAGCCCCGTTTTCGAGACATCGGGATAATTACCGGTACGCGACAGCTTCGACGTCCACCTGAGACACACCGTGGATCGCGTGAACTCCTCCGCTCGATGAGACGGTTAATGGGGAAAGTTCTTGTCCAGGGGATAATCTGATCGGCGATCAGTGCTTCGTGGGTGGAGGCAGGGTCGCTTCATCGACCAGTCTGATGACTGGCGAGCAGTCACTATTCGTGCTCTTGTTTCATACTGTAAAGAATCATTCCTCGAGGGATGATATTTGTTTTGAAGCGTGGCGAGTGGTGGGCTAAACGTCTGCTTCAATAGTTGGGATGTAATGTGTGCGTGAGAGAGGGTAGGAAGGAAAAAGAGAGGGAAGAACGTTTCGTCCTGGCAAACCTACCTTAGCAGACCTAGCAGCTACCTAGCAGACCCTATTTTAGACGCTGGGATGGTAGGGATAGGTTGGAATCTCTATTTGTATAGAAATTGTGTAGGACACGAGTGCTCGTGGGAAACTGGTGAGCGTGCTGTCCCTCTAGCGGCGAGGATCGCCACAGAACCATTGCTCTTGGGTACCACTGGGTGCCTATTGGTTATCCAAATTTGCAGTCTACTCTAAACTAACTTAGTTGGTATAGAATATCTTCCAAAGCTAATCTGAAATTCTCAAGAACCTTCGCAGAGATTGTACAATCATCGAACAGTCGAAACAGTCGAAGCATCAAGCTCGAGTCATCAGATGAACTGAAGCGATTGTGCTGCTTCGTTTGTTGAGCTGTCGAGAGTGTGTGAGAGGGTAGGAAAGAAAAGAGAGGGGAGAACGTTTCGTTCTGGGCCTGCTAGTGGACTCATCACTAAGGCTAGCTAGTAGACTCTAGATAGGTCAGAATTATTCTATAGAAATGGAGTAGTACATTGCGTGCTCGCGAGAAACTGGCGAGAGTGCTGCCCCCCTAATGGCGAGGATCGCCACAGTTTAACGTTGATTTGAACGCTATTGAAGAATATTGTGAGACTGCTCTCGTGCTGTGTGTTGTCGAGGGTATAGAAAATCGAGAGCATCAGAGCAGAGTATGAGCATAAGATGATATCTCAGTTCTTACTTAACCCTTTGCACTGGACGACTTTTCTCGATCGTACAGCGTCTTCTCTATCGCTAATTTCTTCGCGAATACAACTGATTTCGTTTCGCAACAGTTGAAAATCAGTTTCATCTTCACTCGAAGTTAATTTCACTTTTGAAATCTATTTTTGTGGGGATTTGGAACTTTAGATCAGTCGATGAGAGGCTCGAGTTGTCGTATGGAACGCAATGGCGACTGAGAGTCGCCTCTTGAGCGCAAAGGGTTAATAGTGACAGGTAAAAGTTAAACAAATGTCAGCTCTTGAAGAATAATTCTTTGTACACAGAGTTTTGATGTTTCTTTTGTAATTTTGAGCTGATAGTTTTGGAATTAAATTGAGTTTAATATCGAAACATCTTTGAATCTTATCAACTTTCTTAGTTAGAGTGTGTATGTGATATACAACGATGTATGTGAGCGTTGAATAGACATGTTAATTGATCTTTACAGACGCTGGTACATCTGTATTACTTCCACGATACTTGTTGGTAACTTTATTCGTTGCTATCGAATTTTATGTTCGATTCAAGTCTGATTTCGCTGTTTAATTGTGGCTGCAGGTTTCTGGCGGCTCTTGCTTCCCGTGGACCAGCGTGAGGCTCGCAAAGGAACTGGATCTCTTTGGAAAGCGAACAATAAATTAGCTGAGACGAGAAATACAGGAGATACGATCTCAGCACGTAAGAAATTAATTCCTCTGCTGTTACTGAAACGTTTCTGACGTACAAACGTGAACAATTCCGCAGAATTTACAGCTGAACGAAGAAGTAGGGCAAGAAGAGCTTGGAATTACTGCAGCAATGGTCACCAGCTTCCCAATCAGAGGAAGAGGGACTTCGAGACGTGATTTAATCGATATTCTATATTATTTAATACCCATTTGTTACTAATTTGTACACAATTTAGTCATAAGATGTATTGTAAATGGATTTACTATGATAATTTGTAATAATTAGCTTGTAAGAACACTTTTGTACATTGTACATTAAGAAAAATGTTCAATAAACAATTAGATATTGTTAATTAATTGTTTAGATGATTGATAACCTGTGCAGCAATCCCAGAAAGACCAATCCCAGTCCTTAAACGAGATAAATCTCGTAAAATATAGTCCTGCACAAAATTAAACTAGTTGTACGCTTAAATTCCGGGTAATTCTTGGAAATGACGTCATTTCCAAGAAATCTCCGGAATTCTGGGAAATGACGTCATTTCCAAGAATTTCGAGGGTTCTTGGAAGTGACGTCATTTTCCAAGAAGTGGCATTTAGGATACCTCCTCGCATATCATGTTCTCCTAATACAAAGTCCCAAAAATCGGTCGTCACGCTTGAGTGAGCCCCAGAAACTGAGATTTCCTGGAAAATGACGTCATTTCCAAGAATCCTCGAAATTCCAGGAATTCTCGATGACGTCATTTCCAAGAAGTGGCATTTAGGATACCTCCTCGCATATCATGTTCTCCTAATACAAAGTCCCAAAAATCGGTCGTTACGCTTGAGTGAGCACCAGAAACTGAAATTTCCTGGAAAATGACGTCATTTCCAAGAATCCTCGAAATTCCAGGAATTCTCGATGACGTCATTTCCAAGAAGTGGCACTTGGGATACCTCCTCGCATATCATGTTCTCCTGATACAAAATCCCAAAAATCGAGCGTTACGCTTGAGTAAGCCCCAGAAACTGGGATTTCCTGGAAAATGACGTCATTTCCAAGAATTGGCGAAATTCTGAGAATTCTGGCAGTTCTGGGAAGTGACGTCATTTTCCAAGAAGTGGCACTTGGAATACCTCCTCGCATATCATGTTCTCCTGATACAAAGTTCAATTTTCGACATTTCTGATTCGAAACCCCGATTTTCGGACTTTGTATTAGGAGAACATGATATGCGAGGAGGTATCCCAAGTGCCACTTCTTGGAAAATGACGTCATTTCCAGGAATCCCCGAAATTCCAAGAATTCTGGCGATTCTTGGAAGTGACGTCATTTTCCAGGAAATCCCAGGTTTTTGGGCTCATTCAAACTCCAAGAAATGTCGTCAGCTTACTCTAATTTAAGAAAATGATAAGGAAAATGGAGTGGACAAGGACAGAATTGATGGTAAATGATAGAAACGTGTTCTATTCGTCTTAAACAATTAATTTATTTAAACAAATTAATACAATGTACAATAAACCTTCATGTTACAACAATATCTCCACTTATAATACAATATTTTATGTATTTAACATTATAGTTACATGTAGTAAGCCTTGTAGTACTAAAAACTACAATAATACACTTAAAACTAATAAAAAATGATATAAAATAGGTAGTACAATACACTATTCTCTTCTCTCTTCTCTCTTCCCTCTTCTGTCTTCTCTTGACCCTTTCCTCTACCCTTTTTCTATTCTTTTCTCTCGTCTTTTCCTGAGTGCTGCGCCACGTGCACCATACATGCACCCACACGCACCATGGGCACACCATGTGGAAACAGATAGCGAACACGACCAATGTACCTGGATATCGGCGTACATCCCGCAGCGAACGGGACGAGGGGAGTGAAAGTGGATCAGTAGGGTTGAATAGAGGACGTAGGGTTGAATGGGCTGCACAGAGGGCGGTGCGTCTCGTCGGAAGAGCCAACGAGTGGCATTTAAATGGGTTGAAAAACGAGATTAACCCTAGCTGCGATTAAATAAACGAAACGCACGTCGCGAGCCGTTCTTCGCGCGTCTGAAAAATGAAAATCTCTGAAAATCCAACATGAAACCTTCGTGCGGACGCCTAAACGGCTCCAGCGCCCTTTAAATTGAAACTTCTCGAGGAGAATTTCGAGACTCGACGGGAGGGATTTAAAAAAGTTTCAGCGATAAAGCAGCGCGAAGAAATGCAGGTGCAAGTGATGTTTAATTTCATGCAAAAATGCCCAAAGAAGAGTTTCATCGAACTTCCCGTACAATTTAAACGCGGAAGAAACTTTCTATCCTGTTACACGTTAATGCTCCATGGGATTTCCCACCCCTTTTTTTTCCTATCCCTTCCTTTGTTATTACTTCTCGAGTTAAGTGAGTTCGATCGACGTTTAATTAATCCCGCGTTCGATTAATTGAAATAATGTCGTTTGCGTTACGACGAGACAGATGGCGGATGGAATTTATTTCTCGCCACTCGATAGCGCAAATTAAAAATTGACAAAAATACCAGAGAATTCATTTCTCGATAGAATTTTCACGGAGGAAACAATCGAAACACTCTTCCCTAATTTTTCTAGCCTGATTTTCCTCGCGATACTCTTCTAGCGACACCTATCCTCGTTCAGAACGAAGTAAATAAAATCGATCTGGCGAAAAAAAAACCGATTTCGCACAAAGCATCGCGCGCGGAACACTTCAGAGGCGGAACTCGATTTTTCACATCAACAGCCCTTTCCGCCTCGTCCCAGGCGTGCGACTCGATCGAATCCAGTCGCAGCCTAATTACCATCAATTCCCGTGCACTCAGCCGGTCGTAACTGGCGGTCTAATTCAATTTTACATCACTTACAACAATGCACCGCGCTGGCTCGTCGTCCTGGAACGTTCGTTCGCTCGTTTCTCGATCGTCGCCATTTAATAAGCCCGAAACAAAAGGTGGACGACGCTGCAGAGGCGCGTCAGATACACGTATTATCGCGCGCACACGCGCGCGTGTTCAACGTCGTCACAGACATCGCTCCAACGATATCCAGCCAGAGGCTTTTTCCTTTCTTATTTCGCGGATTCTTTCCCAGACCTGATCTCCTCGCGCTTTAATATACCCGCGATTACGCGCCAGCTCGCGACTTTATGAGAACCGCCATGCAAGAGTTTCTTCCACCCTCTGCTCCTGCGTCCCCCTGCGCTCAGGGGTGGCATTCTTTTATATCCACCGCGGCAGCTTTCGCGAACTCATATTTTCGTGACGGATGGCGGCGGCACGGGCAAGAAAGGGAGGATATTGCCGTGATCGGAGATTGATTCCATGGGGTTTCGTCCGATAATGCGCGAGAATTTTAGGCTGGCTCGAGGGACGAGCGGTTTTCAGAACTGCGCGGTTGGGTTCGCTGAAGAAAACGGGGTGATATGGTTTTTCGTGGGCGCGAGAGAAAGAACTGTTTCATATTTTTAGCTAATTCTCTGTAAAACTGGTGATTTGAGTCACCCCAGTTAGAGGTGATTTTAGTTGGAATGTTTAAGGGTAGTTTGGAAAGAAGCATGGTCTTTCGAATTCTAATTGAATGAAAGAATTCTTGGATTCCAGGAAAATTTAATTCGTTACCCCATTTGCGGACATTGATTTCAATTTGCAATAGAATTGTTTCTCGGGGGTGGTTTTGGGGGAAACGGAGGTGCGAGGGTAGCTTCCGTCTGCTCGAGGAATTTCCACCATTAAGTCTTCCACCGCGAGGTAAGAGGAAAATAAAAGAGGGGAAGCTAATCGTCGAACTGAGTAACGTCTGACCATGAACGAGCCCTTACTACTTGCTACTACTGTGCTTGACGCAATTAAGAAGCATTGATTTCAATTTACAATAGAATTGTTTCTCAAAGGTGGTTTTATCGAAAAATTTCCATCATTAAGTCCTCCACCGTGAATTAAAAGAAAAATAAAAGAGGGGAAGCTAATCGTCGAACTGAGTAACGTCTGACCATGCACAGACCCTTCCCACTACTATGCTTGACGCAGTTATGAGAACACAGAACCAAACACAGCTAATGTCAATCGTTTCAACGAGACGAAGTTTAAAAATAGAAGAATTAAAAACTAAAAGGACTCAATATTCCGTAGCGCTCGTTTCGACGCAAGTTATCGATAGCCGCGAGGACAACCCGTTAGATAAGCGAGCGTGGACGATTAAAAGCCATACGTTACACCGCTGGAGGTTGCTTCAGCGAGTGGAGACCACATATATTGACATTCCAACCGGAGGATCTCTGTTTAATCCTGCGCGAGCTGTTTATTTATGCGCGCGCGAGTGTCTTTGGTATGCGATGGGAGGATTATCACGGCGCACCGTCATAATTACAGATCTGACGCTTCTGCGCGCGCGCGAGACGTCGCGTTCTTTGTCGTTCGAGTGGAGGAATGACGATGATGAACGTCTTCGCCAGATTCGTGCGCTCTATGTGTGTCAAACGTCGTTCGAGTGGCCTCTGAACCTTCGATGGCTCGAGTCCTCCTCGATTCTAGCGATGAAATTAAAGAACTCACCAGTCGAGGGTAGCCTTCGCGACGTACTGCACCTGGTTCTCTCTGTCTGGATTCAACGGATGGTGGTAATGGCGGTCGCTAATAGGGACCACGGAGTGGCAGGCGAGACGAGTCTCCTTTCGATCGAGGAGCGTCAGGTTGTAAGGCCACGTCAGCAGCCGAGACGCTATTGGGTCCAAGGCCACCCACAATTTGTTGTCCACCACCCAAGATGGATACGTGCAGCGATACGGCGAACTTTCTGCGAAAGAGACGAAATAAACGTGCGATTTATTAAAAATACATTTAACGTTTTAGCTACTACGAGTAGCAATAGTCACCACCTACAAAAATGGGGCCAAAAGTTAAAAGTGTTATCGCTTCGTTTAGCTCTGTTCGCGAACAACTGCAAGCGCTATCGCGATGCTCGATTTTTTTCATTGCTATGAATACAAAAGTGCAGTATCGCAACGATCTTGAAACAAAAGACTTGGGACCACGAATGTTGAAGACTGCGCGCGTTTAATGTTCCCACTTTTGGCGTGGCGCTTTGTTGTACAATAGTTCTCTGTAGGACAGAGTTCTACGTGTAAATGATACTGCATTGTGTGACAGACAATGCTGTTCAGAAAGATGATATCCGTGAAAGCTACTATAGTGGCGCGTTGCTCTGAAAGATGACATCCTTGAAAGCCACTATAGTGACGCGTTGCTCTAAAAAATGACATCCGTGAAAGCCACAATTGTAGCACGTCGTTCAGAAGAAAGCCACTACAGTGGCGCTTAGTTCAGAAACATGACATCTTCGAAAGTTACTATAGCGACGCGTCGTTCAGAAATATGACATTTTGCAAAGCTACTATAGTAACGCGTTGCTCTGAAAGATGATATCCTCGAAAGCCACAATAGTAGCGCGTCGTTCAGAAGAAAGCCACAATAGTGGCGCGTCGTTCAACAAGATGACATCCGTGAACGTCACTATAGTAACGCGTTGCTCTAAAAAATGACATCCGTGAAAGCCACTATAGTGACGCGTTGCTCTGAAAGATGACATCCGTGAAAGCCACAATAGTAGCACGTCGTTCAGAAGAAAGCCACAATAATGGCGCGTCGTTCAGAAATATAACATCCACGAAAGCCACTATAATAGCGCATCCTACCTAAAAGATTAATTATCGAAAACGTTTCTCCAACCTTCAATAGAATCTATTATTTATCGATCGCGAGAAACGTCGAATCACTCATCCGTGAGGAACGACTCGACGAGCGCCGCGAAAAATTCCAAATTGCGTTCGATAAGTTTGATCCGGTGCTCCAACAGCGAAATAGGATTAGACGTCGAAGAACTGGGCGGGGGAGGCTTCATTCTGCTCTCGAAATAATATAACTCCGTCGCTAACGGAGTTATTCCATCCTCGAAGCGCATAATGTACCCGGAAACTCATTCCCGACTCTTCAAGTTCACCAAGTCCTCGCGCGCTGATAACTGAACTACGCGTAAACTTCCGTCGCGTATTTTTCTTTTTTTTTTCTTTCTCTCACTCTCTCTATTCTTCGTCCTTCGGCTATAAATTTAATTACGCGACTGTCGAGTCCGTCTCTCGTTCGGCTTTTAACGAGCCATCGAGCAGCCGGAATTTTCATTTCGACCATCCCAGAGCGTGGCCTGGTTGGAAAATGGGGCAACTAATTAAAAAAAATGATGCCCGACCAGCGAATTGAATAATTCCCCGAGCTGTTTCGAAAGGCTGTTAATTTGCAATGGTTATGGAGTCGCGGACGCAGTTAAGGGAACAGTTTATCGGTACTCTGCTCACCGCGTTTACGATGAGAAGGGAAATTTATTAAACTGAAGTTTAAATTGAATTGGAATTCTTTAATTGGCAAAGAAACGTGGAATTGTTGTCAGTTGTCCAGCGAGACTATTGAAATATTATCCGCGGAGGTGCTTTTTAACGACAGCAATTGCGGATCGTCGGATTAGACGAGAAAAAACTGAGGAAACAGACGAAATTTGCAGATTTCAGTGGTACGAGTCAACGTATGGTCAGAAGCGCAGTAAAATCAGGAATTCGACGCAATTGCTTATCGATTTCTTGCAGGCTGTCATAAAAATACGACGCTAAATCGCAGTTTTTAATCATTGTGCGCGATTTTTGCAAGATTGTTGCTGGTTTTTATACTTAATTCGACGTAACGTTCATGGAACGCGTGTCCCCATCGAGGTATCTCAAAAATCAAAGCTATCGTTTGAAATTCAAGGGAGAGCTCACAACGGCAGAACTAACTCGGTTGCATACAATTCTGGTCTCGTTTCTTGCAAATATCGTGGGTTTTCCGTGGAAGCACAGCCTAAAGATGCTTCACACGACCTACTACAGTGACATGAAGACATAAAATGTCGCAAAAATCGAAGGTAGCATTTGAAATTCAAGGGAGAGCTCACAACGACAGAGTCAACTCGGTTGCATCCAACTCAGGTCTCGTTTCTTGCAAATATCGTGGGTTTTTCGTGTAAACACTGCCTAAACATGCTTCACACGACCTACTACAGTGACATGAAGACATAAAATGTCGCAAAAATCGAAGCTATCGCTTGAAATTCAAGGGAGAGCTCACAACGACAGAGCCAACTCGGTTGCATAAAACTCAGGTCTCGTTTCTTGCAAATATCGTGGGTTTTCCGTGTAAACACTGCATAAAGATGCTTCACACGACCTACTACAATGACATGAAGACATAAAATGTCGCAAAAATCGAAGGTAGCTTTTGAAATTCAAGGGAGAGCTCACAACGGCAGAACTAACTCGGTTGCATACAACTCAGGTCTCGTTTCTTGCAAATATCGTGGGTTTTCCGTGGAAGCACCGCCTGAAGATGCTTCACACAACCTGCTAGAGTAACATAAAGACATAAAATGTCGCAAAAATCAAAGCTATCGTTTGAAATTCAAGGGAGAGCTCACAACGGCAGAACTAACTCGGTTGCATACAACTCAGGTCTCGTTTCTTGCAAATATCGTGGGTTTTCCGTGGAAGCACAGCCTGAAGATGCTTCACATAACCTGCTAGAGTGACATAAAGACATAAAATATCGCAAAAATCGAAGCTATCGTTTGAAATTCAAGGGAGGGCCCACAGCGGCAGAACTAACTCGGTTGCATACAACTCAGGTCTCGTTTCTTGCAAATATCGTGGGTTTTCCGTGTAAACACTGCCTAAGATGCTTCACACGACCTACTACAGTGACATGAAGACATAAAATGTCGCAAAAATCGAAGGTAGCTTTTGAAATTCAAGGGAGAGCTCACAACGACAGAGCCAACTCGGTTGCATACAACTCAGGTCTCGTTTCTTGCAAATATCGTGGGTTTTCCGTGTAAACACTGCCTAAAGATGCTTCACACGACCTACTACAGTGACATGAAGACATAAAATGTCGCAAAAATCGAAGGTAGCTTTTGAAATTCAAGGGAGAGCTCACAACGACAGAGCCAACTCGGTTGCATACAACTCATTTCTCGTTTCTTGCAAATATCGTGAGTTTTCCGTGGAAGCACAGCCTGAAGATGCTTCACACAACCTGCTAGAGTGACATAAAGGCATAAAATGTCGCAAAAATCGAAGCTATCGTTTGAAATTCAAGGGAGAGCCCACAACGGCAGAACTAACTCGGTTGCATACAACTCAGGTCTCGTTTCTTGCAAATATCGTGGGTTTTCCGTGTAAACACTGCCTAAAGATGCTTCACACGACCTACTACAGTGACATGAAGACATAAAATGTCGCAAAAATCGAAGGTAGCTTTTGAAATTCAAGGGAGAGCTCACAACGACAGAGCCAACTCGGTTGCATACAACTCAGTTCTCGTTTCTTGCAAATATCGTGGGTTTTCCGTGGAAGCACAGCCTGAAGATGCTTCACACAACCTGCTAGAGTGACATAAAGGCATAAAATGTCGCAAAAATCGAAGCTATCGTTTGAAATTCAAGGGAGAGCCCACAACGGCAGAACTAACTCGGTTGCATACAACTCAGGTCTCGTTTCTTGCAAATATCGTGGGTTTTCCGTGTAAACACTGCCTAAAGATGCTTCACACGACCTACTACAGTGACATGAAGACATAAAATGTCGCAAAAATCGAAGGTAGCTTTTGAAATTCAAGGGAGAGCTCACAACGACAGAGCCAACTCGGTTGCATACAACTCAGGTCTCGTTTCTTGCAAATATCGTGGGTTTTCCGTGTAAACACTGCCTAAAGATGCTTCACACGACCTACTACAATGGCATGAAGACATAAAATGTCGCAAAAATCGAAGGTAGCTTTTGAAATTCAAGGGAGAGCCCACAACGGCAGAACTAACTCGGTTGCATACAACTCAGGTCTCGTTTCTTGCAAATATCGTGGGTTTTCCGTGTAAACACTGCCTAAAGATGCTTCACACGACCTACTACAATGACATGAAGGCATAAAATGTCGCAAAAATCGAAGGTAGCTTTTGAAATTCAAGGGAGAGCTCACAACGACAGAGCCAACTCGGTTGCATACAACTCAGGTCTCGTTTCTTGCAAATATCGTGGGTTTTCCGTGTAAACACTGCCTAAAGATGCTTCACACGACCTACTACAATGGCATGAAGACATAAAATGTCGCAAAAATCGAAGGTAGCTTTTGAAATTCAAGGGAGAGCCCACATCGGCAGAACTAACTCGGTTGCATACAACTCAGGTATCGTTTCTTGCAAATATCGTGGGTTTTCCGTGTAAACACTGCCTAAAGATGCTTCACACGACCTACTACAATGACATGAAGGCATAAAATGTCGCAAAAATCGAAGGTAGCTTTTGAAATTCAAGGGAGAGCTCACAACGACAGAGCCAACTCGGTTGCATACAACTCAGGTCTCGTTTCTTGCAAATATCGTGGGTTTTCCGTGTAAACACTGCCTAAAGATGCTTCACACGACCTACTACAATGGCATGAAGACATAAAATGTCGCAAAAATCGAAGGTAGCTTTTGAAATTCAAGGGAGAGCCCACAACGGCAGAACTAACTCGGTTGCATACAACTCAGGTCTCGTTTCTTGCAAATATCGTGGGTTTTCCGTGGAAGCACAGCCTGAAGATGCTTCACACGACCTACTACAATGACATAGAGACATGAAATGTCGCAAAAATCGAAGCTATCGTTTGAAATTCAAGGGAGAGCCCACAACGGCAGAACTAACTCGGTTGCATACAACTCAGGTCTCGTATCTTGCAAATATCGTGGGTTTTCCGTGGAAGCACAGCCTGAAGATGCTTCACATAACCTGCTAGAGTGACATAAAGACATAAAATATCGCAAAAATCGAAGCTATCGTTTGAAATTCAAGGGAGAGCCCACAACGGCAGAACTAACTCGGTTGCATACAACTCAGGTCTCGTTTCTTGCAAATATCGTGGGTTTTCCGTGTAAACACTGCCTAAGATGCTTCACACGACCTACTACAGTGACATGAAGACATAAAATGTCGCAAAAATCGAAGGTAGCTTTTGAAATTCAAGTGAGAGCTCACAACGACAGAGCCAACTCGGTTGAATACAACTCAGGTCTCGTTTCTTGCAAATATCGTGGGTTTTCCGTGGAAGCACCGCCTGAAGATGCTTCGCACGACCTACTACAATGATATGGAGACATGAAATGTCGCAAAAATCGAAGGTAGCTTTTGAAATTCAAGGGAGAGCCCACAACGGCAGAACTAACTCGGTTGCATACAACTCAGGTCTCGTTTCTTGCAAATATCGTGGGTTTTCCGTGGAAGCACAGCCTGAGGATGCTTCACACGACCTACTACAATGACATAGTGACATGAAATGTCGCAAAAATCGAAGCTATCGTTTGAAATTCAAGGGAGAGCCCACAACGGCAGAACTAACTCGGTTGCATACAACTCAGGTCTCGTTTCTTGCAAATATCGTGGGTTTTCCGTGTAAACACTGCCTAAAGATGCTTCACACGACCTACTACAATGACATGAAGGCATAAAATGTCGCAAAAATCGAAGGTAGCTTTTGAAATTCAAGGGAGAGCCCACAACGGCAGAACTAACTCGGTTGCATACAACTCAGGTCTCGTTTCTTGCAAATATCGTGGGTTTTCCGTGGAAGCACAGCCTGAAGATGCTTCACACGACCTACTACAATGACATAGAGACATGAAATGTCGCAAAAATCGAAGCTATCGTTTGAAATTCAAGGGAGAGCCCACAACGGCAGAACTAACTCGGTTGCATACAACTCAGGTCTCGTTTCTTGCAAATATCGTGGGTTTTCCGTGTAAACACTGCCTAAAGATGCTTCACACGACCTACTACAATGACATGAAGGCATAAAATGTCGCAAAAATCGAAGGTAGCTTTTGAAATTCAAGGGAGAGCCCACAACGGCAGAACTAACTCGGTTGCATACAACTCAGGTCTCGTTTCTTGCAAATATCGTGGGTTTTCCGTGGAAGCACAGCCTGAAGATGCTTCACACGACCTACTACAATGACATAGAGACATGAAATGTCGCAAAAATCGAAGCTATCGTTTGAAATTCAAGGGAGAGCCCACAACGGCAGAACTAACTCGGTTGCATACAACTCAGGTCTCGTTTCTTGCAAATATCGTGGGTTTTCCGTGTAAACACTGCCTAAAGATGCTTCACACGACCTACTACAATGGCATGAAGACATAAAATGTCGCAAAAATCGAAGGTAGCTTTTGAAATTCAAGGGAGAGCCCACATCGGCAGAACTAACTCGGTTGCATACAACTCAGGTCTCGTTTCTTGCAAATATCGTGGGTTTTCCGTGTAAACACTGCCTAAAGATGCTTCACACGACCTACTACAATGACATGAAGGCATAAAATGTCGCAAAAATCGAAGGTAGCTTTTGAAATTCAAGGGAGAGCTCACAACGACAGAGCCAACTCGGTTGCATACAACTCAGGTCTCGTTTCTTGCAAATATCGTGGGTTTTCCGTGTAAACACTGCCTAAAGATGCTTCACACGACCTACTACAATGGCATGAAGACATAAAATGTCGCAAAAATCGAAGGTAGCTTTTGAAATTCAAGGGAGAGCCCACAACGGCAGAACTAACTCGGTTGCATACAACTCAGGTCTCGTTTCTTGCAAATATCGTGGGTTTTCCGTGGAAGCACAGCCTGAAGATGCTTCACACGACCTACTACAATGACATAGAGACATGAAATGTCGCAAAAATCGAAGCTATCGTTTGAAATTCAAGGGAGAACCCACAACGGCAGAACTAACTCGGTTGCATACAACTCAGGTCTCGTATCTTGCAAATATCGTGGGTTTTCCGTGGAAGCACAGCCTGAAGATGCTTCACATAACCTGCTAGAGTGACATAAAGACATAAAATATCGCAAAAATCGAAGCTATCGTTTGAAATTCAAGGGAGAGCCCACAACGGCAGAACTAACTCGGTTGCATACAACTCAGGTCTCGTTTCTTGCAAATATCGTGGGTTTTCCGTGTAAACACTGCCTAAGATGCTTCACACGACCTACTACAGTGACATGAAGACATAAAATGTCGCAAAAATCGAAGGTAGCTTTTGAAATTCAAGGGAGAGCTCACAACGACAGAGCCAACTCGGTTGAATACAACTCAGGTCTCGTTTCTTGCAAATATCGTGGGTTTTCCGTGGAAGCACCGCCTGAAGATGCTTCGCACGACCTACTACAATGATATGGAGACATGAAATGTCGCAAAAATCGAAGGTAGCTTTTGAAATTCAAGGGAGAGCCCACAACGGCAGAACTAACTCGGTTGCATACAACTCAGGTCTCGTTTCTTGCAAATATCGTGGGTTTTCCGTGGAAGCACAGCCTGAGGATGCTTCACACGACCTACTACAATGACATAGTGACATGAAATGTCGCAAAAATCGAAGCTATCGTTTGAAATTCAAGGGAGAGCCCACAACGGCAGAACTAACTCGGTTGCATACAACTCAGGTCTCGTTTCTTGCAAATATCGTGGGTTTTCCGTGTAAACACTGCCTAAAGATGCTTCACACGACCTACTACAATGACATGAAGGCATAAAATGTCGCAAAAATCGAAGGTAGCTTTTGAAATTCAAGGGAGAGCCCACAACGGCAGAACTAACTCGGTTGCATACAACTCAGGTCTCGTTTCTTGCAAATATCGTGGGTTTTCCGTGGAAGCACAGCCTGAAGATGCTTCACACGACCTACTACAATGACATAGAGACATGAAATGTCGCAAAAATCGAAGCTATCGTTTGAAATTCAAGGGAGAGCTCACAACGGCAGAACTAACTCGGTTGCATACAACTCAGGTCTCGTTTCTTGCAAATATCGTGGGTTTTCCGTGGAAGCACAGCCTGAAGATGCTTCACATAACCTGCTAGAGTGACATAAGGACATAAAATTTCGCAAAAATCGAAGCTATCGTTTGAAATTCAAGGGAGAGCCCACAACGGCAGAACTAACTCGGTTGCATACAACTCAGGTCTCGTTTCTTGCAAATATCGTGGGTTTTACGTGTAAACACTGCCTAAGATGCTTCACACGACCTACTACAGTGACATGAAGACATAAAATGTCGCAAAAATCGAAGGTAGCTTTTGAAATTCAAGGGAGAGCTCACAACGCCAGAGCCAACTCGGTTGCATACAACTCAGGTCTCGTTTCTTGCAAATATCGTGGGTTTTCCGTGTAAACACTGCCTAAAGATGCCTCACACGACCTACTACAATGACTTAGAGACATGAAATGTCGCAAAAATCGAAGCTATCGTTTGAAATTCAAGGGAGAGCCCACAACGGCAGAACTAACTCGGTTGCATACAACTCAGGTCTCGTTTCTTGCAAATATCGTGGGTTTTCCGTGTAAACACTGCCTAAAGATGCTTCACACGACCTACTACAGTGACATGAAGACATAAAATGTCGCAAAAATCGAAGGTAGCTTTTGAAATTCAAGGGAGAGCTCACAACGACAGAGCCAACTCGGTTGCATACAACTCAGGTCTCGTTTCTTGCAAATATCGTGGGTTTTCCGTGTAAACACTGCCTAAAGATGCTTCACACGACCTACTACAATGGCATGAAGACATAAAATGAGGCAAAAATCGAAGGTAGCTTTTGAAATTCAAGGGAGAGCCCACAACGGCAGAACTAACTCGGTTGCATACAACTCAGGTCTCGTATCTTGCAAATATCGTGGGTTTTCCGTGGAAGCACAGCCTGAAGATGCTTCACATAACCTGCTAGAGTGACATAAAGACATAAAATATCGCAAAAATCGAAGCTATCGTTTGAAATTCAAGGGAGAGCCCACAACGGCAGAACTAACTCGGTTGCATACAACTCAGGTCTCGTTTCTTGCAAATATCGTGGGTTTTCCGTGTAAACACTGCCTAAGATGCTTCACACGACCTACTACAGTGACATGAAGACATAAAATGTCGCAAAAATCGAAGGTAGCTTTTGAAATTCAAGGGAGAGCTCACAACGACAGAGCCAACTCGGTTGCATACAACTCAGGTCTCGTTTCTTGCAAATATCGTGGGTTTTCCGTGTAAACACTGCCTAAAGATGCTTCACACGACCTACTACAGTGACATGAAGACATAAAATGTCGCAAAAATCGAAGGTAGCTTTTGAAATTCAAGGGAGAGCTCACAACGACAGAGCCAACTCGGTTGCATACAACTCAGGTCTCGTTTCTTGCAAATATCGTGGGTTTTCCGTGGAAGCACCGCCTGAAGATGCTTCGCACGACCTACTACAATGATATGGAGACATGAAATGTCGCAAAAATCGAAGGTAGCTTTTGAAATTCAAGGGAGAGCCCACAACGGCAGAACTAACTCGGTTGCATACAACTCAGGTCTCGTTTCTTGCAAATATCGTGGGTTTTCCGTGGAAGCACAGCCTGAAGATGCTTCACACGACCTACTACAATGACATAGAGACATGAAATGTCGCAAAAATCGAAGCTATCGTTTGAAATTCAAGGGAGAGCCCACAACGGCAGAACTAACTCGGTTGCATACAACTCAGGTCTCGTTTCTTGCAAATATCGTGGGTTTTCCGTGTAAACACTGCCTAAAGATGCTTCACACGACCTACTACAATGACATGAAGGCATAAAATGTCGCAAAAATCGAAGGTAGCTTTTGAAATTCAAGGGAGAGCCCACAACGGCAGAACTAACTCGGTTGCATACAACTCAGGTCTCGTTTCTTGCAAATATCGTGGGTTTTCCGCGGAAGCACAGCCTGAAGATGCTTCACACGACCTACTACAATGACATAGAGACATGAAATGTCGCAAAAATCGAAGCTATCGTTTGAAATTCAAGGGAGAGCCCACAACGGCAGAACTAACTCGGTTGCATACAACTCAGGTCTCGTTTCTTGCAAATATCGTGGGTTTTCCGTGTAAACACTGCCTAAAGATGCTTCACACGACCTACTACAGTGACATGAAGACATAAAATGTCGCAAAAATCGAAGGTAGCTTTTGAAATTCAAGGGAGAGCCCACAACGGCAGAACTAACTCGGTTGCATACAACTCAGGTCTCGTTTCTTGCAAATATCGTGGGTTTTCCGTGTAAACACTGCCTAAAGATGCTTCACACGACCTACTACAGTGACATGAAGACATAAAATGTCGCAAAAATCGAAGGTAGCTTTTGAAATTCAAGGGAGAGCTCACAACGACAGAGCCAACTCGGTTGCATACAACTCAGTTCTCGTTTCTTGCAAATATCGTGGGTTTTCCGTGGAAGCACAGCCTGAAGATGCTTCACACAACCTGCTAGAGTGACATAAAGGCATAAAATGTCGCAAAAATCGAAGCTATCGTTTGAAATTCAAGGGAGAGCCCACAACGGCAGAACTAACTCGGTTGCATACAACTCAGGTCTCGTTTCTTGCAAATATCGTGGGTTTTCCGTGTAAACACTGCCTAAAGATGCTTCACACGACCTACTACAGTGACATGAAGACATAAAATGTCGCAAAAATCGAAGGTAGCTTTTGAAATTCAAGGGAGAGCTCACAACGACAGAGCCAACTCGGTTGCATACAACTCAGGTCTCGTTTCTTGCAAATATCGTGGGTTTTCCGTGTAAACACTGCCTAAAGATGCTTCACACGACCTACTACAATGGCATGAAGACATAAAATGTCGCAAAAATCGAAGGTAGCTTTTGAAATTCAAGGGAGAGCCCACAACGGCAGAACTAACTCGGTTGCATACAACTCAGGTCTCGTTTCTTGCAAATATCGTGGGTTTTCCGTGTAAACACTGCCTAAAGATGCTTCACACGACCTACTACAATGACATGAAGGCATAAAATGTCGCAAAAATCGAAGGTAGCTTTTGAAATTCAAGGGAGAGCTCACAACGACAGAGCCAACTCGGTTGCATACAACTCAGGTCTCGTTTCTTGCAAATATCGTGGGTTTTCCGTGTAAACACTGCCTAAAGATGCTTCACACGACCTACTACAATGGCATGAAGACATAAAATGTCGCAAAAATCGAAGGTAGCTTTTGAAATTCAAGGGAGAGCCCACATCGGCAGAACTAACTCGGTTGCATACAACTCAGGTATCGTTTCTTGCAAATATCGTGGGTTTTCCGTGTAAACACTGCCTAAAGATGCTTCACACGACCTACTACAATGACATGAAGGCATAAAATGTCGCAAAAATCGAAGGTAGCTTTTGAAATTCAAGGGAGAGCTCACAACGACAGAGCCAACTCGGTTGCATACAACTCAGGTCTCGTTTCTTGCAAATATCGTGGGTTTTCCGTGTAAACACTGCCTAAAGATGCTTCACACGACCTACTACAATGGCATGAAGACATAAAATGTCGCAAAAATCGAAGGTAGCTTTTGAAATTCAAGGGAGAGCCCACAACGGCAGAACTAACTCGGTTGCATACAACTCAGGTCTCGTTTCTTGCAAATATCGTGGGTTTTCCGTGGAAGCACAGCCTGAAGATGCTTCACACGACCTACTACAATGACATAGAGACATGAAATGTCGCAAAAATCGAAACTATCGTTTGAAATTCAAGGGAGAGCCCACAACGGCAGAACTAACTCGGTTGCATACAACTCAGGTCTCGTATCTTGCAAATATCGTGGGTTTTCCGTGGAAGCACAGCCTGAAGATGCTTCACATAACCTGCTAGAGTGACATAAAGACATAAAATATCGCAAAAATCGAAGCTATCGTTTGAAATTCAAGGGAGAGCCCACAACGGCAGAACTAACTCGGTTGCATACAACTCAGGTCTCGTTTCTTGCAAATATCGTGGGTTTTCCGTGTAAACACTGCCTAAGATGCTTCACACGACCTACTACAGTGACATGAAGACATAAAATGTCGCAAAAATCGAAGGTAGCTTTTGAAATTCAAGTGAGAGCTCACAACGACAGAGCCAACTCGGTTGAATACAACTCAGGTCTCGTTTCTTGCAAATATCGTGGGTTTTCCGTGGAAGCACCGCCTGAAGATGCTTCGCACGACCTACTACAATGATATGGAGACATGAAATGTCGCAAAAATCGAAGGTAGCTTTTGAAATTCAAGGGAGAGCCCACAACGGCAGAACTAACTCGGTTGCATACAACTCAGGTCTCGTTTCTTGCAAATATCGTGGGTTTTCCGTGGAAGCACAGCCTGAGGATGCTTCACACGACCTACTACAATGACATAGTGACATGAAATGTCGCAAAAATCGAAGCTATCGTTTGAAATTCAAGGGAGAGCCCACAACGGCAGAACTAACTCGGTTGCATACAACTCAGGTCTCGTTTCTTGCAAATATCGTGGGTTTTCCGTGTAAACACTGCCTAAAGATGCTTCACACGACCTACTACAATGACATGAAGGCATAAAATGTCGCAAAAATCGAAGGTAGCTTTTGAAATTCAAGGGAGAGCCCACAACGGCAGAACTAACTCGGTTGCATACAACTCAGGTCTCGTTTCTTGCAAATATCGTGGGTTTTCCGTGGAAGCACAGCCTGAAGATGCTTCACACGACCTACTACAATGACATAGAGACATGAAATGTCGCAAAAATCGAAGCTATCGTTTGAAATTCAAGGGAGAGCCCACAACGGCAGAACTAACTCGGTTGCATACAACTCAGGTCTCGTTTCTTGCAAATATCGTGGGTTTTCCGTGGAAGCACAGCCTGAAGATGCTTCACATAACCTGCTAGAGTGACATAAGGACATAAAATTTCGCAAAAATCGAAGCTATCGTTTGAAATTCAAGGGAGAGCCCACAACGGCAGAACTAACTCGGTTGCATACAACTCAGGTCTCGTTTCTTGCAAATATCGTGGGTTTTACGTGTAAACACTGCCTAAGATGCTTCACACGACCTACTACAGTGACATGAAGACATAAAATGTCGCAAAAATCGAAGGTAGCTTTTGAAATTCAAGGGAGAGCTCACAACGCCAGAGCCAACTCGGTTGCATACAACTCAGGTCTCGTTTCTTGCAAATATCGTGGGTTTTCCGTGTAAACACTGCCTAAAGATGCCTCACACGACCTACTACAATGACATAGAGACATGAAATGTCGCAAAAATCGAAGCTATCGTTTGAAATTCAAGGGAGAGCCCACAACGGCAGAACTAACTCGGTTGCATACAACTCAGGTCTCGTTTCTTGCAAATATCGTGGGTTTTCCGTGTAAACACTGCCTAAAGATGCTTCACACGACCTACTACAGTGACATGAAGACATAAAATGTCGCAAAAATCGAAGGTAGCTTTTGAAATTCAAGGGAGAGCTCACAACGACAGAGCCAACTCGGTTGCATACAACTCAGGTCTCGTTTCTTGCAAATATCGTGGGTTTTCCGTGTAAACACTGCCTAAAGATGCTTCACACGACCTACTACAATGGCATGAAGACATAAAATGAGGCAAAAATCGAAGGTAGCTTTTGAAATTCAAGGGAGAGCCCACAACGGCAGAACTAACTCGGTTGCATACAACTCAGGTCTCGTATCTTGCAAATATCGTGGGTTTTCCGTGGAAGCACAGCCTGAAGATGCTTCACATAACCTGCTAGAGTGACATAAAGACATAAAATATCGCAAAAATCGAAGCTATCGTTTGAAATTCAAGGGAGAGCCCACAACGGCAGAACTAACTCGGTTGCATACAACTCAGGTCTCGTTTCTTGCAAATATCGTGGGTTTTCCGTGTAAACACTGCCTAAGATGCTTCACACGACCTACTACAGTGACATGAAGACATAAAATGTCGCAAAAATCGAAGGTAGCTTTTGAAATTCAAGGGAGAGCTCACAACGACAGAGCCAACTCGGTTGCATACAACTCAGGTCTCGTTTCTTGCAAATATCGTGGGTTTTCCGTGTAAACACTGCCTAAAGATGCTTCACACGACCTACTACAGTGACATGAAGACATAAAATGTCGCAAAAATCGAAGGTAGCTTTTGAAATTCAAGGGAGAGCTCACAACGACAGAGCCAACTCGGTTGCATACAACTCAGGTCTCGTTTCTTGCAAATATCGTGGGTTTTCCGTGGAAGCACCGCCTGAAGATGCTTCGCACGACCTACTACAATGATATGGAGACATGAAATGTCGCAAAAATCGAAGGTAGCTTTTGAAATTCAAGGGAGAGCCCACAACGGCAGAACTAACTCGGTTGCATACAACTCAGGTCTCGTTTCTTGCAAATATCGTGGGTTTTCCGTGGAAGCACAGCCTGAAGATGCTTCACACGACCTACTACAATGACATAGAGACATGAAATGTCGCAAAAATCGAAGCTATCGTTTGAAATTCAAGGGAGAGCCCACAACGGCAGAACTAACTCGGTTGCATACAACTCAGGTCTCGTTTCTTGCAAATATCGTGGGTTTTCCGTGTAAACACTGCCTAAAGATGCTTCACACGACCTACTACAATGACATGAAGGCATAAAATGTCGCAAAAATCGAAGGTAGCTTTTGAAATTCAAGGGAGAGCCCACAACGGCAGAACTAACTCGGTTGCATACAACTCAGGTCTCGTTTCTTGCAAATATCGTGGGTTTTCCGCGGAAGCACAGCCTGAAGATGCTTCACACGACCTACTACAATGACATAGAGACATGAAATGTCGCAAAAATCGAAGCTATCGTTTGAAATTCAAGGGAGAGCCCACAACGGCAGAACTAACTCGGTTGCATACAACTCAGGTCTCGTTTCTTGCAAATATCGTGGGTTTTCCGTGTAAACACTGCCTAAAGATGCTTCACACGACCTACTACAGTGACATGAAGACATAAAATGTCGCAAAAATCGAAGGTAGCTTTTGAAATTCAAGGGAGAGCTCACAACGGCAGAACTAACTCGGTTGCATACAACTCAGGTCTCGTTTCTTGCAAATATCGTGGGTTTTCCGTGGAAGCACAGCCTGAAGATGCTTCACACGACCTACTACAATGACATAGAGACATGAAATGTCGCAAAAATCGAAGCTATCGTTTGAAATTCAAGGGAGAGCCCACAACGGCAGAACTAACTCGGTTGCATACAACTCAGGTCTCGTTTCTTGCAAATATCGTGGGTTTTCCGTGTAAACACTGCCTAAAGATGCTTCACACGACCTACTACAGTGACATGAAGACATAAAATGTCGCAAAAATCGAAGGTAGCTTTTGAAATTCAAGGGAGAGCTCACAACGACAGAGCCAACTCGGTTGCATACAACTCAGGTCTCGTTTCTTGCAAATATCGTGGGTTTTCCGTGTAAACACTGCCTAAAGATGCTTCACACGACCTACTACAGTGACATGAAGACATAAAATGTCGCAAAAATCGAAGGTAGCATTTGAAATTCAAGGGAGAGCTCACAACGACAGAGCCAACTCGGTTGCATACAACTCAGGTCTCGTTTCTTGCAAATATCGTGGGTTTTCCGTGTAAAC
The DNA here is from genome assembly GCA_963969225.1 of Xylocopa violacea. Classification (NCBI taxonomy): domain Eukaryota; kingdom Metazoa; phylum Arthropoda; class Insecta; order Hymenoptera; family Apidae; genus Xylocopa; species Xylocopa violacea. Next base: position 36,302,419 of record CAXAJV010000004.1, on the reverse strand, counting down.
ACTGCCTAAAGATGCTTCACACGACCTACTACAATGACATGAAGACATAAAATGTCGCAAAAATCGAAGGTAGCTTTTGAAATTCAAGGGAGAGCCCACAACGGCAGAACTAACTCGGTTGCATACAACTCAGGTCTCGTTTCTTGCAAATATCGTGGGTTTTCCGTGTAAACACTACCTAAAGATGCTTCACACGACCTACTACAATGACATAGAGACATGAAATGTCGCAAAAATCGAAGCTATCGTTTGAAATTCAAGGGAGAGCCCACAACGGCAGAACTAACTCGGTTGCATACAACTCAGGTCTCGTTTCTTGCAAATATCGTGGGTTTTCCGTGTAAACACTGCCTAAAGATGCTTCACACGACCTACTACAGTGACATGAAGACATAAAATGTCGCAAAAATCGAAGGTAGCTTTTGAAATTCACGGGAGAGCCCACAACGGCAGAACTAACTCGGTTGCATACAACTCAGGTCTCGTTTCTTGCAAATATCGTGGGTTTTCCGTGGAAGCACAGCCTGAAGATGCTTCACATAACCTGCTAGAGTGACATAAAGACATAAAATATCGCAAAAATCGAAGCTATCGTTTGAAATTCAAGGGAGAGCTCACAACGGCAGAACTAACTCGGTTGCATACAACTCAGGTCTCGTTTCTTGCAAATATCGTGGGTTTTCCGTGGAAGCACAGCCTGAAGATGCTTCACATAACCTGCTAGAGTGACATAAAGACATAAAATTTCGCAAAAATCGAAGCTATCGTTTGAAATTCAAGGGAGAGCCCACAACGGCAGAACTAACTCGGTTGCATACAACTCAGGTCTCGTTTCTTGCAAATATCGTGGGTTTTACGTGTAAACACTGCCTAAGATGCTTCACACGACCTACTACAGTGACATGAAGACATAAAATGTCGCAAAAATCGAAGGTAGCTTTTGAAATTCAAGGGAGAGCTCACAACGCCAGAGCCAACTCGGTTGCATACAACTCAGGTCTCGTTTCTTGCAAATATCGTGGGTTTTCCGTGTAAACACTGCCTAAAGATGCCTCACACGACCTACTACAATGACATAGAGACATGAAATGTCGCAAAAATCGAAGCTATCGTTTGAAATTCAAGGGAGAGCCCACAACGGCAGAACTAACTCGGTTGCATACAACTCAGGTCTCGTTTCTTGCAAATATCGTGGGTTTTCCGTGTAAACACTGCCTAAAGATGCTTCACACGACCTACTACAGTGACATGAAGACATAAAATGTCGCAAAAATCGAAGGTAGCTTTTGAAATTCAAGGGAGAGCCCACAACGGCAGAACTAACTCGGTTGCATACAACTCAGGTCTCGTTTCTTGCAAATATCGTGGGTTTTCCGTGTAAACACTGCCTAAAGATGCTTCACACGACCTACTACAGTGACATGAAGACATAAAATGTCGCAAAAATCGAAGGTAGCTTTTGAAATTCACGGGAGAGCCCACAACGGCAGAACTAACTCGGTTGCATACAACTCAGGTCTCGTTTCTTGCAAATATCGTGGGTTTTCCGTGGAAGCACAGCCTGAAGATGCTTCACATAACCTGCTAGAGTGACATAAAGACATAAAATATCGCAAAAATCGAAGCTATCGTTCGAAATTCGACGATTTTCTCGCGATTGTTCGACTTTTTCGCGAAAGAAATGGCGGCGAGAGGAGACGTGAACGACGATACGAAGGGGGCGCAGCGTGGCTCCAGCGGCTAATCTGCTCTTCTGGAAAGTTTAAATGGAAACGCCAGGCGAACGAGGTTAACGAAACACCCTGGCTAATGTCGCGACAGGGGCGCGGAAAAATAGCTAAGCTGCTTAAACGCTCGAATCGAGCCATCGGGACTCCCAAATTTCTAAACCCATCCGCTTCGTTCGCGCGCGTCCGGCTTAGAGGCAATTAGCTGATCGACTCGTTCCTCCGTGCGAAGCTAAACTCGTCGAACTAAAAAAATCCTCGTCCAGCGACGCTCGAGGCTCGCCAGATATATGTCTCGATTTGTTCGACGCAAAACTCGATGCAAATATTAGATTGGAAACTATGAAACGAGCGACCATCTGCAGTTGCGTCAATTCGTGCGGCACATATGAGTCGAATTTTTTCACTTTATTTATTGCACGCAAATGTTTTAACGCAGCTGTACGACTAGTTCCTAGTTTAGACCCAAGTGTTCGACTAAATGTGGATTCCACAGTCGTCCTTAATTCCTCGTTATCAATATGGGTCCAAATTAGGTCCTCGAGGCTCATTGACGATACTCAAATTGCCAGAACGAAATTTTTCGAACCAATATCGAGCATTTTTTTCATTGCTGGATCCATCTCCTTCTTGAAGCTTGAGCTGCGTTATGATTTAACCCTTTGCACTCCAGTTTAGTGACTCATATAGTACACCAACAGCTTTAATACTACATTAGTTGCAGCTGTATATACATGTAATAAAAAGCACACAGTTGCTGCAACAAAACAAAATACTTATTCCTTAGCTGCATCGTATAAAACAAGTTCAGGTTTATAAATCTTCACCAAAATAAAAATTCATATTGAACAGTTGGTAATTCAAGTGTCGCATTATCGGTGACAACGAAGTGCAAAGGGTTAATTTAAACTCGTACAAGGAGAGTAGATGTGAATCGCGTTTTGTTTCCATCTGGTTTCGGATAAAAATCAAATAAAAATGTGATACAAACGCGAACAAATTTTACAAAACGAGTAAGAAGAATACCTTTAAGCTTTATAAATAAAAATATCGAGCGCGCGTGACAATGTACCTCTCTCAGTCGCAGCTGAACACAGACTAAACAAAAAACGCCTGTTTCACAGTTTCCAACCTAATATAATGTGGACACGTTTGAACGTTTCGTACTTCCTGGGTCTATTTCAGTCAAAAATGGAGATCTTCTCGAGGCGACGACGAAACACAACGCGTTACATTTATAGAATAAAAATGTCCGTATTTCGTTCTCCATCGAGGACGTTAAAAATACGCCAACTGAGAACCGTCTGCGGATACGTTCTATTTTGTTATTCAGGAGGCATCGAGAAATAAATATCTCTGGCGGCTGGATCGCGCAATCAGTCATATATCCGGGATATCCAACTGAGCGTGGTTTACCACAAAGCCAGCAACAAGATCATCTCCATCTGATACCGCTGTCTGTTCGTGTTCGCGGGCCTCGTGGAAGGCAGTGACGTGTTTAAACCGGAACTGGGGCAACGAATCGAATCGAATCGAGTCGAGCGATCGGTTATGCCAGCGGATTGACGAATTAACCCTCTACAGTGCGAATTATTTCTCAATTTAGGATCAATTCCCTACTATTTCGAGCGTTTCGTTTGAAATTTACCTGAAATTTACTTGAAAACGTTGTCAGTTGCTGGACAATTCCTCGACTGTTACTTGCAAACTCTAGAACAGCTCTAAAACTTTGCCTCTTCTTCTTATTTAGCGATGTCGAGTCACGCAAAGGGTTAAAGTGGTAATGGACGATCGCGATGATTGATTAGCTCGCAAGAATTTGATTTTGAATGGTCGATTCGAGACATCTTTCGTTTTTATTGGGAACAAAAGATAATGGCATTCTTTTTGGTTAAGAGAAATGGAAGAGGATGTAGTTCAACGCGAGTTTAACTCTTTTAGTGCCAACAACGATCCTTTGCACTCTAAATTATTTTTCAATCTTGTTGCCAACTTTCTATTATTTGATATTTATTTCAATGAAACAGCTCTGCAATCGTATTTGTAAACAATTTTGTTTACTAATTGTATGGAAAATATTTGTTTCTTTTTTTTATTTACTGACGTCGAGTCACATTCGAAAACGTGGTGCAAAGGGTTAATATTCTCATCGTTAGAGAACTCTGTTTCAAAATAAATCATCTGAGAAGATCGAGTTTCATGGAGATGGTTAAGCTTCTGGATTAAATGCTTCTTACTTGAATCTTTTTAACAATTTTTGAGAATTTTGAGAATCCTAATTACCCCAATTTCTCTTTTTTTCTATACTGTTTTACATTTACATTATTCGTATGATTTTCAATACAATTGCCATCACCTTATTCACCATTTATCTCCAGTTTCATGGAGATGGTTAAGCTTCTGGATTAAATGCTTCTTACTTGGATCTTCTTAACAATTTTTAGAATTTTGAGAATCCTAATTACCCCAATTTCTCTTTTTTTCTACACTATTTTACGTTTACGTTACTCGCATGATTTTCAATACAATTGCCATCACCTTATTCACCCTTTATCTCCAGTTTCATGGAGATGGTTAAGCTTCTGGATTAAATGCTCCTTACTTGAATCTTTTTAACAATTTTTGAGAATTTTGAGAATCTTAATTACCCCAATTTCTCTTTTTTTCTACACTCTTTTACATTTACGTTACTCGCATCATTTTCAACAAAATTGCCTTCACCTTATTCACCCTTTATCTCCTAACACACTCCATTTCAAATTTCCTAAATATCATTCTTTGCTTCTTATCAACTTTTTCCCAAACATTTACAAATTCACCAAATTTCCCCAATTTTCTTCGCATAGACTGCTTCCAATCGGCACTAAAGGGGTTAGTTAAACGCGTTTCACTTATCAAACGAAGAAGAAACGATGCATCGACGAACCGCGAAGGAAAGACGATTCCATCGAGCGGGTTTAAAATCCAGCCGCAGCCAGGAATTCGTCGCGAGACTTTTAATCGTCCGACAAGAATTCCTGGGAAGAATTCCTGGCCAGGACCGATCGAAGGATCCCCCGCATGGGTAAAATCAATCCCAAGAATGTCCAGCGGCGATCGAGCGAGCCGTACGATCGCCTCAATTTGGTTAACCGTGGCTGCGCGCCTGGCAGAATCATCGCAATCTGCCAAGGCTACGTGCAGCTATGCGATGGCGACGGAATACCCGGAGTGGCTGACGTCCACCGCTCGACAGAGTGTGCCCAAGAATCCGATCCGGTGTCCATGGACATCCTCATAGTTTACGTTCTTCGAGCGGAGGCTGGCGCTGCTCGGTGTCCGTGGTTTTCGCCGCGCCAAGACGCGCGATCGACTAACGACGACGCCAGTATCGGCCCCGCCGTCCGTTGGCCCGCAGGATCGCCGCCATTGGTCCGAATATGGGCCAACGCGCGGCCACGCATTCGCGCGCCAAAAGCGAATCGACTCGCGCTCAGCTTTTGCGCTCTGAATTGTTTTTTTAGGTTGTTGGTAGCGATTTTCAGATACTTAGAGTTGTGTGTTTGGAATTTAGTACGAAGGACTGTTCTTTAACTGTTGTTTGTAAACAATTTTGTTTGCTAATGGTATTAGATGTAGCTATCACAATTTGTTGTAATTTATATTTGTTCTTCTAGTTTGTTATTAGTGACTCTCAGCTATTTAGAGTGGTGTGTTTGGAATTTACTTCAAAGGACTGTTGTTTGATTGCTATTTGTAGGTTCTTGCAGTCCCAATTGTTTTTCAGTTGCTGCTGGTAGTGACTCTCAGATACTTAGAGTTGTATGTTTGGAATTTACTTCAAAGGACTGTTTTTTGATTGTTATTTGTAAACAATTTTGGTTGCTAATGGTATTAGATGCAGCTCTCACACGTTGTTGTAATTTATATTTGTTTTTCTTTTCTATTTCGAGTCTATTTGTTGAGTCACGCTCGACAGAGGTGTGCAAAGGGTTAAGTGGAGAACAGGTTTGAGTATGGATGTGAAAAGAGATAGAGAATGAGAAGAGTATCTCTCTCTATGTTTAGTCGCGATCAACAATTGCATCCTTAACCCTTTGCTCTTGGATGTCCCCTCTGAGAGGACAGCAACATTGATTAATGCACCGCAGCATTTTAAGGAATGCATATTTCCCTCAAGTTTTCCATTGAAATGGAAATTTTCTATCACTGAGAGACGTTGGCAATAGAAATTATTGCTGAAATATTGCTCGAAGATTGCTTAGCGTTTCTATTGCTAACATCTGGGAAGGAGTTGAGCGCAAAGGGTTAATCTACCCCAAAATCCGCTTCAATCGTCGAAATCTCGAAGCAGAACAGAGCATCGCGGTAGGTTTTATAAATTTACAAATCTCTTGGGACGTTTAATGGACGACTACCAGAATCAGGATAGACGCGAGGGTCCTTGGACTTACTTTGCTTCATTCTGAAGGTCTTCGCGGCCTCCTTGACGCTGATCAAGCCCGTGCAAGAGGCGTCCAGGCTCTGCGCCAGGTTCCACGAATTATTCGACGTTTGCTCGTAGATGAAGCATCTGTAGCTGTCCTCGTCGGTCGTTTTCCGTGAACCGTGCAGCCTCGCCACCAGATTGTGAGTGCTGCCCTCCTTCCACGTCGCCAGACACTCTAATTCCACGTCTGGAACGAGACGAAACCTTGTCGAATCGCGGGCTCTCGAAACTCTTTTCAAACTTAATTCTAATCTCTTTTTAAGATGCTTCGAGTCTTTCTACAAATCTGAATCGTGGCTAAGACAACTCGCATGAGTCGCGCGAATCTTCTGACCACCATTCAGCTTCCTCCAATTACATCGCGACGCGTAACGACTCCAATTACGAGCGAGGCTAAATCGTTCGCGCAGACAATTACAAACAGAAATATTCTAACCGCTAATAAACCACACGAGTGCCACGCGGAACGAATTACACCAGCATTCACTTCCTCGCGCTATAATAATCATAGAAAATCACGTTGGGACGGTGGCAACAAATGGTAATTGACAGAGCCGTTAATTATTCGCCACGAGCTGTTAATTAACGTCGCGACCGGCTGTTTGCATCGATTCGTGGCAAAAAAAAATTGTGACCCAATCTGTGGCGAGGTAAACTCTTTTCTGCATCACCAAACGAAGCACTCACCAACACTTTCAGAGGAGAGCACGTTGGCGCACGCCTGATAACGCAGAAGCAATCGCGACTCTTGCGTGCAAGTCTCAGCAGTGGACAATGGCGAGTTGCATTCGAAATCGCCGTGGCTGTACGTGAATTCCAGGGGCCCTTTGAAGGGGCATGGCATCGGCGCAGCCCCCGTGCGGAACAGCGAGATGAGTATGGCGTCGCTGGGCAGCTCGCTGCATATGGTTGGCAAGCTTGGCTTTGGTGACTCGTTGATGCAGTAGGCTAACGAAGACCAAGGAATTTAATTAAAATTTTCTATATCGCACGAATTCAATATACAGCCAGAACACTTACACTCTTTATACTGGAGAACGTTCGGATGCTTCATGTGCATCACGATGCAACGATGACATTTGTAGTCTCTGAAAGGAGAAAGGGAATTCCAATTAAAATTCAATTTCCCCAGGCAGCGTGGCGTCGTTTATAAAGTGTATCTCTTTCGTTTCCAATTTGTTAACGTTACGACGGGCCACGCGAAAGCGGAGGAGCAAGCCACCCCCGCATCAAAAGCGGCCGCCAGGGGATGAGGGGTGAAACGCGCTCCTCAAATACGCTCGACTCCATTCAAACGCGCTCTTACAGGCCGCTCGTCTAAACAAAAAAAAATCCATCTGCCGAGCAATCCGTCAGCAAAACGTCGAAAAAGAGTTACCCAGGGCTTCGAAGGAATATGGAGCGCGCGTGTGCGCGCACAATTCCGGGGCATTTGTACACGCTGAAAAGACAAACTGCGCGAGGCGCGGCGGAGACAGTGGCGGTTACCAGAGCGGGCGGAAAAGGGGTGAAAGGACCAAGACTTAGTATCGCGTAGCTACTTAAAACTTTTCGAGCTTGTCTTGTGTCCCTACTAGTTGCTACCTTGCTTACTTAGCTCCGCTCCGCAACTTCCACCTTTCACTACAGTCTCCCACCCTTCCTGCGTCGCTTCCTGTTTCTCGTGCCCTCAACCCCTTCGCCACGCGTCCAGATAGCCGCGAGACGAAGTTTACCTTCGTTTCTGACTGCCTCGCGTGTCCCACGTCTTTTTTTCCATCGCCAAAATTCTTGGACCATCGACTGATCGATTCGCGCGATCGATGGCCAAACGACAGCGCCATTTTGAAAGGCCATCGAGTGGCGCGAGCTTCCAGGGCTTCCGTTTACGCGTCTGGCTCTTCGTTTATCGACAGTCGCTCGTCATTTCAGGCGGCCTCGAAGCTCGAGATCGATGCGAGCGAGCATAAAACCAGACGCGAGAGACAAATGCGCGCGCGTCTCCGCACGCATCGGCGGTTTCGAGCGTCCAGCGGAGGCGGATACCCATTCGTACGCTTCGAGGCGAGGTTCATGGTTCATAAAAGAGAACGCGAGCAGAGTGTATGTTTGTCTCTGACGTTTATAAATCGATTCCCATCCGAGGATACCGGCTGCGCTTTTATCGTGTCCTCAGAGCGCGCCCAGTCGACGTCTTCGTTGTATAAAATTACCATACCCTGGCTCGCGGAGATTTATGCTCGAGCGTCGTCAAAAATCCCTTTCTGGAGCGTCGCTAACGTGTCTCGTGGAAATCGCGAGCGATGTTTCGAGCGATCCAGCTCGTTAACCCATAAACGCTTTCCGATCTGGCAGCTGCGACGCGACGCCAGCGATCGATCCAGGACGACTTGCGGATTATTGCGCGGTTTATCGTTTCTCGATGATCTCCAGGACTTCACGGCGATCCTTTAAGCTTGCTGGCGTCGCGGACGCGAACGTCGCAGCGGCGACGTTTACGAGGTCGACGATACTACGAGGAGGGATGATTGTTATCGTCCATTTGTATTTCTTTGCGCTGAACGAGGAGCAATTGAAACACGCGATCGAAAGGTAGATGGGATGGCGTCTGATTTAGTTGGAGGATTGCAGGGAAGGGAGCTGTTAAAAATTATGGTTCCTTGTTTGGTTGGAGACTAAGAAATTGTTAACGATGTGTATAGTTGTTAAGTCAGAGGGTGTATTGTGAAGTCTAAGGATCTTAAGGTCTCAGAGAGGTCTAAGTCTTTTAGTAAGGATTATGGACGTTGGTTTGTTAATTTTGCGCTCTGGAGTCTATATTCTCAGCTCTAAATCGAGGATTTTATTTTAGAACCACTGTCGCGTGGACTACGCATCTTGAAATTTGAATTATGGTCCTTTATATTTACATCTTGAACTCTAGGAACGTACAAAATTTTTTTATTGAACGATTATTCCGTATATAATTAATTTACTAAGTATTAATTTACTTAGTTCCTTAATTTTGCATCCTGGACTCTGCACCCTGAACTCTGCACTTTGAGCTCTGGACCCTGAACTCTACACCCTGAACTCTGCATCCTGAACTCTGCACTTTGAGCTCTGGACCCTAAACCCTGAGTTCTGCACTCTGAGCTCTGCACTTTGAGCTCTGGACCCTGAACTCTACACCCTCAACTCTGCACTTTGATCTCTGGACTGTGAACTCTGTACCCTGAGTTCTGTACTCTGAGCTCTGCACTTTGAGCTCTGGACCCTGAACTCTACACCCTGAACTCTGCACTTTCAGCTCTGGACTGTGAACTCTACACCCTGAGTTCTGCAATCCGAGCTCTGCACTTTGAGCTCTGGACTCTGAACTCTGTACCCCGAGTTCTGCACTCTGAGCTCTGCGTCCTGAGCTCTAGATGGAAGATTTGAAATTAAAACCACTGTCGCATGGACCACACACTTTGGACTCTCAATTATAATTCCTCAAATCTACATCTTGAACTCTAGGAACGTCCAAAATTCCTCTAATAATGTATATAGTTGTTAATTTGTAAAATGCAGAGAAGGATTTACAATAAAGATTCTGGACATTAGACCATAGTTTCTTAATTTTGCACCCTGAGCTCTATATAGAAGATTTGAAATTAAAACCACTGTCGTGTGAACCACAAACCTTGAACACTCAATTATGGTCCCTCAAATCTACATCCAGAGCTCTGAAATCACTAAAAATTTGTTCATCACACGACTACTTCGTACATAATAAATTATCTTCGGATTAAATATGGAGTCGCGACATTAGAAACTCTGCCGCGAGATTAGGATTAAAATTCGTCCGCTTTGAACCATTGTCCCTCGCATTCGCGGCCCTATCTCGTTCTCAATTAATTCACCCTCCATTCAGACTCCTAATGTCTGTTTTTACGACGGTGCTTCGCCAACAACTTAACTCTCCGATGTACGGGAATATGGAACAGTTATAAACCCACACGCATCCGCGTGATCCGCTTACGGAATTTCAGGGTGTAAACGTTACGATCGCGAGGGGGTTAATCTGCAAGTAAAACGGAAGGAGATCCCTTAATTCGCGCGGAGGCGTCGAGGCGGTGGTGAAGTTGGCAAGAATTTTATCTATAGGTTGTTACGAGAACACGTTCTTCTATCGCGAGCGTTCACGAGAATGTTGATTAAATGTTTCGCCTGAGTTTCGTCGAGGATTCACTCCAATTACACGGATGTTCCATCAACGGACGCGCAGCGAGCGGAGCCTCGACTCGAAGGCGATATCGTAATTAAAAAAAGGAATTATCATTTTGCGAGAGAAGAAAACAGAGCGAAATTCGAATCGTACGTCGAGGAAAAGGAGGCGAAAGGGTAGGAGGAGGCGTCCATTGTTCGTTGCGGAGACAGGTGAACCGAAATTGGGCCGAGTTTGCGTGATAAAAAGAGAGAACTGGATGAGGAGAGCAGAAAAGAAAGGGTAGCAAGGATAAATCGTAACTGCGTTAAAGTTTGCATGCGTTGTGAATTTTAAAGTGAGGATTTTGGGCCTTGGTTCCTTAATTTTGCACCCTGGACTCTGCACCCTGAGCTCTAAATCGAGAATTTTAATTTGGATGGTCTCACAAATTTACATCTTGAAATCTAGGAACGTTCAAAATTTTTTGTTCGACGATTATTCTGTATATAATTAATTTATTTGCTTCCTTAATTTTGCACCGTGAGCTCTGAATCGAGAACTTTAATTCGAATCGTACGTCGACGAAAAGGAAGCGAAAGGGTCGGAGGAGGCGTCCATTGTTCCTCGCGACTCAATTTCGCCCGGCTCAGCGATGAAAAAATAATGCAATAAATAATGGCCGATAAATTATAGGGTAGTTTTCACGGCGAGCCAGCGATCGAAACTGTCCCCGTGTTTTTTCGATGCGATCGCATAAATAAATCACCGTGCTCGCGCTGAGACAGCTCATTCTCTGTCCTCCAGTTGCAATCTACGAGTAATGACAACAGCGTTATCGACAGACTGATAACTACGAGCAAGAGTAGCTGCGAGCGCGAAAATTGTCCGATGAAAAACGCCTCTCTCGCGCGCGATAGTTCGGCTGAAGATTTATTTTCCTTTTTCCCACCGCGTAATTTTCCTCCTATCAGAATAATTTCCGTCGTTTGAATAAACATTCCTGCGCGTCGCGCGTATCGCGATAAAAATTGAACAGCGTTTCAGCTGTTGGCATTGTAATTACGATGGCGACGATAACGATTAAATCAGCCGTTTATGAATTAAACGGCGAAGGTGTTTGTAATTTATAGGTAGAAATTTGTAAATTTATGCGCCCAAATTCGTAGCAATAATTTTTCGCGAATCCTTCGAGATAGCAAGGCGAGCAGCGATCCGTTTTATCACCGAACGATCGCTAATTCATCGTTCCTGGCTAAACGCGTTTCACGGAACGCTCACGAACCACATAAATCCCGTGGTCCCCGTTCGTAATGCGTTTAAAAATGATTCATAACCGTAGTTTCGAAACAAGCAGCATTTGTAGCGAACGACACGTCCTTCTTCCGCTGTGCTGGAAATAAAAAAAAAAAAAAAAAAACAAATCGCGTCGACCTCCCAGCGCTTCGAATTCCCCTATTTTTTCATACGCCATTTCGAGACCAGCTACAAATTCGACTGGCCAGACGATAGAAGAAATTAATTAGGCAGCGAGACGGTTAACGAGATAATCGTATTTCGCTCGTACGCGAACGCACAGGATTATTCCTCCCTCTCGTTTCCGATAATGGGTCCCGTCAGGGGGGAGCGTATTTATCTCAGCGTTAAGAGAAATCGGCCATGTCAAGTCGAGTGTTCGCATTTTAACGAGAGCCTCCGTTAAAGTCACTTCGTCACGGCCACTCGATAATTCCGATGCCTCGTCGGTGCTGGCAGATTAATAACGCCGCGTGGTTCTTTCCTTACATCCACGATACTCTTCGATCCACCCCCGTTCCTTTCCGCAGCCGTGCCAATTATCAACAATCGTCTAAACCAGGGATCGTCAAAGTGGTCGATGATTATCGTACGTAATTAGGGGTCGATCCGATTCAGAGAGTCGATTGCGGCCACGGGGATGAATACCAATGCCATTCGATCGGGAATTTATTGACAGCAACGCGGTGCACGCGATTTTCGTTTCGAACGCCATTTGTAATTGTAGCATGGTGAGTAAAATTTAGCTGACGCGATATTGGGTTTTAAATTAGATAGTTTTTTAGGTTTCATGGTTATAAATGTTTAGTTTTGGGAATATTAAGGGTAATTGAGGATAGTAAGAATATTTAGTATTTGAGAGTATTTTAGATTGTGATGTAAAGATTGCGATATAAATATTAGAATTTCGTGATATTCTAGATTTTCAAAATATTGTAATACTTTAGATTGTGATATAAATATTGCAATATCAAGATTACAATTTTGTAATATTCCAGACTACGATATAAATATTATTACGATTTTTATATCACAATTAAGAATATTACAATATTAATACCACAATCCAGAATATTTATATCACAACCTGCATCACAAACAAAGCCATCACAATTCAACCAAATAAAATACTTACCCCACAATCAACCAACAATACAATTCAATCAACCCTCCACCACCTACTGAGTTAACTCGTACAAGCTCCACAAACCTACAGTTGCAATTCCAACCGATAATTAACTATCACAAGATCGCAACGTGGTCCTCGAAGAACAAACCACCCCCAAAAGCCTGCACCGTTTCCTTCTTTACGTGACTCGAATCGCGAACCGCGGATTACGGAAAGCAAAAAAAAAAAAAAAAACATCAACGAAACCGTGGTCAGCCGTGGTGGAAACGATTCGCAGGATAATTCGTGTCCGTGGTCCGCGTCGCGACGCCCCCGTGGGCGTCGTTAGCAGGGACCGCGGAGTGGCGTGCGTATTTACGCAGCGGAGGAATCAATAAACCATGTCCGAGAACGAGATGGTGGCGGTGGTCGTTCGACGAGAAGGGTGAAACTCACCCTTACACGCCATCCGGCTATTAGACAATACAAACAGGGCTGCTGTTGATCGTGTCCGCCTAACAACGCGTCCAAACGCTTTTTTTTCGACCCCCACTCACCCCTGTTCGTCGCGCTGTGGCGTCGTGGGAAGAATGGCGGGAAACGGGGGACAGGTGAAGCGAAATTGGGCCGAGTTTGCGTAATAAAAAGGGAGAACTGGGTGAGGAGAGCAGGAAAGAAAGGGTAGCAGGGATAAATAGTAACTGCGTTAAAGTTTGCATGGGTTGGGAATTCTAAAGTGAGGATTTTGGACACTGGTTCCTTAATTTTGCGCTCTGGACCTTTGCGTGGACCACGTACCTTGAACTCTTAATTATGGACCCTCAAAGTTATATTTTAAACTCTAGGAACATTAAAAATTTTTTTATTGGACGATTATTCCGTATATAATTAATTTACTAAGTTCCTTAATTTTGCATCCTGGACTCTGCACACTGAGCTATGCACCCTAAGTTCTAAATCGTGAATTTTAATTTAAAATCACTGTCACGGGGACCATGTACCTTGTATTCTAAATTATGGTCTCTCAAATCTACATCTTGAACTCTAGGAACGTTCAAAATTTTTTTACTGGACCTTTACTTTGTATATAATTAATTTACTTGGTGCCTTAATTTTGCATCCTAGACTCTGCACCCTGAGCTCTAGATTGAAGATTTGAAATTAAAACCACTGTCACGTGGACCACGAATCTTGGACTCTGAATTATGGTACATCAAATCTTTTTTTATTGGACATTTGCTTCGTATATAATTAATTTACTTGGTGCCTTAATTTTGCATCCTGGACTCTGCACCCTGAGCTCTAAATTAAGGATTTGAAATTAAAACCACTGTCACGTGGACCACGCACCTTAGATTCTGAATTATGGTCCCTCAAATCTACATCTTGCAATCTAGGAACCTTCAAAATTTTTTTATTAGACATTTGCTTCGTATATAATTAATTTACTTGGTGCCTTAATTTTGCATCCTGGACTCTGCACCCTGAGCTCTAGATTAAGGATTTGAAATTAAAACCACTGTCACGTGGACCACGCATCTTGAACTCTAAATTATGGTCCCTCAAATCTACATCTTGAAATCTAGGAACGTTCAAAATTTTTTTATTAGACATTTGCTTCGTATATAATTAATTTACTTGGTGCCTTAATTTTGCATCCTGGACTCTGCACCCTGAGCTCTAGATTGAGGATTTTAATTTAATATCGCGTGGACCACGCACCTTCGACTCTGAATCATGGACCCATCATGCAGTATGCATTTTTGCAAACGTTTCCTCGATGCAAACGCTGTTTACGCATCCTTACGCGGCTATGAATAATTATCTGACGATATTATTCACGTGGGACAGGACGTTCGAATATAATTTGTATGCGGCAATCTGTCGCGGGATTATGCTTTGAACTTAATTCCGGTAAATATTAATTGATCAATGATATTGTAAAATAATGCACGCTGGCGATCGTATCGCGATTTCGTTGGCGAAATTTTCTCGAATTCGAGACTGATTAACCGTGATCAATTTTTCACGTTCCATTTGCCACATTATATTGATGCATTACTTTCGCTACGATTATTACAAAACGCGGAATGGAGTCGAATCGCGAAAAAGTCAATATTGAATCGATCATCGGGGCGCGTTAACAAGTTTACGCACCTCGCTGCTAACGTACCTATAAGAATCTATTTGTTATCATTTCCACGCAAAATATTTGAAAGTATTAAGATAAAACACTGGTGATTCCCATAAATTAACTTTTGTCCAAACAATTCTTTTGTAAGATGGAAGAAACTGGATAAATATTAAACTTTGCGCTCGAGAAGCGATTCTGAGTCGCCATTGCGTTTCATACTGCAACTCGAGTCCTTCATCGACTGATTTTAAGTTTCAAAGTCCCAGAAAAATGGATTTCAAAAGTGAAATTAGCTGAAATTGATTTTCAACTAAGATCGATTGTATTCGTGAAGAAATTAGTGATAGAAAAAATGATGTATTACTAAAAAAGTCGTCGAGCATAAAGGGTTAATCCTCTGCGTTCGAGAGGCGTCTCTCAGTCGCCATTGTGTTTCATACTGCAACTCGAGTCCTCCATCGACTGATTTTAAGTTTCAAAGTCCCAGAAAAATGGACTTCAAAAGTGAAATTAGCTGAAATTGATTTTCAACTAAGATCGATTGTATTCGTGAAGAAATTAGTGATAGAAAAAATGATGTATTACTAAAAAAGTCGTCGAGCACAAAGGTTAACCCTCACTACTCAGTCGCCATTGTGTTTCATACTGCAACTCGAGTTCTTCATCGACAGATTTTAAGTTTCGAAACCCTAAACTGACTAATTTTAACTTTTATTTTAAGTTTATTTAAAGTTTTTATATTCATTTTAAGTTTCGAAACTCAAAACTGGCTTTGAAAAGTAAAATTAGATGAAATTGATTTCCAACTGATAAAAAACGTGATTAATTGAATTCGTGAAGAAATTAGCGATAGAAAAAATGACGTACAATCGCAACAATAGTCGATTGCAAAGGGTTAAAACGAAGATTACCGAGACTACGCCCAAAATGCGTTCGCAACTTGAACAGCGAATATCTAAAAAACGAGCGATCCTTTCGAAAAATGTCATCCCGCCGAATCTGCTCATTTTTGATCGGTTAATCCAGAGGCACCGACGAATCCATCGCCGCGCGAGCGTGCACGCGCGCAGAGCGATCGTTCGAAGCGGATTACGCGGGGCGCACGCACGCTCCTCGACGCGCTGCTAAAGCCTGCGAGCTTAAACTTAGGTAGCAGCCAATCACGGCCGGCGAACCGCCACAAAGCTGAGGCTTTGTGCTCGAATTAAATTTTAAGCATAGCCTGGTATCGCGCGAGCGATCCGCGCGCTGATGGCGTTGATCCTCGACAGGGGAGAGAAATGCAAACGCTCTAAAAACGATTACTTTGCTCTGCGTTTCGAAGACAGTTTACAGTCGCAACGCTTCGCTAGCAACAAAACCACGACGAACGTGCATTTTCTTCGCGCGAAACGGAATTCAGGGTGGCGATAAAAATTCTGCGACCGCTATCCTCTGCGATTTATCATCGACTCGACTGGTAGCATCGATCATCGAGACGAATACCTTTCTCTGAGAACAATAAATTTAATCTCCTCTGAGGGGACATCAGAATTGATTAAATTTATTCCACCGCAGCTTTTTGAGAAATGCATATTTCCATCAACTTTTCTATCGAAATGGAAATTTTCTATTACTGGAAGACGTTAGTAGTAGAAACTATTGCTAAATATTGCTAAAACAATATTTCCAGCTTCTGTTGCCAACGTCCAGGAAGGAGCAGAGTGCAAAGGGTTAAAGGAGCTCCACGGATCTGAATCTGTCCCTGAAAATTTGTCTCGTCGAGAAAGAAGGGGCGAGGTGAAGGGATGGAGGGCGTGGAGGGTTGCGAAGCGCAGGGGGTAGGTCGAGAATATCAGCGCGAGGCATTATCGGGGAAACTCGCGGGAAGAAATAATCCAGTAACAGAATCGTGAATCTCTGACTTCCACGGCGACTTCGTCGCGCGAACTTTTACGCGGGAGTCTACGATGTTATCGAAAGTTTCAGGATCGAGCTGCGAGCTGAGGAACGGGACGCGTCGATCGGCGGTCGGACGCTTCGCGTCTGCCAGCGAGCCTCTGCGGCTCGTCAAGTCTTTTGTGCGCCTCCTCTTAGTCTTCGAGGCTGACAGACTGCGACGAGCGTGAAAAAAGAAATATCGAAGGTGCTAAATATCGAGAGAAATATTGAGACTGCTGGAGAATTTCGCGAGACGATAATTTGCGAGCCGCCAAGCAAGCGGAGGCAGTTGGTAGCATTGCAGAAAAGTGATTGTCGTAGCTCATGCTAGCGCGGGAATCTCGCACGTTCGATACATAATTCGCTGGGTTTCCTGCCTCGAGCTGCATTCCGGATGGTCGAACTCTATCTCGATATTGTATCGATGCTGCTTATGCATTACCCTGGCTGCCTCCTCGATTTACAGTAAAGCGGAATATTTTGCCAGGCGAAGACGTAACGAAATTCCCTAGAAATTCGCCAGTCGCGGTGTCTCCGGATTCGAGTAACTGATGAAAGGTCTGAGAACGCTGAGAAGAAATTACTTATTGCATTTAGGATTGTGAACGTATGGTTTCTTGTAAAATTTTCAATAACTACAAGTGTTGTTGCAGTTTAATATCGCGTGTGGTATTTTGAATAACTGCTGAAAGATTTGTATAGATTGCTATAAATAAACGTTGAAAATAAATTATCTCGTCAATTTACTATATTCTGAACGTATGGTTTGTTAAAAAATTTCGAAAATTTGCAAGTGTTGTTGCAGTTTAATATTGCGTGTGGTATTTCGAATAACTGCTGAAAGATTTGTATAGATTGCTATAAATAAACGTTGAAAATAAATTATCTCGTCAATTTACTATATTCTGAACGTATGGTTTGTTCAAAAATTTCGAAACTCTGCAAGTGTTGTTACAATTTAATATTGTGTGTATTGCCAGTCGTGGTATTTCGAACAACTGCTGAAATATTTGTATAGATTGCTATAAACGAACGTTGAAAATAAATTACCTCGTCAATTTACTATATTCTGAACGTATGGTTTGTTCAAAAATTTCGAAACTCTGCAAGTGTTGTTACAATTTAATATTGTGTGTATTGTCAGCCGTGGTATTTCGTAGAACTGCTGAAAAATTTGTATAGATTGCTATAAATAAACGTTGAAAATAAATTATCTCGTCAATTTACTATATTCTGAACGTATGGTTTGTTAAAAAACTTCGAAAAGCTGCAAGCGTTGTCGCAATTTAATATCTCCTGTCCTCGAGTTGAAAAAGAACTGGTGGAATTTTTACTAGCTTTACGTCACAGTGCGACGCTGAAAAATGTTCTTAAGAAACGAGGTCACAAATTGCCGCGCGTTTTAATTCGCAGCTAGATTCGTGACGGGTTTAATGCGAAACGCAATAATTTGCACGACTGCGTGCACAGCTCCAATCGAACTCTCAGCTCCGCCATCCCCTCTTCCCACCCCCTCGATCCCAGACCATCGTTCGTTCCCTGTGAAATGCAGCGCGATTATACCCTCCGCGGGAAATTGTTGCTGAAATGATTTAGAGTAAAGTGCAATGGAGCGCGCGCGAACTGTTCCCGGCGATTATTCAATTCCTGAAATTCCCAAACCCCCTCCCTCCAGCAAGACTTTCCGTGTCTCGTTTTAAGAACGACCGTTCTCGCGAGGTTTCCTCGAGTTCCTGACATTTTACGCGCAGCGTCGACTGCGAGGAACGAGCGTTAACTGCGACAATTTGGGATTTATTTTTTCGTACGCGCGTCCGCGATCCCGCGATCCATCGACTGGCTTTGCGTTCCCGTTATTTGAATCCGTTGAAAAATCGCGGAACGATTTTATTCCGCCGATCCGTAGGAAAACGAGGGTGGATGGGGGGCCAGCAAACAGCAGACACGCGCTGAGAGAATTCGGAAACTCGACGCCACGGCCGCAGGCAGCACTGTAACGATGAAAACCTATCGCGTTACAAAGGCGAGCTCGTGCACGCGAAATCGAAATAATTCGAATAGTTCCGCGCCGCGTCCGGGTAAATACGCGATACAACAGATTCGATTCGCATATCCGGATACGAATTTCCGCCGTTTGTTTTCCGCAGGAAAAATGACCAGCTCGCGTGCCGTTCCGTCGAGCTTTTTTTCGTTCAGCGCGTTAAATATCCAGCGGAAACCTTTGAGACCGCTCCGTCGGCTGTTCCTCGCTTTTCGACGCTCGATTCCCGATTTTGACGGCTCGTCCTTCGCTCGAGGACGAGGATTGAACGCGCGCGTGTGCGCTCGCTCGATTAAACAGTCGAGAATTCATTTCGCGAGCATTTTCGTTCGAGCCAGAGTGACGAATCGCTGTAAATCGGTAATGTTCCAAGTCTCGTCGGTACAGTAGGTATCCGCAATCGAACAGAGAAGATAGAACGGTAAAACGAGGGGGGAGGAATTTTTTCGAGCGCGTTCTGCGACGCGAATGATTTTCAGACGCGAGGCGAGTGTCTGTGGGTCGTAACGAGTGGTTAGCATCCCTGTGCAAATTTGAAAACGGCCCTGTTTCGCGGTGTTGTTATCCCATTGCAAAGTTTTGGCGTTGAGGAGAAAAAAGAATCCATTAACCAGGTCGAGAGATCCCCAATGGGATCCTAATTAAAAAAAACTCCCCTCCTCGCGTTCGACGACGCGATTCCGCCTCGAGTTTTATTATATCCTCTACGAGCAACTCGTTGCGAGCTCGACGAAATTGCGAAAAAGTTTCGCGCGATATTTTAACGAGCGTCGATCGATCCCCTCGCGAGTTAAATCGCGAAACCGCGCGATCTCAGATCGAATCGGATGGCGAGGTTTGGCCAGGATTCTCCGATTATGACGGCAGAGGTCCAGGAATCGGCTTGATCAATGTTTCACGTGGCCAGAAGTATCATTCCAGAGCTGCTCCACTGGCCTGGCTATCGATTCGTCCATTATTTAGCCGAGCTCGCGCGACCAACGGGATGCGCATCCGCGTCAAGTAGAATGCAAGCATGAAACGTCCCAGCGGACGATCCAAGCGCGATTCGAGGCGCCTTGCGAAGGAGAGGGGCGAGGATCGACCCCTGGCGTTCGTCTGAAGGGTTGCGGACCGTTTGAAAGGGACAGAGCCTCCTTGGGGAACCGTGTCACCTAAAATAGGCGAGCTACCTGCAGTTCCTTCGTATTCGTGGCTGCTCGAAAGACGACGAGCTTCGTTAGACCTCGTGTTTTTTTTGGATTAAGCTCAGAGGCTGCGAATACGTTCAGCCTCGCGATTTACAGGGCTAGAAGAACGCTAGGGGAAATAAGCAGCCAGAGGATCCTCGCGTGGCACCCAGGGTGCTCTCGCATTG
The DNA here is from genome assembly GCA_963969225.1 of Xylocopa violacea. Taxonomy (NCBI): domain Eukaryota; kingdom Metazoa; phylum Arthropoda; class Insecta; order Hymenoptera; family Apidae; genus Xylocopa; species Xylocopa violacea. The sequence continues at coordinate 36,282,221 of CAXAJV010000004.1, read as the reverse complement.
AAACGTCCAACTCTGCGGTTCTGTTCTCCTTTTTTCCCTGGCCGCTGGCTGAAGATCGACGCGCTGAACGACGTGAAAGCGTAAAGGCGAGCGTTGCTGAGCGTCTATTTCCCAAATTTCCATCGTCGATCGTCCTGAAGCTCCTCTAAAACCCTTCAGCCCATCGAGCGCGAGTTCCTGGTGAAAAGGGTAACGTCGCGTGCGCCTTTCCGCGGGTTTTCGAAACGCTTCCGGTTCTAAGCGAGGATACGAGTCGCTGGGTGGTTTCTGGTTCGTTCTGGAACGCTTCAGAGGCTGTTTAGAGAATTTGGAACGCTCTATGATTTATGAAACGATCTGCGAGTGTAATTGAACATAACGCAATGAGTTGTTCATGGAAATATGAAAATTGGATGCTTAACGGATGCTTGGTGAATCATTGAATGGGTTCGTGTTGAATCATTGCAATATATCAACGATATCCTAAATAAACAAAACAAGAGTGAGAAAATGAAGAGAAACAAAAATGAATCTCGTGTTGAGAAATAGAATGATGTATAAAAACAGTGAAGTATATTGTTTCGAGTGGGTCCCCAACTGTTTGTACCTGAAAGCCTGAAAGAGAAACGAGTGTAGACTTTGCGTAGTCATTTTCTTTTAAACGAGAGAACTCCAGATTTTTTAGTGAGTGTTTTCACAGTTCCCAGTCTTAGAATAAAGAATAATTTGTGTAAACGAACATCTCTTTTCGTGTTGCGGTTCCTCGATGCGTTGGCACCATCGAGGGAAGGATAACGAGGTGCCTTCGAAGGGCGCAAGGATTTTAGAAATTAGCGTAAGGATTTTAGAAAACGGCGCGAGAATTTTAGAAAACAACGCGAGAATTTTAGAAATTAGGGCAAAGATTTTAAAAAACAGCGTGAGAATTTCAGAAATCAGCGCAAGAAGTTTAGAAATTAGCGCAAGCATTTTAGAAATTAGGGCAAAGATTTAAAAAAACAGCGTGAGAATTTTAGAAATCAGCGCAAAGATTTTAAAAAACAGCGCGAGAATTTTAGAAACCAGCGCAAGAATTTTAGAAATCAGCGCAAGCATTTTAGAAATTAGGGCAAAGATTTAAAAAAACAGCGTGAGAATTTCAGAAATCAGCGCAAAGATTTTAAAAAACAGTGCGAGAATTTTAGAAATCAGCGCAAAGGTTTCACAAATCAGCGCAAGGATTTCAAAAATCAGCGCAAAAATTTTAGAAACCAGTTCAGAAAGAGATTTTGCAGCGCATAGCGTATAAAAACAGCTCTCCTTGGAACCACAAGCTCACGATCCACTTTCCCTCGCACATTTGCCTCGAAGAAAACAAAGAAACCCCCATTTCGCGCGGCCATTTCCAGCAACCCAAGATCGTCAAACTTTCAGCAAAAGCAGAGTGCTCGAGTCTAGCAGCGAGTATTTATCAGTTCAGCGTCGTTCTCAATAATTTCATCGTCGAAGCCAGAGCGATACACAAGGGTGAGCGCCTCGATAATTACGTACGAAGAGAACAGCGGGCTATTAGTTTCAATTAGACGCGACCTTTTAGCAGGGGCGGCTGGCCAAGGAATTGAAAATGTAAATTAGATTGCTCGCCTCCCGCTGCAGCCGGAAGTTCGGCGTATCAACGGTGTACAAAAGATTTCAGGCATTCCTGGGGGCTCGCAGGGGATGGCGGAGGTGGCGGTGGTCGCAAAAGGAAAATACTTTTGATATTTTCCACGACCCTCGATAATGAAATCCTACAAAGACTTGAAATTGAATATTTTCTTTGTATAACGGGCCTTAAGCGTTCCAGCGTTCTGAAACTTAACAGATCCCCCCATCCCCTCGACGAGCCACCCTCCACCTGGTTGCTTCGGGAAGTTTCTAACGAACGCGTCCACGATATCGACCCGAATTCCTTTTCTTCTAAATTCCATTGTAGCGGCGGGTCTTTCTGTCTTAAGTGTCTTTGATGAAAGCCGTCTGCGCCTCGCGGAACGTCTTGTTCGAGGCAATCTCGAAGGCTGCTAAGCGCGACAAAAATCATGGCGTCGCTGCAAGCTGGTTGTATGGACTTTGGCTGCTCTGGGTGGAAAATAACCGAGTGACTGGCAGATGTTTGCGATAGGAATCGAACCTGCGAATCTATTATTGTTTTTCTTTGACCTTTTGACGTCTTCCCTTCGTTTTTAGTTTTATTAGACGACTTTAATCTAGTTGTATTCATTTTAGCAGCTAGTTGAAAATAATCGAGGGATTGATAAATATTTGGAATTGAAAAATTAACAGAATCAAAGCTGCAAATCTATTACTGTTTTTCTTTGACCTTTTGATGTCTTCCCTTCATTTTTAGCTTTATTAGACGACTCTTATCTAATTGTATTCATTTTAGCAGCTAGCTGAAAATAATCGAGTAATTGACAAATATTTAGAATTGAAAAATTAACAGAATCAAAGCTGCAAGTTTGAAATGTTCGCCATTACTATTTTCTTCTAACTTTTTCACGTCTTCCCTTCACTTTTAGTTCAATTAGACAACTCTAATCTGGTTGTATTAATTTTATCAGCTAGCTGAAAATAATCGAGTAATTGACAAATATTTAGAATTGAAAAATTAACAGAATCAAAGCTGCAAGTTTGAAACATTCGCCATCCCTATTTTCCTCTAACCTTTTCATGTCTTCCCTTCACTTTTAGTTCAATTAGACAACTCTAATCTAGTTGTATTCATTTTAGCAGCTAGCTGAAAATAATCGAGTGATTGACAAATATTTGGAATTGAAAAATCAAAAGAATCAGAGTTGCAAGTCCAAAAAGTCCGCTACTCCTATTTTCCTCGAACCCTTTTCACGTCTTTCCTTCACTTTTAGTTCACTTAGGCGACTCTAATCCAGTTGTATTAATTTTAGCAGCTGGCTGCAAAATATCCAAGCGATCGACAAATATTTAGAATTGAAAAATCAAAAGAATCAAAACTGCAAGTCCAAAAAGTCCGCTACTCCTATTTTCCTCGAACCCTTTTCACGTCTTCCCTTCGCTTTTAGTTTTATTAGACGACTCTAATCTGGTTGTATTCTCGCTGCTCCAAGAGAAGCAGCGTCTCGCGCGAGCCTCTCGTCGCTTCAGAAAGTAAATCGGATATCGCGTCGTCGCGGCATCCAAAATGGACGCGCGCCGACTGAAAGGGGCGCCCATTTAATTCGGAAACACCGGCGATACTCGATTACGCGCGACGACGGACGCTGGAACTCGTTTAATCCGCGTCGTTTGTCGCTTCGCGGAAGACGAAAAGGAAAGTCTTGTAGCTGGGTGCTAAGACGCTCGCGTGGAAAATCGGATACACATTCGTTCGCGTTTTTCCGGCCAAAAAGCTCCTCCACCATGGCGCGAAACGGTTTTCGCAACCGGAAATATTAGTCTCCGCTGAGAGAAGCGAAGTCGAGGCGTTGGAAGGCTGAAAATTATTGGATTTCTCGTTCGATGATTAATTTTCCCTTCTCCCTACGCGCTGGGAAATCGCAGGAATTTCGAGAATCACTGAAATCGATGATCGCGAATTATCATTTAAATTACAGACCGCGGTTTAAACAAACGGACGATGAATGCGAGATGAGAAGCTTCGCGGATAATTCTTTGGAGCACGATGGGATTAAATATGTCCCACCTTTTTGACGAATTTTTTTTGGAGCCACCTCGAAACATTGCAATAACTCTTGATTTGTTATTGTTAAAGATAAACTTAGGCAGCTTTTTGAGAAACCACAAGTTTTGTATTGAAATGGAAATTTTCTACTGCTGAGAGACTTTAATACTAATAGAAACTATTACTAAAAATAGCAATAATTTCTATAACTAACTTTCAAGAAGGATCCAAACGCAGAGGGTGAAAATACGCATAGCATTCGATTCCTTCGAGTTCTTTGAATCCAGAATCCAACACCCACGCGTGTCATCGACAATTTCTATTGAAATGGAAATTTTCTACTGTTGAGAGACTTTAATACTAACAGAAACTATTACTAAAAATAGCAATATTCTAGCAATAATTTCTATAGCTAACGTCCAAGAAGAAGCCAAACGCAAAGGGTGAAAATACGCATAGCATTCGATTTCTTCGATTTCTTCGAATCCAAAATCCAACACCCACGCGTGCCATCGACAATTCCAATTAATCCATCGAATAAATCAAAGAAATCTTCGATCATCGCGATCCCAGCGACGAGTGGCGACGCGAAAAGTTCCACGAACTGCTAATTAAACAATCGCCTGGAAAGGGGACGCGCAACAAATTCTCATCGCGCGCGTTCCGCGACGCTCCCTCGAGGGGCGTCGATATCGTCGATCGAGATACGCCCCTGAACACGTGGCCGATCCGGACAAATAACGCGGAGAAAAGACGCGGGAAGGGGGATGGAAAATCAACCGCCTGGAGGCGTCGAAAAATTTCCACCCCTCTCCAGCGAGCTCTGTTTGCGGACGAGCGCCGAAAAACGCTGGGCGGAAAAAATTCCATTCAATTCCGCCGTCGAACACTCTTTTCACGGAGAATTATGCCGCTTTCCCGCGTTTCCCACGGTTTCGCGCGCGAAATCTACGGTTTATTTAATCGCGAACAATTACACGTCCGTCGATGTAACGAAAATATAAACGAGCGCAAACACCCTCCGCGTGACGCGCGCGAGGGGTTGGTCACGATTGGGGGGCGGTCGACGCAATAATCGCGGGGTTATTTCGCGCTTCCGCTCGACCGTTTAACGCAATTCCAGGAGCGTATGCGCGGTCACGATCGACCCTCTCCGTTGATCCGCGGGATCGTTCCGTTTCCACGCCGTGGACGCGCGCGAGGGGGTTGCTGCTGCGAGAGAGGGGGTTGTTCGTTGCTGTTCGATCGTAATTTTTGCCAGGAGACGGAGAATCGCGCGCTCGCGATCGTTACTGGGCGGCGAGGGCTCGATCGGGCGACGCTACGTGAAATTCGATTCCACGGGGTTGTTTGGTTTTCGAAACTTGAAAAAGTTTCCCGCTCTTTCGGATACTATTACGTCGGGGAAGTTGCGCGGCTCGTTCGTTTAAACATTCGCTGCGCGATCCTCAAACAGCCGGATCGTTCGTCGCGGGAAATTAAGGTATCAATTTTTCAATGGAACGAGAAATATTTGCGAAAAAATATCGGACGCCGTGGTAAGCGAGAATCTCCGCTTGTTTTATATTTCAGGAGCTACGTAGGTCTGTTTGAGGAGCGCGGCTACGTTCCCACCCCTCTCTGCGTGCGCGCGCGCGCGCCCAATAATCCTCGTCGTAGTAACAGAATGATGGCCTTCCGAGTTCGGCTCGCATTGAGAACCGGAGTTCTTCCGTTCTGTGTACACAGAGAGGCACAAACAGAGGGTGCAAGGGAAATGCGAGAGAAAAAGGAACGGGAGATATAAAGCAAAGAATGAGAGATTGCGCGGGCGGAACGAGGCGGAGGCAAGAGAAACGAAAGGACCCTCGGGGACGCTGGCAAGAAAAAGTGGATCGCGCGAGAGGAGCGCAGACAGAGGGGTTAAGCCATGCAGCGAGACATCCGTCGAAATGGAATACAACTATGGTAACAGCGTGAATAATAACGTCACCCGTGTGAAAGCCTCGAACAATATCGCCAATATAAGAGAAAGCTGGCGTCGATGCGCCTTGGTCACCTCAAAGCCTGACGAAAAGGGAAAACGATGGACACTAAGGGGGTGTCATAAATTGTTCGCAGTGCAAGGACAGTTGTTCTCTCTGAAAACGTTTTTTTAGCAACACCAAGACAACTCTGTTCTCGTTTATACTCGTATCTCTCTATTCCACAAAAATAAAGCTTTTGGTTACACCGATCGCTTGACCACTGCGTCCCAACGTCACCCAAGTCAAAACCACGAACCAAAGAAGCCTCAAACAGCGCCAACAGCGTCGAAAGGGAAAACGATGGACACTAAGGGGGTGTCATAAATTGTTCGCAGTGCAAGGACAGTTGTTCTCTCTGAAAACGTCTTTTTAGCAACCCCAAGACAACTCTGTTCTCATTTGTACTCGTATCTTTCCATTCCACCGCTTAACCACTGCACCCCAACGTCACCCAAGTCAAAACCACGAACCAAAGAAGCCTCAAACAGCGCCAACAACGTCGAAAGGGAAAACGATGGACACTAAGGGGGTGCCATAAATTGTTCGCAGTGCAAGGACAGTTGTTCTCTCTGAAAACGTCTTTTTAGCAACACCAAGACAACTCTGTTCTCATTTGTACTCGTATCTTTCCATTCCACTGCTTGACCACTGCGCCCCAACGTCACCCAAGTCAAAACCACGAACCAAAGAAGCCTCAAACAGCGCCAACAACGTCCGCGCTGCGACGCGGACGAAAAATGCGCCCCTCGAGTAATACCCAGCCACCCTCAAAAGGGATGGGCCACCCCAGAGGAACTTTAGGGGGAAGAAGAAACGCTGGCGAGAGGGAAAGAGAGACGGAGAGAGGGCTGCCAGCGCGGGCCAGTGTCCGGTGCATTGTTGCTTTTCCCCGTGGCGGTGTTTGCAGTGGCGCAGGATCGTTGCGCGCCTCCCTTCGGCTCCCTTTCATCCGCTGCCCTCTGCACTCGTGGGAGCGACGCACGCGGCGGGCGCAGCTCATATTAGCCGCTTAATTGTCTCTATTTGTCGAGGCCTGGCATCCGACAATTCGCCATTGAGCACGGACACGCCGCGTCCGGGCCCTGGGGCGAGTGGCTCTGGCGAGGGGGCGCGCAGGGGTGGCTGCGCGGTCGGAAAACGAGGCATTATCGCGGCGGGGGTCGTCCACTTTTCGTTATCTTCGCCTGCTCGACCGTGATTCCACGACGACGCTGGGGCTACTGATGCTCTCGCTGGGTTATTGATACCGCGGGCGACGCTGCGCGCAGAGGCCGTGGGACGCTCAGTGAATCCGCGGGGCGTTCTGTTTTGGACGCCCAAGGTCGATCGAGCGGATGAAATTAATTCGCGCAGGATCAGACGATGCTAGATTAATGCAGTTGAGAAAAATTGCACGCTGCGTTTTCGATGCGTTTTCGAGACAAAAAGAAGGATCGCAGACTGTGTGTGGAATGATAAATGCGAGCCTAGAAAAAAAAGCGAGGCTATTCAATTTTCTTCAGCTTTGGTTTAGGTCTTGAAGATGTTCTTCTAAGAATTTTTAATACTTTAGTCTAGAATTTTTGTTGTAGAGTTCTTGTATGTTGTTTTTAAGTACTGGAAGTCATTATTCGCTGTCTACGTTGAAAACTACCCCCAAACTTCCAACAAATCCACTTGGCAGGAACAGATCGAAGCTATTCATTTTTCTTCAGCTTTGTTTTAGGTTTTGAAGATGTTCTTCTAAGAATTTTTAATACTTTAGTCTAGAATTTTTGTTGTAGAGTCCTTGTTTGTTAATACTTTAGTCTAGAATTTCTGTTGCAGAGTCCTCGTACGTTGTCTTTAAATACTGAAACTCGTTATTCTCTATCTACCTCGAAAACTACCCCCAAACTTCCAACAAATCCACTTGGCTTCTCGTTTCAGTACCGAAACAGGAATAGAAAAGAACAGATCGAGGCTATTAAATTTTCTTCGGCTGTTTGGTAATCGCATTTATTGCCCAGCAGGGTAGCGAGTTCCTTCTTTCTTCCTACGAAGAAATATGGCCGCTGCGCGGTAGAAAAATGTGCTCCAGGGATGAGGGTAATTACAGGTGGTTTCCTGCCAGCGGGCGGTTCATCATAGACGCGAGAAAAAACCGGGTGGAAGGGTAAAGTTCCGGGAATTATCTTCGTTGTTCCGTCCGCCTTTACGGGCGATTATTCTCGCCGCGAGAGTGTTGAAGAAACCGGCAAGAAACGATACCGCGAGGGTGCGTTTCGATAATTAATGGCGACGTCCAAAGTGAAAGGTCAACGACGCAACTGTGAGCGAAATTGCGAACGAAAAATCGAGCAGCCAGTTGATCATTGATCGAGCAAATGGGTAAATAGATAACTGAGTATTCGAGCACTCGCAAGATGAATAAGTGTGCGATAAATGGAGCGGGGCGATTTCGAGGAGGAAGGTCGAACCAGAATTCCAATATTTTGACTGCGTCTTCTCTGTTTGCAAAAGGTGCGCCGCGAAAAAAACGTAATTCTCGGCCCGTCCATTAAATAAATTGAATTCCCGTTCGTTTACATAACGATTCGATTATTCGAATCGCGCGAAAAGTATCCGGGAATTTTGCGCGCGGGGACGCGATTAAAACTTAATGAGCATCGTTTTTCCTGTCGTCGTGCGTGAATTACGTTAATTAATACCTGCGATTTGCATGACAAGGGAGGAGCGAAATCGAATCGGGTTCCAGTTAATTCCGCGCACCGGAATCGTTTAAATTTCACGGCCCTGTAACCCGCACGCGTTATTTGCAAACGTACTTTCGTTTATTTTTCAAAGCTTCGAGAACCGCGAGGAAATGTTAAAGCGTAGCCCACATTCGTGCACTCGTCCCGTTTTGACGTTGTTCGAGGTTTTTTTGGATCGAGCCACCTTCGAATCGTCTCGTCTCAAAGAGACGCCATATTGCGTCCTGCTGTTATTCGCGGTTAATTAATTTTACCAACTCTTTTGGCTATCTCCGGGAAACACGCTAGAGCACGCGGAAAATCGAGCTCCTCAAATATTCCGCAACCCGTCATCCGCAACCCGCGCGAATTCCCAACAGAAGCTATCAAACTACTCTCAGAAATATCAAAAACACCCCATCAGAGACCCTACTCAAATCAAACATTAACTCTCATGACACCATCAAACTAATTTCACCGTCCGCAAACTTAAAATTAGAAGAAACACGGGAAATCAATGTTTTCCAGACGTTTCTAATTATACTTAATCAAAGACGAACTCGTGCATGCTCTGATCATGGACTAATTTAAAGGTTTGTTATTAATATTTCTTTTCCACATGTGTGTACACTGATTAGAAGAATCTCAGCTCTCCCCAACTTAAAATTAGAAGAAACACAGGAAATCAATATTTCCAAACGTTTCTAATTATCCTTAATTAAAGATAAATCCATGTATGCTCTAACCATGGATCAGTTCAAATGTTTTCCTATTAATATCTCCTTTCTATATGTGCGTACACAAATTAGAAGAATCTCAGCTCTCCCCAACTTAAAATTAGAAGAAACACAGAAAATTAATGTTTTCACGTTTCTAATTATCCTTAATCAAAGATAAACCCATGCATACCATAATCATAGACCAACTCAAGCGTCTTTTCATTAATATCTCCCCTCCACATACGTGTGCACTGATTAAAAGAATCTTAGTCTTCGCTAACATAAAATTAGAAGAAACACAAGAAATCAATGTTTCCAGACGTTTCTAATTATCCTTAATCAAAGATAAACCCATGCATACTCTAATCATAGACCAACTCAAGCGTCTTTTCATTAATATCTCTTCTCCACATGTGCGTATTAGAAGAATCTCAACCTTGGCGAACTTAAAATTAGAAGAAACACAGGAAATCAATGTGTTCCAGACGTTTCTAATTATCCTTAATCAAAGATAAACCCAGCATACCCTAACCATGAACCAATCCAAGCGTCTTCATCAATATCTCCCCTTCACTTACACGCACTGATTAAAAGAATGAAAAAGAACGCCCTAACGCACTGGACGTAACGAACAGCGATGGGATTGCCAAATATGGCGCCGTATCAAACGTGCGTTCCGTATCAGGAACCAACACTGACCCCACACGGTTTCCATATCTTGATGGATCATGAAACTTTCATGAGGCGGCTGATTGGGTTAGGTTCGACGGCGGAATTTGGTCAGAGGCGTCCTTCGACGTGTCCCGGGCCCTCGTTTCTACGGCTGGCCTCCTCCGCGCTCCCTTTATTTATTCATGCCCTGGCGACGACACGCGGCGGCCATTTTCCCGGCTGAAACGCGGACAAAGAAGCTCGCGCGCGCGCGAGAGAAGAAATTAAGGTCGTGACCCGTGGCTGAAAACTTTCAGCCAGCTCTCGCGGATTCCTCCTCTACCTGGGCTCCCTTTAATCTCGCCCTATTCACGGGCAGCGCGCCGACAATTTATTTTAATCAGCCGGCCAACCGGTTATGCTACCACCAACGACCCTAACGTCCCCGTTTAATGGCCGGCTTAATTTTTATTTCGACCTGGACCGCCAGTCGCGAGACATTGTCGCCCAGGTGTCCCATCTAGCCGCATTGTCATCGCTGGCCCAACCCCAATTCAACGCGGTATTCAGGTCGATCTTCGAGGACGGGGAATTTCGCGACCCTCCCATTGGAGGCCCCACGATGGCAGAAATCGGTGGCTATTCTCGCGATACGGGTCAGACGATTTTTAATCGCGCACGAGACATTCTCACCTATTCTCGAACGTCGCGATCTTAAATGCCATTGAACCCTGGATTATTTAGTCGTCGCCAGACTACAGTTAATCAAATCTCTGGGCACGAGCGTCTAAAACGAGTGGCTCGAGTCGATTGAATGATTCAGAGGCTGAATACTTCACCACTCGGCTCTGGTTATCGTAAAAACCGTGAGCTGTTTTAAAATTGAATCCCTGTCGGAAGAGTTGAGTGTTCTTTGACATCGCGTGCGAGAGACGCTTAAACGCGTCTTTTTGGGTATTGTTGGTAGTGAGTGGAAGATACTTAAAAGTTTGGCGCCAGATGATTGAATGCAACTTGGCAAAAATATAAAAATTTATGACAATATCGTGATAAAAGTGTGAGATGAAGAAAGTTTCGTTTGAGAGAAACGTATTGCGATTTTGATTAAATGACCAAATTCTCGCGAAAACGCTTGCTACAGTTCGCGATGAAATAACTCGCATGCAATGTGTTAATAAAAATATACCAATTTTTTTTAATTTAAATCGCAACAAAACTTCAACGTGGGTCTATTTTATTTTTTGAAATCGTGTGCGCCAAAGAGTCGAAGATCATAATAAAAGTTTCGTTTGAAAAAAACGTTAAATAACTTTCGATTCATTGCGATTTTGTTGAATGACCAAACTCTCGCGAAAACGCTCGCTATACGCTAAAATCCGCGACGAAATATACTCGCATGCAATGTGTTAATAAAAATATACCAATTTTTTTAAATTTAAAACGCAACAAAACTTCAACGTGGGTCTATTTTATTTTTTGAAATCCCGTGCGCCAAAGAGTCGAAGATCATAATAAAAGTTTCGTTTGAAAGAAACGTTAAATAATTTTCGATTCATTGCGATTTTGTCGTTGCAAAACGCTTGCTACAGTTCGCGACGAAATATGCAATGTGTTAATAAAAATATACCAATTTTGTTTAATTTAAATTAGATAAACTTCAAAATGGGTCTATTTTATTTTTTGAAATCGTGCGCGCCAAAGACTCGAAGATTAACTCGCGTCAGCGTCGCGTGACCGGAAGCGCGGCCATAAGGAAGCCACGAGCGGTGTCGAGCTGGAATTAAAAGGAGCCTCGCTTGGAGAAGGAATCCAGGATCGTCCCTTTCGCCAGAAACGTGCTGGTCGTTACTCTATATTTCCTCTGTTCGTTTCTTATCTGCGCGTCGCCGTCGTCGCTCGACATCCATAACTTCCGCGCCTCAGCGACGGGTAGATGGCTGACGACGCCGCTGGTAAATAGCTCCATCCGCCCCTCTCTCTTTTGTGGCCCGCGAACGCCACGAATTCCATCTTTCGCGGATCCCCGCCAACGGCGTTCAGCTATGCGAATCCGCGTGCTGGTCCCATTGTTCATTGTCTCGCGTCGCGAGGGCGAGACTCGCGATCCTCCGCGATAGGATCGCTTGGAAACGCGTCGCGATCTCCTTCGATTGCGCCATGGAAGAGGACTGTCGACATGCTAGGGATTCTGCGTTCGAAACGGATGCCAACTCGTTATTTCGTGAGCCACAGCTGTAATTACTGTCTTCTGTAAATCCTAAATAGTAATGACCTCTAAATATTAAGCATTCCTTGCTTAATCCCCCACCCCTCATCCCACCTCTAAGTTATGTCTCATCCTTGACCCTTGGCTACTCTCTTCAACTTATGAAATTATTCTTTTTCAAGTTTCTTACAAATCTCTTAAAAACCAAACCAGTTTTTCATATTTAGAATTGCAGAATCATGACTCTCGTTAAACCACGTACCTTGCTTAAAGGAAAAATGGCGACGCAGGAAGAACGACGTAGACGCAATTATTTCAACTACAAACTGTTGGATAAAAGCAAGTGAAAATTGACTATTGTACTTTTTATACTTTATTTCAGTCAAAGGCTAGGAAGAACGTCCTCTTGCTTAAAGGAAAAATGGCGACGCAAAGTCTGCACGCGTTTTACTTTCAAGTCTTTAGATATAAACAGTCGAGGGCGATAGAACAAACCTTTTTGGGGGATTGTAAACTGTTGTACTCCTCACAGCTCGCGGAGGAGTTGTCATTAATCAAAGAACCGCGATTTTTCTTCGATAGACAAACATCTACGCGACTAGACTGGTCTCTCTCGACGAAATCCAGGCAATTAACAATAAAACCCACCCAGATCTATCTAAAACTTCCACTGATAGGCCAGATTTGGTTCATTAGACGACTCGTCTAGGAAAATTTGATGGTTTACTTCCAACGCGAGATAACACCCAGCGATCTGCTCTAATTGGGTTCGTTAGGCGATCCTGGGGAACCTGATTCGTCGATCGAATGGGGAACGATTCCCAGCAAGGGGCAGCAATTATTCGTGAATCGCGAGGGTCCAACGAACGCTGGGTGTAATTTCGAGTTTCATTTACCATCCCGTGGAATTTCTTCCGTCCGTCAACTTTCGACGAAGTTTAATCAACCCCGAAACTGTAGAAAGCCAGGTAAAAAAAATATTCACGAACCACCCTTCCGCGGGACCCTCGAAGGCAGCCATCACAGGCTGGATCTCATCCGACCAGCTGACAATTCCATAATAAAGTATATCCATCACGATTCGACGACAGCCAGCATCATTACCCTTTCCAGCTGGCTCTGGCGGGGTCCGAAATAATTCCCGGAAGTAACGCGCGTCGACGGACAGATAAACTTTCCCTCCAATTCGAATCCAATCAGTGGATCGTCCGTCGATCGCGCGGGAACACCCGACTCGCTGAGGGGGAATCCATGGGATATTATTCATGCGCAGGCGACATGTGGCCAACGCAGTGTAACCTTTTCTCTCTCTTTTTTTTTTATTAATCACGTCGAGATCCATATTTCCGTAGTCTCTGGTGGCTGACCACGCTTTATTACCTCCTGTTTTTGTTATAATGAACTACGAGGATTTTTCGTGAGCCACTGTTGGACGCCCACTCGTTATTTGTCATAACCATAATCATAGCCGTGTCTTTGTAAATATAGTGAAATATACTTTGTAAATTGATCTGAAACAGTGAAGTACTATGTTTCATCTCTAACCTTTGTCTTATCCTTGACTCGACTACTCCTTCTAAAATTATTCCTTCCCAAACTTTTTGCAATTCCCTTAAATACTCGAAAAAGAATCAGACTGTTTTTATGTATTCAGAATTCTGTATTTGCCATCTCTTGTTAAGCTACGTAGCTTATGAATAAACGTATTTGAAAGGAGAAAAAGTGTTCACTCGATTCCTTCGACTCTGAGGATCGAAACAACATGGTGGAATGTTCGAGTTTCGAATCGTAGAGGATTTTTTAAATCTTCTGGTGGTTTCTGATAAAGTTTGCGTTGGATTGCTTGAATAAGTCAACGTAAAAGCAAAAATGAGTCCTCTGTTGAGAAAAAGAATCCTGTAAATAAATGGTGAAAGAAATCTATCGCCCTCGACTTTTTACACCTAAAGGCTTGAAAGAAAAACGCGTGCAGACTTTGCGTCGCCATTTTTCCTTTAAGGCAGAGGGCGTTCTTCCTAGCCTTTGACTGAAATAAAGTATAAAAAGTACAATAGTCAATTTTCACTTGCATTTATCCATATCCAACAGTTTGTAGTTGAAATAATTGCGTTTGCGTCGTTCTTCGATTTTCGTATAGTCTTAACAAGATTTTCGCTTCGTTTTAAATAATTTTTTTCAATCTCGCGCGCAACTTCCACACAAAACGCCTACTTGTCCCAATTTTCGAACGGGCAACCTATTTTTCCGCGCATTTTCAAGGCTCCCAGAGGGATTAAAATTAATGATGTACGTTTTGCGAGATGACTGCAAGAAAAATCACAATTTTTTCACTCTCCCAGGTTAAGAGCCACACTTTTTGCCATTAACAGCGGCGATATTATTTCCTCGAGACCTCCTGCGAGTGTATGTAAATTTATTCAAACGTGAAACATGGAAATCTCGCGTTTAGCCTAGCCAGTTGTATCTGGGCCTTGAGTATAATTTCCGCGAGTCGCACGATCTTCGAAAGCAGCCTCGACCCGCCATATTGGTCCCAGCTCTTCGTTCCGCCGCCTTTTTTTCGTTACAAAATTCGCGACACGCGATTTCGAATTATTTTTCGATTCGCTCGCCGCGCTGCGACACAAAACAAACGCGCGAGAGCCATCGAAATTGATTTACTCGAACGCACGTCCGCGACAAATATTCAAACGCGTTGGCGAAAATTTGTTTAAAAAAACATTCGATCTATTCCGCTCTTCGGGACAATTAACACCGATTCCTTTTTTCGCCGCTTTTTCCCGCGCTCTCCTCGTTCCTTCGCGCTCTCCCGCGATAAATAAATCACGAAATTAGACGAACCGTGCGCGAAACGACGGCGTGAACGATTTAATGAGCGTCCAGTTTCCCGCTCGCGCGATCGTATGAATTTTTCAAACTCGGAATAACAATTTACGAGCCGCGACGATTAGCGACGCGAGTGTAAATCGTCCGTTTTAATTTCCATCGTATGGAAATCGAACGATTAAATCGTTCGATGATTTGGCGCCGTGAAACGGGCGCACTGATTGGAAAAAAAAAGAGAGAGAGAGGACGGGGCAAGGAATAATAAAATTTCTGGCACAACAGGGAGGGGGGCATAATTGATAACGAGGTATCGCGAATGAATAAAAACTGCAGCGAAGCGTTATTTGAAAAGGGGCCAATGTAAATGCCGCGTTTCGATATTCAAGTGTGATTAAATTATGCTCGCAAGCTGAGGGGGGAGGGGAAGAAATTTCGCTGAAAGGCTCGCGCGAACGACAGAGATCGCGATCCGGCCGAAATTGTTTCGTAAAATGTTAAATAACGATTTTTTTCCCCCCAATTTATTCGAGCCTCGAATACGGCGCGCGATTTATCGCGTGCAATTAATACGACGCTCTCCGTTTATCGGAATATGTTTCATTAAATCCGAATTGTTCCCGTACGACGATTTTTATCAGGTTCCGTCGCGTTCCCCTTCGAGCCGTCGAAAAACGCGCGGAAGGCTTTTATTCGCTTTAATTATTCAATAATTCGATTGTCCACCGATATTATTTGCCGGAAGGTGTTCATCGCGCGTGTAATTTCATCAGTATCGTTCGTCGAAACGCAGCAACCCCTCGCACGCCAAAATCTCCTCGAAAATTCTTCTTTCAACCCTTTCGCCGCGACGAACTTGTTCGACGCAGAGCAAACCTAACGCAGACTTAAATCAGAGCAATGATGGATGTTCTGCTCTACTAACGTTACAAATCAAAATTTAATGAGTGACTATAATCACTAATCATACGTTGCAAACGTCAATCGTTGGGTGACGTCTACTATCATAGACGCACTTAAATCAGAGCAATGATAGATATATTCTGTTCTACTAACGTTACAAATCAAAATTTAATGAGTGACTATAATCACTAATCATACATAGCAAACGACAATCGTTGGCTGACTACAGCAAAAGGTTTAACACGCTCTAAAAATTGAAAAGTAATCCACGAACGACGATCACGATCGTTCCATTAGACACCTTGCTAAGTGTAACGTAATCTCGGGTACCCGAGCATCGCGACGCCTCGTTAACGACGCCACGGGATAATCGATATCCACCTATGGAATCTGCACCGAGCACCCATCGCGTCGTGGCCAGAGCTTTCGTGGCTGAGATGCATCGACCCTCCAACCTCTGCCAATTGATTTTAACGTCCACCAGCTGGCTCAACCATGCGCCAACTACCCTCTGACGATTTTTATCGCCAAACGCGGGACACGAATCCAACGAGGGAGTCGAATCTCGCGTTAATACGATACCTCGAAGTTGGCGATTGCTCGAAACGATTTCTCGCCCCCTTGGGACCGTTCATCCTCGATTCGATGATAATAACGACAACAGTGGTAAAGTTTAGGCGATGGGGAGCAGAGGGAGGCTCGCTCGACAACATCGACTGGATATCAGATTTTAATGCGGCCAAACTTCCCGGGAACTCGACGATTTGTTAGCTCGACTCGATAATTGATCGCGCTCGAGAGTTAATCAGAGTTCGAGTGGGCTCCCGGGCACGCGAAATCGGAGTCGACGAAAGCGTTTAGAAAATTCCTGTCCCCCCTCGCCGCAGGCTAATTTATTGGCTCGCTTTTAATCGGCCAGAAATATCGAACGAAGACGTCGAAACGTGCGATTTTCCTAAAAAGAGTTGGTTAATTTCGATTATCGCCTGTTCGAGGACAGCAATACTTGGGTGTCGCGTAAAATGGAAACAAGAGAAGCCGTGGAAGCGTTCAGATCCCTGTTTACGCGAGCTGCCGGCAAGCGACGGAGGCAATTTAAAATTGTTAAGTCCGCAGCAATTGGTTTTCGCGCGGCAGGGCGCTGGTGGCTCGTTAAGTTATTCGTGGCAAGATTTTTCCGCCGCAGGATGGGATAATTGGAAAATAGCCCTCTATTTCCCAATTATTCCGTATCAGCCGTGCCCGCGCGGCGGTGCATTAGAAATAACGAGATTATTATCATTAACAGGCTGATTGGATTAATGGGCCCTCGAAGTCGCCGTTCCACGGCTGCCTCTTTAAATGTTTATCGTTCGAACCGCGCTGCAACGACGATTACCGCTGGTAATTGCGCGAATACGAACGACGACTCGAGGGCTCGCGATTAATACGTTCTGTTTGCCAACTTTCGAACGGGAAATATGTTATTAACCCTTCGCGCTCGAGAGCTGACTCTCAGTCGCCTCGACGCTCCATAATTCGAGCTTTTTATCGACTAATTTTATGTTTCCAGGCTCTACAAAAATGAATTTGAGAGGTGGAATCGGCTCGAGTGGAGGTGAAATTGATTTTTGACTGTTGGAAACGAGATCGATTGCATTCGTGTAGAAATTAGTGGTGAAGGAAACGATGTGTCCTTGAAGGCTCCTTCGTGGACGTTGGCCATAGAAGCTAGAAATATTGTTAAAATAGCAATATTTTAGCGATATTTTTTGTTGCTAAAGTCACCCAGCGATAGAAAACTTCCATTTCAATAGAAAGCTCGAGGGAAACATGCATTTCTCAAAAAACTGCGATGGTCCCTCAGAGGGGACATTCGAATGCAAAATTGTTAAATTTCAGCTTTTCATTTTTCT
Organism: Xylocopa violacea; assembly: GCA_963969225.1. Classification (NCBI taxonomy): domain Eukaryota; kingdom Metazoa; phylum Arthropoda; class Insecta; order Hymenoptera; family Apidae; genus Xylocopa; species Xylocopa violacea. Next base: position 36,264,691 of record CAXAJV010000004.1, on the reverse strand, counting down.
TGAACCTTTTTTTATAATATACAGCTACTTAAGTAGCTATAAAAGTGGTTAAAGTCTCGAAGGCAGCCATTTGATCGCTCTGGTAGGTTTAGTGTTGACACGTTCTGTGGCGAACCGATTTTTGGATACTTTGCGCTTTGCAATTGAATAGTTTCGCTTCTGGCATATACCTTACGAATTTTACAATACTATAGAAGCCTTAATTATCAAGAAAAGGCTGTAGAAGAGTCTACATTGCAAGTTCGCTTGCATCCTTCGCTTTACAATAAGAGTTTCAAATGGCATAAACAGACAATTGAACGCGTCGAACGAGCGCCAAGAGAAGCGCGAGTTAACGACGTTTTGGTAAGGACGTAGCAATAAATCAATTAAAACGGTGCCACCAAATACTCGAGCGCCAAGATCGGCGAACGCTAATTCCACTTGTCCCTGAATTCATTTGCCTGACCTCTCCTCGTCACTTTTCGCCGTCGAATCAAAGAATCTTAATGGTAATGCTGTCGATTGGCCCATTTACCGTTCTCCATCGCGCTCGGATTTCGCCCAGCGAAAAGGCGCCCACCTCGAGCGTCTCCTTTCTACGTTTCTTGCGACCCCACCAGTTTCGTCCTCCTTCCTCGCTTTCTCGCCAGGGCGCTCGAAAAGAGGAGCTCACTGATTGGAAGGCTAATCACGCGCTACTCTCCATTACATTAATTAAAACTTAACTCTCAACTTTGCCCGCCTACCACGGCTATCTTGTCCGCCCTGCAACTTTCTCCGGAGCCGCGACGCTCGTTTTGTCCCACGGCAGCGGTTGTCAACTTTCCTCGGCCGTTTGCATGTCAATGAGAGAGGGTGGCTCGATGACGAGTCGAGTTATAGTGAGCTCTGAGAGGGTTCGCTCGGATCGAACATTGGTACCATCATTTATTCCATTTGGGAAACTTCAATTCGCTTTCTGGAGATTCAAAGTTTTGGAGAAATCAAGGTGTGGTCATAGTGAATTTGATTGTGAGAATTCTGAAGAGGGTGGCTCGATGACGAGTCGAGTTATAGTGAGCTATGATCGATCATTGGTACCATCATTTATACCATTTGGGAAACTTTGATGCGCTTCTTTTGGAGATTCACAGTTTTGGAGAAATTAAAGTGAATTCGATTGTGCTATTTCTGTAGGGGGTGGCTCGATGACGAGTCGAGTTATAGTGAGTTCTGAGAGGATTTGAATCGATTATTAGCACAATTTCACTGGTTTCTTCCTTTTCTTGATTCGCTTTTTTGGAGATTTGCAGTTTTGGAGAAATTAAAGTGAATTCGATTGTGAGATTTCTGAAGAGGGTGGCTCGATGACGACTCAAGTTACAGTGCAATCTGAGAGGATTTGGATCAATTACTGGCCCAATTTAATCTTTTTCATTCTTTTTACAAAACTTCGACTTGCTTTTTTGAAGAAATCAAGATCTGATCATAGTAAATCTGATTATGAGATTCCTGAAGAGGGTGGCTCGATGACGACTCAAGTTACAGTGCGTTCTGAGAAGATTTAGACCAATTATTAGTCCAATTTAATTTTTTATTCCTTTCTAAAACTTCTATTCGCTTTTCAAAGATTCTCAGTTTTGGAGGACTCAAGGTGTAAATAGTGAGATTCCTGGAGCGAAGAAATCCGTCCAATCTTGCAAGCAAACGCTGATGATGGAATTAAGGATCCGTGGAACTTCAGTATTTCTCGTCCATTCTCGTCTTCGACTATGACTGATGCCTCGTCCATTCCAGGTGAAATAGAATTTTTCGCGAACTGCACGAAATGATCTAAACGCCTCTCTTCCTCCCTCTCTCCCTCCATTCTTCTTCGCTGCGCGGATATTAAGGTTACTCAGGAATATAAGAATCTCACAGAGGGGAAAAGATAAAACGAAACGGACTAAAGGATCCTCATCTCGGTCGCGTCTTATCGTTGATTGTACTACTTTGCTCGAGTTTCATTCCAGGCTCGCCCCGCCCGCGGACGGTTTCACGCGCTGAGAGAGCAAATAAATGAAATTCTGATAAACAATTCCGCCGCGCTCTGAAAAATTCCCGCCAGGCCCTCGTCCCTGCCCGCGACGACCTCTCGCGTTTCGAGTAATTCTCGATTCAAAGGGGCGAAAAAATGGCGAACGATATTAACCCTCTAGCGGAGGAAATTCCCTTTAGCTAAAGGAACCTTGGGAACCGACGAGCTTCAGTTCAGCAACGTACAAAGTGTCCAGCTATTTTCGTTATTAATTACCAAACGAACTTCGCAGCGATAAAATATTTGAAACCGTTTGAAAAATTGTTGGCTGCATTCTTGGCGAATTTGCAAAAAATTATGTGGGGTGCGCGAGATGTTTGGGACTTGGGTCATAGTTTGATTCTGAGAAGAGGAACGAGAACAGAGTGTTTCCGGATCTTTGTGCGAGATGAAAGTGTGTGTGTCTGTGTGAACATCTGTGATTGGGGGTTGAGAGTGTACGAATGATATTAGTATCGATAATGAAGAAGTGGAGAGTCGAGTATGAGAGTTGAGAGAGTGCAGAGGGTGTGACAACGTAAAAGTGTTGAGATCGCCATGCATTATTCCATTTTATGTTTAAATAAACTTATTTCGTGCAATTCGTCTACCACATTCTTGACAAATTTTATTGCATTCCTTTGCAAAGTTTGCAAAAAGTTATTGAGAAAAAGTGGAGAGTCGAGTATGAGAGTTGAGAGAGTGCAGAGGGTGTGACAACGTAAAAGTGTTGAGATCGCCATGCATTATTCCATTTCATGTTTAAATAAACTTATTTCGTACAATTCGTCTACCACATTCTTGACAAATTTTATTGCATTCCTTTGCAGAGTTTGCAAAAAATTATTCGAGCTATCGAGCGATGATCGATGAAAACCTATTAAAAATTTCCAAAAAATTCCCTCGCTGTTGTCAGAATTCGAAACGCGGGGCTGCTCGAACCTCCGCAGGATTTCCCGATCGGTGTTCTTATGGATCCGCCGCGTTATCTGCGCCTTTCTAACCGCGGGACTAACGGGTCTGCGAGCGAGCAACCTCGTCTGAGGTCGGTGGAAAAAGAAATTTCTAAGCGAGCGCAGAGGCCCACCCCTCCGCGGTTGCAGCTTATCACCGATCGTCGTGGCTTAAAGGCGACGTTGAACGAAGCGCGCCTTAAGCTTCGCCGCGATACCAGCGAGGACAGAAAGCGGCGACGCGCGTAGATACTGTCTGCTCGTACGACAGCGAGCGCTCTTTCCGCGAAATTGGATCCTGCTCGTCGCGTAAGTTGCGGATAACGAGTGCTTGGATTTAGGGATCCGCGCGGAATCGATAGTCGCACAGAGCCTGCGACGCGCGTCTGAAGGCCCTCGAATCGATTCCAGCCGATTTTCTCGATACAATTTTTGTGGAAATTAATCGCGCAAAATTGATGAAGCATTGACAGTCGAAGGATTAAATGAACGTGGACGTTGGAGGGGTGATTGGTTCTGAAAAGTGAGAGAAGTAGTGAAACTCCCTTAAGCACTCGTTGATAACTCGAATTCCGTGGTGTTAATTCATTCGAGCTGGCACAATTCTTTGGAGAACAACTCCAGAAACTGAAATTTGTTTTTGGTTTTACGCGATTCTAAGATACCTTTTATTTTGACTCTTTGCACGCGGATGTCGTCTCTGAGGATAATTCATTGCTGATTGCGAAGGTTAAAAACTTATTCCATTGCAACCCTTTGAAGAACGCATATTTTGACAAAGTTTTTTATTGGAATGGAAATTTTTTATTGCTGGGAGACGTTGGCAGTAGAAACCACTGCTAAAATATTGCAAATTTAGGATTAGAAATCACTGCTAAAATATTGCTAATTTATCAATAGAAACCATTGCTAAAATATTGCAAATTTAGCAATAGAAACCCTAACTAAAATATTGCAAATTTAGCAATAGAAACCCTAGCCACAATATCGCTAATTTATCAATAAAAACCATTGCTAAAATACTACAAATTTAGCAATAAAAACCACCACCAAAATATCGCCAATATAGCAACAGAACCCCCTACTAAAACACTCCTAAAATATATCCAACTTATCCACAGTTCCTATTACCAAATCCCAGGAAGGATCCAAGGGACGCAGGGGGTTAACATCCGCGATGGACGGGACTCGCGAGTCGCTGGGCCACCCACGCGAGACACCACGGCACCCTTTCCTCCATCGAAACAGGTTCCCGTGGAACGTTTCGCCGGAGAAACGTTTTATATGCCGCTGTCGGTTGGCACGTCGCCTCGAGCGCTTTGTCGGAGGGTCCCTTCGACGAAGGGGGCAGTTAATTAATAAAAGCTCGGTGGCTGGCGGGGGTGGAGGGCCGCGCGACGGCCTGACGCGGATAAAGGGACGCGGAATACGATCCGTGCATCGTTTCATATCGATGGCTGGCTGTCGATACGTGGCACACGTAGAGGCGCGCGCGCGCGCGTTAACGACAGTGCACAGAGGCCATATCTCACTTGCAATTTAAACGAGAGACTCACATGTCGTGAATGAGGAACTTGTCGTCTTTGGTGTCGATGCAGTGACCCTTGCTGGTCATCATGGACCCGTTCACCGTCACCAGGTCTGCGGTCCCCGATTGAAACCAATGGCCGTTCCACTGTGGCGGAAACTCGCAGCCTGAAACACAGACAGAGATGGAGGACGGGTCAGTGTGGGGAGTTTTACATTTTTTTCATATGGCGAGTCGAGCTCGATAAATAAAGGCGGGACGCGTGCATTATACAGCCAAGAGAATATTCAAACGAGGGGTGGGAACGGAGGGTGGGGGTTTTCGGGGGAAAGACTGGTCGATCGACCCTCTCTCGAACCTAGTTTTTGGAGGATGCGTGGGTCGTCTTGCTGGGATTCGTTTGTTCTTTCTCTTGCGACTGTTTTCTTATTTCTGTGCAGCGTCGCGTGCGAGGGTGAATTCCAAGGGGTGCGTCGCGTAGTTTTTACGAAACGCAGCTTGCGAGTTGTCGAGTGGGAACATGGCTGCGTTTAGTGGACAAGTGATCGACATATGTAGACGTATTAGAATTCAGATGCAAATTGGCAGTGCTCCAATTTCGTAGACAAAACAGGGTAACGTTAATTACTATAATTGCTATTATAGAATTAATAATTAACCGTAACAACGCCCAGCTCGTGTTAAATTATTAATTGTACTCGATTAATTACTAGTGGTAATTACTAGAGTGCGGTAGTTTATGCAAACTGATATTTCTATGAGCACCAACGCGAGTGTAAAGACGTGAAATTTAATAAATACTTGTTCCACCATCGGGATATTATAATACGCGCGCTTTAGTTTGCATAAAATGTAAAATAATACGCGACGATTACGTCTTCGCGCAGAGAAACACAGAAAATACTCTGATTTCGCGAAGAAAAGCGTAACGCAAGTTCACGTGTCGCAGTCGCAACTAAATTGCCAGCTTATAATTTTCCAGAATCGCGAAAAATCACAACTGATCCATATTTATGTACCGCAAGATTTTCCTCTCAATTAATGCTCGAATCCTCCCGCGACACAGCATTTTACGGTTCGCTTTTCAATATTTAAAACGCGCGTATGGAAATGTAGCGGAAAATTATGCGGAAAATAAATTCAGACTACGGTTAAACAAAGGGTTGCGGTGCAACGAAATGTTTTACAAAGTCTAATTTTTTTATCGCGCATCGCTTTAATTTACATCGTCGGGTAATGACGCTGAAACTTTAATATTGACCGAATGAACAGATCCTGATAATTCGCAGCGCGTGAAACACATATTTGCTAGAAACCTCGCAATGCATTCTCCGCGAGCAGGTTTTAAAAATATGTAACAACCAATTTTATCGCACAACGCGGTACATTAATCAGATTACTTTACGAGCGAGACGGTTCGATTAACAGATCAATTACCATCTCCAAATATTTTTTCCCGCAAATATATGCGCGCACAAATATTGATCTCGCAAGTAGAAATTAATTAACGCGGTTTAGTTTTGCGCGACCCAAGTTCAGTGTTTAATAACACGCTTAATAAACTATATCGATGGATGAGGGGGGTTTCAAAAATTGCTTCTCCATAATTCAGCTCTTCGAGTAGAGGCAGAGAGTCCATAGAGCCAGTTAAAATCGAGTCCTTTGGAAATGGTAATTTCTAAAGTAGAAATAAATTGGAGAAATGAAGGAGACGAGAATGGAGACTCGTCGAACACCCTGTAGAACGCGTTATTTCTACAATAACCGTAAAGTAATCGCGGGGACAAGAACAGGGAGACGGAACAAGAGACACGGAAGACTGGAGGATTACGTTTCGAGAAATCGCGACGAGGTTCCCATCCGTCCGGGAGGATTTCGGGGAACTCGGACTTATTAAGTGCAAAACGGTCGACGGGGCAAAACAATGCTTAATCGGGACGTCTCCTCCTTGTAATCCCTCGCTGCAGGTTGAAACTAGACGCCGGAAGTTGGGGAAAACGAGTGAATGGAATCGACGCTTCCCTGATAATCCGATCTCCCCCGAGGAGATCCTCCATTTTTATAAGCTCGTTGCAGCGGGCCACGGAACGTCTCGTCGCGAACGCCACTGTTGTTCTCCAACATGGTCGACTGGAGAACAATTGGGACGATGAAACGCTCGACGAAAGGCAATAGAATCGAACGAAAAAAAAAAGAAAAAAGAAAAGATCCCAGCGATCCTTGAGAATCGTAGTAATTGCTGAAAGGAAGTCGATAACGCAGCGATGCATAATACATCACCTCATTCGAAATTAAACTCTGAAATGCTCCGAGGAAAGCAATAGAGTCGAGCCAAAAAAAGATTCCAGCGATTCTTGAGAATCTTAGTAATTACTGAAAGGAAGTCGATAATGCAATGATGCATAATACATCGCGTTATTTGAAATTAACCATTTGCACACTCTGGACGTTAGCAATAGAAATTATTGCAAAATAGCAAGATTTGAGCGATATTTTAGCAATAGTTTCTATTGTTAACGTCTCTCAGGAACAGAAAATTTCCATTTCAATAGAAAACTTGAGGGAAACGCGTTCCTCAAAAAGTTGCAATGGAATAAATTGATTTCTGTAATTACTAATCAATGCTGAGGTCCACTCAGAGGGGACATCCGAGTGCAAAGGGTTAAATCTTGAAGTGCTTCAAGAAAAATAATGGAATCGAACTAAAAAACGATTCTAGCTTCTTGAGAATCTTAGTAATTAGTGAAAGGAAGTCAATAATGCAGCGATGCATAATATATCGCGTTATTTTAAATTAACCATTTGCACTCGACTCCTTCTGGACGTTAGCAATAGAAATAGCAAGCTTTGAGCGATATTTTAGCAATAGTTTCTATTGTTAACGTCTCTCAGGAAAAGAAAGTTTCCATTTCAATAGAAAACTTGAGGGAAACGGGTTCCTCAAAAAATTACGATGGAATAAATTTCATTTCTGTGATCACTAATCAATGCTGGAGTCCACTTACAAAGGGTTAATCTCGAAATGCTCCAAGAAAAGCAGAACCAAAAAACGATTCTAGCTTCTTGAGAATCGTAGTAATTACTTAAACGAAGTCGAGAATGCAGCGATGCACAGTATATAACCGTAATTTAAGTTAAATCTTGCCAGTGCAAGGGTTCGACCCGGTCCAATTCGAGGACTCGCCGCAATTGTTTAAGAATACCAACCGCAGCATCCGCGAGAGACGAAGGCTGGTCTGCTCTCGCGTTCAGCGAACCGCGACGCGCTTTCGTGGGCCATTATCGTCATTGCTTTATAACGTCGCCGCTCTTAGAGCGTGTATTTTCTTGAGAGCATCCCCACGGCCACGTTCGACCCGCCTGTTCGATGCGTCGGCTGATTTTATGCTTTTCCTATACCCGTTCCTCGCTGAAACGACCCTCGCAACGGAGGCTGAACGAATGGCACTTCTTTTAATCAGGAGATTAGATCTGGTGTTTCAATTAATAGTCATGGGATTAGGATTATCCTCGAGGATTCATTGTAGGACACGCCTCAACCCTCTCCGGTTCAGCGCTGATCCTATTTTAGTGCTTTGCCAAGGTGAACAAAAATTGTCCCCAGCGCGGAGGAGGAGGCTCCACGAGGCTTGGAAAGAGGGAAGAAAGAAGAGGAAGACCCCGTCGTCTGCCGAGGTAACCAACCTAACCGAGATCCCCTAAGCCGGCTCCGCAGCGCCGCGATATTCTCGTCGCGGCGAGAAAAGTCGCGAGAGGGGTAGCAGACGGCCGCGATATAATTAGCAGAAATTAGAGTTAGGTCAGAAAGCAAAGTTATCGGAGTGAGTTTCGACGCGGCGCCCGCTTTTTCCCCGGCTCTGATATAATTACTAATTAATTACCGTCCCGTTGCTCGTCTCGACGCGGGTCTACTTAAAAGGACACCGCCAAGTAAGGATAATTCCCCCTTCAGCGACCAGAGCTAACGACTTCTGCCCCCAGCCGCTCGAAAAATGCCTTCCAGGCGTGCTTAATCGCTCGACCATGCCAACTGATCCACCATTTTAACCGCGCGTTGTTTCTAACCTCCCCTCGGTTAAACAATCCGCGCGATCGAACCATCAGATCCACGTCGCGCTGACGAACGAGGCGACGTGCACGCCTTTCATTAAGGCTGACTCCAAAGGGGCCGATTACCTGGAAAGAACTACCGTATCACGTGCCGAAAATTAGCAAGCTGGTCGTAACATCTTCCAGGAACATCCACGCGCAACCCAACCTCGAACGCAAAACGCTGAATCGCATGCGCCGTCCGACGGTTTACGAGTCCTCTGGGCCTGGCAATTACGGGACACTCGTTGTATCCGCGCGCTGCGGGGACGTAGTACGTTTTAAAAACTACAAAACACGCACTGTCCCTGCTCGTGTCGTGATCCCCGCCATAAAGAACCGAGGGAGGGGAACGATTACGAGGAAACAAGGGCGGATTAAAGAAGCTTTGTCATGAGAGGTGTTTCCAGGACACCAATTGCCGCGACGATAAAACTGAGTAAAAAATTCATTAACCCGCCATACGTCCGCCATTGTTTCGTCGTTCCGTGGCGAAATTGGCCGCGAACATCGCTGGATCGGTTACGATTCGCGTTGGATCTCGTTAAAACCCTCTTGCCCGAGCGTCTCGACGGGTAACGATAGGTAACGGCTTTACCGACCGAGCCGCGATCCCCGATTCGAGCATTCCCGGGGATATTAAAACGCGTCCGAGTGAGGGGCAGTCCGTAAATCACGGCGAGGCGGCGAACAGGAGGATTTCGATGCCTGGCGCGGCGCAGGCGGAATCAATCGCTCGTCAAGGGCCTTAAAAAATGGATTATCGAGGGCGGGGCGGGTGGAAATTAGCGGGACTCCGGCGGGGCAAACGATTGAAAAACCCCTCCGCGGGCCGCGCTGCAACGATTTCCAGGTTAAGGCTCCATTTACGCCGGTTAATTCGATTTTTATGTACCGTGGGCGGCCCCGGAACGTCTCCGTCCCCTGGAACGAACCGGTTCCAGCGAGGGAATAACTTGATTAAAATAATCTATCACCCAACCAGTGACAAGGGTGATTGGCTATCCGAGTTAAATATGATGGAGCGGCCACTTTTCCATACGCGCGTGCACGAGCGCGCGCAATCGTAGACCGTGTCCGCCCGCTTTTTCCACCCCCGTTCGTCGGTTCCGCGCTGTCTTCGTCCCGCACGCGCGGCCCCCGTCGTCTCCCGGTATCGACAGAGGCAAATTGATTGGTAATATGTGGCCACTGGCCATCCGCCTATCTCCGTGACATTTACCAACGGAAATACCTCGTTTTTCCAATATCCGAGCCCGAAAGAGCCGTTGAAAGGGCTTTTACTGGGGGGAAATGAATATTACACCGATGTAGCCCGGCCTAACTGGCCGCTGGGACTTGGTACTGATATTACAGTCGCGACAGGAGAGAAGTCAACAGCCTTGCCTCGAGGCGGACGCGAATCGAGCTCTGAGGTATCTCTGGTACCGCGTCCCTGGTTGGTACGCGGTCTCGCGACAGTGGACTGTTCGACCTGTGACCAACGCGCCTTTGCGCTACGTGGCTCTATAAAAGTATACTTCTCCTGGGTGAGTGCGTCGATAAAAAATGACGACTGAAAGCTACTGGCCGTGAACGCAGTGGAAATCGTGTCACGACTGTCGCGTCGCGAGTCGCAGGCTTTTCGATCTTCGACCTTGGACTCTGTGGCGTCCTCCATCAGTCCACAGCGACGAACCCCGATTCGAGAGTTTGGAATATCGCTTCGTCCAAGTGGAGGAGAAAATCAGAAGTCTGTCACGCGCTCAGAAATAAAGACGACAAGCGAGATTATACGTGGAGCGTTCGATTAATACCTGATCCTTCTCCCACGGACCCCAAACAAAACCAATCCAGCGTTCTTGATCGCGGCAAGAAACTCGATCGATCCCATCGTCCACGTGGTCAGCCAACCAGAAGTGCCCCGATCGATTAGCGACGAGGCGCGTTAAGAGGGTCGCGCTCGAACATTGTCACGAGCACCTACGCCAGGATGATTGGCACGTTCATCTTTGATACGTCCGCACGTCGATCCGTATCGAACCCTAAATTCCTCCCATAGATCTGTATCGGACGCTGTCACTCATACGAGCGGCAGTTTTCCACTGCGTCTGTCGCCCCTCGCCTCGATTCCCACGCTCGAAGCCTCCATCCGTAAGTTCCAAGCCGCGGGACTCACAATCAGCTAATGATCCCACGCGCGCCCATTCATCGTTGCTCGCGTTTTCAGACTCACGGGAGACCTTTCTCGCGACAGAGGAATCGGTTCGCCTGGTTCTCGTTCCCTTTTTCTCTGCCCCTCGCCGCTACCACTCGTTTTCCCCTCTGTCGACGTGGAACGAGAAATGTGGGTCGCGGGCGAATCCGTGCGTCGATTTCAGCGTGATGGAACGACGCGGTCCACGGCGTCGTCGTTTTAATCTCACTGAATTTTTGTTTGTCCCCTTTCTCGGTTTCGCGGTTGTTTAATGGCGCGCGTGTTCTCTCTCTCTCCCTCTCTCTCGCTGTGTGTAGCAGGATCCTTTTCAATCTCTTTTAAAGGGTGAATTTCAGCCGCGTTTACAGGGAACTCTCGTCTTTTTTCGATTATTGATACCGGCTGTGCGCGCGGATTCGCGCGGCACGCGCTCGCCCCTGGCTTCGATGCTCCTTCGATTTAATTAAACCGGCTTTTAAAACGTTCCACGGCTCCCGAGCTCCTTTGTGCCGACGACACGATCCGCGTGCAAAAAGGATATTGCGGCGACGCGTGCTCCTCTCTTTTACATCGCGCTGACGGAGGAGCCGCGCACACGGAGCGGAATAAAACATTAGTCAGTCGTGTTCCTTTCTATCGGGGGGAGGGTCGCCCTCTGACAAATCTGTACTGCGCTCGCGTGTCTTTCTGTTGCCGCAATTTCGTTCACTCGTAGCCGTCGTGCGTTTCTTATTGGCGCGCGTTCTCCGCGTACAATTTCCATTGTCTTTCCGCTTCTGCATGTCGGGTCGCGGTTTCGTAAAAGCGAATCTTTCCTTTCCGAACAATGATTATTTAATTCGAGGAGAAGCTTCTTTGATGCGTCCTTGCGAGGAGGAAGCAGGAGAGCAATGTTTCGACAATAAAATTAAATTATTTCTCTTACATGAGAACATGGAGCAACGTTTGTGTTTGCTATCGTTGGTCATCGTAGAGTTCGTTGGTTCGCGCCATTTTGTGAAGAGAGTGGGTAACCTTGAAGGCTCTAGCTCGATGAACTCCGCCATAGCAGGCTCCAGACATTAGACGCGCTTATTTTAAAAAAAATATATAGCAACGTTGATGAATGCTATAGTTGGCCATCATAGAGTTGGTTCACGTCGTTAAACGCCATTTTGTGAAGAGAGTAGGTGATTTTGAAGGTTCTAGCTCGATGAACTCCGCCATAGCACGCTCCAGACATAAGCCACGCTTATTTTTCCCAACCAATCGACTGGTCGAACGCGCACTGGGTCCCGTTTGCTCGACAAAAGCAAACCTAACCTCCAACGCAAAGCATCCCATCCTGCTCAAACATTCGCGCCATTAAACCAGCGAGTGGCGACTGCTACGCGTTTAATTTGTTCGGGAAAAATCGCTCGACGCGCGGCATTACACCCATAAAAAAGACAACAGGCTGGGGACGTGTTTACAGGGCAATTACATCGACGCGCGTCGTTCAACGGGCGCGTAAACAGCCACCCCAAATGGAGTCCCCCATTGGCGTAAAAATCGCGGGACGCGAGTGCCTCGAAGCGCGCGTTCGATTCGCGCACGCGAGCTGAAAAAAGCTGAGATTCGCAACCGACGTGGCGGATCGATCCGCGGAAACGAATCGCGGACGTAAGAAAGGGGTGGTTTTCCGTACGCGGAGGACTTCGCCTCGCGTCTGAAATTGAGATAGAGAAGGCGTCGCGCTACGATTCTGGCGTCGCTTCCCTCCGCGTCTCCCAGCGCAGCCAAGTAACCCACACCCTGGGCACCCTCTTCCCTATTCTGGCTCTCCGCGCGCAGAACCGATCCGATTCGTTTTGTCGGAAATTAAATACACAAGCGAGCACCCTCTGGATGGAAACCGCACCCCGCTACTTGTTGAGGCGGCGCCAAGGTGGAAATGTTTATTCCAAAGGGGCGATACGGTGGAAAGGGCGACATTTAGAGGGGGGATGGAAGCTTGTATATAGCTGATCGTGCAGGGTGAATGGCTATCGATGGCCATTGGGGTAATTGTTTTCGGGTGCTTGTGCTGTATTGATTTTTTTCAAGGTGAACACGGACGCCGTGACAAGCGGAGAACGGTAATATCGTGAATATAAAATGGCGTGGGGATTCGCGAGGGGTATTTCGCCCATCCGTGGAAGTTCGACGGGATTCTGTGTACGAAAAGTTCGAGGACGCGCTGCCTCGGCCATTCAGACTGGGACGAAGACGGAAATTAATTTCGCCAGCCTCTCGAAGAAACAACCCCTCGATTGAGTTTCCTTTTTGTTTGAATATGGACGAGGGGTTAATTCCGTGATCGTGGCTCTCCGCGGTGCCGTGGGAATTCTCGGGAAACAGGATTGGAAACCCGACGCGAGCCACAAAGGAATCCTTAAAAACGTCAAAAATGTCCATCCGACAAATAAACTATCGCGAGGGCCAGCAATTATGAACGCCGTGGTGCACGAGCGGTGAGCCAGCCTCGAAACAACGCTCGAGCTCTAATTAAAACGCTAAAAGGAAGGCCACGCTTTGACAAACAACGCTTCCAACCCCCTTCTGGTTCATTAAACGGTTCCGCCATTTAATACCGATACCGAGGAATTTATTAGACCAGCCAGACGATCGAGCACGGCCGCGGAAAAACGGGGACGGCTAATTATTTGCCCTCCGCTGTCGATTGTGTCACGCGCAAACCACCCCTCGAGGCTCCCTCGAGCCCGCCTACGCGCTCACGCACCAGTTTTCGGCATTAATAAGCCCTGCGGCCGTTTTTCTTTCGCCCTGCGCCGCGTCCCGTCGATCGTCGACGAGGAAAGTTCGTTTCGGGAAAATAATCGAAAGGCAAACAGCCCCCAGGATTCGCGCGGACTCGTTGGGCACACGCGAGCTGGCCATGCCACCCCAATTTGTAGTCTTATCGCGTGTCAAACGCTCGCGAGTTCGACATACCTTCCTAATTAGTCGCCACTTGTCATGCAAATCGGGGTTAACGCTGTTGAGGGGGGATATTTCTGGTTCTAATACTCTTCGAAGCGCATTTTATCTATCATTGGTTTCTAATGCGTCTTAACCCCTTGCAGTTCAGAGGCTGTTAGCGTCACTGCACGATAGAGGTTATTATACTAAGCTCCGCAGTGTGCGCTACTTTGAAACATTGTTAGACTTTTTATTATTGTTAAAAAGTCGAGTTCATCTCGATGTAAGACTGCAAAGGGTTAAAGCGTATTTATTTGTTATTGGTGTCGATCAAAAAAATGGTTTTCGAGTTCTAAACCTTCCTAATTAATAATCCTCTCATGCAAATGGGGGTTAAGACTGTTCAGAACAATATTTCTGATTCTAATACTCCTTGAAACACATTTCATCTGTCACTGGTTTCTAATACTTCTTAAAACGCAGTTTGTCTATCATCAGTGTCGACTAAAAACATTCTTTTTGACTTCTGAACCTTCCCTCACTCGTACAAATGGGGGATAAGACTGTTCTGGCCAATATATCTGGTTGTAATACTCCTCGAAACGCGTTTCGTCCATCATTGGTGTCGACCAGAAGAATGTTTTTCCCAAACCACGCAGTGCCACACGCAAGGGTGCCGTAGATCGCGGAAGAAGGGTGGGACGGGACGGGCGTTTTCAATATCTGCTGTATTTCCGGCAGCGTCGTTTCCATCCCTCTGGATATCTGGCAGGGGTAACATTGTACGCACCCCGTCACTACATTTTAATATTTCAGGATTCAATGATACCCCCGCTGCTCAGCCAGCGGAGAGCCCACCACCCTCAGATGTGCTCAACTCGTACGAGCAGACGGGAGTTCCGCGGTGGCTTCCGGGTCGATCTTCCTCGGATTAATTGAGCAGAACGGTCTCTCGATGATAAAGCTGCGAGTATTTTTTGAAATTCCTTCTCTTATCGTTCTGGGATTAAGGGGGAGGCGATCGAATCACGAAAGGGCGAGGCGCGTGTTCTCCACGGGACGTGGGATATCGTACGAGGGCGGATATTGTTAGGCAGAGTGTGTATTTTCCGTAGAAATTGGCGAAGGGTGTTGGTTATGGTTATCGAGTGGCTTGGGGTTGATTTGTGGGACTGGCGGAGGAAATTGAAATTACTAAATGCTTCGTGGCGGTCGTTTAGGCGCGCGACACTCGTTTCAGTGTAAAATTGTGGGCCTGTCACGCTTGTATTAAAAGAAACGAAGAGTTTCGAGAGCGTCGTTCGAACGTGGGCCCTCGAGTTTGAAGGAAATTTCGTTCTCGATTAGAGACTGCGGGGAAATGATAATTCATCGCGAAACGGAGTAAAAATTTCGACGTGAAGAAGGGCGAACAACTCGCTGGAACGAGGGCGGAGCGTTCGCAAGAGAGAGCATTCAGGCGACGTTGTAACGGAACGATAATCGCATCCGTCGTTAATTTGTCGACGGTTTTGGAAACCTCGCTGCGCGCTGGCACGGCGCTTGCAGCCATTGCGATACGAATCACAATGGATTATATCAAAGGGAATTATCAAAGCGATGGGGCGAGCCTACAAGGTGAAATTAATTCCCTCTGCTCGCCTTTATTTACAGGAACCGGAAGACAACGGTGCGCCATTAGCGAGGGTCACGTGACTGAAAAACGATTCCCAGGTTCTTTGATCGAACTGCGATTTTCACGTATATTTTTTTCGAATCACTTTGATGAGATTTTTCACGACGATCTTCCCTTTCAGAGAGAGAGCGAGAGAGAGAGAGAGCTATGCGTACAATTAATGCGACATAACCTCTCTGAACGATGGAAAAGAATCTTTATTTCATTCTCAGCCACTTAACCGGTCGATTAAAAGTGAACGCTGCGGCTCATTAACATAATTAGCGCCAATTAATGCGCGTAATGGCAGCGAGAGAGAGAGAGAGAGAGAGGACGGAAGAAATAGAAGGGGAATGGAAATTTAATTCACGTATAGCGCGATCACTATTTAATGACGTAACCTCTACGTCTGCTGAATTTCATTCCGCTAATTTAAAAATTCATCCCCCGCGGTTCAGCGTTCGATCGATCGAGACTCCGACTTCTCGTTGCGCCACGCGAGTCGATTCGACATCGATCGCTGCTGCGAGAGCCGCTGTACATCTCGTAGCGAATTCGAAACTAATTTCGCCGCCCCACCAGCTTTCCGTCACCCATCAGGACCACCCATCGTCGAAGAATCCGGGCGAAGTTTGAGCCACACTGGCGGTCGTTATAAAGTTCCCCAGCGAGCGCGGGGAATTCGGAAAGGGAAAGGATCCCAGGCTAACCCATCCAGCCTCCGCTTTATAATGCACCCCCCTCCGCACCCCCATAACTGTATATTTCACGGATTCACCGACTAACGCGGCCAGAGAATCCCAACCCAGGCGTATTCAAATGCCTACGCTACCCCCGAATTGTGCGTTGAAACGTGAATTATACGCGCCTCCTGTGATGGTTCGACGGGATTTCCTGCGGATTCCCGGCGAGTCTTCCTGCCTACCCCATAAACGCGTGCCCCTTGCTCGCTACGGCCAGTAATATCGTGTCCCTGAGACGAGAGGAATTCTTTTTCCCCCTTTCTTAGCAGACCTTGTTGTGAGACGTTTCGACTGGTCGACGATTGTGCGAGCTTCGCGGAGGTTGTTGAGAATTTTAGATCAGCTTGGCGAGATGTTCGACTGTAAATTGATTGCGAATTCAGATGGTGGCTAATTGGCATCCAATGGCAAACGAGTGATGGCCCATTTGGTGGTTCAAGTCTGAGGCTTTAAGGAACCAGGAAGAATTTGGGGTGGTTGTGGTCGATGTATAAAGGAATCTTGCTCAATGAGTATTTCGCATAGCGAGCAAAATAAATTCTCTTCTTCTTCACTTTGTCACCAAATATTGAAGCGCTGCCAAAAGCAAATTTACCTGAATAGCTTTCTGGTGAAAAAGAATAGTGTCATAAGTTCGAAATCAAATTTGTCCAATCCAGTATAGAAGAAACCACAAGGACGACTAATTTCCTTCACTCAACCCCGAAAAAATATCTTTTGCCACAGAACGCGTTATCTAATTCGCATTAATTCGTACAGAGAACACGCTTAACGATCGTATCGCGTCGCGAATAAGACTCCAGAACGAATCACGCTCGTTACTCGAGGTCCAACTACGCTCCAGGAGCCTCGAAAACCTGAAAAAAAGAACGAACGAGCCTCGCGGCACGTAGGTTATCATCTTGGGCTCCCAGCAGGCACCTTGGTCAAACAAAGGAGGCGGAAGAATCGACGGGGGCAGCCCGTCCAAACACCGCGGACGTGATATTCCGTCGCGAGCCTCGAGAAATCCATCCGCAACTTTCATTAAGCCGAACGTATTAGCGCTACGGGGCAGGGCCGTGGTTATAAATAACAATAAGGGCCCGCGTGGACGGCAAACATCGTAAAACCTTTCGCAAACAGTGGGGTGGCCACGGAGTCTCGGTTGGTCCGTCAGAGGGGCGGAAAGGGGGTCCGCGCGCGGCAGCAGACCGCAGAGAAACGACCAGGATATCGCTTCGTGGGCAGAATACGCCCTGGCACGTGGTGAAATACGAATTGGGAAGCGTGCTTCGTCGCGGCTCCGCAGGATATTCCGATTTAGGGGGCTCGAGCGCACGACGAACGCTGGGCTACTTTACTTGGGGACTCTGGGGGACGCTGGTGGCCCAATAGCTGGCCAGAGGGCTCGTGTCAATAGAAAACGGACGATTCTGTTTATAATTGACAGCGGGTGTTTTACAGCGGCCCATCGAGAGGCACTGGGTGACCAGAGGGACGAAAACTGGCCAGGGTGCTTCTTATTGTACCCCTGTTTCATTGTCCGCGACGAATTTCATATTTCGTACGAGGTATCGGGTACTGCCTGGAATAATTCGAGTTTCAAGACCTGCACGCGGTTCCATTCTCGTCTGAAGTTATGAAAAGCGTGGCGCAGGGCCGTGGAAGAAGCGCGGTCCACCGTAAACCCCGAGAGGACAAAGGCAATAGCCTGGCTGGGCGAAGGTCTTCGAGGTTTTTACGACGTCGAGGATTATCGAGCTGGCTTGGGGTCTTTTTACGATTCGGACGTTTCATCAAGCCGGGAGGATCGTCCTGGAGAGCGGTGTTTGCCGCTCGCGCAGCGCCTCGAAGAGTATCGACTGTCCTGGTAATTTATGGCTCGCGCGCGCGTGTCCGCGCTAGATCGCCAGCCAGGAGCCGGAAACGCTGACGGGATTATCGATTAGGCGTCGTTGGATATGAGCGCTGTTGGGACGACAATCGAGGCGTCCCTCGTGTTGCGCTAACCCGTCGAAAAGGCGAGGCCCCTCCGTCGACGTTGGATCGCCATCGCGTAAACTACAATCGCCGAAATCGAGGCGGAAACGTCGATGGCGCGCGATTACGCGCGTCCATCGTTAACAGCGTGGCCATCGACGCTCGGTTCTCCGACCAGAAAACGAACGTCCGGTAATTCATTGGCATATCTGCGCAGGATGGAATCAGTTAACGCAGAATTGGCGATGTTAATTTCGATCGCTGGTAACTCGGTTAATTAGGCATTAATGAACCGTTGCACCGCGACGAGGCTAATTAGGGGCTGGTGGGAGATCGTCCTAACCCTTCGCAGTCCTGCTTCGAATTTTTGGACTCGAATTTTGAATAGCAACGAAGAGTCTGGCGATGCAGAGTTTCGCATAGTAATCTCTATTGCGCTGCGACGCTGAGGGCCTGCTGACTGCGAGGGGATGAAGATGCGACGCTGTTCTCATTGATACGGTGGAATCGCGATTGAAAAATGACGTCGAAGCGGAGATTAACAGCTAGAAGTTCGAGGAGGCGACGGGACGTGATTCGAGGCTCGAGCAACTAATTTGGGAGCTGGGGTGAAAAAACACGAAGACACGGCTCGCAGCGGTAACACCTTCGACAAGTTCGCCTCTAATCCTTCGGAGCGGCACGCACGCAACTTCCGGCGCCTGCTCGCGGCACGGAATCGGATAATTTCGCGTCTGTTTCAGCGGGAACAACGCGGCAAGTTGTGTCGGGAGCGTGTCAGAGGGTGCGCTGGGGCTTTTGTTTAAAAATAAATCGGCTTCTCGCGTTCGCGATGCACATAAATTTCAGCCAGCTGAAAATCAGCCAGCTTTTAATGGCGTCGCGGAAAGTTCCGTTGAATTACAGAAGCCCCGGAAACGCTGGCACCGCTAACACCACTGAGAGGCGACAGAGTTTTGGGGGTCTAACCAACGTTCAGTTACGCTCGTCGCTCTTTTCTTCGTCTCGCGCTGACGGAATAATTATTACACCCGGTATAAATGGCGGAATAAAATATCTACTCGAATTTTATCGTTCCATCCGAATTACGATGCTGGTAGAAGTGGAATTTCGCAACCTTCTCGAGAGCCGTCAAACTGCACGGCGGAATCGCATTTTGAACGCGAAAATGGCAGCCGAGGAGGAATCATTCGGTATTCCCGTCGCGATAACACGTGCAAGAACTTCTCGAACGCATGCATAAAGTGAATATTATAAATGTCGACCGCGTACGAACAGTGAACTTGGCTTAACCGAATTAACGAAGCGGATGTTGGGAGCAGGACGCACCCTCGCACCTCCCTAATAAAGGGGTGGCAACCGTGCTATAACAAGATACGGACTCTAATTCGTGGAAATGAACGCCTCAGTGGCTACTTTGTCCGCCAGCGATTGTTCTTTATTGCGAACGGTAAACTCTCGCCCTTGACTGCGCTCGAATAAAGAAAACGCGGCGGCCATTGGGCCGAGCCGAAAAAGTTCAGCGTAAAAATTCAAGTCTTGCTTAGAGATATCGTTTCTCGTTTCGAACGCAGCAAAATGGCGCGCGCGGAATAACGATTGCGAGAATGCGACCGTGGATTTCGTGGCGTGCTCGTGTGGCCTTGAAGCGACGCTTTTTCGCCCGCGCCAGGGCGATTGTGAATTAATGCGGCTAAAATAGCGCCTGGATGCTAATTGAAACGCGCGGGAAATGTCGTCTGGCCGTTGAATAAATTAATTAATACCACCGTAAAAACGTGGCTCCTGGCGCGGCTCGCGATTCCAAAACGCGACCAGCTTTCGAGAGGGTCGGTTAGGCGCTGGGGGTGATCGTTGCTAGATAAATTCCACAATTATACGCGCCGCTCTGTATTCAAGCGAAAATAATATTCGCGATTTCGTTTCACCGTGAATTTTTATTACCCACCGCGGGGGATTAAACGATGCGATTCTGTGTTTACACGTGTACGCTGCGGAAAAAGCGCTGGTTTTTTTGTAGCCAACCATCGGACCGAGGGTGCAAACGGTCGCATGATTATTTTCCGGGCGAAAAGCTGGGATTTTTTTACGCGATCGCAGCCGCACGCGACGCTTTCCCATCGTACTTTCTGATTACGTTCGAAGTTCGATTAGACGCGAAGTTAAGTCTGATCTATGATACGCTTGTACTACTTAACTTTGTTCGAAAGTTTCTTCGATTGAAAGTTCTCGAGTGAATACTTGTTTAAGGAGATTCAGAGCATCCTGTGCTATTGTGTGATGAGCATGCGAATGCGTTAAATTTATGAGATCTCTATTGTACAGCGTCCATTTTAAGTCTAGCCTGTGGATTGGGCCAACCAGTACTGTTATACTTCGCTGCAACGTTTCACTGTCCAACGCATGGTATCAGACTCAAGATTTCTCGAAATTTCTTCGACCAAAGCATCAGATTAATGGGAAATCCTCCAAAACTCTCATATCAAATACAAAATTCTCCAAAATTTCTTTTTCCAAACCAGCCAATCTAAATCCCCCAAAATTGTCATATCAAACCCAAAATTCCACAAGATTCCTTCGTCCAAACCATCAGATTAAAGGAAAATCATATCAAACCCAAAATTCCCCAAAATTCCTTCGTTTAAACCATCAAATTAACGAGAAATCCCCCAACACTCTCATATCAATCCCAACATTCCCCAAAAGTTCGTCTTCCAAACCATCCAATCTAAATCCCCCAAAATTGTCATATCAAACCCAAAATTCCCCAATATTCTTTCACCCAAACCATCAGATTAACAGAAAATCCCCTAAAACTCTTATATCAAACCCAAAATTCCGTAAGATTCTTTCGCCCAAACCACCAGATTAACAGAAAATCCCCCAGAACTCTCATATCAAACAAAATTCCCCAAAATTCCTTCGTTTAAACCATCAGATTAACAAGAAATTCCCCAAAACTCTGATATCAAACCCAAAATTCCCCAAGATTCCTTCGTCCAAACCATCAGATTAACAATAAATCCCCCAAAACTCACATATCAAACCTAAAATTCCCCAAAATTCCTTCGTCCAAATCATCAAATTAACACGAAATCCCCCAGAACTCTCACATCAAACCCAAAACTCGCCAAAATTCCTTCGTCCAAACCCTGAAAACTCTGAATCCCCAAGAAAAGCTATCCCAACCTTCGCACCTTCTGTCGTCTCTCTGGGAGACGAGGAACATCACGGAGCAGCGTTCCACTCGAACGCTTCCGGCATTCAGTCGTGAACAAGGGAACGGCCCGGAGCGCGTCTCGTCGAAAACAGCCGCGCGCCATCGCGGCGATGGCGACGCTAATAGATTAACGAGCTCGTTAAATCCGCCTTAATCTCGCGGATACGAGCGGCGTCGGGGCATACACGCCCGCTTATAAACCGAGAAACATCCCTGTCGATGTAATTGGTGATCGCGCGCCACGTTTACGGTCCAATAAAGCTGTTCGCTCGCGGCTGAATTAAAACGAAATCCGTCGCGAGGTTGGCAAGCCTGGCCGCGCCAGTGGCGCTGCCCCTGGCTCAGGGATTCCTCGGATTGATTCGAATGGTTGGCGCCATATTTAGCGACGCAATGAGGCGAATCGCTCGGCGTTTCGTAATTGTTCAGATTAGAATCAGTGGGCTGGGATTTTGGGACTTTTGGGACTGCAAATGTAATTGTTACGATTCACAAAAAGGATTTTTCACAAAAGACAGCAGACTTTCAGTATCGACGAACTAGTATCGCGAGTGGAAGTCAGAAAAACAGCAAAACAGAGAGGAAAATAAAGGAAGAGCACTCGAGGTTCGCAGAGTTCCATATTGGCGCCATATTTAGCGATGCAATCACGCGAATCGCACGACGTTTCGTAATTATTAAGATTAGCATCCATGAACTGGGATTTTAGTGCTTTTGGAACATCAAATGTAACTATTACGATTCAGAGAGAAGAGAATTTTTCATAAAAGACAGCAGACTAATAAATTATCGCTCCCAAAAGCTAAACAAGTATATCTTCCGCGTTTCTCTCGCGTCCTCTCGCAACAACGAACCAGTATCGCGAGTGGACGTCGCAGAAAGAGCAAAACATTTATGAAAATAAAGGAACAGCACTCGAGATTCGCAGAGTTCCATATTGGCGCCATATTTAGCGATGCAATCACGCAAATCGCACGACGTTTCGCAATTATTAAGATTAGCATCCATGAACTGGGATTTTAGTGCTTTTGTAACATCAAATGTAACTATTACGGTTCAGAGAGAAGAGAATTTTTCATAAAAGACAGCAGACTAATAAATTATCGCTCCCAAAAGCTAAACAAGTATATCTTCCGCGTTTCTCTCGCGTCCTCTCGCAACAACGAACCAGTATCGCGAGTGGACGTCGCAGAAAGAGCAAAACAGTTATGAAAATAAAGGAAGAGCACTCGAGGTTCGCAGAGTTCCACATACTTAGTCGATCGTGTGCAATCGATGCGTCCAGTAGAATTTATACGATGGAAGATGCATTATACGCAGCGAGGAGATTAGAATGCATAAACAGATCGATGGCGGTGAACAAAGTGGTAGGAGGGCCAGTAACGAGACGGGGGGGAATGTAAAACAGTTAAATTTGAATAGTACGGAGTAAATGTCTACGGAAAATGGAGGAAATTTCGAGCGGGACGCGCGATACGCGCAGTCGATTGTAACGCGATGGAAAAAATATCGCGCGGTCGAACAGGGGTTATCGAAATTCGAAACGAAGTTATTTCAACCCTTAAAGGGAACGTTCGAGCGTGAAACTCCTCTCTCTGCACCTCCTCGCGCGTTTCCTGGCCCTATTTTTCCACTTAAATAGGCTGCGTGCTTTCTTTGACCCGGCTGCGAGGTCCCCTTTCGAGAATCGAACGCAGATCGAATCGCGTCGAGTTATTTCGACGACACTAGCATAAATAAATGATCGTTGACGAGGGTTTCAGAAACGCGGGACTCCAAAGGACGTAAGCTGAAAATTAAAACGATCAAAGTTCCACATTTTCGAACGCGTGGAATCATTAAAATCCCAGTTCCCCAATTAAACTGACGGTCTGAAGTGGCCGCCATATTTCGCTTCAAACGCTCTGCATTAAAATAATAAAAATGATAAAGGGGAACGTTTTAGCGAAGCGCTCGAGATCGCTTTATGATATCGAAATTCACTGTAAATTGACACCGACCTGAATTATCGTTCTCACGCAATTAAAATCGGAGAATCAACGTGCAATTTCGTAGACGTTAAAATGTTGTTTATCGATGAGAAAATTTCAGATATCAATTTTTGACGCTAATGATCCGCGCGCAGTGAATTTACCTGCATTCAACGTCCATGATATTAAATATTTTTACGAAATACAGCAGCTAGAAATTGACCATTTAACACCGATTTTCTATGTTCGATTAATCATATTTTACACCAAACTCGGCTGTAATTGGAGGCCCAATTTAAACAGAACTAATTCTGCAAACATTTCCTGAAGAATGCCTGTCGAATAATAGTTCGAGCTAAAATTATTAATACCCCCAAATTTCCCCAAAAAATATCTCGTCATTTGATACCAAAGAGAATCTCATTGTACAAAATTGAATGTAAAAAATCAAGTTATTCTTATCGAAATCCCATCGAGTCCACAAAGAATCATCGAATCAATCCGTCTTCGAACGAAAGCCCACGATCGTTCATCGAGTCGCGATTAGTTTCAGCCCGTTTTTTCGCCCAGTTTTCATCAGCCACCGCATTCGCCTGACCGCAAATCGACCAGATCGATCGATCTGGCCGCAATAACGAGCCAGCCAGCGCTCGAGCCGTGTCACGCAAATCGTTCGATCCTGGTAACGAACTCTGCCTGGCAATCGCCTTAATCAAGTTTACAGGATAACGGGTAAACGCATGGTTAATCCTGCAACGTAAAATGACACGCGCGTCCATCGTGCATCGCGATCTGGCTCGCTGCGCGTCGCTCGTTTACAAAAGGCCGCGTTAAGCCTGATTCGAACGCGCGAAGATCGCTGCCAGCGATTTCGCAAGGGAACAACCGCGTCGAATCGACGCCATCGTCGTTAATCACCGAGTAAACGAGCCAAAGAGCGCCGCTGGATCGCCAAATTCCGGATGGCAGCAATCTTTTCGAGTGGAAACGCGGCTTTAACCGCTGGTCGGACGAAAGCGAGCGCGTTTCTGCTTTTCGACGAGGACAACGGCTCGAACACGCTGCGCGATCGATGTCCATTTGCTAGGCTTCCGATTGATATTCGATGGAACTGGTTTTTAACGTGGAAGTGGTTCAGAAAGAGCGAAAGAGAGGGATGGAGGGTGGCTGCTGGGATTGGCTGGACTGTCGAGAGGTGGCGAAGGTACTTTCGGCTACTGTTCCTCTCTTCGATGCTCGAGCGACTGTCGAAGATACTTTTCGTCGCTTCGTTCGATCGCTGAACTGTGTCGCGACCTTTGCGATTAAACCTGCGAACCAGGCGTTAATTCTGGGGCAGAAGCAACGAATCCGTCGATCCCCGCGTGACTCACAGAGAGCCTGTATATACAGCGTGATAAATGGCACGGAAATGTCAAGAATACGCGTTCGCCTGGTCGAAAATAGAAGCGGAGTCAGTCATTAAATTTTGATTCCACTTTCAGCCGATTTGCGTGCACCCCACCGAGCACGGCCCAGTCTAATGATGACGCATGGAGCTACGCGAGGGAGCGGGAACGCCTGGGGCTGTTCTCCTCGGGGATTAAACGGGAACTGTTCGAATATAAGAATATTGGACTGCTGGTTTATTTATTGCGCTCGTATCCGAGAGTCCGCTCGTCGGGACGCTCCTCTAACCCCGAACGCGAGCTGCAACGGCCGCGGATATTGTTTTGCGCGGCGTTTCGCGTTTGATTTAACATTCGCGCGAACTTCGTCAATTAAAATCCGACGCAAACGAGCCCGGTTCCGTGGCGTTTCACGCTGGAGGGTGGTCGCAAAAAGCGCGGCGCGTGCACCGAATAAAGCCCCGTTCACGCCTGGCGGAACGACGCTTTTAATTTTAATAATGCCGCCGGATTAATTGGATATCGCTGGCGCGACGGTGTGCCAATGACAGCTCGTGCACGCAGTCGCCACGCAGGCAACACGCGCCCCGTGTTTCGCGTCGTTCAGCGGCTTGTACGCGCGACAATTACGTCGCGTTACAGGCTCTAATGGCGGCTGGGCTATCTGGCGTCGAGTCCAGCGTCGAGGCTGGCCGATCTTGGCTCGTCCGCGGTTCGTCGAGGCGCTGCTGCTGAAACGCTGGGCTGAAACGGTGGCAATTTCACTCGCGTATCAATAACGGGCAAACATATTTAACTGGCGGCGATATTTCCTCGATAAAATATTGTCCGAGTGGCTGTCGATAAACGACGGAAAGAGGAACCCTCGCGAGCTCGTATTTCCTAGCGCCCCTCAGGAAATTACGCTCCTTTCTACCAATTTCACCCCGCCTAGCGCTGCGACGCGAGGGCAACGCTGGCCAGAGAAAATAACGCTGTCATCGCGTGTATCCGACTAACAATAGAAGTCAGACGGCGCGGATAAATCATGTTTCGACCAGCACGGACCGTGGAATCGATACTCGCGACCGAGTCGCAGCGTACTTTCCTCCGCGAACTATCCCTCGACGATCGAACGAACTCGTTTCTCAGCTTCGTTAAGGTTGATTGAATCTAATTGGTTTAAAAAATATCGCGCGGGAAGGGACAAGGGGTTGGTTGGTTCGGAGAAAGAAAGTCGCGACTCGCGGTTCACCTTCGAGGCTTCGTAATTATCGCCAAATCCCATTTGTTGGGTTTTTACATCGCGTCGACTGGCTTTCATCCCGGATATTATCGCTCGAGCAGCCTTTCACGGCTGATTTTAATGGAACCATATCGGGCGGACGACGAAAGTGGGCCAGAGGCCGAGCACGGCTCGCTTTTCAACACCAGGCTCATAATTCGACACTCTTTCAACCGCGGATATTGGCGAACGCGTAACATGAAAGATTCACCGGCAATTAAGACCGTGGATCAACGTGGACGTCTGTCTCTCCACGGTGGTCGTGCTTAAAATGACGATCGAGTCCCGCCTTTGTTGGATCGCGAGGATGAAAGGGTGCGCGTGTTTGTCGAGGCTGCGGATGAAAGAGCTCTGCCATGCTGGAATCCAGCGGAGCGTCTTCTGTTTCGCTGAGATTTCGCGGCTCTTTGCTCGAGGACGGGTCGAAATTGGGGTCCAACGCGAGATGAACGGGTGAAAAGCAGGTAATTGGGTAAGCAACGAGAGTTTTTTACGAATAACCGCGGCTTAACGAACGAACTCGCTTATTCCATCGTCCCTGCGTTCGCAGCGAGTCGTATACAGAACAACCACCCGCCTCGAAACACCCAACCGCTTCTTAAAACTTCCTCCAGAAGGAGAGACGCGAAGCATCGACGAGATCGAAGCTGGGGATCCTCCGTGGTCCTCGTTCGAAAGTTCATTCCGCTCGTGTCATCCTTGCTAATAGTTTAAAAGGGCCGGAAGACAGCTTTCATCCCAGTTGTGTCGCGGCAGACGTTCCGCCCTCCGCCCATCGCTCGCCAGTTTTCGTTCCGCGGCCGGTCGAATGAATAAATAGAATGAATTTAATTTCCCTCTTAAGGCGCATTCAAGGGGGCCCAGAGATAGCCAGGCTGCGCTGACGTCCGCCATAAATACGCGTTGAATGGGCGCTCGAGAGCTGAAGAAAAATCGCGGAAGGGCGGACGGTCCGCCGCGGGGCGAAAAACACGATAACACCATTACCAGGGCCACCCCTGACCTAATGAAATTATCCTAGGTAACTTGAGAACAATTAACGCGCAACTTTTGACGCATTGTTTCGTCCGTGGATGGCGTTCGAAACGGTGTTCGCTGTCCCTCTGCTTCCAGCCACCCCGTCGCGTCATCCCCTCGTCGCGTCTATTGTCTGCTGTGCACCAGGGGGCTCTTCTGCGGTGGTTGGAAATTCGAAACGCCAGCCACGACTGAACTGGCAACGTTCTCGTCTCCTCGATCGTTTCCTCGATCGTTTCCTCGATCGTTTCCTCGATCGTCTCCTCGATTCGCAGCGCGTACGCTTCTTATTTCAGGGGGTGGCTTCTCGCTGTTGCGTTTCACCGCGAACTCTGATGCTCTGCGGAGACTGGCAACGAGAGACGCGTGCACTGGGCACGTGTCGCAGAGGACACGCGGCACTTGACGATAAAGCGCACACGGATCACGGATCAGAGGGCTGGCGCAGGGTCGATCGATGAGCACAGGTGAACGGATTCACCCTGCTCCACACGTGCCGCGCGAAAGCGCCGCCCGTCGAGTGGAATCAAGTGGCATAAGGTCGAAAGTGGTCGGGCACAAAAGAGGGGCGTCCCGTTCCAAGAACGGACCCGGTGTTTCTGGGAAAATCGCTCGAAAGTGGATCACGGAAATTCGACGGGGACCCAGCGGGCTGGATGAGCAGCGCGCGCGCGAGCTCAGCGATTAAACGGGTTTAAATTGGTAGAACGAAGTCTTCGGAATCCTCCCGGACAGAAACAGGTCTTCCAAACGCTGGCGCGGAACCGTGCGCGGATCCAGCGATTCCCAGACTCCTAAATTATTTTCCCCAAGGGGCGAAAATTATTCATGAGGCCAGCCTGGCCAGACTTGGGGATCTTGCTCTTCGTGATTTCGTCCCGTCCTTCGAGCCACCTTTTTCTCCTCCTCTTCGCGTTCGCCGTTTCCTGTTCTTCGCCTCGTTAACCATCGCCATAAGTTACCCCGTTTCTTTGCGGGCCGCCATTAACTTCTTAGGCGCGAATTTCGTGCGCTGGGGGTTCCTCTGTCGCGCATTGCGCGTAAACGATACTGCAGTGGGTGATGGACTATGCTGTTCAGGAAGATGGCATCCTCGAATGTTACTATAGTAACGCGTCATTCAGAAAGATAGCATCCTCGAAAGCTACTATAGTGACGCGTCATTTAGAAACATGATATCCGTGGAGGCTATTGTAGTGGTGCTTTGTTCAGGAAGATGACGTTCTCGAAAGCCATTATAGTGGTGCGTCGTTCAGAAACATGATATCCGTGGAGGCCACTATAGTGGTGCTTTGTTCAAGAAGATGACGTGCTCGAAAGCCATTATAGTGGTGCGTCGTTCAGAAACATGATATCCGTGGAGGCCACTATAGTGGGCTTTGTTCAGGAAGATGACGTTCTCGAAAGCCACTATAGTGGCGTGTCGTTTAGAAACATGACATCCTCAAAAGTTACTATAGTTGACGCATCGTTCATAAAGCTGACATCCTCGAATGTTACTATAGTAGTGTGTCGTTTAGAAAGATGACATCCTCGAAAGTTACAGTAGTTGTCGCGTCGTTCAGAAAGCTGACATCCTCGAAAGTCACTGTAGTAGTGCGTGGTTCAGAAACATGACATCCTCGAAAGTTACTATAGTTGACACGTCGTTCAGAAATATGACATCCTCGAAAGCCACTATAGCGACGCCTTGCTCTGAAACATGACATCTTCGAAAGTTGCTATAGTTGACTCGTTGCTCAGAAAGATGACATCCTCGAAAGTTGCTATAGTTGACGCGTTGCTCAGAAAGATGACATCACGAAAGCTACTGTAACGATGCGTTGCTCTGAAAGATGACATCCTCGAAAGTCACTGTAGTAGTGCGTGGTTCAGAAACATGACATCCTCGAAAGTTGCTATAGTTGACGCGTTACTCAGAAAGATGACATCCTCGAAAGTTGCTATAGTTGACGCGTTACTCAGAAAGATGACATCACGAAAGCTACTATAGCGATGCGTTGCTCTGAAAGATGACATCCTCGTAAGTTGCTATAGTTGACGCGTTGCTCAGAAAGATGACACCACCAAAGCTACTGTAACGATGCGTTGCTCTGAAAGATGACATCCTCGAAAGTTGCTATAGTTGACGCGTTGCTCTGAAAGATGACATCCTCGAAAGTTGCTATAGTTGACGCGTTGCTCAGAAAGATGACACCACCAAAGCTACTGTAACGATGCGTTGCTCTGAAAGATGACATCCTCGAAAGCCACTATAGCAACTCGTTGCTCTGAAAGATGACATCCGTAAAAGCCACGATAACGACGCATCGTGTCTAAAAGCTTAACAACCAGACCGTCCAGAAAGCGAACGAAGAGTGATCTATTGGACGAACGCGTCCGAAATTTGCTCGCGAGCGGACTCACGGCTACTTTCGAAACGCGCTCGATTCGGAAGTGTACGTTCGTACGCGTACAAATGGCGGGTCTCGACGTGCAGAATGCGCGTGTAACAACCCGTGCCTGCCTCGATGTCCGTTCGAACGTTTACATGACACGGAAGCCGGGATTACAAATGGCCGCGGGTAGAGGGGCGGCCATTCCCATTCGGCACGAATCCTCAAAACACAACATCAGGGCCGTAGCAATAATTGAGCGAGCGTTTTTGGGGGGCGAGCATCACGGAGGCGCCTGTTTTTAATCGAGTGGGCCCATTAAAATTTTCCGCAGCGACGATCGGGTGATCGATGGGCGTTGGTTGATGAAATTTTCGTCCGCGCCCGTGACCAGACTCCCGATTACGCGATTCGGTTTAAATAATCGCCGACGGATTCATCGAGCGCGGATGGTTCTTGAGTGACAATTTTTTGAAGGATTTTTCTCTCGCCACGGCCTCTTGATCGATGGTTCGATGGGTCAATTTGGAAACTGAAAGCCCGCGAGTGGCTCGAGACAATTTTTTCGAAATACCTTCCCCCTTTTCGAAGGAAAAATTCTTTCGAAACCCTGTTGCCAAAGAAGAGAGGTTCAATTAACCATCGAGAACGTTTTTCGCGATATGTTTTGGAAACGTACGACTCGAATCCATTTTTTTGCCCGCGGAAAACGCAGGCAACATCGCGTATCGTTCGAAAACAATTTGCAGGTGTGTACGTATCAATTTCAGTTGGACGGTGCACGCGAAAAATGGAGGCGCGACGGGGGATCCGTTTTTTAAAATTTCGATCATGCACGTTCGATCTTCATCTCGAAAACATCGAGCGCCATATATCGCAGTTGAAAACAGAGGGGAAAGGAGACAGCGGGAACGAATCAGGTTTCTAGATTCCCGCGATTTCCATCGATCGATAGGCGAGTTGCGTGTCCGCGTGGAAAACGCGGAAGCGAAAGAAAGGGAACGAGATCGGCTGCGGAGAGCGCAGCGAAAATAACACGCGGAATTTTCCGATATAAAAGAAATTACAACGTATGAATAACATTTTTCTGCCTCTCTCTCTCTCTCTCAAATTTCACTGAAACGAGGTCGAAGTTCGCATTCGGTTCGTTACGAAATATGTAAACCGCGCGAATTGCGAATTTATAAACCACATTTTTGGCTGCTCGCGCGAGAGCTCTTCCGCGTTATTAACTTCATTTTATTCCCGATTCCGGCATTACGAGGCAGGAATTCTCATTTGCGCGGGATGAAAATTCACGACAACGTAAACGTGTTTAGCGTAACGGAGATCCGCGTACGTTTTCCGCGTAAACGCGGAACAGAGGCGAAATCTCGCGAGCTGGCCAACGAGAAATGAAATGCCGCTCCCGAAAAGAGAGTCGAAAGCCCTGGCGGTGGAAAAAAATCGCCAGAGGCTCCCGCGACCGGAAACCAAACTCGAAGACTGCGTATCGGTTGGCGTTGACGGAACAAAACGAGGAGCGACGGCTGCTCGTCGATGCTTGGAAAAATGCAAATCACGCTACGGGACTTTCGCGATTTTCGTCGAGCAGACAGCGGCTGGGAAGACAAAACGGCGCAAAAAACAAAAAAGAAGAGGAGGGTGGCGGTGCGATGGTGTCTGTCAGGCATACGCGATATCACGGAACAACGGTGCGCGCACATTGTGGCCACGTTGGCTCGTTATTGTTTCATGCCGCGAAATATCGCGTTCCGTGTACGCGTCGCTGGCAGCCATCGCTGAAAATTCGCTGGTCCGAGGAATAACGCGGCTGTCACGTCATCCATCTTACATGGCGGAGGATAACCGCGAGGCTGCGAGTCGAGGCTGCCTCGAGGTTCGTTCAGCTCGATTCGATTCCATTCGAGATCGATCGAGTTAACTATGCGGGACGCGAAACGCGACTGTCGGAACGTTTCGTCCATTTCGCGTCACCAGCAACGGCGTATAAATTGCAAAAAATTCCCACCGTCATACATTCTTCGCTGTCCTCGCGGCGCAATAACTGTCCAAAGCAAACGCGTAAAAATGGAAAAAAGAGAACGGAGAGAAATAAAAGTAAAACCGTTTGTCACGACGTAACATCTAGGTACATAAAATAATCATCGATTTATACGCGTACGGCGAGGCAACGATCAAATTTACAACGATAAGCCCGCGCGTGAAAAGAAATCAAAACGCGAGAACTGTTTTCCGTCGTTCGCGAAGATTCGCGAACGATTTGGATTTTTTTTTTTTTTAACGACGGCCAAATGAATTTTCCATGCGCGGACATCGATATGAATTGGCGAATTCCATCTGCAAGCGTAAATGGAAAACGTGCGATACGTTTTTAATTAAATATTTTCATTTTCGTACATCGCGCGCACGAAATAAGCATATGGCGGGAGAAAAACACTTGTATTTTGTAAAAGCGATCGAAGGTGCTGCCCTTTGACCCAATCTAACCTATTTAGTTTGAAAATCGGAAATGTAATGAAACTGGAACGAAAAGGGAGCAGAAGAATCGGTTTGGATGCGTTCGAGACTGTTTTCAATTAAATATTTTCATTTTGGTACATCGAGCGCACAAAATAAACGCGCAGCGGAAGGCAAACTGAATTATATTTTGCAAAAGCGATCGAAAGTACTGCTCTCTGATCTAATCTAACCTATTTATATTAAAAATCGGAAATGTAATGAAACTGGAACGAAAAGGGAAGAAAAGATTCGTTCAAAATTGTCTTCGCTTAAATATTTTCATAACGTGGCGAGAGAAACTGACTTATACTTTATAAAAGCGTTCGAAGGTGCTGCCCTCTGATCTAATTTAACTTATTTAAGAACCAATTAGAAATAGATCGCTTTAAAATCGGGAACGTGACGAAAATTGAGCAAAGAATCGATTTAGATTCTTTCAAAATTGTCTTCACTGAAATATTTTCATAATATGGCGAGAGAAAAACTAACTTACATTTTATAAAAGCGTTCTAAGGTGCTGCCCTCTGATCTTCCCTAACCTATTTAAGAACCAATTAGAATCGGGAACGTGACGAAAATGGAGCAAAGAATTGATTTGGATTCTTTCAAAATTGTCTTCACTGAAATATTTTCATAATGTAGCAAGAGAAAAACTGACTTACATTTTATAAAAACGTTCTAAGGTGCTGCCCTCTGATCTTCCCTAACCTATTTAAGAACCAATTAGAAATAGATCGCTTTAAAATCGGGAACGTGACGAAAACTGGGACGAAAAGTGAGGAAAAGGATCGGTTTGGATTCGCTGGAGATTGTCACCGTGGCGGGATAAACGAGTGGGCAGGAACGACATCGTGAAAATAGCGTTGAAAGCGATCCACGTCGGGGCAGGAAAGTTCGCGGGGGAAGCGGGCTATTTATAAGACGGAAGTGGCACGGCCAATTTGAAAACAGCAGGAAAGTGTGGCCAGGGCTCGGTGGAAACTTTTCGTGAAGTTCCGCCGGATTCACCTCATAATTCAGGGGCTGGATATTCTTGCAGTCGCCCCGTATTTTCAGCGACCCTCTCCAAACCGACGCGAATATAAATCCTGATGCTTCGACGAGGCATCAGGTCGTCGATTGGCACAGAACACTGTGGGACGACGGATTTGTAGCAGCCTGAGCCCGTCTCAAACGTTGCTTCAGCTACGATGTTGACGAGCACGGTCAAAAGTGTTTCAGGATCGCAGAATTTCGTATTTTTATTTAGCGCGCGTAATACGAACCGTGCGATATTTAATAAAAGCTTTTCGAGGTTCTAAAACCGTGAAATTTTCTGCTTTTGTTGTCGCGCCACGTTGAAAATGTTGCATTATGCGGAGCGACAAACGCGAGAAGGAGCTGGTTTTTTATAAACTCGAATTTGATATCCGTTTGTTTATTTATTTCTATTTTTAATCAAACCGCGCGGAATGAAATTTTATTTAAAAACAGCGCCGGGTTTCCAAAGGACATATATCGATTATCAATGTTCGTTTATTAAAACCAGCGACAATAAAAATTGGTAACGGCATAAATTCTTGCTATTCCTGTTCCGCGCAATATTAGTTCGCTTTTTGCTAGGTTATAAATTTCCATTCCGGCCATTATAACATTCATTCGCCTTTGGCGGGATAAAAATTTGCAGCGTTATAAATTCTCCTTCCACCCGCTATAGCATTTCCGTTTCTTAACTCGAAACGAAACAAAATAAATCCTCGATCGCGACGCGTAAATATCCCCCGCGCAGTTTCATCCTCGATCAGGCCTAACCTAAATTCGATCCAGCTGTAAAACGACTCGTCCCATCGATGATTGATTCAAGTTCAATAATAGTCGCGCGAATTATAAATTCCGCGAGCAGGACTGTGTCCTGCAAGTCCCAGAAATTAAGCGAAATCTGACGAGTCGGGGCTGAGAACCGCGCGCCATTTTAATCGATCGTGAGACCAACATGGCCGCGTCTCTCCGCGCTCTACGACGCGCCTCCTTGTCCCGCGAAAATCGAGCACAAGCGACGTAATTAAATGGCTGGGGATCAATTATTAACCGTCGATTCGAGACATTCCCGTGGAAATGCGCAACAGTCGAATTGAAATTTTCCATTTGTTCCTCCAGAGCCGCCCGCCAGCGCCCACCGTTTCATCCACCAAGGAGAGCCCTCGGGGCGGCTCGAAATTAAATATTCATAATTAACATTCGCGAGGGCGCGGAACGAGGCGAGCAAACAAGCAAAAGAGCGGCATTTGATCAAAAAGTCGGCCTCTTTCTCTGTTTTCCGTGGTTGCTTGTCAGCCTCCACGTTCCCCAGGAGAAACAGGAAGCTGGACTCTCTCTCTCTCTCTCTCTCTCTCCGTTCTATCGTTTGCTCATGTTAACGAGACCCTTAATTATGTTTACAATTTACGACGAACAAACTGTTCGTTATTAATGGAGGTCAAACGAGGTCTAACGGCGGCGGCCATCGCGTTCGCAGGTTACGACGCGCACCGTCGCGATGTTCGCCACCCTAAAAATGACAGCTGCGATTTTTCTTCCGCCAGAGAACGACGTTTCCGCGTACATTTTCAACCAATTAGCGTGGCGCGTTAGATAAGCGTTGAATTAATGGCACAAAGAGGATGATTGGGTAAGTTTCGAGATTACTGAATCGATATTTTTCAACAAATAGGTATTAAAATAATATGAACGTTTCTTCACCTCGCTGGAACCACCGTCGAGTTTCCCCTCCTCAAATATGATTAAGCACTACACTTCCCGTTTCGAACGTAATTAAATACAAAGTTTTAATTTTTTAACGCTCCAAAGAATTTCAATCTCCAGGGAATCCAATTAATGAATTATTGCTCCGCCGTAACATCGGGCGGAATTTTTGCCGCGCGGACGTTTGTCAAAACGAAACAAGGCGTTAATAATCAGAGAAATATTTATCCTCTAATTTATGGACCCGGTAAAATTCGTTGTAAAATTATCTTCTTAATAAAGGAGGCGGCATTTTGCGTGCGGAGGGGCCGTAATTTATTTGCCAGGGCGAATAAACAACCGTTTTTTTTCCACGTCCGTCTGTTCCCGTAATTAATGTACTGTTTCTTACGGGGGAATTTTCCGGCGCGAACGAAAAACGGGAAGAAAATGGCCGACACTCGGGGGAAACGCTAATTAAAATCGTGAAACAATCGAACTCGGCGCGAAGCCATTTTTCTCGATCAACGAGAGAGCCGAAGAGGGCGGGAGAAAGCGATCAGCCCGCCATCTGTTAAGTAATGCGCCTCGTAATTTCATTAAGTCCACTTTAAGCGATCTTTAAACTCGTGGAAAATTTTCAGAAAGGCGATCCTTCGGGGCGAATCGAATTACTCGTAATACCTTTAAGTACGAGCCCGTTCCTCGATTTTCGTGGCGCGTTTCGTCGTTTCCGGTTCTTCTGTATCAATTATCGCGACGTCGTTCCGCGCGATAACTCGTCGAGCAAAGGGGCTGCGGATTATTAATGAAGACTCGAGTTTGATGGATCCCCCTTAGTCCACGGAGTGCGCAGTTTATGTTAATTCCCGAGATTTCTAAATAAAGTAATGCCTCGTGATCGACGAGCCGAGGGCTTCTCTCGTCACGGCCTTTCAGTATAAATTTAAATATTAATTTATGACTGCCTTCTGAAAAAATGGCCACCCTATAAATATTCAGCTAACCTCGTTCTTCATTCTCCCGTAAACTCGAAGGCTTCCAGCTGTTAACAGTAAATAAATAACCACGCGTTCCGTGTTATAACACGCTCGACACCCTCCTGCGTCCTCCCCCGACGTTTCTTCGCGATTTCCATAACGAAACCTTTCACACGAGTTGGTTAAAACTGTTATCCGTTCGGTTTCCTCCACCAAGAAGCAGTCCTCCGGCATTTTCGATCGTTCACCCAGCAGGCGTCCCGAAAAATCCTAATTCCCAGTCCTTTGTCTTCATTCTCGCCCCTTCGTCGACCTGGTCGTCGCTTCACCCCCGCCCCTTTCGCCTTTTTCCTTTCTCCAGCTGCATCCTCGCGTTCCCAACCCCCTCGACGCGTCCACCCTCGCCCCATCGAGGCTGCGTGGTGAACAACAACGCGCGTTCTCCGTCTAACCGTGGCGCGTCGCGACGCGCCCATTATTTCGCGTCAAACGACGCGATGCAAAGTAGCCGACGAGAGATTCGCGCAGGGGGCCAGCGTCGAATAATTGGACGCGGTTTTGACTTGCAAAAAACGGCGGCCACGCGTCTCGACGCGGGCAGGCAGGAGATCACGAAGACGCAGGCGGCTGGCTTCGTCGGCGCAAATCTGATTATCCCTTTTCGAGGAGCTGATAACGCGCCAGGGGAGTCGACGCGGTGAAGAGGACGACAAACGCGAGGAGGAAAAGTGCGCTGAGCTCGCGATGGGCGCGAGGGTTCAGAGGGCTTGTGCGTTTCCAGCTGGGTAGCGTAAAAGGCTGACGTGCGACGAGTTGCGTTGCGCTTAAACAACGCGAAGTGCTCCAAAGAAACGCGTATCCATTTGCCAGCGCGGTGAATGCTGAAACGTTTCGCGCGTGGACCTCAAAATTGAGATTCGCGGGGAGCAACAGTTCGTAAAAATCGTATCAACGTTGTCCAACAACTGGGAAGTTTGAAGGCGGTTATCAGTGGGATTCGGTGAATTATGGAGCAGGTTGAGGCAATGCTTATTACGTAATAGATAGGAGTTGCGTAGAACTGGCGCAACAACTAGCGTAACAGGTTCTGTGCTCATTGCGCGGTAGATAAGGCTAATATAATGCTGGTCCAATGGCGGGGAACGGGTTAAAGGGTCGCCATTCTACGGCAGATAATGCTGGAAACCCAGCGAGCGCTCAAAACAATCCTAAAGCTTGCGTCTGGGCGATCGAAATATCGAAACTGGCGGGGAAAATGGCGCGACGAAAAAACAGAGGGCGGAAGAACGGACGCAGCCAATCGAGGAGCGTCGTCCCGCGACGAGGCGAGGAGAGGCAAAGTGAAAGAATATAGGAAACGAAGTTAAACGTAAAAAGAGGACAGAGAGAAACAGAGGCAGAGTTCCAAAGAATCCGAGAATGGACCGCAGAGGAGGAAGTCGAGAATCTGGCCGACGCGAAATCCGCTGGTTTGCGCACAAATTGGATGTTATCTCTCGGCAGCTGGGGACAGAGGACCCCGCACAAAGCCACGGGGCCAGCGTTTGCGACACACGCGTTCGCACACCCTCGATCGGACCTTCGAACGCTTCTGGACGAGAAATTCTGTCCAAGTCTGGGAGATCCAGCTGTAATATTTGATACGACGACTCGAAGCGTCCACGAATCGGTTCAGGACTTCCATAGTGTGCTAATTGTAGCGAGTGTTGTGTCACAGTGTCGGTTGGCGACGAATAAATGGCAATGTGTGCGTGTATACGTCTCAGTTTCTGTCGAACTGTACGCACCTCTAAAGATTGTTTGTAAACTATGTGTGCTGTCTGAAACTAAGACTTGTTATTAATCTATGTTGTCTGACGCTAAGACTTGCTATGTAAAAAGTTTGTGGGTGTGTCTTGTTTTCGTTAGAGCAAGAGGATTCGTTTATTGCTATTTTACGAAAGTTGGTGAGGAAAGCAGACATAATTGGTCGAGAACAATTGTATGGTAGTGGCAAAGTCCGCTCCTAAATCCTAGGTCACCCGCAGGTACCAAGTGGACCCTGCAAAGAAGCGCCTTAACTTGAACAATGAGACAAAAGAAACGAAAATAAAATGTGAAACCTCAATTAGCTGCATGTTGTAAAGAATAACTAAACCTTGACTTGAAACGATGGCTTCTTGGATGTTATTGCTACTATGGTTGCCAAATGTGATCGAAAACTTATCTAAACTAACCCTTTGCACTCGATGACTTCGAACAGCATCGCTAATGAATTCTCCCAAATTAACCGTTGTTTCGCGTCCCTAGATGGGATGTCTCATGGGTACCTTCACCCACGAGATTTGTTAGGCCTTTGGCTTTTAATATTCCCAATCATTTTCCAAATTTACTTTGCAAAATTTTTATTTCTGTGTCTTCCAAATGTGTGAAACAGCATCGCTACTGAATTCTCCCAAATTAACCCTTTGCACTCGATGACATTTTCGGTCGCAGATCATTTTTTCTATTACTAATTATCCCTTAACATTTAATCTATTACTAATCTCATTTTTCAACAGTTGATAATCAATTTCATCTTCACTCGAGTTAGTTTCACCTTCGAAATTCATTTTTGTGGGGCTTCAAAACTTGAGATCACGAAAAACTCGAGTTGTTGCACGAAACTCCATGGCGACTGAGAGTCGCCTTTCCAGCGCAAAGGGCTAATATACGAAAGAAAGATTCTGGTCGATGCCTAGCTGCTACGACATTAGCAGACACCAATAGGCCCTTTCTTTAACGTGGATCGCGAGGATACTCGCGAGGTTTGGTGTCGCAAAAATTGTAGCTGCGCGACGACCAGGTGGGACAGCAATTAAGCGGAAGGAAGCCAAACGATCGCGTAATCGACGCTTCGTTATCCGTAGCCACGCGCGTCCGCCATTGAGGCCCGCGTTCTCTCGTCGTACGCAAATGTACAATGCAAACGGCCATGCACAATGCCAAGTGGAATTCTCTTTGATGTCGTCCCTCGATATCCTCCAGAAGTTCTCTGTTCCCGTGGACCCATACACGGGATTACCCACTCGTCTTCTGATTTCGACGGACGCCTCTCCAGATACGTCCCATTCATCGACGTAGAACGCTGGCGGAGGCGGGTAGCCGCGTCTCGACGCCAATCGAACCTTTCCTCCTTTATCTTCATCGGTCGCGCGTGTTTTATTGTGCCGGCAAACAAATCGTTCCTCTCCAAGAAATTATTTCATTTAACCCCCGCCCACGGAGGGCATCGAATTCCCTGGCATCGCCTTTGAGCGCATTTTATTGCCTCCATTTCGCAACGCGACAGATTTCACCGGATTCCACGTCTTCTTCCATTTGAATCTCGCTTTTGTCGAGCTTCCGCCTCTCCGCTGGATCGCGTCCCTCTCTGTCACGGCCAATTGGACCCGTGTTTATTGCCGTTCGATCTGGTCTTAATCTTTCCTCGAGGTTTGGATTCGATTCGACGCTCCTCGCGGGATCTTCCTCGAACGTTATCATCCCCTTTTTTTTTATAAAACACATCGCGATAATTTGAAATTAAAAGGCTTCGTTGTGGATTAATGCGCTCTCTGTCAAGGCTAATTGGACCCGTGTTTACTATCGTTCTGGTCTTAATCTTTCCTCGAGGTTTGGATTCGATTCGACGCTCCTCGCAGGATCTTCGTCGAATGTTATTATCCCCTTTTTTTTATAGAACACATCGCGATAATTTGAAATTAAAAGGCTTCGTTGTGGATTAATGCGCTCTCTGTCACGGCCAATTGGATCCATGTTTACTATCGTTCGATCTGGTCTTAATCTTTCCTCGAGGTTTGGATTCGATTCGACGCTGCTCGCAAGATCTTCCTCGAACGTTATCATCCCCTTTTTTTTATAGAACACATCGCGATAATTTAAAATTAAAAGGCTTCGTCGCGAATTAATGCGCGCGGTCTTTCAAGCACGCGCCTCGAGCGGACGAGCGCGGAATAAAATTAACAAAATCGGTGGCAGACGCGATGACGAGCGATGCGGACGATTTTTATGGAGCTTCGTGTCCGGCAAACCGTGAGACAAATTCGTGCTCTTTATTTCGCCATCGGTGATCGCGCGGACGGTTTAATAAAACCCCGTCGAGGAACGCTCGAACGTGAAATTAGGCGGCGACAGGGTGCGAGGGGGTGGAGAAAAAACGGAAAAGGCATTATGGAACGCAGAAATTCGCGCCTCGTCGATCCGAATTACAGCTTACGGTCGATTTTAACGATCCATCGAAACAGCTGCGGCGAATCGAGCCTCCTTCTGCCACGGATTCTCCGATCTGGCTGGCCGTGTCCGAGGGGGATGATTGTTCGAGGATCCTGGGTGGGGAAAAACGGAAGGGTTGCAGGCAGGGGTTTAAATCCCACCCCATCCGACGAATTTCTCGTTCGCGAGTTCAATCGCGAGAAGTATTTCGCTTAATTATTTTTTAATCTCGTCACAGAGGACGATTCGCAGGGAAACAACTAAAAAAGAGGAGACAAAGAAACGAGCGTGGATTATTCTACGCGACAAAACACGTGAAACGTGCGCGATACGATCTACTCCAATAGCGTTTTTCAGCAAATCGCTGAATATACTGCGAACGCGTTACCAAACGTTCGATCGCGATGATTCTCGCGGAACGACGCGATAAAAAACTCATCCAAGCGTTCCGCACGGTTTTTCGCGAGGAACCGAATTCCTAGTCGCTGTTAACCCTTTGCACTCGAAAGGCGACTCTCAGTCGCCATGGTGTTTCACGCAGCAACTCGAGTTTTTCGTGATTTCAAGTTTTGAAGCCCCAGAAAAATGAATTTCGAGGGTGAAACTAACTCGCGTGAAGGTGAAATTGATTGTCAACTGTTGAAAAATGAGATTAGTAATAGATTAAATGTTAAGGGATAATTAGTAATAGAGAAAATGATCTGTGACAGAAAAATTCATCGAGCGCAAAGGGTTAATTCGCAACGAGGAACTCGCGAAATGGCGCGGCAGATCGCGCGGAGAGGCGAAACCGCGGGCATCCTCGCCTCTGTCGAAAGCGCCGTGTTCGAAATCAAAGCGTTCGGCTCCTTTCACCGCTCTCTGGTGGCCTAATAAAAATCACAGACATTCCCCGTCACAATTTCGCGTGGAATCCGTGGAAACCGCGTTCACGATGATCGTAAAAGGGGAACAGGCCAGCCAGGGCAGCTCGCGTCGGGATGAAAAGTGAGCTGCGCGGCGTAGGAAAACACGCAGCAAAGCAATCATGATGTTTCATCAGCCCAGCGAGAGCAGCGAATCATTCCGCACGCCTGGTCCGCCAAACAAGCACAAAAGAGGGTATCGAGAGGTCTCGAGGCTGCATCGGAAGATATCGAAGGAGGCCAAAGAGGATTCGCGTCTCCCATTGTGTGTCGAGACGCGGTACGCTCGTTCTCTCTCGCTCGTCGACCCTCCACGAGAGTTATCGAGATGTTTATCCGCTTATAAAGGCCGCTATCCGAATATTTATTCGTCCGATACC
Organism: Xylocopa violacea; assembly: GCA_963969225.1. Lineage (NCBI taxonomy): Eukaryota > Metazoa > Arthropoda > Insecta > Hymenoptera > Apidae > Xylocopa > Xylocopa violacea. The sequence continues at coordinate 36,223,716 of CAXAJV010000004.1, read as the reverse complement.
CGGGTTCTGGCCTCAGTTTTAACGCACCGCCGTCGAGACTCCCGTTTCCTGTATTTACTGGCGCGAGTTGGATCAGTCTTTGTGCCCACTGTCTGCCAGCCACTCGAGGAACGAGACTGTCGAAGAGCCTCCTCGGACACCCCATTTCCCGCAGACAGAGGCCTCGAAACGGTGAACGAACGGAGAGGATCGATAAATTAGGGATCTCTCGAGGAATGATGAACGATTTCAGGGGAACGGTTGTGAAATCTTTGTGCACGCGTGTAGATATGTAAGGATAGGGTGTGTTGGCAGTGGAAGTATCGTATAAGTGGATGCGATGGAGCTGAAGAAGGTTTATGTGATCCTTTGGTCTCTTGAGTGATGCTATATTATGGATGGCGATTGTCACGATTTGATTTTATGGATATCTTGCTTACTGTTTGATTTGTATTAGTAAATAGGATTATTATTAAGTATGGTATTCGGTTTTACTTGATTTTACCTATAGTGCGATTAAGATTTTAAGTTCTAAGTCTTGGTTAACTTTAATTTAAGTTTTAAGTTTATCAAGTTGAAAAGAAAAGATTGGCTCCCAAAATGAGTCTCAATCGTTGGGCTCTTGATATTTGGCTCTGTTGATTAATAAGTTGAGAGAGAGTGAGAGAGAAATACCTTTATGAAGCTTTATCTTTTCATTCCTTGAAGGATGTCCCCTCTGAGGAGACATTAAAATTGATTAATCTTTCTCCACAGCAGCTTTTCGAGAAATGCAAATATCCCTAAAATTTGCTATTGAAATGGAAATTTTCTATTGCTGGAAGACTTTCTATTGTTAGCAATAGAAATCATTGCTAAACATTGCTAAAATATTGCTATATAGCTTCCATTGTCCAGGAAGAAGCAGAGTGCAAAGGGTTAATGCCTCGAGCAGTCAGAATTAGGGAGTCTGTCCCTTAAGAAGATCGCACAAATATCTTTTCGAGGGCGCATTGTTCGTTGCGAAAGGCAGGGAGTATAAAGGGCTCTCTCGTTTAAGTTGTTTTCGAGCTTCGGCTCTGGGAGAACACGAAATTCGGTCGCGTGAAAGCAATCCCAGGGAATATCGTATTTAACCTGGCCAGGCATCCTTTCCGCGGGATATCCCGTAATTTTTCTCCCTAACAAGAAACCTCTACCCCTCGCTTAATCGTGGCTAATTTCTCACTCGCGCAATTTCCACCGATCTGCCACTCGAGCTGCGAAAGATCCGCGCGAATTTCCTTCGACAATCTTTCAGTTCAGACATACACTGTCAGAACTTCCATTGGTAAATATGAAATCGAGCAATCTACGCGAGAAAAGGTGAACGAAAGCTTGTAATTACAAACAACTCTAGTTACAGTCCTGGCTAAATTTTCACTCGCACAATTTCCACAGATCTGCCACTCGAGGTGCGATCCTCGCGAATTTCCTTCGACAATCTTTCAGTTCAGACGTACACTGTCAGAACTTCCATTGGTAAATATGAAATCGAGCAATCTACGCGAGAAAAGTCAAACGAAAGCTTGTAATTACAAACAACTCCAGTTACAGTCGTGGCTAATTTTTCACTCGCACAATTTCCACAGATCTGCCACTCGAGGTGCGATCCAAGCGAATTTCCTTCGACAATCTTTCAGTTCAGACGTACATTGTCAAAATTTCCATAGATAAATACGAAATGGACGCGAGAAAAGTCAAACGAAAGCTTGTAATTACAAGCAACTCCAGTTGCAGTCTGAATTCGAAAAGCATCCTTAAAGCTGAGGAGCCAAGGCAAAGTTCGAGGTTGACAAAAGTCAACAGAGCTGTCGAAAGTTAACGCGTTCAGCCAGCGTGTAATTACCCGCTCGATTGGCCCGCGAGATTGCCAGTCGAAGAGTGAACCAGCATCCAGGGCACTTTGATTTTATTACCGCCACTGCGTGGCTTGCCAGGCTCGTAAAACAATAATGAGCAATCGCATAATAGGTCTCCTTGGCCGTCTCCCTATTCACGACACCCCTCTATTCAATGACGCCTTGGTACCGCGTCGTCGTTCCACTTTATGGATTATCGATGACAAAACGGCCTGGATTCCATTCATACCGAGCTACCACTTGCCCTTGATGATTCCTCGACGAGAGCCTCGTAATTATCACCGCCTTCCGCCCCTGAGAGGACTCGTCGAGCCGTCGTTCCGTGGTATTTTTAATCCTTTCATCCGACGAATCGAAAGCCTCCGTATGGACGACGTCGATCGATCAGAAACGCGTCTTCGTGTCAGTTTTGCATATTAATGTTTAACCTTTTCGGATTTGGCTCCTTCGTGGACGTTAGTAATAGAGGCTATTGCGAAAATAGCGAGATTTGAGCGATGTTTTAGCAATAGTTGGCAATATTTTAGCAACAGAGGTTAGTAATGGAAGCTATGGCTAAAATAGCAATGTTTGAGCAATATTTTAGCAATAGTTTGCAATATTTTAGTTGTAGACGTTAGCAACAGAAGCTATGGCTAAAATAGCAATGTTTGAGCAATATTTTAGTAATAGTTTGCAATATTTTAGTTGTAGACGTTAGCAACAGAAGCTATGGCTGAAATAGCAACGTTTGAGCAATATTTTAGTAATAGTTTGCAATATTTTAGTTGTAGACGTTAGCAACAGAAGCTATGGCTAAAATAGCAATGTTTGAGCAATATTTTAGCAATAGTTTGCAATATTTTAGTAATAGACGTTAGCAATAGAAGCTATGGCTAAAATAGCAATACTTTAACAATACATATTAGCTACTGAAGCTATTACTAAAATACCAATGATTATTCTACCATAATACCTTCCAAGACCAAACAAACGATCCAAACGACCAATCAGAAACGCATCATCGCGTCACAGTTGCACGCTAACATTTAAAAGTTTGGCAATGCATCAGCTTCGCGATTTTACGCGTCCAACTTCCCAAATTTAATAGAACGCTATCACAGCTTCTTCGCGGTGGCCCCAGTTTGCGAATTCCACTCGACTCTCAGCAGTAACAGTCTCTGCTATTATCTAGCGGCCATTTTGCCGCTGCAGTCATTAGGTGCTGCAACCTAACACCATCACGTAACCAACGTTAAGATAATCGAAGATCTCGCCACGAAGCGACGATTAATTCCTTCGATCGCGAGAAGCCTACAGATTTTTCCATCCCAATTCACGCGCGTCTGGTTATTCGTTCATATTCGCGGTTCACAGGGTGCTTTTGGTCCGCGGTAACACGGCTGATCCGCCAGCTCAGCCAGCAATAATACATTTTTCGCCATTACGCGGCTTAACGTCGAATCCGATAATGGAGCCGGATCGAGGGGCTTTTTAATATTTAAAAAGTTTATTATGGCGCTCGACGAACGGTGTTTATCGTGCATTTATCAGCAGCTGGTCAGACCAGCGTGCACGCGTCCAATGGCGGATCGAAGTGTACAGCGCGATTTCTCGTCTCGTCGAGGATCGCTCCGCCCCGCTTTTTGCCTTTCGAAGCTTTTGCGCGGGGTTACGCGATCGATTCCCAGCGAAATTCCGGGGAACTTGAGGAATTGTTAATGCATCGTTCCCTTTGAGGGTCGAATGCTTTTAATGTTTCAGTTTTCGCCGGAATTCGGGATTCCACCGGCTACTCGTGCCGCCCCGTGCACGGGAAACGAAGAATTATTCAAGTTTTTCGAGAGTTTTTAATGGTTCGCCAGTTTCACCTCAAAGTGAAACGTACACCCGTAGGATTTCCCGTGCCCCTCGACTCCTTCGACGATCTTCGAGTTATAAATGCTGCTTGACTGGCGTAGCCGCTTGGAAACTGTCCGTGTACGTGGAAAATTTCTCGAAGCGACGGGAACGCAAGCAACTTTCGACAAGCATCCTCTCGTTTTTGGGCTTGTTTGAAACAACGAGGAGCGAAAAAAACATTTTTCATCGTTTGAAAGTCACGGATATTGGCGCTTCGTTCGAGTTCGAATTGAACGAAACAAGGACGATTGTTGGGAGAACCGTGGCCCTGAGTTCCGCTGCGGAATCCCCAAGAAACGGCAGGAAGCGAATGGACGATCAGCTAATTAGAAAAAAACATTTTTCACCGTTTGAAAGTGACGAATATTGTTGGCGCTTCGTTCGAGTTCGAATTGAACGAAACAAGGACGATTGTTGGGAGAACCGTGGTCCTGAGTTCCGCTGCGGAATCCCCAAGAAACGGCAGGAAGCGAATGGACGAAGAGGGGTGGGGAACGTCGACGATCAGCTAATTAGAAAAAAACATTTTTCACCGTTTGAAAGTGACGAATATTGTTGGCGCTTCGTTCGAGTTCGAATCGAACGAAACAAGGACGATTGTTGGGAGAACCGTGGTCCTGAGTTCCGCTGCGGAATCCCCAAGAAACGGCAGGAAGCGAATGGACGAAGCGGGGTGAGGAACGTCGACGATCAGCTAATTAGAACGAAAAAGGGTCGTTCGACAGGGTGGGCGGGGCGCGGCTGGATCTTCGCTTCAAATTTCCAAGTGCACACATCGCTAACTAGGTTACGTAACACAATTAGCGCCTCCGCTAATTTCTCAGCACCGACTAGGCAACCCAGCCAGGATGGTAGTTCACTATTAATGGGCAAATACAAAGCGCCGACTATCTGGGGCGCCTGTTCGCCCTCCCGTGCCGTCTCAGCCTCGCCTATCAGCAGCGACAGTGTTCCAGGGGAAGGTTTACACGCGAAATTGCGCGCGTGCAAAAGTGCGTTTGCCTGCGTGGCGATCGTTTGCCAAGGGATGTAAGAAGATTAGAAAGTCGTCGGTGGCGCGAGGCTTCTAAACACTGAAACACCTCGGCTGGGACGCTGCGCTCTGGCGCACCTCTGTCTCAGCTCCACTCTTAATTATTTTCTCGATTAGGGCACACTCTGTATGCATTGCAGAAAGTGCGTGAAAAGTAGAGAAATTTTGGCGAAGTCGGAGGCAGCGACTCGACAAAAGTTGAAACTTAAAATTCTTAGTTTGATAACAAAATAAAATCTTAATTTTCTTAATTATTTTGTTGAGGAACACCCTGTATATATATTATAGAAAGTACGTACACTCATAGCGTTACAGAGTGAAAAGTAGTAGAATTTTGATAAAGTTGAAGGCAACCAACGACTCGACAAAAGTTGAAACCCAAAAATCTTAATTTGACAACAAAATAAAATCTTAATTTCCTTAATTATTGTAATAGAACACACCCTATACACGCGTAGTCGCATCGTTACAGCGTGAAAACTAGCGAAATCGGCTAAGTCTAAGGCATCCAGCGGGCCTGGAAAACCCTGAACCCCTCGAAAAAAATCACCGATCATCGCTCGCACCCTGTTTTGCAATCTCGCCTGCATTCGCCTGGACGCTATTCGTCCTGCTTGTCCCTCGCCGCCTTTCAGCCTCCACGGGGAAGCTAAAAGCGCGGGTGAAACAGAGCGGAGGGAACGAAAAAAGGGGATAACTGCGGAACGGGGCGGGTGGGATCGGTGAAAAACAGAAAGGCGGAAAATACGGGCCACGTTTCCACGTTTCCCCGGGCCGCGAGGAAACGTTTGACGGGGTGCATTCTCGCTGCAAGGATATACACTAGAAAAGGGGGAAAAAAAAGAAGAAAAAAAAACGCACATATCCGACGGTAAATCCGGCGTAAAATATAAATCGGTAATGCCGCTGAAAAACTCGGTCGACGCTGAGCCTTCAGCAGCAGCGGCGCGGTATTCCGCTTCGTTGGACGCGGATCTTTTTCTTCCTTCCTTTTTCCCCCGCCTTTTTTTTTCATTTTCAGCCACTCTCTGTATATCACCGTACCCCCTAACCGTTGTTATTATCACTCGTTTTCCGCGAGGACGCGTTTCCGTCAGTCGGTTAAAACGAGGGGGCGGAAGGAACAGAACCAGGGGGACGGAATTTGCATAATCGAGGACACAAATGGCCGCGCGCGTCGGGTATTGACGGTCGAACACGTCGCAGGACGAGGTATCCAGTGATGTCAGGGTGACGACCAGCGTTTTGTCTTCGACGAATTTTTAATTCGCGACGACGCGTTCTACGCGAAAGGGATGAAACGAGGGACAGAGATCGTCTCGAGGGGTGACAAGCTGGCGGCGGGGCGCAGCGGGGATCAAACGTGAAAAAGGGAGCGCCAAGTCGAGCAGGCTTTTAATAGTCCTCGTGCCGCTCCTTTTTTGCGGCGCTAGTGTCGGAATCCACTTTAACGGACCTTACTAATTACCAGGCGAGCTGGTCCTCCGCTTGTTTACCTCGACTCTGATTAACCCTCCACGTGGTCCTCCCTTCCGTAACGTCCCCCAACCCCGATTCCCCTCGCCCTCGTCCTCCTAACGGGGGTGGAAAAAATTTTCACGGCTTGCTTCAGCCGCGACGTCGCGAACCGGAACACGCTCGATCCGATTAATTTTCCACGCCACGATCTCGCGCTCCATCTACGTTTACTTAGATAATTGGAAAATTTTCCGATCGCTGGAATCGACGCTGGCTAAAACGTCGGATTTCCGAGGGTGAAACTCGAGCGAGGGTAGAATTTGGGTGCGCTGAAGCCTTTGGCAAGGTTGGGTTAGGTTTCTGCGAAGTTCAGGTTAAGTGTCTTATTTTTGAGGCAACGAATGATCGTCACGCTAAATTAAGGGATTCTTATGTCAGCAAATGGTAACGCGAAGGAGGATCCTAGTAATGGACGCCATGTTGGCGATTTAACAACTGTGGGGTGCGCGAGATGTTTGAGTGATAAGCAGTGAGCGATGAAAGAATGATATGTGTAAAATTAATATCGAATGTTTGAGACTTGGGTCATAGTTTGAATCTTAGAAGAGGAACGAGAACAGAGTGTTTCCGGATCTTTGTGCGAGATGAAAGTGTGTGTGTCTGCGTGAATATCTGTGATTGGGGGTTGAGAGTGTACGAACGATATTAGTATCGATAATGAAGAAGTGCAGAGTCGGGTATGAGAGTTGAGAGAGTGCAGAGGGTGTGACAACGTAAAAGGGTTGAGATTGCGATTGTATTATTCCATTTTATGTTTAAATAAACTTTTTTCGTGCAATTCGTCTACCGCATTCTTGGCGAATTTTATTGCATTCCTTTGCAAAGTTTGCAAAAAATTATTCGAGCTATCAAGCGATGATCGATGAAAACCTTTTAAAAATTTCCAAAAAATTCCCTCGCTGTTGTCAGAATTCGAAACGCGGGGCTCCTCGAACCTCCGCAGGAGAACCTCAACGAAAGAGAGCCGTGCGAGGAGTAAAAGGGTTGAGATTGTATCATTCCATTTTATGTTTAAATAAACTTATTTTGTCTACCGTACAACTAACAATCGCGAGGAACGAGGAAATTACGGTAGGCCGCAAAAAGAGATTCCAAGAGCTCGTATCAAAGGATTAAACTACCTCGCCGTGTGTAATCCAATAATTCCATCCTTGAGAACACATTTGGGGTGCTGACATAACTTTACCCGCCCTCTGACCCCGCCAGCTAATTACCAGAGATACTGCGCGAGGAGATCGCGATCCGGGCTCGTTTTTCCCCGCGTCTGTCTACGAGACTTCAACCCATCCGAGCAGACAATTATTACCCTCGTCCGTGGCGGTCCGAGGGGTCTGAGGGATCGCTCTGAGGATCGCCTGGGAAGCTGTTCGCTCGCGAGGCCAACGTGCTCCCTTAATACCCTTCGAGGTATCCCGTTTCGTCGAGCGAAAGAAATCCGATTAGCGGTGCTGCGAGCGCCCTGAATCATAAAAATACACGGGATTACAAGGGGCCAGATGATCATCTCCGCCAGGAATTTCACCTGGCCGCGTCTTATCTCCATCGCAAGCGAAGCGTGGGGCTGAGTCGCGCGATCTGAACCCGATCTCGACCCTGGTCCGCAAACAGGAAGGTCGCGGCCACGACTCCTCGCGTCCGCCCTCTGATTCTTGGTTTCGCACTCGGTCGAGCGGGAAAAGGAAAGGGTAGCTGGGTTGCGCGGGGCCTAGTCGTGCGTGCAACCCTGTATTGTTTGCCCTCGAAACGGTCCCAGTGGCGCTGCATAGGGACAGAGAAGATCCAAAGGGATTACCTTTCGAGATGGGTGGAGCTGCGTTCGAGTAATCTTCGAGGGTTTTCGTTTGATTTTCGGTTACCATTGAAGAGGAATAAAAAGCTAGATCGAAATCTCTTCGAGCAACGCGTTCACCGCAAAGGGTCGCGTTAGATTGTTCAGCAACGTTAGCGTTCTGTTAATAATCAGCCGTGTATCATCGAAACGATTGAAATTTGCGACGAACGCTGCTGTTTCTTTCGATTTACGCGATTTAGCCGAAGAGAAACAAAAGATACTAAATCTTCATAGCGTTTCAATTATCTAATTGAAGTCCCTTTCGTCGAGTTGTGCTAAGTAACACCGAGTCGTCGTGGTGTAACCCAGCTAACCTCTCGAGAGGAAGACGATGAACGCTTTTAGCTCGTCTGGGTGGCGGGATAAAAAGAAATCAAGCTCCAGTCGATGCGCTCCCGTCCGAAAACTCGACTGCATCACGCGCGGGGTTTATTATCGCGCGAACGTTTCCTTCAGCGCGGTTGGACGCCTCGAACGAGCCATCAGAAAACGTTAGGGTGGCGCAAAACGTAGCAGAAGCCACTCCGCCGCTCGAGCAGTCGGCAGCCTCGTAAAAAACGCTTCAATCCCCGCGCCATTTAGCTCGATCCTCGTCGATCTTGCTCGCGCGCCTCGTCCCAGCTTGCCACCCCTCGACGAGCTTTTCGCGATGCACGAATTAACGCCACGAGGAGCCGTGGCTGCGCTTTCAAATTCGAAGCTTAAGACCACGCGATAGAGTACGATCCAGAACCGACCCAGATACCGAATGCTGGCCATTATATTCCATTCAGTCTCGAATTTCGAGGTTAGAACCGTGGCGAGCGTTCGCGAAGAAGGGCAGAGGCCTCGTCGAACTTGAGGATGCTTCCTGGCGAAAAAAACAGCCAGGAATCCGGTTTGTCCACGCGTGTAACGTTCGTTCCTGGGTGGAGAGCACACACGCGGAAACGAAGCGCATCCGTTCTCGTCCGGAAGTTAGAAAACCGCCAGAGACGGACTCGATTCAACGGTCCGCTGCGGGCCATCGTTTTTCCCCCGCCACCCTCCGTCCCTTTCCCACGGCTCAGCAGGCTACACGGGTCTGTAAACGTGCATTTTCATCGTCGCAAAATTAGTTCTCTTCCGATGAAAAAGCTTGCTTCTATCAGGGAGGACGCTGGCGCGCGCGCGCGCTCGCTCGCTCGCTCTTCGTCCTCTCCTCCTGCTGGCGCCTTTTTTTCCCCGCTGCAGATTGCTTCAAAGCAAATACTCGCCCTCAGCTCGCTCCTCCGTGTGGCCCCCGCGAGGAAATTACGGGAACCGGAGGTAAATCTAACGAATTTCCATTGTAACGCGAAGCAGCCAGCCTCGCGGGCTTCGTCTTGATTTTTCGAGACAACGGGAGACTCTTCCAGCCGCGCGGACGCTGGATATCGATCGCGCGCGTCGGGACGTCCTCGACCTTCCGCGTTTCAGCGGATTCCATGAGGGAGAACGCAGAAAACTGGACGGAAAGTGTCGATGGACGATGGTTTGTTCTCTCGTGGCGAAGCTGACAGCAGAACGCTTGGAGTCTTCAAGGTTTATGGTACTGAAACAGCGCTTACCATTTCTCAGCACCTAACTCCTTCTCTGAGGAACGCTAAAAAGTGCGAGATTATTATTGTAGTATTTATGGGTATTTTATTCGATTTTTGTGTCACGAAACTCTGAGCAAGAAACGTATGCTCTCAGTGCGTCGAAAGAGGACGATTGAATATGAATTATTGAGCAGTTGTAGAGAATAAATAGACAGCGCCTCTGGCTGAGCGCCCAAAGTCGCTGTTCGCAGCGAAAGGGTTAACGTTGCTGCGTTTAAGGTAAGTTGATGAGTCCACTAGCAATCCCAGTGTCAAAGTTCTCCCTCTCTTGTCTCTCCATCCCTTTTCTCGCACTCATACAGTTACCAAAAGAAACTACGAAAGTCATTAATCCAGAAATGTTGCATCTAAGGTAAGTCGATGAGTTCACTAGCAATCCCAGGGCCAAAGTTCACCCTCTCTTATCTTCCCACCCCTTTTCTCGCACTCATACAGTTACCAAAAGAAACTATACGATTCAATTTTTCATCCCTCGAAAATCATTAGACCAGAAATGTTGCGTTTAAGGTAAGTCGATGAGTTCACTAGCAATCCCAGGGCCAAAGTTCTCCCTCTCTTATCTTCCCACCCCTTTTCTGGGCGACCAAAGCAACGCGCTTCAAAAGAAGCTACACGATTCAATTTTTCATCCCTCGAAAATCATTAATCCATAAATGTTGCGTTTAAGGTAAGTCGATGAGTCCAATAGCAATTCCATTTTGCCAAAGTTCTCCCTCTCTTATCTTCCCACCCCTTTTCTAGACGACCAAAGCAACGCGCTTGAAAAGAAGCTACACGATTCAATTTTCCATCCCTCGAAAATCATTAGTCCAGAAATGCTTCGCGGATTAAACGAAACAGAGAACGCGGCCGTTGCTGTTCGTCCTGTAATGGCGACGAGGCCATCGAGGCGAGTTTCTCGGACGCTTTAAGACACAGACGCGAAGCCCCGCCCAATTATTCCAGCGACGCTCGCCGGAAAATCCTCCGAAGCAGCGATCGAATTATTTATCAGCGGCGGCACAAAGCGATCGAGGGCGGAGGGAAGCGGGTCAACGGTTAGCTCCCAAGGAGGGATCGTATCGCGCGACGACGACGTCCCCGACAATGGTTCCCGCGTCTCGTTGTCCCGCGGGAATCCGCGCCATTAACGAGTTTCGAGCTTCTTACTTTTCATCCGCCAGACTCGCCCCTTTCTCAAGTGTCGCCGTCTGGGCCCGTTTCAATCGACAAAGACGGCTCCCGCGCGCGGCCTTGAAGCTGCCAATTAAGGTAGTTATCAATTTCCACGGCACAAAGGGAATCGCTGATCACGGGAACTGCCGGGACGGAACGGCTGCTAACCTTTTTTACGCCCCGCAGTCCCGTCGCCCTTTTTGGCGGATCGATGTAAGACGTTTAGAGCTCCTTGAGTTCGCGCCCAGCGAAGGATCGCCTGGTGCTTCCGCGTCCCGAGGGAGAACCGTCCGTCCGAGCGTCTTCGATCGCTGGCTCCGATGTTTAGGATTTCTATAACTCGCAGGACGCCATGTTGCGCTTCCGTCGGTCCACTGCGGTCCGTTAAACATTCTCGATCGATCCCTGCAAGCTTTACAACGCGACCGTTTTGATCAGCGACGCGTTAAGAAAGAGAGACAGAATTTCTCGAAATTAAGACCAATATCAGAGAACCCCGAACTCGAGGCAAGAACCGGAGAGCAGCTTCCATTGGGAGAAGTCCAGGAACGCGGCGCCGTTAATGATTTACTTTTTGACGTTCCCGGGACTTTTGAGTTAATTGGCGACATCGAGAGAACCCAGACGGTGGTCCCTGTCCCCGATTGAAGCGCCATCGCTTTGCAAACTAGCTAAGAAGCTACGAACTTGTTAATGGCCGCTGGAGAACAATGACGCGGAGGACTGGTCGGCTCTCTGCTCGCAAACGGACAATCGTCCCAGCCTCGTACATATTTTTCATGCCTCGACCGTAATTACCTCGTTTGCGAGGCTCGAGGAAGAGGAAGCGAATTTAAAGCGTATCCTTTAATTCCGCGCTAAAGATTCGCGTCCCGCAGACGCGTTCGTCGCTGAAACCCAACCGAGCAGGGGTGGTTCTTCCTCCTCGCCCCGAAAAAGACGAGGAGGAAGTAAAATCTCGAAGGCGATCGATTGTTTGGAGTTAACGAGTTTGCAGCTTCTTAGTTCGCGACGGTGGCCAAAGCGGCACTTGGGTCGCCGTTAGTCTCGAAGCCGCCAATTAAGTCGAAGGGGGAAAGTCTCGTCGAGTTCTCCGATGCGGTTCCTTTGCTGGATAGACGGAGAGGCAGGGCGGCTGCACTTCGCCCCTGAACAGTGTCCGCGTGTCTGGCGAGCGTGTTGCGAGTTGCCAGGCCAGTGAACACGGAATTGTCACGAGGATTTGCCTGAACGGCGTCAAACGAGTCGCATACCGCTGGACAAGTGGCAACTTCGAGCGAGTTTAAGGCGAACGCGACGGGGAACGCGCGCGAAAAGGACATCGACCCCTTTGCCAGGCTGTGCGGCGTAATTATTTCGAATCAAAGCCGCGTATTTGCGAGCCAGGCTTTTAAGAATCCGAGGATACGTCGTGGAACCACGGGGACGACGAGACGCGTGCAAAACCTAGTTGGTCGCGAGACTTTGGGAGCCAGGTCCCGCGGTAATTACGCGGGCGGATATATGGGAATTAGGTTAAGGCGGTGCTTCGCGAGCAACTAAAAATTGAATACTCTGGCTTAAAAACTAGCACGAAAATATCGTTGCGAAGTTATTTCGTAGATTAGGTGCAACAGTCTAGATAAAGTAGGTCTTTAGAGGCGAGGGTTTAAGGGTTTAGAGAAGGTTAAATTACGAGAGCAGAGAATTTAGGGGTTGAATTAGGGCCGCAGAATTTACGCGGGGCTCGGCTGGGAGGCTTCGAAATGCGGACAAAGTGAAGTCTCCGTTGCAAAATGGTAGACTCGCGTGCGCCTTTGTAGCTTTGGATACTCTTTTATCTCGTCAACTTTCCATGCTGCTGATAAATCGACAGATTCGAAAACTTCATCGCTCCTTTTCGAGTCGCAACGACCGATTAATCGCGAGCAATCGAAAGAAGCGTTAAAAAGCGTCGATCCTCCGATGGAAAATTAAGTGGCATTCAACGTGGTCGACGGTTTCCAACGCGCAGGAAACTTCGCTTCACTTTTAACGATAGTAATAATCCACGCTAAGGAATTTATTGCAAGCTGCACCAGGAGATACAGCGTGTTCCTAATGGCGCATAATGTCCCAGAGTCGGATCGTAATCGAGACGAAGACCACCGTTTCGACCATTCGGGACAATTCCGCCTCGCGCGGCGATTACGATCGTTTAAACGGTTTATTATCGAAGTTGACAACGGCTGCCAACTATCTACACCACCTCCGCCACTTGGTTCGTCCGTGGTAGCTCGTGAAAAAAAAGACAGCCCGCCATCCGTCGATCAAAATTCTATTCCCTGGCCGCGCGCGTCGCCATTAATCCTCCTCGAAATCCCTGGTCAGCCCAAACGGATGCCCTTCCGCGGCTCTCCTCGCCAGACCCGCGTCACCCAGCCCCGAAAAGTTACCATCCCGTGATTAATCGCGGCAGAAATCGGAACAATAAGAGCGCAGCGTTCGACTGGCTCCGTTTCCTCCAGGAAAAGGGGAAGAAAAGGCAATTTATCTGGCCACGTGCGGCCTACACGTGGACAGGGCCTGAAGGTCCACGGTTATGGGCTACGGTTGGCTGTGCATTAGGTCCGTGAATCGTCCGCGTCGGCCATATTTTCGCGATGATCGTAGCCCCCCGTCTCCATGTTATTCGCGCCAGATTCCGCGTAGCAAACGGGGGTTGGTTCGAGGCCCTTTGCGCCCTGGCTAATAGAAAGAGGAAAGTGGATCCAATTCGGCTGTTTTTCTGGCCTGGATGCCCGTTTTCACGGCTCGTTGCGCGGAACGGGAGGGCGGCCAGACCCTGTTTTCGCCTAACCGTGCGCGAGCGAGGCCAACCCCGCGCTGTCGATCGCGGGGATGATTTACGACGCGATAATAGCGCTGGAAGTCGGTGGCGCTGGTTTTATCGGCCGGTTCAACCCTTTGAGGATCGCTGTTGCGGCTGGGAACATTTATTAACGAGTGGCTCTGCTCGCTCGTGAATGTCTTGTTCGAGTTTTTTCCCCGTCGAGGGGCCTGGCTGATCGAGAGATTTATGGATTCACGGAGGAAAGTGAATTCCGCGCGCGAATGCCACGCGTTTCATTTTTTCTCTTTTTTTCTTTCGCTTCTCTGAACGACGCAACTTCTTCTCGCAACGGGACTGCGAAATTCGAAGGTATCGCTCGAGCTTCAGTTATCGAGGGACCCAATTTACCCAGGGATCCAACGTCTCTTCCGTTAATTTTAATGAAGATTCGCGGATGGGAACATTTATTAACGAGTGGCTCTGCTCGCTCGTGAATGTCTTGTTCGAGTTTTTTCCCCGTCGAGGGGCCTGGCTGATCGAGAGATTTATGGATTCACGGGGGAAAGTGAATTCCGCGCGTTTCATTTCCTCTCTTTTTTTCTTTCGCTTCTCTGAACGACGCAACTTCTTCTCGCAACGGGACCGCGAAATTCGAAAGTATCGCTGGAGCTTCAGTTATCGAGGGACCCAATTTACCCGGGGATCCGACGTCTCTTCCGTTAATTTTAATGAAGATTCGCGGCCGGGAAAGTTTCTTAAATTCCTAATTATTCTTTAAACCCCGGATGCATTTTTAATCCCGAGTAAAAGGGGTTGCTAATCTCGTAGGGCAAAAACGAGTTTATTCCGGGGATAATGGAGTCGAGCTTCAGAGGTGGAGGAAGGGGGAGGGGGAGAGGACTCGCTAATTTATTCCCCGATGCGGCAAGAAAGGTATTCATCGTCCTGTCACACGGTCGATACGCGGAATAACGAGGCGATCGTCGACGGTATAATTTGTTCCGACTGTTTACGGGATAAGAAACAGCAAGAATAACCACTTACCGACATGCGACGCGACGAGGATGCACGAATGCAGCAGAAAGCAAGCCAGCACTAATGGCCACTTCATCTTCGAATCTGTAAAAATAGAAAGAACCAGGTCAGAGCCGATCCGATGCCGGTAACAATGGCCGACTTTTTGTGCTAAATTCGTGTTCGAACCGGGCGTGCACTTTTATTTCGCGGCTGAAATATTATTCTCGGGCTTGTATGCTAATTATCGGTTAGCATCCGAATAGGGGCGGCCGAAAATTCAGCCGGATGCGTTCGCGGGGCGAGCTCGTTGCCAATTTCCTCGTCGAGGCGCTCGACGGGATGGATCAGCCGAACTCTCGGCCCAATTTCAAAATCCCAGAAGCGAGAGATGAGCCGAGCCGTGGGGTTGAAGGGGGTGGGTGGATCCTCGTCCACGGGATTCCGATTCGATGCAATCGAGCGAGGGGGCGACGCGAAACAATTCGCGGCGACGAGACGGAGGGAAGATCGATGCCTCGGGAAAATCGAACGAGGGGACGGCCATAAATTCGCCATCTCCTCGGGATCCTTGGGAACCGCGTCACGAACGAACAGTTTCGTCGCGTCCGTGGCGGGTCGCCCCTCTGATCTTTCCTCCTGCCACGAGAGGAACGAGAAACGTACCGCGAAGGATAGAGGGAACGTGTGGCTAATACCCCTCGCGAGCGAGCTTTTATCTTTCTTTATTAGCCGGACGCTACAACGACGAGAAAGCACGGAGCGTCGATGGTCTGGCTTCCAGCTGGAGCTTCGTTCCAACCTGCTGTTTTCAGCAGCATCCCCTCGCGAGTTCGAGAAATACGGGGTTGGCTCGCACGTGCGAGGAAACTCGCTCCCAGCTACCCTCTTGGAACGAATCTCGCGATGCTCCGCGACTTTGAGGATCCGATCGAGTACTTTTACGGAGATTATCGACGAGGCAGACACTTCAACAATAGATCTCGCGCGGGTCAATGCTTGTTTCCTTCGCGTCGCCGCGAGAATCGACGAAAAAAGATCTGTCCATCCCCCAGGACATCCTCAAGAACAATACGAACAATCATCTCTGATAAGACAGCCCCGGACAGCGCAGTCCAGCCGAACAGAAAACGAGAAGCAACACCGTGCGACGCACAAAGGAGCCCAGCTAAGTGGAAGAGAGCTTGGTAATTTGCTTTCACCGTGCACGAGGAGAAGAATGAAAAAAGAAGAGAAGGGGAGAGGCAAAAGGCTGGGCGATCGGTGGCTGGATTAAACAACGCGAGGATTTTCGAAGGAGCCGAGCAGCAACGCGGAAACTGAGCGTCGAGCGGGTTTCCTCGGTCGGTAAGAAGGGTCGCGGCCGTATCCAGCGCTAGAAGAGAGAGCTAATATCCTGCAGGGAGAGGAGGCCTTTATTTTTCTTTATTAGCCCTGGCAAACAATGGCTGGAGCCCCGCGTCGGTGTCAATGGTCTGGCTTTCCGCGGGCACCGACGAGCCCCGATGGCGGCGTTTGGGGGTGGGACTGGGCCGCATCTGCGGATTCCTCCGTTGTCTGGGAAGCCACGGACGAGGGACACGCGTTGGGAAGAGTTACGGCACGGTTGGAAGACAAAGTGGGATGATATTAAAAAAAAAAAGAGAGAGAGAGACCCAGAGAAGGCGGAGGATCGCGTTGCTCGCGCGTCACCCTTCGAATTAATGTTGCGGTAAGGACACCTGGCTGAGAGATGGATTGAACCCAGGAATACTGGCTTCTCTTTGTGTTTGAATAGCCGGTGCTAGATGGTCGAGCTAATGTTTGAGTATTCTTGGCGCTGGGATCCAGAGGTGCTGAAAATTCCGCGCGAGACATTTGTCGCGGACTCGAGGATGGATTTTCGACCACGATGTAAAGCGAGCAAAACCGCGACACGCGTCTTCACGTCGACAGAGTGTTTACCAGTTCAGTCTGACGGATTGATGCAAGGTAACCATAGTCTTCCTCACAGAATTCTCTTAATCAACGCTTCAAGTATTATCCTTAACCAATAGCTTGCACAGAGTTCCTGAAGAGTTGCAAAACGAAAAACGCGACAGTGCACGCGAATCGCAGGATCGTACGTGGCTGTCGCAGACGCGAGGAGGACCTGGTGGTCGTCGTGGCAGAAAACAGCGCGCTGGAACAGGGATGGGCTGAAAGAGAAACGGGGAAACGACGAAAAAAAAGGGAAAGAACGCGGGGTGAGGGCGCAGGCGACGCAGGGAAGAAAAAGAAACCGGACGATGTCGGTTGGAACAGAAACAGACCGAGGGTAGGAAAGAACACCGCCTCGAGCGTCTCTTCGTGCGCTCGCGATGGGTGGAGGTAACCGCCCTTTCCCAAACTCTTTCCCAGTGTTCCCCTCGTCACGAGCTCCGCGTGTTGGCTCCTCTAAATAGCCATGTGACGCTGCCAGCCACCGTATTACATTCCGTACGCGCTGCCACGGTGTTCGTCGCGCAGCCACGGGCGTAAGAGGCGTTCCATTCGTGAGCGAACGCGAATAGTTCGGATGACGGCGGGTCTTTCGGAAGTTTCGGTCGACGGCTCCGTGAAATTCATAATTAATGCGTAAACGCGGTGAATTCGCGTCCCCAAACTTAATCGCGTCGACTGTTGCGGGGTTTTTACGCGTGTTTTATGTCTGTTCTGTGTTGTTCCATCTGTAGCAGGTAGTAACGAGGCGCAATGGAAGACTTATCTCGCTACGAGTGGCTAGCGCCAATAGAGCTATTTGTGAGGAAACGTAATATTATAATTACTAATGAATCTTAGTCGATGGCCTCCATGAACGACTGCAATCTTTGACGAAGAGAGCAGAAACCCTGCTGCACTGTCAAACGTTTCTCAAGCAAAGACACCCCACTCTGTAATATTTAATTTCTCCACTGAACGCTATCGAATACTACAGCTTCGTATCCAATACATTTGGAGGAAAAGCGAGAAATGAGCGCGTGGTGGCATAATTACCACTCGTTCTGTGTGTCAGCCATTGAAACAACTAACCGCTGACACCATCGCCAAGTTTAATTCATCGTCCGCGCGGGGGTTCGAAAGTCGCGAGTGCATTTGTATGCATACGCGGGGAAAGAAGTGCTCTGGGATACGAATCCATTTGTACGGAGTGCGGAGGAACGTGATATCGAATAACACGGTCCCTCGTGTCGGCAGCCCCATAATCCAGCGATACATTGTGCATGCCGCCGCGTTATGACACGCGTCGGATTATGTACGCGACTTAATACCCCTGCTGACACGATCTATCGTTGCAACAATTCCGCGATCGTCTCGTTCCAAAGGAAACGTCGACGACGACCAGTCGAGCGCGCTCGCGATCGTCGACGAGCTTCGTAATTGCTCGCGCGCGAAATTCGAATAACGAAAGTTCCGCGTTTTTAACAAGAATTTCCCGCGTTTCGGATTTAATATAACGCTCGCTCGCGTTGCTGGAGTTACACCTTCGAGGCGGGAGGGATAACATTCACTCCCGCGGACCTGTACATTTAAAATTTATTACACTAGTCGAGAATGTCTGGCGCAATGGCGGGCAGGGGCGCGGTGGCGTGCTCGAGGAATTTGTAATTTAAAGCAAAGTAGATTCCGCGTAAACACCAGTTCATAATTCTAAATAACTCTCTCTCTCTCTCCCCCTCTCTGCGCTATCGATGTTAATTCGCGAATAAAATCCAATTAAGAACAATTCCCAACCTAGACGCGAATTATATTATTTTTCCGTTTGATTAATTAAACACAGACGGATTGAGTTGGATCTTTTGTTGTTACGGTTCCACAGAACCCTGATAAATATTATTAGAATCCTCTGGATCTCGATAATAGCAGAATGCAGAAGCGGAGACGTGATTCGTGCGAGTGGAGAACGAATCAGGTACCAAAAAAATGGACGCGTCGACTTCGATCGCAGACGCCATTAGCGGAATCCAGTAGGCATCCCAATTTCCGCGACTAAGTCCCGCGGATCCGGAAGCATTACTAACAATACCCTGCAGAGTTATTGATTTCGCTGGGGCTAATCTAAACGTTGGATTAGATCTCTTCTCATCATGGCTGACGCGATGCGCCAATACGCGCGAGCTGTTAATCCCAGGAATAGCTAAGAAATCTCATCCCACGTCGTAAATCCACTTAAGGGCGAGCACGATCCTCGGGTAGAGCCCAGTTTCAATGGTTCATAAATTCGACGATAGCCAGGCGGCTGATGCATCATTAGCAGGAACTCCGCGCGCGATCAGCCGACGAGCGGAACGATATCGAGCGGGCGATTAAACAGGCGGCACTCGTTCCACGCTCCGCGAACGACTAATTCTATCGCGTCTAATGCCAGAACGCGAAACTTGCCGGCCGCTCCTGGCCAATTGCTCGCAATCGAATAAAGCGCGCTGTTTACACGCAATTTTCCTGCTACGTTTAACATGTTAGGCGCGATGCGACAGTATAACGCTTTCGAGGATGTTACCTTTTTGAACGACACGCTATGTAGTGGTCTTCGAGGATGTCATCTTTGTGAATGATGCGTCAGTATGGTGGCTTTCGAGGATGTCTTCTTTCTGAACGACGCGTCGCTATGGTGGCTTTCGAGGATGTTATCTTCATGAACGACGCACCACTATAGTTACTTTCGAGGATGCCATCTTTCTGAACGACACGTCACTATGGTGGCTTTCGAGGATGTTATCTTTATGAACGACGCACCACTATAGTAACTTTCGAGGATGCCATCTTTCTGAATGACGCGTCACTATGGTGGCTTTCGAGGATGTCATCTTCTTGAACTACGCACCACTATAGTAACTTTCGAGGATGCCATCTTTCTGAACGACGCGTCACTATGGAGGCTTTCAAGGATGTCATCTTTTTAAACTACGCGTCACTATGGTGGCTTCCAAGGATGTCATCTTTTTGAACTACGCATCACTATGGTAGCTTTCAAGGATGCTGTCTTTCTGAACGACACGTCACTATAGAGGCTTTCAAGGATGTCATCTTCTTGAACTACGCGTCACTATGGTGGCTTTCAAGGATATCATGTTTCTGAACGACACGTCACTATGGTGGTTTTCAAGGATGTCATCTTTCTGATCGACGTGTCACTATGGTAGGTTTCAAAGATATCATCTTTCTGAACGACGCGTCACTATGGTGGCTTTCAAGGATGTCATCTTTCTGAACAACGCACCACTGTAGTAACTTTCAAGAATATCATCTTTCAGAACAACGCGTCACTATGGTGGCTTTCGAGGATGTTATCTTTGTGAACGACGCATCAGTATGGTGGATTTCGAGGATGTATTCTTTCTGAACGACGCGTCACTATGGTGGCTTTCGAGGATATCATCTTTCTGAACGACGCGTCACTATTGTGGCTTTCTCTGATGTTCTCTTTCTGCACGACGCGTCACTACACTGTATTATTCATTATTAAACTAAATTATTGTAACTATTAAATCAAACACCCATATTTATTAGAAACTCTTGATCTCGTGCGTACCTACTACGACTCACTTCGACTACCGACGACTGACGCAAGCAGACCTTGGCTCTCGCTCTTTCATTTGTTTATACTAGGTTCTAGAACATTTGCACTCATCTTCACGCTTCGCTTCTCTCACACACATACGCACAGAGTTTCGTCGCGTGCCTCGCGACTGCGTTTAAAAACAAATGCTAACGATTCCGAGAATCTTCTATGACAAAAGTACTCAAATATATACGTCGTTATCGTCGTCAAGCGAATCGTACGATTTCTTACGAACCCACATTATTAAAGTTAATTCTTTGCACTCTGATATCCCCTCTGAGGGGATTAATTAGTGATTACGCAGGTTAAGGTTATTTCACCCTAGCTTTTTAAGAAATGCATGTTTTTCTCAAGTTTTCTATTGAAATTGAAACTTTCTATCGCTCAGAAAGACGTCAGCAATAGAAACTATTGCTACAATATTGCTATTTTAGCAATAGTTTCTATAGTTAACTCCTGGAAAGGAGCAGAGCGCAAAGGGTTGAAGTACATGCATCGTATCTGTAAGATAAATTATCAGAATCTCGCATCGCAGTGTTGCATTGTTTACGCGTAATTAGCGTCAAACTCTGGCTCATCAAAATCAAGCCTCATCGCGACGCGAGCTCAAACAGGCGTTGAATGGTGGTTTTTGGCGAGAAGCTAGCTCGAGAACACGATTTTAGCTTCGATCCTCGACAAGAACGTAAATTTCGAATCGCAGAATCGCAATTTAAATGAATTAAATTCCCAAAAACTTCGAGTGATATTTCTGGTCCAAAGTTTGCGATGAATTTCGCCGCGCGACGAACGCAAAAATCGCGGAACAATATTCCCGATATCTCATTTAAACGTCCACGGGACATTTGGACCGCGACGGCCATAAATTACGATTCGAGTGGCGCCGCGTGAAAAACGACTGAACCGAAATTAATAACATTTCGAACCGCGTGTACACTCGATCGTCTATTTGCCGTCACGGCTACATCTCATTAACGATCGAAATATACCGCTCGCGCGACGCATCGGCCGTTCCATTAATTTTAACGATCGCTGTAATGATTCCACGATGGCGTCGCTGTTCGGGTGTCGTTCGAGAGATCCCCGCGCCGTTCTTCCCAGCGAGGAAAAAGGGAAAAATGCGCAGCAAAATCAACCGAGAGCGTCGTCGAGGCGTGTCCTTTCATCCGAATATCGGCGCCCAAAGTCGAGCGCTCGTTCCCGCTCGAACCCTTTCGATGCCTCGACCACTCGCTTCTCTGCCTTCGTCGTTTCTTTCAACAACTCGACACTCGCCGCGTTAGAACGTCCCCCCTCTGGAAAAATTGGAAAAATCGCGACGAGGACGGTTGTCGCGGTGGAAACAAGGCGGCTTATTCCTCGAAGCCCCGTTCACATGCGCCGCGATTGAAATCCGACGAGCATCGATCGAGGCTCGACGAAAATTCCGCGACACGACGCCGAAATCCGGCATTTTTTCTCGTCCTATATGGAACGACGACGGTTATTCGATTAATCTTCGCTGGGACGGATCGATATCGCCTGTGTTCTTCCGCGACGTAGGCATTTTTCTATCGTGCGACCAGCGCGACGCTTTCAGGTCAGAACAACGTGATCCGTGCGCCAAAATGGCGTCTCGTAACGCGCGCCACGGATACGCGACGTCCATAAACAACGCATCGCGACGTAAATCCGCGTTGTTGTCGTGGAAATTTGAGTGACGTTGCGATTTGTATTAAGGAGAAGTAAAATAATACCGTCTGCGGAATATCGTTCCGTTCGCTGGTGCGGTTTACAATGGCGGCTAAGTGGAAATTGAACGGAAACGGATGCCTCGCTGGTTCGCTCTCGACTCCACTTTCGAACAATATTTCCCAATATTTACGTTCCTCCAGCGTTTTGTTCCAGCGCGAGCTCGCCTTGCTATTACAATCGACCGCAAGAAACCTGTAAATACGAAGACCGACCGAGTGTAATTGCACGGGCCGCTGTTACATGAAACGTGGCGAAAGCAAACGCGACTCCATCAATAGGAAGTCGAACGACGACCGGAAGGCATGAAACGCGACATTGCCATTGTCATATTTCTAAATGGCAGCCATTCGCGTGCGAACAGTTCGTAATGCCCTCGATCGATTCCCTCGAACGAATCGCCGCTGTCTCGAATTCCTTCGACGAGCTTCCCGCGTCGTCCGCTCGATGAAAGTCGAGCGTGTCGCGATCGAAATTCCTCCAGAATTACACGAAACACCGGCTACGCAAATTGACACGGTCCAGGGCGAGCAGAAAGGCAAAGCGTGCGAGACACGAGGCTCGATTTGCGCTAACAGCGAAACTGCAGCTCAGTCAAATATTGTTCAATGGCTTTCAAATGAGCCAATGCGTGGCCACGCGTCCCAATCCGGAGTGTCGAATAATATTCGCCGCGGGACCAACAATCCGTGTAAATTGTCCTGGAGAAATTCCGTTCGCGCGATCAATTCTGTAAAACAAATTCCTGCTGAAACCGCCCCCCAGAAAAAAGGGTGAAAGAAAAACAAATTCCAGGCTGCGTTGCGCAAACGATCGAAGGTTGTTCCGCTTTAAACAGCCTGGAAACTACCGGAAACGCTCAGCGACGACGCCATGAATTAACGCGCGACAGAGCGAGGCGAGCGTGGACCACTTCCGGAGAAATCGTCGGAGGAAAAGAGGGCAAAATTAGAAGGAAAAAGAAAGGACGAGAGCCTGGGTCCGGTTTTATCCTCCGCGGGGCCGGAAATTTCCGGAAACGCGAATTTTCATTGTGCCTGGAGCGCAGGTATCCGGAGGCGATAACAACGAGCCGCATAACCGCGCGGATAAACAATGGTCGACAAACAACGGGGGAGGGTTCAGCATTTCACGGGCTCATCGTGGGTCGCCAATAATGGACGCTCGAACGGGACGCGTTTCCACGTTGAATCCGTGGGGAAAGTCTCGTGGGCTGGCATAGGTGGACGCTCGCTGAAGATATGGCAGACAGTATCGTGCTTTCTGTTTTCGAGATGCGGCTGGGGACTCGTTGAGAGCGTAATTTTTTGGATGGACAAGGTTTCGAGAGG
The DNA here is from genome assembly GCA_963969225.1 of Xylocopa violacea. Taxonomy (NCBI): domain Eukaryota; kingdom Metazoa; phylum Arthropoda; class Insecta; order Hymenoptera; family Apidae; genus Xylocopa; species Xylocopa violacea. The sequence continues at coordinate 36,200,411 of CAXAJV010000004.1, read as the reverse complement.
TAGAAAAGGATTCTTAGCGTGCGAATGGGAATGGATGAGCGATTGCGCGAGTGATTTCGAAATGAATGACAAGTGTAACTGAGAGTTGATGAGGGAACGTGAAAACTGATCATAATTGAGAAATAAAGATTCAGTTGATTACTTGTTCTTTTGTAGTAGTCAATCTAACTGAATCCATCTTCATATTTTCAATAATCGAGTCCTCTCAGTTCAATTTATCATCAGTTCGTCCTATTTTTGGACAATTGTAGGATGTGAACAGTGTGAGAGAGAGTACGAGTGAGATGTACTACGATTGACACTGGCGTAAACTAATCTAGAGCTATTCGAAGCAGATCTCACCCTAATCCCCATTTTTCATCCCCAACCGCGAACTTAAGAGGACAAGCAAGATGCTCGAGTAGTAAAAGCTCTCTGAGCCCAATCGATGTCTCGAGCCCAAAGACCGTTCATCGAATCGTTAACCCTTCCACGCATCTGTCAATTTTTCCCGGAGCAGCTCGAACAACAGCGTCGAGAATAATTAATCGCGATCGCTAAAAAGATCTCACTCGAATCCCCATTTTTCATCCCCAACCGCGAACTCAAGAAGACAAGCAAGATGCTCGAGTAGTAAAAGCTCCCTGAGCCCAATCGATGTCTCGACCCCAAAAACCGTTCATTAAATCGTTAACCCTTCCACGCATCTGTCAATTTTTCCTGGAACAGCTCGAACAACAGCGTCGAGAATAATTAATCGCGATCGCTAAAAAGTCGCGGCACGTGTTCCCGTCTCTTCCACGAGCGACGCCGTATTTATCGCGCGCCTGGCGTCCCTGATTAAACAGAATGCCCATAATAGACCGTACAGGTGTAATCCCGGTCTGGCTGTAGGGAAAAAAGTCCCTGCACGCGGGCGTAGGAAGCGTAGGGAGAGCCGTGCAGACTCGTTAACTGATAATCGATAATCCTCATCCAGCCAGCGGGGGTCCCAGGGCGCGTGCAACAACGAACGGGAAATATTGACGCGATCCACCGTGCTGGAGCGATATTAAAGCCTTCCACGGGACCAGCGAACTTTTCGCGGCGTCCAGACAGCGGTGAATCGACGCGTACGACGCCCGCCAAAATGGCGCGAAGAGGGTCGAACGCGGGACCAAGTGGATCGTGACGACTGCTCGGCTAATCGACTGGCACAGAAACCCCTTCGAAGTGTTCCTCCAGCGATCCCAGCTCGCTGATACGCTGGCAATCTCGGTTCTTTCCGCCAAAAGCTCTTCGACGCGATATCGAGTCGCGATCGGACTTGTTTCGAATTCGTAACTCGCTCGGATGGCGGCGCAACGCTGAAAGCCGTCGCGGTGCATTGTGAAGGGCGGAAAAAAAGAAAACGGTGGTGGAGGGAGCACTAACGCGGAGGTAAAAAATGTCCGGGGTAGTTGGTATTCCTGTCGGAGATGTTTTCGTTAAGTTCCGCCTTCATTTCTGTAAAACGCTCGCGGCACGAGCGTATTGTACGACTCTTAACCGCAACTGGGTCAGCGCGAGCGTATATGCCGGATACTTTAATCTTTTATGCGATTGTTAGGGGAATACTTGTTCCGCCCCCGTGCTGTTCTCCTCCCCTCGCTCTGTCTGCATAGTTAACCACCTTTGAGTGGGTACACTTGGACGAGCGGCTCCTCTGGACAGAAGTGAACAATCCGCGATTGAAGCCGATATTTACCAACCGACGAGGATCAGTTCGACCGTTTAGAATTTAATTAGCGGGCCATCGATGAGAAACGGCGCGGAATATCGCGTCTCAGCGACTCGTTTACCAAAACCCCGGACTTTCGCGTCGAAATTTTCCGTCTCGACGCCTCCCTCGCCCTCTGTCCGACTCCATTAAGGCGTCGTCGAGCGAATCAAGCGGCGTGCGTGTAAGAGAACTCCTCCGTGGCGTCGTGACGTGCTTCGCAGCAATAATTACGCACGGGATCCCTGGCTGCTCATTGGCAAGCGTGCACAGGGAAACAAAAACCAGGCCCAGGGAGGCTTCTCACGTATTCGACGCAAGAAACCCACGTAATCACGCGCCCGAATTCCGCGCTCGTATTACAGATTCAGCGGAACACGCGACATTAGAACGATAATTAAGCTCGCGTTGGCGAAACGAAAGTTCAGACGCCCCCTGGAGGCACGCGTGCCGCAAAACCGGTCACCTGGCTGACGCTGGTCCATGGATTCGCTAATTCCATCGAGACGCTCGAACGTTCCTCGTCGACTGGGAAGAATTTTCTGTCCCAGCACTTTGCAGTCTTCAGATAAAATATGAGATGAATAACAGTTAATTTTTATTCTCTTCTATCCATATCTCATGTGGATTGCAATATTTCTGGGTCCAATAGTAGTTAACCCTTCTGCACTCGACGACTTCTTCTCTATCAGCCCTCTGAGGGGACATCAGCATTGATTAGTGATGAAGGAGGTTATTCCAACGCAGCTTTTTGAGAAATGCATGTTTCTCTCAAGTTTTCTATTGAAATGAAAATTTTCTATTGCTGAGAGATGTTAACAATAGAAATTATTGCTAAAGTATTGCTCGAAGATTGCTATTTTAGCAATAAATGTATCGCAATACTAATACTTTGCGTACAGCTTTGATGGGAAGATTACTATCAGCTCATAAACTAATCTCTGAGATTAGAGTTGCAATTGTAACGCACTTTGTTTAACCCTTTGCAATTGTAACGAATGCTTGCTTAATCCTTTGTATTTGGATGTCCCCTCTGAGGGGACATCAGCATTGATTAGTGATTAAGAAGGTTAACCTTATTTCATTGTAGATTTTTGAGAAATGCATATTTTTCTCAAGTTTTCTATTGAAATGAAAATTTTCTATTGCTAAAAGTCGTTGACAATAGAAACCATTGCTAAAGTATTGCTCGAAGATTGCTATTTTAGCAATAAAGGTATCTCTTCACAAAGACAATCGATCTCATTTCTCAACAGTTAAAAATCAGTTTCATCCTCACTCGAGCTAATTTCATCTTCCAAATTCATTTTTATCGAGCTACAGAACTCAAAATTAAACGCCCTGGTGACTCAGAGTCGCCTCTCGAGCGCGAAAGGTTAATTTCGAGCTGGCCCACTGAAATATCAAAGCTCGACGCACTGAATCGTTAGCCGCAAGCTTAATCGATACAGCAGAAGTCCGAGGATTCCATTTCGCCGACTCTGAAAGCATACTTTGGACTATTTCCGTGCTCTGCAAGACGCCTCGAAAGCGCACAACTGACAGGCGTATGATTCATGCGAGGCAGCCATCGCGCCAATAGAAGAGCATAAATTCCAAGGGTTGCGGCGGTGGCGCCACGGTTACAAATTGTTTTTGGATTAGGCGGAGGGTATCGTCGCGCTTCTACGTCAATGACAATTTGCTTTATTGCGCTGTTGACGCTGATAACAGATCGGTCTCGCGAAGCAGAGCCTATCTGCGGGACGATGTATCGCAGCTTGTCATCGCGACGTTGCTCGCATGATCTCACCTGCTACGAGGAATTATTCAGACGCGACGCTTTCGTTCGACTAACGAGGCGATAGAAAATCGACGCCCACGTCGCGATCGTTGTGGACAGCTGTGGCGAACGTTTGGCGATCAGGACGAAGCGATTGGATCGCGACGAGGGTGTAGAAACGCGTGCAGGGAGGACAGCAATTCCTGTTGATCGAGATTAGCGCGTTCGATGGCGTTGGTTGAAATATTCAGGAACGAGTGGCAACGATAGCAGTTGATATCGTGATTAGGTGAGCACTCGAGTGCTCGATCGTGGAAATTCGATGTGTTTAGGTTTGATGGGGAGATTGATGTCTGCTCATAAGCTAATCTCTGTGGTTAGAGTCGCAATTGTAACGCGTATTTGTTTAGTCCTTTGCAAATTCTTTGTATTTGGATGTCCTCTCTGAGAAGACATCAGCAATGATTAGTGATTAGCAAAGGTTAAAGTTATTCCACCGTAGTTTTTTTGGGAAATGCATGTTTCTCTTAAGTTTTCTATCGAAATGGAGATTTTCTATTACTGAGAGTCATTAACAATAGAAACCATTGCTAAAGTATTGCTTGAAGATTGCTATTTTAGTAATAAATGTATCGCAACGCTAATACTTTGCGTACAGCTTTGATGGGAAGATTACTATCAGCTCATAAACTAATCTCTGAGGTTAGAGTTGCAATTGTAACGTACATTCGTTTAACCTTGAGGAAACATCAGCATTGATTAGCAATTAGCAAAGATTAAACTTACCCCACCGCAGTTTTTTGAAAAATGCACGTTTCCCTCAAGTTTTCTAAATAACTATTACTAAAATATTGCTCGAAGATTGCTATTGTAGCAATGGTTTCTATTGCTAACGTCTGGAAGGAGCTGAGTGCAAAGGGTTAAATATATCGCAACCCCAGTGCTTTGCATATGCATAGAAGATTAAACTACGCCAGTGCTCGATAATGTTGGAAATCGACGCGTACAGCTTCGATAGGAAGATTACAGTCAGCTCATAAGCTAATCTCTGAGGTTAAAGTTGCATTTGTTTCGTGCAACGAATATTTGCCTGAACGCATCGCAACGCTAATACTTTGCATACGTATAGAAGAGTATTTCAGAGCATTTTATAGTACACTTCCAGACGAGCTATTCTTAAACTGCGGCAGCCGCAATAAATGCACGGGCGCGCCCAAGACAGAGGGTAAACGTAACGCGCAGAATTCATTATGGCGGCGAGCTCAATTTTCTTCTAAACGTGACTTACTTAAGCCACTTTAAAGACAATTGTCGCAATCGAGCGCGAAAGATACGCGTTTTAACCCTCTCCCCGTGCTCAATTGTACCCAGCTGAAATTAAAACCGTCCCTCCGTCCTCCTCGTGCAGCCTCGAGAGCGAGGACACTCGCTCGCGTTGCCACTATTTTTCATGCAACCTTTTCCTATTTTTATCCATTACACCGTGCTCGAGGCAACGAGTATCTCGCATTTAAAACCCCAACAAAGCGTTCCTTGTATCGCGCGCGCAGCTCGATTAATTAACTGAAATTAATTAAAACGCGCACGATAATGCGCCCGTCCCTTTGTCTCTGCGCCTTGGAAAATTAAAGCGCCCGCCTTTCTGCTCGCTTTCCGCGTGTATAACCGCGATGGTCGCGCGTCCAGCTCCCTTTCTTCAATTGCGTCGTCGCGTATCAAGAACCTCCCTCGAACCCTCGATAACTGCGCGCGATTCGACATTATTTCGCTCGAAACGTGCGAGAAGAGACGTCTGAGACACGACGAAGGCGAGACGCTGGCGCGCACCCTCGAAGAAGAACGACAACGAAGGACGCAGACCAGCGTAACCCTTTTTAATTGATCGTAACGCGAGCAGCCGTCGAATCGATATTCAAAGCCAGCACCCTCGAACGCCGCGGACTTATTCACCACTCGAACAGGGAATCACTTCCTCCTCGACTTCGACATCGATTAAGCCGTACGAGCTGCGCCGTGGCGCGGCTGATATCGTGCCAGGACCGAGGGATTCTTCGAGCGTAGATCAAGATCAATTAAACAAATTAATGGAGCACATCTCGAGCTGATAAGTGTCGTTCGCGATACATCTTCGTCGTCGGTAGAAGCGCGCGTTTCTGGTCGATGCGAACTAATTTGCCGTTTCCCTGTCTCTCTCTCTCTCTCTCTCTCTTCTCTCCTCGCCCCCTTTTCTACAACCCTCCGTCGTGGCTGCTCCTCGACGTGACAGATCCTAGAGTCTGGCTCCATTCCGTCTTCGAGTAATACCTGGATTAAGGATAAGTAACTTCGCCTGAAGTGCAATGGAAACTTTGCAAGGAAACCTTATGTTCGCTGGGTGACCTATCCGTGGCGCTGGGAAATATTTCGCGTCCGGATTCGATGATCCAACGTCTCGAATCGTGGCCATCGAGGTTCGATCGCTTTTCTTTTCTTTCAGCAGCTTCGAACGATCCAGATATGGCCAACTCATAAGCGGAGATTTTAATGATTGGCGTGGCTCCAGCAACAGCTTCTCTGCATCGACGATGATCCTCCAGGCTTTGTTTGGACACTATCATTGTTTCGATCGGGAACAATGAGTTCCTGCAATTGTGTACGGCGCTAATAGTAATCCAGCGGCTGCAACAATGTGCTAATTCAATTCTAATACCGTGTACAACACCGTCGTGTACAATTCCGCGTACAGTGCGCACAATGCGAGCCTTGCGCGATCGGACGAAGCGTCGCGCGAGGAGTTCGTCTCAAAAATGGTTCGCCATTTTCCAGCAGATAAACGAACGAGACGAGTCGATGAATTCGCGCGATCACGAGAGTCTCGCGTTAATAAAAACCAGGGGAATCGATTCTTCCGTTCGTCGATGGGAAATCGAACGAGAGCAGCTCGAGCGGAAGGCGGCGGATCGCCGCTGATTGCCATAAACTTTCCGCAGTTGACATAATGATATTCCCCGACAATGAGCAGCGCGAGCAGTTCAGGAGCCGGTGCATTATCCTGAGCCAGCATTGTTAACATCACTGTCACGTGTCCATTATAACGATCATTGTTTCCATTCCGCGCTGTTCCTATTGTGCGCTGATGGTTATTACCACGGTCCCGCGATCCCGATCGCGGACCATCGAACCCCCTAGCCAGCGATTTTTTCCCCTACACCTCAAAACGCGAGCCTAATTGCCTCTGGGCCGATAAACGGTCCGCGTCCACCCATTCGACGCCACGGACGCGGTTAACTCGCGCCAACCGAAGCGTGCTGGAGCTGTAAGACATCTCCATTACGCTTTCCCCTCCGCCTCGACCGCCGCAGACAGCCCTCGACTCCTCGTCCGTTTCCTCTTTAACCCTTTCTTACGAGCATCCCCTTCGACGGTGGGGCGGCACTTTTCCATCCCCCCGTTCAAACGGGACGCTCCTCGACCCCTGGCGGGCGCGTTAATCCGAGCGATCTAACCCGCGAGAGGGCTGCCCAGAGGGAAAAAGACCCGACGCCAGCGATACATCATCGAGCGGACCGTTTCGGGTGAAACAAACAGCTGCACGCGGCTGCTGCGCGTCTACTCCTCCGCGGCTGGCTGCCAGCCGGGAATAATTGATCGAGGTATTTATTGCGACGAGACGCGTCGGGTAATTCGAGAGCCACTATCGTCGGGGATCCTATTCACGCGGCCAGCAACGCGCCTCACGAGTGGCCGCCGCGCTAAAGGGCCGCGACAGACAGAGAGGAGGACGCTGGCGGGCTCGCGCGACGACGCCATCGTTGTGGGTCCGCGTCCGTCACGTCCGTAGGAATCCAACCCCTGGACGAGCCGTGGGGGAACGGAAATGGCGTCCGTAACGCGACCCCGTGTCAATTGCAGGGTGCGAGTCCGCGCGCGATGACACCCAACTGTATTGTCCGCGCTGGTGTCTCTCGATCGAGGATCGCTGACGGATAGGGTTCGATCAGGGGCGAGTGAATTCGGCGGGCTACTCGCGATGTTTCGCTGACGGATATTCTGGACGAAAGAGCGCGCGATTGGATGTACTTAACCCTCTCCTGTTGCTGTTAATGAGATTGAATCGAAGGGCGTGCGAAGTCGAGGCAGATCGATGGCAACGCTCGGGGTTCTGGCGGAAAAATTGGGAGTACGTCCAAGGTCAGGTGTCCCTCGCGAGGGATGCGCGTCCCCAAGGAATGGGGAAGGGCTGGAACGAGGGCAATGGACACAAGGACTCGATAAGCGTTGTCTAGTCGATCACTTCCGTCCTTTCGACGTGGTCAGTCGCTTGGCAACCACCCTTCCCGTTACTTTCGCGCGGTTAGGGCTGGCGCAGGAGTTAACGGGTACATATGGATGACGTTTGCGAGTCTTACAAGTCTCTGGATAGCTCTATCCGTCCTCCTTCGTTGGAGAACGCCACTGTTTCGTGCGTGATCGTTTCATCCCCTCCCACGGGATCGCGACATCGATCTAATTGAAAATCGACTTCGTACACGTGTTTTTCGTTGGTCACGCAACTGGGGTGCTCGCAATCATTGAAATCCTATTCTTCTGACGCAAAGCTGTTGGAGTTGCTTCGGTCGTTAACACGTGGCCTCGAATTTTACCACTCGAGACGCTTTCCACCCCAGAAATACACACCCTAAACCCTGAAACCGCGCCTCTGATGAAGCTGGAACGCGTTATCGTGACTGGTTTCAGGACCACATCTCGAAGGAGATGCAAATCGACGCGGTTCAAGCAAACCATCCGATCGAACCGGTTACGCGCTCGGTTCGGTGACATATCGCGTCGCGTCGACGTTTTCGGAGGCTCGCGCGTAAAAATAACCTTTATTGCGTTATGTAATCAGTTAGTAAAAGCAATTCCGCTAAAAGCCTGGGGTGGCCTCGTAGCCCCGTCGTCTGCTTTTGCATAACCGCGACACGGCTCGACGTCCCCCGCCGCGTCCCCCAGCTCGTCCTCCCACCCTTGGCTCTGGCGGCAATTACTGTCTCCCTGTTTTTCGAGGTCTTACGCTCAAGATAATAAGCGTTACGGGCCAGCAAAAAGAGCCTCTTAATCTTCCCTAGCCCAAGCCTTGGACGGCTGCTGATTTCAAATTGAAAGTTTGCGCGCGCGCGCGCGCCGCCGCCACGTTTCGAATTAACTTAATTAACTCCGCGACGCGATGCTGAAGAATAGCCCTTCTTTCGCCAGCGGGTTAAGTTGCAAAACGCGCGGCCTCCTCTCGAACCGGTTCAACACGCTTTCGCAATTGTTTCCCTGAGGAGATTAACCGGTGGCCGTTTCTCATCCGTGACTGGGTCGTTTGTTAGCCCCCAGCGTTCGAGCGGATGTGTTACGAGCGCGGCTGATGGATCCTCGCTAAACAATACTCTCCGCTGCGCGGTGTTGCGGACTTTGGAAACTGGGTGACACCCGGAAGTTCGCTGGAAAAGTGCGCGCAAGTCCTCGTCTGGAACCTGTTCGCACCCTCTCGCCTTTTCACCCTGATTTCCGTCTCGATTAGAATGTCTGTCTCGAGCAATGAGCGTCGAGCGTCCAGGAGAGGATCAGCTGTGTCGAGCGCTATCGCGAGGGTCGCGAGGGCGCGAATAAACCTAATCGAGAGCAACAGTCCCCGCGGATAACAATGGCGGGGATCCCCGAAATCCGTGGATTCCAGAGTCAACAAGTTCAAAGTCCAGTGGAACAATCCAAAGGTTATCGCCGTCCGCGGGTCCGAGTAACTCTAATATCGTACAAGTTCGAAAATTACGGAAGTTCGACGAAGTTCTGGGAAATTCCAAAGGTTTTACTGCAGCCGTGGATCTTCGACCAGCTCGATCCTCCCCTCGCTGGCCTCCTCGACGACCGTGCCCGCCACCATCCGTGGAATATTGTCTTTAAACACCGCGAGCGGATCCATTCCAGGGAATAGGGCGCTCGAGGAGCCACCAATTCGTGTCCCGTGTCATTTTTGCGTCGTTACGGCGTCCATTAAGTCCAGCGAGCCGTAATTGCGCCTCGCAGGGCCTAAAATAGTCGGCCAATTAAGGATCCAAGATTGAACGCTCAAACAACGGGCGCCCCACCTTTCGCCCCGTTAAACAGGCTGCCAGAGGGGTGGCGGACAGCTGGCCAACGTCACGAACGCTACTTTCGTTCCCGCGTAAACACAAATAATGCGATTACTAATTCAGCAGCGGCGTACGTTACGCGTCGTTTGCGTGGTCATTAGGCACACAACGAGTGCGGATCGATCGAGCCACTCTACGTGCACGCTCGCCGCAATTACTCGCCCGTTATATTAGCTACACTGTCCTGATAGATTACTCGACAAACCACGGACGAGATCCTTTCAAGATTTAATAGTGATTTATGGCCACGTCCGTTTCTTTCTCTCATCCTCGTGCAATCTACTCTTCCCCTCCGCCTTGGACGCATCTCCGCTCCGCCACCCCTCGTTTCTGGCTGTCAAAGGGCGCGAAATTTGTCCGTGTCATTGCCGTCGATGCTTTCCGACGTCCCCGCGCGATCTCAGCGGGGTGCATCGAGATCCAGGGGGTCGAAAGTTGCGACTCGTCGGGGTAGCTCGTAGAGCAGTGGATTTTACGCGATCTCTGAACGCTGCTCGTTAAATTTTTACGATTAAATCGATGATCCGTCGCGCGAACAGAGACGAAGGGAGGAAGACAAGGGTAGAGAAATATAATTCGCCAAGGAGACGGACGGAGATCTTAATCTCCACGAAAAGGCGGCCACCTTCGTCAGACGAAACGCGGTCTGACATTGGTCCCTTCAGGGACGAGAAATTTAAACGCGACCACGGAAACGTCCCCCATCCATCAACGGGCGTCGCAGAATTTCCGCGCGACGCGAGGAGAGAGCCTTTTTCAACCGGCTAAAAACACTGGACGCTGTTCAAGCGCGTTGGAAAATACGAGTTACGATATTTTGTTATCAAGATTTTTATGCAAACGAAGAAATCCGCGAGTGGGGGGGCGAGGATGTAATTTCTTCGCGGCGGGAAGTGCTTTTTCCGGATACTGGTTCTCCAGCATCCTTCGCATTGCGACCAAAAAAAAAAAAGAAAAAAAGAAAGAAGTGGAAAGAAGGGAAGAAAAAAGGCGGGAAAGAAGAAGCGGGAGAAAGATAGAAGGGTGTTGGCGCGGAGAAAGAAAAAACTACGCTCTCCTAGCCGCGAGCGAGACATTAATCTTTTTGACGTCGCTGATGCAAGTATGAATACCAGGGCATCTATCCTTTGAGCCAAGCGAAATGCATTTTTATGGATTAGTCACTTTCGAAAATGAGTTCCTTGCGCGTGAAGTGGGCCACGAGGAAATAAACGGGACGTCTTCTTCTCTGTTTCGAGGACCACGGACGTGTTCGATTTTTCATAAAGTCTGGGAGATACTCGTAAACACCTGACCGATAGCGGTCTTCTGCTGAATCGACTACGTTCGAATTTTATTCCAGCTCGATCGTTTCGGTGGTTCGCGGAATTTCCAAACGCGTAGCAAGATGGAGGAACGATCGAAAACTCGAATACGTTTAAGCGATGAATCGTTGAAAAATCTTCTACGCTTTTGTGTTTTGTTAGTCTGATTTTTTAATGAGAAGAATCATTGGTTAATCGCAAAATTGGAATTTGAAAAATCTACCACGCTTTAGTATTTTATTAGTAATATTTTGTAACGAGAAGAATCATTGAGTAATTGCAAAATTCCAATTTGAAAAATCTGCCACGCTTTAGTATTTTATTAGTAATATTTTGTAACGAGAAGAATTATTGTGTAATTGCAAAATTGCAACTTTGAAAAATCTGTCACGCTTTAATATTTTATTAGTAATATTTTGTAACGAGAAGAATCATTGGTTAATCGCAAGATTGCAATTTGAAAAATCTGCCACGCTTTAGTATTTTATTAGTAATATTTTGTAACGAGAAGAATTATTGGTTAATCGCAAAAATGCAGATTTGAAAAATCTGCTACGCTTTAATATTTTATTAGTAATATTTTCTAACGAGAAGAATCATTGTGTAATTGCAAAATTGCAACTTTAAAAACCTTCCATGCTTTAATATCGTCTCAGTACCATTTTCTAACGAGAAGAATCATCCTGTAATTGCAAAATTGCAACTTTGAAAACCTTCCACGCTTTAATATCCTGTCAGTACCATTTTCCAACGAGAAGAATCATCGTGTAATTGCAAAATTGCAACTTTGAAAACCTTCCACGCTTTAATATCCTGTCAGTACCATTTTCTAAACATCATTGTTTAATCACAAAATTCCAACTTTGAAAATGTGACGAAATTGGCAATTTCCAACTTGAAAACCGCGTGCACGCTTTAACATCTTATTAGTAACGTTTTCTAACGAGATGAATCACTATTTAATCGCAAAATTCCGACTTTGAAAACGCGGCATTTTTCCAGAGCGCGAGCTTAAGCAGTGTACGTGCATCGCTGGCCAGACAAGCCTCAGAAGAAAGGAAACCTTTATATTTCATGCAGATATTTAAATTCCGCGGAGTCCGCTGGAACGCTCCACTCATTATGAATATTTATTTCGGCGATAGCGGAAATATAGTGGGTCTTTCTCGTCGCGGGACGAGAATCATTGTCATCCTCTCGATGTTAACAGCGAATAACCCGTCGGAGGGGTGGAAAAAGTCAGAGCCGCCGCTTTTCAAACAAAATTGCGCGTCGTTTCTCAGCCAGCGGATCCCTTATGAAATTTAAAAAACACCTTTCGTTCGTTACGCACGGAACCAGTCGGCGCGCAGTCGGCGGTCTCGAAAATACGCGCGTCGAGGGTCCCTCGTTCTCCACGATGCGATATCTCGCACGGCTCCTCATGAATATTTAAACTGGATATTAAAGGCGCGAAATCACCGGGCGAGCCGCCCGCCTACGGACTCGAATTTCGAGCGTATTCGATCTCGAAGGCCCTCGAATTGCAACCCCCACGATACGAGGAGCGTTCGACGCGAGCGAGCCGGGAGAGAGGCTCCAGCTCTCGAACGTTCCGAAACGCCAGGGTTGAATTACTAATTTCCTTTCGAAAATAGAAACCAAGCAAATATCGAGAACTCGCGTACTTGGAATATTAAGAGCGCAGAGTGTGGTGCGTTAGTGTGTCGCTAAATCAGAGTTATTGGGGACTCGAAGGATATTTAATTTGTTAGGTATGATGCGTTGCTATAGAAGCTTTCGAGGATATCATCTTTCTGAACGACGCGTCACTATTGTGGCTTTCTCTGATGTTCTCTTTCTGCACGACGCGTCACTACACTGTATTATTCATTATTAAACTAAATTATTGTAACTATTAAATCAAACACCCATATTTATTAGAAACTCTTGATCTCGTGCGTACCTACTACGACTCACTTCGGCAGGCTACTACCGACGACTGACGCAAGCAGACCTTGGCTCTCGCTCTTTCATTTGTTTATACTAGGTTCTAGAACATTTGCACGCATCTTCACGCTTCGCTTCTCTCACACACATACGCACACAGTTTCGTCGCGTGCCTCGCGACTACGTTTAAAAACAAATGCTAACGATTCCGAGAATCTTCTATGACAAAAGTACTCAAATATATACGTCGTTATCGTCGTCAAGCGAATCGTACGATTTCTTACGAACCCACATTATTAAAGTTAATTCTTTGCACTCTGATATCCCCTCTGAGGGGATTAATTAGTGATTACGCAGGTTAAGCTTATTTCACCCTAGCTTTTTAAGAAATGCATGATTTTCTCAAGTTTTCTATTGAAATTGAAACTTTCTATCGCTCAGAAAGACGTCAGCAATAGAAACTATTGCTACAATATTGCTATTTTAGCAATAGTTTCTATAGTTAACTCTTGGAAAGGAGCAGAGCGCAAAGGGTTAAAGTATATGCATCGTATCTTTAAGATAAATTATCAAAATCTCCATTTCCATGTGCTCGCGTAGAGAACAGCATCATCCGTCACACATCGCAATGTTGCATTGTTTACGCGTAATTATGTAGTAGCTTTCAAAAATGTCATCTTTCAGAATAACGCGTCACCACAGTGGCTTTCGTGGATGTCATCTTTCAGAACAACGCGTCACTATACTAGCTTTCGAGGATGTCATCTTTCTGAACGACGCGTCACTATGGTGGCTTTCGAGAACGTCGTCTTCCTGTACAAAGCACCATTATAATGGCTTTCACGGAAGTCATGCTTCTAAATGACGTGTCACTATGGTGGCTTTCGAGGATGTCATCTTTCTGAACGACTCGCCACTATTGTAACTTTCTTCTGAACGACGCGCTACTATAGTGGCTTTCGCGGATGCCATCTTTCAGAACAACACGTCACTATAATAGCTTTCGAGGATGTCATCTTTCAGAACAGCATTGTCCATCACACATAACACTGCTGCACCCTCTACGCATAATTCGCGTGGCACCCCGTCCTACAGAGCAAGAAGTTAAGAAGTGATTACGTCTCGCGTAAAACCTGTTAGTCTCCTAACCCCTTTTGTCTCTCCCTAACGTAGCTCCCAGAAGGACCAGCCGTCCGACTAAATTACTATACAAATACCAACGAGGCTCGAGCGACTCCCGCCACGAGCGGAATCGCTCTCTCCCCGTGCAACAGACTGCCAGCCACGACGTCGTTCCCCTTTATTATCGTTCTTAAAAACCGGTTACGAGAACAGCTTCTCGACGAGGCGCGCTTTCCAGCTATCATCGCCCTGGATCTCGTCGAGGTAGCTTGTTTCCCGTTGACGGACACACGTCTCGTCTGGAGGGGTCCGTTGTCCCGCGCGGATCCAATTTTAGGCGGCGACTCGCGCGGCGCCACTGTCGCCACCGCGGCGAACAACCCCCCATGCACGATGGGGTGTGTGTAACGTCTAATGCGTTCCGCGCGCGTCAGGCTTAAAAGCAAATCTTCGTTCGCCCGCTGTCCGCGCGTTTTTGATACGTCGACGCGTCGCGCTGTCGCGTCATCCCCGTCGCAGCCCTGTTCCGACAGAGTCCACCCTCCCGCCCGCGCTACGTCCCTCCTGGGATCGATAGCGCGACTATCGTCGGAGTCGCGACTTTTTGTTATCGATATCGCGCGTCCATCGAGCGGTGCACTACTCAAATTCCGTCGGATTGATAGAGGACAGCTAACATTTGCCCGTGGATGTTAAAAATTCCGTAGCTGGAGGATGCGAACGCCTCTGTTTCGAACGAGCCTAGTCTCTCCAGCGATTCGTACCTTTTGGGATCGATAATCCGGCTGTCGTCGAAGTTGCGAGCTTTTTTCTATCGATGTCGCGTGTCTGTCGAGTGCTCTACTCAAATTCCGTGCAATCTATAAAGGATAACTTAAATTTGTCCGTGAACATTGAGGATTCCATAGCTGGAGGATACGAACACCTCTGTTTCGAACGAGCATACTCTCTCTAGCGGTTCGTGCCTTTTGGGATCGATAATCCCACTGTCGTCAAAGTTGCAATCGTTTTTCTATTGATATCGCGTGTCTGTCGAGTACTCTATCAGTGCTCTACTCAAATTTCGTTCAATCTGTAAAGGATAACTTAAATTTGTCCGTGAACATCGAAGATTCCATAGCTGGAGCATGCAAACACCTCTGTTTCGAACAAACCCACCCTCTCTAGCGTTTCGTACCTTTTGGGATCGATAATCCTACTGTCATCGAAGTTGCAATCGTTTTTCTATAGAGGATAACTTAAATTTGTCCGTGAACATCGAAGATTCCATAGCTGGAGGATGCAAACACCTCTGTTTCGAACAAATCCACCCTCTCTAGCGCTTCGTACCTTTTGGGATCGATAATCCTACTGTCATCGAAGTTGCAATCGTTTTTCTATCGATATCGCGTGTCTGTCGAGTGCTCTATCAGTGCTCTACTCAAATTCCGTGCAATCTATAGAGGATAACTTAAATTTGTCCGTGAACATCGAAGATTCCATAGCTGGAGGATGCAAACACCTCTGTTTCGAACAAACCCACCCTCTCTAACGCTTCGTACCTTTTGGGATCGATAATCCTACTGTCATCGAAGTTGCAATCGTTTTTCTATAGAGGATAACTTAAATTTGTCCGTGAACATTGAAGATTTCATAGCTGGAGGATGCAAACACCTCTGTTTCGAACAAACCCACCCTCTCTAGCGCTTCGTACCTTTTGTGATCGATAATCCCACTGTCATCAAAGTTGCAACCGTTTTTCTATCGATATCGCGTGTCTGTCGAGTGCTCTATCAGTGCTCTACTCAAATTCCGTGCAATCTATAAAGGATAACTTAAATTTGTCCGTGAACATCGAAGACACCACAGCTGGAGGACACGAACGCCTTGTTCCAAGGTTCGAAGGGATTCTAAACATCGTCCCAACGAGTCCGCCGTTAACCACCGTCACTCTGCCCTCTTATCAGTACCCCGAATCACCCTTAACGCTTCCCCAAATTAACCCCACGAGTGGCAACACCGCTCCAGGGGAGGCGAGTACTCGCGGAGGAACGGGCGGAGAAGAAGTTAGTCGCGTTACTTTTACCTTCCCGTGGTAATAACAACGGGGACGTCTGCTGGCTCGCGCAGACGGCCACCACTTTGGCGCAGGGGTGACGTCGTAACGAGAGTTGTTGCGGAACTGTGGCCAGGATGATTCAGGGGGAAGTTTTTTACGAGCCCTCGTACCCGCCGCGTCCCGTTTCTTCGGTTGTTACCGCCGCTTTTCTTCCCGTTTTCTTTTAAGCTTATGAATCAGCCACGCATCGTTACCGTTACTCGCGGCGGATCGTTACCGGCCTTTAACGGCGCACCTTTTTCCACTCCGCAGGAGCAAGAATGACGGATACCTGGCGCGACGATAGACGTCCAGATACGGTCAAACTGGGAGACCGTCCAACCGCTGCGAAAATGGGTATTTATGGCGAAAAGTGGCTGAAAGATCGATCGTCAGCGGAGGAACCAGTGGTGGAGAATTAACAGCGCTTCGCAGTCAGCTCCTTCCTGGGCATTAGTAATAGAAACTAATGTTAAAATTAATAATTTCTATGCTATAGTCAAACCAAAAGACTGTCCAACCACTGCGAAAATGGGTGTTTATGGCGAAAAGTGGCTGAAAGATCGATCGTCAGCGGAGGAACCAGTGGAGGAGAATTAACAGTGCTTCGCGCTCGTCTCCTTTCTGATCGTTAGCAGTAGAAACTAGTGTTAAAATTAATAATTTGTATGCTATGGTCAAAGCAAAAGACCGTCCAACCGCTACGAAAATGGGTATTTATGGCGAAAAGTGGCTGAAAGATCGATCGTCAGCGGAGGAACCAGTGGTGGAGAATTAACAGTGCTTCGCAGTCAGCTCCTTTGTGGACGTTAGCAATAGAAGCTAGTGTTAAAATTAGCAATTTCTATGTTGTAGTCAAACCAAAAGACTGTCCAACCGCTGCGAAAATGGGTGTTTATGGCGAAAAGTGGCTGAAAGATCGATTGTCAGCGGAGGAACCAATGGAGGATTCACCAGTAGTGGAGAATTAACAGTGCTTTGCGTTCCCTCGTCGCCACGACGTTCCATACAGCAACTCAAGTTTTTCATCGACTAATTTTAAGTTACGAAGCCCTACAAAAATGAATTTGGCAGGTGAAATTAGCTCGAGTAGAGATAAAATTGATTTTCAACTGTCGAAAAACCGAGATCGACTGCATTCATGTAGAAATTAGTGACGTGCCATCGAAAAAGTCGTCGAGTACAAAGTTAAGTTAACAATTTCTACAGCTAACGT
Source organism: Xylocopa violacea (assembly GCA_963969225.1). Taxonomy (NCBI): domain Eukaryota; kingdom Metazoa; phylum Arthropoda; class Insecta; order Hymenoptera; family Apidae; genus Xylocopa; species Xylocopa violacea. The sequence continues at coordinate 36,183,147 of CAXAJV010000004.1, read as the reverse complement.
TCCCATTTCGATAGAAAAAAGTTCAGAGAAACATGCATTCCTCAAAAACCTGCGATGGAATAATTTTAATCTTCTCTAATCGCTAACCAATACCAATGTCCCCTCATAGAAGACATCCGAGTGCAAAGAGTGAACAATTAATTCCGTTTTACTCGACCAACCGGTAGAAGCAAGATCAACGCCATCGCGGTTTTGTTCAAGCGGATCTAATTTTCATCGACTTCCATCAGCCTGCCTAGTCCAAGCAGCAAGAACCAAAGCCTTCCATACGCGTCTCCAACGAGGCAACCCAAAAAAGGAGGATAACGCGTCGACTTCGCCATTGAGAACGCCTCGTTTCCCCTTGTTCGAGCTAATTGACTGCGACTATACAAGCGCCACGTTACAATTACTTGATCCACGATGGGACATCCGCGACCCTCTTCGCCTCCAACTTTTTCGCCCCGACTGCGCCGCGACGGGAACTCTGCCCTCCCAGTCGTATCCGTTCCGGATCGTGGGTGGCCCCTTTGTCCGGTTCCGCGTCCAGCGACGTCTCTCGAACGGCGTCTCTCTGATTCAGGTGGCCACGAGGACGCGTCCGTCGCTCGAAGCGGTTGCAAATTGAAGAAAGCAATATCGACGGACGGCTTTAATACCCCTCAGTCAGCTATCCAGAGGATAGCTACCCTCGCGCGGTTAATCCGGAGTCAGCTGCCGGGAAGGAATGGAAGCCATTTCGGTAGGCCTGGCTGATATCCGCCACCTGGCAATATTTCAACGATCCACCCCGAACGGATCCACTCTTTGTCCGTGGTAATGGCGGAACCGACGATTCCGCCACCGGGCAATTAGAGACGATCTTCTCGAGGGGGTGCCCTCTCCGCGCTGGGCTCTCTTCTGGCCGCGTTGCGAGGGATGCTGTGGGGGGGCTCGAGGTTGAACAGTGCGTCGAATTGGCCTTGGAAAAAGCGTACTAGGGGGATGGCTGGCCACGGGGGAGGAAGAGCGAGGGTGTTCGCGTCTGCGGGGTGGGTTTACGAGAGGTAAGCGCAGTCTGCGGAGCGTCTGCCGCGGGGTTTGGAAAATAGCAGTTGCGCGGGGATCGGTTTTTCTTTTTCGTTATTAGGGGCTGGAGTTTCGAGGCGGTGGGACCCCCGTTCGAATTCGAGTTTAGGACGCGAGACGTTGGGAACGGTCGCCAGCGTGTTAATTTAGCGAAATGAAATCTCTGGTTGACGGTGAGAAGTTGACGGGTCCGGTTGAAACCGTGCCAGCTGACGAATATTGTGCGCCCGGGTCCGCTAGTTTTATTTCACCCCGACACCTGCTCTCGAACTTACAGGCCATTCAGTTTTTCATCGAGACTCTAACTGCGCTCGACTCGAAATCCTGTCGAGAGAAATGGCCCAGTGCTTTTCTCTGAGAACTCTGAGAGCCCAGAAATTGAAAATCCGTCGTGCCTGGTATTTACTACGATCGAATCTACTCGAATCGAAACCCTTTCCTCCGTTCTTCGAAATACACCTCTTCTTTCTTGTCTTTCGTGAAACGCGAGCTCTGAACCGCGTGATGTTCTCCGCCAAGAGCGTCCTCGAGCGGCTCGACGCGCGTTACACCGCGATCCAAGACTCGATGCAGCTCGAAACATCCGCGAAACAACAACCGCGACGCGAACAGTCGAAATGCTGCGCTGCGTTTGCAATTTTCAGGCAACGACGAGCGTTCATTAGCCAGAGTAACGACGAGCTGGCGAGGTCGCGTTCTCTATGGCCTGCGCGGGGTTCCATCGCTCGCATAACCGCCCTAACCTCTTCCTGGCCGCGATACATCAAGCGTCGCGACGAAAGTTCTTGCGACGAGGGGCGCGGGCCAGGAGACAGTTTATTTGCGCTACGAGAGGCGAAGAACGACGCTGAAAGAGAAAGACGCCGCGAGCGAAGTTTTAATTGTAAGCCCGCCCCTTCGAGTCCGAGGGATTCCAAGCTACTTTGACGCAGGACCGATGGTATTTGATTAAAGGAGGATATTAAAATTTAATTGGCACCGAGCCTGGGCGAAATACAAATTCGGTGGCTCTCCTCTTTTATTCGGATTTATTACCTTCGACGATGTAGTTTGCCTCGAACGTTTCTCCAACTGTGGCTTCTTCCATCGCCAGTGGGAAGATATTTGCCGCGCGTTTTTGCGCGCGGTTCCGCGACAATTAATTTCGAAAAACTTGACACCGCTATTGTTGCGCGTCGCGACGAAATTTCGTGACACGTACCCGCATTAAAATAGCGACAGGAAATTTGTTGGAACGCCTCATTCAAAGGGAGGACGAAGGGAAACGAAGGGGTGCTCGCGACGGACAGAGAGAGGCGTGAAAATCGAGTAAAAAGCACTCGATAACAGGGATATCCAGAATTCCGGAAGCGCGGACCGGCTGAAACGGAAGCACAGGTCGCGTCGTCCTTGCCTCGCACCCGAGGGCTGTTCTTTGGCTCCTCTATTGCTTCCACAGCGAAATTTCCCACGTGCTTGATCACGTCTCAGATTTCGTTGCGTCGTTATCATTTTCTCGATATTTTTTCCCCATACCTCTTCCCTCGTTCACCCTGTGGCTCTCTCTTCCACCCTCGCCACTGGGGGTGGCTTCAGTATGTCAGCAATGTTCGACGAAAGTGGACGTCCATTGCGTGTGTTATTGGATACCTTCTGGAATACCTTTTCCGCGATTGGCTCGCAGTGTCGATGAATAAATCGATCGAAATTCTCCAGTCCCTCTTATTAAGACAAACAACATCAACCCTTACATGGAACAAATTAAACCACGTCGATCTAACCTCGTCGCTGATCCACTCTCCAAGATTGGATCTCAAAGAACGAGCCACTAAAATCCTCGTTTCATACGCTGACCGATAGAGCCATCGATTCCTCTCGATTCTTATAATTCCACCCTCTGCCACCCCTTCGCAACGAAACTTACGTTATGCCTGGTCACGTTTCAGAGACACACTGCCATGATTCCCGTCCCCCTGGTCTCGATTCACCCCTTTCTTTGCCGTGTCACGGGTCTTGACTCTGCACCCTCTCCCTCCCTCTGCCCCTCTGTCTATCTCGCTCGCGCGAGGAGAGTCACTCTCATCAACGACAAGCCCTCGAATCGAGATGCGACTCGACGGCCACGAAGCTCCGTTTCGTCCCCCCGTCCGCCTTTCACCGGGTACATTATGCAATGAGGGTGCTCGTCGGGGCAAGGGTGCTCTCTGGGTAAGACGCGCCACGGGGGTGTCTGAGGTCGTCCACCCCGCCCGCGACTCAAAAACGTTTCTTGCTCGACGTCGAAGAGGGGAGGGGCCCGTTAAAAGTTAGATTAGTCTAAGTAGCCTGGAAGCCCTAATGACTAAACGACAAAGAGAAAAACAAGCGCGAGGGGGGAGGGGTGGCTCGAGGGGGGCAACGACGGGGAACGGGGCTAAGTAGTTCCTCGACGATGATTTGGGTCACAGCCCCTGCACGCGAGAGCGTTTTCCACGAACGCAGCGAAACAACGTTTTCAGAGTGGAAATTAGAAAGAGGGTCGCGCACACCCGATGGCCCATTGTCGCACCGCTGTTTTCGGTGTAATTGACGTTTCGACGGCGCCGCTTTGAGCGAGGCTGGCGGCTCGTTGCGGGGGAAAATGGTTTTGGGTAGTTGGCGGAAAAATTCGATAAACCCCCCGCAGTCTACACTGACGCGTCTTGGTGTACACAGTGAAACATGTTCGTTAAGGGACAGCTCGTTCGAGACTGATTAGTGGCGCGAGCTTTCTTCGAGCTGGCTGACCAGCGGAAGCCACTGTCGTCGACCTGGCCAGGTCAACGTTCCGTTGAAGACTGCCTGGTCAGCTCTGGCCGCGCGATAGCCAGCGAAAGAAGGCTGGATCCCGCGCGGATCCTCGGTACTGGGCCTGATAAGAGATAAATCGCGAGCACATAATCCGCGCGAGATACGACGCGTTCGTTCCTGGCTGCAGCTCGATCCGCGCTCGTATAAATCCGCGTGGACAAAAACAGGAGGCAGACGGCACACGGACAGCGAACGTGGCTGCGTGTGCTCGCCATCGCGCTATCTGGCAACGAGGAGGAGCCGTCTAAGCCCCGGCTAAACACAGTCGAATGTCTATAACTCTCAGGAACCGGTCCGTCTCGAATTAACCTCTCTCAATTAAGACAATGGTCCCAGGTCCCCCGGACATCCTCTCCTCATCGAAGCGAGAATGGAGCAGCTAAAAGGAAGGATCTCAGGGGTTCTCAGACGAGTGTCTGCAGCCCCTGTCCGGACGGCTGAATGTATATTTATATGGAAAGCTCGAGGACCGTAGGAGACAAGAGAGCACGAAGGACCGGAGGGTAGACGTGGGGATTGCTAGCTTTCGGTCTGGCTAGGTGGACAGCTGTTGGGAAGAGAAATGAGAAAGTTTGCCCCTATTAAATGGAGAGGAGAGGTCTCGTTAAAGCCTCTCTCGTTCTGGAGACCTTCTGATTTTTGTCTATGGGCCTGGATCGTTTGGACCCTGGATCTGTAACCGGATCGTTTAACAGAGAAAGGTCAATAATAAATTTCAATTAATCCTGCAAGCATTTCGTTAACCCAATTAGCAGAGATCCATTTGTAGCGTTTCATTTGGGTATCGACCAGAGACCCTTCATGGGGAAACACGATGTCGCGGAGAAGGCATTTGGGAAGCTAGACAGAGGAATGCGGGTGAAGGGGACAGGACGCAGATACGCCTCCCTTTCGGTGATCGGTTCGTCTCGAAGGAGCACTCTCGCTTTCAGCCAAGATGACGGGACATATCGATTAATCGGCCACGCCAGACAGACGAGCCAGCTCGACTTGGGATCTCGATCCAGCCGCGTTTATCTTCTCGCGCGCGCGACTTCGTCGTCGAACGGAACATCCGCCAGGAAATGAATCGTTCCACGAGGAAACACGAGGAACGCTCGAGGTTAGAATGGAATTGGGCTGCGCCCAACGATCGTGTTCCCCATTTTTCGGCTGCAATTATGCGCGCCTGTGAGGTTCCTGCGATAAACGCTTTTCGAAATGGACATACGAGCGCGCTTTCTCCCTCGATCGTTCGACCGCTCGCTCCAGAAAGCTGCTTGCGCAACTTTCCCGTCCCGCGCAAATAATAATCACGCGGAAAAGTAAAGGCCAACTTGCTCGAACAGAAAGGAGCCGAGCTCGCGATCATTTCCGGCTACCGTTCGCGGCGCGTACGCGTAGAATCGTGTTTAAAATTCATTTCCCGTCTAACGGACCCGCCTGCAGCGCGCTGGGATCATATTCTTGTCTCCTGCTGGCCGCGGAATGGCGGATTCGCGCGATGGCCAGAGGCTCGCGCGCGGTCAAAGTGTTTCTTTGCAGGAAGTAAATAAAACCGCGATGGATTCAGACAGAGCTTCCCATTTCACGGGGGATCGAGCCGCCCTCTGCCACTCGCTTTTATCTCTAATTTCGAAACACTTTCGCCAGCCAACAGTTGCGTACCGCCGCGCCCATCGGATTTAACCCTCAGGCGGGACAAGTTTTAATTCGTCGCTTCGTTAAATATGGCTCACCCCAACCCCAGTCGTGCACGTTCGGTTTTATTTCAGCGTTCGACTTACCACTTGTAGCACTGCACTCTAATTGTCCCCAGGTGTCCAACCCTCTCTGAAATCACCGCATCGTACATTCAAAATGGCGGACTCTGCAACAGACGAAAGAAACACTGAATTGCAATTAAGCAGTCGTCGATTTCTATCGTTAAATCATTCGAGACGACTTATTTTCTTGGAGATTCTTGGAGACTAACCCCAAGAGATTGAATTTTCATTTTATTTCAAACCAGTCTCAGTTCAACGTCTGCTTTTACTGACTCATAGTTTCAATTCGATGTCATTGCACACACAGAGTGTGAAATCCGTCTCGAATGGGTTGAATTAACAAACATCGAGCTCGATAAATTATGATTCGATCCTCGACAGTGTACACAATTGCGACGTCTCGTTTGCGTCGCCCTGTAGTCACGCAGCGATCGAATCGCTCGACAACGGGCGGACAGATAACCAGAGACGGGGGTTGCGGAATTTCGCGACGCAGGAAAACGATTCGACTGGTAAGCGAAAATCCAGCTCGTATTTCCCTTGCCTCGAGATCCTGTAAGTAGCCACGACACCGTGCACGCACGTTTCCTCGCGCACGCTCGCTGCAACGATACGATATCCGCGTTTAAGCACTTTCAATTTCCGGCAGAAGGGACGCTGGGAATAAATACGCCTCCTAACGTTTCCCAGCCGTATTTTGCCGCGACACTCGCGAAATTCGCGGATTCAAAACGCGTATCCTCGAGTACACAAGCCCCCTCGACGAGAGATAACACCTTGGAACCACCGCTGGAGGCTTGCCTCTTTTACGCGAGGCTATATTTTATCGAGCACCCTGTACATTGTTTGCTGTGGCCGTTATATCATACACCGCTGTCTGAATCGAACGGGTATTGGACGAAACAGCCCGGAATCCCGATACGAGCAGACGCAGACGGTTGCACGGAGGGATCCTAGCTCGAGGACACGATATCCTCGAGAAAACGGGAAGATCTCGCGGACGTTCGTACACAAGGGCCAGGGATCGACACATGTTCGTGAGAAACGTTGCATCGAGCGCGAGAAACATGTACAGAGTTGATTCTTGGACGTAATATCTGCAGCACGGTCCGCAAACAAACTTGCCTTCTGTTTCCTCGAGTAAAACTGCTTCCCCGCTTCAGCCGGTGACACTCGTGTCGACATTGCGGCGGAGGACCGTTTAGTTTTGATGAAATATCGACCATACAAGGGTCGTTTCAATGGTGTCTTTGGATTTAGTTCGTGGCTTTGGTTTCAAACTTTCGATAGATTTATTACTGAAAAATCTTAGCAGTTAAATCGAGAATTTCGATTACTAGTTAATGGATGACTGTTGAGGATTTCGTCCATTTTGGTACAAAGAGTTGTTTCACTGATGTCTTTAGATTTAGATTCATGGCTTTGGCTAGATTTATTACTGAAAAATCTCTGCATTGGTTAAATCGAGAATTTCAATTACTAATCAATGGATGACTGTAGAGAACTCCGTCCATTTTGGTACAAAGAGTTGTTTCGTTGGTGTCTTTGGATTTAGTTTCGTGGCTTTGGTTTGAAACTTTGGCTCGATTTATTACTGAAAAATCTCAACAGTGGTTAAATCGAGAATTTCGATTACTAGTTAATGGATGACTGTTGAGGATTTCGTCCATTTTGGTACAAAGAGTTGTTTCACTGATGTCTTTAGATTTAGATTCGTGGCTTTGGTTTGAAGCTTTGGCTATATTTGTTACTGAAAAATCTCAACAGTGGTTAAATCGAGAATTTCGATTACTAAATAACGTATGACTGTTAAGAACTTCGTCCATTTTGGTACAAAGTGGCTAAGAATTGTTAAGACTGATCTTAGAATATCCAGTTGCAATTAAGTTTACAACGAAGCAGAGAATCCTTTAGTTTTGATGAAATATCGACCATACAAGGGTGGTTTCGCTGGTGTCTTTGGATTTAGTTTCACAACTTTGATTCGAAACTTTGACTAGATTTGTTACTGAAAAATCTCAGCAGTTAGTTAGTTAGTTAAGTCGAGAATTTCGATTACTAATTAACGCATGACTGTTGAGAACTTCGTCCATTTTGGTACAAAGTGGCTAAGAATTGTTGAGACTGATCTTAGAATATCCAGTTGCAATTAAGTTTACAACGAAGCAGAGAATCCTTTAGTTTTGATGAAATATCGACCATACAAGGGTGGTTTCGCTGGTGTCTTTGGATTTAGTTTCACAACTTTGATTCGAAACTTTGACTAGATTTGTTACTGAAAAATCTCAGCAGTTAGTTAGTTAGTTAAGTCGAGAATTTCGATTACTAATTAACGTATGACTGTTGAGAACTTCGTCCATTTTGGTACAAAGTGGCTAAGAATTGCTGAGGACGATTAGATCTCGAAATATCCAGGCGCAATGAAGTTTACAACTTAGCGACATTAAAAGTAAACATTAAATCCGCAACGCCGCGAATAGACGATTTATTACTCCATGAATAATTCTCATCATTTGGAGCCGCTAAATCGGATTACGCATCGTCAGATTTCGAGCGGTGAAAATTTCCAAATGAAAATACGGTCATGTTGATGCGAGATGATCATGATTCAACAGAATGACAATGGACCGTTCAATCTCTTTCAGCTGGCGTGTTTTTACCCCCGTCTCGCATCCGTCCGCTGCCAAATTAATTCGTCATATTAGAAGCCAGCGCGGGGGGTGGCGCATAAACGCGTTGTATCCCACTGAAAGCATAACGATGTAACGGGAAACCATTTAATCTTTCGCGGTCAAATATGTTCCTCTCATTTTGCATTCGCTGATCCACATTAATTTGAAATATTAAAACGTCCACACCGCGAAAGCAGCGGCTGGGTGATCGCGAAATCGACAACCAACCATTCGACGTCGCGCGGTTTGGACGTGCGACGATTTTTCTTCCGCAAATTCGTATTGGTCAGTGATCTTTCGAGTCTCTCCGTTCGAACGAACCGCGTACAAGTTCTGAATGGCGTCGCAAAGAAGATGTCGCGCGCGTCGAAGTTCAGATCCCGTCCAAACTGGTCCATGGCGGACTGTCCTCATTGTCAGTCCGGTTCGAGCTCGAGTTAAACACTGTCGGAACCTAGATTAGGCGGAGATTAAGTTACGTTATACCCAGATTAGATTTGCACTATGTTTGATATGTACTATTCCAGATTTAGTTTAGGCCTGGGCTAGATTACATTGTGGTTAGGGGTTGCGTTCGAGTGGTTTGGGGGCGGACTCAGCTTGCGTTTGGATTAAATTTAAATTAGACGCGACTTAAATTACCCTTTCTTCGCGAGCATCGCTGCGTGTTCTAGCTTACAAGTCGTCAGCCTGACGGAAAACCTTCGCCACGAGCGAAACAGTCGCTCCGCGAGTGATTTCGAGGCCTTGGCGGGTTATTTACGCCCGTTTGGACTACAACTTTCCTGGACTATAAAACGGCAGACAGGGGCCAACAGTCTTCCTCGAGTTGAACGCGCAGACGATGCAATTTCCTCGGGGTTATTTATGGCGCAGGGCTCGCATGAATGTCTCATCCGCGGGAATTATTGTTTGCCTATCGCTTACTCGACCGGCTCTAGATAAAAGTAGATATAATGCGCGTTCGTAAAAGATTCACGGGGCGAACGATTGGTCCCAGGGAGCCAGTTGAGGCAGCGGAATCGCCCTCTCAGGAGGCGATCGTTTAAACGAGGAGTACACCCGAACTGGCGTAAAACAAACCCTGCTGGTCCCATGGAACGATCGTTGTTAAAAATCACGCGATAAGAGATACCATTGAAAAACCTTTGAGAACAATCCATAGGGATTTTTTTCTTTCGTGTATGCTACAATGTTTCTTATACTTGCACGCGTAAGAGACTTTCTTGGCTAGACTATAGTGGCTTTCGAGGTTGCCATCTTTGTGAACGACACGTCACTATAGTGGCTTTTGAGGATGTCATCTTTTAGAGCAACGCGTCACTATAGTAGCTTTGGAGAATGTCATCTTTCAGAGCAACGCGTCACTGTAGTGGCTTTCGTGGATATCATCTTTCAGAGCAACGCGTCACTATAGTGGGTTTCAAGGATGTCATCTTTCAGAGCAACGCGTCACTATAGTGGGTTTCAAGGATGTCATCTTTCAGAGCAACGTATCACTATAGTAGCTTTGGAGAATGTCATCTTTCAGAGCAACGCGTTACTATAGTAGCTTTCGAGAATGTCATCTTTTTGGAGGACGCGCCATTATTGTAGCTTTCACGGATGCCATCTTTCAGAGCAACGCGTCACTATAGTGGCTTTCGCGGATGTCATCTATTTGGAGGACGCGCCACTATTGTAGCTTCCGCGGATGTAATTTTTCAGAGCAACGCGTCACTATAGTAGCTTTGGAGAATGCCTTTTCTCTGTACCACTATAGTAACTTTCTGATTGACGCGCCACTACAGTAGCTTTTGTGGATGTCATCTTTCTAAACAACACGCCACTATAGCAACTCCCTCTACTACCATACTTTAAAATATATCACACTCAATTCTCTCATCAATAATTAAAATTAAAGCACATGCATCACATCTTCAACAAAAATTAAAATCTAATCCCCAAAAGCTTCCATTCCAACGTTTTCACGTAAAGAACAGCATCGCCCCTCCCACGTCGCATTGCTGTATTGTTTACGCGTAACTTGCGTGGAGCTCTGCCTCGCAGAGAGACAAAATTCAGCCGTGCCTAAGAGGTGAGACCCTCGGGACCAAAATTCCGCTCACGCCCACGATCGAAAGAGCCCCGTCTCCAATTCAATTTCGCCAGTCACCCGTCTCGTCGTCCTCCATCAGTAGGCCTTAGCAGCGGTCCCCGCGCGGCGGGTTCCGTGAGCGATGGCCGCCGGACCCAGGAGATGGCCAGCGTCCGCTCGCGAGCTGGCCAGCAAAAAGAACGGGCCTCGAGGCGTCTGGCGAACGAGCCCTGCGTGGGACAAGAGCCGCGCGAGCCACGAAATTGATGGCAAGGACAGAAGTTTAGTGGCCGCCTATATATCTCCTGGAAGGAGGCGGGAAAAAGGCTGGAAATAGGGGTGTCGCACCCTCGAGTCTCGAGGCTTGTAACGTTGGTAACGGAGCCGCGGGATCGAGAGCTGGCGCACACAGGTACGACTCGTGCGGGGTGTTTTCTGTCGACGATTTTATTCGATCCGCGAGGACAGCGATGCTTGGAGGAGCCTGTACAGGGAGGTGGAGGAAACGGGAAGGAGGGTGGTCGTGGTCGATGCTCGGTCATCGAGAAAAACTCTGCCCCTTCCCTTTCTGGCCAGGGTAATCCCAAATGTCTATGGGTGTTCGCTGTCCGTGCGCAAAAAGAGGAATCGGAGACCACCACTCGAGGCTGGGCCATCTTAAATCGGCGTCGCATGAAATCGCCCTTGAAAGCGGCGGACGTCTCGAGGATCGAGCTCGACGCGGACAGACGCTCGTGGGGAACGGACCATTGGTGAATGCACGTCGGGTAATTCCCTCAGCGTTCTATGGGCCGTCGTATAAATGTTATTCGCCGCGGCTGAATTTGTCCAACATCATACGGGCTATTAGACTCTTCGATAGCTTCGCGAATTCTGTCGAAAGGGGAGCACGTATCGCGTAACCCCTGGAGAAGGGGTAGGAAGAAAAGTGAGGACTTGCGAGTGGACTCATCGATAAGACTACTTAGCAGACCCTGCTTTAGATGCAGAGATATTAGGGACAGGTCGAGAAATTCTATATATAGAGGTGAAGACGGAAATGAGCGCTTGTGGGAATTGCTGTGTTGCTGTCCTTTTAGGGGCGGGTGTTGGAGGACCGCCATATGCTTAACAAATATTGAAAAGGGGATGTTAACTTTCTTAACTCTCTGTTAACATTGAGCAAGCTTAACTCAGGTTTTCGTGAACGACTACGTGTTGATATCCACACTAAAAAAAGAATTACATATGCACTGTATGTTACTAAATGCACGTAGAAAAGAGAAACGTAACCTAACCTAACCTAGCCCCCATAATCCTCTGTTAACATTGAGTAAGCCTAACTCAGGTTTTCGTGAACGACTACGTGTTGATATTCACACTAAAAAAGGAATTACATATGCATTGTATGTTACTAAATGCACGTAGAAAAGAGAAACGTAACCTAACCCTCATAACCCTCTGTTAACATTGAGTAAACCTAACTCAGTTTTTCGTGAACGACTACGTTGATGAAGACGGAAATGAACGCTTGCAGAAATTGCTGTGTTGCTGTCCTTTTAGTGGCGGGTGTTGGAGGACCGCCATATGCTTAACTAATATTGAAAAGGGGATGTTAACCCTCTTAACTCTCTGTTAACATTGAGCAAACTTAACTCAGTTTTTCGTGAACGACTACGTGTTGACAATCATATTAAAAAAAAGAATTACACATGCACTGTCTGTGTTGTATGTTACTAATTGCACGTAACCTAACCCCCATAACCCTCTGTTAACATTGAGTAAACCTAACTCAGTTTTTCGTGAACGACTTCATTGATGAAGACGAAAATGAACGCTTGCAGAAATTGCTGAGTTGCTGTCCTTTTACTGGCGGGTGTTGGAGGACCGCCATATGCTTAACTAATATTGAAAAGGGGATGTTAACCCTCTTAACTCTCTGTTAACATTGAACAAGCTTAACTCAGGTTTTCGTGAACGACTACGTCTTGACATTCATATTAAAAAAAAGAATTACATATGCACTGTCTGTGTTGTACGTTACTAAACGCACGTAGAAAAGAGAAACGTAGGGGATGAAACGTCGATAGCCTCGTTTCCACGTACATTTATCAAAATCACTCTTTTTGGAGAACCTACGACGACACGTGTTCGTTTCTAGATGCGTGCGAGTCATGCGAGTCGCATTAACACGTTCTAATTCTGCGTAACTCTTATGGGAAATCGGGGGCTGCACGGCCGCCAGGAGAATTAGCGATCACTTGTTTCGCGGGGAAATAAATTCGCCTGGCGGACGTTTCACCGCGACTCGACGCGTAACGACATTATGTAAAATATATCACGTCGTTTAATGAGCTGAGATATTTGTTTGAAATAAAATAATTTCAGTTCATTTAACGCGCTCGCAGCCAGCGCCGCTCGAGTAATTATCACGTTTTCGTGGCTGCCCGGGAAATTCGTAAAACGGACGGAAATTTTTCCCCCGGGGCGGATGGAAATTATGAAATTATAATGGAAAACAAGTTGTATAATTAAACACCGCGGTTGGAGCTCGTTCGTTTCGCTGGTAACCGCGTTTGATCTTGCCAAGCGAGCCCCTTTCGTCGTCCAATTTATAAACAACCACGACAGAAAGTATCGAGCAAGTTTTTGGGGAACGATTTCTCGCTGCTGGCGGAAACGTTCGCCGAAAAAAATGTTACGACCCCTGCGACGTCGCTGGGAGACTCGCCACCGTGGAAATTATGGAACGCGGCGTTTCCAGGGACATGAATTTTAAACGATCGCGTCGATACGCGCTTTCAATTAAAGAAAATATGAAAATTCGATAGCCAAGATCGTATCGTCGCGCCGTTTGAAATTTAATCGGATTCCGTTTGTTCGACCACCGACGGGGACGCGGCTACTGAAAATTATGTGGGACACGACTCGATACAGAACGAACCAGACCCAAGCAACTAACATAACCTAATAAATTCCTCGATTAAATTTGCCGAGCGTCCAAAGCCGAATTCCGATTCGTATCTTTCGACGATACGGGACACCTCCATCCCTGACGCGATCGGAATACTCGACCGCCTTGCGCGGCCATTTTGAAACGAATTAACGCTAGGTCTACCTCTAAGAGAGGACTTTTCGTTAAAAATATAAAATGAAATTAATTATCATAACTGATGCCATTTTATCGAGATTCGTTCTTGATATTTTAACTTCATAATAGATAGATAGGTCATAAATACAGAAAGAAGGAATTTCGATGTCTTTGGTAAAAATAGGTATATGTTAACTCATGGTAAACCCAGTGTTAATCCTTTGCACTCGGATGTCCCCTCAGAGGAGACATTAGAATTGATTAGTGATTATTCCACAGTAACTTTTTGAAAAATGCATGTTTCTCTCAAGTTTTCTATTGAAATGGACATTTTTTATTGCTGGGAGACGTTAGCAATAGTTCATATTGTTAAAATATTGCTAAAAGATTGCTATTTTAAATATTAAATTGCTCACACAGTGCTATTTTAGTTTCTACTTCTATCATTTAAACTTATTTCACCCCAACTTTTAGAAAAATGCATGTTTCCCTCAAGTTTTTTATTGAAATGGACATTTTTTATCGCTGGGAGACCTTAACAAAGGGTTAAAGATCGCCTATTCGTTGTCTGTCAAAGCTAACCTCATAATAGATATGTCAATTTACATTTTTTCTAATTAAACACCAAAAGACGACGTTCTTACCCCTTTGGTAGAAACAAGTACTTCTCAACTTATGGTAAACCCAGTGTTAATGGTCCCCCATTCGCTGTCTATAAAAGTTAACCTCACAATAGACAATTCCAACTTCACAATAAGCAGATCAATTTACATTTTCTCTAATTAAACACCAAAAAACAACATTTGGACTTCTTTGGTAGACACAGGTACGTCTCAACTCATGGTGACCCCAGTGTTAATGGTCCCCCATTCGCTGTCTATAAAAGTTAACCTCACAATAGACAATTCCAACTTCACAATAGACAGATCAATTTACATTTTTTCTAATTAAACACCAAAAGATGACGTTCTTACCCCTTTGGTAGAAACAAGTACTTCTCAACTTATGGTAAACCCAGTGTTAATGGTCCCCCATTCGCTGTCTATAAAAGTTAACCTCACAATAGACAGATCAATTTACATTTTCTCTAATTAAACACCAAAAAACAACATTTCAACCCCTTTGGTAGACACAGGTACGTCTCAACTCATGGTAAACCCAGTGTTAATGGTCCCCCATACGCTGTCTATAAAAGCTAACCTCATAATAGATATGTCAATTTATATTTTGTCTAATTAAATACCAAAAGAGGACATTTCAACCCCTTTGACAAAAACAGGAACGTCTCAACTCATGGCAACCCCAGTGTTAATGGTCGCCCATTCGCTGGCAGTAAAAGCTAACCTCTTTGCAGCGGCACGTACCGCGCGACTCGCCCTCAAGAACCTTTTATCTTCTTCGACTCGCAGCGCGAGCGTAACGGGTCCTCGCAAGATAAACCGGACCATAGTGGCTCGTACCTTCGGCTACGTGGTCGCGCGTCGACGTAGACCTCATCTTCGCGACGCTGGGGCCGCGGGAGAAGGATTTACGAGCGCGACGTAGGACAGCCGCGGCTAATGCCTCGTCCAAGGATACGGGACTCTGTCTGGCGAGGGCTCTGGAGGGATGGTTTTAAAGTAGTCAGCCGTTTCGATTGCGCCGCTGTCGAACGACGACGCCGCGCGACCTGCGTCGCACGGAAACTACGAGCTCCACTTCGTGTTCCTGGGGAATTAGTTGAGGAACAGCCTGTCGAGGGAGTCCGCGGGATTGCCCGCAGTTGGAAGCTCTGGATGACGATCATCGAGTCTTCAGAAGTGTCTGAATGGAGCTACGAGGCTCTCGTTCGATTGTACAGGAACTGTTTCGAGGATATCAATCTACAGGGCTATTAAAAAACGCTCGACAAGATCGATGCGACGTGGAACCGACTGCGTAGCCAAATCTATAGCGTTGAAAGCTAACCATAACGCGAGCAAACAGTTTCAAGTTGTCTCTCCTGAGGGGACGTTTTAGGAAACTAGCCATCGATCATGTCACCGGATCCTCGACGACACGACTCTTGAAACGCTGGCAAGATATTTTAATATTTGCATAACGAAACTTTTTTTCAAATTCGTGTTCTACCGGAATTCCTAGCTAACGAAGTCGCCTGTGGACTAACCTCGCGACAGCTAACCCATCCAGAACGAGAGGGACGCTTGATCATCGATTCGCCCAGCTTTCACCCAGTTCGCGGCCCTCGAAAACCGCGACGACGCTGGATACCGCGATGTTAACTCGCGGGGGAGAAAAACCGACAACGGTAGAGGCGTATGAAAATTCAACAGCGCCGCGATTCGAGTGGAGACACCCTGTTCGAGCCGAGAAAGTTGGCTGCGGGGGTGTCGAGGCGCGAGCACCAGGCAGCTTGTCGACTTGTAGAGCAGCCGGTCGGATGAAGATCGATCGAGAGACGAACAGGGTGTCGAACGAGGAGGGGGAGGGTGGAGAAGGGGTGCTTGGTCGGAAAGAGAGGAACGTTGGGTTTGGATGCCTAGCGAGAAGAAGCGGAAAGGGGGCGGGCGTCGATGTTAGAGGTGGCAGAGCACCGCGTCTTAATAGCGCTAGTGGCGTCCTGGCGTAGAAAAGGGGGACGACGTGGGGTAGAATCCAGCCCCGGTCACGCCAATATTACTTACCACCCCGGGAGAACGATAACTTAATTGATGCACGAACGACGTTAGCACTCGTCGCCGTCGCGCGGGGCGACGCTGAATTTTCATGGGCCTGTTTATTTGCCGCGACACTGGTATTTTCGACTCGTTTCTGCTTTAAGTCTTCGAGCTTCTATCGTGTTTTGTAGAGTCGCTTCTTTCAATATTTGTCTACAACTATAATTTGGAATTTTTTTATAGGTTATGCTGTGTTCTATAGATTCCATAGATTCGTAGCAAGCTTTCTTCAATATTTGTTTTAAAGTAAGATTTAGACTTGCTATGTTCTATAGATTCCATAGATCCGTAGCAAGCTTTTTCAATTTTTGTTTTAGGATGTGGACTTTTTCTATAGATCATGCTATGTTCTATAGATTCTACAGACCCATAGCAAGCTTTTTCAATATTTGTTTTAGAATAAGATTTGGATTTTTCCTATAAATTATGCTATGTTCTATAGATTCCATAAATCCATAGCAATCTTTTTCAATTTTTATTTTAGAGAAAGTTTTGAACTTTTTCTATAGGCTATGCTATGTTCTATAGATTCCATAGATCCGTAGCAAACTTTTATCAATATTTGTTTTAAAGTAAGATTTAGACTTGCTATGTTCTATAGATTCCATAGATCTGTAGCAAGCTTTTTCAATTTTTGTTTTAGGATGTGGACTTTTCCTATAGATCATGCTATGTTCTATAGATTCTACAGATCCATAGCAAGCTTTTTCAATATTTGTTTTAGAGTAAAATTTGGATTTTTCCTATAAATTATGCTATGTTCTATAGATTCCATAGATCCGTATCAAGCTTTTTCAATTTTTGTTTAAAAGTCAGATTGTTTGTTTAAAAGTCAAATTTCTATACATTCTACAGATCGGTAGCAAGCTTTTTCAATTTTTATTTTAGAGTAAGATTTGGACTTTCCCTATGAATTATGCTGTGTTCTATAGAATCCATAGATCCATAGCAAGCTTTTCCCAATTTTTGTTTAAAAGTAAGATTTGGACTTTTTCTATAGGTTCTATAGATTCCATAGATCCGTATCAAGCTTTTTTTCAATATTTGTTTTAGAGTAAAATTTGGACTTTCCTATGAATTATGCTATGTTCTATAGATTCTACAAATCCGTGGCAAACTTTTTTCAATATTTGTTTTAGAGTAAGATTTGGCCTTTTCCTATAAATTATGAAATGTTCTATAGATTCTATAGATCCGTAGCAAGCTTTTTTCAATTTTATTTTAGAGAAAGATTTGGACTTTTCTTATAGACTATGCTATGTTCTATAGATTCCATAGATCCGTAGCAATCTTTTTTCAATTTTTGTTTCAGGGCATGTGGACTTTTCCTATGAATTATGCTATATTCTATAGATTCCATAGATACATAGCAATCTTTTCTCAACTTTTGCTTTAGGGCAACATGTGGACTTTTCCTATGAATTATGCTATATTCTATAGATTCCATAGATCAGTAGGAAGCTTTTTCAATATTTGTTTTAGAGTAAGATTTGGACTTTTCCTACGAATTATGCTATATTCTATAGATTCCATAGATCAGTAGGAAGCTTTTTCAATATTTATTTTAGAGTAAGATTTGGACTTTTCCTACGAATTATGCTATGTTCTATAGATTCCATAGATCCATAGCAATCTTTTTTCAATTTTTGTTTCAGGGCATGTGGACTTTTTCTATAGGTTATGCTATATTCTATAGATTCTACAGATTCGTAGCAATCTTTTTTCAATTTTTGTTTTAAAACTTTTCCTACAGTTTGTGCTGCAGATCTATACCAAGCTTCGTAGATCGCTAGTTTTAAGTAATTTTCAGAGTATCAAAAACTCGAATCACGCCTGTTTACGCATCAATGGACGCTAAACGTTTCACTCGACGAGCGGGCCCACCAAAGGCTACCATCGACCGCTGTATCGGTCGACTTTAAAGGATTTTCGTGTCCGTCGAACAGGTCGCTGGATGCAAGATTAGCATTATTGACCGGGGCATACTGGCAGCGTTGGCCTGGCTTCATGATTTCGAATTTCCACTCCGCGGAAGACGCATCGTCGTCGGGAGAGCCCGCGCACACGCGCGCGCGCGCGATTCATTGGAACACGAATAATGCTGTCTCGACAGGCAAGGATAAATTGCCTCGAGTGTCGAAGCAGGAATATTCATCTTTTCCTCTACACGGGTATTTTTCTTCTGTTTCCGCTCCTGCTACGGAACGATACCCTTTAACCCATTCCACGTGGACTACTTTTTGCCCCCGTTGTAAATCAACGTCGCTATTTTCCAACGCATCGTTTTCTATTATTGCGCGTTATTATACGATGTTATTTCTTTGACAGTTATTTCCGTGCGGCGTGTAACGGCCATTGGGATGCGCGTTATCGATATAACCCGTTCGTCTGGTTCGTAACTCGCGAGAAGCATTAGCAACAGACATAAAAGAACAGGCCAGTGGTAGTGGGTGTGAAAAGCGATAGAGGAATAAAAGAGAGCTGTACGAAAGTATTTCTCTCTCTCTGCTTCAGTCGCGATCGCGCATTAACGATTGCACATCGATAATTACGCGTCGACGTTAGTTACGCTCGAGACGGGGGTAGCAACCCCTTTACGCAACTTTCTCTTTTCATGCTTCCATTGCCAGCTTCGTCTACTCTCGTGTATCTACGTTCGCAACACAGCGACGCGAACGAACGATCAGCAATTCATAATCGTCCCACTGTTTTACACTAAAAACAGATACACAGTGTACGAGGACGCATCGATGATGAAGCATCGGCGCGCAGTGTCACCTAATCGGAATCGTTCGTGACGGGTGTCTCCGAACCAACGCCCCCAGCCGCCATAATTTCGTCAACAGTCGACGCCACGTCGGATGGTTGGTGTATTAGCGTCAAATCGCGTTTTCGTTCGCCAACAGACGGAATTATGCACGCGTGCGCACGGTTTACAGCGGCGTCGCGATGCTCTTCTTCGATCTTCCTTCTGGTTTCTTCGATCGCGGAACGATTCGCGATCGTCGCCAGGACGGGTGCCGCTAATCAGTTTAACGGCGGGAAAAGATTGCTGGGGACGTTTTCTCGATGGCCATTGCGATGGCTGAATTAATTATAGGGTTCCATGGCAGTCGCAATCTGCTGGGCGACCTGCAGCACGACGGTTTGCATGTTTCATGATGCGCCAGGCATGATAATTGAACGGCATAGCTGAGCCCTGGCCCGTATTAACCTTTTGCGCCCCGTGATAAATTCTACGCCCCGTTCTGACAACCTCGATGATAACGCGCTAACTTTTTTCCCGTCGCTCCAGGATTCGTTTATGTAATATTAAAACCCAGCGAACCGTGACGCGTCCTTTCGTAGTTGGAGGAACGAGTTTCGATCACCCAGTGATCGTCGCGAGTTAGCTAAGTAAAGTAGGCTGAGAATGGAACTGTATGAGCGAATATATGCTATGCGAGCGATTGTATGAGTGATTAGAAAACGAATGACAAGCGTGAAACAGAATCGATGAGTAAATGTGAAAACTGATTGTAATTGAGAAGAATAAAGATTGAGTTAATTCGTTTGAATCCTCGATTCCTACAATAGAATGGTACAAAGAAGTGTTCTCTGACGACTGCTTGGTTAAAAGTAGTTGAGAAGGAATTGAAAACCAGAATATCGCGCATCAACGTTACTTGTGTGCTGCATATACGAGACAAGGGTAGCAACCCCTTTATGCAAGTTTGAATGTATGCTATGCGAGCGATTGTATGAGTGATTAGAAAACGAATGACAAGCGTGAAACAGAATCGATGAGTAAATGTGAAAACTGATTGTAATTGAGAAGAATAAAGATTGAGTTAATTCGTTTGAAGCCTCGATTCCTACAATAGAATGGTACAAAGAAGTGTTCTCTAACGACTGGTTGGTTAAAAGTAGTTGAGAAGGAATTGAAAACCAGAATATCGCGCATCAACGTTACCTGTGTGCTGCATATACGAGACAAGGGTAGCAACCCCTTTATGCAAGTTTCTCTTTGTGTTCCTCTATCGTTTCCACTTGTACGATACTTGCACCGCTAGCGTGGGCTATTCTTACGTGTCCATGGTCGAGACGGAATCGAAAACCCTGGAAAAAACAGCGAAAACTCGCGGGTCCTTGGTTATTTTCGTGCGAGGCGAGCGAGCAGGCGTCAACCGCGGAGCGGCTCGAACTCGAAGCTGAACGGAAAGGGAGAAAGTTGAATGCAGTTGCAGTGATACTGTCGTTGGCTGGCGGAGTTGGTACGAGTGGCGAGCCAGTTTCGCGGCGACAGGGAGCACCGAGGGGTGGGTCAGGGGTTGATGAACAGTTTGCTCGGCGACGCACGTTGCGGCTGTCGGGGCCACGCTGCAGCTATATAGAAGAGGAAGAGATAAATTGGGGGCGGAAGACGCGGCTAGATGGAGAAAGGGAAAGTGGTGGAGCAGGACGAGGCGCGTGGAAGGGGATGCTCAGGCGGATGCGAAGATCCGCTGGGTTCGAGGGCTGATTTTGGGACCCGCTTGGATCACGTGGATCGTGGTTCTTTTATAATTAGGGGCAATTGTAGTTTTAAACGAGCTCAGTTCGACGCGAAGGAAATCACGATTAACTTCTTAGAGACAACGTGTCACTGTAGTAAC
This sequence comes from Xylocopa violacea, assembly GCA_963969225.1. Lineage (NCBI taxonomy): Eukaryota > Metazoa > Arthropoda > Insecta > Hymenoptera > Apidae > Xylocopa > Xylocopa violacea. The sequence continues at coordinate 36,162,398 of CAXAJV010000004.1, read as the reverse complement.
TTTCGTGGATGTCATGTTCCTGAACAAAGCGCCACTATGGTGGCTTTCGAGGATATCATCTTTTTGAACTACGCGTCAGTATGGTGGCTTTCGAGGATGTCATCTTCATGAACGACGCACCACTATAGTAACTTTCGAGGATGCCATCTTTCTGAACGACGCGTCACTATGGTGGCTTTCCAGGATGTCATCTTTCTGATCGACGTGTCACTATGGTGGCTTTCAAGGATATCATCTTTCTGAACGACGCGTTACTATGGTGGCTTTCGAGAATGTCGTCTTCCTGTACGCAGCACCACTATAATGGCTTTCACGGGAGTCATGTTTCTGAATGACGCGTCACTATAATAGCTTTCGAAGATGCCATCTTTCTGAACGACGTATCACTATAGTAGCTTTCGAGGATGATATCTCTCTGATCGACGCATCACTATGGTGGCTTTCAAAGGTGTCATCTTCATGAACGACGCGTCACTATGGTGGTTTTCGAGGATATCACCTTTCTGAACAACACGTCACTATAATGGCTTTCTCTGATGTTATCTTTCTGCACGACGCGTCACTACACTGTATTATTCATTATTAAACTAAATTATTGTAACTATTAAATCAAACACCCATATTTATTAGAAACTCTTGATCTCGTGCGTACCTACTTCGACTCACTTCGGCAGGCTACTACCGACGACTGACGCAAGCAGACCTTGACTCTCGCTCTTTCATTTGTTTATATTAGGTTCTAGAACATTTGCACGCATCTTCACGCTTCGCTTCTCTCACACACATACGCACACAGTTTCGCTGCGTGCCTCGCGACTGCGTTTAAAAACAAATGCTAACGATTCCGAGAATCTTCTATAACAAAAGTACTCAAATATATACGTCGTTATCGTCGTCAAGCGAATCGTACGATTTCTTACGAACCCACATTATTAAAGTTAATTCTTTGCACTCTGATATCCCCTCTGAGGGGATTAATTAGTGATTACGCAGGTTAAGCTTATTTCACCCTAGCTTTTTAAGAAATGCATGTTTTTCTCATGTTTTCTATTGAAATTGAAACTTTCTATCGCTCAGAAAGACGTCAGCAATAGAAACTATTGCTACAATATTGCTATTTTAGCAATAGTTTCTATAGTTAACTCCTGGAAAGGAGCAGAGCGCAAAGGGTTGAAGTATATGCATCGTATTTTTAAGATAAATTATCAGAATCTCCATTCCCATGTGCTCGCATAGAGAACAGCATCATCCGTCACACATCGCAATGTTGCATTGTTTACGCGTAATTATATAATAGCTTCCAAAAATGTCATCTTTCTGAACGACGCGCCATTGCAGTGGCTTTCTTCTGAACGACGCGCCATTACAGTGGCTTTCGCGGATGTCATCTTTCTGAACGATGCGTCACTATACTAGCTTTCGAAGATATCATCTTTCTGAACGATGCGTCACTATAGTAGCTTTCAAGGATGTCATCTTTCTGAACGACGCGTCACTAGTGTAACTTTCTTCTGAACGACGCGCTACTATAGTGGCTTTCGCAGATACCATCTTTCAGAACAACGCGTCACCACAGTGGCTTTCGTGGACGTCATCTTTCAGAACAACGCGCCCCTAACTAGCTTTCAAAGATGTCATCTTTCTGCACAGCACTGTCCATCACACATTGCAGTACTCTATCGTTCACGCATAATTCGACTAGACCACTTCTTACTTCCAAACTTCGCGTAACTCGTAAATTTCTGAACGCTGACAACCCAGAAAAGAATATTCCACACCTCACTCACCCCGCCTCCCTCGGTTCTTCTTAAATTTCCCTCTGTTTTTCCCGCCGCGCCATTACATAATTACTTGCGCGTAATAATAGAAGGTAATAAGGGATCGATACTCGGGGGCTGCGAAGAAAACACAGGCTCTTTTACTCTGATTGGCTCGAGTCAGGGCGTACGACACGAGCCAGAGAGTCGAAGAGGCGGCGGCGTCGTTAATAAAAATTATACCGCGAAGAGTAGCTGCTGCATAATTCATGGCCGCGGGACGCACCGTGAATACGTATCGCTGATTATGCGGACGGGGAGATATTTTGATTATAATACGATTAACGTTGTTTATCGATTGATTCGTCCCCGCGGCTGAGGGGGTGGCTGAAAGGAGGCCTCCTCGTCTAGATGAAACTTGGGCAGCGCCAAGTTTACCCACCAGGCCAGCAAACCTCGTGCCAGCGTTCCTCTATTTTCGTGGGAACTTTTTTAAAACGTTCCCCAACTTCTCGACGATCGGTCAGGGGAAGGGAAATCTTAGCGGTAACTTTGCAAGGTAAATTTCCGCGACCCTCGAACGATCCACCTTTAAACGTTAAACATCTTCCTTACCCCGATACTTATTGCCTCCCCACAGGGAAATCAGAGCGCTCGTGTGACCGCATTTGTCCTGGTAATTGCCTCGTCGCGTTATACTTGTCCCGAGTAGTTTCAACTGCGACGAGAACGCGTCGAATTCTGCTCTGGAAACGATGAAAAGTTCGCGATAAAATGGTACGACCGCGATGGAACTGTCCACGCTAATCTGCTCGATATTAATCAGTGATAAGAGCGCGGTACGAAAGAGAATATCGTATTTTCGTAGAACGCGATACCACGGTGGTGGACTTGAAACGAGTTAACCGGGTCTGCGGTTGGAAAAAGATTTATTATACATAATACCGTTTTAGGGGGCGCATTTATATTCAGGGAATTTTTACACACGGAATGGCTGATAAACTTCGCGGCGGTTCGAAATAAAAGATGTCTACGAGAAAGCTCCGCGGTAACGTCTCCTTTTGTTTGAACTGCGAAGTGGGGCAGCTCGAAAAATCCAGCTCCCCTCGAAGCACTCGAGGCCTATAAATCCCACGCGATGGCGGAGGGACGGGGTGGGCGGAGGAAAAAAGAGGAGAAGGAACGGGGGAAAAGGGAAATAATAATTGAGAATTTTAAAAAGCCCCGGGAAAGAAATTCCGAGTGCCCTTAAAAATGGAGCAGCTTGGGTGAAAAACGCTTTCCCACGCTCGCATTGATCCAGTTGGATCGCGCCATCGACTTTAATGAACGAAGGAGGCGTGAAACAGAGCGTCGCAGCGGCGTTTAAAAAATCCACCGCGGAGGAAACGATGGAGGGCCGACGCGAGGGGGTGCGCGCGAAACAGAAAGCGTCGACGGATTATCGTTAAGACAATTTCGCCGTAATGAATACCGCGGTCGCGTTTCCGTCGAAAGATAAATTGAAACGAGGAGGAACGAGGGCTCGACGACGAGCGCTCTCCGCTAAACACGACGAGGCGGAGCGCGATGATTAACGGAACCCTTTGATGTCATTAAACGGTGCGAATCATTGTTCCAGCGCGCGGAATTTTTGAATCGAACGCGAACGAACGGAAAGGAAGAAGAAAAAAAAAAAAAAAAAGGGACGAACTTTCCCGATAATATCGGAACGGTTCCTTTGTGCAGCGCAGCTCGGCTACGACGAACATACCCGTGGATTGATTGAAAAGCTTCGATCCGAGGCTCCCATCAAATTCCAATTCTATTAGGGAAACGAACAAGTGTCAACAATCGGCCACTCTATCACGGCAGCCATCCGGGTATCCTGGGAAATGAAATTTCTCCGAAACACTTAAACGGACACCGTGCCCGCCATTAAATCGGGCCCGTCAGCGGCGGACGCTTCTCGAGGCAACAATAACAGTAAATTTCGTTCGAGCGGAGGGCGCCAACCCGCCCCGTGGCGGCACCCAGCGCTGCTGGCGGGCCGCGCCATTAGCGCCAGGGCCAAGGATAGTTGGCACGGGTACACAGAGCCGGGAAGAAGCCACCGGGGCGCTCGCGAGAACAGATAATCTCTGTTTATCTTGTAATTCCCCGGTAATGCCATTAAACCATCCGGACGTTGGCCACGTTGCCCGCTTAAATCTTTGTTTTCGCGCGCGCGCTGCGGAAGACGAAACGGTCGGGACGGGATCGAGGGGTGGAGGCGGCCAGTCGCAAGCGTAATTGAATCGACCGGCCTCTAAAGCCCGATAAATCTCCCCAAGAAGAGAGACGCGCGTACGTGTGCGCTGGTTGGGCTACGTGTTGGCTGGGTGTCGCGCGACAGCTGCGATCCCATCAATCGTCTCGACGCCACACGGACAGCGTCCCGTTTACTGGTGTACCCATCTGTACCGCGGGAAAGTGGGACGATCGATGTATTCGCGCGATTTTCCGATTTTATCGCCACGCTGACGCGTTCCGCGTGAGAAATACGCGGCTGATAGCGGCCGGATCCGGCCGCGCGAGCCTGAAGGGTTTCGCGGCGCGTACAGCCGCCATCGAGGATCGATCATTCGGTCTGTAATCAGATTTCGCGAGGAACGAGTCGGGACGCGGCGCTGACGAACATTGGGAGCGGGTCCTTGGACCTTTCGTTCATGAACTCGCGTGGTTTGTGATTCCAGTTGGTGCTGAACCCTGGACAGTGCCTACGTTGGTGCGAAGACTACACCAGTGGGATTTGGTGTTCGTTACACCTCAATTTTCCAAACCTAATGCAATCTTGGTCCTTCGATATCTAACGCCATCAAAATTCAAGCTACAAAGATGTAGATTTTCAAATTGGAACTTGGGAATTGCGATAATTCTTCAATAAGTAATCGTGGAATGGGTCCACAGTGTGGTGCCTCGTGGGACAAGGACGAGTGAAACGGAAAGCATGGGAACTCCTCCTATAGGGTGATTGCAGTTGGTGCTGGACTCTGGACAGTGCCTACGTTGGTGCGAAGATTACACAAGTGGGATTTGGTCTTCGTTACACCTCAATTTTCCAAACCTAATGCAATCTTGGTCCTTCGATATCTAACGCCATCAAAAGTCAAGCTACGAAGATATGGAAATTGCAATAATTCTCCAATAAGTAATCACGCAATGAATCCATAGTGTGATGCCTTGTGAGACAAAGACAGCGATGGTTTTGCGCGAGGAAGAGTGACACGGAAAGCACGAGAACTCCTCAGTGATTCCAGTTGGTGCTGGACCCTGGACAGTGCCTACGTTGGTGCGCAGACCACACAAGTGGGATTTGGTCTTCCTTACAACTCAATTTTCCAAACCCAATACAATCTTACTGCTTCGTTATCTAACGCCATCAAAAGTCAAGCTACGAAGATGTAGATTTTCAAGAACTCCTCGATGATTCCAGTTGGTGCTGGACTCTGGCCAGTACCTACATTGGTGCGAAGACTACATAACTGAGATTCTATCTTCGTTACACTTCAATTTTCCAAACCCAATACAATCTTACTCCTTCGTTATCTAACGCCATCAAAAGTCAAGTTACGAAGATGTAGATTTTCAAGAACTCCTCGATGATTCCAGTTGGTGCTGTACCCTGGACAGTGCCTACATTGGTGCGAAGACTACATAACTGAGATTCTATCTTCGTTACACCTCAATTTTCCAAACCCAATACAATCTTACTCCTTCGTTATCTAACACCATCAAAAGTCAATCTACGAAGATATGGAAATTGCAATAATCCTCCAATAAGTAATCACGCAATGGATCCACACTGTGGTGCCTCGTGAGACAAGGACAGTGCTGGTTTTACGCTAAGAAGAGTGAAACGGAAAGCACGAGAACTCCTAAGTGATTCCAGTAGTCTAATGAAAATGCAACGAATTATACAGACGTTGTTATCCATCCTCTACGAGGGATACGCGAAGACACATCCGCGCGCGTTGGAACAGGTGCCAATTACCGATCACCTGGGGACAACGCGGATTAGCGCGACGTATTTGGCGACGTGTTTCATCGAGGATCCCTATCTGAGGCGGTCCCCAGCGGGTTCGCGGGCCCGGAAAATTGATCGGGATCCGCTCTACCATTTAATTGTCGCCGATTATTCGTGCTCCAGTTTACCACGTCACCAACAGACAGGGGCGCGAGCATTATGCGGCTTTTGGAACACCGTGCTGCCCAGTCGAAAGATATTGCCCCGCTGTTTCATTGGCGTTTAATTAATTCACTAATTAAGCCCTGTCGATCCGCGGCTCGGTTACCGTGTCCCCCTGAACGCCGCCCATCGCGGAGGGCACCGCTGGAAACGATACTTATTGTCCCCGATCTGATCGCCCCGATTGACGTCATCCAGAGCGATTGTTTCGCTCCGCGATGAATCAGCCTGCGACGATGAAAGCGTCGAGATTTCGTCTGCTAATGGCTCGTTCCGTCGATCCTGTCGACGCTTTGGAAATTGTCGCGAGGGACAGTAACGATCGCAACCTTCGAAAAACCATCGCGGTGTTAAGAATTCTACTGCGCGTTGCCATTGCTTTGGTAATAAGCAATGTCTTCTCATGGAAAATTGGAAAACCAAGGAGAAACGCAGAGAAGAACGCAGTCCATTGCAGTCGAGGATCACAAATTTAAGGACTCCTCCATTGCCATTGCTTTGGTAATAAGCAATGACTTATCTTTGGAAATAGTAAAGGCAAAGAAGAACGCAGTCCATTGCAGTCGAGGATCGCAAATTTAAGAACTCCTCCATTGCCATTGCTTTGGTAATAGGCAATGACTTCTCATTGGAAATTGAAAAGGCAAAGAAGAATACAGAGAAGAACAGAGTCTATTGTAGTCGAGGATCACAAATTTAAGAACTCACCCATTGCCATTGCTTTGGTAATAAGCAATGACCTATCATTGGAAATTGAAAAACCAAGGAAAAACGCAGAGGAAAACACAGTCCATCGCGGTCAAAGATCGCAAATTCAAGAACTCACCCATTGCTGCGGTGATGAGCTGGCTTGTCATCGGAAATCGAAAAATCGAAGAGGAACACAGAGGAGGAACGCAGTCCATCGCGGTCGAGGATCACAAATTGAGAGCACCGAACGAAATGAAACCGAACCGCCATATTACCGTGCGCCAATGGCGGCGTTCGCTGCAGCGAAATAGGAAGAATAAAGGGGAACCAGCGTTGGTCGAAATCTCGTTACCTCGTTAATAGGCCGCGATTATCTTCGCAATGGAGATTTCCCGGTTTCCTCCGCCTGAATGGCCGCCATATTGGCGGTGTCTCCGGCGACCGGCCCATAGGGAACCCCAGGCCACTAATTTCACGAAATCGCCGTCGAAACGCGGTAATTGGTGTTACAAGAGAGTCACGGGCTGGCGGGACAATAAACGCGGATAGAATATCGTCGAACCGATATCCCATTCGTGCGTCATAACGTTATTAAAGCGTACGCAACACGCTGTTACTTAACAGTGGGTTAGTCAATAATTCGGAGGAGATCATTAGGCGGCAATTATATGGTCGGCAGGGCCGAGATAATAGCCGGTCGATGCTGGGATGGTATAGAACGACGTTGTCGAGTTGTAATGTTAATAATTAGCCGGGCAGGGGCCGAAGTATGGTGCAGGGGAATTTCGATGCTCGATTTTCAATCGGAACAACGGAATCTGGACGTTTCTGGCATTTCAACGGGCGGATCGTTTAATTGGATGACGCTCGCGATATGCTCGCAAGTTCCCCGCAACCGTGGACGGACGCCATTGCGGTTCCAAACTTGGCGCGCTAGGAGCCGCGCGATCGAAATTTTTAGGTCGCGTTCGGCTACGAGGTCGAATTAGACGCGAAACGATCGCTGTCGAGTTTCGTTTACGCGCTTAACGAGCGATCCTGTTAGCGTCGAGTAGCGCGTGTACACGCGAATCCATTGTACGACGGAGTTAGGATGACATAAGAGACGCATCTAATTACGATGTCGCGATCTAATTATGTAACGCGAGAACTGTTCGGTATGCTCACTCCAATAGTGGAGCATCAATTAAGGGGATAATCGATGACGTTGAAAAGCATTAAGTTGCATCGCGAATCGACGCCCTCGATGGTTTCCCAGCGTTCGACCTCGATTGCCACGAGGATTAACGTCGCTGAGGGCACCAAGCATCCATCTGCCCTCAAAACTACAACCTTTCCCTCGAAACTCCGCTCCCGCTGTTCGATTCGTCTCACCAGTCCCACAATCTCAATTCCCTACGAGAATGCATTACCCACGTAGCACTCGATCACGTGGTCAACCATTCCCCAGCTACGTTGTCATCGCCAGCACCGCTCGCTCTTTATTCCAGCGACCCACTCTTGCTTCAAAGCAAGAAATCGAAGCCTCCTCAAAGAAACTCTCGCCCAACGGGTATCCCCGGAGGAGGACAAGCCAGCCATAATGGATTCACCCCTCGACAAAGGTGGCGGACGCTGCCAGGGTCCTGGAGCGTGGAAAAAAAATACGTGACTGGATTCGATTCCCGCGGATTCCGTTGTTTACTATACTTTTAAAAAGGCACGCACCCTACCACGGCGACACGCGATTGTTCGCGCTAATAGGAGGAAGAAGAGGGATCTTCCTCGGTTCTTAGGCTCTACGCGCGACAGCAGCGCCGCCAGCTGGCGCTCGCGAACAATGGACAGGTATGACAGAGGCGGACAAGTGTCCTGGGAATACCCTATTGTTTTTCCCTGGCTGCTACAACCGCCGCCAGCGCTAATGTCCCCCAGTAATGGGCGTAGAAAGGGGCTAGGTAATGCGAGCCGCGCAGGGCTGTGCAGACGCCTCGCCAGTAATCCTCGAGAGCGCGTACGCGCGCGAATGCAGCCTGGAATTGCAGGCTGCTTTTTGAATTTCGCCGCCCGCCAGGCTAATTTCGGGAACCAGCCGCTGAAACGAGCCGGATAAATCGCTGGTGCCTGGACGGTGAACCATGAGAGATTTCGAGCCCTGCTAATGGATTAGAGGCTGGAGAGATTAGGTTCGTAGGAGGACGCGGGCCCTGAAAAATGTCGGACGTTGTTCGACGCGCGAGAAAAAAGTTGCGCGTTTCGTTGGAAATTTGGGTTCCAGCGGCCATTGAATTATCGTTGTTCGAGTGCGAATAATGCGTTATGTTACCAAAATGGTGGAGAAAGGTTTGCGCTGATATTTTCACAAAATTAAAGGACTCAAGTTTGAAAAATGATGAACGTCGCCATCATTGTTCGACACACGAGCAAAGAGTTGCGCGTTTCGTTGGAAATTTGGGTTCCAGCGGCCATTGAATTATCGTTGTTCGAGTGCGAATAATGCGTTATGTTACCAAAATGGTGGAGAAAGGTTTGCGCTGATATTTTCACAAAATTGAAGGACTCAAGTTTGAAAAATGGTAAACGTCGCCATCATTGTTCGACGTTCGATCGCGCGAGCAAAATATTGCGCGTTTCATTGGAAATTTGGATTTCAGCGGCCATTGAATTGTCGTCATTCGAGTGAACGTAAATTTTTCGCTCGTTTGTGGGCAATTTTGAACAAATAATGCGTTATGTTACCAAAATGGTGGAGAAAGGTTTGCGTTAATATTTTCACAAAATTAAAGGACTCAAGTTTGAAAAATGATGAACGTCGCCATCATTGTTCGACGTCCAATCGCGCGAGCAAAATATTGCGCGTTTCATTGGAAATTTGGATTTCAACAGCCATTGAATTATCGTCGTTCGAGTGAACGTAAATTTTTCGCTCGTTCGTGGGTAATTTCGAACGAGTAACCCGCTGCGTTACCAAAAGGCAGGGGAAAGGTTTCCCCTGATATGTTTTCGCAAAATTACAGCGAATGCAGAGCGGCGAAAGGCAATTGAAAGCTAAATCATTTCTGAAACAAAGTTATCCGGCGGTTCATTCCGACGGAGGGCTTACACGAATACCTCAGATATTAGTTCGTAACAAAATTCTCGTGCCGGCAACTTTTCCAATAAAAACTTCGGACATCATCAAAATTAACCTCCCCAAACAGATTCCACTTATTCAATATCCTGACGAATTTCAAAAGCCCGCCACTTTTAAGCAACATTCTTTCCCCTTTACTTTCGTCCGACTTGCAGCACCGGTTAATTCGATCGCGTTATTATTTCACCACCCATCCCCTCCTCGAAAGTATTTTTTAATATTTCAAATATTCGAAGAGCACAATGAAGTCTCTACTCCTCGCTAAATTATCTCGAGGTTAATCCACGTCGCGGAGGTTTACCACGCTTCGTTCGAACCTCTAAAATAATCGTTTGGGACTCGTTTTGGGTTATATTTAAACGAGGCCCTCCGCTCGACGCGGTCTCGCCTTTCGAAAAAAAAGAACAGAAGCATCGTAAAATAGCATTTTAACTGGTGATGATGACAGTACGAAGATTGGTTCGCGACGCAGACGGGAGTGGAAGGAGGGGAAAAAAAACTGGAGTACGGCTACAGGAATTCTCGTCGAGGAACCAAGGGGATTCGAGGCTTCTATTTGAGGATGTACGCGTCGTTAGCCGGCAGTTCTCCGGTCGCTTCTTTAAAATGCAAACCGTGCGACATAACTAACCACTTCTGGGAGCGGCGGCGGAGCGAGACGCGGGTAAAAACGACGACCAGGGTGGAGAGGAGTAGAAAAAAAAAAAGAAAAGGAAAATAGGAACGCGACAGGGTTCGAGAGGATCGCCTCTGGATGCTCGCGTGTATTTTTATTTCAACTGGGTCACCGCACTTTCTGGCAGCCAATCAGCCAGTCTCGCCCGTCTTGGCTTTATTACGCCTCGGACACCGTCGTCGAAATTGAGTTACCGTCTGAATGTGCTCCCTCCTCCGCTGATTTATGAGCCCCTTAATCTACACGTAATTGATGGAAACGTGTTTACCATTCGAGGAGTCGAACGAGATCGCCTGCGACCATTTTTCTGCTTAACCCTTTGCACTCGGATGTCCCATCTGAGGGGACATCAAAATTGATTAGCGATTTTCCTTATTCCACCGCAGCTTTTTGAGAAATGCATGTTTCTCTAAAGTTTTCTATTGCTGGAAGACGTTAGCAATATTAATTCGCTATTTTAGCAATATTTTTAGTTTCTATTGCCAACGTCCAGGAAGAAGCGGAGTGCAAAGGGTTAATCGTCCGCTAGAGTGGAAATTAGATAAACAGGATCGACGAGAATGAATTGATACATCGTCGAGGGACGCGATTAACCCGATCGCGACTGGAAAACTGAATCGTTTCGCGCGTTTGGGACAGATTTCGCGGAGAGCCCCGACCGCGCTGAAAATGCAGGAATCAGGTGAATCGCGTTGTACTCTCGCCGCCATTGAACCATGTCGCGAGGGGCGTTCAGCGAGAACTTGGGCTGAAAAAAAGCTGCACAATCGAAAGCAAACTAACGCTGTTATCGAGGCGAAATTTACTCGATGCTTTCCAATTCTCGCGGCAATTCCGAAAAAATAAAATCGCTCGCCCATCTGCCGATCCGCAAATTCCAATTAAACGTCCGCTCGAGCGTCGACGAACCTCCGCGTCCTCTTTAGAACGGCGTTTCCCCGGAAACGCTGAGCGAAGACCGCGTCGGGACGCGTCCGGTTTATTTTTCGAGGCTTATTGTTCGCTGGTGGCTCGCGACGCCTTTGACGAGGGGCTGGCGTCGCGTGCAGTTCAGAACGAGCCTGCTTTATTGCGCGAGCATAGATTAAGTACGCATAACAGTCGGACACTTTGCGACTTGGTCGACGAAACGTTTCGAACTGCCGCTGAAGCGAAGTTGTTGGCTTTTACGGCTACTTCAAAGCGTCCACGAGCGTCGACAACCCCGTCGACGGCTCTCGAAGTGGTCTTCCGGTTAACTGATGCGACTGGATCAAAATGTGGACAGACTTTCTTTTGGTGGCATCGTTTCTAAGTGTGATTTCTTGTTTGCTAATTGTCAGAGCTTATCTGAATGATTAGTCACCTGAGGTTTATGGAAGAAGTAAATTTCCCAATGGAAGATTAACCCTTTGCGCTCGAGAGGCGACTCTCAGACGCCATTGCGTTTCACACAGCAATTTTCAAGTTCTTTCACAAGAAAGAAAAACCCACAAAAATGGATTTCAAAAGTGAAATTAGCTCGATTAAAGATGATACTGATTTTCAACTGTTGCGAAACGAGATCGATTGTATTCGCGATGAAATTAGGGATAGAGAAGACGATGCACGACCGCAAAAGTCGTCGAGTGCAAAGGGTTAAAAGACGTTTTTCTGTTTGTTAAATTAAATTTTTTGGATCGACTTCGTACCATCGACTCTAATCTTGATTTCTTATTTGCTAATTGTCAGATTTGACCTAAATAATTAGTCACCTGAAGTTTATGGCCTGAAGAAATAAATGTCCTAATGGAAGACTAAAAAACTTTTTCTCTGCTTCTTAAATTAAATTTTTTGTATTACTTCAAGCACATAAGGTAATCAGGGAGCTTATTTTATTATTACTTACATTATTACGACTAAATCTAGCGAGGTTTTCTTCAGGTACCATCGACTGTAAGTATAATTTCTTATTATCAGACTTAACCTAAACAATTAGTCACCAAAAGTTTATAACCTGAAAAAAAACTTCTTCCCTGCCAGTTAAATAAAATATTTCTCAATTAATACATTATTGCAAGTACACAAGATAATTGGGGAGCTGATTTTGGTCGAAAGCCCAGAATATTAGACCCTCTCCTCCGCAATTTGGACCCGACGAACTTCGCAAATCCTCCTCGACCAGAAATTACCAACTCGAACGTACGAAAACAGTTCCGTTCAGTTTCGATTAGCCTCGATTCGCAAATGATACACGGAGAATCGTCCTGTCGAAGATCGACAGGCAGACGCGTTGCGTTCGTCGAACTGGGTCGACGATTATCCCGTTACACGTAGCCGTCGGTAAAGCAGGTGGCGGCGTTACCACGCTCGAGAGATCCGCAGGAATCGCGGGCCAAATCGAGTAGAATACTTTCTATCGGCCACGCCAGTCTATTCCCCGGAGCTATTTCTACGAGGATCCACATTGTTGACCTAAATCCAGCGGTATATACGCGCAGAGGGACCAGATGGACCGCGATTCCCTTCTTACCAATCTCTTCGTCCCTCGGATGGACTGCATCCGCCGTCCGGATGGGAACGCGGCTGTTACCAGGAATTTACGTGGATTACTCGGTGTGTACGCAAGTTTCGCTCGACCCACGCTCCTTTTTCTACCGATCGGACATAAAGCTCGACGGTAAAGCGCGGCAGGAAATTTCAGATCGCCGTGGAAACTGGTGCGAACTCACCGTAAGGACGACTCCCGCGCGCCAATCTGGTTCCCAAGTTTATATAAGTCTTAATTTCAACCGGCGAAGCTGAGAATCGAAGTTGCCCGTCGATGAGAAGAACGGAGAATAAGAAATCTTTTGCGCTACGACTTCCTTTCAAATCTGTACAAACAATGAACGAAGAAAAATTCTTCCACATTGCAAAACAGTCGCAAATTGAATTATTCTGTTATACAATTTTGTGGAAAACTAATTTGAGCTAGGTTCTACAAAATGGTTGATTAAAAGAATGACTACTGTCAGAGTTTCCAAAGAAAAATACTTCCACAGTGCAAAACACTCGTAAATTTAATTATTCTGCTGTAGAATTTTGTATAAAATTTATTCGAGTTAGAGTAAGGTCTACGATTAATAAACGATACAAGGTTTAGTCAATTTTAGGAAATGGTAGATTAAAAGGATGGCTACTGGTAGAGTTTTTGAAGAAAAATTCTTCCACAATGCAAAACACTCACAAATTTAATTATTCTGTTATAGAATTTTGTAGAAAACTAATTCGAGCTGGGTTCTGCAAAATGGTTGATTGAAAGAATAACTACTGACAGAGTTTCCAAAGAAAAATCCTTCCACATTTCAAAACAGTCGCAAATTTAATTATTCTGCTGCAGAATTTCATAAAAAATTCATTCAACTTCTCTTAAGGTCTACGATAGATAAATAATAGAACTTATATACGATTCTACGAAATGATTGATTAAAAAAACGACTATCATTCAAATTTTCGAAGGAGAACGTCGGGATAAATTGTTAGCTGGTTCTGAAACCGATGTCCTTTCATACGGAGACACCCAGTACGGTGCTGGAAGGGATGCGCGCGGGCGCGCGCGCACGTATGCACACAGGAAACCCAAAGGAAATGTCTGGCAGACGCCGGGGAACGTGATATCCGAAGTCACTCACGAATTCATAGGATCCCTTTCTTCTTTGTTTTCCTCCGCGCGGCCGTGTAACTCGCACGCGACCACGCGTACCGATTCGGTAATGTTCCCGAGGATTTCCCGGCAATCTCAGCTCGCTTTCCTCCAAATCTCCCGGCAATGAGCCGCGTGATGTTTTTCTTCCCCTCCTATCCAACCCCTGGGCCGTCTCCGTTCTTGGCTGACGGTCAGGAGCTGAATTTTGGATGTCACCGGGGAGCCCCGTATTTCTTTGGACCCTCAGCTTTCGTTTTATCATTTACTCGAGGAAGATTTCCGAGCGGATGCGCCTCCGTGGAGAAAGAATTCAGATTTCACGAGAAACTAACGGGGAAATCCGATACGAGGGCGTAAATTAAAGCTTTCAGAGATTAGGTTTTGTGTTTCCCTTCTTTTAGCGATTTTCATCGGTGATACTTTCGAAGTTTGTAGTGATATAATGGAACTAGTGCGAGCGGGGGTGTAGAGGGGTTAGGTTAAGTAGTGGGTGTCTTGTGACATCGGTTTCAGAACCAGCTAACAATTTTCCCCGACGTTTTCCTTCGAGAACTTTACTGGTAGTCATTCTTTTAATCAATCATTTCGTAGATTCGTATGTAAGTTCTATTATTTATCTATCGCAGACCTTAAGCGAAGTCGAATGAATTTTTACGAATTTCTATAGCAGAATAATTAAATTTGAGAGTGCTTTGCACTGTGGAAAAAGTTTCCTTTGGAAACTGTATCAGTAGTCATTCTTTTAATCAACCATTTTGCAGAATCTAGCTCGAATTAGTTTTCTACAAAATTGTATAACAGAATAATTCAATTTGTGAGTATTTTGCACTGTGGAAGAATTTTCCTTTGGAAACTGTATCAATAGTCATTCTTTTTAATCAACCATTTCGTAGAATCAAATAAGTGTTCCATTATTTATCAATCGTAGACCTTAACCGAACTGGAATAAATTTTCTACAAAATTCTACAGCAGGATAATTAAATTTGCGAGTGTTTTGCAATGCAGAAGAATTTTCTTTCGAAAATTCTATCAGTAGCCATTTTTTTAATCTACCATTTCCTAAAATTGACTAAACCTTCTATCTTTTATTAATCGTAGACCTTACCCCAATTCAAATAAATTTTCTACAAAACTCTACAGTAGGATAATTAAATTTGCGAGTATTCTGCACTGTAAATGAATTTTTCTTTAAAAACTCTACCAGTAGCCATCTTTTTAATCTACCATTTCGTAAAATTGACTAAACCTTCTATCCTTTATTAATCGTAGACCTTACCCCAATTCAAATAAATTTTCTACAAAATTCTACAGCAGGATAATTAAATTTGCGAGTATTTTGCAATGTAAAAGAATTTTTCTTCGAAAACTCTATCAGTAGCCATCTTTTTAATCAACCATTTCATAGAACCTATCTCGAATGAATAATCTACGAAATTCTACAGCAAAATAATGAAATTTACGAGTATCTTGCACCGCGAGAGATTTATTTGTAAATTCTGCGAACGATAACGTGGCAGCAACGCACGAACGTTAACTGACAAGGGAAAATAATCGCGGAAATTGGTAGGAGAGGCCAGGAACAATGGGACCTGGCGCAGTATGTTTCAGAAACGCCGACTGAACTGTAATATTTAGGAATGGGAGAACGAAAAAGAGGTGGGGTCGCCTCTGTTCTTTCGTAGCGACCGGTTGGTGAAATTTCGCGAGCGGGAAAGATATGAATTTTCATCGGGAAGTCGGACGATAAATTTTCCGCGCGCTCGCGACGCTCGCCCATTATGCAGATAATCGCGCGACGGAATTTACGTTCCGCGATGCCGCGACTTTGCAGACACGGCCAGCGAAAACGAAATCGCGGCGTGGAATACATTTGCGTGCGTTTTTAAACCCACCGCGGTCGCATACGGGGTGCCTCGCGAGCACTCGTCCCAACCTCGAATAACAAACCCCCAACAACGCGAGCCACGCGCAGAAACTGCATTTCTTGGTCCCACGATGTCCACGTTCGCGTATATAGGCAGATCGAGATAAATAATTAAGAAACGCGGGGTAAAATTCTCCGCCAAGTGAATTATTCCAGCGCCCTCTCGTTCGAGGAGCCACGCTCAGCGTTGGCTGCGCCTCTGGAAACGTCCATGAAATTTTTCCACCGCGTTCTTTGTTTATCGCGTTTCGTGACACGTAAAAAATGAGGCTGAACAATTATGGGACACGCTTCGCCATTTCACGGCTGGCGAACGATAGAGTAAGCAATTACGCGACGCTTTTTTTTACCTCCATTCTCGCTCTCTCCGCTTTGAAATTTCGTGGCTCGCTGGAAATAGGGTAAACTACGCGTGCCGTTTGAAAAAAAGGGACGCTCGTTTTCTAGGTTAGGTCGCGTTTCGCGGTCAATTCCTAAACAATGGCCGACAACTCGTGGCGTATTAAATTCGACGATTGCGCGGGCAAATCTTCCAGCGTTTCAACCAGCGCAACGAGAATAAAATGTTCACTCACGTTTCTGCTTTCGCGAGTTAAGTCAGGCTTCCAGACGAGCATGTTTCAGGTTAGAAACGCCTCATTGGTTTCGTCTAAAATTCAAAGCAGACAGGTGAGATTATTAGAAAATAATTAGGAAATAATTTTACGAATCGAATCAAGATGTATCGCTGCGATTTTCGAAGACGATCCTCGTTCCAATTAGGACGCAACTGGGACGCGAAGGGACGAGAGTGACGCTAAGGAACAACTCGAGACGACAACGCGCAATTTAATTACATAAATGGCCAGGGAATAAAAATTCCCGCGGGTTGCGAAACGTCTGCGGAAGCTCTAATTCGGTGGACGCCGCAGGTGAGCCAGGCGTTTCAACTTCTTACGCGAGTAATTTTCATAAAAACACTAATTCCCGTGGAAACCTCGAGATTTTAAGAAACTCCCGGGTTGGGCCAATTCCTGGGACGGTTGATTTTATTCTCCGCCAACTGGCGGGAGGGTAAACGTTCACCGGAAGCTACCCAAAGAGAGAGCTCCGCTCTGGGCTGGGGAGGTGCTTAAGCGACGAAAAAATTTCCCTTTCGCGGCGATAAAAAGAGAAACTGATAACAATGATGGCGCACGCGACAACGGAGCTAAGAAAATTTCATTCCAGCCGAGGTGAACGATAATTATTTCGAATTACTTTCTTGTCCTCGTCGTCCCGGGGTCGCTTCAAGGTTTTACGCTGGTCTCGTAAAAAAATTGTGCAATATTTCTGCGTGCACGTTACCTTTGCCCCTGCTTCGATATTCCTGCTATTCCTAGCGAACTGCGTAGACGCAGACACGCGCACACGCGCTCGAGGGCACAAACAAAAACACGCAGAGGCTCCTGGAGCGCGGAGACACTCGCGAGACACGCGACGTCCATGAAAGTTCGATGAGCACTGAGGAGGTTCGCGACTTCAAGGATACGCGTGTATGTGTACACGTCACTGATGGCTGTGTGACGATGCGAGCTCGCGAATGTGGATCGTTCGACGAACACGCACGCCTTTATCAAATAAAATGGAACATAGCACAGACGTAGAGAAATAAATGATATATGAGGCGATTAAGAGATAACAGCGACTGTCATTAGCGGCTGAAATTACTTCGTCGACCTTGATTCGCGTATGATACACGTACGAAGTTACGATTTCGTGAAATACCACGTTCAAACGTGAATTATTGTAGGGTGTGAATGGTTTTATTGTGCGCGTGGAAACATAAGACGTAATGGAGGATATTCTCGAATATTCCAAAATTCATGTGCGCCTGTATGCGAGTGCCTGGAAAACAAGAGAATTCATGGAAATCCGGACGAAAGCATCGAGAATGTTCGATGAGCGAGCGTGTACAAAGAGATGTACGTGGAGCACGAGATAGAGTTGAAGAAAAGCACGTGTAATCGAAATTAACCTCTTAATTCTCACTAGATTACAATTACGCTTGTTTCCAGCCAAGCCTGTCGATCCCACGGTACCTTTCAGGAACCCAGAGCTCGAATATTCGCGTCTCCTTCCGCGAAACAAGTCGATCTAATTCCGGAAACGCGCGCACGATTTGACAAACAGCGCGTCCAAACACCAGAGAGACGTGGCTCATCAATCGATCCGCTCGTCAAAACTCGCTTGGGTGCGCGCGAGGCCCGCGTCGGCCATTTTAATTGCGACTAATAAAATCCACGGGTACGTAGGCGCGTGTCCCTGGCGAAGTTGTAACGAAATTCCGTCCTGCGTCGAAGGACACAACGGCCGACACACGAGCCGCCATGAATTCTCGATGAACGAAATGGCGGGACGCGCGCGTACCCTCTCGTAATGGCGGCTGCGAGGACCCCAGCGCGCGCTTTGTCCGCGTGAAATTGTTTCTTGCCAGGGAAACGATCCCTCAAAGCGACGCTCCCAGGGCGAAAACGACACCCACGGCGAAATCCTGCGGAGAAATCCAAGATTCGACAAGAACCATGCGATGGTTCCGCGGCAATTCCAGCCTTATTGCTGGGGGAACAAGAACCTCGCTGCTTAATTAAGGAATAACGCCGCTGGCCAGCCTGGAACCGCTGATTCCCGCTCGTTTTTCACGCTTCGCGTGGCTCCACCTCAATTGCTGAACTCGTCCAGACCGATTCACTGAGGGATAACTCGAAAAGAAGGGCAACCGTTTCGAAACGCGCGCAAACGAGAGGAGTTCCGTCGCTTTCGCGGGATTAATCACGAGAACGACAGGTCGCGCGAGTCGCGAGAAACTTGTCGACGAGCTGCGAGGATTAGCGAGACGATTTTCACCGGGTGAAATTCAGCAGCGGCCTTCGAACGAACCGCGGACAAAACAGCACATCGATACACCCGCGAGGGTAATAATTAGAACACGTGCACTGCTCGACGAGAAAAGGGTTCCTCTCTCGATCCTCTGATTAGCGGTGCCTTCTATCGAAGAAAGGCTCGTTAATTGAACGCCAGGGGCAACGTCTTTCCACGGGAATTAGCCGCGTTTCCCTTAGCCATCGCTCAACTTCGCCGATCCACAAAGAGGCTAATTGGATCGAGCCGAGCAACCGTTCAAAAACCAGGCAGATATCCAAATTTCCGCGAGCAAACTACACCAGCGTCCGTGGAAACGCGCGTGTACACGCGCTAGGCGGTAGCTGGTCGGCAATTTAGGTGCATGCATGATGACGCAGCGCAGCATAAGCTTCGAGCAAGGCGTGCTCTATCAATTCTGTACCGAACTTGGCCAGTGTACAGCAAATCCGTCGCGAACAATCGAGAAGAAGGAGGCGAGATCCAAGTTCGGACACTGGTCGATCGTGGTCGAAAACCGTGCGTCTCTGATTCGAAAGTTAGAGGCTACGCGATCGTGCAAGTCGAGCGTACTGTTAACGATCGCAAGGAAAATACGAGAGAATTTTTCTTTCATCAGCGAGCAGTTCGAAAGGGACCAGGAGTCGTCTGGATCGGGAAACGCGCCTCGAGTACCAACATGGCCGCCGTCCGCGTTGGAGGTGCGGACTTTTTCAGCGCGCACTCGACCGCACTTGTTGATGACAGCGATCGCGCGCGGAATAACAATGCCCGCGGACAGATCTGGCCTCGTTGAACGTAATGTAATCGGGGAACAGCCCGGTAGAGACGGAACAGTGCTGGTTTATTCGATATAATGCGATCGATCGTCAGAAGCGGCCGTGTAGAACCGGTCAAACGTGAATCGAACGGGCCGGATTAGCGAGCGTGGCGTTACGACATACATATGTACACGTGCAATATTTAAGCCTCGTTAAACGCGTAATTTCAAATCGGCCGTGGGCTCCGCGTCATATGTTATTGATAACCGGCTCTCTGTTGAATAATGCACGGATTACGCGGTTTAAACTAAAGCAAACGTCGAATAATTAACAAGACACCCGGAATCGCTTTGAAAGGCCGCCACGAGGATTCCTGTCGGCGGGCGGCGAGCGCGTTGCGCTTCAGCCTCATTAACTATACAGCTTCCAGTCTCTTTGACGATGGCGCGAAGAGATTGATGAACCCAGACTGCCAGGCGATTAGAGCCGGTGATTAAGAAACCTGAACCAGAGCCGTCGTTCTCAGGTCGCACGTATCGTCCGACCCGCCCTCGCCCCGGCTTCTTTCGCGCCGCTCGCGGTCCTTTCCAGCTCGCAGACTTTTTTCGTCTGTTTATGTCCTCGAGTAATTCAATTTGCCGCCATAATAAATTGAAATGGCGCGGCGAAAATAGCCAGCAGCCAGCTCCTTTCATCCCCGTTTATTCCCGTATTTCCACCTCCGCGGGAAAGGGGTGCAGATAGTAATAAAGACACTCTGATAATGAACAGCAAAGATGAAAGGGGGGAAAGAATTCCGTCCGAGTCGTTCCCAGCTGCCTTTTACTTTCATTCTCGCGGCAGCTGTAATTGCCCCCTTTCAGAGCCGAAGCTCGATGGCTTTTACGACGCTCGATATGACCAGGTTTACGATTCCGTGTCCGGCGATGAGCGAGCGGGGGGCCCGCGGATCGGTATTGCGAGCCGTTAAACTGCGAACGAGCCAGCCGTAGGTGTCTTAAAGGGAAATCAGATAATTGAATAATGGCCAGATACAAAACTGCTGCCGCCTCGCTTTTACGAGACCCAGGGAATATCGCGCGGAGACGCGACGCTCGCGCTGCCTGGCGGTGGCGTCCCTGAACCACCCTCGAACGCGATTCCTCCGCGAGGACTTCACGCGAGCGGAAACCACGGCTTCCAGCGACGTTTTCTCTGCGTCCACCTCGACTGATGATCGCAATTAGACCGCGATTCGGTCCGATACGATCGCCCACGGAAGGAAAACGTCTGGGAACTCCTCGAAACCGAAATACGCGACCTGAAAAGGAAGTATCGACAATTTCAATTCCCGCAGCCGCGATCAAAGAAATACTCATCGACGCTGCTTTGATGTCGACCAGCGGCGACAATTTCGCAGTTAGCCCGCGAGCCCCGGCTCTCGATCGCGATGACAAGAGTTATTTTCTGTCTGACAGGTGTCGGTGGAGCGTCGATCGTTTTTTAAAACGCTCGCTCCACGCGAGCAGAGCCAATTGAACGGACAACGTTCAACATCGTAACGTGTCCTGGCGAATATACCAGAGCGTTATTTTGCATATAAAAAAAAAAAAAAAGAGCCGGAACGCGCGCGCGTATGCACGCAACGACTGGACGAGAAATCTGCGGCTCGATGGCGAGCGATGAGGGGGCGGGGAAGGAGGGGGAGGGGGCGGGGGATGATCAATCCGATAGACTGGCAAATATTTTTCACCAATGTCGGTTTTGCCTCGACCGATCGCTGATTTTTATGGATACGATGCCTCGCCACGGACGTGGAAGGAAAAATCTGTTCGGCTCCGTCGGTTTTTTTGTTCCCTCCCGGTGGAATATCGTTGTTTACCGGGAATTCTGGCCAGATAGAAGAGAGATATCAGTAACACGGCGAATTTATTAACGAGAGTTCAGCAACTAGGATGAAATCGCGCGGCCCTGGGACGCTTCAGAGGCTCGAGCGGCTAATTGGTTAACGATCGTCCTGCGAGACGACGCGGTGCCCCGCGTTGACCGGGGATTGGGGATTATCCGCGAGAAAAATGATTGTAATACGGTTTACGGCCGCGTCCGGCTCCGCGGAGGGAAGTTGTTTATCTGCGTAATGAAATTAAGCTCGGCGCTAATTCGACGGACGTGTCCCGGGCAACTAACGAATTACGGTCGCATCTGCGCGGCGGATTAGTAGGCACGTCGTGCGTACCGTTCCCGGCGACTAAGGAGCGTGTATCGTGTGCATGAATATGCTGGTAATTAACCGCAATTGTACGGGGCAACCCTCAAAACGCGGACGCAGCTCGCGCCGCTTTATCCGCCCTCTGACGCTTTCCGGTCAGCCCCCATTACGGATTCCACTCGTTTCGCCCATAGCCGCGCTCCTTTCGATCTGCGTCTGCTAAATATCGTTGTCCAGTTATTGTTTCGCCATACGATTTCGCAAAGGATTG
Organism: Xylocopa violacea; assembly: GCA_963969225.1. NCBI lineage: Eukaryota > Metazoa > Arthropoda > Insecta > Hymenoptera > Apidae > Xylocopa > Xylocopa violacea. Next base: position 36,140,285 of record CAXAJV010000004.1, on the reverse strand, counting down.
TTCGATGCACGCCTTCATCGACTCGAATCGCTGCGAGTGTGAGTGGAAGAAAGAGGAAAGAACGCTTCGTCCTGGGTCTGCTAGTGGACTTAGCGGTAAGGCTACCAAAATGGCGGAGTCGAAGATCTTTTTTAGCTGTTTTTAGTTTTGAAACGCGTTGCTTCAGATTGATGCGAGTGTGAGAGGAAGAAAGAGAGAAGAACGCTTGGTCCTGGGCCTGCTGGTGGACTTAGCAGTAAGGCTATCAAAATGGAGGAGTCAAAGATCTTTTTTGGCTGTTTTTAGTTTTGAAACGCGTTTCTTCAGATTGATGCGAGTGTGGCTAGAGAAGGGATAGGAAGAGAGAAAAGAGTCATCAGTAAAGCTACCAAAATGGCGGAGTAGCGCCTTAAACGTGAGGATGTTAATCATTTCGCTGCGAACAGCGCCTCTAGATGCTCAGTCAGAGACGCTGTTCATTCCTTATCTACAACTCCCCAATAATGCAGTTTCTTCTCTCAAAAATCGTTTTCAAGCGCTCCGCAGCGAAAAATCGGAAAATTCACACGAACTCTTGCAGAAAATGGCGAGTGTCGCTGTCCCTCTAATGGCGGCTGCCACTGGACCGCCACGAGCAGTACATTCGATTCTAATTGACGCAGTTTCGATCGTTAATCTAAGGACGCCAATTAAAAGGAATAACTTCGATTTGGTTGTAACTTCGACTTCTATTATTCCATTCAAATTAGCTCCGCGGTTAATCGAATTCCATGGCTGCGGACAAGCTTAAGAGCATCGACGTATTCATCCCGCTCCACTGGCGTGGTCTCCGCGTATTATTACAAGCTGTTTATATTTATCCCAGCACGGCGGGGCCGCGATAAGCCGCAAACCGGAATTCCCTCCTTTTGTTTACGTTCGCGGAAAGTGTGACCAACCAGCAAGTTCTCAGATTAATACGCGATCTCTATCAGCAGCGGCCCCCGCGGCCGCAACTTCGTCATTAAGCCCGGATCACGCGTGGTCCCTTTGAAACCGTGTTTATTATTCATGAACGCTGGTGAAAAGAGACGACCGACAGCCGCTCGTCGCCGCGAAGACGACGGCCAACGATGATAAAACGTGGACGCTGGCAAGAAAAATGGGATCGCTGGATTTTCGAACGGATAGGATGGTTGATGGTCGACGAGGAGGATCGCGATCTTAGGTCAGATTAATCCTTGGATACGCGCCCCCGAAACCCCTCCAACGATAAGACGCGAGCGGGAAACTGGAACGATCTGCAGCGAAATTTTCACCCACATTGAGATTCCACGGTCGACGAGCGAGAATATTAACCCTTTGCGCTCGAGAGGTGATCCTCGAGTGCAAGGGGGTTAATTCTTAAGCGCTGGCGACTAATTCACCGTTGTAGAAGATTAGTTAGAGTGTTATACGAAGAATTTTACGCGCAAAATATTTTTTATTATGTAAGAAACTTTATTGGTGTGCTGCGAGCGTCGCGCGACTAAGAAACAGCGCGAGCTCAAGAAGGTAGTTGCTAGGACAGTGCAATATTGAAAACGAAAGACAGTAAAATTCAGCTAACCGTTCTTCGAGTTTCTGATTACAGTCTGAAGCACGCAGCACCGCGAACGCCATTTTTATTCCTCCGCCCATCGTCGCAACTTCGCAACGAAAGCTTCTGTTCGCGCGTCTGCCCCATCGCGAGCGATTAAACAAACCCGCGTCGCGATACGACGGCCATCGCGCGCTTCTCCTCTCGCGGAGGATCAATTTTTGCGAAACGCAGAGGGTTCTCGGCGCAGACGGACTGGCATTCCGTCGACCCGGCAGACGTTGAAGCATTCCAGCAAAATAATCCGACTGGATAAACGAGTGCGGGCATCCGGACGCGGAAAAGGGGCCGAAACAATCCTCGAAATCGTTCCTTCAAAGGCCCTGGCGATCCGGCTCGCGGGACTCGCATTCCGCGTTTCATTACGCGGCGGAAACGGGAATCCGCGCGCAACTCTCCGTGGATTTCCCGCGAGCCAAGCCGAGTCTGGGCGAGCAACGGTTACCCTTCATTATTCGAGGCAAGGCAGGGGGTCGAAAGTGAAGTTCGATTCGAGCGGAGGCGCGGCTCCTCTCTCGTTAGCGGGTTTGCGGACTGGTCGCCCGCTGTGTAACCGCGTAACCGGCAACTACGTTGCATGCAGCGGTGGATATCGTCGCTGGCTGTGTAACCGTACGTGGAACAAGGCGATATTATCGTGGTAACGACCGTGATAACGAGAGCCCCAAGTTTTTCCCGCTTACGCGATGCTGGCGACCGACCATCGATCCGATGACCGCGAGGGTGCACAGCTCGCGCTCTGGTTTCCTCGGATTCTTCTTGATCAGTCTTTCGTTTACGTTTTGAGTAGGATATGTCAGTATAGTGGTTAATCCTTTGCACTTGATGACTTTTTCGCTAGCAGATCAGGTTTCTGTTAGTAACTTCTTCGTGAATACAACTAATCGAGTTAGTTTTACCCTACAAATTCATTTCTGTGGGGCTTCGAAACTTAAAATCGTGAGAAACTCGAGTTGCTGCGTGAAACACCATGGCGACTGAAAGTCGCAAAGGGTTGATTTGAACGATATGCAGATCAGCTTTTCTGTTACTAATTTCTTCGTAAATACAACTAATCGAGTTAGTTTAATCCTACAAATTCATTTTTGTGGGCCTTCAAAACTTAAAATCGTGAGGAACTCGAGTTGTTGCATGAAACACTATGGCGATTGAGAGTCGCAGAGGGTTGATTTGAACGATATGCAGATCAGCTTTTCTGTTACTAATTTCTTCGTGAATACAACTAATCGAGTTAGTTTCACCCTACAAATTCATTTTTGTGGGGCTTCGAAACTTAAAATCGTGAGGAACTCGAGTTGCTGCGTGAAACACCATGGCGACTGAGAGTCGCAAAGGATTAATTTAAACGAAATGCCATCATAGTTGCGTTCCGCGGATAACGTCAATTAGAATGGCGTACACTACTATAGTGGCTTCCGTAGAAAGCATCGATGTGAACAGTACGCCATTATCCTGACTTTGGACGATTATTTTGGAAGATTATTATTCTCCTGATAATATCCAATATCCCACATGTCGTAGTGGATATCAGGAACAGTTTTTCCGCCATTTTGTACACGCTGGCGAAGAAACGCGTGGCACTTAAAAGGTTAACGTCGTAGGAATCGTATTCTTAATCGATACGCGACACAGTGGCTGTGCACGCTGGCAAAACCCACGAAATTCCACTCCATTGAGCCCGTCCAAGTACAAAACCCGGTGCCTGAGTCCGCCGCGCCCCAACTGAGGCGATCGCCATTCACAAGGGCCTGGTCCAGGTGTCCCACCGGGCAATAGAGTGGTTAACATAAGCAAACACGACGCGCATTCGTCGTCAGGTGTCAGGAACGTGTTTCCCATGGCGCTACTTGCGTCGACCACCTTTGTGGGGACGTCCAGCAGCCGCATACCGGCACGCGTCCCTCGAATTCCCGGGAAATGGCTCTGGGACGTAAGACAGAGGGCTGGCCAGGAAATAATGTCGGTCGACAGGTACGAGACAAATGGCGAATCGATGCCAGCGTCCCCTCAGCGAGCAACAGCGTTCCTCGTTGCTAAAAAGTCCTGGCCCACGCGTGTTGGAACCTTTCATTCGCTTCTGGGGCGCGCGATAATATCATTTTGTAGTTTTTCCGCGGCGTTCGCAATAAATAATCGCATTAAGGGACTTTTGGTCGGTCGCGCGGGGCTTTGGCCGCGCTGGGATCGTCATAAGCCCCCGCCTCTTTCCGGCGACACTTATTGTTAGCGAAAATCCGCCGCAATCCACCGGCACGATTGCTCTCTATCTCCCAACTACCCTATTTCGTCCGTGCATGCACGCCGCGGGTTTAAATTTTAATGAGGCCCTGTTCGAGCATCTGTTTTCTAGGTTAATACGACGGAAGAGCCGCCATCTTCAGAGCGGAAGCTTTCGCGCCCGGAACTTTCCGCGGCTTTCGGGGTAAATAACTCTTGCGGGTGACCGTCCCCTTCTCGACGGTATTCGCCGCGCGATCCCCGTTTCTCTCGTCATAAAAATTCCAACGTGCTCGAAATAAAATTCCAAATGTCCGCCACGCTCGCAGGGACGTATCGTCCACCCACAGGGTCCGAATTCACCTGAAATCTCCGATTTCAAGCCGCGTACCCCGGACCACGGTCCTTTCCGTAACAGCTGCGCATAACGCGACGCGACGTTTGCGCGTACACCCCACAGAGAGGCGTCGAATTACAGTAAGCATCGCGTGTCCACCAGCGCGGAAGCGCGTCAACCCTCTCGGCTCGCAGAGACCTCGCTACCGATTATCGATAATATTTCATCAAAGGGTGCCTCGCATCGGTTAGATCGGTTCCCTCGAGAGAGTGCAAGATTAAAGAAGTCATTTCCAGCGAGAGGAAAATGCCCTCGTTGAATATCCAACAGCTACTTTGGAGAATGTCGAATATTTTCGTCGCAGCAGGGGTAGCGCCAAACTTTAATGGTCGATTCAGGCGTTTGGTCGCCCCTGCTCGATAGCAATTGACGCGTCGCGAACTTATTTCTCGAACCAGGACTGACGACGACCAGAACTCCTGGACGACGATGGACGACTGTATCAACAAACGTTTCGACTTTACGTTGACGCGTAGACGCTTTACGAAGACGTGAACGATGGACATGGTCGTGAACGAACTTTCCATTAAACGACGCAACAATTTCCCCACCTTTCTGGACAGGACATCAAAACACACCCTTAGACAGACAAATTGCAATATTCTTACACAGACCCAGACAAAATCATTCAAACTTGAGATTCGCGAAAAGGACATTAGAACACACCCTTAGACAGACAAATTGCAATATTCTTACACGAACCCAGACAAAATCATTCAAACTTGAGACTCGCGAAAAGGACATTAGAACACACCCTTAGACAAATTGCAATATTCTTACACGAACCCAGACAAAATCATTCAAACTTGAGATTCGCGAAAAGGACATTAGAACACACCCTTAGACAGACAAATTGCAATATTCTTACACGAACCTAGACAAAATCATTCAAACTTGAGATTCGCGAAACATCGCGTGTCCGCGATGGCGGAAACGAATCAATTTATTCGATTATCGATAATATTTCATCGGAGGGTGGTCTCTAAAGGGTGGAAGAGGCGCGGGAAAACGAGTTTCCACGGGGAATCTCGCGGATTTGTGCCATAAATAAGGCCCGCGGTCGCTATCCGTGCGATCTACGCCCAGAACTTGTAACCCTAAAATACTCCAGGAATGGCTGCTCGTCACGAAGTCTTGGACTGGTGTGCTGCTCCTTGCGGTCTCGCGGTACACGCGTTGCGAAGGCCAAGCGATGGAACCACCGCGATATAATCGATCGCGGCCTACGAGAGATGAGAGGGCAACGAGGGTTGTCACGACACCGGCTGAGAATCTCGACGAAGACGCAACGCGATTCGAGTGGATGTTCCAAGAGCGATATCGTTCCGTTTGCGAGAGGAACCGCGATTTTTCAGATGATCGACGAGCGGATTATTTCGCCAGGCGTGAAAATTAATTATTTGGAGGCTATTATTTAACCAAATAATTAATATTTGCTGATAATATATTCAACGTCGTCAGTTGTGCATTGAAACAAATATATGAATTTGGTGGATATGTAAATATATTAGTTGCAATTATTATGTGCGATATAAATGTGTAACGTAAATCAAAGAGTCCTTCGAGTTTATTTTTTGGGTTGTGCGTAAGTATCTAGTGATTATGGTTTGACTGCGATTTAGTTGCTGGATTCTTTTTGTATCCGCGATAACGAGGCGAGGAATTATCGAGCGGTCGATTAAATGATAAATTTACAAGTATTATTTTGTCGGTTATTATTAGTCCTTAATAGTAGACCGATTATTTGATCGTCGTTCGTGTAATAATTAATTAATTAATCGCACCAGAAACGGCTCGACAATAAGCCAATAATTCATGACGTATCGTCGATGCGATACGCGTTCGCGATCTAATTTTTAATCGCGCAAATTATCGACGACACGCCTGTCCATCGATTCCATTTTAATTCCTGCGAAATGAAATTAACATCGATGTTATCCTCGAGTAAAACTCTTTCCACCCCCTCGCGTTCGACTGTCCCGTTCGAATGGAATTAAGAAAAAATTACCCTCGACGTTCAAAATTACAGAAACACCTCAGCATCCGCGAAAAACCAAACACCACGTTCGAAACAATTTTTTCCCCGCCGATTTTACGTCCGAAATAATCGCATCTGGCAACCAGCGACGAGCACTCGTCAATCGAGATCAATTTTATCGAATAATCGGCTCTGAAAATTCCCAGATGCCCTCGTTTGAGCGGAATTAAAACGGCTGGCAAACCTTCCGTCGTTTCCTCCCACGTGAAATTGAAAGATGCGGAAACTCGTCGCTTCGAAACCCCTCTACTTCCCAACCATCGATCCAGCGACGATGTCAAAGCACGCGATCATAATTTCTACGGAGTCACGCGTCCCCTGGAGCCGCGCCTGCCCCTTTTTTTCCTGGCCACGTTTCTACGAGCCGAGAAGATCGACCGAGGGTGGCCACGGAATGGAAACGGAAATGTCCGAATTTCCCCGCGGTCTGTGGCATATTTCAGATGGTGGCGCGCAGGAAAAAGGAAAGCCATTACGCTTGTACCCGCGTCCGCCCAGCGCGGGAATGGCGGCCAGGAATAGTCGCTGGGACACGTCTGGACGACGGAAGCCCCGTTGTGTCGCTGCTCGACTGTTTGGACACCCTCCCCGACAGATTGAAATTTCATTCCGTCGGAGCTCCCGATGGATATTGGCTGAGCGCCGATCCGCTCGATTTAAGGATGGATTTGCGGATGTTTGAAAAATGGAGGATCTAATCATCCCCGCCGCGGCTGGTCGATCCCAGTTTCAGGGGTTAATCGAACGCCCCGGCAATTTTTGGCGGCGAAACGCATCGACGAGCGGCTAAAAACGCGTTCGAGGTTCAACGACCCGCCCGCAGCGACTCATCTGCTATTCAACGGCATGTTTATACCTGTTCGGCCGTGATATTCAAGATGCATCCGCGCATACATGCAAATCAGACAAGCGCGGGACTTTCGCGCACTCGCGTGGCAAGGATGTCTGTTTCAGGAAGCGTACCGCTGGCCCAGGCGCATACAATATGCGCCATTATGGCGCGCGCGTGTATGCATGCGTAAACAGCCGCATCAGCTGCGAGGCGTAACGATTGAATCAACTTTTTGACCACGAGACTTAACATGAGGGACAACAACTGTCGGCAAAAACAAAGAAAAATGAGAGGTTTTGGGGCCCACAGTTCGACAGCCGCGTCGATTGGGACGGTGACCAGGTTTATGGCACTCGCTTCACTTGGACCCCGCTTTGGGTCTCTTTTCCAGCGGGTCAAGTCGAACTGTGGGCCCTAAAACTCCTCATTTGTCTTTACTTTTGCCTGCACAATCGTGGCTCAAGGATGAACTGCGATCGTATATTCATTTCGATCACAGACGACGCTGTTAAAAATCCTCAACGTAGTAACGACAGAGTCGAAGGCAATTTGTTCTCCTTATCCTGTCCGCGAGTAGCCGGAAGCGGGGCTAAACGTCGACACGATCGTGGCCACGGATTGATCCGTCAAAGTTCGGCACAAAGGGCTGCATTCGCGTCACGTCTCGGCTCGAAGAGCGGCGGAAAAAAAGGGAATCAGGGGAGAAGAGGGATGCCCAGGCGAAAACTTAAAGTCGACGTAACAATAGCTTTTTGTAAGCCTACCGCGACCCCGCGGGAACGAAACCGGATGGTCGAGGGCCCTACACCTTCGCCCTCTTCATCCCACGGGAAGATCGAGCGAAGACCAACCGAGCCAGGTGTATCGACGCGTCCAACGCGTGACTCCTGCCCCCTCCCGCCGTCCCCTCGCCTTTTTCTTCGCCATTGTACATTTGGGTCAACCCTTTCGACGGTGGATCCGACCATCCCCTTCCGCCACAGCGTTCACCATTTACCTGGCCGTGTGAAAGGCCACTCGAGCGAAGCGTTCCCGTGGCTTCTTTGTCGTTTCGTCAGCTGAGAGGTTGATCTTAGTCCCACCCCCTGCTGGAAGCCCAACTTCTGCGAAGACTCGAGTCACCCCTTTCTCTCGAGCGTCTTTTCTCTCGAGGGATTTTTCGATTCCCTCGAAGAGTTTTGGCTGCCGCGCGATCGCTCGACAGAGGCGGGAATCTCGTTTCAGGGCAATTTTCGACGTCCCCTAATTGCGACAGGTTGGGGCTCGACTGGTGGAACCGTGTTTGTACTTACTTTGAGAAATAATTGACGAGGAGACTCACCTGAAACACAAATAGAAGCATACAATTATTTTTAAGCAACGATTTCTGACGTTTTTGTTATTTATTCAGGGTTTATAGCGTATTCTACTGTGGCGATCACTGTAGTCGCGGTGCACCCCTTGGTGCAAGGTGGAAAGACTTACTTAACTCTCGAATGTCTCGTCTCCAAACTTTCTCTTCGTCTTCGAGGGTTAAGAACCGCATTTTTGGCGATTTCAACCCTCTCCATTTCGACAGTGAAATGAGGGGGTGGAAAGGGAAAGAGGCCCTTGTCGAGCTTTCCACAGTACGAATTAATGTCTAACGCTTTACTCATAGATTATATCCTTTGCTTTTTGTTGATTAAACTATTTGTTACGTAAACGACTTTAATATTCTCTTCACCGCGTACCATCCCCAAGCTGCGTTTGAAATTGTACAGTCAAGTTTCGAGATCGAGATACGTATCAAGCGGGGCATGAAAATTGATAGCATAAATTTCAATTAACTTTTTTTGCCCAGAAAATCGAGAAGAATTGGCGCCATTCTCTTCCGGAAGCCTTTGGAAATCTATATGGGCGAACGTCCAAAGAATTCCTCCTGGTGAAAACGGTTACAACAATATGAACATCGATACAACGGGCACAATACATTCGTTGTCATTGTTTCTGCCTGTCCGGAGAGCGGAACGCTCGAATTCGATTCGAGGGCCGGCTGCATGGAGATCGATTATTATAGCTGCCAGTCCGCCCCGATAACTGCCGACAATTTTATTTTCCTCGATGCATCACGATAGTTTATTCTCCGTGTTCGAAACTTTCCTCGTTCCCGCCGATTTTCATATCGCAAAGTGTCTTTATTTTGTCATTTTTATTGCGCGCTCGCAGCCGAACTGTTCGCCGATTGCACGAAATTGCACGCGCCTCCCTTTCCATTCGCTCACCTCACAAGCGAGGAGCGGAAAATGTGGTAGCAAATAAAATTATATTCGACGCGAACAAAGAGAATTCTATGGAGGACAGAAAAACGTCGAAAAAATTCATATTGCTCTGCGAGAGCGTTAAATGCAGATACTATAAACCAAAATGAGACGAGAATCAAGACCAACAGAACCGCGTTTGAGTCCACCTTCTCGTATAAATAGCGCAACGAAAATTCTGTCCGGTTGCGCGCGGTACTCCGCACCAAAATGGCGTCCGCCATCGTGCGCGCGCGTAGCCACCGCATCGTTAAGACCGTGTTCCCCAGAAACGAAGCTCCAGCCAAGATTTCGTTACTCTCGACGCTCGTCTGGCTTCATTCAGCAGAATCGATCCTTAAATTTCCAACCAGCTACTGGCGATCGCGGTTCCATTTCATTAAGCGACGAATGAACGCGTTTTTCACGCGAGACAGCCTCCCGCGTCGACGAGGGCGCGCAACAGTATCGATAACTAACAGCGGGCACGTGCGCGCGCGTGCTGAGGGGGACGAAAGTCGCGTTTAACAAAGCTGGGCGACGAGCAACCGAGGAATTTTATCCCACGCACGAATTACGGGGCTGGCGTCGCGCTCGTTTACAAGCATTCATTGTCGAAACGTCATTTCGCGAGGAATTGTGCCGCGACACGTGCGTCGCGCTCGAAAATCCCCGCGCGTGGAATGGACTCGTCGCGGGTCGAAAACTCGCGGCCAACCCTCGCACCCTCGAATTACGCGCCGCCGTGTATATGCATACGTTATTTTACGCGTTTTTCTTTTTTTCTTTTATTATTAGAAACACGCGGCGGAACGACGCCGACGTTGAGCAGGGATTTCGTGTTCCTGGCTATGGGGTTTTTCAGTTTTCCCTGCCGCGCGAGACGCGAGCTTTGATATGCAACGCGCTCTCTGCTTTGCTGAAAAGCGGAGCGGCGAGATTGCAGTTGTTTCAATTTCGAAAACGCCCAGAGATATTGAAGCGCGCCGGATTGGAGTCTTTTTTGATCATTTAGAGGAAAAGGCTTTTTCTCGCGCAGCGTGCGGCGTGCAAGACACATGGAAACAAGAGTTTGTGGCTTCTAATGTTAAGTTAACGTTTTGCATGTTTCTCGCGTCGAAGCTTGACTCGTCAGACTATTTTTTGACGACTAATGCAACGCGAAAATCTGAAAGCTTTCTATGTTTCTTGATTATTTACAGGAAAACCCTTTTTCTCGCAGCGTGCAGCGAACAAGACACATGGAAACAGGAGTTTGTGACTTCTAATGTTAAGATAACGTTTTGCATGTTTCTCGCGTCGAAGCTTGATTCGTCAGACCATTTTTTGACGACTAATGCAACGCGAAAATCTGAAAGCTTTCTATGTTTCTTGATTATTTACAGAAAAGGCCTTCTTCTTGCGCAGCGTGCAGCGAACAAGACAGTTGGAAACAAGAGTTTGTGGCTTCTAATGTTAAGATAACGTTTTGCATGTTTCTCACGTCGAAGCTTGATGCATCAAACCATTTTTTGACGACTAATGCAACGCGAAAATCTGAAAGCTTCCTATGTTTCTTGATTATTTACAGAAAAACCCTTTTTCTCGCAGCGTACAGCGAACAAGACACATGGAAACAAGAGTTTGTGGCTTCTAATGTTAAGATAACGTTTTGCATGTTTCTCGCGTCGAAGCTTGACTCGTCAGACTATTTTTTGACGACTAATGCAACGCGAAAATCTGAAAGCTTTCTATGTTTCTTGATTATTTATAGAAAAGGCCTTCTTCTTGCGCAGCGTGCAGCGAACAAGACACATGGAAACAAGAGTTTGTGGCTTCTAATGTCAAGATAACTATTTACATGTTTCTCGTGTCGAAACTTGACTCGTCAGACTATTTTTTGGCGACTAATGCAACGCGAAAATCTGAAAGCTTTCTATGCTTCTTGATTATTTACAGAAAAGGCCTTCTTCTTGCGCAGCGTGCAGCGGACAAGACAGTTGGAAACAAGAGTTTGTGGCTTCTCATGTTAAGATAACGTTTTGCATGTTTCTCACGTCGAAACTTGATTCATCAAACCCTTTTTTGACGAGAAACGCATCGCATAAATCTGAAAGCTTCCTATATTTCTTTTTCTCGCGCAGCGCACAGCGAACAAGGCACACAGAAACAAGCACTTGCGACTCCTAATGTTAAGATAACCTTTCACACGTTTCTCGCATCGAAGCTCGATTCATCAGACCCTTTTTTTGTTTCACCACAAAAGCAACGCGTAAATTTCGAAGCTTCCTATGGGAAATCGTAACTCGGGGAGCGTTAAGTGAAACCGACGCGCGGATTTGCACGCGGCCACGTCTGTTTGTAGTCGCGCGACAAATTTCCGGGGAAATTTAGCAGCCTGAGCAAACGCAGTATGGGATCCACAAATATGGGGCAACGTGTCCATGCAGGCCAGCAGGATTTATTTCGACCTGGCAAATTAGTAGGATATTTATGTTCCTTGAGCACGACGCGATTGTACGGGGATAGTGGCGACGTGCAGCAAGGCTCGAGCATCGCGATACGATGAAGTTATGGATCATCAGGGTCTATTGGCAAGCGACGCGAACCAGCACGCGCCACAACGACGTCGTAATTAAGACACTTTTGCTGCTCGATTAATTAACGGTATCGCGATCCCACGTTCGACTGGGTTTTCGAGGGATTTTGGAGGCTCGATAGGTGCTGGGATAGCAGAGTATCCCAAGTTTACGATAAGAACGAAAAGACATCTGATATTGTCAGATTTTTGTTGAAAATCGAATACAAAAGTTAATCAAAGGAGATGGCGTTTCTTTCTGCGCATATGTGGGGAATAAAATACGTGCGATAGTATTATAAATGTGTAACGTAGTTAGGTTAACGATGAGTTAGGTCGATGTGAGAAAAACAGTCGAAGAACGACTGAGCTGACTGAGCAAAGAGATGAAAGAGTCCAGTGATCGTCCAAAATCGTAACAGAGCAGAGTTATCTGTGATGATTTAGGTCGATGTGAGGAAAATCAGTCGAAGAACGACTGAGCTGACTGAGCAAAGAGATGAAAGAATCCAGTGATCGTCCAAAATCGTAACAGAGCAGAGTTGTCTCTGATGATTTAGGTCGATGTGAGAAAAATCTGTCGAAGAACGACTGAGCTGACTGAAGAAAGAGATGGAAGAGTCCAGTGAGCGTCCAAAATCGTAACAGAGCAGAGTTATCTACGATGATTTAGGTCGATGTGAGGAAAATCAGTCGAAGAACGACTGAGCTGACTGCGCAAAGAGATGGAAGAGTCCAGTGAGCGTCCAAAATTGTAACAGAGCACAGTTATCTACGATGAGTTAGGTCGATGTGAGAAAAATCAGTCGAAGAACGACTGAGCTGACTGCGCAAAGAGATGGAAGAGTCCAGTGAGCGTCCAAAATCGTAACAGAGCAGAGTTATATTAATTAAATATATATGTGGATGAACAGCGAATAACTTTCGATTTACTTTCTAAATCGACTGACTCGATGTCAGAGTCTATGACAGACTGGTTTACTTGGAACCGTGAGAACTCAGATGACGGTGAATGGCTCCCATGCAGGTCGAACACGCGTGGAAATAGTTGGGATAGAAAAGCCGATAAAGAGACCGCCATGTTGGCGGGCATTAATTAACATCTCTGAACAACGCGTCAAGTCAGGTGTACACGTAGCTCCCGAACTCTGGGAAGCTTTAACCGTGTTTCGGGAATAAAGGTCGTTAATCCTGATTTGCGTCCCAAACCGAGAAACGCGGCAAACGCGAGACAAGCCTGGTAATCATGACACCCATTCCGCTCCCTTTGCCGCCAAAATTATCGATACTTTACGCGTCTAACCAGAAACGAATCGTGAGTCTATTGCAGGACCAACACCCTCTGATAATATTGACAGTGCAATATAAATTAATTAAGACTCAGTCTATCGCAAACATCTTAATCGTTGTTTCCAAATTCCAACTCTTTTGGCTTTCTGTAGTCGCTCGATTATCCTGCCCTCTGCTCTTTGCTTCTCTGCTAATTTTTGTAATTCACTCACCCTCAAACTTATAAATGATAAGTACTTTTCGTCATAGTCCTCAGATCACTGTAGTCTCTACTCGCGTGCGAAACTCAACCCTTTGCATTCAGATTCAAATCCATCACTCAGAATTGGTTAATAATTACAGAGATTAAACTTACTCCATCGCAATTTTTTAAGGAACGCATTTGCATGAAAATTTTCTATCACTGCCAAACGTTGGCAATAACCTTCTATTGCTAAAGAAAAGGATCCCAAAAGGCGTCGAGTGCAAAGGGTTGATACGCGTCGCGCTCGAATCCATCGAGTTTTCAATTTTTCGAGCCGCGAACCCGACGAATCTGTTATTCTTGATTCCCGCGTCGCCTCGTCGAGTGGCGGCGCAAATTTTCCGCCAACAATTGCGGAGCACCCCGGATATCCAGTTACTCGGTGGGCGTCGCGACGCCGCGCGAGAATGCGGTTCATTACGTTCCACCGCGGGGTAAAAAATTCGGGAACACCGTTGTCACAGTTTCATCGAGAGGCGGCGGATCGTCGGTTTCAAGGCGGTGACAAATTGGAGTGACATCGACTTGACGAGCCAAGGGGTTGGGGCTGTTCGAAACAGGTCTGAACGAGACCAGGACCGAGTCGTATCGCCGCGTTTCGTCTTGCTACAGGGGTCGAGTGGTTGCGACGCTTTGCTTATTCGTCTCTCCGCGCAGCCATGCCTGCATCGCGGCAAAAAGTTATTGGGATTCCTCAGGGCTTCCCCACTTCTCGCTGTAGGGTTCTATTGGACATGGGCGATGAAAGAAAATTATATAATCCGTGATTCTATTCGATTAAAAACTTTTATCATTGTTAGGCTCGAACGTCTTCGCGATGCGAGAGCTATTTGAATTGCGAGAACACTCGACAGATTATCTGAGGTTCTCCAGACTAAGGAAAATGACGATGGGTTTCTCTTCCACATCGATAAATTTCTTCTCCTGTTTGTATACAGGATTCTATTTTTTAACACAAGATTCGTTTCTTGTTTCTGAGTTGGCCTGTTGAAATAATCCAATAGATTCCTTTTGCTCTGCTGGAAATTAGGGTGGCGGTTTTAAAAAATCTGTTGACTCATCTTCGTGTAATGGTCTTCTCGTAACTCAAGTGTGAACCATATCGAGTCGTGAAACAATGCAATGTCATAGCAGGTAGACTTTCTTTGCATATTATTTTGCAGATTATTAAAACCAGATCTCGTAGAAAACGTTTACGCTGTATTCTTCCAGTAAAGACGACTCGTGGTCTCGCTTTCGTGTTTTTTCGTGGAAGTTGGTCAGATACCAACACCAACGACGTGCGATTAGAATTCACCGCACGAGAACCAAAAGAACAGTGCAAAAACCCGGGTATATTTTTCATATCCTTATTATTCGAGGCGCTCTAATTAAAATTCGCGCTACAGGATCCCCCTGGAGGACTCCTCCGCGTAGGCGGCGCTCGTTACGACCGGATGTAAGCCGAAAAAGACACAGCTCCGCGCGAAATCCTCCCAGTTGGATTCAAACCACGCTCGTGCTTCATTCCTCCGTTGAAACTTTAATAACGTCAACCCTGGATCCGCGTTACATCCCCGTCGCTGAACCCCCAGGCCTACCATTGTATATTTTAAACCCCGAACCGTTCGTCCGCCATCGATCGCGGTGGCCTTCGCGAAACGCGGGAAGTTCGAATCGCGGGACGCGTTCGAAGCCTCGATGGAACGTAATTCGTGTCGTTGTTATCCTGGACGCTAACGAAGAGCGAAACGGGCGCGCATAAATATCGACGAGCGACAAAATCATCGTATTTCCGTCCAACGGGTGGGATCATCGGTGTTTATACGACTCAGCCGGACCAACGTCGAGTCCAAACGGAAACACCGTAACGAATGACGTTTCAGCGTGCATCGACGTCCCTCGGATGACTTATGGAACTTATTCATTAGGCGGATTTATTGGAATCCAATTGAAACCCTGTTTACGGCGCTCGCTTGCGGAGGATCGGCTTGTTTAGTTAAATTACCCGTCCCACGATAACGTCCTCGATGACGGAGTGGCTGCGGAAGATAAATGAACAGCACGATCCTAGGGCTCGATAAGATAACCGCGCACAATGGTTGTCCCTAGGCGCCAATCGCCACCCTACCGAACGTGAAATTTGTTAAACGCTGCGCGGAATCGGGCGACACTTAAATGGCGGCGTCACGCGTTGGTGGCGACATGTTTCGGGTTTGGGGCGTCGATCGCCGCCAGTTTTCAAACTTGACCACTTGCTTTTGACGCAGCTGACGATTGGCGAAGGTTTGAAGTTGTTCCATCGCAGCTTTTTGACGAATGCACGTTTCATTGAATTTTTTTCTATCGAAATGGGAACGTTAGCCGCAGAAATTGTTCGTTTTAACCCTTTTTACTCGAGAAATGCATGTTTTCCTCGAGTTTTCTATCGCTGAAAGATGTCAACTATTGCTTTGCATTTTCTATTGCTAACTATTGATAATTATTCCATAAACGTACTCGTATAACGAAGATAAAGCGAATTTCTAGCGAAGAAGGTGCAGAGTTTGATTTGGTCCGCGAAGATTAGGAAAAAGAAGCGGAGCTGTGTATTTTGGAAAATTGGAAACGTCGGATAACTCGATCCTTTATTCGTCCGTTCGCGTTTACCTCCGCCGATCAATTCGAAGCAAATACACAGCTCTGTTTGTCAAAATTCGGGGCTTTTAAAGTCTTGTTTGAGTTTCCCTTAGCAGCTCCTGGACTTGTGTTTAGTTTCGCTGTAAACGTTTACTTCGTGCGCTCAAATAACGTAACGATTAATCGGGAGCAAACCGAGCGCGGGTATCGTCAAATAAAACGATTTACGTATCGGGATATCGGGAACGAAAAGTGGAACGCGTATTTCAGAACTGTTCGAAAGACTCCAGGAATTGTTTCGAACGACGCGACGCGCAGCGTCAATCGATAACGCGGCTGACATAATTCGCAGCGCTGATTAATGCTGCGTTTTACTGTGGAATCGCGATTAATCGCGGACGACTGTTCCACGCATCGCAACAAGTACGAAAATACCGTCTAGAACCGCGATCGATATTCCCCGCCTAACGCGCATACATTTCGAACCCTCCCACGGATGCTATAATACAATGTGCAATCAATATAGCAACAACATGTAGATCTTTGATTGATATTGTAATGCTGTATACAATCAACCTGAGGAACAGCGTCCAGAGGCTCGATTGATATTGTAATGCAACCCGTGATCAATACCCGCTCGCTGTTTAAGCTCTCGTTCGAATTATGTAAAACATTATACGGCCAATTTACCAGGCAGTTCGAGGCGAAAAGGAGAACGCGTCCTCCACCCTGTGCGACTTGTCGCAGACCCTTAAAACGACCAAGAACGCGGAGAAGAGCGTCGCGGAAAACGAAAATAAATTCTCGTCACTCGACTGATTAATTGCTAACTGACAAGGGAACAGACAAGTAATTAACCGACGACTGGCGACCAATTAACCGCTGCCCCGATGCTTTTCTACCCGCTGACACAATGGACAGGCGCGATGAGGTATTAACGAGCCGCTCGCGAAAAGAGGAGCCTGGTTTATATCCGGGAACGTCATCGTAGTCAGCGTAAAGAGCGCTATCGGATATTCGCACTCCACGATCGTCGATGGTCCACGAAACGTTGTATCCCTAAAAAGGAACACCCGGAAGTCCCCTGAACGTGCAACTCGTCGCTGAACACCGTGTCTCCTCGAGGCAGAGCAGCGAAGCACAAAAGAAGACCTTCGCTACAAACGGCTAGCACGGTTTATGGTATTCGCGACAAACAAGCCATTTTTGAGGAACCGTTTTAAGTTTTTAATATTCGTGTACGATAATTAACTTTCTCCAACGGCCTCGATGGCACATGCGGACGCCATAAACCGAGGATTTCCGAAGGACGCAGGTATCAGGCCCAAAACTCGCTACATGACCAAATATGGTCATTGCAAAAGCCAGCTCCCACCAGGAATACCACCGCCTTTCCTTAAAAACGCGATGACATTAGAATTAGAAAAATAGACGATTGGCGAGGAGAAGAAAGGAACTCGCCAATCGGAAGGCCTCGCAAATTTGTCACGCAGACGAGGCCAGAGACCAGTCTCTCTCGAGGATCCGCTCAAAAAGCTCGAAAAATATTAGTCTTATAACTTTGCACCCTGCCTGGACTATCCCTGAACACGCAAGAGCAAAGGCGCACCGTCGTATCCCTTCAGAGGAAGAGAGAGGATCGTCGAGCTTGGTCTCTCGCCCCAATCGCAGGGACGCCAGGCGCCATAACGATCATCCCCTAAAAGCTCGAGGGGAACAAGGCCGGAGGAAAGAGTTAAGGGAAGCGACAACCCCCAACTTCGATTCCCTCCTCGCTAGCTGGAGGAATCTCCCTTGGAAGACTCACGAGATAACATCGCTGCTATGTTGATGGGGCCCGACACGAGGCTTCCTGGCCCGCTCGAAAACGAAGTCTCGAGATCGAGTCGACTTCCCTGCTCTCTGTCTCGCCCTCTCCCTCTCCCTCTTCATCCTCTACCAACCGAGACGACAGGATCCGCTCGAGCCGAGATTGAATCTGCACAGTCCGGTTAAGAGGAGAGCGGAGCAGCCCCGGGGGCTAAAGTGTCGTGGGTAGAGGCGGGGGGGGGGGGGAGGGCTTGTAGGAGAGGTTGTAGCCTGAAAACGGGAGAGCTGCAGAAGCGTCCGGGGAAAGGAGGTCAACGACGTCCTTAAGGATTTCGACGAACTCGAACGAACGAGTCCAGGAGAGCCGGGAATGCCATCGTCGTGGCACGTTATCCTGTGAAGTATAGCGAGAGGGGGAGGGGGTAGGAGGTGGCAGGCGGTCGAGGACAGGGAAGTCGGGGACGTCCGTGGAAAAAGGAGCGAAAGAGGGGCGGAGGAGGGCGCAGGAGCGTCCTTCGACGGACCACGAGTACCTGGTCTCCCGCGGGATCTGACGCTGGCCGAACGCTGGCCAGAAATGGAAGAGAAAAGGGGGAGAGCGAGCGGCTAAAGCGATACGGGCGGTAGCCGGCCAGAAACGGGAATGGGAATGAGGGAGGATGGCGGGTGGATCCGACGAAACGTCGCTCGTTGCTATTCCTCCGCAGCCGGGGAATTCCGTGACGCTCGACCGTTTTCAACGGGTTGGCTTCGCTAGCCGCTCCCGTCGCTTCAGCGTGTATCGGAACGGGGAGGCTACGTGAAAAATAGAGGCGATGGTAATCGACGGAGCAGCCGTGGGGGCGAGCCGTTCGAGGGAGCAGCCGTGGCTTGGTTCCTCGACGGAGACGGCTGACGGCAAATGGAAACCCGTAACGAAAAGAAAAGTTTTATTGGGAGATGGGTGATTTTGATCCCGATGGAGTGGATGAGCGACTCGGGACGGACGACGCGATGCTTTCCGGGAGTCGCGAGCGGATGCGTTGGGTTAGGTATTGAAGAGTCGAAGGTTAGAGGATTTGGTGAAACGATTAGTAGGCGATTTTATTAGAATTATTATAGTATTCACAGATTTGTTAGAACATAGGTAATAAATAAGTAAATATGTAATACGTTGGGTTAGAAATTGAAGAATCGAAGGTTAGAGGAGGATTTGGTGAAACGATTAGAAGGCGATTTTATTAGAATTATTATAGTATCCATAGATTTGTTAGAAAATAGGTAATAAATAAGTAAATATATAATGTGGAAGAGCGACTGAGTAGACTGAACAAGGAAGATGGAGGAATCGAGCAGTGAGCGTCCATTCTTGTAACAGAGCAAAGCTATTTATTCCATCCCAGACACGCGTATCCTGCTAATCGTTGGGTTAGAAATTGAAGAATCGAAGGTTAGAGGAGGATTTGGTGAAACGATTAGAAGGCGATTTTATTAGAATTATTATAGTATCCAATAGATTTGTTAGAACATAGGTAATAAATAAGTAAATATGTAGTACGTTGGGTTAGAAATTGAAGAATCGAAGGTTAGAGGAGGATATAGTGAAACGATTAAAAGGCGATGTTATTGGAATTATTATAGTATCCACAGATTTGTCAGAACATAGGTAATAAATAAGTAAATATGTAACGTGGAAGAGCGACTAAGTAGATTGAACAAGGAAGGTGGAGGAACTTCTAACAAATCTATGGATACTGTAATAATTCTAATAACATACGTAATAAATAAGTAAATATATAACGTGGAAGAGGACTGAGTAGACTGAAGAAGAAAGATGGAGGAACTGAGCGTCCATCCTTGTAACAGAGCAAAGCTATTTATTCCATCCCAGACACGCGTATCCTGCTAATCGTTGGGTTAGAAACTGAAGAATCGAAGGTTAGAGGAGGATGAGATAAAACGATTAGAAGGCTATGTTATTAGAATTATTATAGTATCCAATAGATTCGTTAGAACATAGGTAATAAATAAGTAAATATGTAATACGTTGGGTTAGAAATTGGAGAATCGAAGGTTAGAGGAGGATTTGGTGAAACGATTAGAAGGCGATGTTATTGGAATTATTATAGTATCCATAGACTTGTTAGAACATAGGTAATAAATAAGTAAATATGTAACGTGGAAGAGCGACTGAGTAGATTGAACAAGGAAGGTGGAGAAACTTCTAACAAATCTATGGATACTGTAATAATTCTAATAACATACGTAATAAATAAGTAAATATATAACGTGGAAGAGCGACTGAGTAAACTGAACAATTTGAGCGTCCATCCTTGTACCAAAGCAAAGCTATTTAGCGTGTCCTATTAATCGTTAAAGAGTTGCCAAACGTCCAGACATCGAGCAAACTCTCGCAAGAAGAGACAACGCGAACGACTCGTGGTCTCTGATGGAGCACAGCGCGCGCCTCGCAGCTTGATTTAAGCCACGCGAACGTGGCGGCCTAGAATCGATTACAGAGGAAACATTACCCTGGGCCAGCCGACAAGAAAGGCAACATCGTTAGCGTCGAATGCAAATCTCGTCCCGGGGAAAGGAATCCGGGACGCCGTCGTTTGATTCAGGCGAGGACCAGCCGCGGGTGTAAGAAGCGAAAAGAGGGGCGAAGGAGGGAAAAGAAACGAGGGGCGAGCGTAGGATGAAAGCAGCGGCGGACACCCTGATAGAGCAGCCAGATAGCAGCGGGAAATACCCGTGATGGAAATGCAGATAGCGGCGGGCAAAGAAGGAGGGCAAAAGCGGCCAGGGACCGCGAGTAGCCCGGGTTCCCGCGGGATCTGACGCTGACCAAACGGCCAGAAATAGACGAAGGGAAGTGGGAGATGCGGAGGAACGAGTCTGGTTGTTCCTCACGCGGATACGTCTTCCACTTTTCGCTGTCGTTCCTAATTTGTCCGATTAACCCTTTGCGCTCGATGACTTTTTCGGTCGCAGATCATTTTTTCTATTACTACTCTAATTTTTCAATAGTTGATAATCAATTTCATCTTCACTCGAGTCAGTTTCACCCTCTAAATTTATTTTTGTGGGGCTTCAAAACTTAAAATCATGAAAAACTCGAGTTACTGCATGAAACACAATGGCGACTGAGAGTCGCCTTTCCAGCGCAAAGGGGTAACTGTTGTTTTGTATCCCTAGATGGAATGTTTCATGGGTACCTTCACCCACGAGATTCCTATGGCCTTTGGCTTTTAATATTCCCAATCATTTTCCAAATTTACTTTACAAAATTTTTATTTCTGTGTCTCCCAAATGTGTAAAACAGCATCGCTAATGAATTCTCCCAAATTAACCATTGCTTCGCGTCCCTAGATGGGATGTCTCATGGGTACCTTCACCCACGAGAATCCTATGGCCTTTGGCTTTTAATATTCCCAATCATTTTTCAAATTTACTTTGCAAAATTTTTATTTCTGTGTCTCCCAAATGTGTAAAACAGCATCGCTACTGAATTCTCCCAAATTAACCATTGCTTCGCGTCCCTAGATGGGATGTCTCATGGGTACCTTCACCCACGAGATTCCTATGGCCTTTGGCTTTTAATATTCCCAATCATTTTTCAAATTTACTTTGCAAAATTTTTATTTCTGTGTCTTCCAAATGTGTGAAACAGCATCGCTATTGAATTCTCCCAAATTAACCCTTTGCACTCGATGACTTTTTCGGTCGCAGATCACTTTTTCTATTACTAATTATCCCTTATCGTTTAATCTATCACTAATCTAATTTTTCAACAGTTGATAATCAATTTCATCTTCACTCGAGTTAGTTTCACCTTCGAAATTCATTTTTGTGGGGCTTCAAAACTTCAAATCATGAAAAACTCGAGTTACTGCATGAAACACAATGGCGACTGAGAGTCAGAGGGTTAAACCCCGACGCAACCGGTTAGAAACGTGGCCGCCCAAGGCCATCTTCGATCGAACGTGCTAAGGGATGCACTGACACGACTTGAGATCGCGATGCCTGTCGTGGATTAACCCTTTGCGCTTGGCTAAATAGAAACTATTACCAAAAAGACAATATTTTAACAATATTTTCTGTTGCTAATGTCTTCCATTAGTGAAGAGTTTCCATTTCAATAGAAATGCATTCCTCTAAAAGTTGCAGTGAATGCTGATGTCTTCTTAGCGAGGAGAGAGTTTGATGGTATTTGTGGTGCTTTACGACTCGTGATCTGATCGTTTGATAAATGATTATGATAACCAGTGGGTTCGTATCAACGAGTGGCACGAAGAAGAGAGTTTAGATGAGTCCTGTACGCAGGAATCTGGGTTATCAGGAGCGAAACAGAGTAACTGCGAGCTCGAGGATTTAAACGGGTCTAAATTCTCGATCCTACCGCGCTATCCTGGCGCTGAACGTTCAAGATCGGTACAACGCCCAGGGGTATCCTACAATTCTAATTTCCCCGTGCAATCCTCAAGGGTGTCCTGGAATTCTAATTACATTACAATAATCTAATTCCTGCTACACAAGTAAGGGCCTAGCTGTTACAGAGGAACTAAATTTCTGAGCTGTTTATATTCAACTCGTGCTTCTTCCGTGTCTCTTAGTTCCGTTGAAATCCTCAAAGGGTGGCACGCGCTTTTATTAACCAATTAGCCACTCTTACGTCCGATTCTAGGTCTCATGATCACCCATTAGAGAAGGATCCAGCTTTCACATTAATTTCAGAAGCCTCGAACGAAGAAAGCTGATATTTCAAAAGGTGGGACGCGTTTTTACTAACCAATTGGCTATTCTTACGTCCGATTCTAGTCCTCATGATTACCCATTAGAGAAGGATCCAGCTTTGACATTAATTTCAGAAGCCTCGAACGAAGAAAGTTGCTTCTTCAAAGGGTGACACGCATTTTAATAAACCAAATGACTATTTTTACGTCCGTTCTGACCAATTCTAATCCTCATGATCACCCATTAGAAAAGAATCTAGCTTTGACATTAATTTCAGAAGCTTCGAACGAAGAAAGCTGATATTTCAAAGGGTGGCACGCGTTTTTGCAAACCAATTGGCTATTCTTACGTCCGTTCTAATCCCCACGATCACCCATTAGAAAAGGATCCAGCCTTGAAATTAATTTCAGAAGCTTCAAACGAAGAAAGCAGAAACTTCAAAGACTGACACGCATTTTCATAAACCAATTGACTACTCTTACGTCTGTTCTGACCGTTTCTAATCTCCACGACCACCTATTACAAAAGAATCCATCTTAGACATTTCAGAAACCTCGAACGAAACTCGAGAGGAGGCAAGAAGTCTCTCGAACCGGTTCGAAGACGCTCGAACCTCGTCCAAAAAGCTGCGCGCCCCTGGGAGTCCGCGAAAAAGCTGAAACAATGCGACTGAACCGGTCAACGCTGCGCGGGGGAGGAGTGGCCCTGTGAAAAGGCTGAATAATTTAGCAGCATAAACCGGATTCCGTCGTGCAAGTTGCCAACTCCGCCTCGACATTTTAGACCCAGAGGAGGGTTGCGAAGGGAGGGGTGCAGCGGCGTTAAAAGCGATATTTCCCAAGTATAGACTAACTTTCTCCTTTCATGGACGTTCGCGGGCTCGCCAACTTTTCCTCCGCGCGTACGAAACGAAGCTGAAGACGAAACCATCCGCGGAACACGCTCGACTGGTCCAAATAATCGGGATGCGCGCCGCGCGTTTCGAATATCGATCGAGCGATCCTTCGATCTCCTCGACGAGCCACGATCGTTTCCAGCAACCTTTCTGATTGGATGTTTTGTAATCGATACTTCGTATGCGCTCGTTTTTCCCGTCAGACGTCGAGGATCGTCGACGGGGCTGCGCCGCGACGCGCGTCGAGGCTCGTTGAACCACGTCGACGATCGGTAATTTTATATGCAGGCTGAGGCTAAAGCACGCTAAGCAGTCGAAGAGTAATGGAACCATTTGTCCCGACGAAAGAGATCCGTTCCGCTTGGAATCGCGGACAGCAATAGAATTTCCTTGCGACCCGATCAATAGGATTGTGCGTTTGACGTGGAGTGTTTAATCTTTCCAATCGGGAAATTTAATGTCCCCGCGGTGTGTTTTCTCTTAACATGAAGAGGTACGGTTCGATCCCTTCTAGAGGACCCATTTTTCCTCCCTGACGCGATCCCTGCATATATTTAACCTTCCATCGATTCACCAGAACTCTGTCCGCTGCCAGACCAGTTTAACTATCGTCTACGCGCAATCAGTTGATAATTATTCCATCAGATAGGTGAGAAAAAAATCGTGAACCCAAGCGCGAGCACTTTTCAGAGTTTCTCAGTGTACGCTGCCCGTCCAAGGAGTAAAGAAGTTCGCGTTTGCTAACCGGAAGAACAGTTTGCGTCCGAAATCGACCCTAACTGGAGGCAGCGAGGCGAGCAGCCCCGTGAGTCGCATTAACACTCTTAACGCGGAGTCTCTATCGCGGCTAATGGAGGTCCCAGGCTTCGAGCGTCGCTCCATGGGCTCGCTACTTAACCCGCACCTATCCGTGATTACCATGAGAGAAGGTACGCGCACGTGACCAGGAACAGTCAAACGTTCGCCAGCCAACCCAATCTGCTGCCAATTTTCCCGAAACCGCTGGACTATGCCTTCGCTTGATCCTCGCTGCGACGCGTCGCTGACTCGAAATCGCCATGGACGCGATGGAATCCATTAACACGGAATTTCTTCGAGGCTGACTACGCGGATAGGCGAGGAACGGATCGCTCGAGGTTCGACGCGTCGAACGAGGAAGGCGTGGAGGGTCGCCAAGCTGGAAGGTCTTGGAAGAGCAGGGCGACGTTTTCGCGAAATCTCGGTCGTCGACGTCAGTTTTCCCTCGCTGCAGGATCCCTCTCTGACATAATTAAATATTACATGAGTCCCTGTTAGTGCCGCTCCGTCGGTCTTCCGCTTGGAGATTAATATTTCACGAGAGGAAGGAGCGCGGCCATGCTGTGAGAAGCGCGCTCCGCAAAAATGGCGGACGACGCTGCGAATTCGGCTCGCCTTCTCGTTCGACGAGCTGGATCCGTGGCTACGAGAGACAGAACCGCTGGGGAAAAATGGTTTAACGCCTTTAAACGGGGAAACCAAACTTGCGAAATGCTTCAGAAGTTCGCCAGGCGTTCTCGAGTTGCCACTTGGCTCGCTGTATCGGCTAATTTATAGCGTTTCGGAACCTTGGCTGGCTGGGGCGTCTTGGAACAGGTGGAAAGACGCTCCTTCCTGTTCTTTATGCCAGTGAAATGATCTCGACGAGTTATCAGAGTGATCAAAGAACGACAGGACAGGGGAACTCGGAAATTCCGCCTGAATTTGAGTCGAGAGCGATTCGAAGGAAACGTTTCGTGGCAACTGCAAATTGGACCAACAGTCGCGCGTGAATCACGGCTGCGACCGCCAGTCGGTCGATAAATTTGACTAGCATTTTGGCGACAACACGGGCCAGACAAATGGGCGCCAAAAACCAAGCGACACCCGGTGTACACTGCGAAAAAAGAGTAAGCCCTGGTAATAGGATTACACCGTGTCGGGCGACAGATTTCGACTAGATATTCAACCGGCTGGCAGCTTCAATATTTGACAATTCGAATTAACGTTCCTACGACCCCGCGTCCCTTCCTCGCCGCCATTGATTCGCGCGGGTGTTTCATATAATCCACGGAGACGCTGCTGGAAATCCGGCGAACGTTTGTCATAGACCGCCACACAGGAAGCTTTTTCAGGACCAATCCCCGGCTCGATGTTTAAATTTCGTGTAACGGGTGTCCAATTAACGCTCTTTCGACGACTACGTCGAGTATGATTCTCGTCAAACGTGACGTTTCTCAAAACCACTGCAGGATATTTATTGCTAAGCGACAAATAGAAGAGCTTCAGTATCAGAAAAAGTTCTTTACGACTGAGATGTCGTCTCGTTGAACGAGTTCTTCGAGCGAATATTTCAAAATATCGAGTCATTAGGAGCTTCAGTATTAGAAAAAGTTCTTTACGACTGAGATGTTGTCTCGTTGAACGAGTTCTTCGAGCGAATATTTCAAAATATCGAGTCATTAAGAGCTTCAGTATTAGAAAAAGTTCTTTACGACTGAGATGTCGTCTCAATGACTTGATATTTCGAAATATTCGCTCGAAGAACTCGTTCATTCGCACGTTTGGTCTTGCATTGTAGAATACTTCAACAGTGGAAACTTGGATTATTGATTAATTTACGAGGATAATTTCATTGTCCCGCGTCACAAATCAGTTAGAACTGCTTTGGACCAAGAATTTGTAGATAGTTACGCTATTCTGCGTTAAATCTGTCTTTATGGGACGCAGTCTCGCCAACGTAGCCCACAGCAGGACCTCGTTTTGGCGCCAACGTGGGTGCAGGCTTAGACACCCGAGTTTGTATCGCGTACTCTGTTGGGAGGAGCCGTAGATCTTCGCCCTCTTCTTACGTGGCCTTTTCCTCGCCATAAATCTCGCGGTTCACTTTCAGCCTAGATTGCTTCACCGGACGCGGAACCCTCTAATTACCTCTCTGCCCAATTAGAGGCACCCTGAACGATCCGAAGAGAGCGCAGAAATCGGGTTGACGCCTCGCGACGTGCCTCTGATCATTTATTGCAATTTTAAATTGCATTGTCGTTATTGACGGACGCCGCCAAACGTTCGAACAGCTTCCAGACAGATCGCTGGTGGATATGGACAGCGTTCTGGGCGCCGTCTGGCGAATTTCAATCCTTTAAAGGACAGGTTCGATTCGAGTGGATTAACTTGGCCCAAAGTTTCGAGTCAGGATTAACTGCACCGGATCGGGGTCTCGCTATTTCGAGGGCTGAATTTTATCTGATATCGAAACGGGGACCGTCTTGAGGTTTAATGAACGATTCGTGGCGATATCGATGGAGGGTTATTAAAATGTAATCCGATATGCGGGGCTCGTGAGACACTTTCGATTCCTATATCGATGAACGCGGTAAATCGAGCCGTGGGTTTGGTTCTGCGTGCGCGTAAAGAAATCGGCGAATTATTCAGGATGTGTGATATTCTGGGACGGCTCAATCATATTTTATTCAGCGGCCATAAATTCAGAGTATTCCATTAAGCCTGTTCGCGAATTAAGCTTTCAGCGTTTCCATAAATTCTCGAGATTTCGCCTGTTCGCCAGCCAGGGGAAGTTAAAAATGGGTAAGAAGGGTATCAAATGGGAGAGAGGATCGCGGGGGGGCCCCTAAAAACCGGGAATGACAGAGCCGTTCGAGGTGCAAATGCGAAAGAAGCGGCCATCTCGAGAAGAGGGGAGATCCGTTCCTTTTAAACGACTGGTCAAATTCAAGGATATAAAGAAGGAAACCGTTCGAACAGGGGCAAAGTTTGCACCACCCCTCGCTGCAGCAAACGCGCGTCGGTTTCGCGAAACAACGGGAATAAAAGTAAGAGCCGCTCTAACCATCGATCCAGCGGAAAAGATCGCCCACCATTAACCGTTCCTCGAAGCAGCTCGAGACCTAATCAAATAAACGCTGCTCGGGCAATAAATTGGCAATGGAGGCGGAAAGATAACCCGGGGATGCTCGCGAGCGCTAGAAACAAGCCGCAATTGCTCGCAACGCGCGCCATCCCCTGGCGCAACGTGTTCCAATTTCAGCAAACAGGAAGAGAGGGAGGCAGATCGTGTTGACCGGGTTGGCACGTAGACGAAAATGAAAAATCGAGCCTCGATTAGGGCGACTCGCTTCGAGCTGCGTCCCTGCCGCGGCACTTCACTCATCGTTCACATTTCCTACCCCGAATCCTTCTTATTCGCGGCATTATCATAATGCCATCGGCCGCTACGTGACGGGAAAGACGTATTATCGCCACCTCGCCCCGGTTTCCCGATCCCTCCCCACGGGCTTATCGTCCTCGCCTTAAAACGAATGAGAATTAGTCCGCGCCGCTGCGATGTTTCCGCGAGCGTATCTATGGCCGTCGCAGAAACGGAGCGGTTTCGAGAGAATTTACGGACGATTGGAGAAAATTGTTCTGAAAGATGGCATCCGCGAAAGCCACTATAGTAGCGCGTCGTTCAGGAGAAAGCTACAATAGTGGCGCGTCGTTCAGAAGAAAGTCACAATAGTGGCGCGTCGTTCAGAAAGATCACATCCTTGAAAGCTACTATAGTGATGCATCGTTCAGAGAGATGATATCTTCGAAAGCTACTATAGTGACGCATCGTTCAGAAACATGACATCCGCGAAAACCACAATAGTAGCGCGTCGTTCAGAAGAAAGCTACAATAGTGACGCGTCGATCAGAAGAAAGCTACAATAGTGCCGCGTCGTTCAGAAAGATGACATCCTTGAAAGCTACTATAGTGACGCATCGTTCAGAGAGATGATATCTTCGAAAGCTACTATAGTGACGCATCGTTCAGAAAGATGACATCCGCGAAATCCACAATAGTAGCGCGTCGTTCAGAAGAAAGCTACAATAGTGACGCGTCGTTCAGAAGAAAGCTACAATAGTGCCGCGTCGTACAGAAAGATGACATCCTTGAAAGCTACTATAGTGACGCATCGTTCAGAGAGATGATATCCTCGAAAGCTACTATAGTGACGCATCGTTCAGAAAGATGACATCCGCGAAAACCACAATAGTAGCGCGTCGTTCAGAAGAAAGCTACAATAGTGGCGCGTCGTTCAGAAGAAAGTTAAAATAGTGGCGCGTCGTTCAGAAAGATGACATCTTTGAAAGCTACTATATAATTACGCGCAAACAATGCAACATTGCGATGTGTGACGGATGATGCTGTTCTTTATGCGAGCACATGGAAATGGAGATTCTGATAATTTATCTTAAAGATACGATGCATATACTTCAACCCTTTGCGCTCTGCTCCTTTCCAGGAGTTAACTATAGAAACCATTGCTAAAATAGCAATATTGTAGCAATAGTTTCTATTGCTGACGTTTTTCTGAGCGATAGAAAGTTTCAATTTCAATAGAAAACTTGAGAAAAACATGCATTTCTTAAAAAGCTAGGGTGAAATAAGCTTAACCTGCGTAATCACTAATTAATCCCATCAGAGAGGATATCAGAGTGCAAAGAATTAACTTTAATAATGTGGGTTCGTAAGAAATCGTACGATTCGTTTGACGACGATAACGACGTATATATTTGAGTACTTTTGTCATAGAAGATTCTCGGAATCGTTAGCATTTGTTTTTAAACGCAGTCGCGAGGCACGCGGCGAAACTGTGTGCGTATGTGATGCGTGCAAGTGTTCTAGAATCTAATATAAACAAATAAAAGAGCGAGAGTCAAGGTCTGCTTGCGTCAGTCGTCGGTAGTAGCGTGCCGAAGTGAGTCGAAGTAGGTACGCACGAGATCAAGAGTTTCTAATAAATATGGGTGTTTGATTTAATAGTTACAATAATTTAGTTTAATAATGAATAATACAGTGTAGTGACGCGTCGTGCAGAAAGAGAACATCAGAGAAAGCCACTATAGTGACGTGTCGTTCAGAAAGGTGATATCCTCGAAAACCACCATAGTGACGCGTCGTTCATGAAGATGACATCCTTGAAAGCCACCATACTGATGCGTCGTTCACAAAGATGACATCCTCGAAAGCCTCCATAGTGACGCGTCGTTCAGAAAGACAGCATCCTTGAAAGCTACCATAGTGATGCGTCGTTTAGAAAGGTGACATCCTCGAAAGCCTCCATAGTGACGCGTCGTTCAGAAAGACAGCATCCTTGAAAGCTACCATAGTGATGCGTAGTTCAAAAAGATGACATCCTTGGAAGCCACCATAGTGATGCGTAGTTCAAAAAGTTGACATCCTTGAAAGCCTCCATAGTGACGCGTCGTTCAGAAAGATGGCATCCTCGAAAGTTACTATAGTGGTGCGTAGTTCACAAAGATGACATCCACGAAAGCCACCATAGTGACGCGTTGTTCTGAAAGATGATATTCTTGAAAGTTACTACAGTGGTGCGTCGTTCAGAAAGATGACATCCTCGAAAACCTCCATAGTGATGCGTCGTTCAAAAAGACAGCATCCTTGAAAGCCACCATACTAATGCGTCGTTTACAAAGATGACATCCTCGAAAGCCACCATAGCGACGCGTTGTTCTGAAAGATGATATTTTTGAAAGTTACTACAGTGGTGCGTCGTTCAGAAAGATGACATCCTCGAAAGCCTCCATAGTGACGCGTCGTTCAGAAAGACAGCATCCTTGAAAGCTACCATAGTGATGCGTCGTTTAGAAAGGTGACATCCTCGAAAGCCTCCATAGTGACGCGTCCTTCAGAAAGACAGCATCCTTGAAAGCTACCATAGTGATGCGTAGTTCAAAAAGATGACATCCTTGGAAGCCACCATAGTGATGCGTAGTTCAAAAAGATGACATCCTTGAAAGCCTCCATAGTGACGCGTCGTTCAGAAAGATGGCATCCTCGAAAGTTACTATAGTGGTGCGTAGTTCAAGAAGATGACATCCTCGAAAGCCACCATAGTGACGCGTCGTTCAGAAAGATGGCATCCTCGAAAGTTACTATAGTTGTGCGTCGTTTAGAAAGGTAATATCCTCGAAAGCCACCATAGTGACGCGTCGTTCAGAAAGATGGCATCCTCGAAAGTTACTATAGTGGTGCGTAGTTCAAGAAGATGACATCCTCGAAAGCCACCATAGTGACGCGTCGTTCAGAAAGATGCCATCCTCGAAAGTTACTATAGTTGTGCGTCGTTTAGAAAGGTGATATCCTCGAAAGCCACCATAGTGACGCGTCGTTCAGAAAGAAGACATCCTCGAAATCCACCATAGTGACGCGTCGTTCAGAAAGAAGACATCCTCGAAATCCACCATAGTGACGCGTCGTTCAGAAAGAAGACATCCTCGAAATCCACCATACTGACGCATCATTCAGAAAGATGACATCCTCGAAGACCACTACATAGCGTGTCGTTCAGAAAGGTAACATTCTCGAAAGCGTTATACTGTCGCATACGTAGCAGGAAAATTGCGTGTAAACAGCGCGTTTTATTCGATTGCGAGCGATCTGACGGGAGCGGTCGGCAAGTTTCGCGTTCTGGCATTAGACGCGATAGAATTAATCGTTCGCGAAGCATGGAACGAGTGCGGCTAGCATAGATGGAAGCAATAACGAAAACAACGATAACAGCTGAAACGGGTCGAAAGAAAGGAGCGCTCGATCTGCGCGTACGTCGAGGGAGACGCGATCGCGGCTGTGGACGTCAGCGTCGTCGTCGAGCGGATGCAAAAGAAAGAGGATCCCGTCTGGCAGGACGATTCCCGTCAAATTGGGCGACAATGGCACGGGTGTAGCCAGTCGGGTCCCGATCAATCGGGCTTTTTGCGACGCGTCGAAACGCGCAGCGATCGGATAACGCCCGATAAAACCAGCCGACACGGTTCTCGAGGCCCTGGCAAAAATGACCAGACACAAAGGAGGATCCTTTTGTACCCGACGAGGCTGACAAGGGGAGACAGCCGACACAAAGCGTGTTCTTTCGCCCTGGTAATAACTGCACGCTCGCAAATTTCAACCGCCTTCCTCGCGTCTCGCGTGCTTGCGCTCCGAAACGTTGCGCAGCTCGCGCGCGGAACGAACCTCGAAGGAACCCAGAGGAAGCTCGCGATCCTCTCGCGTTATTAGAAACGTGGACAGAAATCAGGCTCCATCGCGTCGAGGAGACGCTCTTTTTGAGACCCTCTTGCGAAATGGAACCGCACTCACCTGCGTTCAAGCGTTCTCTGGCTAGATTCAGCAGTTGCGGCGCACGAGCATCCATAAGACACCATTTTATCCCCTACTTCTGAAACAAACGAAATCGTGGAACACATTAGAACCTGGCGAACACCCGTACGATCTGCAGTCGCGTTTCAGAAGCCAACTATCTAGAAAATCGTAACGCGTATTCCGCGAGGGATTCGTTTATTGGTCCGGCAAACCGAGACCACCAAACCGGAAGACGCGTGTCCCGTCGCGATCTTTGCCAGTCGACGATCAAACGTCTCTGGAAAGCGGCGAGCCAGCGTCAAAGAGACGCGTCAGCTTCGAGACGACTCACTGGCCGCGGAAACAAAGGCGTGCAGGAAAGGAACAAACGGGAGACACAAAGCCGCGCCCAGTTTTTAAAGGGGTTAAGCGAGCCACCGTCCCTTCCAGGGCCTCGCAGTTGAACGAACCGCGGGTCAGCTCATCCGCTTTGGCGTTTTTGCGGCTTCGACGCTCCGCGATATCGACGCGATCTCGCGACAGAGGATACGCACGTTTTCTCCCTTTTGATCGAGATACCTCGAGACCCGTCTAGAGGGTCGCGCAGCCAGACTCCCGCCATTTTCCTCCTGGTTTCTCGTTTTTCAAACGCGATCGCAGCGAGACGAGGCCAGCGAGAGGGGAATAAAAAAAAGAAAAAAAAAAACAGCCACGGGACTAAAAGAGAGTAATCAATAGTCGCGCGATGGAAAATCACGCGAGCCTCCGGGACGTGCATACGAGGCGCGGACAATAACAGAGAGGGAAGACGCGTGGCGGGGGGATGAAGCAGGACGAAACGAAAGCGGGTCAACTGGTCTGCGTCGGGAAATATGTAACTTTGGTCGAGTGCATAACCGTGCCGCTGCGAATCCTAGTAATTTTTGCGCGTACGTGCCTCGCCCTGCTTGCGGCCATGTTCCCGGCCACCGTGCGGTCGGATTCATATTTTTAATTGCGCGACAGGCGGACACGGGAGACCGCGTCGCGTTTCTCCCTGTCGCGTTTGTCGAACGCGCGCGCGCACCGCGAGAAAAGGGAGCCGATTTCGAAACCGCGCAAATTTTTCCGCGCGATCTCCTTGCGAGGGGATTTCCAGGGTCTTCGAGGAACGACCGCCTGGCGAACAGGCGAGCTGGGAGTCGCGCGTGGGACAATACGAACCTGATTGAGATTCGCGGGTTTTACGATTATGCAAACCCTTGTAATCAGGAGCAACATTCTGCGCTGGAGAGCACGCGTTCGACGATGTTTAGAATTGCGCAAAAACTGCACAGCCGGTGGAACGCTCGAGAAACACGAAAATTCGACTGAAGCGCGAAGTCGAAGAGCGGATTGCGCAAAAATTCGAGCGAAACAGCGAGTGGCAACGACGTGTCCGCGTCGAGGATCCTTGACCGTTCGAGGCGTAATCCGTAAGGGACGCGAGCGAGGCGTGGTGATCTTCCCAGGATTAATACCACACGCGCCACGCCTGTCCGTGTTCGCGGAAGAATTCCGCTTAATTTCCTACTTCACGGCGGGCAGAAATGCAGCGGTGGCGCGAACGGGGGCGGAGAACGGGGGTAGCCGACGCGCCGCGACGGCAGAAACGGACGAGAAAGATGAACCAGGCAACCATACCGGCTACAGGTACTAATTGCTTTAATGAGCAGTGGGCGCGGTCGTTCCTATAAAATTTCTCAGCGACGTCGGAGGCGCTGGTCCAGCTGGAGGCCAGACTCCGCTCTGCGGGTGAAAGATGACCGAGGTGAACGTAGGGGGCGTGTTTTGGGACGAGGACAGCGAGGGATGGGGCCAGGAGCGAGGACGAGGATGAACGCTAACGCGAAAATAGGGTCGCGCGAACAGATGTAGGCACCGGAAGGCTTTATCCGGGCCAAAGATTGATTTCCACGGGTGTATCTTCCTGTTACGACGTCGAAGAACCTTCGAGATTGGTCGAGGATGGGGTAGCAGCCATATGGGGCGCAGTTGGGTCGGTGGGACTGACTTAACTCGCTTAATTGCTTCCAGTAGCGGCGTTTTGGGTTGCGAGTCGATGCTCGAGTTCTAACGGACTGTTCGATCTTTAAACAAGCGTTTTAGACGACGAGGAAACGAATCCTCCGCGCTTCAGGTCGTTTTTCTAATCTCTTTCGACGTTTGGTCAAGTAGAATTAACCAGGGACCAACGTAGCTGGATTAAATCCGTTGGTCGCGAGCTTTGCGACACAGAGTGCATTATTATTAGCACGATGGGGACAGAGAGGGAAAGAGAGCCTCGTAATGGGCATACTAGCTGGCTCTCGGTGTCTCCGTCGAGTTCTGTCACGGCTCTTCTTCATTCTATCGCGCTGCACAGCTTCTTTTTCACGAGCGCGAAAGTGCTCGCATTTCCAGCCCCGTTTTTCCGCCGCCCTTTCGTCTTCATCCTCCCGCCATTTTCTTTCTCCCGTTTGTTTTTCCCCCCGACGCCGCGTTTTTGCCAGTCCGCGCTCGCTAATTTTTTACCAACCCCTCTCTTTCTCGCCCACCCCTTCCTCGTTCTCCGCCTTTCGTTACTCCTCGCCTTTTGTTGCTCCACTTTCGACCTTTAATGTTTAACCTCCCGCGTTATACCCAGTGTCTCGCGTGTTCCCCACGGCTCTGCCCAATTTCAGATTTCCGTTCCGCGCGCGATCCTCCGACTGTTTTCTCCGTCAACGTTGCCGCTCTTCGTCCGCGAGGGAGAAAAAACACCGCCTCGAGCTTCCAATTCGAAGCTCCGACTTGTCGCCAGGTCCAGCGGGTCCCGTTGATTACCGATCGAACAACGATTTCGCTCAGCTGTGACCAGGAACGAATGTCCAATTAAATCCCGTCTGAACCGAGAGTTCTCTGGCTCAGGTGTCGCGCGACGGTCCCCAACGTTTCGAGAGGATTCGCGTGTTCGCTGTGGAGTTTCTAATACCTTCCAGGACACGGCTATCGAGGACGCTGACCAGATAAGCGATGGTAAGCGCGTCTCGACGCGACGTTGTTCGACTACGCGAAGAATTGCGCGAAGAATTCGCTGGGAACCGTCGAGCCTTCTGGCGTCGTAAATAGAGCATCTCCTGGGAAGGTTCTCCAAAGAAACGACTGGATGAGAAGGGGGGGACGAGGCGAACGCCACTGTTTTCGAGATACAGCGAACGGAAGGTGCGGCGAGTGCATCCATCATGTCGTATCGATAATATTGTGGCGGTTGCTTGTTATTGGGGCCAACGTTGGGTTTCAATCGGGTGATTCGCGCTACCCGCGCTGCATCGACTGTTATCGATTTCGACGCAAACACCCCGTGGATACGCCAACAGTCTCGTTTCTGCTAATGGACGACCGCCGCGTGTTTCATCCGCGCTCATTATCATCGGAAACGTGCGGCACAATAACCGGGTACATTAATTGGCAGCTTGGAACGGCTAGGAAACGACGCGGATGAATCTTCTTGGGCCTCCTCCTCGACACCTGACGATCATCTCATTGTGTCTGTCCAGCGAATCCGCGCGATCTCGTTGCGCCACAGAAATCGTCACTCTATGTGTCCTTGAACCAACTAAAAGAAGAATCGTCGTCGAAACTCGTCTATTACATACTTTTTTGACAAGTGGGACATTTTTTGAGGTGCGATCGAGTTTTCTTGACGAGGAACCTGGCAAGGATAGAATTCTAAGGCGAATGAGGGGTAGAAGGTCATGTGGAGTGAGTATTTATGCTGGCATCTGATTGCTTTGCGATACCCTTAATCTCACACACAGAGATTTTCTTAATGCAAGGAAATTTACTTCAAAGTAAGAGTACAGTTTGATCTTCAATGGTCCCACACGATCACACACAAATAAAAGAAAAGACTGTCAATCTAGTCTCTTGATCATCACTCCTCATCTCTCATCCACTCCTCACGCAAACACACACACACACGCATCTGACACATGACTTCAACAGCCTTCAACCACAGAAATCATCAATCTATACATCCCTAACCCAACTAAAATAAAAAACTGAACCACTCATACAGGTTACACGCATTCCACCCATTTTAACCAAACGGGACATCCTTGGAGACGCAATCGAGTTTCCCTGGCAAGGAGAAAGCGCAGGACTCCAAGGCGAATGAGGGGTAGGCGGTCGCGCGGAGCGACTATTTACGCCATTAAGCCTGTAACCACAGCGGAGGGTAGCCAGGGGGGGACGAAACGCCGCCTTTGTGTTATTCAGTTGGGTACCGAGCCACGTTCAGCTTAAATGGCCTCTTCCGCTCTTTTTCCATCCCCGTCGCGGACGGAGGCCTTTTAAAGGCCGCGGGGGTGAGCTAGGACTGCGTGATGCACGAGAAACCTGGTCGCGTGCGCGATTCGACCCTCCTCGCGGCTCCCGTGGACGCGTGCGTTCGACGATCCCTGCTAATAAATAATGCGATCGGAATGCTTGGCTGCTGTGTGTTGTTCTTTTGTTTGCCCCGCGGCTGGGCGGAGGGTCGCGAGTACGGGGGACGACGAGTGTTTTGGTCGTGATCGAGGTCAAAGGGAATACGTTTGCGGCCACGCGTTTGTAGTGCCGCGCCCCGATCGGCTCGCTTCGAGGGTCGACGGTGATTGCTTTACGCGCGGGAATGTTTCAGAAATGGCCGCGCATTGTTTGCTCGCGCGCTTTCCTTTTTCTACGGATTTTCATTACGATTACGCGTGCCAAGGGTGCGGAGATCGGATCCTGCGGCTCGTAACGCGGGATTATTTGCTCCTTTTTATCAGTTCTGGTCTCGATGCATGGTTCACCGAGTCAGAAGGGGAAGGAGCGGAGAGAGGCAGACCTGGCGGACGTAATTGGAACAGCGTGGCGAGGTAGGAAAAAGGCGAGTCGCCGCAACGATACCGGTAATATTCTGCGAAGGGACCAGATAACAGGCTGGCGTAGCCGTGCAGCTATCCTTGTTGTTCAGCGTGTACTGGTACGAGGCTGGTTTAAGTAAAACTCCTTTCCACGAGTTTCCGTCGGAGAATAAAAGGTGAACGTCTTCTGCTCGAGGGGAGCGTGGGTTGCAGCTGATTTGCATCATCGTATCGGAGATCGCTGCTCGAGGTACACGAAAAATGGAACGAACCTATCTATTTCAGGTTTGCTACGCGTTAAATCTAACGGGTCTGTATAAAATACGCGAAATGATAACAATGGACTCGACTCGACAGCATTCTCAACCCTCGTGAAACCACTTCGCTTAGACGAAGTATAGAAAATTTAGGGTGGTTCCCATCAGAAATTGGTAAATAAATTCTACGAGACCTTGGAAATTAGGTGTGCTACGCGTTAAATTTAATCAGTCCTACAAATTACACAAAATAGTGCCAACGAACATGATTCGACAATGTTTTTAACCCTTGAGGAACCACTTCGATTAGAGGAAAGATAGAAAGTCCAGGGTGGATTCCATCAGAAATTGGGAAATAAGTTCCACAAGGCCTTGGAAATCAGGTGTACTACATGTTAAATTTAACGAGTCTGTCAGAATACACGAAACGACTCGATTACATTTTCAACCCCCGAGAAACCAATTTGCTTAGAGGAAATATAGAAAATCCAGTGTAGAACCCATCAGAAATTAGCAAATAAGTTTCACAAGACTTTGGAAATTAGGTATGCCACGCGTTAAATTAAACGAGTCCATCAGAATACACGAAACAACTCGTCTACGTTTTCAACCCTTGAGGAACCACTTTGCTTAGAAGAAATATAGAAAATCGAGGGTAGACCCCATCAGAAATTAGCAAATAAGTTCCACAAGACTCTGGAAATCACGTGTGCCACGCGTTAGATTAAACGAGTCCATCAGAATACACGAAACAACTCGTCTACACTTTCAACCCCCGAAGAACCACTTCTCTCAGACGAAGGTACAGAAAATCCTTGGCGGATCCCATCAGAAATTAGCAAATAAATTCCACTAGACCTTGGAAATCAGGTATGCCACGCGTTAAAATAAACGAGTCCATCAGAATACACGAAACAACTCGTCTACACTTTCAACCCCCGAAGAACCACTTCTCTCAGACGAAGGTACAGAAAATCCATGGTAGACCCTATCAAAAATTAGTAAATAAATTCCACAAGACTTTGAAAATCACGTGTGCTACACGTTAAATTAAACCTAGTCCATCAGAATACACGAAACAACTCGTCTACGTTTTCAACCCTTGAGGAACCACTTTGCTTAGAAGAAATATAGAAAATCGAGAGTAGACCCCATCAGAAATTAGCAAATAAGTTTCACAAGACTTTGAAAATCACGTGTGCCACGCGTTAAATTAAACAAGTCCATCAGAATACACGAAACAACTCGTCTACACTTTCAACCCCCATGAAACCACTTCTCTCAGACAAAGGTACAGAAAATCCATGGTAGACCCCATCAAAAATTAGTAAATAAATTCCACAAGACTTTGAAAATACATGTGCCACGCGTTAAATTAAACAAGTCCATCAGAATACACGAAACAACTCGTCTACACTTTCAACCCCCGTGAAACCACTTCTCTCAGACGAAGGTACAGAAAATCCTAGGCGGATCCCATCAGAAATTGGTAAATAAATTCCGCGCGACAGCGGGAAACACCGGCTATAAAAGTGGCCTGGTAAGCCTGAAACAATCACAGGGAACAATGAAGTCCCCGGAGGATGGATCGTCCTCTGGAGCGGGTCTCGCCGCGTCTCAGAAATAATGCATCGATCCGTTTCGCCAGGGCTGGTGACAGCCGGAGCCCAGGTCCAGTCCCGCGAGAGTTACCTGGGCACGGACGTCGACGGCGTTTTCGCGATCGGTCGGACGTGGCCCGGAGCTTTTGGCTCGAGTTCCCGCAACTTTCGTCGGAACTTGGGGCCACGCTGGGCGTCCGTCGATACGAGGCGCGTTGACGCGCGCGCGGGGGCGTAGCCCGTTAAGTTTCGCCAGGAACAGTGAAAAGCTCGCTACATCCGGCGGCCAGGGACCGAAGATTCACTTTATGGCCTCTCCCGGCGCAATTTGAATCCCTGCTAGAGGTAGGAGGCGCGTTTCGCGGCGGTCGACGAGCTGACAGCTCGGCAGATGGCTGTTACAGTTATGGCCTGGACGGGAATATATGAATTCCCCCGGGGACAGGTCGTTTATGGTGTTCTCCACCTTTGAAGAACGGCCATGGCTGGTCTCTGAGGCTGGCTCTCCAAATGGCGGTCTAATTAAATGCGGAAGCAGACTTTTACGGTTCACGTGTCCTCGCTGCGCGCCTCGAGCATCGAAGCGTTCAACGCGCGAAACCAGGTGTTTTCAATAACAAACAGGTCGCGTGCGAGCGTTAAAATCTGTTCGCCTGTCCCGTATCGACGATCTTTCTCGATAAAAATCGCGTGCACATCCAGCGTGCGGTAGCCACCAGTCTTTAACGATACGTTGTGACTTCGATAAAGCGCATAAACATAGTGACTGTAATCGCGTACAGTCTGCCACGCTGCGCGAATAGAGCGGTGGAAAAATTCGAATGGACGCGCGAGCGTTCGATAAAACAGCTATTTTCAGGATTCTGTTGCGTTCGCTGCGAATAAATTGCCGCGAGAATCGAAATTGGGGATGAAAATTTCAGCCCCCGTTTCGATATTCGTAAATCAGAGACGCGAGTAAATCAACACGGATCAACACGTTGCGACAAGCTTTATACGCCGTCTAACGGACAGGTTCGTCGATTACGATCCAGTCTCTGTGTTCCTTTTTCACGCATCGTCCTACCAGCTTCCCAGAGAACGCTAATAAAAAAGTTCCGCTCGTTGGGAAAGTTTGACTCGCGGTGCAAGCTCCACGCGTTCATTCGCCGTGTTCCATGAATTGAATTCACCGCGGATACTTCGCCAGGACTTTCGCGTGGTCTCGATACGTATAATTAGGGCTCCACTGTTTGTCTGACAACTGTTCGTCCGCGATTACTGGCTCGAATTTAATCGCTAACAACTAGTTCACATATGCATGTGCTAAAATGCTCCACTCGCGTCGCGAAACGAGAAGACTCTTAAAATCATTATGCACAGATGTAAATACTAATCTTGTTTACTATGTAAGAAACTCTATTGGTGTGCAGCGAGCGTCGCGCGACTAAAAACAAACAATGAGCGCGAGCTCGAAAATGCAGTTGAAAGACAGTAAAATTTAGCTAAGTCGTTGGTCAAGTTTCTTTCTATTTCACGCATCTTGACAATTCAAACAGTCCACAACATGCAGTGTCGCTAACATCATTTTTACTTCAGTGACAACCGTCCATCGACGCGTAGAATGCGTCGTTGACGACTTCGTAATGAAAGCATCTAGATGCACGTTTTTCCAGCGCGAGTTAAGGATTTAAAGTCGCGTTGGGCTCGACAATTGGTCCCGTGGACGAGTACGAAGGGTCTATCGCGCGTTTCCAGTCGACGTAGCAGGCCTTCGTCGGCTACAATTAAGCGAACGATTCTCGAAGCGAGGACGCACGCGTTCTTGCCTAATGTCGCGTGTTCCTGCCGTGCTGGCGCCTCTGTGGATATTTTCCAAACGCCAGCGTGGCGAATGATCGCTGTTGGTTTCCGGGTTCAACAAACTCGAGATAATCGAATGCAATGCGTGCCAACCCTTTGCACTCGCTGCCTTTTCGGACGTTAGCCGTAGAAAGTTATCGCTAACGTCTGTCAGCGATAGAAAAGTTGAGGGAAACGCGGTTCTCTGTAATTATTGATTAATTCTGATGTCCTCTTAGAAGAGTTATCCGAGTGCAAAGAGTTAAGAGACTTGTGGGGACAGCACACTCGTCAGTTTTCCGCGAGCATTCCATGTCCTACACCCTTTCTATATAATAGAAATTCCATCCCAGCGTCTAAGACAGGGTTTGCTAGGTAGCCTTATTGATGAGTCCACTAGCAGGCCCAGAACGAAACGTTTTTCCCCCTCTTTTCCTTCCTACCCTCTCACACACTCTCGACAGTTCAACAAACAATCGCTTCAGTTCATTTGATGCTTTAAGAAACAAGAAAGAATCCAAGTCTACCCTTTGATCGATGTACAAAGCATCCCTCGCAAAGAGTATCTCGCGTAGCGAGCTAAATAAATTGTAAAAAAGTGGCTTAACGAGGCGTTTCGACTGTTCGATTGTACAATCTCTGCGAAGGTTCTTGAGAATTTCAGATCAGCTTTGCAAGATATTCTATACCAACTAAGTTAGTTTGGAGTAGATTGCAAATTTGGATAACCAATAGGCACCCAATGGCACCCAAGAGCAATGGTTCTGTTGCGATCCTCGCCGCTAGAGGGACAGCACGCTCACCAGTTTCCCACGAGCACTCGTGTCCTACACAATTTCTATAAAAATAGAAATTCTGACCTATCTCTACCATCCCAGCGTCTAAGACAAGGTTTGCTAGGTAGCTTTACTGATGAATCCTCTAGCAGGCCCAGAACGAAATGTTCTTTTCCCTTTCTTTCCCTTCCAACCCTCTCACACACTCTCGACAGCTCAACAAACGAAGCGGCACAATCGCTTCAGTTCATCTGATGACTCGAGCTTGATGCTTCGACTGTTTCAACTGTTCGATTATTGTACAATCTCTGCGAAGGTTCTTGAGAATTTCAGATCAGCTTTGCAAGATATTCTATACCAAATAAGTTAGTTTGGAGTAGATTGCAAATTTGGATAACCAATAGGCACCCAATGGCACCCAAGAGCAATGGTTCTGTTGCGATCCTCGCCGCTAGAGGGACAGCACGCTCACCAGTTTCCCACGAGCACTCTTGTCCTACACAATTTCTGTACAATAGAGATTCCAACCTATCCCTATCATCCCAGCGTCTAAGACAGGGTCTGCTAGGTCTGCTAAGGTAGGGCCTGCTGTTGAGTCCACTAGCAGACCCAAAACGAAACGTTCTTCCCTCTCTTTCTCCTTCCTACCCTCTCACAGCGTTCTTTTTACAGCGCAACAATTGAAGCAAGCGTTCAGCTCACCAACACGCTTCAGAGGTTCATTTAGACACAGATTCCACACGCGAGTAGCAACAACAGTAATCATAAAGACTACGATGAAAACTAGCTAGTATTTACACGATTGAGGATAAGCAAGTTGCAGGGGTTAGCAAACAGACAAAGAACAGAGAACAGGACGAGTAAACGGATAATACAGGTGGTCAGAAGAGTTGGAATTCGAGAACCATTAAGATGTTTGCTGTAGAATGAGTCTTGAGGAGTTCGTATCGCCAGAGGGTTGGTCATGCGACGTCGCAGCTTCGCGGCGGACGCGACAAATTCCCGTGGGAACGGCGACGATCAAATTAGCGATGAAATTATTTCAACCAACGCTGGGACGTCCGGATTGAAACCCCGCCGAAACGGCTCGCGTAATTTCGTAAATTCGGAATCTGCCGCCGCTTTTTATTCGCAGCCGCTCGTTTTCGACTTTCATTATTCAAATTGTTCGCCCTGTCTCGCTTTCCGCTAGCCAACCTGGCTCTTTCTCGTCGGTTACGGTTACCATTATGGCCTGGGCGGGAATGTTCGGAGGCGCGCGCGTTATTAACATCGTGGAACGCGCACGCAACGAGGAATTCATCGAAAATTAGTCGGACGTCAGTCAATTGAAACGCGCGTGCGGGCCACGGTGCTTTAATTAATTTAGTCCGCGGACAGCTCTGTCTGCTTGTTCTTTCACCGAGCCCAGGCATTGTCCCTGGGTTCAAGTGGGGTCGGTGGTGGCTTCGACCATTCGTAATTTTGGATTACTTTCTGGGGATCGTGGAGCACGAGTTCTGTTTATTACGCGCGACTTGGTGTGCGTGGAAACTTAGGAGGAAAGAAGAAAGCAAAACCACTGCGTGGGATCGAGTTCGAGAGGACGAGGCGCGAAAGAAGAGTGTCTGGACGCGAGTGACAGGACTTGGCGATAAGGGTGGCGTGGACGTGATCGTTTGAGAAACGAAATCATGAGGCGAATTAGTTCAGTTGAAAGCGAGCAGCGAGTGATCGTTATTTATTATATACTACGAAATCGAACGAGAATCGACGAAGTGTCGACGAAATCGTCGAGTTTAAGAAACTATCGCGTCGTTGCCCGAAGTTCCACGGATTTCAACCCGTCGACGAACTCGCGAACGATCAGGGGAGCCCAGATGGCGTCGACGTCGCGACTCCTCCGAGTTCCTGTTCCTTTTCGAGTCGCGGTATCGGGTAATCTTACAGCGCACGCGGACGGGTAATATGACATTCACGAGACGCGTGACTAATGCAATAATGCGTGCCTAGGATAGACGCTACGAAAGCTTCCGGAAACTACATACTAATTACGTGGAAATTAGAATTTAGATTAGCGGAATGTTATTTCTGACGCAACCCCCGTTGTCTCGCGGTCCAATTAACGTGAACGAATCCCATTCAGCGGGGAATCCGACGTTAATACACGGCTTTGCCAGCCTCGAAGTCAGCCAGCGAGTTCTTAACGACGTTCTACACCTTTTATTCGTACATATATATCACTGTTTAGCTACTTTAACCGCGGAACAGAGGCTGCAAAGAAGGGGGAGTGGACAGGAATTAGGTCGAATCTAAATTGAACCAGGCTAACAGCTAGGTCACTGCCAGGACTGGAACACGGCCGCGATGTTAATAAATGTTAAATCTGGTTAGATCCAGTTAAGCCTAAACTGAACCGAAATTACTAATGGCTGATTTCAGGTCAGGCTAAATCAGATTAAGTTTGAATCGAGACAAAGTTCATACTTGCACCAGATCGAATTAGGTATGGATTGGGTTAATGCTGAACTTTCGACGGTTCGCATAGTAATTTCCGTTGGACCCGAACGGATCGTCGTTAACTCGGGTCCGTTGCTGTCAGCGTGGCGAATTGTAGTCGAATCGTCGTCGACGACGAAAAACGGGCTACGCGACGTGGTGTCGTTACGATAACGAAGGAAATCGGGTCGAACCTAACCGCGACTCGAACCAGCGTCCCCGGGGGCGGCAATTTAAAGCTCGCGGCATCGCTGGAAAAATATCCAAGCGAATATTCCTTGCGCAAACACGGGGGGAGTGCAACATGTGCGGCTGGCGATACAAAGAAATCCAATATGAATATTCATCGCGAGGTTTCGTCTTTCGCGTGGTCGAGAGGCTTTAAAAAGGGGACCAACCCCGCGCGTGGACGCGAGACGGTCAACGAAAACAGCGTGTACGTTTCGACCGTACGGAAACCGTTCGAAACGCGTCGTAAATTCCAACGAGAGAGTAAACAGTGCGAAATTGTTTCTGCGCGAAACGAAAGGAGAAAAAAAGAGAGAGAGAGAGAGCGGAAACGGCGAGGAAACAGGGAAGAACGGAGGGGAAGAATGAAACACGTTGCGTCTATCTCTGCAACGAGATTCTCAAAAAATTCGTATCTCGTTCCCTGGCAGCCGTGCAGCCAGTTAAAAATATTCGCGATCCCTAGGGAGAATTACGCCGGCTGCATGGGTAACCGGTGAGAGCGTTAATTGCTCTCGCTCTTAAAATAACACTCGGTTACTCGAGCAGTCGAGCCAGCAATTTCCTAAATACGAGACGGCCCAGAAAAGGGCGGAGAAAGAAGGCGGAAAGGGGCAACGCGTCAGGCTGCGAGGCCAGAGGGGTGCGAGAGGGGTTGGCCGTAAGCGGGGGATGAAAAACGAGGGTGGTCGCGAAACGCTGGCCGCATTTAATTCTTCCGTTCACGGTCCACAACGACACCAGAGCGTTTACCGCGTCCCGCTGCTCCGCGCCGCCATTTTCCTCAGCCTCGAAATATTCTAAACAGCGAAACAAACTTCC
Source organism: Xylocopa violacea (assembly GCA_963969225.1). NCBI lineage: Eukaryota > Metazoa > Arthropoda > Insecta > Hymenoptera > Apidae > Xylocopa > Xylocopa violacea. Next base: position 36,095,864 of record CAXAJV010000004.1, on the reverse strand, counting down.
CAGGCTCTTCGTGCAACGCGCGTGCAAATTTCCGCGGAATCTGGGCCTCGTTTCGACAGAGACGTTCGACCCTGCTCGACTTCGCTGCCCGTTGATCTTTTTTTCTTTTTTTTTTATTCACTGGCGGTGGAGATTTTTTCGCGCGATAGTCGACGGGAAAATACCGCGACTGGTCTTTCTCGCGACGATGAAAGGGGTAATTTAACCCTCCAGGGTTCGCTGTTATTAGGTTGGAAACTATGAAACGGGCGTTTTTTGTTTAGTCTGTGTTCAGCTGCGACTGAGAGAGACACATTGTAACGCGCGCTCGATATTTTTATTTAGAAAGGTTAAAGGTATTCTTCTTACTCGTTTTGTGAAATTTGTTCGCGTTTGTGTCCCATTTTTATTTGATTTTTATCCGAAATCAGATGGAAACAAAACGCGATTCACATCTACTCTTCTTGTACGAGTTTAAATTAACCCTTTGCACTTCGTTGTCACCGATAATGCGACACTTGAATTACCAACTGTTCAATATGAATTTTTATTTTGTTGAAGATTTATAAACCTGAACTTGTTTTATATGATGCAGCTAAGGAATAAGTATTTTGTTTTGTTGCAGCAACCGTGTTCTTTTTATTACATGTATATACAGCTGTAACTAATGTAGTATTAAAGCTGTTGGTGTACTATACGAGTCACTAAACTGGAGTGCAAAGGGTTAAATCATAACGCAGCTCAAGCTTCAAGAAGGAGATGGATCCAGCAATGAAAAAAGTGCTCGATATTGGTTCGAAAAATTTCGTTCTGGCAATTTGAGTATCGTCAATGAGCCTCGAGGACCTAATTTGGACCCATATTGATAACGAGGAATTAAGGACAACTGTGGAATCCACATTTAGTCGAACACTTGGGTCTAAACTAGGAACTAGTCGTACAGCTGCGTTAAAACATTTGCGTGCAATAAATAAAGTGAAAAAATTCGACTCGTATGTGCCGCACGAATTGACGCAACTGCAGATGGTCGCTCGTTTCATAGTTTCCAACCTAATGCAACAGAATTGCCTTTCCTGCTCGGATAACGAGTTGTTTTTCAGTTCGAATTACGCGACGAAGATTCTTTTCAATTTTGAGAAACGCACCACCTCGCCAGCGTGCAATGCTCGCCCAAAACTAATTCTGAAATGAGCACGACGCGAAGCATTTCCACACGTGACTGCTGAACCACGGTCAAAGAGACCCCGCGCAAAACGCGGCGAGACCGCTGCTCAGATTCTTCAAAGCGTGCTCCCCAATGAATATAACAATTTACTAGCGGGAACAACCACTAATCCACGGCTAAAGGAACTGGTTGAACGTCAAACGCGAAAACCGCCGCATAAATTCCATAAAGACAATTTACTGGTGAACAGCAATTTGGGCGCAGAATGATTATTAAATTCTGGGCGAGGCAATCTCGTCGTAATCCATCACGATCGCTATTAAAATCCTTCGAGGATCGGTTTTCAAGTATATCCGCGCGGTCGGTTTTAACGAATCCGCGAATTAGAATGAAATATCATCCCGCCCTCTGATGAAGAATAATTCACGACTCTGTGATTAAAAGTTTCAGGTATCAGTATTTCCCGTTCCGTCCCAAGTATCATTATTCTCGACGTGGCAGACGTAAAAGTCAGCGCGAAGTTTAAATAAACTCAATTTGCAAGAGTTCACGAAGAAAAAATGAGAGCAACGAACAGTTTTTTAGAAAACAAGGTAAACGACAGGTCAGCTAGTAAAACAAGTCATCTTCAGGGCTGAAGATCGATTAAAACAAAGAAAAGGCGGTTGGCTGCGCACCAGCCATTAGCCGCAAGGTTTACCTTGGATAAAGACCCGCTAGATGCAACGTCATCGGTCTCCAAAGTGTTAATAGGCTTCCGGAAGGGTGTTAAGCGGCGTGAAACGACACTACCCATGAGGAATTAACAAGGCGCGGTGGAGAGGTGGCACTTCGCGGGTGCAGAGGCCGCTTTTCACCGGCGTTTCCAACCAGGGGTGCACCGTCGAACGAGGAGGACGATTTTTAGATGGCCCTCGAGTGCGCGCGCCTCCTCGCGTTAATTAACTAATTACACCGCCGGACAGGCGACGAGGAGCGCTTCTTAGGGCGACCTTCCGCGGGCTGCTCTCTCGCCTCCTCGATGAGTCTTCACGCGAGTGCCATCTCAGCTGCTCCTTTCTGGCCCGATTGTTTATGAATTGTACCGATTTGCGCGTTGAAATTCTCGAAACCCATCATCGCCATTTTCCCCCCCCGACCAATTCTCTCCGCGACAATGCCCTCCTCTCGCGTCTTCCGCGGCGTCTGCTCGTCCCACTTCAGCCGCCTCTTGCGCTCTGGTTCTCCTCGAGGCGCTCGCGAACCGACTGCTCGCGAAACAAAGCCCATCGAGAACCAATGGACACCGATTAAAACGATTGATAAACAGAGGCGTACCGCGATCTCGACTCGAGCCAGCCGCAAATACGTTCGAGCGACACTCGTGCTGCTTACAGCCATGGAGCCGCCTTCAGTATGGTCCTTTCAGCTCTGGCCATTTAGCCTCTAACGAAGAGACGATTCACGCGAGAAGGTGGCATTGATAAAACCCTTAACACGAATGTACCTTCCCGCACTCTGCCTCTACTTCCTCGAGCCAAGAACGGACGAGTTAATTTCGGATTAGAGGCGAAATTTTGTACGCTTTTTGCTTAATTATCGCTCTCAGTGGAGGACTGGAGGATCGCATAGCCCAGGCAATGAATTGTAACCGCGGGTCGCCTTAAAAAATTAAGAGGGTCGATCCACTTTGAACTCGCCAGCAACTTCTTGGAGACTTATTTGGTATTCGAAACGGTCCTCGTCTCCGTGGGTCCTGACTCCTAAGTGCGAACGAAGTTCGCCAAAGTGCGGCTGCGCGGTGTAAAGGAACCAGAGATCCCGCTACTAGTTCTCAGTTTATTGGTGACGCGGACCCGGCTATATTAGATAAGTTCTATCGCGCGAAATAGCTGGCAACCGTCTCCCCGCGCCTCGACCTAGACCTCAGACCCCGATGGGGCTCCCAGGCTGGTTGCCCTTGCTTTCTTCGCGTCGCCCTACCGCCTGGTCCTTCGTTACGACCTAAATGGGGAAAATTGAAAGCCTCGACAGCCCTCCGCGAGTCTGGCGGTGTTATTATTTTATTAATACCCCTGATCGATGAATGGAAGCGTGCTTCTCTTGCTGACGATTAAACGAGGATTCTGACGAGTATCGATTATCATGGACAGCTTTTTGTTGCGTTTTATAAACGCAATTAATAGCGCGAGGTATTGCAGGATGAGTATTGATTATTGTAGACGGTTTTTTCAGCTGTTTTATAAGCACAATTGATTGCGCGAGGTGTTGTAAGAAAAGGGGTGGTTTTGCAGAATTCCTGGCGTCCATCATTGCTTTTTTTGGGACCCGTTTATTATCATCCGTGTGCGAAAGAAAAATCTGGACGAAGTATTCACTTTTCTGGGGCGACATAATAATTCAGACTGCTTTTGTCAATTGGATCGAGTCCATGGAACGTTAAATTGGCTCTCCGTAGTACCCGACGTACCTAATCCCATTGTCGATATCCGTTTTTGCGAGGCTGTTAGCCCTAGATCGGAGATTCTAGGCACAGTATATCCAGCGATTACGTCGCTAAATCTGAAAAAATTGTTTCCATCTTGGAATTAAGGCCGCCTGGTTCAATCAACGCGCGTCTCGCGGATTTAGAGCGCGGATGCGTCGCTGGAAGAGTTGAAATTGTGAAATTAAAAAACGCGATAATGTATCGTCGGACGTAGCGATGTTCCGCTGATCGCATAAATTTGTCGAGGCTCGTCGCGAGCCTGTCGCCAAGAATTATTAATCGCGACTGACGCGTTCAAGTTGGCATCGAGTGTCGACAGGAATCGCAGCTTTTATTATCGGAACGATAACGCATTGCCAGCGAAATACGGCGTTGTTCGCGAAACAATTTCGAAACGATGGACAGCAATTGTCGCAAGTGGTGTCAGGACAAGCTTTCATTAGCGCGCATGCAAGAACAGACCACAGGGGTGGGTGTGAGAAGCCATAGAATGAAAAGAGAAAGCTGTGTAAAAGTATTTCTCTCTCTGCTTTAGTCACGATTGCACATTAACGATTGCATATCAGTAATTGTACGTCAACGTTAGTTATACTCAAGACAAGCATATAACAATACCTTTACGTAATTTTCTCTTTTTACTTCTCTATCGCGTCCATTTTAACAATACTTCCATTGCCAGTGTCACGAGGCAAACGTTAATTGCTATTCTTCACGTTCTGGAAAGTATTTTGCTACTTAAAACTCAGAATTCTGAAGCAGGCAGTTAAATTGTTAGAGGAGGAAACTTAACTCTCAATAGAGTTAATAAAATATAGATTCTGAATAATAATAACTACTGCTTCTTTGTTGAACTTTGGGAAGCATGTGTACTCTTCTTAAAAAGTAAATTACTATTGCTGGAGTCCTATTGTTTATCGATTGACCAAAAGGTGTTGCAATACACTAACATGGTCTATTCTCGCATATCTATAGTCTTCAACGTCCCTCCTCTCTTTGTTTCCTCGCGACCCAACTCCTGATCGTAGGAATCCTTCGAACTCGAAACGACACGAGCGACCCTAACTCGAAATAGCCAGATCCCCCAAGAAAACCAGACAGATTCGTTCCGCAGACGAGAGATCGGGCGCGCAAGATGGTTATCGTCGCCTGAATTTGCCGGATCATCGAACAACTCGCCTAATACCCCCACACAGGCCGTGGTGCAGCGCGACAATCTGAATCTCGACCCCTTCTGGGGGATCAGCTCACCCCGTGTGCAGTTCAATGCCAGCCAGAATCAGTTGGGATGAAAGGACAACGTCGAGGAAGACTCGGTTCATTTGCTTCCGTTGCGCGCGGTTCGCTCTCTCCATCGCGATGGAGGAACAGCCCAGTCCCCAACCAGTCCCACCCTTCTACTCGTTCGACTTAACTTCCGCTTATGCCGGCGTAGTTCGACTTGTTTGACGTGCTATCGATTGCACCCCGGCAACGGTGCTCATTAGTAGCGAGTAATTACCTCCACGAGCACCCTTCAAGCCTCATCCCTGCCTGTTTACGCGGACCAATTAAGTGTCGATTAAGTCTTTCTTTCTGGATCGGTTCTGGGTATCGTTCGCGCGTCTCAGAGTGGTCGAGGATCGGATCTGGGCTGCGGACTAGCCAATTGCCCCGCGTATCGGATGGATCGCACGGATGCAAAGATTTGGGGTGGATCGTTTGAAAAGTTAGCTCTGATGGGCCAATCGAGGAGGATCTCGGTTATCTGATGAATCATACCAGAAACGACTCCCGCGTTTACGATCTGGCCACGTGCCTTGGCTATTGTCGCGTCGTGGATACCTAAGCTCCACGACGCCATCGATCTCTCGCGTGGCTCTTGCTTTTCGCGTGGACCAATGACTCTCTTGGCTTCCGTTCGCGAGCACGCGGACAACGCTCGCCTGGTATCTGCGTCAGCGTGGCTCTCGCGTTTCCAGAGGGTTCCTCGCGAAACAAGAGCAAGATATTTCACGATAATCCCGCGCTAATCCGCCGCGCTCTAAAACAGAGAACAGACACTCGCGAGGAGGGTAACGCGGACGGAATCACGCTGCAGGCCAGGGATTACGTCGTTGCGTAAACAGCGGGTTACTTCAATTAAAACCTCCGACGGCGCAATGGGTGCCGAGCTGTTTAACACCCCGTTCAAGCGGATGGAAAATTAAGATCGACCGCCTCCGCCGCCAGGCGGAAGGAAAGTTCGCCCTCGGATCGACGGCTATTCAAACAACCTCCGAATTATTCGACGATTCACCCGGACCGTCCAACTTCTCGGCCTGAATCCGCGTTCGAAGCTGGTTCGACCAAGATCGAGCCGTTTCTGCCACGATTTCCTTGGAAAGACGCGCTGTCGATGGCCCCAAGCGATACACGGAGAAGAAGCAGCGAAGAAGGCGAGCAGATATTTCTCGTTACCAGAACGGAAACCGGGGTCCGATTAGACGGAACCAGTGGAAAAGAATCAAATCCATCGAGAGGGCTATCCAGGGGTGAAATTTAATAAAAAATTGCCCTGTGGGTCAGCAGAGCTGGCTCTCCTTTGGGTTGACCAGGGCTTAGAGGCAAGATAAGGGGAAGGTTTCTGAGCCTGCTCCTCGAGAAATCCTTCCAGCAGCCCTGAGCTCGACGAAATCGCGTTTACCCTCGTTACGGCGCCGCAGAAATGTTTCGGGGACAGATACCCCCATTTCGGGACTGAAGTGGCGAATTCTGCGGTTAGGGTGAGAGGGTATCGCTAAGTAGCCAGATTTGATAGTCACAGATTCCACATTTATGGGAGAAAAAGGTGTACGATTTATTAAAGCACTCGACTCCCTTTGCGAGTGTAATCTGAATTTGATTGTTCATTCGATTGGATTCAACGTGGTACAGCGATGGAGTTACGACGCGAAATGATCCAATGAAAAGATCGAAGCTGTGGCGGTCCTTGTCACTAGGGGGACAGCACACTCGTCAGTTTCCCGCGAGCACTCGTGTCCTACACAATTTCTATACAAATAGAAATTCTGACCTATCTCTACCATCCCAGCGTCTAAGATAGGGTCTGCTAGGTAGCCTTATTGATGAGTCCACTAGCAGGGCAAAACGAAACGTTCTTCCCCCTCTTTTCCTTCCTACCCCCTCACACACTCTCGACAGTTTAACAAACAATCGCTTCAGTTCATTTGATGCTTTAAGAAACAAGGAAGAATCCAAGACTACCCTTTGATCGATGTACAAAGCATCCTCCGTAAAGAGTATCTCGCGTAGCGAGCTAAATAAATTGTAAAAAGTGGCTTAAGGAGGCGTTTCGACAGTTCGATTGTACAATCTCTGCGAAGGTTCTTGAGAATTTCAGATTAGCTTTGCAAAATATTTTATACCAACTAAGTTAGTTTGGAGTAGACAGCAAATTTGGATAACCAATAGACACCCAATAGCAATGGTTCTGTTGCGATCCTCGCCGCTAGAGGGACAGCACGCTCACCAGTTTCCCACGAGCACTCGTGTCCTACACAATTTCTATACAAATAGAGATTCCAACCTATCCCAGCGTCTAAGATAGGATCTGCTAGATAGCTGCTAGGTCTGCTAAGGTAGGGCCTGCTGATGAGTCCACTAGCAAACCCACGTTCTCTTTACAGCGCAACTATTGAAGCAGGCGTTTAGCCACCACTCACCACGCCTCAAAGCGACTGATGGACATCGATTATTTCGATATCCAGCTGCCAACAAAGGAAGCTAGCGATTTTACTTGTTAATTGCTCCATCGACGTGATTTCAAAGTGTCACGCATGCGGTAATCAACCCGCATACTTTCGCCACGACGGTCCCAACCGTGTTTCCTATTAATTCCAGAGCCCAGCTGGCTGCGCTGCGATCGCCAGTTTCCGGAATCTCGGAAATGTCGCGCGTGCAGACGGGAAGTCGAAAACCCGCGAGGCGGTCGGTGGTATTCAGAGGCGACGCCCTTGTTCCGGTTCACGAGGCTCCCCCTGCGCGAAATCACTGCGAAGATTTCATTAAGCGAACGTTTACTCGTCATCTGTCCTGGGATAATGAAGCTTTTCGGCTGCTGGCTGCGTAACAGAGGGGACAGAGGCACAAAGAGCGTGGGAAGAGAGCGAAAGGATAACAAGAAGCCTGGCGAAATGAGAGAATTTATCGGCGGCGTTGCGAGCCGCTGCGGAAACCGCGGAAATCCAGTGTTGCCCTGGAAAATTCATCAGGCTTCCGGCGGTGATTTAAGTGCGCCGCAGCCTCGTCGACTATTCGTCAGCGATCATCAACAGTGGTTGTTTAGAAATTAATCCGCGAAGCGTGGTATTAGAGGAGTGCGCGGTGTACAGCGTAGTTTGCATAACGTGTAATACAGGTGCAAATGGCGTCCGTGGTACCATTTTCCTGGTGGCGTCTGTTAACCCTGTACAAACATCAGGCTAATCCATGCACAGAAATATGCGGCGAGCAGCCTGGTCCTCTAAAAAGTGCGATCAGATTAGGAAAGTCGGAGGACTTTGCAACCAGTGATTAGCATGCGGCGTTCTTTTCAATCCACGAGCCAGGGAAATATCGCGACCATTCATAACGGGCAGCTTAAAAATCAAACCAGCCGTACACGTGTTCTCGCGCCATTCCGCTTCCTTTATGATTGTCGCGTTCCTGTAGACGCGTGAAGAACACGAATTCGAAGCCAGAAAAGAGCCATGCTCGCCTCGACGCGCCCACCCATTTCCGTTCCCTCGTTTTTTTCCCACCCTCTCTCTTTCTCTCTCTCTCTCTCCCTCTCACGCCCCTATGCACACGGTTTTTCACGGCGATTCGAGTGCGTTCACGGCCTCGTAACTAGCATACACGTCAGGAATGCACCGTTCAGGAAGATTAATCACTCTCAGCCACGAACATTCACTGTGCCTTGGTAAATGGTCCCAGTCGGAGTTGATTCGTGACTTTCGCCGTCTCCGATTCCATTCTTTAAACCCGTACGCGTGACCTTTTACCGTGATCGCTGGTGTTTTGGGAAGAAACGAAGAAACCACACGTTCATTAAAAAATTGGGGGGTTTATTTAGGAATTTGGTGCGAGGGAGGGTTGGGTTATGTAAGAAACTTTATTGGTGTGCGTGTTTCTCGTAACTGCACGTGCAGTGAGCGTCTCGCGATTAAGAAACAAACAAGCGCAAGCTTGAAAGGGTAGTTGAAAAGGCAGTGCGATATTGGACTAAACTAAACTGTTGCTTCGAGTTTCTTTTTACTTTATCCATTCTGACCACGATTACAGTTGTGACGGTTCTCCGTCACTACACAATTTTTATATAATAGAAATTTCGACCTATCCCTACTATTCAAGCGTTTAAGGCAGAGTCTGCTAGGTAGCCTTATTGATGAGTCCACTAGCAGGCCCAAAACGAAACGTTCTTCCCGCTCTTTTCCTTCTTATCCTCTCACACACTCTCAACAGCTCAACAAACAATCGCTTCAGTTCATTTGATGCTTTAAGAAACAAGAAAGAATCCAAGTCTACCCTTTGATCGATGTACAAAGCATCCCTCGCAAAGAGTATCTCGCGTAGCAAGCTAAATAAATTGTAAAAAAGTGGCTTAACGAGGCGTTTCGACAGTTCGATTGTACAATCTCTGCGAAGGTTCTTGAGGATTTCAGATTAGCTTTGCAAGATATTCTATACCAACTAAGTTAGTTTGGAGTAGACTGCAAATTTGGATAACCAATAGGCACCCAATGGCACCCAAGAGCAATGGTTCTGTGGCGATCCTCGCCGCTAGAGGGACAGCACGCTCACCAGTTTCCCACGAGCACTCTTGTCCTACACAATTTCTATACAAATAAAGGTTCCAACCTATTCCTACCATCCCAGCGTCTAAGACAGGGTCTGCTAGGTAGCTGCTAGGTCTGCTAAGGTAGGGCCTGCTGTTGAGTCCACTAGCAGGCCCAGGACGAAACGTTCTTCCCTCTCTTTTCCTTCTTACCCTCTCACACACTCTCGACAGCTCAACAAACGAAGCGGCACAATTGCTTCAGTTCATCTGATGACTCGAGCTTGATGCTTCGACTGTTTCGACTGTTCGATGATTGTACAATCTCTGCGAAGGTTCTTGAGAATTTCAAATTAGCTTTGCAAGATATTCTATACCAAATAAGTTGGTTTGGAGTAAATTGCAAATTTGGATAACCAATAGGCACCCAAGAGCAATGGTTCTGTTGCGATTCTCGCCGCTAGAGGGACAGCAGACTCACTAGATTCTCATGAGCACTCGTGTCCTATACAATTTCTGTACAATAGAGATTCCAACCTATCCCTACCATCCCAGCGTCTAAGACAGGGTCTGCTAGGTAGCTACTAGGTCTGCTAAGGTAGGGCCTACTGTTGAGTCCACTACCAGGCCCAGGACGAAACGTTCTCCCTCTCTCTTCCTTCCTACCCTCTCAAACATTCTCTACAACGCAAAAACAGCAACTACAAATCGGTACTTCGCTTCACAGTCATTCGATGCGACACCCAAGTTTAACCTCCGACGCGAGGCAACGCAAAGTAGCGTCTAATCCGACTGACTGCGACGCGGGGTCGACGAGACGCTCACCCCGCCATCGATCCGGCCAACAAGTTGGCCGTGAAGAAACGAATTCTCATTCCACGTCGGCGTCGCTCGTCGCCCGCGATGAATTCGCGTGGCGCGCGTGCCTATCCGCGGTCTGAACTAGTTAAACCAGTATTTCCGTGGACCGATGACATTAAAACTCGGAAACGCGGGGACTTCCCTCGTTCCTTTCGTGCGTCACGCGAGCCATCGCCGTGTAACAACGAGTTTTTACACCATATGCAAATAGCCAGCCGGGTCTCAACTTTTAATTGTGCGCGGGGCTGTTTCCACGGGGCCCGCGGCGTCGTTAAACGGGACAAGGCACGACGTTAATGAAATGCAAATTGCCGTGAACACCGGCTTTGGAAGAATACCGGATAGGATAAATAGTATCGATACCCGGAACGGTCCGCTAGAGTCGAGGGCATCACGTGACCGTGGTCCCGATCATTTCTGCAACGACCTACATTATCAGGCCGTTATTTAACGAATAATTGGAGTGCTCTAAAAATTGATCCGCAGAACAGAAATGGGATTAATAACCGCTGTTCTGTATTAATCCTTTGCACTGGGTTGCTTCACGGACGTTAGCGATAGAAATGATTGTTAAATAGCAATAGTTTCTATTGACAACGTCTTCCAGTAATAGAAAACTTCAGGATAGTATGCAATTCTCAAAAAGCTGCGATGGAATAAGTTTAACCTTCGCAATCACTAATCAATGCTGATGCCCCTTAGAGGGGACATCCTTAATCCTTTGCACTGGGTTGCTTCACGGACGTTAGCGATAGAAATGATTGTTAAATGGCTATAGTTTCTATTGACAACGTCTTCCAGCAATAAAAAACTTCAGGATGGCATGCAATTCTCAAAAAGCTGCGATGGAATAAGTTTAACTAATCAATGCTGATGCCCCTTAGAGGGGACATCCTTAATCCTTTGCACTCGGATCCTTCACGGTCGTTAGCGACAGAAATGATTGTTAACAATAGTTTCTATTGACAACGTCTTCCAGCAATAGAAAACAGCATTTCTCAAAAAGCTGCGATGGAATAAGTTTAACTAATCAATGCTGATGCCCCTCAGAGGGGACATCCTTAATCCTTTGCACTTGGATCCTTCACGGTCGTTAGCGACAGAAATGATTGTTAACAATAGTTTCTATTGACAACGTCTTCCAGCAATAGAAAACAGCATTTCTCAAAAATCTGCTATGGAATAAGTTTAACTAATCAATGCTGATGTTCCCTCAGAGGGGACATCCTTAATCCTTTACACTTGGATCCTCCACAAACGTTAGCGACAGAAATGATTGTTAAATAGCAATAGTTTCTATCGACAACGTCTTCCAGCAATAGAAAACTTCAGAGAAACCTGCATTTCTCAAAAAGCTGCGATGCAATAAGTTTAACTAATCAATGCTGATGCCCCTCATAGGGGACACCCAGCAGAGCCTTAACTTCTAATTTGCCCCTAAATTCCAAGCCATCTACATCCACGATACTCTCCCTAAGTGCGAACATTTCCAAACGCGCGGAAAAAGGAAAAGATCGAATCGCTGTCGGACAAAATGGCGAGCGACCCGTTAATCGCGCTCGCCAAACAAGAGCCCCACCCCTGGAAGTCCCGAACAATTCGCGGCGTCTCCGCAACGCACCTGCACCTCATTAATTCCCAGCCATTAAACGGCACCTCCACACTCGGGGATCTTCACGGACGAGCGAGCCACCGGGTGGGGACGGAAATCGTCCGCCACCGCGGAAGGTGGCGATTTATTAAAAGCGTATCCTCATTGTCGCCGAAACCCGCTGACTGCGCCCTGCGCTGGATGACTGGTACCAGCGCATACACGCGCGTACAACCCCTTTTCCCTCGCCTCGCGCGTCTATAGATTTACAGGCGGGCAAATACAGGGCCGCCACCGGCGTGTGCAACAGAGGACACGCCGGTTGAATCCTGATGGGGACAGCGGCGCAGTTTGCGCTGGTTATTCGCGCGTCTACGTGTACCCGCGTAAGCATGTACGTGTGGACATAAAGGAGCGTGTCTGCTTGCAGACTAATCGCATCTAATGAGCCGCACCCCGTCAGCGCAGATTAAAGCCACCGGTTACTATGCGGTTAAATGGCCGCCCCTGGAACCCGCGCGCCGAAAAAAAAGGCCACCCCGTTCGGGGAATTATTGTTTCGCGCGGACCACGGTCTTTTGTTACCCTCCCTCGCGTGTACGGATCGCGGACGGGGGTGGTTAGGCTGGTCGTAGGTTAAGATGACTGGTTTTATAGAATTTGGAGGGGTTGATTGATTATTGTTTCGTGTGGACCACTGGCTTTTGTTCCTCTTCCTCGCGTATACGGATCGCGGATGGGGGTTAGGTTGGTTGTGGGTTAAGATGATCAGTTTTTTAGAATTAGGAGGGGTTGATTGATTATTGTTTCGTGTGGACGTATTCTTCGCGTGGAGCTTGTTTTGGGTATAGAAAATTTCATATGGGAGTTAGATTGGGTTAATTAGAGATTTGCATTCGTATGTCGCCTCTGAGAAGTCAGCATTGATCAGTGACTACAGAGGTTAAGTTTATTCCAACGCAGCTTGTTGAGAAACGCATGTTTCTCTCAAGTTTTCCATTGAAAAGGAAATTTTCTATTGCTGACAAACGTTAGCGATAACTTTCTATTGCTAACGTCAGAAAGGGCAAACTATTGTTAAAGATTGCTAGAATATTGCTGTTTTAGTAGTTTCTATTGCTAATGTCCGGATAGGAACCAAGTGCAAAGGGTTAAGATGACTGGTTTTATAGAATTTGGAGGGGTTGATTGATTATTGTTTCGTGTGGACCACTGGCTTTTGTTCTTCTTCTTCGCGTGGAGCTTGTTTCGCGTATAGAAAATTTCACATGCGAGTTAGATTAGGTTAGTTATAGATTTGCATTCGGATGTCCCCTCTGAGAAGTCAGCATTGATCAGTGACTACAGAGCTTTTTGAGAAATGCATGTTTCCCTCAAGTTTTCCATTGAAAAGGAAATTTTCTATTGCTGACAAACGTTAAAAGGCAAACTATTGTTAAAGATTGCTAGAATATTGGGTTAAGATGACTAGTTTTATATAATTAGCATGGGTTAATTGATTATTGTTTCACGCAGACCACAATCTTTCATTCTTCTTCGCGCATACCTTTTGCCACGTATAAAGATTACAGAAAGTCCTTAGAAATGAGTTAAGTTATTTATACTTCAAAATGACTGATTTTCCTAAATTTAGAAGGGGTTGATTAATTTTTTAATCATTCTGATATCAGTTAGGAGATTAATATTCCAATATTCCAACTTATCAATTAAAAGTAATTGAAACGTTTCCAACAGCCGATTGCAAATTATAATCGAACAAAAATGTTGAACACACTAGCGAAGAGAACCTGTACGGGACGCGATCCCTTTTAACCCTTTAACGATTCCCCATTTTTCCTGCCAATTTTCCTTATCTCGCGGTTCGCGTTCGCCGTGCGCGGCTTATTTAAATTTTCAGCGGCTGTGAAAGGGTGGCCAGTGTTTGCGTCGAACATTAAAAACACACGGCTGGCCACCGCCGTCTGATTAATCGCCGAGGAAACGTATTAAAAATACATTAGCAGGTTGGCTGGAATATCGCGCGACTGTACCACCGCCAGGGTGGCTGCCGCAGCGATACACAAACGTTTCGAATCTCGTTACGCAGCTGGAAAACTCGCCAGTCGACGTTAGAACGCCACGATTAAACAGCCGCCAGAATCAATACGCAACGTTTCCCCAAGTGAAATTGGTCGAGCCACGGAAACGGCGCCTGCACGGAAACTAACCGTCGTTCGGTTAAGAAAGTGTATAAAATTTTGTCGAGCGCAGTTTTAAGCAGAGATTGGATAACCCTGCTCCTGGACCAGTTCAGTCCGCGCCAGGTAGGAAAAGATCGCTCGAAACCTGTTTTGGCGTTCCCCTTTACGATCCCCCTACGGAATTATCCCCCATAGAAACCTAACTCGAGTGGCCCCTTATTTATCCCCGTCGATGGCCATCTGGAGACCTCACACGCCGTATAATCTGCCTCAGCGTTCGATTCGACGACGTTTCTCGTCCATACTTAAATTCCAACTACGGCGTTCGTAATCGTAAATGACTCATCGTGGCGACAAATCACGTTTAGATGGACAGAGCTCTGGGATCTTCGGATTAAGTGTTCAAACGAACGTTTGTCTGGCTGTGGAAGAACGAAGGAAAAGATATTAAGGCAAAAAACGTGGGAGCAAGAACGCGCAATGGCACGCCATTTTGAATGTGGACGCACGCGTGCGATTTCTAAGGGACATTTTGCATTCGTTCGTGACGCGTTTTCTGAGACGTCGCGGAGTAAATGGCAGCTTTCATGCGAGCGCGTCTTCAATCCCAGCCTTTAGTTATAAACCACACACATTCTTTGTCGAGGACAGCGAGGCCATCCCGTTCTCGGGGAAACGCCAGCATAAAGGGAAGGTTAGGGCTGCGTGTGGCAGGTTCGAGTTGGCGAAAGGGAGGAGGAAGACTGGGTGATGGTCTACGAGGAAAGTAGCCTTTTCGCGTCGAGGGAGTCGTAGGATAATTTTTGCTCTCGCTGAATGTCTGCTGCAAACTAGGCAACGATCGATGATTAATCAGAGAAACTGTGAAATTTCTGTTAATTCGCTATTTAAAAACGAATCTTCGATGGATCGAGATTCTATTTACAGCGAACCGTGTATCGGAAAAGTGAAGCACCTTTGTTGTAAAAGTCTTCCTCCCATTTCCCCATTGTAGCAGTTCCATTTTGCAAATTGACGATTCTCAAAGCGACGCAGAGAAAGAGATTGTTTCAGATTGTCTCTATTAATTTTCCCATTTCGAAGGGGGGGACCTGCGATGGTCTTGTTTTAACACGGGGCCAATTTACGTTTCATCTTAGCCAAGGTCCCAAGCTTCTCTTTGATCCGCATGACAAGTTTCTATTAGCTTTATGGCGCACAATACGCCTGTAAATCCTATAACGACCTTTCAGAGCTATCTCCTATGCATGCTCCTCCCATGGACGTTCCCGTCTTCGTTCAAAGCGGGCGCAGCCATCGACCGAACGCTGAAGAAAACGATTACGGCTATTTTCCTCCCGTTTGCCAGGCGATCCGCCGTTGTAACGACGACCACGCGTTCGAAAAAAATAGTCGCCTCGACGTCCCATCGCAAATTCTGCGATCGTTCGACTAGCTACGAGGCGGTGCAGGTTGCGTTCTAAGTTAACAGCCGGTGGCGTCGCAAATTAAATTTTGTTTCCACCCCCCATCGCCTGCAATTTATCCGATTACACTCTTCGCAATTATTAGGACGAGGCAGACGGAACTTGAGGGGGGAAAAATTGCGGGAAGTTCGAATGAAAGATTAATAAACCATACCAGGCGCCTATATTAAACGACTGTGTACACTTAATTACCCTCAGCAAACTTCCACGGGCATTGAACATTTACGACAGGAAATTACCAGCCGATTTATGGCCTGATCCGATCGAATTAATTATCGAGCCTGCTCGCGACGGCCTCTAAAAATCCTACGTCAATCCCTCCGACTCTTGTATCAATTAATATCGTTTTATCTAACCGGAACAATAGTCCCTGGCAATATTTATCCCGTCAGATTACCGCGCGATTTAATCTACAAAACGCGCGATTAATCGTCCCGCGGTCGCACGGATGATTGTTCGAATTTCCCGGGTCTCGCGCGTCGCTGCCATTCGTCCGCAGCAGCTCGCGGTTTCGCCTTTCCATCGCTGATAAAGAATTTATCCGCTGCAATTACAGCTCCCTCTTCTCCTGGCGATGAAAATAAACTTTTACGAGCGAACGGAAATCCATTTGCAGAAGTTGCACGTCCGTTTCACCGTCGCGGGGGGTGCGTCAAATTTTTAACATCGATCGGAAGAAGAAAGTTCGCGGCAAGAAGCAGCGGCGCAATGGCGGCTCCACCACGGTCGAACGTTTCCAGGGGCAATTTAAACAAGAATCCGCATCGATCTCGAAGCTGGGGGAGACTCGCGAGCCTCTGATTACACGTTCCATCGTCTCTATTTACCAAAATTGTGTCACGACTGGCATGCGAGGGCTCCGTCCCCGTTCGCACACACCGGAGAATATTAGTTTCTACAAGTTGCCGCGATATTGAAGCGTTTCCTGGACGCGCGCGTCGGAGTTGCGTCCGGAAACGAACTTTCGGATGCGGCTGCGAAATGAAAGAATGCTCGAGGCCCGTGGATTCCCGAGGAAACGAGGCGGGAGGATCGACAGGGGATGGTAAACGAGGGAAATCCGGCGAGGACGCGTCCTTGAAAAATAAATTCGAGCCCTGAGAGGCGGACGACGGATGCGACGATCGTCCATGCGCCTGAGCGAAGTTATGAAATAGAGCCAACGGACGCGACAGGAACCACCCCCTCGCGACGTATGCTACCGTTTCGCGCCGGAAGCGAATAAAACGCAGCGCGAACGGTAGTCGCGATCCAGCTCGAACGAACTGCAAAATCCGGAGCGGAGGCTCGCGACAAGACGATAACGAACTAACAGATTGCCCAAGTTCCTAATATCGCTGCGAGCTCCTATTTTCGAGGCGTTCTAGTCCATTGCGCGCGCGTCCAGCGTGAATGTATCGCTTTTCGAGGCGGGTATAACTATCGTTCGCAGCGCTGCATATCAGCGACGAAAGTTTCGCGCGACTGCAGAAATTGAATTCCATAAAAGTGACACGGGAGATTGGTGGAACGACGGTGGTTCTGGGGGGGGGGGGGGTAGAGAGAAAAAAAGATGGAGCCGCGCTTCGCGAGCGGAGATCGATGCACTCGAGAAAAGTGCGCTCGTCCCTCCGTGCGATTCCGCTTTCGAAAAAGTCCTCCATCGTTGGACCACTCGCGCCAGTGCAGCGTGTACACGCCCACTGGGTCAGCAGAGTCCTACTTAAGAATCCGTGGCGTTCTCCGGGGCAAAGTGGATTACCGCGATTACAGACAGAACTTAATTAGGACCGTGGACATAAATAACGCGGGGAGCGTCAAGGAATACGAGACACGAGGCAACTTTTCGTGTCCGCCTTTAATCCTGTCGACGTAATACCGGCTAATTGTGAAATGTGTCCCAGGCGAAGGCACCGCCGGAAAAACGTCACCAACCCAACCCCCTTCACGCGCCCCGCCACCGCTCGACTCCCTTTAGGATTATCCTGGCCGACGATTTACGATGACAAATCCGCGACGAGTGTTTCTAGGGCCCTCCTCTGTACGTGGGCACAATGGAGGCACGGGGAACCGAGTGACACACATATCCTAGTCCCATCCGTTGGAGGATGTTCACGGAACCATTGAATCATCCGGGTGACGCCAGGGAAAATTCTATGCATCTTTGAGCGAGACGGTCCTCGCGATCCTCCCCCTTGGCTGATGGACGAGAGACTAGTTTTTCCAGGAAATGGTACTTTTTTTTTTTAGATGGGGACTCTGGTGGGACGAATGGGGTTGGTTATTGGATGGTCGAGGTGTTCGCCTGGGCCAAAGGATATCAGTTTTATTTAGTATTTATAAGGGATGAATAAAGGATTCGTGCAACCCTCAGAACTATATACTACAGTTAACGTAGCCTTGGATTCTTTAAATTCCTTGATCCCAAAACTTTAGGTCCACTCCATTTCTAGGTCTACTAGGACATTCGATGTAGACAGTGGATGTCGTATATTGGACACTGTCTCGCGTACCATCAGCGTTCGAAAGCGCTTCTTTCGTCCCTTTCACGAAGATTCGTCAAGTTCTCGACGTTTCGATACTGGCGCGACCGTATCAGGGCTGCAATGACGTGCGCGACGCATAAAGGATTCGTGCAACCCTCAGAACTATATATTACTACAGTTAACGTAGCCTTGGATTCTTTAAATTCCTTGATCCCAGAACTTTAGGTCCACTCCATTTCTAGGTCTACTAGGACATTCGATGTAGTGGATGTCGTATATTGGACACTGTCTCGCGTACCATCAGCGTTCGAAATCGCTTCTTTCGTCCCTTTCACGAAGATTCGTCAAGTTCTCGACGTTTCGATACTGGCGCGACCATATCAGGGCTGCAATGACGTGCGCGACGCATAATGCGCTCGATGTAACCGACGATAGTCGCAATCGTAACAACGACAGCGACAGCTGACGCTATCTGCGGGATACGATTCAGCAAGGACAATGGTCCGCGTTAAAACAGCCCCCGCAGAGATAACCCCGTGGCCCTGTTCGACGTAGCCGTGTGCACGCGCGTGCACCGCGTGACGACGCGCGTCGAATCGATAGAAGAGTGCACGAGCGTCGAGACGAGCGCTGGGCCTCTGTATCGTTGCGGCTTGTTTGCGATCGCGAGCCGTGGCCAGCGAAACTGCTGATAAAACCGATTTACCCGGGTAAATAATTGGTTAAATAATTGGTCGACCGGTGTCCTGTCATTAACTACGCGTCTGCTGAAAGCTGCCCCGCTTTTGGGTCTGTTAAACCCGATTTGGGCTACGTTTCCTATGGGGTTTGACGAGTTTCGACCCTCGACGTTTTTCTAAGGTCGTCAAATGGGATGTGTTTTGAGAAAGGAATGATAATGGTCCAGAGAAAGTGGAACTGGACTAAAAGAGGATACAACTCTGTAAACTCGGTGATCCAGTTGGGGAAATTGGGCTAGTAGTTAAAAATGGTATTGCTGGAGGATAGAGATTGTAATTATAGTCTGTTTCTGTTCCATTTGGCTACTTTTCGAATAAGGCTTCACGAGTTTCGACCCTTGACGCTTTCCTAAGGTCGTCAAATGAGATATGTTTTGAGAAATGAACGTGATAATGGTCCAGAGAAAGTGGAATTGGAATAAAAAAGGGTCCAGTTGAGAAATTTGGATTTCTAGTTAAAAACGACACTGTTGGAGGATAGAGAGTGTAATTATAGTCTGTTTCTGTTCTATTGAACACCTTTGGCTATTTTTCGAAAAAGGCTTCACTAATTTTGACTGCGACGCTTTTCTATGGTCGTCAGACAGGATATGTTTTGAGAAAGGAACGTGATAATGGTCCAGAGAAAGTAGAACTAGACTAAAAGAGGATACAACTCTGTAAACTCGGTGATCCAGTTGGGGAAATTGGACTAGTAGTTAAAAATGATATTGTTGGAGGATAGAGATTGTAATTATAGTTTGTTTCTGTTCTATTGAACACCTTTGGCTATTTCTCGAATAGGGCTTCACAAATTTTGACTGCTACATTTTTCTATGGTCGTCAAACAAGATATCTTCTAAGAAAGGAACGTGATACCAATCCAGAGAAAGTGGAACCGGAATAAAAAAGGATGAAACTCCGTAAACTCGGTGATCCAGTTGAGAAAATTGGACTACTAGTTAAAAACGATACTGTCGAAGGATAGAGGAGTAATTAGACTCTGTTTTTGTTCCACTGAACCGGAAGGCCAGACGAGGTGCATGCTTGACTTTGTTAGGGAAGTTAGGTGCGCCCTCGATATAGCCCAACTTTATCAGAACTTCCCCTAACCAAACTCGTCGAAGAATACATTATTTGATGGAACGATTTGTTTGAACGATCGAACGATCGGATTATAAATTCCTCTCCAAGACCACGACCATCCTACGCTTTGATTCCGCGAAACAATTTCCTAATTCGTTGTAATCTCGCGGAGGGCAGGTGAAAAATGGCGAGGGACGAAGGAACAACGGGTCTCCGAGTCAAGCCCAACTTTATCAGAACTTCCGCTAACCAAACTCGTCGAAGAACACATTATTTGATGGAACGATTTGTTTGAACGATCGAACGATCGGATTATAAATTCTTCTCCAAGACCACGACCATGCTACGCTTTGATTCCGCGAAACAATTTCCTAATTCGTTGTAATCTCGCGGAGGGCAGGTGAAAAATGGCGAGGGTCGAAAGAACAACGGGTCTCCGAGTCGAGCCCAACTTTATCAGAACTTCCGCTAACCAAACTCGTCGAAGAACACATTATTTGATGGAACGATTTGTTTGAACGATCGAACGATCGGATTATAAATTCCTCTCCAAGACCACGATCATCCAACGCTTTGATTCCGCGAAACAATTTCCTAATTCGTTGTAATCTCGCGGAGGGCAGGTGAAAAATGGCGGGGGGCGAAAGAACAACGGGTCTCCGAGTCGAGCCCAACTTTATCAGAACTTCCGCTAACCAAACTCGTCGAAGAACACATTATTTGATGGAACGATTTGTTTGAACGATCGAACGATCGGATTATAAATTCCTCTCCAAGACCACGACCATCCTACACTTTGATTCCGCGAAACAATTTCCTAATTCGTTGTAATCTCGCGGAGGGCAGGTGAAAAATGGCGGGGGGCGAAAGAACAACGGATCTCCGAGTCGAGCCCAACTTTACCAGAACTTCCGCTAACCAAACTCGTCGAAGAACACATTATTTGATGGAACGATTTGTTTGAACGATCGAACGATCGGATTATAAATTCCTCTCCAAGACCACGACCATCCTACGCTTTGATTCCGCGAAACAATTTCCTAATTCGTTGTAATCTCGCGGAGGGCAGGTGAAAAATGGCGAGGGGCGAAGGAACAACGGGGCAAACTCGCGCAAACGTTGCCTCGGGACGGTAGACAAAAGGGACGGCGGAAAAATAAATTTAAATTCTCCGCCGTGTCCGTGCGCGCAAGAAGCGTCAGCCCGTGTCACGCGCGTGCACTTCCGTGTGGATCGTCGACGTGCGCGGATACTTTGTACACAGACGCGCGTTGCTAAAAGCGTTACTGCAGATAAGTGACAGAGGAGGAGGGTTGGAAGAGGGGGGAAGAAAAAAAGGCGGAAAGGGAGCATTTAAAATGCTCAAGTGCGCGGATACGGAGCTGCGTCATCCAGCCAGTTGCACGCGACCGCTCCGCGTTCGCGGGAAATTGTTTGAGACAACCTCACGAGGTCCTCCCCTAGTGTAATTGGCGACTGGCTGAATTTTCAGCCCTCTCCCGGATTTCCCTCCGTTTACCACTTGAGCCGCGCTCTGAAAACTTTATGGAGCGAGATGTGTGGCTACATCTGGCCGGAATTCTTTTAGAACCGCGTCTCTTCCGGCTGCGCGGCGGTTGTCGGGAGATTTGTATCGAGATTCCGCGGAATGGAGCCGCGCTGCCTCGCATCCGGTTAGCGGTGTGCATACGTTGGAAATTGGACTACCGGTTAAAAATGATATTGTTGAAGGATAGAGATTGTAATTATAGTTTGTTTCTGTTCCATCGAACGCCTTTGGTTCCTTTTCGGATGGGGCTTCACGAGTTTTGACCCTCGACGCTTTTTTAAGGTCGTCAGACAGGATATGTTTTGAGAAAGGAGTGATAATGGTCCAGAGGAAGTGGAACTGGACTAAAAGAGGATACAACTCTGTAAATTCGGTGATCCAGTTGGGGAAATTGGGCTAGTAGTTAAAAATGATATTGTTGGAGGATAGAGAGTGTAATTATACTCTGTTTCTGTTCCATTTGGCTACTTTTCGAATAAGGCTTCACGAGTTTCGACCCTCGACGCTTTCCTAAGGTCGTCAAATGGGATATGTTTTGAGAAACGAACGTGATAATGGTCCAGAGAAGGTGGAATTGGAATAAAAAAGGGTCCAGTTGGGAAATTTGGACTTCTGGTTAAAAATGATATTGTTGGAGGATAGACAGTGTAATTATAGTCTGTTTCTGATCTATTGAACACCTTTGGTTCCTTTTCGTATGGGGCTTCACGAGTTTTGACCCTCGACGCTTTTTTAAAGTCGTCAAATGGGATATCTTCTGAGAAACGAACGTGAAAATGGTCCAGAGAAACTAGAACTGAACTAAAAGAGGATACAACTGTGTAAACTCGGTGATCCAGTTGGGGACATTGGACTAGTAGTTAAAAATGATATTGTTGGAGGATAAAGATTGTAATTATAGTTTGTTTCTGTTCTATCGAACGCCTTTGGTTCCTTTTCGGATGAAGCTTCACGAGTTTTGACCCTCGACGCTTTTCTATGATCGTCAGACAGGATCTGTTTTGAGAAACGAACGTAATACCAATCCAGAGAAAGTGGAATTAGAATAAAAAAGGGTCCAGTTGGGAAATTTGGGCTTCTGGTTAAAAATGATATCGTTGGAGGATAGAGAGTGTGATTATACTCTGTTTCTGTTCCATTTGGCGACTTTTCGAATGAGGCTTCACGAGTTTCGACCCTCGACGCTTTTCTAAGGTCGTCAAATGGGATATCTTTTGAGAAACGAACGTGAAAATGGTCCAAAGAAAGTAGAATTGAAATACAAAAGGGTCCAGTTGGGAAATTTGGGCTTCTGATTAAAAAGCCACGCTGCCTCGCATCCGGTTAGCCGTATGCATACGTTTCGTGCCACGACGCATGCCAGGAAATATAGTTTAAGTAACGATCCATAGATCATGGGACACTGAGAGGTGTATAGAGACATCAGGGCCGCCTTGGCGGGGGCAGAGAGTCGATGTCCCAGATAGAAAGCGGCGTACGTTAAAATGAAAAAGAGTTGCAGCATACTTGGAACATGATTATCAAGGCAATCGATAGCAGCAGCTAGGAAGAGCCACGTCAGATATCGCGTTCCTACGTCACCATTGAACTGAATTCACCTCAGTCTGTCCCACTGGTACTGGTACACGTACCTCGAGAACACCTGGCCGACAAAATGGTGCTCGAAACATTTCAAGGAAATCAAACTATCCCCCTGTTACGAGTCGACGACTCGTAGCCAATGATACGACACGGTTGGAATTAAAGAGCACACGTATTCTCGCATAGCTAACGCGACCCAGGCCTACCTAACGCCTAACCTAAAACTCCGGGTATAGCAATTTCCTGGAATCGTTTCATCGTTCGCGCCTACGGTGCCGTCGTAAAATCATTCCGCGTCTCGGAAACAATTTCTCCATCCACGGGGCGCCCCTTCGTCCTGGTTGAACCGCGATATCGATTTCCACTCGAGGCTGAACGCGATCGACTCGCCTTAAGAAGGGAATACAAAAATATGTGCTTAAGCCCTCAATCGGGCCCGTCTACGTAGCGATTTACATGGGAAGACAAAAAGTTGCTTTCGAGGCATACAGGGGGCTGCACACCCCTCGTCGGCTCGCATCCACCCTGTGTTCGCCTCTTTCTAGCCGCTCCCTTCTGTCGTGCACACACTCCTAGCGCCGAGTGCGAACGCGGCGAAAGGAAAAGCTGGCTCAGCGCGACTCGCCCGCGCGTTACTTTGCATTTTACAATGGCAAAGATATTATGTAAAGCGTCCTCCACCAGCGGCGCACGAATTTCCCCTCCGCGCGCGTTAGAAATAGGATAATGTTTTATGAAACGGCACGATCGAAATTACTGAAACATTCACCGGGTCCCGGAATTCCGGGGATAGAAGTGTCGTACCGTTCCTCACGGTCGCCACGCCGGAAGGTGGACTCGTTCTCTCGCTTCGTAAACTTTTATGAACCTAAGTCAACCGGTTCGAACTCGCGAAGAGATTTAATTGATGGTAAAGTGGGACACCAGCGTTCGATCCGCCATTAAAACGTTCGGCTGGCGGTCGTTGTTGGCGGAGAGATATCGTTTTAAACTGTCGAAAAAAGAATTTACATTTATCGGGACAATGCATTTTCGAAATATCGCTGCCGGAAATAAATCGCGACGCGGCTGGAATTCCTTTTGTTCGTCGCTGCGCGGCGTATGGAAAACCGTTCGATCGAAATCGGAATTTAGCGCGCGCCTGTGGACCTTCTTTTTCCCTTCCACTAGGCGCGCCTACCTGGACCTCTTTTTTCTTGTCTCAGCCATGTGGAACCGTGCATCAAGTCGGAGGTGTATCAAACAACGGATCCGCGAAATTTACGACGATCACACGCCGCTAGCTGATACAGACGCTGCTCTAGGAATGCTGGGATATGTGTTTCGCGATACTGCTGACACTTGCGAAGAAATATTGGCAGAACTCGCGCGGAATCCGACCTCCGTGTTCTACAGAGGATATTCTTCACGGAACTGTACTCAATGGCCCCCTGCGTCCTCGAATTCCCTCGACTTTACGAGACGAACGAAACAAGTTAGAAACGGGTCAGTCTTCTCGACTTAATAGCTCGAGGTTTCCGCCATTTTCAACTTCCAAAACCCTCCAAAGTACGAGCAGACGTCAGGTTTGGAAAAACTCTTCGGCTGCCCGTCTTCCGCGTTCCTCTGGGCGCCACGTATCGAGTCTCGTGGCAACTTTCGCACGACTCATCGACTGGTTTCTCGGAAGCAGTCTCCTCGTGGATCGTGATTTGTTCAGATGGAATTCAAACGGTGGGACCGCGGTATAAATCCGGTATCTCGCTCAGAGTATGGCCTGAGGGCCGTGCAAAGCCCGCAGAGAGGCGAGTGTTCCGTCGCGATCGTATTTCACACTTTGGGCGAACGAGGGCGGCGACATTTTCGGTCAGCGATATTCCGCGAGACCGCACGAAAGGCGGGTCCCGAAGGAAACGTTTACGGCCAAGTTAACGACTAATCCTGGCCATAGTTATAGTCATTAGGTTCAGCTTAAAGCGACGTTATTGCTTGCATTAGTTACCAACTGTTCCAGCCGCTTGGCTTCGCGTGTACCGATTTTCGATCGTCGAACGATACCCTCGTCCTTTGGGTTCGTCGAGTTTTGTTCCAAAAGAACGTTAGATCTCATCCTCGAGCCAGGTCCTTGCGTCATTCGTGATTAATATTCGGAAATCGATCTTCGTCTGGCGATTCGAAAACCGCGAAGATAAAGTAGGATTAATTGCTCGACCTTTTCACGTCCCGCGCAGAAGCTTAATCAATTATACTTAAAACGATGCTTGGCGGAAGTGCGCGCAACAGAGTACGATCGATAATCGCGACTTGGAATTCAATTTTCAGCGGCTCCTCCATTTAGGGCCACTTGGACTGTTTGCCAACAATGGCCGATTACACTGGCATTTCGATGACCGGTTGTGGGTCAAAAGGTCAACCGGTTGGGTCTCCGCGCGCGCACGGTTCGCCAGGCGATGCCAGCCAGCGTTCCAGAAAGGCACACAGCCGCCCACTGGAGGATAACTCATTTCGAATTTACAGATTTGGCGGTGGATCCGACTGGATTTATGGCGTTCGACTGACGACCGTCCCAACCATGGACGCGACTAATCAGGATCGCCCTGTGACGATCCTCGCCATTAGAGGGACAGCACTCTCGCCAATTTCTCGCGAACACCATGCCCTACACCGTTTCTATATAATAGAAATTCTGACCTATCCCTACCATCCCAACGTCTAACACAAGGTTTGCTAGCTAGCCTTAGTGATGAGCCCACTAGCAGGCCCAGGACGAAGCGTTCTTCTCTCTCTTTTTCTTCCTTCTCTCTCGACAGCTCAACAAACGAAGCAGCACTATCACTTCAGTTCATCTGATGACTCGAGCTTGATGCTTCGATTGTTTCGATAATTGTACAATCTCTGCGAAGGTTCTTGAGGATTTCAGATCAGCTTTGCAAGATATTCTATACCAAATGAGTTAGTTTGGAGTAAATTGCAAATTTGGATAACCAATAGGCACCCAAGAGCAATGGTTCTGTTGCGATTCTCGCCGCTAGAGGGACAGCACGCTCACCAGTTTCTCACGAGCACTCTTGTCCTACACAATTTCTATACAAATAGAGATTCCAACCTATCCCTACCATCCCAGCATCTAAGACAGGGTCTGCTAGGTCTGTTAAGGTAGGGCCTGCTGATGAGTCCACTAGCAGGCCCAGAACGAAACGTTCTTCCCTCTCTTTTAAGCGTTTAGCCCACCAACACACACGCACTTCAGCTTTTATCGCGTCGCGCGACGAACACAAGACTTATTATTGTTCAGAGACATCTCGTCGAACGATTCCATGGAACTACTAATCGTAAACACTCTCTTAGTTATTATTTCTGGTTCCCAGGAACACGCACGATCCGTCTAGCCAAGCGCGACTCTAAAATTCGCCATCTTCCACCGCGGTCCTTTGAAAGCCCTGGCAAATTTCAACCTGCTTTGCGAAATAATCCCAACGAAGCTTATTACCCGTGGAAAAGAATCTCTAACAAAGTCTGCGCCCGCCGTAATCCCTCAGCCGATACATTTTCAACCCCCTGTCGGCCACCCCCGGTTTTCTTTTTCCACGCGTGTCCCCGCGCGTCCTTTTTCCGCCGGAAACTCGACGCCAGAGGGGAAAAAATGATGAAAATCGCGTTTCACCCGTCGAACGATCTCGAGGCGATCGGTCGACGCATTCGACGGAGCATTTAGACCGGTCGTTACTCGATTATACTTCATCCGGCTGGCTGATACGTTAATCCTGCTCATCGACGAGACGACGCCACGAGAGAAGAATCCACTTACGGGCGGTCGATCGGGCCGTCGTTTCAAAATTAACTCTAATCTAGGATCAGACCGCTTATAAAGTGCTGTCGAGATTTCACCCGGGAAAAAATGATCGTTACCGCGCTCGCCTAATTGGGGGATGACGTCGGTCCCCTATTATTCCGCGGCTGTGTTCCAGCCTGGCGCTATATTTGAAAATCGAACGGGACGGGTCGAGCTTTATTTTCGTTTCGAAAAAAAAAAAAAAAGAAAGATAAAAGGAGGAGGGAAGAGGAGGAATAACGCGTACCGCGGTGTCGGCTGAAATTTTGCTGAACGATCGATTTTTTGGACGATCGACGACGAATTTTTTCAGCTTCAGAGGGATTCTCGTTACCGATACCTTTTATCGTATCGCTGCGAGCGCGCCAGGCGTTTATATTTGTATCGGGTTAATTAAATTAATAGAAAGAGCGGTCGTGTTTCGAGGAACGAGCAAATTTGTTTAATTATTCTAGCCAAGGTGAATAACACGCTGCGCGAGCAACATTCGATGGGGAATAAAACCTCCTGACGATGCCTCGCTATCTCGTCCGATAATTAAACGTTAGTTCGAACTGAACGACAGCACGTTATCGGGCCATGAAAGATAAATAACAGGCCCGCCGTGGAAAAGTGTTATTTCAAGCCGCGAATCGAGCAGTTCGCTTGTAAAATTGACTTTGGCGGGAATTCGAGCTAATGTTCCGTTCGTCGTTAATATGTCGTCGCCCGCGGTGCTCCGTTTTAATTCGCGGCTGGGAACCGATTTCGTGCGAAAAATTGAACCAAGAGTAATTGTTAAGTAGAAACGCGTTTAAAAAAAAAAAAAAAAACGGGATCGCGGCGGTGGTTTTTGCGCGTAACGATCGGGTAACGTTCCTATGAAATTTCGTTACAACGCTTTCATTAATGCCGGCCGATAAAATGGTTTAAAATCGACTGAAAGGATTCGAAAAACGGGCACCTTTTGTTGGAAAAACGCGGCGTGGCTCAACTTCAAACAGTTGTACAAGCGAATTTAATATTTCTGGCTTTTTTCACAGCCGTATGGAATCGAATCCGTAGAATTTACGAGAGCCGCGTACCGTCGGTGGTCAAAATAAATCCACCGATAGTTTTGAATGGCGGGAATAAATCGGCGATACGGCTCCAAGAATTCGATCGAACGGGAAAACAATTTTCGAGCCCGGCTGTGCTTAAAATTCTGAATTCCGCCGCGAAGCTTTTTAATTTTGCCCAATTAGAGGCTTTCAGGGACCCCTCGACCCTTCAATCGCGCCGTTCGCCAAAAGAAATTAATTCGCGAGGGCACTCGTCGAGGCCTGTCCGAAAAATCGACTTGAAACGCAGAAATTTATCTCGAACCGGAAAGTTTTTCTACGAACGAGTGCCTCGAAATCACAATCAATCATACTGTCAATTACTCCGACTCCATCAGCGGAAGGATCCGCTATTTCTTTTTTTTCCCAATTTTTCCCGCGGCTCGAACGCGGAAAATTCACTTTCCACGCTCTCCTTGGCGATCGATTAACCATCGAGCGGCTACAGAGGGGGAGAAAATCGTGGAATTAATCGACAACCGGATGTGCACGAGTTCAAAGAGCCGTTTCGACCGCGCACAGGTCCCTGGTAATTGGGTTCTCGCAGCGGGTCCGCGTTTTCCATCGAACGGACGCAACAGTTGAGATTTCCAACCCCCCCAGAAAGACGTCTGCTTCACCCTTCCACCCTGTACAAGGTGTTCCGTGCGACTGCAACGACGCCTCCGTTTTAAAATCCCAAATGGACCGCGAGCATCAACGCGCGCCTCTAAACCGAGCTGAAAAACACCCTCGTCGCTAAACTCACGGTCTGCGATCGTCAGTTGATAATCAGAGAAATTGGAAAGCAATTACGCGAGTCGAAACTGGGAACAGTCAGTGAACGACAGCAGATGCGCTGCAATCAAACTAGCGGCCGCAGCCGATACGTGTCCGCGGCTATAATAAAATGTCCCCAATTATAGGATTTTCCATTTCGACGGGCCGCGGAATCGATACGACGAGCGCTCTGTAGCAAAAGTGGGCCAACGGAAGCGTTAAGAGGGTGGTGGGGCGAAAGCTCGGGGTCGACAACAGGGCCAAAAGTGCACCAGAGCCAAAATTGGCCACGGTCGAATTATCCGGAAAGGAAATCGCCAGGCTCGAGCGTTTCCGTTTGGGCAGCGACGGGACCCGCGCCCTGGTTGATCCTGAAAATACCAAAAACGTTCCCTGGTACAAGCGTGATCGATCCCAACGATGGGCAGAGATTACGATTCGTGGCCAATTTGCACTTTGCGCCGCGGCCACCCTTTCGGATTACGGGTAATGACGCACACTTTCCGGGTCGCGTGGAACGAAAACGATAGCTAAGTGCTCTTGGCGTCGTCGCTCATACGTGCGCCATTCCAGGCCGTGTGCACGCGTAGAACAGCTTGTAATCGCGATTTATGCTCAACGATCGGTATTACGATCGGTGGATAACGCGGCCGCCTGTTCGTTGCACCGTGCCTCTCGCTTTTCAGGTCAGTTCCGATGCTTCGAGACTGGTTCGCGAAATTTTCGATCGACGCGAAGGCACGCGGAAAAACAAACAACGCGTCCTTGGTTGTTCACCAATTGCACTCGAGTGTCCCTTCTGAGGGGACGTCGGATGTTCCCTCTGAAGGTGTATCCATAATTGATTAGTAATTAGAGAAGTTAAACTTATTCCAGCGCAACTTTTTCAGAGATGCGTTCTCCCCTCGAGTTTTCTGTGGGAACAGAAATTTTCTAGAGCCAGCAGAGGTTAGCAGCAACTTCCTATCGCTGACGTTCGAGAAAGCGTCGAGTGCAAAGGGTTAATTTGATCGATACCAGTCCTGGCGGTGATACTCGATTCAGCCAAGTTTCTCCATTTCCCGCGGAACCAGCGGCATGTAGCCGGGTACATATCGTCGTCTGGCACGGAGCGTTGCTAGAAACCGGACACCCCGTGTATCTGTCGCGATCCACGTAACCTATCCAACGGTGTACATGGAGACACCGGTGTCTCGTGTCTGAGGAACGGAAACTGAGCAGCCAGACGTTGACCCCGTTGGGTAGACTGGGTCGTGATATGTTATGCGGAAAATTGCCAGGGAAAGAAAATCTCGCGAAAGCTGAGGAGCGGGATCGAAATCCGGATACCAAAATAATGTAGTCGAATCGTGGTCGCGCACGTGCGACGTGATATGGAAGGAGGAGTGAAGCATTGTTGGATTTTAGCGAAAATACGAAATGATATTTTTGTGTAACTGGAAATTTGGAAAATTATTGGGAAGATTAAAAGCCAAAGGCCATAGGAATCTCGTGAGACATTCCATCTAGGGATACAAAACAACAGTTAACCCTTTGCGCTCGAAAGGCGACTCTCAGTCGCCATTGTGTTTCATGCAGTAACTCGAGTTTTTCATGATTTTAAGTTTTGAAGCTCCACAAAAATAAATTTGGGGGGTGAAACTGACTCGAGTGAAGATGAAATTGATTATCAACTGTTGAAAAATCAGGTTAGTTGTATTCACGAAGAAATTAGTAACAGAAAAATGATCTGCGACCAAAAAAGTCATCGAGTGCAAAGGGTTAATTTGGGAGAATTCATTAGCGATGCTTTTTCACACATTTGGGAGACACAGAAATACAAATTTCGCGAAGTAAATTTGGAAAATGATTGGGAATATTAAAAGCCAAAGGCCATAGGAATCTCGTGGGTGAAGGTACCCGTGAGACATCCCATCTAGGGACGCGAAACAATGGTTAATTTGGGAGAATTCATTAGCGACGCTGTTTCACACATTTGGGAAACAGAAATAAAAATTTCGCGAAGTAAATTTGGAAAATGATTGGGAATATTAAAAGCCAAAGGCCATAGGAATCTCGTGGGTGAAGGTACCCGTGAGACATCTCTTCCAGGGACGCGAAACAACGGTTAATTTGGTAGAATTCATTAGCGACGCTGTTTCACACATTGACGAGACACAGAAACAAAAATTTTGTACAGTAAATCTGGAAAATGATTGGGAATATTACAAATCAAAGGCCATAGGAATCTCGTGGGTGAAGGTACCCGTGAGACATCCCATTTAGGGACGCGAAACAACGGTTAATTTGAGAGAATTCATTAGCGACGCTGTTTGAGACACTTGGGAGACACGGAGAGAAACAAAAATACCGATATTTTGTTGTTCTTCGAACCGGAACCATCCACCCTGGATGAAGTTATCCGTCCAGGTTGCGTCGTAGCGCGCGCAGAATCCCAATTGCGTGGCGCCACCGTCGCAAGGTTGTCGCGCCGGCAGACATTGACCCCCGGAGACCAGAGGGAGGCTGGTGTTTTGGAGAAGGTCGAGCAGAGGGTGGACAGGGTGGATGAAGCTCGGCAGAGAGCAAGAGTGGGCGGAGGTGGAATCCAAGGCTTTCTCTTCAGCACGCGAAATTTCCCTCCCGCCTCTTCTTTTCTTTGCCCTTGCAGCGAGCCTCTTTTCCGCCGCTAGACCACTCCAGGTTGGGCTAGCTTCTCCTCCACGACTCTCTTCCTCGCTGCCTTTTTCTAGCCTCCTCTGCTGCACGCGCGTCCCACCCCGCCAGCTTCGACCTGCACCTCCTCGCGCTGCTAAATATTCATATTTAGCGATTCGCCCTCTCTTTAATTAAGGACGGTAACGATGGTTACGAGGCCGCGTAGTCGTAGAGGTAGACGACTGGTTAATTTGCCCAACGCTTAATGTATGCATCGTTGTTGATATTATTAAAGTTCGGACGGGTGGTGTATTCAATTAGCAGCCGATATACGCGTCTACGGTGGACTCGCGGGGGTGTATCGACTCGCTGCCACGGCTGCTTCGTTTACGCGGAATTTAATACCGCCCCGTTGTTATTAACGAATTTATTATTCAAAAGTGCCGGCGAATAGAGACTGAGCGTTAATGCGGAGGTTGCGCGGGATAAATCAGCCGGCGCAACACCCTTCCGTCGCTAACCAACCACCCCCTCGCCAAACGATCGAGCTCCTCGACCTTGGAATCTGATTTTAGGGTAGGAGGAGACGATGGTCAAGGCGGAGAGAGTTCCTCGCGAGTATCGCGATTCTTACACCCCTATTGGACGCAGACGTGGACGTCGAGTCGGGGGATGAAAACGATGTTTCTTTTTTCTCATTAATTTTTCGCTTTTGGAATTTGATTTTAGGGTAGGAGGAGACGATGGTCGAGGAGGAGAGAGTTTCTCACGGGTCTCGCGACTCTTACACCCCTATTGGACGCAGACGTGGACGTCGAGTCGGGGGATGAAAACGATGTTTCTTTTTTCTCATTAATTTTTCGTTTTTGGAATTTGATTTTAGGGTAGGAGGAGACGATGGTCGAGGAGGAGAGAGTTCCTCGCGTCTCTCGCGACTCTTACACCCCTATTGGACGCAGACGTGGACGTCGAGTCGGGGGATGAAAACGATGTTTCTTTTTTCTCATTAATTTTTCGCTTTTGGAATTTGATTTTAGGGTAGGAGACGACGATGGTCGAGGCGGAGAGAGTTCCTCGCGTCTCTCGCGACTCTTACACCCCTATTGGACGCAGACGTGGACGTCGAGTCGGGGGATGAAAACGATGTTTCTTTTTTCTCATTAATTTTTCGCTTGCCAATTATGTCCGACGCGATTATTTCTGGTTATGATATTATGCCCTCATTCGCCGTAATGCTCTCCGAGTAAGAGCGAAATCACGGGCAACTTTTAAATTCGATTTTCCGCGGGAACATCAAGTTTTAATTAACGCGATTGCGTTATCATTTTATGAAAACGTACGACTGTGTATTATTCCGTTTCATAATTGACCGAGAGTCGTTCCCCGTTTAATCTAAAATCCCGTATGTGTTTATTGAACGGGAATTAA
The DNA here is from genome assembly GCA_963969225.1 of Xylocopa violacea. NCBI lineage: Eukaryota > Metazoa > Arthropoda > Insecta > Hymenoptera > Apidae > Xylocopa > Xylocopa violacea. The sequence continues at coordinate 36,063,268 of CAXAJV010000004.1, read as the reverse complement.
TCTATTACGCGGCGGAGCACTTTACAAGCTGGGGAGACACGCGAGCGCGCAAACATTTTTATTGGAAATTAATATCGAAGATACGGGCGGGCGAGTCAAAGGAAGCGGCGTAATTAATGGGACGAAAACACAGGCGACTTTTCAGTTCCAATTAAAACGACGCCGTGTCGCGAATCGCGATACAGGAATGAAAAACAAATTAATTTTCAATTAGCCCGCCTATCCGTCTGGCGTCGCGCGCGTGGATTCCGCTGGAACGACGCGAACGAGCCCCGCGTTATTCCCTTTAACGTCTTCGAGAGACGGCCCCTGAAAAACGTCGTATCAATCCGACCATTCGAAAACCAAACCAATCCGTGCACGCTTCGAGCACGCCAAGTGGAACAAGAAGGATCGAGATATCACGCGGAACACGCTAGAGGAATATACGATCTCGAAAACGTCGATAAAACGAACCACGCTTTTTCCTATCCTCGCGGTCCCTCCTATTCCAAGAATCGCGACTAATGAACAATTCGCGATGAATATTAATAAATGCTAATCTCTCTCGCGAGCTAATTTCACCTCAGGGAGCAACCGTACGATCAGCGTTCACGCTACACCGCGACGCGTGCGAAGATGGAGGAGAAAGCGTGGAAAAGAGGTATTTCGAAGGCGTTCGCGTGAACATCGCTGGAAATCCTGTAACGAGAATTCGTTCCTGGCTGTCTTTACCCCGTGTCTCGATCTCGAGAACAAATTCTCGCCATCGAATCATATCGTTTCCACTGCAACTTGGTCGAGCAGTTTCTAACGCGCGTTGTTCAAATGTGTACAGTGGGGTGAGAGGGTTAAAGGATACCGCGCGTTCGTTGTTAACCAGCAACGAGATGCCCTTTGCCGTTCTGGCACCGAACCCAACGCGGACGAGCCTCACAAAGGGAGGGAATAACCAGGCTGGGGCGAAAGAGACGGGAAGAGAGGCGCTGGCATCGTCGGATTGAACCGGATGGCCTTAGTTCCGTGCAAGTAAGATCTAATGAAGCAATTCAACTGTAACCACAAACCGCTTCAAAGTTTTGAGAAATGCCGCGGCGCACGGGACGGGCAGTGCATTACCCGCTGTAATATCAGCCATACCGATGCCACAACCCGCCTATATTTCGCCAACTATGCGCCCGTTCGACTGCACACGCGCCCCCCGCCAAGGCTCGACGCGTAACCCGTTCATCGACTCGGCCACGGAACACCGTTGGCAAATATTGCCCCTTCGTAATTAGCACACCCCGTGGGAACAATAACGCTAGCGCGTAACGAGCCTCGAACCGTACGAGACGTGCCAATTGGCGGTGGGTTCGATCTTCCCTCGCGTGGTGACCAGTGGAAGGAAACGTGGCGCCTTCGAGGGCCATTCGTGGGGCCATGGAAGACAGCAGTTGGGTTAGGTATGGTTAGGGACCATTCGACGGGACGTCGTTCGAATGGAGATCTCGTGGATCGCTAGGCGCGTCGTTCAATGGACTTTGGCTGAACATCGACGATTTTTCGGAGCACAGTCGACTCTGACAACACGTGACGTCATGGCAAAGCTGGAATGAAAGGAGCGGAGAATAGAGTCCGCAGGCTGGGGCAGAGGTTGCGTTTTTGTGTTGTTAAACGCACGTCCGTGTACACAATACCTCCGACACTATGCGTGTGTGCAGAGCTAGGGGAGAAGCCTACGGTTCAATGGGTGACGTTCGACTTACGTAGACTGGAAGGGAGTAAACAATGCATGGATCAGGCGAGTTCGAGGATCGACGCGAAGGTTGAAGCCATTCCAGAGGGATCAAACGTTCCCACGAAGGACACTTGTAGCAATTGCTTCTACGAATGAAAAGTGGCTAATGATCGCGCGATCTATAGGCTAGCTTGATGACCAATCCAGGCGCGCGAGCTCGTTTTTCGCGAGTTGTTTAGAACCGCGACGATGGCAGTCGCGACGACTGGCTTCCACGAAAGTTTCTGCGCTTTGTTTTGTTTACTTTCCGCGTATGGGTATTGGTTCTCTGCGTGGTACGATCGCTCAACTAACTGCGATGCAAATATTTACTCGCTCGACGCGAGAGCATCTAGCTGCTACACGTACGCGTATTACAAACCCACTTGTAAAAACATTAATATAACGAACATTGCCTTCGATCGAAATGCTCCGAAAAATTGCTCGACCCATCGATCATCCCGTACTCGAGCACGCATCGAACTGCAGAGCAGAGATAATAAAACATTCGCCAAAACAGCGCTCAGAACAACCACCACCGTCGCGGGGAATGAAAATCAGTGGACGTACCAAACTCCTGCAGGCGCCACTCAGCTGCACCGCTGTCCCTCGCGCACAATCGTCAACGAGCAGCGTACATGTCTTGGTCACAATCGAAGGAACTCCAAGGGAAGTAAGAGAAGAAGAAGAAAAAAAAAACTAAACAAAGAACAGCGAGACGAAACAAGGGATCCGTCGTAGCACACACCACACACCGCGAGTTCCTGCGAGTACGCTCCGAAATCCAGGCAGCTTTCACCGCGCGATTGGTCCGCGGGAGTGGCGAGCAGAACACGCGGTTGTTTGTACCACGGCGCAGAACGTCGATTTCAAGCGGGCACGTCTCTTCGTAAACTCCGTGCGCTCGTCTGATAACACGGTTGCTCGCGTTACATCCTCGCCGCTGGCGACCGACGCGATAACGACGAGGTACGGGTCGCGGTTCGCCGATAACTGCCGTCGACGCCGGGAGGCAACGCGACCAACCCCGTGTGCCGCGTCTGCGCGATGCGGTGGACGCGCCAACCAGGCCCCACCATTGGCGCCCGCACAATGCCACGGGAGAGGCACAAAGGACGCGGAGTGCGTTTTCCGGCGCTGTTTTTCGAAAAGCGACGCGACACAGGATGTGTGTGATAAACTGGAAGGGTTCTGTTGGTTACTCGGGACCCTGAGAGACGTTTTCGGCTGGGATGCGTTATTGTTACCCTTACGTAACGCGTGACGTCACTGGTTCAACCCTTTTTAATTTAGGGGCTCAGTCGCTAGGAACTACCTGCTATTCCAAGTGTTTCAAATTTATTTGGAATTTAGTTGGAAATGTTGTTAGTTGTAGGACAATTCCTTGCAGTTCAGTCGCCAACTACCTACTATTCCAAGTGTTTGAAATTTATTTGAAATTTAGTTGGAAATGTTGTCAGTTGCGGGACAATTCCTTGTAGTTCAGTTGCCAACTACACCTACTATTCCAAGTGTTTCAAATTTATTTGGAATTTAGTTGGAAATGTTGTCAGTTGCAGGACAATTCCTTGCAGTTCAGTCGCCAACTACCTACTATTCCAAGTGTTTCAAATTTATTTGAAATTTAGTTGGAAATGTTGTTAGTTGCGGGACAATTCCTTGTAGTTCAGTCGCCAACAATTCCCTACTATTCCAAGTGTTTCTTTTCAAATTTATTTGAAATTTACTTGGAAATGTTGTCAGTTGCAGGACAATTCCTCGACTGTTACTTACTTACTTACTTTAGTAGTTCAGTCGCCAACAACTCCCTACTATTCCAAGTGTTTCAAATTTATTTGAAAATGTTGTCAGTTGCAGGACAATTCCTCGACTGTTACTTACTTTAGTAGTTCAGTCGTCAACAATTCCCTACTATTCCAAGTGTTTCGTTTGAAATTTATTTGAAATTTACTTGAAATTGTTGTCAGTTGCAGGACAATTCCTCGACTGTTACTTACTTTAGTAGTTCAGTCGCCAACAACTCCCTACTATTCCAAGTGTTTAAAATTTACTTGAAAATGTTGTCAGTTGCAGGACAATTCCTCTAGAACAACTCTGAAACTTTATTGTAATTTATATTTGCTTCTTCTGTAACAGAAGAAGTTTGCTTCTGTTACTTTAGTAATTCAGTCGCCAACAACTCCCTACTATTCCAAGTGTTTCGTTTGAAATTTACTTGAAAATGTTATCAGTTGCAGGACAATTCCTCTAGAACAACTCTGAAACTTTGTTGTAATTTATATTTGCTTCTTCTGTAACAGAAGAAGTTTGCTTCTGTTACTTTAGTAATTCAGTCGCCAACAACTCCCTACTATTCCAAGTGTTTCGTTTGAAATTTACTTGAAAATGTTATCAGTTGCAGGACAATTCCTCTAGAACAACTCTGAAACTTTGTTGTAATTTATATTTGCTTCTTCTGTAACAGAAGAAGTTTGCTTCTGTTACTTTAGTAATTCAGTCGCCAACAACTCCCTACTATTCCAAGTGTTTCGTTTGGAATTTACTTGAAAATGTTGTCAGTTGCAGGACAATTCCTCTAAAACAACTCTGAAACATTGTTGTAACATATATTTGCTTCTTTTTCTTATTTAGCGATGTCGAGTCACACTCGACAAAGGACCGCGAAGGGTTAAGTAGGCGAAGGGTTGGTAGCTACGGAAGCCATACTTATATCCGTGGCAAGGACATTTAATTGGTAGCCAGTTTTTTAAACCATTCGAGGAGGCTCAATTTTGTGGAGACTAACCTCGGAAGATGGGATTTGTTTTTGTTTTTATATGCTTCCAAGATTTGTTTACCTTGTATTTGCAGTGGGTTTTATTTCGATACCTACTTTTTGCGTACTGACTCGTAATTTCTATTCAATATTATTGTACACATTGTGAGCCATCTTTGCAAGTTCTATAGCAACATTTAAAGTAGTTAATTAGAAGTAGTTAAGAAGTTAATTAGAAAGAAGGATAAATAGAAATTGGTAAGTTTTTCTTCTTCCAAACAGGATGGACAAAGACATTAATCAAAAGACATCGTTCATACTTTCAAATTCATAATTCAAACTTCTTTATAACTTTATACTTATTCTCCAATCTAAACTCGTGACGCAAAGTACAACATAGTCACGATACGAGGTATCTCGTAGTTGTCAGTGAATGGGTTAACCAAAATGGCGTTGAAAAATCGAAGAGAAGACTGAAGAAAGCATCTCCGCGGAAGAGACACGCTTTATACGGACGAAGAAATGAAAAATTCCAGGGGAAGCAACTCTGTGACGAGACAACCGCGGCTTTTTTCGACGCTCACGTCGGCCACGTACGCGCGACGTGCACGCATTGACACGCGCTGTTGATACGCGTGTCAAACGTGGACTGGTCTTAAGTGGTTCCCACCGTGCGCCCCCGTCAGTCAGCTATACAAGGGGACGCGTTTAAACGCGTCCTGCAGCCACTCGGAAACTGGCTGCGAAATTGCTCGCCGTCCTCTCGCGGCCGCTGTCGTCCCGCGAACTCCGCGAAAGTTAAAAAGACAATTACCGCGTAGCGATATAAATGTTAGAACAAGAGGCGGCCCCGCGGTCGTAACTCTTCCGCGGTGGCCTCGCTCGCCATGATAAAAGGCCCCCATAAAATATTGCTACGTCATTGAAGTTGCGCCACCGCGTTACGGCGTCGCATTCGGGACGCGTTGGCTGGGAAACGTGGGAACTGGCCAATTCCCGTGTCAGCGGACTAATTGTTTGGAATTTTTCGAATCCAACTCGAACGGAATTCCTTCCAAGTGGCGACGATCGCGTAAGTAAAGTTCGTAAGAAACATACTAGACTACGATAGGGCGTTTATTTGACTTGTTTGCAAGGTTCGTACAAGAATGCCTTCTTAGGCCACTCGTATCAGCCTCGAGGACACCCCTAACGCCATAGCCCATCCAAATGTTTAGGCGAGGCTCCAGAAAGGGGTGATGCCGCACAGGAATGCACGTGGCCCTCCTCGACCGCTCGTGCACCCTGACTCGATATTCTTACAATCGGTTGCCACGTTCGAGATCCTGGGACGAGCCTCCAAACTTGGCGAACTCCCCTCGCTGAAAGCAATTATGTCGCTGCTCCTCGTCGCTCGCGTGTTCCCACGGATTTCCCGCAAATCGAAATCGTTCACGCTCACGCGGACGTAGCCAGACGATATTTAAGAGTGCCTCGATTCATCGCGGCACGTACACGCGCTAAGAGGCTTCAACGGCACGGCAATTTCTCCTTAAAGGTGTCTACTGTGCATTGAGAATTCCTCGATCGAGTTTGCGAACACGTTTGCACAGCCGAGCACGCCGAAAGTGAGTTTAAAGAAACGGCTGGTGAAACTTCCCGCCGCTCCTCAGCCCTGGGTGGCTCCAGCTATAAAGTCGACCTAATAACGCTTTTTAGACACACGCATAACTTCCCCGTGGAATTTTATAACGTCTTTTACGAGCCACCGCCGCGGTAGCGTTACGGGGCAGACCGATCATTCTCTGCTCGCAGTCTATCAGCAGCGTGGCACTTACGGCCTTTAATATTCGACCGTTTATCGTAAATGTTTTTCATATTGTCCGCATTTTCTTTACGAGGTATCCACGGTTTATGCCTCAGAGCGATTAAGGCGCATCGAGCTGCCTTCTCGCGATTCGTTTATTAATTTTTAATCTCGCCCGCCTCGCTCGATCCCATTTTCCGTAAAACGCACAGATATCCCGCGACCGATTCCCTTCTGTTGGGTTAATAATTGTCTTGATGGTATTCGCGTTGGCTGTGCTCCCCCTTTTTTCCTTTTTTTCCAGAGAATCACGGCTGTGCACAGGTTTACACTGTCGGTTTATTCTAGACCAGTTAATAATCGCGCAAAGGCTGACGAGGCACTCGTTTAACCGTTCTGATTCGCGAATATTGCGCGTGTACCAGGGAACTTTAATCGGTTCGCTGGTTCATGTAACGCACAGCCGATTGTATTAGGAATTTATTGTACTAGGGACGTTTAATGCGTTTCATCGGTATCAGCAAATTAGTATGGAAGCTCTGGGATGTGATTAATGCCTGACTCAAATTTCATGCACGCCGCTAATACAGCCCGTGTATATTAATATCACTCGCGATCTGCGCGAAGTGTACCGACCTGCCTGCCCTGTTCCAACCGCGGAAATCCCATGGCGATTGTCTCGATGGCGTTCTTTGCGCCCGGCCGCCATAATGCCCCCGCCATTTTCCAGTTCGAGACCTACTCGTCGCACGAAACAATTCCATTTCGAACAGGTTAATTAGAGGCGCGCATAGTTTGTCAAACGCGTTACCAAAGTTCTGCGCGCGGCAGAATTCCAGGGACGACGAGCCAGCTACGGCTCGATCCGCTTCCAGTTCCCTTTCGCCCCTCGACAACCGTAGGATCTTCACTTCCTGACGACGTTCCGCCGCGGAACGTATCGCTGTTTGCCCAGATACCTCGCGACAGGGCCCCAACCACGCCCAATCGACGCATCTGGGTGACCCAGATCGGAATTTATTAGAGCACAGAGTGTAAAGGTTATCAGAGAAAAATGGCGGGACGTGGTGAGATCGTGTCTAGCCATAAGTAGCGATCCCAGATAGGGGGTGTGGGCCGCTAAGCGGTTGCATAAGGTATCCGTGTGTGCACACACAGCCAGAACGGGGCCGCGCGTACCCTTTCGCGTCTCCACCCTTGTATCCACGCGGTGTGCACGAGGGAGATAGCGGAGCGGGTGCGCCAGGAGCCAGCGCAGCCGGCGACGTGCCCGCTTCGAATTATTCGCGTACAGATAACTCGACTTAACGACATCTAGAAGCGATACTTCAACGCACCGTGCACGGAAAATTGCCCCGATAATGGCTGCATACGTTCCTATTATTTCGCGGCACCAACCTCGCCTACCAGCCTCGATTTATCACTGGCAATTTACCCCCGTCGACGGCGCCGTCTTCGCGCGGAATTTTCGCCTAATTACGAGCAGCGCGCGCGGGGACGTTGGGGTTGTTGGGGTGATTGGATTTCGGTTGAATCTACCGTGGTTACTGCCTCAGAAGCAGATGCACAGCGTCCCGCTTTTTCGAATTAGTCGTGGGAAACACGGGGCGAGTCGAGTACGTTTCGCACGCGTACGACTGACCTCGATAATTGTCCGCGACCAGGGCGTTCACGGCAGTGCTGATCGAGTTGCTTCCGATTATCCGCGAGGAAAAGATAAACAGATGCAGATGGAGAAAAAAGGGTGAGATCGAAAGAACAAACAGAGGAACACGGACGAAAGGCTAATAAAATTACTAGGGGTGGTGGATGGGCGAGGGCTGCGAGGGCGCGCGGTAGTCAAAGCGACCGATTTCCATCAGGAATATATTTGTACGCAAACAAGCTATCGCGATATAAATCAAGTAGCTACGGATTTTCCTCGCCCGAAACGCGAAGGTCGAGCTGTGCGACGAGATGAAAGGGAAAAGGGGAGGAAAAAAAAAGACGGAAGGAGCCGCGGGGGTGGAAAAACAAGAAGCGAGCGCGGGGCTGCAGATTGGATCGATGGAATGACGACCCGTTTCCGCTCAAGCGGATTTCCACGGCGTTATTTTCGCGATAGTTCGCGAGCTGGTTAACCTGGCCGTGTTTTAGTGCCGCGACAGAATGCGCGCTCAAAGCGGGGAGAACAACCCCGCGGACGAGCGCAGCCAAGCCTCTTCTACCCGCCTACTTCCACTCGTTTTCCCTCTTCTGACGTTTAAACCGGATGACGCGTCAGAGAAAGGAATAATCTTGTTAAGCGGTAAACTCTGTCGATCTACAATTTCCGTGGGATCGTTTTTAACAATTCGCCTGGAGACTGACGTTCCGGTAACCCAAAAATGTCGCGTTAATTGGAACTATTAGATTACGAAATCGTTTGCTGCATCCAACTGGTCCCGCGCGCGCGAAGAGCAGGAAATTGGAAAACGAAATGAACCGCGGATAATTATGTATTACTTTTAATGCTTTACTGGTTTACAAGCGAGGAGAGCGTGGAAACGAGCGGCTCCAAAGGCGGTATCGAGCCGTCCTGATCAAACGAATCGTGAGGGATCCTTGGTCTGCAACGATTTTTCCGCGGAACGTGAGAGGTTATGTTTCCGAGATAAAAGAAGGCGCGGCAATATTAACTCTTTGAGTTACTTCGAATACTCTGAACATAAAGGAGCGGCTGGATCGCTATTAATCCTTTGAGCGGTCGACATTTCGCCCCTGCAATTAACAACTCGTCGACCTTTCGTCAGAGTGCACCTTTTAAAGAACTTCTCCAAATTTCTCCGAGCCAAACCTATTTTTAAAATCCACCTCGACCCAGCCTCCGTCCTCAGCGTCCTCGCAACCATCGCGCGCAAAAACCATCCCCCATATATCCTTAGCTGAACCGCTCGCGCATCGACGAAGGTATTCTTCCATTTACATAAACGTCAGCTGGAATTAATTCCCGTTATTTCTTCCTCCACCCGTATCGTTGAACGGACGATTAAACGCTGGTCTCCTTCGCGACGTATCGTCCTTCCGTTTGTAATCGAACGATTGTTCGACGGAGGAGGAGGAGGAGGAGGAGGAGGAGGAGGAGGGAACCAGCCACTCTATCAGACCCCAATAGAGGGGTTGGGTGGATGGTCGGTTACTATGTAAATGAAAATAATAATTGCAAAATACGCCGTTGCGTTGAGCGGAAGTTTCTCATCGCGAGGGTACGTATATATATATACTCGTAAACCCGTAGACGGATTTTATAATCGCTCATTGAAATGGATCGGGGCAAGTTTTCCGCTGTCAAGCAACGGCGGTTGCCCTTTTGCACCGTTGAATCTAATTACCGGAACGTCAGTTTTACCAACTTTTCCGCGTTTCGCATCCTCCGACGCGAATTCTACGCCGCTACCGGCGCTATAATGGCGCCCCCTCCAACAGCCTATAAAGGCCAACCGCCGTCTGAAAAGATAATTCATTTAACTTTTCGCTGGGATAATGGACCCCAGCTCCGCGTTTCGGATAAGATGATCCAGCTGATGAGCACGGTGCCACGAATACAGCGGGTCCTCTCTCCTGTCGACTGGCGCGGACCAGGGTGCGAGGAGCCGTTACCCTCGTTTCGAATTTCGCGAGCAGAGGGATGCAGCTGCGGATTAAAATTGCAAGGATTTGACCGCGAGGCAGACGCAGAATTTTGCCACCCCCTTTTCGCGCAGCCTCGTTTTAGGCGCTGGAGGTGGACGACGCTAAATGCGTCTCGACGATACCGATTTACGACGTCTGAGATCAGTTCAGATTTAAAAAGTCGTCGCGCGGGGTCAGCGCCTCGGATAAATCGGCCGTGAAATGGAGAAATTGGCGGGGACGCGGCGCAAAATCCTCGCTTCGCCCCAGGAATACTTTATGGCTGGATCTTGTTAACATTCGGACATAGATGGATACGGTCAAACAATACGGACGCGGCGCGAATCGAACGCCTTGCATTTTTACGAGGACCTGTAACGCGAGTCGCAATCGACGTCGATTGATCCCGCGAAAGGCAGCTGCGAAAAATCTGACGTGATATCCATTCCCAAATCTCTCGCGCTTTCTGAAATGGAACACGTACGAACGTGGCAGACAGAAGGCGGAATTAAACCCCTTTTCATCAGGGAGGATCCGACGTAAAACTGCGATCATTATAAAACCTGCGCTTATTCTCTTGGAGCTTTCGATCGCAGATACAAATGCAGATAAAACTAATTCTTACAGACACAGTTTTCGCTCTCCAAAGTGTCTAAGAGTTGAAGAACCTTCTAGAAATCATTAGAAAACCTGCGCTTATTCTTTTGGAGCTTCCAATCGAAGATACAAATACAGATAAAACTAATTCTTACAGACACTGTTTCCGTTCTCCAAAGTGTCTGAGAGTTGAAGAACTTTCTAAAAATCATTAACTTTCTAAAAATCATTATAAAACCTGCGCTTATTCTCTTGGAGCCTTCGATCGAAGATACAAATGCAGATAAAACTAATTCTTACAGACACAGTTCTCATTCTCCAAAGTGTCTAGGAGTTGAAGAACCTTCTAAAAATCATTATAAAACCTGCGCTTATTCTCTTAGAGCTTCCAATCGAAGATACAAATACAAATAAAACTAATTCTTACAGACACAGTTTCCGCTCTCCAAATTGTCTGATATTTGAGGAACTAAAAATAATAGTTCTAATCGAACCAATCCTCCATCGCGAAAACTGTATTCGCGTGGTTATGTCTTCTAACCGAATAAGCACGGTTTATCGCATGCAAATTCCTCGAGCAAAAAGGACAAAAAGAACCAACCCAGAATCTGCGTACGAGACGCGAGTCCAAGATAAAACTACGATCGACCCGAGTGGCCGTCCGGAAAAATCAATTAAAAGCTCGTAAGCCGTGTCCGCATTGCCGCTCGAAGGAGGCTGAGGAGCGGTAACGGTCGAACGAAATGTACGCAGGTAGAAACAAATTGCTTTTTGCGAGTGGGGCAACGGCGAGCGTGTGTGCCCGTTCATAAAACATGTATAATAAACACGGTTCCCGCGTCGCTGCGCTTGCGTGTGTTCAACGCGTCTACCCGTAGTGGGAGAGCTTTTTGGATCGATCCTTCAGCTTTATCTGCGCTGCCTTCCGCGGGAGCGGAAGGTCCTTCGTTTGTACAGACTTGACCATCTTCCGTCGCTACATGTCGGATCAGCTGCGTCTTCAATCGCTGTGCTTCGACCACTCGAACGCTTTGCAGGTCGACGAGTTCAACCCTTCGCGCTCGAGAGGCGACTTCCGGTCGCCATCGCGTTTCGTACGACAATTCGAGTCTCTCGTCGACTGGTTCGAAGCTTCGAAGCCCCGCGAAAGAGGATTTCGAAAGTGAAATTAGCTCGATTAAAGATGAAACTGATTTTCAGCTGTTGCGAGAAGAGATCGATTGTGTTCGCGAAGAAACTAGCGATGGAGAAGACGCTGTACGATCGAAAAAGTCGAGTGCAAAGGGTTAAGTTTCTGAGTCTCGCGCAACGCTGTGGCGAAAAATTGCCCCGTTATTTCAAACTGGCAGTGTACGTCTCGCAGTTTTCTAATGGTCTGGTAATTCTTTTCTAAGTTTCCGCCACAGTTTTAAAGGCGGAGAATGAAACAGCGGGTCGGTTCGACTGCTTGGTGAAGCGAATAGCTCTGCTGGTTCTAGGAGTTATAGGAACGCGGGGCAAACTGCTATGATTACTGGTTTTTATTAGTCACGTTCCAAAGAACGGGCTCACTAATTTACAGAGACGTCGAAGCTCTCAAACAGGTTCCCGTTAACTAGTTTTGCCTAGTGTTTCCTGATTTCCTGCCTCTCCACGTTTACGAGGCCTCCGTCCCGTTGAAGAACACGAGTATTTCTATTTCGACGCGGAGAGCTCGTCAGAAGTCGACTTCCTATCAAATATGAACGACGAACCGTGGAATATTGAACGAATTTCGAGAATACTGAAACCTGAGCCAACTTGGACGAAGCATCGCTTAAGTGACAATCGAGACGACAAGTGAAATAAAGACTTCAAATTGTTTCGTACTCTTTTCACAGACGGCTATCGAAGCTTGCTTAAATTGTGGTTTTTAAATGTTTAAGTAACTCTATTTTCTAGTACTTAAGAGAACGCTGCTTTTCTGGAAATAACGTATTAAGTCTGTATTACACTTGTCGCTTTTATCGTCAACGCGATGCTTTGGGCATCGAAAAATGTGCTTGTTTATTTCCACCACGGCTGTTGTCGTCGAAAATTAAGGACGCATACACTTCTGAAAAGCAGATCCGTTACCATCTAGGAGAGGAATCACGCTCGCTGTAGAGGAAACCGTTTCACTTCGAGGGAACTTTCAAACACCGCGAAAAACTTTCCACCGTGTATCCTGATTTAACAGAGATGGATATTTAAATTATGAAAAGATAAACCGGAAAAGTAAGAAGCACCGAGTTGGCAAAGAATAGGAGCAAACTTGCAAATTTCAAGAGTAAATCTGTTTTTTAACCGGATTCAGATCGGATGGGGAGGGGGCGGGCGAAATTTCTGTATCTCTTTGCCAAAGTGAATGGAAAATTTCAATTTCAACCGATGGAAAGGGAGCGAGAGGCAGAGAGATAGCTGCAGAGTGACGAATTTTGATTTTAGACTGCTCGTAAAATATTTGCCGAACTCTGCACCGTATTCCCCGCGGACTTCCGCTGACCTGGACGCTCGCACGTTTTAAAATTGCAACATTTCACAGGAAATTCTACTTAAATATTTTTAAACGTTCCATTTTTAACGATCGCGCCAGGTGGCGATGCAAAGCCTGACTCTATAGAAATTAACCCCCTCGCGACGGCCTGCGACCTTCCTTTTTCCACGCGCGGCCCTTCGAACGAATGTAACTTGAATTCCCACAAATTAGTGCCAGCTACGTGAAAGGCCTCGCCGCGTGCGCTTTAATTAATAACCCATTAAGCTCCTGATAGTCGATTTATTTATTTCCAGTTTTTCCAGAGGCCGCGTAAATCCCTCCGCCCCGCGCAGGGCCACCCCCTCGCAAATGACTCTCTTCCCACAGCAATTCGAAAACCCATTAAATTTCGAGTTAATCCCACGACCTGCAGGGACGATATTAGACTGTCAGTGTAACGTGTATAATGGACAACGGCCAACGAACGACGAATACACCCGTATCCTTTATCCGGAGCATGGTAGAAGACTGCGTCGCGTCTGCACGCCTCCAGCCATTGTGTACGAGGGAAAGGAGGGACAGCGTGCTGGTTTCACGATATTAAATCCAGTTCGTCGTCTATTAGTTGCGATTCGATAAGAAAACTCTGCTCGCATATTTTACGTCCCGTTAAACAAAGAAACAGAGGGGCCGAGTAATTACCAGTTCCGCGTGTAAACGTGTGTAACGATGTTTTTGCGCGTTCAGGCGCGCAGAAAGAAGCAGCCGCGGGCGAGTCGGATAACGACCACGAGTGGTATCGGCACTTTTTTCCAAGTTTAATAAATTCATTTTCACAAATAAAGAACGCCACGGATCGGAGCTGGCCGCGTGCGCGTCGAGCGCGGAAAATACCGCGCGTCGCTCGATAAAACCGAAGAGTATTCCACCCCGTTCGGAAACGTCGAACGCATAATACAACGGGGGCAAAGATAAAAGAGAAACACTCCCTCCAGGGGAGGGAGGGGGCGAAAAAAAACTGTCAAAAGGGAAGGGAGAGGCCGGTAGGATGTGTCGAGGAGACCAAAAAGTTAGTTAAATTAAACGAGGAGCTTCGATGCTACGTTTTATCGGGTTTGAGGGGCGGAAGGAGCGCGCGTACCTGTTTTAACTCGTTTTGCGCGCGCCTTTGAACGCGCGTGGCTGTTCTCGAAAAATCGTTCGATGATAATTGATCCAATTAAAAAGCCAGCTAGCCGGGTAGAAAGTGCACGTGGAAATGTTTCTCCTCTTTTTTTTCTCTCTCTCTCTCTCCTCTCTTTTTCAACAATTACTGCCGCCGTGTAACCGTAGAATCACAATTTCGGGTAACGTGCAGGAATGGCGCAATTTTGTATCGCAAAAAAAATCCCACGCCACCGGGAATCCCCTGTAAAATATTGAGATAACGATTGGTGAGATCGTATATCGATCAGCTTAAAACTGAACGCATATTTTTATGGTATTTTCGATCCTACGGCTGTTCCCTCTACTTTTTCAACTACTGGAACCGATGAATATGCGATACCTTAAATTTCTCGAATCCATTCTTTAATCAATTCCAATTGAAAGCACAGGAATATCCAATTTGCGAAGCAAAAAATTCTCCCCGCGCGAGGAGGGATCGTAGAGCACGTCGACGCCCAATAAACACGCTGCGGATCAGTCAGATCGAATTGGAGGATCGTTTAGGGCAGCCATCGGCGAGCAACACGTCCTGGAAGCTCTCACCGTCTCGTTTTTCTCCGTTTAGCATAGGCTGGGGCCAGTATCGTCGGCGCACCACGAGCATCAACAACGAGAAAGTAATAACCGCACGGGGAAATGACAAATTCGCAGCAAATATTGCGGGGGACGTCGCGCGCATCGTAAATCTGCGTTATGGCTATAATGCAGGCCGTGGAACGATTTCCAGCATGGCGACTGGTAAGACGCGAAAGAGTTTCCTCGTCTGCGACGGCCTGGAAACAGCGGGGAAATTCCGCGCGTTGTAAATCCACGACGTTAACGCTCTCGAATCTGGTTCAAACGTGTACGCGCGCGATTATTCCGCGAGTTATTGAAAATCGCGGGGGTTGAGGGTGTTTCGATGTTGCCTGCACACGCTGGGGAACGTCTTCGAGTTTTATGAAATTTACGCGAAATCTAGTTCCGAAGAAAATGTTCCACGAGTATTTTCTCTCTTTTTTATCAAGCACTCGAGTTGGAGCATTGAAAACAGCCGTCCAAACGCGCTCGATGGTAAATATTTGGGCTAATATCTCGAATACTATTGAGGATAGAGGAATAATGCAAAGTGATGGAGTTTGTAGATTGAAACGTCGAATATTACCGCGCAAAGGGACTTGAAAAAAGTACGTTCCTTTAAATAATGTATCCAAGACGTCGCAGTTCCGTCGATGTGAAATGGTAAATCTGTGTCAACGACAATCTTGCGGCGGCGGAATTTTAAAATCATCTCTCCCTCGTGTTTTCAATAACTTAAGCGCACTTAAACCACGGAACGGGCCGCGTAAAACAGTTATTTCTCTAAAACGAACCATAAACTTTTGCGAGGACAAAGGAGCAACTCGTTACCCCGTTTTAATGATCGTTCACCGGCTCCTACTTCATTTTTTACCGCGTCCTCAAGAAGGTTTTGCTTATTCGAGAGACGTCAACGTTTTGTTTCCCTCGGCAATATTTTTATTCTCTCTCCTCGCGCGCTCTTCTACACGTTTCGTGGCGCACGTTTTGAGGAAAACCGCCATAAAGTTCGCCGCGACCGCGACGACGAGTTTCCAAGTTGTTATGTTCAACGGCGCAGGAAAGTTGTTTTGCCATACAACCGTGCGTTATATATATATAAAACTGTGTATATACAACCAAGTCGAATTACATGAGCTGTCAAAGGCGAAGATTGCAAATATCGAAGGGAGAAGCCTTTTAACCTCGCGCGATAGATGGAAACTTGATTCGTTAAAAGTTGCCAGTTACAAATTTTGATTGCTTCCGTGTAATCGAAAACATTCTAATATTCCGCTATTTTAATTCAGTACAATTTCTCCTGGTTCCGTCTAATTGGGAATCCTCGAAGATGTCGAAAGTTTTTCGACATCGCGTTCAAAGTTGATACGAGCCGTTTCGTCATGAAGCAACTCGTCTCACTTTGTCCCTTCATTCAATAAAGACGTACAAAGGGGATGAAGGTGGTACGTGGCACACTGTATTAAATGCATGCTGATTAACTTTACTTTAATCGAAAACATTCTAATATTCTGCCATTTTAATTCGTTACAATTTCCGTCTAATTGGGAAGCCTCGAAGATGTCGAATGTTTTCAACAGAGTTTCCATGAGGATTCTCGCGAGCAACCGCGAATCTCGAGTAAATGCGTGATTAGCATATGGATTGTCGAGCGTTTCTTCCAAACAGCCGCGGTTGCAAAGGCCTGAGAATCCTCCTGTTATGGGGGATGAAAGTCGAAACCCTTGAAGATCATCCGTACGGATCGTCTGCACGGCGTTTGTAGGCACGTCTATCAATTATGCGGTGTTCGCGCGCGCGTATCCGCGACTGTAGGCCACGGATCACGTATCGAATGGTACACAGTGGCAGCATTCAATCGCATGCCACAGCCGCGCCGATACGCCTGTGTAATCCGTGCATTCTGCGATCGTCACAAAGGGGCTGCCTCTTTTCACAACCAGAGAACGATATTTCCGCAAACAGCTGACTCACAGACGCGGCTAAGACTTCCACTGCGCCGAAATTATTTCTTGGGGAACGAGGCTTCGGATGGATTAGAAATTTCGGTGGATGGAAGATGGTTCATCGAAGAAACGAACCACTGAAGTTAAAATTTGGGTGCCAAGCCTCGAGGTTCCTCAGAAATTACTGAACGTCATTGGAGACCATTCTGACACTTGGAAGATGGTAGCTAGAAGCTTTCCACAAGCTTTCTATCAAAGACCCAAAGCACAGACCATCATCTAACCCACTTAAATCAGTAGAACCACCTACGAAAGCCTTGAAAAAAACAATTTCTGAACCAAAAACTTGTCGCTTTCCTTGTGGCGCTTTAAAGAACAGAACAGAGGGTCTTTCTATCAAAGACCCAAAGCACAGTCCATCATCTAACCCACTTAAATCAGTAGAACCACCTACGAAAGCCTTGAAAAAAACAATTTTTGAACCAAAAACTTGTCGCTTTCCTTGCGGCGCTTTAAAGAACAGAACAGAGGGTGGTTCGTCGAAAGTAGCAGACGCGACTGTTCGTATATCCATCAGCGCGGAAACAACTCGATTGCACGTTTTCCATTAGCGGTCGCGACGCGTTGTATCATCGTCTAACTCGGCGCGGATGCAATTTAATAAGCGAAGTATCAGCGGCGACAGTCGGCGAAGTTCTGGGGAATTTCTTGCCAGGCTGCCGTTAACCATTCAATTATTATCATAATTGTTCTTACCGCCGCGCAAAACAGACCCGCCGCCGCGACGCGCGTCTTCCGCGTAGGCCCGCGCTCAAACTTGCATTACCGTGTTCAGACGCGGAACGTTTCGCAACAGTTCCAGCACACCGATACGTGACACGACGTCTGTGCACGCTGCCGCGTACAGTTGCCCGCAAAACTTCCGGAACGTCTTGGCACGAACCGATCCTGAAGGAGACACATGGCGCTAAAGGTCCGTCTAGGGATTCCGTGGGAGTTACTGACGACTTGGCTGGACCGCTGGCGAGGAGGACGAATGCGTCTTTGCGTTGACGCTTCGTGAAATGCGTTCAGAAAGGTCAGACTAAGTCTGGGATCATTTTTTGAAGTTTTTAATCCATTTCGAGTCGAGTGTTTTGATGTATTATTAGTCGATAATGACTAGGAGTTGCAGTGAAATGGGTTTAGAAAGGTCAGACTAAGTTTGGGATCATTTTTTGAAGTTTTTAATCCATTTCGAGTCGAATGTTTTGATGTATTATTAGTCGATAATGACTAGGAGTTGCAGTGAAATGGGTTTAGAAAGGTCAGACTAAGTTTGGGACCATTTTTCGGATTTTTTAATCCATTTCGAGTCGAGTGTTTTGATGTATTATTAGTCGATAATGACTAGGAGTTGCAGTGAAATGGGTTTAGAAAGGTCAGACCAAGTCTGGGACCATTTTCAAATTTTTTAATCAATTTCGACTCGAACCTTTTCACGTATTATTAGTCTGGATATTGACTGCACGAGACGCAGCGAAATGTTTTCGGCTATTCTACAAAACGTTGCATACAGACGCATTTGATGGAAGAGCCCTTGGTAAAGTGTAACCTGATTACATGACACGCGACACGGTAGCTATTTTTTTGAAAATTTAATTAAAATAAAAGCAATTTTTCCTGACGTGTATCGACGTGGCCATGACAACGTCCAGGTTCAGATATGATCGAGTGCTTCCATGATTACTTTTCTCCCACTCCAATCATACATATCAGTCACACCTTGGCTACTATATCCCACTTTAACTTTTAAAACAGCCGATATTTAAAACGAAAAAAAAAAGCACGCACACACACCTTTTCATATCAGGTTTAATGAAAGCTTCAAAATTCCATGAAAATTGATCAGCCGTTTGAAGTTAGATTCTCTTGAAATAAATTTACTATTCCACCAGCAAACTACGGTGGAAAGTAATAAACTTGGTATTTTAAATTTCATATTTTTATTATGAACCGTCAGAAGAAAGATTAAAAAACTCGCCTAGGCAAACGTCGTCGCGTAACAAAAGTACAAAGATTACCCTTAGATTGAACGAGCGAATGAAAATGTTACGCAGCCTCTTTCCATTTTTTCAAATCGAGTTATTGTAATAGTCAAAGTTGATACGAGCGGTTCCGTCATGAAGCAGCTCGTCTCACTTTGTCCCTTCGCTCAATAAAGACGTACAAAGGGGATGAAGGTGGTACGTGACACACTGTTTTAAATGCATGCAGATTAACTTCAAACTCAATTTACTTGGAACTTCGTTCTTGTAACGAAACCTCCTCGCTCTGCAGGCTTTCCAATTGTAATTATAATCCAGAAAATGTCCACAATCGTGAATTCGAAAATAGCTAGAGTCCTCTACAACTCAAAATCCGTTGTCCTCCTAACCTTCTGTGCCATTTGAAGTCATTTATTTCAACCGAGCGACGCTTAAATTCTACGCGAACGATGCACGAATGGTCCTCGTAATCCCTAAACTCCAGCAGCAATAAAATCAGCGGAACATCCTCGAGGTTGACGGAAAAATAAACCAGGCCCCAGCGCGTGCAGGTGCGAGATGTCCCAGGAATACGGAACGCCAGACACGGGGTGAGATATTAATGCTCCGTTGGACCTCGCCAAGATGCCCCGTTCCGCGAGTGTACGGAAAAAGTTAGGCGCATAGTTGGCGAAGTTTCAGCGGCCGGATATCACGCGCCGTGTAACTATCCCGCGAACTGCAGCCGCCTCGTTTCGCGAGCCTCAAGTTCCGGGGCTCTTGTTAATTTGACGAGGCGCTGGCCACCGATCTGCATCGATCCCCGTGTCGAGGGAAGAAAGGGGACAGGATAACGATGGGGCGAGCGTCGAGAGAGTTGAGAAGTTGAACGAAATCGCTGGTGGAAAAAAAGAAAACGAGAAGAGGAGAGCAGAAAAACGGCTCGAGAAGTTCCCAGGAACAGTTCCAGTCGTTCCTTCCGTCGTTTCGTGGAACCGATCGGTCGCACAGCGCGATCGAACGTGCAAGGATCGTCTCGAGGTGTTTGACTTGATAACTGGGTGATTTTTTTTAACCCTTCCTCAGCGTGGCTGCGTGTGCAAAGTGGAGCTGATTGCGCGGACAAAGGACGCATTCTGGCCGATATTATCGGTTCGTATTGATACGCTGGGTCTGCGCAGGCACCCATAATCAGACAGTCCCACGATAGATCGTCGATCGAACGAAACAGCTACTCACTGTCACCGATGACCTCGTAATTCAGCGAAACGAGGACGAGCATCGGTCTGCGTCTGCGGACAATAGCGGGCTGTGCTGTCTGACAACATCGTCGAGGTGAAGGGTGTAACAGGGTTGACGTTCAAGGAATTAGGTGGAATTTAACGAAGTGTCGAGGGCAGAATTCTCGCCAGTTGCTTTTTTTCAAGCAGCTTTATCAAATCAAGGGGCTGAGTAATTAACAAGTTCGAAAGGGGAATGGGAGACCTCCTCTCGCGGGTCAACCCAGACTCGGATGGAACTCCCTCGGATGGAAGATCTCTAAGAAAAGATCGCGGAGCCATTTTCGCGGTATTTCTATAAATTTTCTCGAAGACGCGAGATTTTCGATATTTCGCCGACGTTAAACGGAAATCCGTGAATATTATAGGACCCTCCTAATTAGACACACGGGTCTTGAATTGGTCTGAATAATTGAGGATTCCAAAGACGTCGAATATAAGCGAATATTGATGAGCTTTAAATAATCGTCGATGATGTATATTTCCCAAATGTCTGGGGAGCAATGGAAATATTGTCAGACATTTATGAACGACATTATTTCGGTATATAAAATGTCAGTAACATTGAAGAATGGAGGTCAACCTCGTTTGTCTGGCTGAAAAACTCGGGTCAACGTTTAAATATCCTAATTTATCCCTCGTTGTAAAATAGCATCAAAGTCTGTTTCTAACTTGAACCGAGACGATAGAAAATTGATGCTCGAACGATAGACGAGTCGTTCTGTACATGTTAATTTTAGATTAAAAAGTCTCCGGATTTGTCGCGACGGGACGCGGAATGTCGCTTGACAAATCCACGACGATAATCCGAACAAAGGGACGTTATCAGAAAATAACGAAGCGCCCGGATAACGCCAGCAGAGGCATTTTAGGCAACCATCGCAGTCGGATCAAGTGGCCTGCTAATCGAGGGTCTCGTGATTCGTTAATGATTCGTCGCTGAACGCGGTGCAGGCCGACGCATCGATGGAATCATTCGATTTCGTCGATATTCGATTAAAACTGTGGCAGTCCTCGCCACTAGGGGGACAGCAATCTCGCCAGTTTCTCGCGAGCACTCCATGTCCTACACAGTTTCTATATAATAGAAATTCGGACCTATCCTTACCATCCCAGCGTCTAAGGCAAGGTTTGCTAGCTAGCCTTAGTGATAAGTCCACTAGCAGACCCAGGACGAAGCGTTCTCTCGACAGCTCAACAAACGAAGCGGCACAATCGCTTCAGATCATCTGATGACTCGAGTTTGGTGCTTCGAACTGTTTCGATGATTGTACAATCTCTGCGAAGGTTCTTGAGAATTTCATATTAGCTTTGCAAGATATTCTGTACCAAATAAGTTGGTTTGGAGTAAATTGCAAATTTGGATAACCAATAGGCACCCAAGAGCAATGGTTCTGTTGCGATCCTCGCCGCTAGAGGGACAGCACGCTCACCAGTTTCCCACGAGCACTCGTGTCCTACACAATTTCTGTACAATAGAGATTCCAACCTATCCCTACCATCCCAGCGTCTAAGACAGGGTCTGCCAGGTCTGCTAAGGTAGGGCCTGCTGATGAGTCCACTAGCAGACCCAAAACGAAACGCTCTTCCCTCTCTTTTTCCTTCCTAACCTCTCTCACGCACACATTACAGCCCAACTATTGAAGCAGGCGTTCAGCCCCTCAACCACCATCGAAGAGCTTCAAAACGTTTTCCTTTGTCCACCTCCCTCTTCGACAGCGCCAATATTTTACCCCAACATCGTCCAGAAACTTCGCCCCTAATGAACCGGTCCGCAGGTCGATGAAATTCTACCTGCCACGTAGGCATCTTGCTCAGCGACCATCCGGATCCAGAAATTGGGGCCTGGTACCCGTAGGTCCGCGTCCGAAACGACTGGTATCGCGCATCGGGGCAATCGATACCCCCGTAGTGACATTAAACCTTATCAAGACGGTCGTCCAGGCGTGGGGACATTAATATCTCGTCAAACAACGTGTGCACACGTCGCGCGGTATCAACCCTGGGAATCAATATTGAAAGGAATTTCCAGGAGGGCAAACTAATGCGCCGTTCGTGGAACGGCCAGGCGCAAACACCGTCGAACAAACCGTGGCGGTTCCAGACGCGTTTCTGGCCGGCGGTAATTTCCAACGATAGCGTCGCCGCGCGGCCATTAGACGCCAGCTGAGTGACGCCGTGGTAATCGCGAACGATAGACGACCGATCAATTAGACACCCGAGTAATTTGCCACTCTGGCTCTTCCTGTTCCTCTCCTGCCGCCCCCTGGCCGCCACGAACCCCCTCGTTCCGCACTCTGTTGGCTTGTTTGCCACGCGAAACGCGGATCGGATGTGTCCATTCGTCCAGACGTATCCGGACACGTTCACGGCGCACCGCGCGGATATCGACGCATTCCGCCTGGAAGCGGACCGTCGATATTGACTTCCGTTTCAATATTCAGTTCCTTGAATAAAACAACAGTCGCTGACCGACTGTCCGATTCGTATACCAACGATACACCTGGCTGCAGTCTGCGATCATCTTCCTCTAATTGTCTTTATATTTTGCACTCTCAGAGGCTGAACGAGATAATGCAGCGTTCGATTGGTCTGCTATGTCTGGCTGTTTAGAGAATACTTCACTACCCGTTGTAACGATCTCCATATTTGATCAAAACCGCCTGAACTCGATCGCTGTTCCTCGCAGAAACAAAAGCAGATCGTCGTGGCGTTAAACAAGTACGCCAACCGGTTTCAGAGTCGAGCTGGAGAATCAAAAGGTCGGTGTATCGAATGGGTGGCTTAAAGGGCCGACTCGACCAACGACACACTGAAAAGTGGATCAAGTTGTTTCTGTAAACGCGGGTTACACACGCGATGCATATGGATAGACGCTTGCACGTACACACTGTCCATATATGTTGAGAGAAACAGAGAGAGAGAGAGAGAGAGAGAGAGGGAGGGAGGTGGTTGCGGTGAGGCTGAGCCAGGGCTCATACAGAAGTGTTTAGACTTTAGGATGCACATGGGAACGCGCGAATCCGGGCGACGCGGTAACCCGTATTAGGGTCACGTGCAGATTTGCCGCGGCTAGAGCCTATCTTATGCGTCCCACGTACACTCATCTCCGAATCAGAAAGCCGTCATAAACGATGCAAGGGATATATCCTCCTTCAGACCGGTCAAAATTCAAACCCGTGAAATCTCGCGCCATACACCGCGAAAATAGCTCGTCAGCGGTGCGAATCGCAGCGTCGCGGAGTTTTCTAGGTTGAGACCGTCCAGGTTGCGCCTTGCCCGCCTTAAGAAGTTCCATTGTCCCTGATAACTCGCTCGAAATTTGGATCCTGAACGGCTCTGAACCATTTCACTCTCGCATAATTAATTCCCGCCGCGTGGTACGCGTAACGTATTAATTTCTTCAACCTCGGCTAGTTTAGGGTCACGTGTGCAATATATCCTCCTTCAGACCGGTCAAAATTCAAACCCGTGAAATCTCGCGCCATACACCGCGAAAATAGCTCGTCAGCGGTGCGAATCGCAGCTTCGCGGTGTTTTCTAGGTTGAGACCGTCCAGGTTGCGCCTTGCCCGCCTTAAGAAGTTCCATTGTCCCTGATAACTCGCTCGAAATTGGGATCTTGAACGGCTCTGAACCATTTCACTCCCGCATAATTAATTCTCGCCGCGTGGTACGCGTAACGTATTAATTTCTTCAACCTCGGCTCGTTTACGGTCACGTGTGCAATCGCAAACGTCGTTAGTTAGCCTTTGGAACGCGGCTGCGACTGCAGGCACAATATTTGTACCACCTAAACGACTTACCCGCGGCCCCGCGCGCACGACTAAGTAATTATAATGCAAGTGCATTCTCGGTGTCCTGGTACACTTTGCTATTACCATTCGCGGTCTGCCCCTAAATGGCCCCCGCGTACGTTCACAAACTGCTCTTCCACGGTATCGAACCTAATCAGACGATTCTTCCCGGTGGCTCGCGGTGCTATTGTTCGTTGCTCAGACAATGGACGAATAAATTATGCAGATCGCACACTATCGCTTACAAATATTTGCCCAGGCTGCGTGCACACACGCCCACGCGGACCCACTTAGTCCTCGAAATTCGCTGGTAAATTAATCTAGCGCGAGCGAACCGTTCGTTAAGAACGTTTCTACGCGCGACGCTTCTCGACGCCGCGTCGATCGACCTGACGCCGCTCGAGCCGCACGATTCGAACCCGCCCCCTTTCACCGTCGAAACTCTCCATAAAATCAGAACGGACAAACGGATGCGGTCCCGATGTATCGATCACCCACACGCGATGCCCCGTTCCTCGCAAAAGCGGGAGGAGAAGCGACCGCGCGCGTCTGTGCGCGCGCGGTTTCGCAAAGGTCGCCGAAAATTGCAGCCAGCTCGCTTAATTTGAAAGCTCTTCGGCAGGTTCTTAACGCGTAATTACGCCCTTGTCCCCGATTTTCAAACTCGCTGACATTAAGCGTATGCGGGGCTTAGAAAACGGCGAACGAAGGGGGATGATCGCGGGGGGGGTGGCGTCCTCGCCCAACGACGCGTTCAGGGGGTAGCTACGACGATTGCTCGCGTGCTCCATCGGGGTCGCCAGAAGCAATTAGTAGGTTATCCTACGTCCTCCAGTTTGGTTCGCGTTTCAAAGCTGCGCGACGATTCAGACTTTTATTTCGCGGATTGTCTAGCGACAAACATCTTGCACTAATTTACACCGCTATAAGTAGAATCGTCAACCATCATTCAAACCGTAAAAACATCCGACTTCCATATCCCTAAAATTCCCAACCGACACGCAGCAGCGATAAACCCATAAATCAATAGGATGTCGCTTCATCGTAAATCTGAAGAATTAGTTTCCAGCAAATGACCCCTTAAACTGCATGTACCATATATTATGTCGTTTTATTGTTTTATGTTGGGATATTTTGACCTGCAACCCTTAATCCCACTCCTCGCGCCTTCCTGGTTCCCTCCTGATCCCCAAAAACCAAATTCGCAGATTCCCACCAATAGTGTCTTACCTACTTGCCAAACCCTTGACCACTCCTCCACAGAAACTCATTATAAAACATTCCATCTACTCAGCTCGCGACACTATTAAGAAAAACACCATCAGACACACTTCAGAGAATCATCATCAAACTCAGTATTTTGTAGCTGGTTCAAAGTTAAAATATATTTATTATTTGTTAAAAGTTCGGGTAAAAAACTTGCCTACATATTCCCCTAGTACTCTAATCGGTATTAGGGCGCACACAATCGCGATGACGAATTCGTTGGCTTGACTGAAACAGGAATCGTCCGTGCTCGAACACGGATCGAGCATAAAATGGCGCTTGGATATCAGTCGCGCGACGGAATCGAATGGCGGACAGCGAGGATCTTTCCAGTGGCCGCTAATTCCCGCGAATCTGTCGCTCTTATGAATATTTAGTCGATCGCGCGGGCGGGAAAATCGGCCATTTAACATTCGTTAAAATTATAACGTCGAGGCGGCTCCGAGTGGCCGTGTAATCGAATGCCACTCGTATAAATATATAATCGAGCTTGGGACAGGGTCCGCGTGCGAGCGATTCATGCGTCAACCGGATATTTCCGTATCGCTGGCAATTTACCGTCTGAAATTCGCCGATTGCGCCGTCCGAACGAATTTTCATCCCCCGCGTTCCGCGTCTGCACCCCGCCTCGCGCAGCAAGGAACGAAAATGAACGATCCTCGCCTAACTGACTTTTTCTTGCGCAGCGTTTAATCGTCGCTCGCGACGTTTTTTTTTGCGAGGTTCGAGCGTAAATTGGGTTAGCGTTGCCCCAACGTCGCGGATTGTTATAATTGCGCGGCATATTCCGCGGGTATAATTTCGAATATTAAAGCGAAAGTAAAAATTACGCGGAAATTTTAACGCGCTGGCGCGTCGTTGTTTTTCACGGGATTATTCGCAACAGATGTAGCGGGTAAGCAGCGCGCATATTTTTTCGTTAAGCATTTCGCATCGCGACACCACCGCGAACCTTCTCGATCCTGCGTGGGAAGGAAATATTTCGAGGTATTTTCGATGAATCCAGGCTCCTTAATTAATGGCTCGCATTGCGAATCGGAGCAAACAGTTTTCGTTACGAGGACAGACTTGTTTCGTTGGTTTATCATTACGATTTCATAAAGTTTGCACGCGTTCGACTGTTTTTAACATCAACGTCTTCTTATCGAGTGAAATTCACAACAGGACCGTATAATCTCCAGGACTGGAAGAGCGAAAAGTGTAGCTCATTGAAATTTCACATTTGTCATCGTCCACGGACGAGCGCGTATCGTTTCACCTTATTAAAAGTTTTCATCCCCCGGCCGCTTTAAAATATTCCCACGCGTGCACGATGAAATATTCCGCGAATATGTAACCAAGGATATAACGCGTTTCACCGTGGAAACAAATACGAGAAACAGGCGCGGACGAAAATATTAGAAGAACGAACGAGGACAGTGATTACTTCCACCTGCTCTTAAAACAACGTTCGCGCGATTATTCCAGGTAGCGAAAATTATCAAAATGTTTCAGATTACCCACAGATCCGCTAAAAATTGGTTGAATCATCTAAGGATCACGAGACGTCAAATTCTACAACCCTAAATTCACGAGACTTACTTTAGACGATTAAAAGCGACTCCAGATACTTTGAACTAACGATCTTGAATGAAAGATCTCGAATCCTGGCTCCTCGATTGCACATCACGCATACTGATACATCTCGAATCCGAAAATGGCGGCGGTACAGTTCGATTCTGAGCCGCGTCTCGACAATGGCCGCCGTCGACGACGAAAACCCTGTCCGCGAACATCCCGTGGAAACTCTCTCGAAACGGGTTGTTCCATTAACCATATCGTTGCGTTCGAGATTGAACCAATCCCAGGGATTCCCTGATAGACGTTCCCAGCGGTTCCGCCTCGATATACCGGGACGCGAGGGGATGATAGCCCGTAACGAGTGGCGTGCAAGGGCAAACGGAAGGAAGTCGCGAAGGACGGAGCATAAACTTTCCCATCTGACGGTGACTTTAAAATCGGCTGATACGGAACC
This sequence comes from Xylocopa violacea, assembly GCA_963969225.1. Taxonomy (NCBI): domain Eukaryota; kingdom Metazoa; phylum Arthropoda; class Insecta; order Hymenoptera; family Apidae; genus Xylocopa; species Xylocopa violacea. Next base: position 36,036,214 of record CAXAJV010000004.1, on the reverse strand, counting down.
ACCTGGATAGGTGAAACGCCCATGGGACCCGCGTTGGATCCCACGGTCATCCCAGGCGACTTCGTTTTTCCGCTCGGATATCGGGGATCCCGTTCGGAACGGCTGGATATCGCAACCGACGTTTTTGATCATGTAGAAAATCAAGCTCTCGCGAATCGACCGCCCGCGGGCTCCTTTCGGTAATTTCACGCCGGGAAAATGTGTCCCTGGACCGGGAGGAGGTGGAGGAAGTCGAACGGACGTCGCTGAGGTCGGGTTAAAAAGTGCAAGGTGTGTTGGCTGATTCGATCCGAGTTCTAACTTACGAGCGAGGTAGTGGATTTTCGCGGAAAATGTGCTAAAGGGAAGGGTCTCTCCCCGGTTCTCGTAGCCGAGTTTAAACAGGAATGAAGTTCGAATGGGCTTTTGGGGGGATTTTTCACAGGGGGGGAGGATTCGAGAGTTACGCACTGATTTAAAAGAGCAAAGTTTTTACGCGCGTAAGATATTAGTTCCAATAAACTGAGCAACTTTAATGGAACTTCTGTCGATTAGAACCACTCATCGTAATGATTCGTACGTAACGCGGTGACGAAAATTTATTCACCATAAAAATTCGTCCCGCCGCTACCTGGATAGGTATTTTATTACTCGTCTGATAGCCAGCTGTAAATCTCCCTAGCGTTACAGCCTCACTTTTTATCTTCGTCATCGTTTCGAGGAGTTATTCACGCTTGCCAATCGTCCCCACTTTCGTTGTAATTGAACGACTGGAAAAATGTCCAGAGGACTGTAGCAAGGTCTCAGAACTCGAACGATACTTGCGCGATACTTGCGCGATACTTAGGCGAATCGAGTCGCAGGTAGTTCGCACCCGTTCACACATTCGGTTCACGTGTACGCGATACTCCGTTTCCAGCTAGGCGCAAGGATAATGACGCTGCTGCGGAGGGTGGTGGCGTGCAAGGAAATTCAGAGAGTTAATTAGGAAGTACCATGGGTATCAACCAGCGTGGTCGACCTTCCCTCTCGCAGGGGAACTGATGCAAGATGCACGAGAGCCGAGATCGAGACGGGTAAGGGCCCAGGTCTTACGTACAAAGACCTTAATGTACACACTCGCAGACTTTAAAGACGAAAGTTAGTTACACGGACAGCGAGAAGAGTTTCGAGGGATAGAAGGGATGGATGGCGGTCACGGGTGGGCGTCTGGAAATTTAGATACCCCTGGTTGCGTGATCCAACAAATTTCCGCGATAGCTCGTCTCTAAGAGGATTCGAAGATCCTTTCTGACCAGGCTGTCTTTAGCTTAATGAATCGAGTTTAATCGACGAGACGACGCTGGTGAATTTGCGTTCAGAATTACGCTTTCGAAGGAGTACAGCAGCTCCATGGAGTCTTCTTCCTTTCTGGAATGTTCGCTTCAACGAAAACGAGTAAAAATACAATTTCACCGAAATCCAGGGGAGAATGAAAAATGCATCCATCCTGGGATGGACTTAAGCGTCCCGATCTCAGCCTGGGAACTTCATTACGCGAGGAAACAAACAAACACAGATGCGCGCTTCTGTTCAGATCTCATTTAGGGCGAAAGACAGGATCAGAGGACATCCCTAATCGCCAGGGATTCATCAATGGCGCGCGGAGCCTAGTCCTAGAGGAGTTGGCTGCAGTAGCCGTTGGTAATCAGCCGGAACGGGGCGAAGAAGCGCGACCAGGTCGCTTAATTTGCAACGAAAACGTTTCCATCGGTCGTGGGTGGGGGCTGGCGACTGTTAGCTGGCCGGATTGAAAATCAGCAAAGTTGCTTTCGACTGCCGTCGGACAAAGTGTTCGCCCTTTTAATCACACCTCTGCCAGGGGTGCGAGCGCCAACGACGCGGAGGAAAAACCGAGTACACGCTCGTTTACCAGCCCGCATGTACACACTCCGATCGCTGGACACGGGTTTATTATTCATGCATGAATCCGGGACGCGATTCGTGTACCCGTTCGAGAAGAAATCCAGCGAGGTCGTTAATTAAACCCTCGAGGCGCGGATAATGGCCAGCGAACGCTTCTACGTCGGGACTGCCCGCCAGACGCTGCGTGATCGCAGCGAAATAGGGTTGCTCAGGCGTATCGATCGCTTCCTTAAATCCGTTCCCGATAAAAATATGGAGTAGCCGGGCGATGATCATTTTTTTGCGAGCGCAAAGTGCACCGTGGAACTTCTTAGCGGCGGCGAACGGCGTTTTGTTCCGCTGGCAACGGCGGTAGACCTCGTTTAGGGCACTTAGCACCGAGGCCAGAATTCAACGTGACCCAGATCCGTCACCCAACAGCTGTTCATGAAATACTAAAAGCTCGGCACACTGATTATTTACATATCATATACTGGAATGGCGGTCCGTTCCGCCGGCGGGTTTATTCAAATATTAAATTCGATCGCGAGCACCGCCGCTGAGCAAAACAAAGCGGGGAAATTGGTAGGACTTGGCGACGTTCGGGTTTGTTCAGCCATAAATTACGGCTCGCCCCCTCGCCCAACGTCGGACCGGAACGGACGAGCTTAATATTCGATTGTTTCGAGGAAAGGCGAGCACCAGGACGGCGTCGTCGGAATATCCGCGAGAATTTTTTCCGCGTAAAAGTCCACCCCTGCCCGTCCCGTTCCGCGAGGGCTGTATTTCCACCCGACGACACGCCCCGTAATGATAGAAAATTTCAGCGTGCACGAGTGGGCTGATAAGCAGTCGCAATCGCAATGCGTTCAAGCGATTCAACACCGTGTTACGACAGAAAGTCCATCGTGTTATCGAACGGTCACGAGAGCGTGTGTACGCTATCAACGGGGGTGTAGAGATAGCATCGTCTCCTCATCTACGTGCTCCAACGTTGTACAGAACCGTGGATGCGATCATTTCGATTAGACATTTTTATTTGCCTCCATTCCTGGACTGTCTCGGCGGAAATATGTGGCAAAAAGGGAACGTTGGCCAGAATTCCATAAGGGATGAAATTGCTGGGTGCCAGTGGTTATTGACCTAACACATTTCATGCTTCCCACACTCCTTTTCGCCCCCCCCCCACCTCCTCTCTCCCTAAATATTTATCATCGTTACCGCACCGGATATCGAGAGGCAAATAAATTGTCTAACATTATGATCGTCTGGAAAAAAATCAGAAATTCCTGGGGTATATTAAAGTTTTACGAGAGTTGGTAAATTATGGGAGTCCACGGCGGAGGACCTAAGGGTGCACCGGGAGGTTTAATTTAAAACAAAATCTGGCTCGATTTGCTTGAAATTTTTTGAAAACTGGACGTCTTAAAATGGAATTTTTAAAACTTCCGCTCCTTATTCACGTCTTAAATTGTGTTACGTGGGTTATTGAATTTTACGAAATTTGACAAATTTGCAATTTAAAGTACCTCCTCGTGTTTGCCAGAGACATTATTGCAAACTAAGACATACACTATTTTGACCAATTTCGAGAGGGCGTATCGAGAAATTGAAAGCGCTAAAAACTTGAGTCCAGAAACACGCGAGACCTGTCCACGGATGGCTCTTATTTTTTAGTTCGAATTTCCTTCTTCCCGTCTTTATTGCATTCTTCGTCCAACACCAGGCAACATTCATAAAAACGGGACGAGGATTCTCGCGTCGAATTTCCAGGGAACTTTCACGAGGCACGTCACACGGTGTAAATAGAAATATGCAGAAAATACGCGGGAGGGAAGTTCGACGCGCGTTAATTCTGCATGAGGCGATAACCGGGGGTGAAATAAAAACGTACTTTCCGGCAAAAATTCCTGTAGAAGGTCGCCCTACGGTTTATGCAAGATACAAGGTATTCGAACAAGTTCCTCGAGATCGTCGCCTTAAAGGGACAATTTCGTAAATCAACCAGCCTCCACCGGATCGTGGGAACTTGCAGCCCTTATCTCTTCGACTGGTGGTCCACTTTCGACCCCGCGGAACCCCTTAACGCCCCGTCGCTGGTCCCGCAAGGGCCATACACCCTCGAGGCGCGAGGGTGAATTTTTTCCCCGCTGCTACGTGCGACGAAAAGTGAAACGTCGCGACGCCTGCGACTCCCGAGGATCGAGAAATGGCGAACGTCGCGTCGATCATGTCCCGTCGATGGCCAGAGCGTTCGAAGGCTGCTTGTATTGTTCCATTCGTCGGCTGAGCCATGAATTCTTCAGGACGAAGCCACCTGAACGCGAAGACCGTACTTCGAGGCGGTTTCAGAGGAACGAAACGTGTTTCACCTTTTTTGGGACAAGTTCCAAAAGTTGGAGACTAAATTAAAGAGACAGATACCTGGGATGAACTTTGGGAACATACAGCTCGGCTTAAAATACGACGTCGTAATTCAAACTGAAGAATAATTCTAATAAACACCCAGTGTCTGCGATATTACCATTTCAGGAGCGAAAATCCACGTAATTTACCGTAGGAAATATTCATTGCGAGTGAAATCGAAATTCACGTCTCGTCCGTGTATTACTATTCCAAAATGAGCATCAGACGCGAACCAACTCCGTTAAAGTTCGTTAATGAATTTTTAACACCCTCGACTGACTAAAGAATAAGCAAGCGGAGGAGAAGCGAGTCGAAAGTAGTCTCGTTTCGATCGATCTATTATTGCCATATCTAGCTTAACGCGAAAGGTCGCGATAAATATATAATCCAACGCGACGGAGTTAGTAAATGGATAATTGAATGAATTAATTCGCATTTGGCCCAGTCAACAATTCAGTCAAGACATCGCTAACATAATTTCATCGCTTATAAAAAATGTGTTTCGATCGGGTATTCCAATATTCGTAGTTAAAATAAACTACGTTCTTACGAAGACCAAGCTCGGTCAGACAACGAGGAAACATCTGACAAAGCTTGGAAGTTTTCCGCGCTCGAGTGGCACTCCTTCGAATCATCATCCGGTTGCACGCTAGCAGCCAGAGCGTTCTCGACGCGAGAAAACAGTTCCGCAACTAAAAGTGCGGGCACTCAGCGACGTAACTGTTTGATTTCGCCGCGAACTCGAAAGATTTTTGCATCGTTCCCAGCTAAGGGATGGCGAAGGGCGGATCGTGACACCTTAATGAGATCTCGTGGCAAACACGTCCGTCTGGGGCCCGTTTAATAACCGGGCGTAGCAGGACGGATGCGTTTCGAATATTTGCCCAGCGCGCTAATAAGACGGGCCAAAGGGGCCTCCGTGTGGAAAACGTAGGAGAGGAGCAAGGAAAAAACCGGGGAGGAAGAAAGGGCAGCGATTAATATCGAGTTTATTAAGAGCAGCAGGGCGGATAGCGTTTCACGGACGTGACTACAGTGGCGAACGTACAATTTCCGGGTCCGCCTGGTCCCGTCGAGGCGGTTCCGTTCGCGCTGCGTTCTCACCGTTCATCTCTTCCGAGACACGGCCGTATTGATGTTTGACTTCTTTTATTGCGCGCGTCCTTTGAGCGTGGGCGAAACGCTCGCGACTTGATTACGCCGCAAGGATAAAACGACCGCCCCGCCGTCATATTACGCTTGGTAATTCCGCGCGAAACGAGCGGACGCGGGGGTTGATCAATCGTACGAGCGTCTGGTCCCGTCGAGGACACCGAATCGATGCGACGAGTGGCTCGTACGGGGACATTGTTCGAGCCTCCGCTTGATTCTCCGCCTCCCAGCTAACCGTTCCTCGTCGTCTTCTCGCAGAAACGATGGGAATCCTTTATAATTCCACTCTGGGGAGCAGCCAGGCAATACTGGCTGGTCGAATCCGCGCGAAAGGACTTCGAGGACTTTGCATTTTTACTTGTTTAATTGATAAGCGGATGAATGTTGAATGCTCTGCTCCGCGAGGAAGCGAAAAATGGCAGAAACGGGGGTGGGCGTTCTTGGCGATCGCAAATTTATGCCTGAAAGAATTAGTCCCGCCTCGCGTCGAAATGTACGAAATGCGAGCAATTGCTGGTCTTGGGAGTGGATGCTCATCGCGATGAAAAATTCAGTATTCGACGGATCCCTCAGCTGGTGGAAGCAAAAAGTTCGCCCCCGATTATTGTAAGCGATAAAAGTGACGGGAATTGGGGCGAGGAGATCGATAGGTCTCGCGCAAACAAATTGCGAAGGACATTGTCGAGTTTTCGATGAATTCGCGAAACATTAAAAATCGAGTGGTGTTTTCCGTCGAAACCTTTCAATATTCGTAGAATATTGCCTCCTCGTCCATCTCGAAATCACTTCAACACTTTTCACTTCGTTTGAACGCGCGGCCGAATATTGTTCGAAATATCTGAAAATACGCCAATAACGTCGATAGCACTCGTTCGTATTCGTTTTTTCTCCTAGAAAAACGAGCCATTCGAAGCAAGACGATGCGGCCTATCTCGTGGAAACGAATAAAATCTCGTTTCAAGTAAAAAAAAAAAGTAAAGCAGGGCGGGAAAAGAAATCGTACGATATTAAAGGTTCAGTAAATTTTCATTAGAGTCGTGTCAACCCGTGAACACGCGACTCGTACCGATCTGATCGCACGGAAACTCTTTTTTTCTCTACGTTAAACGTTATGTCCCATTAAATATAAAGCGGGCATAGCATGTCTGGGAAATCGATTTCCCAGCTCGATTCAGAGATCATCGTATCGCGTCGAGCACATCGTGGAAGCCCTCGATACGCCGTTGGAGCACGCAACAGTCATAATAGGGAGGGGCATAAAACACGTAAGCGTGTGAAAGTCCCTAGAAAAAGGATTTTCCGCTGCACGCTCCGCTATACGTGAGGAATGTCTCGCGATTCGTGTCTCCATTGCGAGAAGCCCAACATTCTCCGAGGTATGCCCTCTTCTATAGGAAACTCTTCAAAAATAAATTCAATCTTTCAGCAAGAAAGAAAAAAAAAACACACACAGAGAAGGGCAGACGAAAGATTGGGAGTTGGTTCCGAATTTTGGACGCTGCGACAACGACAACCGCCCCTAACAGCCTAAAGACGAAAAGGCGGCGTCTACTTAGAAATCACGTAGAGGAATCTTCATGCCCCCCGATACTTTCGAGGGGTCGCGAAACGTGTGGCGTCGCGCATACATACAAATGACCCGCATAAAAATGTCAGTACGGCTCTCTCAGAAAACAGTCGAGTGGCTCTATTCCGCGGGGCTCGCTGACAAATACGTGCTCGCGAATAGGTCGCGTCATATTCAGGGTGAAAATAAAGCGCTGGGCCCCGCGTATCGCTTATTGGTATGCCACTGACACGCCAGTCCAATTTCGTTACCGACGTCTGCGAATCGTTGAATATCATCTGCTCCATTGAAATTCCGCTATAGCCGTGAGACGCGATATCGCATTTGTCTCCCTGACTGAGTTACCTAAACGATCGCGTTTTACGCCTACGACCCTCTCGCGGAGGGGACGTGACCGCGTATCGACGGCGAGCACCCTGTTTTTCCAGTCAAATCAAGCCTAGAACTCGCGTAATTGATCGCAACGTGGGAGTCGAACGTTTCTTCTACTCGCGTCTGGTCGTAAGTTCAGTTCAATTTGTCCGATTACAGTTGGCAATGTCCACTCGATTTCTTCGGTTACATTTAGTTCCACGATCTGGGTGGCCCAGTTACATCGAGCTATGGGATTCGTGTATCTAATTATATTTGGTGATATGTTGGTCCAGTTGGTCTGGTTACACTCGGTTGTACTGTGCAGTCTGGGTTAGTTAATTTAGTTACATTTTGTTTTACGATCGAGATGGCCTAGTTGGAGCCATTTACAGGGTCTTGTTCGTCCAGTTCACATCTAGGCGTCATTTGTTTCGTCTAGAATGACTCCGTCAGACTGGTTACATTTAGTCGCGCGGTTGGTAATTAGAGCAGGGTGAATTACATGGATTTCGTGGGACGAGAAGCATGTGAAATTCACAGGTATTTTTGCAGTAGTAATTTTGAATATTCATAATGAGATTTCGAGATGCGGGCTGGTTTTTAAAAATGTAATGAGTATTACATCGAGAATCGCCGGGTTTTTCAGCACGCAGGAACTTTTTACGAACCCCTGGGGATTTTAAATTACAAACACTTTTGAAAAGAGTGATGAGATTTTTGAGCGAAAAAAAATACTCGTACAAAAAGTAATAAAAGTCCTTCGTTAATAAGGTTCACTAAATTGCAGATGTTTTTTGCGCGAGGAGCAAAGGTATTTTTTTAATACTATGAATACGAGATAAAGGATTCGCCCAAAGAATTGAAAAACATGCAGCATTCCCAGAAACTGAAAATACATGAAGCGTGTCCCTCTACATACAAATGGTGGCACGAAAGTAACCGAAAGTCGGGGGTTTACATAAATTTTTCAATTGTTCAAAATTCCTGCTCCCCAATGTTCCAATTAATATTCGTATTTATTCGTAGCTGGAGAATTTGTTGATTTTGAATTAAGATTGGTCGAGGGTGAAGAATTACTTCTGCGGATCCCGGATATTCACGGTTTTAATCTGTAGACCAATTAGCCGACATAGATTAAACCAATTAGATTTATGCTTCACGTCTGCGACTTTAATTGTTACCATGAAAAATTGCCGGGGCTTCTATACGAGCAACTTTCGCATTTACATGAATATTATTATTCCTCCGGGAGGAGCAGCGTTAAAAAACGTCAGAGAAAACGGAACGCTCGGCCAATTTTCAAATTACCATTCTTATTAAATTTAAAATGACTGCGATACCCGTATTCAGCGCAGCGGTCATGAATAAGTTGGGTAAATAAGTTTCTCGTGCTACGGATTAACCAATTCGTTCTGCACACGCATTATCCACAGCCAATAACGATTATCCTCAATTAGGGACATGGTTGATCTTTATATTATCCGAGGAACATTGAAACGACCATGCATCACGCTTTGTTTGTATCTATTATAGCGTTCACGTTGCTCAAATAATACCGCGTGTTACGCAACACGCCACGCGATGCATAATAAATGCAAACAGCAATTATTCCGGGCAATTGGTCACATGTTTCTCGCGCGAGTGACGGAATAGAATCTTCCACTAATGATTCGCGTTTACGCGGGGTACAGCGCGGTCCTATCTGCCCCCCCAAAAACCGATGAAGATAAATCGTTCGCGATTCTGAACAAAATGGCTGCGTCGCAGCCGTTGGCCACCCGACGGGGCGCCCATCCGATACGTGGCCCACCAGACGTTCGCGCGGTATCCGCCGTGTTTAGAAGAATCCTCTCCGTCGTCTCAGAAAGCATTCGATCGGGTAATAGCCTAGCCATCGAGGGCTAGTAACCCGTAGGCTGATCATCCCCCAACCCCCCCGTCAACCCTGTTCCCGCCGTGTGTTTTCGTGCGCCGACAGCGGAGCGGAATCATTGCGAATTCTCGTAATTCCCTCCCATCCGTGGAAGGGTGGTTTCGCGTTTAGGGGGCGGCTGGGCGCCTCTCTTTCCTACGGCACGCTCGAAGCACCCAGAGGCAATTGAAACTCACGGCCATTTACTGCATTTCAATAATGGTTTCCCATCCTCTGACCCTGCTAGCCTATACCCGGGACCAACGCGCGGCCCACCCCACGGTCACGTACACAGACGCGCAACACGACGGACGGAAAGGGGTGGTCGCGAAAGAGGGAGAAAGGCGTAGCGACGAGTTGCTGTTCCGCGTGTACGGCTCACAGTCGATTTACCGTGGGCTTTATGGAACACACGGAAGGGGGAGGCGCAGAAGTAACCAACGGCTAACTATCTCGTCTATGGACGACTGTATTATTCGATGCCTGCACCCTAACACGGCCACGTGCCGACGTGCGAGTACCGTTTTATGCTTCCTGGAAAGTCGTTCAACGAATGGGCGTCTGTGCGCGGGGTAGCTGACGGGAAAGATGTGGAGAAGTGGGACTCTCGCTTCCGCGTTGGCAACGGGGGTTATTGCCGATCCTTTCGTGCGTCAGTCGTTAATCGTACGACAGGGATCTTTGCGACACCCCAACGGTTCCGATTGCGTTTGTAAAAGTTGCCTGTCTTTCGTTATTTCCAAGGTGAACATTTTTATAAACGCAATTTCACCGTTCCTTCTGCTGTTTCGAACGGAACCGCAAAGTGGAGTTCAAAATTCAACAAATGAAATAACTCCGTGTAATCCAACTTTTAATCAACCCTGCTGCTCGGAAAACTGACAAGACCATGAGGGCACAAAGTAAGTCAGCGACAACTTCCGTTTCAGCCGTTTCAAGTACACCGCTGCGCGTTTCATAATTGCGAGGGGAGGACGAGAAAAGAAATTGCCAAGTGAAACAAGGAGATTGTCCGCGAACGATGACGAAATATCTGTAGTTAACGGAGCCATCGTTGAGAATTCCTTTTTCCCCGGTTCATTCCAGACCCCGAAAGGCTTTATCAAATCCATTTCCGAAGCGGTTTTCGTTACCAGACGGATAAAGTCTATCACGTTGAACGGGGATATCTGGGAAATGTTTTATATCCTTCAACGCACCGAATATATCGGCCGTCCGACCGTTTCGATGCTAAAATCCACGGATTTCAGTTTCGTTATGCCGTTTCTAACTTATCGACGTCCGCCTTCCGCCGTTGGGAACGTTGGCTCGCCTCGTTGCTCGTCCCTCGAAGCCCAGAAAATTCGAGGCTCCTCGGTGTTTTAGAAATTTCGACGCTCGCGCAGTTCGCAACTCCGCGCGTCGAAAATGTCTAAACAATTAGCTGCCATGTCAGATCCCCCTAAATAGGAACACGGGCGTCTGCTCGCAGCGGTTGAGGGAGCAGGGTGAAATTTGAAATCGGGCAAAATCGCCTGGAGGCAATGGCGAAACAAATTTCACCCATTAGCAACCGACGTAGGATACATGTCACGCGGCGGTTGTCATCAATACAAATATCTGCGCGAGATATCTGTCCATATTCCCATGCCCCATCCATGGGCTCGCGATGCCACGGTCCCGTACACGGGAAAAAGCCCTCAAAATTTGTTCGACGAAACTCGTACACGCGCGCGTTGCATCCTGCCAGCGCCATCAATAGCGCGAGCTTCGATCGTGTTAACCGGACGTCCGAAAACCGGACACGATTTCCCGACGCTGACAGAGGAAGTTGTCCGCGTGTACAAGCGTCCCGATTAATCCGCGTTTCTGCGAGTCTTCTTCATCCACGCGGAGATGAATAGAGGAAGTTTTAACGAGGGCGGCAGACGTCCGACGGGGTGGCTTGTTAAGGGTATTAACTTGCAGAAAAAGACGGTGTGGTTCTTTGCGTGATAAGCGGAACTTTGTATGGAAAAGAGTACGTACAGAGAATCCAAGACCTTCGAAAAATTCAATTCCAAATCCTTTCATCTAGACTCGTGGTCGGGAAAAATAAATATCGAACTTATGGTTGGTGAAGGTATTTATACGGTCGCACAGTCGCGGAGCAACGCCGTGATTCCGTCGTAATTGGCAACACTGGGTAGGGATTTGAAAAAAAAAAAAAAAAAGTGGAAATCGCGTACCCTCTAAAACAGCTGTTACCTGGAGAGCAGGTTCCCAGGGCTCTTTCGTGTCTGCGCCGGACAGAGGCGGAGGACACACCGGCGAGAGTGCTCCTGAATTTAAATACAATAACCCGGGGGCTATATTGTAAAAAATATACACGGCCACGTGCGCGCGGCTGCACACGAATGGGCTGTGCCTTATGCATGCGGCTCGATCGCTGGTATTTCCACTCGCCAAATAACAAGTATACACTCGATACCCAATCACGCGTGTTATCCCATATTCTGCTGACCATCCCAGCCGTCCTCGAGGATCCATCGCGTCGATGGTCACCCGTGCACCCTCGCATGACGTATTCCAGGCGGACGGTCGATCGATCTCGAAATAATAACTTCCCGCCACGAAATCCTCGCGACGATTTTTCGTCGCGTTTAATTTTAATTCCCATCGCTGCGGGGCGCGATAATTCGACGGGTCCCGATGAGCGCGGAAAATGGCAATCTTTGTTTGCTCGAGGAAACGGTCGAATCGTCATTAACTATACGCGCGACCACGGTGGATCGAACAGCGATCGGCGAACCGAACGGGTACTGTGTACACACGTATCTACGAGCGAGTACAAACGTGGCCGCGCATGTAATATGCGGTGTAATCGCATTCCTATGCATGTAACAAGCCCTGTTGATACAGCGGATTGCCTAATGGACGACAGATGTTAAGTATTCAGCCGGTATCGATACCGTAGGGGGATTACCCTGATCCGCGTTGCACGCCCTATTATCATTCGCCAGGCGCCACTTCGCGATTTTTCATAATTTAATGGAGCATTAACGCATCGAACGGGCCGAGCAACAAATATTGGCCGAGTTACTTCGTAGATTAAGTGATCCATCACGCGGCCACTCTTGCCGCACTTTTATGTATCATTTGCCTCCCCTTTGTCCGCCTCCATTTTCCATCCCCGCCGATGCCTCTGATAAAAGTTAAACCGTCGCTCCTCGACGGTAAGTAATTGAAGTTGTATGAAAATTCTAAAACTGAATTTCAATTACGGACGGAATCAGCCGTATATTTATTCTACCCCCGCTCAATTTAAATTTATTTCCACGTTTCTAATTTAATTTAACATTGTTCAACTCCCGAGCGAGGAGTGGAATACTCTGCGAGCAGCGCCTCGTCTCCTTTTTAATTAATCGTGGCAACTTTAAAATCATAAGAGCTGTGTTTCGATTCAAAATGTTTAGAAAATCGCGCCCAAACAGATCCCGCAAATCTCGTACCGATATCAATTGGTACGGATAGTTTTACGATTGGCGGTCGAAGCAAGGGAATTATCGAGGTCTAAGGAAGTGGATTTTTGCGTTTCGCGTGTATAATACAGGAGATATCGCGACTACACCCAGCGACGGTGGAAGAGAATTCTTCTCTGAAAGTATTTGCGAGAGGTGTGAGCGATAAGAGGTACAATAGTCTGTTGGGCGACCGTATATTTTTCCAACGCGCATAAAAGTCTCGTTGTACATACAGAACGCAATGGCAAGCCGTAGAGAGTGGTATCGATGAAGCTTCGGGGCTGTTCGCGTTTGATCGAACACGAAACAGTGCCACCTAACTCGGAGAAAGATCTCTGAAAAGGGGCGATAGATTTTCTCTCGCCTTATACGTCCTTACGTAAGCCCATCTTTACACGCGTTTCAATGCTTTCACGTTGAATGCGTTTGAACGTGGCCACGTATGCGGCAAAATTCTTTTGTCGAATGCAACTCGCAATTGTTCATCGACGTCTGTCAAACAATATTCTCGACGAGAAATAACAGTAGGGAATTATTCCGACGAAACGTGAAATAACGGGAAATATCAGGTAATTTATTGTAGAAACGATTTATTTTACAAATGCGTGGACTCGAGTCGTCTTAATTGATCCGTTGGAAGTTCGTTGGGCACCGCTACTGTCGTCTCTTCTTCGCTTTCATCTGTATCCTACGACTTTTCCCTATCCTTTGTTTCGCGTTCCCACCCTTTTTCTTCAAATCCTTTCCTGGTTTCGCAGGCCTCTTGTACTCCGAGACGTCCGCGGAGCTTGCCCTGGTGTTCTTCTTGTTTCCCCGTTTTTTGCCGCCAAAACCATATTTAGCGTCCCTCATTTTACGTTTAGCTGCCACCTTTGGATCCACGGTCTTATTCTGCGGTTTCTTTTTGTCGTCCAAGAAATCCAGGTCGCGTCTTGCGCCCTTTCGATACTTCTTCACTTCCTCGAGCATTTTCCTCTTCTCCGCGTGCTTCTTCAGGGTTGCCTCTATCTGCATCTGTTTTCCAACTTTCTTCTGTTGCCTCAACTGTCTGATCTTTTCTGACCTCTGCGCCACTGTTTGCTTTCTCATCAGATTCTCTCTGACCTTCTGCATGTGAGCATCGGACTTGGCCATTTCAGCGAAATAATCGTCTGGCCTGATTGTTGGGACACCAAGCTTCTTCAATCGAGCGATACTGTCCATAACAGCACTTTGAGCTTGTCTGTGAAACATTGTCTCTCTGCGAAAGTCGTTTAGTACGGGGTCTTCCGATGGATCGTACTGAGGCAACTTTTTGTTCCCTTTTAATTGTTTCGCGCGTCTTACTTCCTGCTCCTGCATTTGCAAAGCCAATTCTGGTGCTAACGGAGCCGGAGCATTCACCGTGTCTAGCCTCTCTATCCATGGTAAATTCAGTTTGATCTCCTCTAGCTTTTTTTTCATAAGATTCTAGAAAGGATTTCAGTCGTAAACATAGGTCTTGTTTAAGAATAATTTCTTGGAGAATGGATACCATTGCACTTGGTGATTTGATCATAGGGAGAGCTCTAAAAGTTTCAACTTAATATTGTACTTACAACGCAATTTTTGTGTGTCTTTTTATTTTCCTCGATTACCACGTTCAGACCGGGTTTTAATAAACCTTTCGCATAGGCTTCTTGCAGCTATACACGTGAAAAAGAATAGGTTAGAATTGAATTATTTCAAGTACTTCACAATATAAGCAGTATTTACTTCTTCGTCCGAGGAATGGTACTCCGATTCGGAGTCGGATGATTCTGGAGTTTTGGCGGCATGCTTTGTCGCTTTTTTCACTTTCATTTTTAAATTAAATTGAAGTAATTGCCCAAACACGATTCGTATAGTAAACACTACATTCCACGTGCATTTAGCGACATCTGTTGAGAATGTAGGAGCACAATTCAAGCATGGTTCTTGAATGATAAGAGGGCAATACATTTTTTCCAACTAACTCCTTGAAATACTCTTAAAATGGATTACTTCAGAGCGTGTTACTTGCGAATAATTAACCCACAATAGATAATAATTTCTATTATCTACATAGGGAATGAATTTTGGAACAAATAAAACAAGTTATACACTAATCCCAATAGTAATTATAGCCCAGACTGTACCCCACTATGCGCAGAAATCCCATGGAACTCATATCTAATGTGCATTATACTCTATGGCAGCATTTTTTTGTCACAGCTGGCTAACGACAGCGAAACATCATGACGGATAGTGATAAGAAACCGATGTCACGCTTATTGAAGCTAGCCAACAAATTCAACTGCTTCTACCTGTCAGGTAAGCAAGATCATTCGATTTTACCGCGCCTCGCGTCCCCTTTTAATCCGATTAATCGATTTTGTCATGATTAGCGCACAGAAACGCACAGCATTCCGTCCTGTCTACTGAGATATTGATTTCGAGTCTGTTGTGTATTCTTTCGCGTATTTTCAGAGAATTAACAAAAATTACGCTCACTTTCGCCGTGGACACGCACGGTGTTCCGAAAAAAAATTTTCAGCAACTTCTCTCTGCAATTTGTACGCGATCCTACGCGTTTTTCCTATAATAAATATTTGGAGTAGTGTTGCTATATGTATATTTACTAAAGCAAACGTCAAAAGTTCGTCTCGGGCTATTCTGTAAAATAATTTCTACGCTAAGACGTTTCTTCGTACAATTTGAAGGCAGGTGTGAAAATGGAGTATAACATTGATAAATAATTGGGGGAATTACTGTGTGTGCTCTTTTTTTCAGGCTTGTATGAATGGGGCATAATTTTGCATTAACCTTAGACTTATCAAATTAATTTTAGTGTCATTGTGTGCCAGCAGCTGGTAACATTGAAGAAAGAATTTAGCAAACCAACAGTCTGTTCATTAGTACACTCATTTGTATCTATATGTACTTTAATAAACATTTGAAATTATAATTAGAAGCTGTTGTAATAGCTTGCATTATTAAAATGACCCAATTATTGCCTATCTTTAGTGAGGAGAAAAAAGAAAATAATATCTTGAAATTTATAAAATTTCTCAGGTTTTCATGCAGGTGAATGCAGAGCCTTTGTCGTCGATGGACAACAAGTTGGCCTTGTGCGTCCAGATGTGATGAAAGAATTATTAAATTATCCACAAGTAATTTCACATTCAATATTGGAGAACACAGAAAGATGCGGAACCAATGGAGCCTAACATATTTAATTCGAATGTATTTTGAAGGTATTTCAAGTGCACCCCGAGTACGTGCAACTAAATCCAGCATTTAGGGACTATGCGGAAAGAAGCGCCAGAGTTGAGGAAGTTCTGAGAGAATGGCGCGCGGGGGGAAAGTTTGTAACATTGAGGGGATGGAGAGAAGAGTGTTACGAAGTACGTGCAGAATTCAACACCCCTCCATTGTTCAAAATGGACAGATCAGCCACATGTATGTATAGTTGTAATAAAAAAAAAAAGTGGCTTAAAAAACTGGCTAGCTTCACTTCTTGGCGGAAATCGATTTCCGCTCGTGAGTCAGTCGGATCTCTTTTATTATACATAAATTGTGTGTTATACTGCCTTGTAATGTCAATGCCAAGCCAGGGTTCCTAACAACTCGCCAGAGAAGACTTTCACCCACTTCTTGCTTCAAATTTCGAAACACGTGACATAGATTCGGAGCGACTCGATCGGTTACCCTAAATTTTCAAACTGTGGAGGTAGTCGGTTGTCGCGCAGAAACCCTTCCACTCCACATTCCCATTTAAAAAATGTACATTCTTACAGGCCTGTTCGGTATTCGCAAATACGGAGTAGATATTAACGGGTACGTAATGGACCCCGTGAAAGGTCTATCAATATGGTTACAAAAACGTAGTCCAAATAAGCAGACTTGGCCTGGATACTGGGATAACATGGTGAGCGGTGGGTTGAGCGTTGGTTATGGGATTAATGAAACAGCTATAAAAGAGGCTGGAGAAGAGGCCAGTATTCCCAATAATCTTATTGCGAAACTAAAGAGCGCCGGTTGTGTATCCCTGTTCTTCGAAAGTGAAAGGGGTCTCTTTCCCAACACAGAGTTTGTGTATGACCTTGAACTACCGCCAGATTTTGTACCCAGCAACAACGACGGAGAAGTAGAGACCTTTGAGTTGCTTCCAGTCAATGAATGCTTGGAGAGGATATTGTCTTCGCATTTCAAAACAACGTCAGTGCCGGTTGCTCTCGATTTTTTAATTAGACACGGATATATTACAGCGGAAAATGGTAAGTGTACGAGTAGACGTTTAAGGGAATGGACGAGAAGACATTTAATATTGTTCGTTCTTTTTTTTCTCCCCCTGTTTGTTACAGAGCCTAATTTTATAGAAGTGATGGAATTGCTTCACGTACCTTTGCAGACCATATACAATCAACCACAAAAAAAGTGTAAATTAGCTGCAAATGGTGAGACAATTGATAATCTAGACAGAATTTAAGTTAAACTAGTCCCTAATTTTTAATCGCGTTTAAAGTTTAATTGAATCGAACGAAGTTCACCTTCTTTATTGTGGTTTCCCTTGTATTTGGTCAATTCTTCGCAGATTTTATAGAAAGAGAAGAAAGTGGTGCAGTTTTATATCTGTAAGGTTTGCATATTTATAAGTCACTAAATAATAGTTCAAGTATTTTAACTGTCGACTAATATCGTTTTTTTATGAAATTCAAAACCAATTCTCATTATTTCCGGGCGAAATATTTGAAAGGATCAGGCTTAAATAATTTCGATAACTTTCGATTTTACGCATCGCATTATGATTTCTTTTATTCCGTATGACTCAAGCAATTTTTATATTGATAATAACGATGAAAGTATCCGATAAATACGATTTTTTGATGACTCTTATAGTAATGATATTTCGGAGAATAAAAAGAATAGTAGCTCTAATTAACTTTAGCAAGAATTTCATAAAAAGAAAATTGAAAAAAAAAAAAGAAGGAATATTACGTAATTTGCAGACCCGCGAATTCATTGATATCTGACGAATTTGTAGTACCACAGCGCTGATTTACGGAAATTAATTTAAAAGACTTCAATCAACATAATTATTCGATACTCTTCAAATCACGTTGTATCTTCCTCTAATTTCTACCAACCATCGAACTGAACTTTTGCACAATAACAAAGATATAAAATGGAAGTTTTCGCCGATTATATGATTAATACCCGGACTTGACGACTTTTTGATATACGTACATCAATGTCGAATTAGAAGTATTATTAACGCAACATTCCAGAGCATAGAATTAAGACTTCTGTTTCTAAGCGGCGACGAGGGGAGAAATACGAACGAGTAACAATAGTTTTTTCTAACGTTTGTAATCGAACTTTTTGTACTGAAAAAAAAAAAAGATTTGTACCACCGAACAACATCAGGAACGCATAGAGAGTACCAGTGCAGCAATATTCAAATATTCTGCGTAGAATTAAGGATGGGACTCATTCACAGTATTATGAACGTGAATGCACAGTATACTGTTTGATATGTTTAAAGTAACGTAATGAAAACGAAAAA
Source organism: Xylocopa violacea (assembly GCA_963969225.1). Lineage (NCBI taxonomy): Eukaryota > Metazoa > Arthropoda > Insecta > Hymenoptera > Apidae > Xylocopa > Xylocopa violacea. Next base: position 36,017,933 of record CAXAJV010000004.1, on the reverse strand, counting down.
GAACAAAAAAAAAAAAATGAAAGGAAACGAAAATTTGTAGACAAACCGTGTCGACGTAATGTGTTCTATACTCCAGCTATGCTACCAACGAGAGAGATGCTTAGATCTAGCATTTTGAATGACTTTTTCGAGGTGGGGGAAAACAAAAGTGTTCGTATATCGTTTATTATATGTAATGTAGGTAGATTTTTTAATTGAAGATAATGATTGGTACTGAAAGGTTCTGATCAAGTGATATCACAGATTGTGAAGATAATGATTGTATAATATGGCAAACGCAAACACGAAGCATCAGATTTTTTTTTTACTATATTTTTCTCTTAATCTTCTCGTTTTAATATTTATTTATACGTAAGTCTAGTTTCTCTGTGCGTTCGATGCACAGAATGTCCTTTTTTTTTCTCTCCTTTCAATGTAAACTTGCGATCATCGAGTATTAAGTATTATGATAAAATACTGTATTTAAATGATGCATTGCACTTGCATTTTGCGTATGCCCTTAAGTTATAAGGAACGTTTTTATACTAAACTATTATTCTACGTGGATCGAGAGTCATCGTAGGCGTGTTGGATTCGAAGTATCAATTGTTGTTGCGAATTCGACATTACAATCATTATAATTGCAACGTGCGTTTATCGATAAGCATTGTGAACGTTTTTATGGGACTTTTCACGTTTCTATCGAGATTAGGGTATCCATCGTGATGTATTATGTTTTATGTATTCGCTTCGTTCCGTCGCTTTCGTTTCCCAATCTCGCTAGCGAGCAATTAGTGAGACTCCCAAGTAGCTTCAGCGTATTTTAAACTTTAATTTAATCCTTCACACAAACTAACACGACGCGTTCAAGTGAGTTTAGCCACTGTTATTATTAATTGTATACTAGTCATACTCGTCATCGCCTTATTATTTCTTAACTCTTAAATCTGGTCATGGAACTTAGTATCCCTAACTGCGTTTGTTTTTAGGTAGGACTAACATTTTTGTGATAAAAAGTGGGTACGGCTGGCCATACTGTTTAATGCATGAATTGATATTTATCAACGAATAAATTTAATCGAATTTACAGCGTCATCGTTTCTGTCAATCAAAACCTGAATGGCCATAATCGTTCGTTTTCGCGAGACAAAGTTGCAGAAATGTTATGCTTCTCGTTTCGGTTTTCGTCCTCTTTTTATTTAAGCGTAAGGCGAAACTTCAGCGGTGATTTTTGTTCGTTGCATAAACGTTGTACTTAATTTTGATAGCCCTTTAATTACTACGAACCCTCCGTTATAAGATATAATCATGTAACAAATCATTAAAACGAAAGAAGGAAAAGAGTCAGTTGCAACGATGCATTAACTCAATAAATAATGTTCAAATGCTTTGTACTTTATCATTTTAACCTTTTTTTACGCGTCCAATAATAAATTAACGTTAATAAAACTGTATCGCATCGTTACGTCAGTTATTACATGAAATGCTCAAGAACAAGTATACCCCTACTCCCCCCAAAATCATATCTGTTGCATTACTATAGATTGCGACAAGAAACTTAATATAACAGTTTATGTTTTATAAGATTTTTAATGGAACAATAAATTTTGTGGTGGAAAACGAATCGTTGAGTTTCATTCGTTTTTGATAACATGTATTACGGGTGTTCTACTAATGTGCGTGTGCGATCAGGAAACGGCAATTTCCGGTAAGCGAAGAAACTTTCATTTGAAAATCTAGGTAGCAGCAAATTTTCGGGAGGAGGAATATTAATAAATAATTCGACCAGGCTGATGGGTGGGTGGTCGAAAAAAAGAATAACAAAAAATGTTCTGGAAGCCTGGTGGGGAGGCTCGACATTGTCAGAAGAAACAAAAATCGACCAAATCACTCCCCTTTTGAACATCGTCGGGGAAACAGTCTCGCGACTACTCTCCATTACTATAACTACTTCCAGCTGAAGTTGTTGTCGTTTTTCTCGAACTCTTGTTCGAATTCTCAATTGAAACTGCTCGTCGTTTCGGTGAATAAAACAAGTGAAAAAATAAAGTGAACATTTCCAAGTGTTACTTTTAATTGCTATAGGTGCAGTGTCGAGGTATTACGATATATAGATACTTCTGAAAAGTGATTGTGCTCTTAAAAATTAATTTCGTTCGTTTATAATGATTTTAGTAATTTTTCGTAACGATGGATATGGAGGTTGCGTCATATTGCGAAACTTTACATTTTCGTTTTTAATTGTTCCCCGTGGGATTCGAATTTCGTTAATTTAAAAATTTTCGTCTAAAATGTGGATCTGCGCACATTTTTGTACCGTGAGATATGAATTTTATGTCTCCTTCTAATTAGTTTGTTGATTCTAGTGTTATTTCTTTTTTTTTAATTTTTCGTAACGCGTGAAAGGACTACGAAAGTATACGATAAGAGAAATTTTCTATTATTGTTGTATTCATTATCATATTATTTATTTTAATTCATTTGCGTTCTTTTCTATTTCATAGTAGATTTTTGACTATGGATTCTACGACGTTTTCATTGAAACAGTCTACGTATCCTTTAACAGCATTGGAAATTTCGTCGAGACTCGGATATTTCATATATTCGGAGATAGGTGAGTTATTCTAACACACAATTTTTATGCTTCTATAGCTTCATCTATCTTTATTCATACTATTTCATATAAATCACGTAACACGATTTAACCTTATTATTTTTCGAAAGATATCGCGGGTAGTATTTAGTGGAAGTTAGTTTTTCATGGTTAAACAGAGATTTTCATGAAATAATGATCTGTTTAAAATCGATGTTCAGAAGCAACTGGCGGCTGCGAAACAGCAAAATTATGCAGCCCACGATAAGTAATTCATAATCCACACGTAATCCAATGGCACTGAACACTTTTTACCCGCTATTTTTTCACATTAAACACCACTTTCGCGCACTCGACGTTTAAAACCGCGACGCCCGACAATTACAGCCGGTAAATTTGAAATTTCTTGCTAAAGATGCCCGATATCGATATAGATAGGCTTTGATCTCTCATCGATATTTGAGTTTTGCCGCTCGATGTCGAATTGACGCGCGGCGCATGCGCGTTCGTCCCTTTGCAAATGGCGGCCATAGATTCCTGTGTGGTTGTGTTCTTGTTGCGTTCCGAGTAATAATTGAAGGGTGTAGAAAGTAAAAAATGTCAGTGACGGTAGGCAGACGAGTTTTCACGCATTTTTGTAGCGCTCATTGGAGAAAATTGTCGACGCGTACTAGAATCGTTAGGTTTAGCTCTGCTGCGAATGACAAGTCGTCTAACCTAGAAGAGAATGCGAGAAACGGCATGCCGGCCTGCGAACCAGGCAAAATTTTTGCTGCTGTATTGAAGAAATTCTCTGAACCACTCGTTATAGAAAACCTTGAACCTGTTAAAATGTTGCAAGCAAACGAAGTAAGTTTGAAGTACAAATATCATCGCATTCAATGATCTTTGTATACTTTGTAATTTGATGCGTTCAATTGCTCTACTTCATATTTTAATACTGTTTCTAACGAGCAACATCAACATATTGTTCTTTTATACAATAATAGCAATGTAACATTGATATACGAATATATCTTTAGATGTCGGACTATTTCTTCGGTATTAGTGAAATGTTGCATTAGTAATTGTTATGCGAGACTACATTTTTGAGACTGCGTAATTGTTGCGAGCATTTTCGTGGATTTCAAATGAAATGTTGCATTAATGGAGTGATTGATTAGTCGTAGTAGTTTTATATTTCTGTTAAATTCCTTTGCGACCATTTATTATCATAAAACGAGTTAGTCGAAAGAACAAATGCTTGTAGCATCTTGGCATTGGCAGGTTCTTATAGATGTTCACTATTGTGCTTTAAATGCATCAGATGCATTGTTGGCAAAGAACATGTATACGTACGAACCATCGTTACCCATGGTTCTTGGTTACGAATTTGCTGGAAAATTAGTACAAATTGGGGAGGAGGCTGAGAAACAAGGTTACAAAGTGGGGGATAAAGTTGTTGCCCTTAACAAAGAGCGTTATGGAGGTTTAGCTGAACAATGCGTGGCGGAAGTTAATGTAAGCTGCTTCGTTGATAATCCGATTAATCGTCTGCGTTCATTTGCATTCTACTGTAAGACAAACTTGTAGGACATCTGGAAAATACCATCTGAGATAAAATCTGTAAATGCAGTGGGTGTACTTGATCATTATGTTACCGCTTTAGCTGCGTTAGAAAGGCAAGCCAACCTTCAGGAAGAAGATATTATTTTGATCAACGTTGGTATAAGTGGTATTGGTTTAGCCGCTGTTGATCTCGCTACAAATGTATTTAGAGCTCAGGTTAGACGATAATATCTAAGTATTGCAAATATGAACTCGAATAGATAAATATAGACAGTTGCACAGCTGGAAATGTTTCATGCAAATTATAAAACATTATTTCGCTATTTTTACTATGTAAATGGAGAAAATAATGGAATAATTATTTCCAAGATTGTGTTTTTCATTATAAATTGAACGATGCGTGCGACAATTATTAATTCAGGTAATTAGCGTTTGCGCAACCGAGGAAGGAGCAGCTCTCGCTCGAGATAAAGGTGTACTTGCGTCTTTGAAATTCAAAGATCGTCAATTATTGAAACAAATCGAAGAAGCAGCTGCGGAAAAAGATATTAAAGAGATTTTTAAGGATGCTGATGGTGAATATTTTAAAAAAGTGTTGAAATGGTGAGTCTAACGAAAAATCGACTTTTTCAAGTCAGATTTCGTTAAAATGAAAAAGGAAAGAGAGTGGTAGTGGCTATGTTGTATTTTTAGTTTCACCAATATCTACAAAAGCGACGTGATGTTAAAAGAACTGTTGCGTGATGATAATTTTGGTGTCGTGGTTTATCAACTTTCTCGGGAAGGTACATAAATATCTTAGAAACAGTGAGCATTGTTAATCGGATGGTATGATTTATTCAATGATAGAATGATTTATTGCAAAGGTAGGGCAATAATTGCTGGATCAGCAATCACGGAAGATATGGATTCTAAGGAATCAGAAAATGGCTTTGGTATTAGCGGATTCAATTTGAGAGAGTACAGGAAGAAGAAGCCTAAAGAATATCGGTATATTCCAATTAAAAAATTCCATAAACTGTCGATTCTGTTTTAATTTTTGTATTTGTTTAACTAGACAAGCTGGGGATGATGTTATACAGTTTATTGAGGAGGGTTCGATTAAACCAACTTTTGCATTAACTGTTGGATTGCCGAAAGTAAATGATGCACTGGAATTTATTCTTAACAATAAATCTCCAGGGAAAGTAAGTCGAATTCATCCAGTAGCTTAGCTAGCTATTACGATTAGCATTTTTTCGATAAATAATGATATGAAAAATTATAAATTTCACAGGTCATTGTTGATATGAAAGATAGGTAGATTAAATTTAAAAAATTGAAAACATATCTATAAAAAGTTTCTCCATAACAGATAGTAAATTTTTACTTAAAATCAGGCGAAAGTATTATTTATACTATATTATAATTTAACAAAATAAAAATAGTACCGCAATATAAAATTTGATTAAGCTTTTTATGCAGTTATATCTATTGTGTACTATATTTTTAATAAACATTTTCTATTTTGTTATGATGAATATATGAATATGAAAATTACAAGAGTTATTCTTCTATCCGTATATTTTACAGCGTATGCGATCGTCTACATTTATTTTAACTATCTCAGCTAGTTTGTGAATTATTTGTTACTGGTTAGCGAACGAAATTTTAGCTGGTTAATTGTGACAACAGAAACTTGCACGCATACGATTGTTCCCAGGTAGCCGTGCCGTGCAAAACTCGGTCGCGGTCATTATCGGTTGCCCAACACCCCCTTTATCGAAACTGGAGCGTTTTGTTGCCGCACTGCCGACGAAACCCAGCCCCAGAGTAAAAGTCCTGAGAACGGTCCTTCGTGAAATCGTCGATTATAAATATGTTACCCGTAATGGAAGCGAAGAATTTTGTTGTGTTTTTCTGCCAGCTAGCCTCGCGGAGCGAAAGAAAAGTGACTGTGCTCTTGTAACAGGTCAGTTATTTAGAAATTTAAGTATTATATTTGATTCGAATCGGCTGTCCTTTTACGATCTCGTTCTCTGCGGGAGTCGAACGGCGACAGCGCCGTCAAATGTCACGATTATTCGATAATCATGATCTACAGCCGTGAATCGAGTGCTCCAGATTGCACGAACTAGGTGACCCAGCATGGCCACCCCTCGGGCGAAGTCCTTGCACATTTATTTCATCCATTCGAATGGCGCAAGGTCGTTTATCGCTAAAATATCTCTCACGGCAGTTTTAACGTATTAAAAGGCGGCAAAAGACGGAGATAGCATCTTGCGTGGTATAAAGAAGTCAATAAGAATACAATCTCGTCGCGTACGGTCGAAAATTCAGCAGGAAACCGCGAAACGAAATGCCTGGTTGGCTCTGTCGCGTAACACCGCGTCCAAGCGAGCGAGATACGCGATCTTTCAATTAACCCGCCGCTGGAAAGAGAATCCGCGGTCGATCTGCTTGCCAGATGTCGGAGGCGGAGGTGAAATAAAGGTTCCCCGGGTAGATCGAAAGGACAGGTTACATAATAAAACACATGGAGCGCAAAAAGTCACGGTTTCTCGGTACTTTCGCGTCGCGGCTCGCTTTTCTTTCGCTTCCCCCTGTTTCATTTTTCTGTGCGACTCGACCCGCGCTCCAGAACGCGTCTCTCGTCGTCCAGCAGCGTGCCCTCTTGAATTTCGCGCTTATCCAACGAAGGATCACGAAATGGCGCAATTGGGTGTCGAAAATGACACCGTAGCCGCCCTTCCTGACGCAATTCGGCTTGTTTATTAGCACATTCGCTCTCGTTGTCGATCACAATGCAAAAATCTCTCGACTAAGGACTTGAATTTGACGTAATGCATTCATTTTCTCACTCATCTCACTCACGCAACACGGGGTGTCTGTTATGGACATCTCCTTTTTGCCTGAACGACTTTGGTTTCGATAAGCAAAGACTCAAAGACGTACATAGCAATTCTTAAGTCCTCCAAGAAACATTAAATCGGGATTCGATCGTTGAATATTAATTTTCTGAAGGAATAGAAGTGTTGTGGAGATAGTTGCAATGCTCTTATTTATTTAAAGCCGACAGAACGTTCGCACTCACGTAATACGTGGCGCAAAACGAGTGGGAGAGCCTTACGACAGTCACATATCCGCGTGGCAGTTACGCGGCATTTGTCGTTCTGTCTGCGAGAACGATAAAAGGAAATGGCCTCTGGTATCGCGTATCTGTACAATCACTCCTAGAGAGCACGGTTCACCTAGATATGCTAATATGATTAGAAAAGAGCAGGAGACACCAGGAATGCTTTTTCCTTCAGGCTCATCGTTAAATTACTCGTCCTTACGATGTTGAGGGCCACGCGTACGACATTGCGTTCCACGATTTACCGATTTCTATTCACGATAATGCGCATAGATTCCACTAGAGTAATTTTTATCAAGAACTAGCTGAACAATTTGGCAATTGCAAACAAATTTAGTTCTGCGCGCGACAAAAAACGCCTGATTTCTGCAATTACCGATGCAACGCCACGATAACGACCGAGAGAGTGGCCAGCGACATTTAGACGATTTTTCCCAACCAGAACTGTTTCAGTTCGATAATTATCAAAGGTTAACTACTCTGCGATTCGCGTGCGCCGAAGGATAAGTCGCACTCGTCGCTCGATCGCACTTTCGTTTAGACAAACCGGTAATTAGCTCGTTTCACGGTTTCATCCGCCGTTTTCGTGGATGCGATCACGGCGGACGATATTTCGAGTAGGCTTGCCGTCTTATCGCCATTTAATTCGCCGCACGTACTTAATGTTAGCCCATAACTAAATTGCAAAACGTATTTGCGTAATGCAAAACGCGCTCATATTCCTCTCTGAGCATCAGTTCATCCACGCTGGTCTAATTAGTAATGAAGAAAGAAGAAGAGCTGATTCACACATCTAAAAGTTGGAATTTTAAATATCTTTTGTAGAGTTGCTCAACTTTTTATGTACCTCTGACAAAAAAAAAACTCTGAGAAGAGATGTTCCATCTAAAATCTTGATTTGGCATTAGAAATGGCAGCGGAGAACGTTCTCCGTCCCACGTAGAACTCTTTATTGGCCGCAAATTAATTCCTCCGTGAATTTCGAAGGAAATTACGGGTGTCGGTGGTAATCGTGATCGGTTTTCTACGGCTGAACGTATTTCCAGGCACACGCTGGCCAATAATAAAGTTACGACAGAGAGTGGCGTTAATATTATGCGGAGACCATGGCTGGCTGGTATTGTTGTGCCAGTCAGTTCTGGTAGCACGTAGATAGCCAGTCTGACAATGGCAGTCTCTGTTACGTAGCATTGTGAAATGATAACACTTTCGTCGGACCACGTTTGACGATCATTAATCAACCGAATGACACTGAAATTTCTCTGATTTTCGATCATTCAATCAATACCGTAAAATCGAGTTAATTCGGGTCGCTTTAACTCGGCCTCTCGTTTGACAGAGTCATTCCATGGATCGTTTGACAGATCTTGATGAATTAATCAAATCATCGTTTCATAATCACTGAAAGATCCTTCGAGTGACTGGTAAATTGGTAATTAATTTGGAATCTGATGAGAAACTAGTTTTGCAGCAAAAGTCTTGCGACGAGATCGCGCGAATCAGCTTAAATGGTCCGCTATTTCGAGCTGTCGTTTTTAATCTCGAGTTGGAACGAAATTTGCCCACGTCTGTCGCGCCACGGTTCGTCAGGTCGGCCAGCCCCGTAAAAGAGTCACATACTAATAACTGGAGCAAAGCGTTGTGTAAGCTGGTGGGTGGCCGCCTTTCTCTGCCGTTGCCAGCTTCAACGCGATCGTTCCGTATGCGAGAACGCCCGATTTCAGCCGCCATGGGATCCGATTCTTTTTACGCGCGCACATTAGCCGAGGGATCGGCTTTTCTGTAATAATTAGAACAGCCACGCCGCGCGTACGGGATATTTTAATTGCGATCTTAATTGGGCTTGACCGCGGTGTCGACAGATCCCGACGGAAGTCGATAACCCCAGACGCGTTAACACTGGAATGAGATGTAACGCGAGCTTGCGAAATAAATCGTAATAATTGCCCGTTGAGTAATTGCAGGACAATTGTAGAAATTGAAGCGGCCGCTCTTAAGCAATTAGTCTTCCTCGTGTCACGCGTTTGTGACAGACTCGCGTTGTTCGTCGACGTAAAACCATTCGGAATGTTCGTCTTAATTGTCCTTTTATTTTCACAGCGGTTGGTCCGTTGGTTCGAGGTTTGCGTCATTTCAGGCGAATTCGTGTTTGCTGGGAATATTAATTATTTGGTTAATGATTAGCGAAGAATCGATCTCGTCGAGAAACTCTGTCCTAACATAGATAACGTTGTTGAAACTGGAGTGGAATTTACCAGGTTCATTCGGATACGAAGGGGTTGGTAGCTTGAACGACGCACTTGCAGGGTGACGAATATAGTCTACGATTTAATTTTGACCAAAAATGGTGAACAGGCGGTGCCTTTCCCAACTGATCGATCAGAATTGATGAAAAGTCGAGCGGTTCGGCTGGCGGAGTTGAATTCGAGCGGCGAAACAAGAGGTAACGAGTGAATTGTCGCGAAGGCCATCCAGCTCACTTTTCCCTCGCACTTTTCTCAGCTGATTCTCGGCCCTCGTTGGCGGCACTCTCTTTCTCTCCGCCTTCCTGTCTGTTCTATTTTCGCGTCGCTCTCGTATCCAGCCGAGGGAAAAGTATGAATTCCAACCCGCCATCTCAATGCCGTGCGATCGAATTTTTTCCTCTTATTTCCCGCTTCGTACACCATTGTTCGCCGATCGATCAATCAGACGCAACTGCGTGCGATTAAATCCCGCAGAACCGAGGGATCGAACGGTTTCGTTCTAAGAATTCCAAGTTTTCGCGAGCAGATATCAATTTTACGTCCAATCGATCGAGAAACCGCCGTATTATCTGGTGATCGAGCTTGGAAAGGCCTTTAAATCGGCACGAAAACGTGTTCGCGAGCACGTCGAACATTGGTAACGGGCGAAACCTTAATTTCAAGGTCGAATGGTACGATTTACCGCAGCTGTATCCCGTCCACGAATAAAAAGATCACTTTGACGTCTAATCACGCCCACGCATTATCCGGTATCGTAATCGACGATTACGTTAATGGATTCTAGAGCTGATTAATCTGTATCTCAATTGATCTCGATCTCCCGAGGCGGTCGAACGTAGAAAGTTGCCAAATAGGGAGGCACGAGGAAGGGCCAATTTACAGCCGCGAAATTATGCTCGACAGACGTTGGCAGCTTGTTTTCGCGCGCGTCGCAAATTAGAGGGTGTCAGGAAGCGATGTATGGATCTTTTCGTTCATCTTCCTCTCCTTTCGCCTCGTTACGCATCGAAGAACCGTTGTTAACCGCCAGCGAAAAACGAACTCGTAATTTTCGATACCTCCTGCGAACAATCCGAGAGAAATGGAAATTTCGGTTTCCTCTTGCAGTTTAATTGGGATTTCTATTTTTAGACGGTGCCGATTTTTTTCCCCCGCGGGTCGTCGAGCGGCGATCGATTATTACTTTCCATTCCAGAGGACGCGGAGACCGTTCCCTTCGGGTTAATGCATTATTTTTATTCCAAGGTTAGTGTTCCGTCGACTCGAGGTGTTGGAAAAGCACTCTGCTGTATTCGAATCGAGTAACAAGTCACTTTTATGTCCCTCCATATTCATGAGGTGTGATAACTACTTTCCCGGTCCGCCATAATCGGATCTCTGTTCTCTGGTAGCGTAGAAAATCGTGTACCCATCGCCACGCTGAAAACGAAGGGTTGAACCGCCTCGAGGCTGACCAGAGGAGCCTCCAAAAAGCTCTGAAAACGGTCGAACGATCAATTCTCGAAATAGAAAAAATTCTCGATTAGAAAGCACGTATCCAAAATGGACGTTTCCGAATTATTTTTCCTCCATCGTCCACCGTATCCTTGGATTCGGCATCCCTTCCACGGCGTACCCGTCGACAGAGCCACGCAGAGAGGGAGAGCCAAGCGAAACGGTAGTTGGAGCGACAGAGAGTCGTCACCGTCCCCAACAGGACCGAGCGAGAAGGTACGGATTTCGAGCCAACAGGAGGGATAAGAAAGCCATGCACGTACTCGGTTTCCAGTGGAACGACGACTTTAGTTCGACGATCGCTTCCACGGAGCGAGGTTGACAAACCCCAAGGTGTGCTCTGGGCCCGTGTGTTTCCCTCGCGAGACCCCAGCTCTCCCGCGTTTTCTCCCACCCCGAAAATCGAGACCCCCGCGCACCACCCAGACCAGTGTCGCACGTCGCACGAGCCAACGAAGTGAGAGAATCGCAGACCCGCGGTACCGTTCGAGACCACGAGGAATCGCGAGAAGATCGACTGAAGCTCGCAAGACACTCTAGCGACCCTAGAGTCTTGATCCAGAGTCGCTCACGTCGTGGTCGCTCGGGTGCCGTTCGCGACACGTGCCCCGGGACCAGGGATTTTCGTGCCCACGAAGAGATCGTCGACGTGTTCTGTGCAATCATCGCGGTTTATTTCGTGCCTATTCGCCTGGTGAGGAGGAGAGAAAGTGTTTACGCGCGACGACACTGCCAGGCGGCGGTCGATGGTGTTTCGAGGATCGGTCGAGAGGATGAGGGGCCCGCGGGTGTACGGACAGAATGACTCGTGTCGGATGTGAGGGAGCACTGTGCGTTAACATGCGCGAGATCCTGCGTGCGTCCAGGGACAGATAGTTCGTCCTGTCGAGGCCAACGTCGCTGCTCTAGCTGGTCCCAGAGGTTGGGAACGGAGGTAGATCCTGAAGGATTGCAGGAGCCCGCGCGGGACACCTCAGGTTTGTCCGTTTTCTTCGACCTCGGCGGATTTCTAGGATACGTGAACGTCTAGCGAATTGCCCATATGCTAGCTGGTGTGCTGGTAGTCCTGTAGCAGGTTTGAGAAAAGTATTGGGCCGGGTTTGTTGTATTAATTGTAGAAATTAGTGTTAATATGGATTGTGGTTAGTCGAACAACGTGAGAGATAGTCAGAGTTATTATTTACGGTTCAAAAGTACTTCCAAATAACGCCTTGAAACATTAGAATGTCTACTGTATACCAACAATAGTCTGTGGATACTGTTAAGTCACTTTGCTAGGACAACAGTATTGGTTACGCAGCTCTGACACCGGCATTATTGAAATTCCTAGGATATTTCCTGGTAGGATAATATATTTAATTGCCATTAATGGATTCCGTTACAAGGACCACCAATTTATTACACGCTAGGCCTAGAATTCTCACCTGTTTCGTCACAAGCTTTCAGATAAAGATATTAGCAAACCGTCCCCGCAACGGTACTCAGTATCCAACAGCGTTTAGACGGCATCCTAAATTATCATATTGATTCGATAGACACCTACAGACATCTAATTATCATTAACTGTCTCCCTCGCAAGCGTTTCTATAAAACACGTCAGAAATCCGCGTACCATCGAGCGACTCGAACACTTAATAGCTTAAAGGAACACCCAAATTGCCACATAAATCCCCGTGCCTAACCGCAGACATCCAATACAGAACTTCCACCTATTATTGCCTCACTTTCCTACGGATTTTCTTACAAAACAGTCCATAAATCTTCGCGTTTACCCATTAGACCGACGTTTTGAATATATAATGGGCACAAAGAAGTATTTGCGCATTCACGTTTCAGAAAAATCGGTTTACGTGAATTGCCTCAAACGCGAAGCTTTGCCTATTATTGAAACGGTTGGTTTAAAATTCAGCCGGATTCTTAACTACGTCCATAAATTAGCCCAGTTACCGAATCGTCGTGGTCCTGCTCGTCTACCAATCGCGGAGGAAACGCGAGACAGTTCCACGCTAATTCAACGTGTCCCTTTTACCGATCGAGACAAGATTTATGCAAACGCGGCCTCACTGGAGATCATTTCTGGTGCAACATGGTGTAATTGATTGCCCTGGTACTTCTCCGTGAAAAATCGGCGCTAATACAGGGTCCAGTGGATTCGAACGTGGCAATTTAGAGATGCCTGTGCGGTACTCAGCTGACGCGAGTTCCGCTTGGCCTCTTTTTTCAAACCGCTTGTGCTAATAGTTGCACGGAATGTCGATTAATTAACTTTGGAGAACGCACTAGTTGCAACAAGTATTTCTGCTTATCGACGTGGCATTTCTGAGGGAAATTTTCACGAACGATTCTAGAAACTAAAGTAAGACGAAAACCAAGAACAACTTTGAAGTTTCTTGACGCATGCGTACACAAAGGGTGGAATTTTATAAGCCAGAGTAACAGGAATTCCCAAGCGCACAGTTGCAATGGCTTTTGAGCAGTTGCCATTAGCTCATGCGTGGATTTTCAGAGTCCTTTTTCTCAAAAACCAAGCTTTCAACGCAATTTCGCTATCCCTCTCGTCTTATTTGGCTTCCAGAATCACCCTCTTCATTTTGATTTATGTACACTCGGGTACTTCGTGTTTTCTATGGCTTCTAAGGCGACGCGGGACAAGCATGGCGCCTTCTAAAGGTTCTTTTAGTCAGATTAGCCACCTGTTACATAAGGAAACTCCGATCGTCGATGTGGAATCTTAATTTTTATTTACCGAGCCACGACGATGGCGCGCCATTAAGAAAACCTGTCTCCGTCGTGTCAATGATTGATGGCTTACAGAAGACAATCACGCGGGCATTCCCCTCGCCTCGCTGGGATCGTGAAACGATCTGTAATTGAGAATCGATGATTTTCGATAATTTGCAATCAGTCCTTTCTTGTTTCCACTTCGAGTCGTGGACCACATTCTTCCACACGCTTCTCTGCGTGCGTTGCACAATTCTTATCTAACCCACAACAAGACGCAAGAAAACTCGAACGAAACCACCGACAGCAGTGTACACACGTACAATTGATTAGGGGTGATTTACGTCGGAAGTGAGCAACTCCTTGCAGGGTGCAATCAAAGAAGGACCGCGTCGATCTCGATAATCGTCGCGCGAGTCCACGCCGCGTTCCTCCGCGAGCCGATTTATTAGCATATTTAGAGCTGGCCATCGACGTGGCCACGTCGAGGACGATAATACGCGGTGCCTGGCTCTGATTTATGACCGACTCGCCACGAAGTGAAACGGAACTCCTATTTCTCGCTGTTAGATAACCTCGCGGGGAATGCTTTCTTATTTGCGCCAACGCGAACCGCGATCTGGATCGCGGATCGTAATAAGTCCTGCGAATCAATAACAAATGGGCCTGGTTATGGTGATTGGTGTTCGATCGAAACGCCCGCCATTAAGCGCGGCGTAAACTTCCCGCTGGACGTAATAAATCTGATAACACTCGACGACGATGTAATTCGCTTTATTTCCACTTGTAAACGTATTGAAAAGCTAATCAAGTTAGCGAAACTATGTCGAACCTTAAGCGCGGTATAAATTCGCGTCGCAGTTGTAATAAATCCGATTAATCGATGGATCGCGTTGGTTCTTCCGTCCTGCGCGCGTATGAAATATCGATACAAGCGCCAGAATCGCGTTTGAGAACTTTCCTCCTGAAAAAAGTCGAGCTTATTCGTTCGAGCTGAGGCTGAAAGAGACTCAGACGCATTACTCATAACCCTAATCGCGGCAGCTTCCGGATAAGGACAATTCATCAGAGATTACGCAGCTCGTATCTCTCGCGTCGCTTGCACGCCCGTATTTGACTTCTTTATACCTGGCGGGACACAATGAGCCACGTAATCGAAGGAATAGCGTAAATTCCATTGTTCGCCGTTTCAATTTATGCGATCCTATTCGACACAATAATTTATTGTTTAGCCCGTGAATGAACGCCTTTCTCCGGTCGGACCACACTCGTGGAACCGGTTTAGACCGTGAATCGTCTGTTGGATTATCGAACGATCCGCCATGAGGGTAACGATTTTCATTAATGAAAACTGTTCCTGGATATCGACAGATTATTTCGCGATTTACGAGGGTCTCTTCAAAACGATTTCAATCGTGCACCTCGACGATTAACATCGAAATAAATTACAAAACAAATACTTTCGTGAGTTCGAAAAGCGCAAAAGACATCCTTCCTTCATCAAAGGGAGTTTCACGATCAAAGAGTACTCGTATTCCCGTTGCTATCGATTTTCAAAAATTGTTGGCGATCGATTAGTGATGAGGGACCAGTTCGCGGATTAGAAGATCGAAGGGGAAGAGATTCGACAACAAGCGAGCGACATATTTCGCAGGGCACGGTTACGTAAAGCGTCGTTTCCGAATCGAAACAGTGAAACTTGGACTATCGAGTAGAATGTGCCGTCTGGTCAACGAGGCAACAAGAAGACCAGAACCGCCAGCAGCGATAGTTGCCGGACAACCGGGTAACCAGTTAGCTTTCGTTTTCGATAACCACTTGTACAAATGTCTGCATTCTTCGCAAAGGTCGGTAATCGCGCGTAAGACCGCCAGCCGTGAACGAGAAAAATCGCGGGAACCAGTTGATAAATCCTATCTATATTCGAACGGTTTCGTTTATAATTAACCGCTCTCTTGGTATACGACCCGCGAGCTTGCTTTTCCTTTTTCCCTCAAATTGCACGTTGCGCGTTCAACATATCGTTCGTTTCCCCTTGGAAAAAAAACTGCGCAACAGATAGAAAGTTCTTGGACAGAGCGAGAGAAAAAATGATAACTCTGTTACGGACGTTGAAAATTAAGAGTAAGGATATTTTCGAGTTCATCGGCTGCTTGGAAATTACGTCGAAACTGGATTTCTTGGTCGATCGAGCGAGACCACGGGGAAAAAAGGATGCGCAAGCCTGCATTTTCTTCGCGATCCGTGCTCGATTCTTAGATAATAG
The DNA here is from genome assembly GCA_963969225.1 of Xylocopa violacea. Classification (NCBI taxonomy): domain Eukaryota; kingdom Metazoa; phylum Arthropoda; class Insecta; order Hymenoptera; family Apidae; genus Xylocopa; species Xylocopa violacea. Next base: position 36,001,971 of record CAXAJV010000004.1, on the reverse strand, counting down.
CATGGGAAATATCTCGTCGACATTATCACCCGCTATATTATCCGCGAACCGGAAGCGATCGACTGGTATTGATTGCACGGTGGCGACGATCGACGCGTATCGATTTCACATTTCCCTTCGCGAGGAACGCTGTGACCTCCCTTTTGGAAAAATCGCGGGACGCGATGAGGAAAGTCGAGAAAGTGGAACCGATCTTCCACGGTTCCAGCATCATTTCTACCCTTATTAACAGCCTGTAAATTAGCTTGACATTTTTTAATTACACGTTCGAAAATAATCTTCATCGATTTCGAGTATCGTCGACTTAACCCTTTGCGCTCGAGAGGCGACTCTCAGTCGCCACGATGTTTCATACAGCAACTGGAGTTTTCCATCGACCGATTTTAGGTTTCCAAGCCTCACAAAAAATGAATTCGTGGGGTGAAATTAGCTCGAATGAAGATGAGATCGATCGTCAACTGTCGAAGAACGCGATTAGTTGCATTAACGAAGAAATTAGCGATAGAAAAGAATGATACGCGATCGAAAAACTCGTCGAGCGCAAAGGGTTAATTTTCTACGCGTTTCCAAGCCCTCGCCTTCTCAGCACGCGGAAAGGGAGACGAATTCGAGCTCTCGAATCTCCCTACAGCCTTCCCACAATGCATTCGAAATGGCGGTAAGAAGCGAACCCCCTGTTTCTTGCTCCATCCGCAGCGGATCGATAGCTCTCCAACGATCATCGATACCGCGTTACGCAAGCCTGGTTTTTACGCCGCGAAATGCATTGTACGACTTTTCCGAATGTGTCGCATTACGGAAAGAACAGTTCCCACTGTTCGTTCGGTTCCGCTTTTTTTTTTTTCCACCTCGTCGAGCGGCCTTTTTCATCCTCAAAACCGCAGCCGAGAAATTTCTTGCGCGCCATCAACGACATTCACCGCGATCAATTATATAAACGCTCGAAATCGGCTGCGATTCGCCCGTTACAGCGGTAATTTTATCACGCAGCTAGAAATTACATAAATATGCGCAGCTTAATGAAATAATAAGCCAGCAGCATCGAGATCTTCGTTGCGAAACGAAGCAGAATTCGGACTAGTCTCTCACGGAAGCGAGAGATCCCGATTTCCTGCTCTGCTTATGCAAATCGGAGATCGAGTTCGAGAAAAAAGGGGCTCGGATTTTTGCTCCATTCGATCGGAATGTCTACGATTTCTGTTCGGAGAGCAGTGAACTGGCGCGCGCCAGCGATCGACAGCTGATCGATGAATAGAAATTGTATAATCAGGTTTGATACTTTAGCGTTTCATTGGGATTGAGTCGTAATTGCTCGATAATTTAACGCGCAGATAGCTGGACGTTAACGAATATTAGTTGCGCGATTTTCTAAGCGTGAACACGGCTTAAGGCTTGGCGAGCTAGGCGAACCACGAAGCGTAAATCAGGCATTACGAGCAGCAATGTTCGACCTCGTACGTTTACTTTTCATTTCGATTCACCTGAAAGCTTCTTTCCTTGGGCCGTATCCTTGCCGCGCGTGCAGATTGAGTTTTAACGGCTGAAGTTTAACGTTCAGTTTCGCAACGTTCGAGTCCTAATTGTTTTATTGTTTTTATCGCGTCGGATGGGGACCGTTCCTCAGCGACGCCCCTCGAAGATGCCTCTGCGAGGGCGCAGGACTTTCTCCTCGAAATGATAAAACGGAATCGAATTGCAAAATACAATTCCACGGAAATCGGGTCAAAAGCGTGGAATAAGTGTTTCGCACCACGTTTCATTTCCAAGGAAACCGATTTCTAAATCGCCCATGGCGTTATTAGACCAGAGTAACTGCAAATCTCGACTTTCTACAACATTCTGTAACCCTGCGGTCAACATTTTGGTATCGTTGCGCTGTCATGGGGGATACGAAAACGTTAAGCGACTCAGACTCGGTTGCCACGAGCTGTTTCATCGCGCAGGATTAGCTGGCACTGGTAGGATCGATCAGAGGTGACTGACTCTCGAACTGATCCTCGATTCGATCGCCTAGCCGCGTTTCTAACCGAATGTCTCTTTCATGACGACATCTGTGTCCCATTCGATGTTAATAAGTTCGCGATCCGATGATAGCCGCGTGAATTCAGCCCACGTATAATACCTCGATATCTCGACTCCTCGGTGCTGTGCGAGGACTTCATTCGACCTGTCATCGATTTCGAAAGGTTCCACGATAAACAAGACATTGACTGAAACAGGATGGCCAAGAGTCGTGAGATCCAGCGAACGAGACCTTGGACCTCAGATTCTACACCATAATAGTTGAATCGCAAGCTTAATCTTGCATGAATTCAGGATTTTCGACTTTGATTTATGAACTCTGGACTCTGGATTCAATATTATGGACTGTGCACGTGGTATAGTGCATGGATCTTATAGAATTCAGAATTTTGGACTCTACTTCATGAATTCTGGACTCTAGGTTCAATATTATGGACTGTGCACGTGGTATAGTACATGGATCTTATACGAATTCAGAATTTTGGACTCTGGTTCATGGATTCTGGACTCTAGATTCAATATTATGGACTGTGCACGTGGTATAGTGCATGGATCTTATATGAATTCAGAATTTTGGACTCTAGTTCATGGATTCTGGACTCTAGATTCAATATTGTGGTCTGTGCACATGGTATAGTGCATGAATCTTATATGAATTCAGAAATTTGGACACTAGTTCATGGATTCTGGACTCTGAATTCAATATTATGGACTGTGCACGTAGTATAGTGCATGAATCTTATATGAATTCAGAAATTTGGACACTAGTTCATGGATTCTGGACTCTGGATTCAATATTATGGACTGTGCACATAGTATAGTGCATGGATCTTATACGAATTCAGAATTTTGGACTCTGATTCATGGATACTGGACTCTGGACTAAATATTATGGACTCAGGATTCAGGATTACGCATATGGTATCCTAGATTGTGGACTACGAGTTTAGAACCATAGATTTTGAGATGGATCCTCGTAATTGGACTTAGGATGTTAGACACCAAACCACAGATCCCAAATTCCAAGCTGTGAACTCTCAGCCATGGACAGTGTACTCTTTGTGTGGTCTTGCGGTCTCCAGGCAGTTTTCGAAACGGAGAAAGTGGCTCCGTAATAATTTTAAACACTCGTATCACCACTCGAGTACACTAATTGCTCTAACTTACGATACTTTCCCCATAAATCCATAAATTAACAAGCGATTGCAGGTGCGATCTTTTATTATTTCCAGAAATTCCACCAATCAGGGATTAATTGGAACTCGTAGCCGCGGATTCGCGTCGAAAATGTTTCTGTTTCGGCAACGAAGTCGCTGGAAATGCGATGGAAACGCGCAGCGACACTTCTAACGAATTCTAATGAATTCCTCGAAAGTGTTGGCGAAACGACAGCCGACTGACTTATCGTCTGTTCGATTTTCACGCGTGCGCAGAGAATAAAACAACGCTGCGATCGCGTCGTTGAATAAAATTGCCGATCTCCCTTGGAGACACGTTGCTCGATCGATTTAGTGGAAGAGGAGGGAACTGGGGGCGAATTATAATAATGTTCGTCCGATCGGGTTCGCAGGGAAAAATGTTGCAAGATCGAAAGTGTAAATAAGCTTATTTATCACGCTGCGAGCAGAAAATTGACATTTCACGGAGTCTAACGGCGGTACTCTGGCTTTCGTAACCGTTTCGTAACGCTTTAGTCCGTTTTATTAAAGACGCGCATTAAATATGGATAACGTTACGCCGCGCGATCGCGCGATAGCGAATTTATTGTAACACGGAAACGCGGCGAGGTATAAACGATTGGTTAGCGTCGTTCTTGTAATGCCACCGCGTAGGCATAACTTAATTTCTCCGTCGTCTGCATTGTATCTACCCAGCTGGCGACTTTAAGCTGAAAGTGGACGAATCTTCGACTGTTATTTAAGATCCCAGCCATTTCGAACCGCTGACTCTCGACGCAGACACTTTGGAAAGTAGACACTATCAGGATTCAGGAATCTTTGGAGACCAAATGCTTTGGAAGTCAGGTCTAGACTTTGAAAATCGATCATTCCAGGCATCGATACCATCGATGGGTTCATAAATCCTGACAATTGAATACGCGACGACCACTCGCTGCTAGATGGACAGCAGTGCTCTCATAATCTCTCACAAGTACCCACTTTCGCCTTCAGTTACTATATAAGAGACATTATGACCTCTTCTGGCCTCAGTCATGGACTCTGGATTCTGGATTTTATATCATGGACTCAAGATCCTCAATTGTGGACTCAAGATTTTAGACTCTGGCTCATAAAGGATCCATTAGATGACCTTATCGATGAATCCACCAGCAGATCCAAGTAAAAAAGTCTCTCATTCCCCTATTTTCCCTCAAATCTCAATGAAATCGAAACGACGACCACTTCGAGACTGTCCCACGTAACCAAAAATCGGTCGAGCCGATTCCGTTCCGCAGCATCCGGCAACGGGCCCCAGAGCACGCTTGGCGGCTGGCTAAGACAAACGAAATTATCATTCCGCACAGGGAAAGGTTCTATCCGTTCTTTGTATGTTAATAAACCCAGCGAGGGATATTTCGTTTGTCGAGAATATTGTCGCTTGAATTCCAGCCACCGCGAGCGGGCATTTTGAAAGTGTAATAAGGCACGCGAGCCGCGCACAAAAGGGGGGTATCGAGCCTGGCGATCAAACAAATCGGCCGTTTAAGCGCAATCGAACGGGGAGAACGGAGATTTGTTTTGTATATGTAACAATTTACATAATCTGTTCGGCAATCGCAGGCCAGAGGCCGATTCAGAGCTCGCCTTTCAGACAGAAAGTTCTCGCCGCGATCGTCGATTTTTCTCTCCCCTCTTACCCCTCGTTTTCCCTCTTTTTTCTCGCGTTACACCGCGTATATGGCGCGACTACAACGCGCGGATTGGGATCATACGGCTATAGTTATTGGTTTTGCCATTATCGTGCAGCAATTTCTCTCGTCGCCGCGGGTTTTATAATACCTTATTGTTCCTTTACGATTGACATCGCTCGGAGTTTTTCAGATTCGCGACTGAAATGGTAATGGATTCTATAAATAGGTATACCGTCGTGTTCTTGCGCGTTGCCGTTTCGTACAGAGAAAGACGTATTTCTTTATCTTCTTGGTTTCGCTGCTTATTATAGCCAGCCTTAGTCTCTCTCTGTTGGAAACGAGAATTTATGGTAAGTACCACGCGATTTTGGAAGCTCGAGTACGTGGGAATTTAGGTACTTTGAATATTTGGAGGTTAGATACTTTGGCCACTCGAAGGTCTCGAGTTGCTTGGACGTCGTTATACGAATTCAGAATTTTGGACTCTGGATTCTGGGTTCAATATTATGGACTGTGCACGTGGTATAATGCATGGATCTTATATGAATTCAGAATTTTGGACTCTGGTTCATGGATTCTGGACTCTAGATTCAATATTATGGACTGTGCACGTAGTATAGTGCATGGATCTTATATGAATTCAGAATTTTGGACTCTGGTTCATGGATTCTGGACTCTAAATTCAATATTATGGACTGTGCACGTAGTATAGTGCATGGATCTTATATGAATTCAGAATTTTGGACTCTGGTTCATGGATTCTGGACTCTGGATTCAATATTATGGACTGTGCACATGGTATGGTGCATGGATCTTGTACGAAGTCAGAATTTTGGACTCTAGTTCATGGATTCTGGACTCTAGATTCAATATTATGGACTGTGCACGTAGTATAGTGCATGGATCTTATATGAATTCAGAATTTTGGACTCTGGTTCATGGATTCTGGACTCTAAATTCAATATTATGGACTGTGCACGTAGTATAGTGCATGGATCTTATATGAATTCAGAATTTTGGACTCTGGTTCATGGATTCTGGACTCTGGATTCAATATTATGGACTGTGCACATGGTATGGTGCATGGATCTTGTACGAAGTCAGAATTTTGGACTCTAGTTCATGGATTCTGGACTCCAGATTCAATATTATGGACTGTGCACATGGTCCATACGTGGAGTTTTAGTATTTTTGGGAAGCTTCAGTTGATTTGCATTCAAGCATTGTGAGAAATGGACTATTTGGAATGTAGAAACCTTCAGAATTCGTATATTTGAGATTCGCATTTCAGGAATTTCAATTCGCTTCGTCGTGCATGCGGATTATGGGCGATGCAAGTTAATTCGTTAGCTGGTTCAGCGCAGAGCGAATCTCCATTCTCTTTCTTGGAACTACGTCCGCTGATCCCATCTTCCTCGAGCATTATGCTTAAATTCGTGACGATTTTATGGAAAGTGAAAGCAAACGCAGCATCGCTCCGAGTGATCAATTAGTCTTTGTCTAAATCGTCAGATTCCCACGGTGCGGGAGAGCAAGCTCCAGTTTGAGGAATCTGAGTGCAAACACGTTCCAGTATTACATATTGGACGTTTCAATTTTTGCTGGCCTCTGAATATTGCAATTTTTTCTCTCGTCTCATTTTCTCAGTCACACGAATTATTTTTCTTCCAAGGAAATCTAAAACTGCAGAGGATCCATTCCAATATTACATATTGGACGTTTCAATTTTTGCTGGCCTTTGAATATTGCAATTTTTTCTCTCCTCTTCAACTTTGGCTCTCGTCTCGTTTTCTGAGTCACACAAATTATTTTTCTTCCAAGGAAATCTAAAACTGCAGAGGATCCATTCCAATATTACATTTTGGACGTTTCAATTTTTGCTGGCCTCTGAATATTGCAATTTTTTCTCTCCTCTTTGACTTTGGTTCTCGTCTCATTTTCTCAGTCACACAAATTATTTTTCCTCCAAGGAAATCTGAAACAACGGACGATCCATTCATGCGACGATTTATTGTAGATCCTCCGTTCACCACTCTCGATCTCGATGCGCGCCTCAGCCTGATTTATGGATCTCCTGGATCACGTTTACCTCCGTTCCTCTGCGAGCTCTGCGAAGATTTCCACGGTCGATAGCGTTGCTGTTCGACTGTGCTTCGAAACCAGGGGCACAGGTGTTCCCTCGAGGGTTGTTGGAAAAATCGCGCTGCCGATTTTTCGGTGTTTTCGGGCAGGGATCGTCGCGATTGCGATCGATTAAGCAATAGTCTACGCGGCGAGGAGTCGATGGACGCAACGATAATTAACCGGTTACGCAACGGTGCAGGAAGGCTCGATGGATCGTCGCGTGGATCGTAATTATGTATCCTCGAATGGAGAACGAATCGATGTCAATTAAATCAAGTCATTAAGTGATTTGTGGCGGAATTAATCCGGCATTTTTATCAACGTTTTTATCCCATATCATTTCCCGTGTCGCATCCAATGCGCAGAGCAGATTTTTATGTATTCAATAAGAAAATGTCACGATAGAAAACACTGAAATTTTAATTAATGCTAGTATTTTGTATCGTCCAATGTTTGTTTCAATTTGGACGATATAATCGTCATAACGTGACATCGAGAATTGATTAGATGTTTCTCGAGGGCATCTTGGACTTTCTAAAACCATCCCTCGACTTCGTTTCAGCAAGTCACGAGTCACTCTGCTTCGAAGAAAACGATTTTCCTACGACTCGAACGAATTACGTTACCATCGACCTCGTGGTCCCACCTCGAACGAAGAACGACTCGTTTCCGGCTGAAGATCGATAGACCGGATATCGCTCGCGGCCTCGCGTGTCGAACCTCGTCCTCCGCGATCCAGATCTCCCGTTACGTTCAGGCATTGTCTCCGCGATCGTCTACGTCTTCTCTGTACTTTCTAATAAGAATTTTAAATCAGAATCTCATACGCGAATGCTAGAGTATTCCTCGACTCGACTCTTTACCAGCTTGCATAACTTTCGCGCCACCTGCACTGCTAAAATATTTAAACATTCACTTATTGTTACGATCATTTAACACCCTACACAGAATTACAAATACAACAATAAGCGATAATTTATAAATACACAAATAATCGCTAGCGAGGCACGAAATTTGAGGAACTCGTAAAGACGAACACCCGCCATTTTATTGCCCTGTCGTTCCATTTCGCGCTCGTTCATCGAGGAAACGAGACGCGCGAGGTTCGAACGAGCACTATGGGCCACTAACGATCCGTGCAACCACTCGTTGACGATCGTCGAACGAGGCTCGCGACGAATTACGAAACGAACCCGCCTAAAGGTTCATCGCGAGGACCCGCTCTAACGTGAAACGACCCTGGCTCGTCCGCCAATCGCCCCAGGCGTCCTTGAAAATCGTCTACTTTCGGAAAAAGGAACGTGGAGAATTGGAAAGGAACGGAACAGCGCGGGAGAGGGTGCGAAACGTGTCGCGCGAGCTGAACAATCGACGATTCCACTTATTCGGAATTCACTTTCCTTTTCAGCCGCGGAATTAGAGCTCAGCCCCGTTGGAAATCGACGAGCACGATCGATCGAATCAGTCGACTTCGACTGATTTTTATTCCGCGTTGGTCGTCGCGTCGATGAAAGAAAAAAAAGGGATCCGTGGAATGTTTCTTCTCTGCTCTTCGTTTCGACGATTCTTTCTTCGATCAGCCATTGTTGTGAAACGTTCTCGCGAAAATAGTGGATCCTTCAGGGTGGTTCTGGGGTTGGAAGGTACCAAAAAAATGGCTCGTCTCGATGTTAAAAATAACCGCACGCTTTCTGGCAGCTGGCCAAAGGCGTGGCGTCGATCGTTTTCAAACCGTGCAACGTACGCGATACAGAATCGGGGAAAGTCGTTCGCCATGGAAACGAGTCACGGCCGATGTGCCGGTTTTACGTAAGGTGAAAATCGTCTTTAAGGCGAGAGAGCACCGCTGCGGCGGATAAAAAGAAACAGAAACCGCTTTTCTGCGTGGATCACATTTTTCGCATAGCTGGTTCCACGCGTATTAGAGACGCAGATAAAATCGTGTTTACAGATCGTAAAATCCGCTGGAGATTTCTTCCCTCGTTAACGTTCGTGGAATTGAAAGATTCAGAGAGCCCGTGAAAAATCGCCAAACGCTTAATACCGTTCGCGAGCCGTTAACTTCGAGTCTCTCGTTAGCATATAGAAAGAAAAGAAGCAGCTCGGGTGTGCGCAGAGTTTCCAAACTTCTTCTTCTTCTTCTGGTGGCTCCGTTTCGAGGCGACGTCACGTGAAATCCGAGTCCTCGACGAGTGGTTACGGTACAAAAGACGAAAGAGCACAGGCTGATCAGGAATTGCACGCACGTTGACGTCGACCGTGTTCCTCGATTTCGTATTCACCGCGAGCGCCATCGCGATCGGCCAAGAGAGGGAATGCCGATGGACGGTTTTCGTGACGCGCCACGCGAAACGGAATGCCACGATCGGACGTTTCGTAGTTATTACAAGCTCTGATGAAACTGTTCGACGTGTTCCTCGATGGATTCCCCGATTCGTCACCAATCTGCCGCCTTCGCGTTTAGATTCGTCGAACTTTCGACGCTCGTCGGGTGTTTACTGCCTGCCTCTCGTTGTTACGATGATTGGCTGGCCAAATGGTCGGCTTGGTGGGCGCAGTTGTCGGTTTCAACGGGGTTCGACAGTGTTTAACACATTAAAAGCGGAGGATCTTGACGAAAGTACTAATACAACTCCCGCCTTTAAGCTACAGTCGAGATAAATCGTAGTACTACGACTCCCGCCTTTAAGTTACAGTCGAGATAAATCGTAGTACTAAGATTCCCGCCTTTATTGTGTTAACTGTGTTTGAACGAACTCCTTCAATTATTTGACTGAGATAGCCTCTGTGATTTGTTCTATTGGTCGACAGACGCGAACGTCGACGATTTCAGTGGCGTTGGACATGGTTCGACGATGTTTCGACGATGTTTCGAAGGGTTCGAGGGATGCTAGCTCGGTGGTTGCGCTCCAGATGATTCCTGAGAGACCTTGCGCAGCCGAAATGTGTGTCAATGGGTTAATTTCTGATCGCGACGCGGTTCTTCTGCGGGAACACAATTAGCGTGGGGATCGCGGAACCGTGCAGGAGCGGGGCAAATAAAAAAAATCGCCAGGAACAATTCCGTTGGCCGTTTTGTGCCCGCGGTGAGGCACCGTTATGCCCGCTCGCGTTTTCTACGTGCTCGACCTGAATTAGTTCCGCTGCAACGCGGCCATTGTGCCCCGACGAGAACTTTCGAGTGCGCCAGCCTCGATCGACTGCACATGTCCAGGATTCTATCGATCATTCGGATCGAGCTGACCGTACAGTTCCGTGAAGTTTTTTTTTTTTACATTCGTGGATTTTAGACTCGACTTGGTTTGTCGCAGTGGCTGTTGGAGATCCAAGTGGTACAGTGAGGTGTCTCATTCGCTACTGGAATACTTAAAATTATCTGCATCCATGCAGCAGCATCCCTATAGACAGTAACGAGAAGATTTTTAAGGCTGTAAATATAAAAGGCATGGTTTACAGCCAATTTACATTAAAATTAATGTCCCACATGTGTCTGAAGTCTCAATCACGAGCGTCGTCGATAAGAAACGGGAGGAAAATTCCAAACGATTGGCATGAACAATAAATATGACGTTTTCATTGTTACGAGTCTTTTAATAGCCACCGCTTCTGTGAAATCGCGTCTTGAATCATCTATCCGAGACTTCGATGACCAGAAGCTGCTTGGCTTGGCTTCGAGAGAGAATACATTACGTCCCAAGCCAGACGGGAACAATTTTACTCGGCTCGGAGAATCCTTTACGCCTCCGTGCAATTTAACCGCAATTAGCATCGCTTAGCTTTGCATTATTACCGTCCGTCGTCCGTGATTCTTGAAAAGCTGCAGCTCTACGTTCGATCTTTCAATTCTGCTCGGCTCTGGCGCCCGTTTAAGCGATTACGAGTAATTATACGTGTTAAACGACGCTTTCCAATGAGTAGCGCAGAAAATTGTTGGTTGCAGTCAGCTGTTGGCCAACGGAATTGCAAAATGCCCAATTGATTGTAAATTAACGTCGACAGACTTAACGAGGAACGAAATTCTTCCTCTCAAAAAACACGTGACCACTTGTAAACAATTGTTTTTTTTTGTATAGAATGCTGCGTTCTAACGTCGAAAAATTCTTCTGTTTCAGGCTGAAGGAATTGATCGTAGCCATGAACCTCGCGCTGCATGGATTTTTGTTGCAGGGTGAGTTCCAACGACCCCTTTTAACCCTTTACTGAACGCCGTGACTTCGTAATCCCGCGCCATTCTTATTTACGTTCGTAAGAACGAGAATCGTGTCAGAGCCATGAAAAAATCGTGCGATCATTGTAAACAATTCTGAGAAAGAGACCTTCGATCCCCTCGCGGCACGGTAATTACCCTCGTTGCACTTAGGTGCTCGAAATAAAGGAATGCAATATGGTGCATCGCGGGAACAATGCGCCAGAGGATCGAGGGTTGACCTAACTCAACTTGCCTCGTTGCATACGAGGCCCTCGAAAGTCGGAGGGAACGGAACAATGCGCGGAGGAAGTGCAGAGAGCATGCAACTGGCTTCGCATTGCATCGTTTCGTCGTTTTGCAGGCTTCGATCGTTTTTTTCTGCACGGAAAAACTAGAAATTGTCGAACGTTTCGTTAAGAGACGAGCGAGTTTCTGCGAAACTGGAGAAGTTGAAAAATGATCGAAGGGGACGATGGTTCCCAGCGATGCAACGAATGGTGCTCGCGATTGATGGCGCATCTAGGTGCTAACTGGGTTTTCGTGTCGAGCCAAGGTGTTTCCTACGTGAACGTAAACACGAGACGCGAATGAATCGCGAATGAATCGCGAATGAATCGCGTGCTCGAGAGGCGAGGAAAAGTTCTCGTACTCGCAGAGAATCGCGAATTGTTTCGGCGCCGTCGGCCATCGCTAATTGCCCAAGAACGACCGATTAGTTTCTTCATTTCTTTTCCTTGAAATACCTCGACGGAATCAGCTGTCGCAATCTGCTGTCAGACGTATCGATTGAAGTCGCGTTCGAGACATTTGAATAGAGGGAATCGAATAACGGATAACAGCAGAAAACTGCATGCAATTTTTGTTTAGAACTGCAGAATAACTACTGGGGAGGTGTCCTATTGTGGCGAACCTCTGACAATCGCTGCTAGATGGACAGCAACAGTTATGGTCCCTCGCAAGTCCCCGGTTCCGCCTTCGATTGCTATATAAGTCCATTAGCGGGCTCGCCAAGCATTCCTCTCGATTATAAATTATTTATCGAACGTATCATTGAACAGAATTCTTTCTGGATAAATGTCCAACGACACCATTTGACGCGACGCGAAGAACCTAACCTATTATATGCTTTCACCATCCGTGCATCCAAACGCCAGATTCCCACACCGCGCGCCAAAGCGAAAAAAAGCCCCAACGCGCCTAACTCGTCCCCTCGACGAGAAATATGCGACGCGCGACTAGAAGGAGAAGATACACAAAGTCGATTCGCTCGACCGCCCCGACAGACGTAAAGGATCTTCTGGGAAGCCAGGAGGATGTACTCGCCGCAATAAACTCTCGAACAAGTGGATGTACGGACGTCCCACGTGCCTCGACCGCGATGCATACACACGTTTCACGGACGGATGTCCCACGGTGCTGCATTCCTGCGGCGAGATGCAACTTCCATTCGGCTCCTACGTGAATGTAAATACGTTCTCTCTCGCGCAAGGAACGAGATTCGCAGGTTTTCACGCCTGGTGGTCCAGGGATGCGCGCGAAACGGCGCCCGTTTGCGAATGCAAATCCTTATCGTCCGCGACTGGACGGGGACAGTTTATGGGCTGCGTCCATTTCGCTATTGTGCACCTCTCGCTTCTCGATTTCACGCTGCGTTAGGTCCTGCTCGCTGTCTGTACAGGGTGCGAAGCGTGGAACAATCTTGGGGATATTTTAGTCACTCTTTCGTGGGCTGAAGTATAACTTCTGAAGCGAAGTACCGCTTCGTATCGTTGTGTTGCGATGTAGAGAATGTGTGAGAGGGTAGGAAGGGAAAGAAAGGGAAGAACGTTTCGTTCTGGGCCTGCTAGAGGACTCATCAGTAAGGCTACCTAGCAAACCTTGTCTTAGACGCTGGGATGGTAGGGATAGGTTGGAATTTTTATTTGTATAGAAATTGTGTAGGACACGAGTGCTCTAGCGGCGAGGACCGCCACAGAACCATTGCTCTTGGGTGTCTATTGGTTATCCAAATTTGCAATCTACTCCAAACTAACTTAGTTGGTATAGAATATCTTGTAAACTTAATCTGAAATTCTCAAGAACCTTCATCAAGCTCGAGTCATCAGATGAACTGAAGCAATTGTGCCGCTTCGTTTGTTGAGCTGTCGAGAGTGTGTGAGAGGGTTAGAAGGGAAAGAAAGGGAAAAGAACGTTTCGTTCTGGGCCTGCTAGAGGATTCATCAGTAAAGCTACCTAGCAAACCTTGTCTTAGACGCTGGGATGGTAGAGATAGGTCAGAATTTCTATTCTTATAGAAATTGTGTAGGAAACGAGTGCTCGTGGGAAACTGGTGAGCGTGCTGTCCCTCTAGCGGCGAGGATCGCCACAGAACCACTGCTCTTGGGTGCCATTGAGTGCCTATTGGTTATCCAAATTTGCAATCTACTCCAAACTAACTTAGTTGGTATAGAATATCTTGCAAAGCTAATCTGAAATCCTCAAGAACCTTCGCAGAGATTGTACAATCGAACTGTCGAAACGCCACGTTAAGCCACTTTTTTACAATTTATTTAGCTCGCTACGCGAGATACTCTTTACGGAGGATGCTTTGTACATCGATCAAAGGGTAGACTTGGATTCTTTCTTGTTTCTTAAAGCATCAAATGAACTGAAGCGATTGTTTGTTGAGCTGTCGAGAGTGTGTGAGAGGGTAGGAAGGAAAAGAGAAGGAAGAACGTTTCGTTCTGGGTCTGCTAGAGGACTCATCAGTAAAGCTACCTAGCAAACCTTGCCTTAGACGCTGGGATAATAGGGATAGGTTGGAATTTCTATTACTATTTCTATTACTTTTTCTATTACTCTTTCAAACTGGTGAATGTGCTGGCCCTCAAATGGTGAGTGTCGAAGGACCGTCATAACTCTTCTTCTCTGGAAGATATGGAAGTTGCCAGGATAGTTCGAAATTTTCGCTCGTCCGTACTTTCTCGCAGTCGTTTTCACCGCGAATCTCGGTGTGACAAATTTCTACTTCAACCCAGATAAACGTCATTGGGCAGAGAATTACCGATCGACCATAGTACTCGACGCGCGAACGATCGAATTTTCCGCGCGATCGAAGCGAACGTTTCGCGTCTCGAGTGTTCGAACATTTTCGCCACTTCTTTTTACTCTCTTTCCAGTCCCCCTCCGAGCTGCCAGTTCGGTTCTTTTCGCCTTTTTTGCACTTTCTCCGTTGGCAGTCGTTACGGGTTGGTTGCGTTACACGCTGCGGCCGCAGAAAGTCGAGCGAGCGCATTATGCAGCCGTGACTTTCGTCTATGTATCCGCCTGCTCAGGCTTAATTAGCCTCCACGTGTGCTGCGCGTCTCGATCCATCATTTCCGTACTTTTACCGCGAGCCAACGGGAGAACGGTTTAATAAAGCTGTACCAAATCGCGAAACGTTGCCACGTTTAGCTGTGCAATTACACGAATTAGAAGGGCTGGTTCTTTTTCGTAGGAAGTTTACGGACTACCTCAGTTTTTATTCTGTTAGAACATGTGTAGATGCTCTGTAAAAATGTTCAGATATCGTTACGCAACCATCATCTAGCTTCGAGTATCGAGAACCATTAAACAGCGTTACAGTGAGCGCATAACGTTCGACGTGAATGAATGTAAAAAAGTCGTGCCGCGAAGATGATGGATTAACGTTACATAGAGCGACGGCACGGATCATAACGAGAAAGCGTACACACGAACGGCCTTAAAAGAGGTCGAGCAGATGCCAATAAAAGGCAACCAGTCGACTGCACCGTAGACGAGGAGTGACTCACTGATAATTGCGCTCGTATTGCGACCGCTAGGGCGTTTCGCACGCATCCCTCAATGGAAACGCACCTGCGGTCCTTGCGAAGCTTCGCGACGCGACAAAAATTGCAACCCTTGGGAGATCATCGAATTCTTTCGTGAAATTCCATTTTGGACGAACTTTCTATTGCGAATACTAACTTTAGCTTAGAATTTGATGTTCAGTGCAGTGCAGATGTTCACTCGAACGTTGAAACGACGCACGTCAAGGTGGATATTGATGTAGAACTTCCCTTGAGGAACCACCCTCACGTTGATTGCGAAAAACGATGGTCAACTAAAGCTAAGGCCACGCAAGAGTTGAAACGACATATGTCAAAGTGGATGTTGACAACGTGCTTCGTTTCAAGGTAGAACTCATGCTTCCAGCTTCCAGTTTCAACCTTTCTTAAGAAACATCCCCCATTTCGATGCGAAAGAACGATGGCCAACTAAGGCTGAGGCCTCTCGAGCGTTGAAACGACGCACGTCGAGATGGATGTTGACAACGTGCTTCGTTTCAATGTAGAACTCACGCCTTCAGCTTCCAGTTTCAACCTTTCTCGAGAAACATCCCCCATATCAATGCGAAAGGACGATGGCCAACTAAGACTAGGGCCACGCGATCGTTAAAACGACGCAAGTCTTCTAAATTCGACTTGATAACACTTAATCCACGCTTCCAGCTCTAACTTCCCTCAAGCAACATCTCTCGCATGGACGCTAAAGAACGATAGCCAACTAAGACTAGGGCCACGCGAGCGTTGAAACGACGTCAAGGTGGACGTTGACGAAATGCGTCCATTCAATGTAAAACGCACGCTTCCAGCTTCCAGCTCTAACCTTTCTCGAGAAACATCCCCCATATCAATGCAAAAGGACGATGACCAACTAAGACTAGGGCCACGCGAGCGTTGAAACGACATCAAGGTGGACGTTGACGAAATGCGTCCTTTCAATGTAAAACGCACGCTTCCAGCTTCCAACTCTAACCTTTCTCGAGAAACATCCCCCATATCAATGCAAAAGGACGATGACCAACTAAGACTAGGGCCACGCAAGCGTTAAAACGACGCAAGTCTTCTAAATCCAACTTGACAACGCTTGATCCACGCTTCCATCTCTAACTTCCCTCAAGCAACATCCCTCGCAAGGACGCTAAAGAACGATAGCCAACTAAAGCTAGAGTCACGCAAGCGTTGAAACGACGCAAGTCGTCTAAATCCAACTTGACAACGCTTGATCCACGCTTCCATCTCTAACTTCCCTCAAGCAACATCCCCCGCGTCGACGCGAAAGAACGATGTCCAGCACGGATCCGTGGACGTAGCGTCGCGAGTGAATCATTCGCGAGGCCTGTTGAATCATTTACGTTTACGATGCGAGGGCGTGCGCCGCGTTGTCGCCACGCATGGAAACGAGGGCCGCTCGAGTCCAGCTGAAGAAAGTCCGTGGCGCGTTTAACGGCGAGCGTACCGCCCGCCACGAGGCAGAAGCGTGAACAATGCGGAAGAATAATGTTTTCGAACGATCGGAGAGATAGCCCGCTTTCCGCGTTTCAATTAAAATCGGCTCGCGTTCGTGGAACGTTGAAACCTTTGGCGAGCCGTTTCTCTTCCCGCCAGTCGGACGCGCAGCTGATCGAACGCGCTTTCCGCGGATTTCTCGAATTTAATGGAGCGAACCTCGAGGCTGTTGGATAACAGTAACAGGAACAAGCCTTCGCGACCAAGCGGTTAATTAAGAGGAACGGTGGAGGGATTCTTGAGCGCGTCGATAGTTTTCTCGGTGCCTTGACTGGCCTCGAAATGTGATCCTGTAATGGATCTAATCGGTACATTTAGTCGAACGGACTCGCTGCCTGGCCGTTTAGCCGGGAGACGATATAATGGCGGGTTCATTACGTTAGTCACGTGCAAATGTTAATCGATGCAGCTCAGACGGTCGACTTTCAGGCTTTTTAATCCCTCGTAACTCGAGAAATCATCAGCAGACTAGATACTGTACGGATAGATTCCTTAATTCCGGATACTTACAGTTTTCAAATAGTTTTGAACAAGAAAAATCTTGTTAATTCTATCAGAAATTTCCTTAGTCACGTGCAAATGTTAATCGATGCAGCTCAGACGGTCGACTTTCAGGCTTTTTAATCCCTCGTAACTCGAGAAATCATCAGCAGACTAGATACTGTACGGATAGATTCCCTAATTCCGGATACTTACAGTTTTCAAATAGTTTTGAACAAGAAAAATCTTGTTAATTCTATCAGAAATTTCCTTAGTCACGTGCAAATGTTAATCGATGCAGCTCAGACGGTCGACTTTCAGGCTTTTTAATCCCTCGTAACTCGAGAAATCATCAGCAGACTAGATACTGTACGGATAGATTCCTTAATTCCGGATACTTACAGTTTTCAAATAGTTTTGAACAAGAAAAGTCTTGTTAATTCTATCAGAAATTCCTTAATTCCAAACTTTTTGAACAAGAATAGTCTTGTTAATTCTATCGTGGGGCTGAAAAATGGCAGCCTACTTTCGCCATCTTTGCTGGTTCCTGCAGGCTCGCGAACCTAACCTAAAAGGTCTCGCCAACGATACCAAATCGGTCCAGCCAGTGTTCCTAGGTAAACAACGAGCAGAAAGCAGCGCGAATAATGTTTTATCGAGATTTTCCGGAATCTCGACCGGCTCCACGCGTTTTTCTCGACTTTTCTCGACCCCCACCTGGCGTACAGTTGGCCACCCTGCACGCGCTGCCTAGCTGTCTGACTTTTCACCTTACGTAACCGCGTAACTGCGGCGCAAGGATGCGGTTAGACCTTTCGAAGCGTGTCTCTGGCCCGATGTCACGTAAGACGCGCGTTAGTCAGTCACGATCTTAATTCCGCTCTCTCGCGTTGTCGAATAACCGCCGCCATTCGCGCATTTCAGATCGAAGTCAAT
The DNA here is from genome assembly GCA_963969225.1 of Xylocopa violacea. NCBI lineage: Eukaryota > Metazoa > Arthropoda > Insecta > Hymenoptera > Apidae > Xylocopa > Xylocopa violacea. The sequence continues at coordinate 35,984,036 of CAXAJV010000004.1, read as the reverse complement.
TAAAAACAGATCAACGTTTTTCTCGAACTTTTTTTTTTAACTAAATCGTCGACGCTCGACATTTCTCTTGTTTCCTCGTTCTCAAACAGAGATTCTGCTTAACCATTTCCAATTTTTTAGTTAGAAGAACCCAACAATGGCTCCTGAATCGTTTCTCAGTCAACCAGCATCCAATCTTTGACTATCTCGCGCATCGATTTGGTTTTCGCGAACCCCACAGCGTAAAACGGGATTCCTGCGCGCACCCCGCTAATTAATTCTAATTAATCGTCCTCTGGGGAACAATGGCGTTTCACCCAAAGTCCCTGAAGTTCGCTGGGCGACCTTTCGTCGTTTCCACGCGCGAGTTTCGCCGTGGCAGCATTGTGCCGCAGTCGCGGAAGAAAATCGAGCGGCCGTTTCCAATTAATCAGCCGGGCAATTAACCGGGTGCACAATGAGGAGATATCCGAGGCCCCCCTCGAGGCTCGCGCGAGAAAGTTTCAGCTCTCTCAAGGAGAATCGACGGAAATTTTCCTCGAATTCCGCGGGAATTTTAATAAACTCCGTTGATTCGAGTAACTCGCGTCGTCGTAAATCCAATGGCGGCTGGGAAATACGAGCGTGGCAGGGCTCGTTACGCGATCGACGCGTCGATTTCTTATTGTTGTATACCTGTCGGGGCCTGGCGGCCATTAAGCGAAAATGAGAGCCGTCGAAAACGCCCACGTGGCCGCTCGTAACCCTTTCACGCGCGTTTTTGCACGCTGAGCGCAGCCAGCCGAATCGCGCTACCGATAGCCTTTTCCCACTCCTGGAAAACTGGTTGCTCGATGCTCTCGCACGATTTCACGCGATCCAGCGGCCAGCTGTTAGATAACCGCGATGCAGGGGCGATGATAAAGAGAGGCTTAACGATGACGTGATAACTGGTCTATAAATGCGGTAATTTTAGAATTTGTCGAAAGTTGCGTTCGAACGTTTCATACGTAACCCATGATAAGTATTTTCGATCGATTCTACCTGGTCGATGATATATACATTCTCTTTAAAGCATACATTTGTAGTAAGGCGTAATGTGAGGAATACAAAATAATAAAGATAAAAAGATATATATTTTAAAAGGTACATAAGGTATAATAATCAAACTAAGGAACGCAGCAACAGCATGCAAACAGCAGAACGTCGTTGAACAGCCGACGATCGTTTTGCGTTGACGCAATTCGCGAAGACAGGCGTGTCTTCGACTATACATTTGGAATTGCTATGTGTACTATGAATATATTCTTTTTAAAACACGTTTAAATACACATTTAAAAGTTTATTCGCGCAACAATGGAAGACCAGTCGCACAGAACCATCGATAGCGTCCGCCTGAGTGACATTTATCGCGAACGACGTCCGTTTCCTCGACTCATTCATCTTTCTGCTCCTCAATGAAACTCCCTCGAGCTTCGCACGCGCTTACGCGAGCAGACACGTGTCCCTCCTCGCGCTCGTCGTTCTCGACATCCGCCAGGAAAATTATAATCGTACACCGTGATTCTTTCCGCGAATTCGCTGAATTTTCTTTCGATTTCATCTTCCTCGTGCGAAGTAATGTCGAAAAATTTGGAATCTCGTTCAATCGAGTTGCTTCTCTGCTCTTCTTTTATTGTATTTTACCGATTTCTATGAAACTCTGGTGAAAAAAGCGTTCTGAAGTTAATTGTGAGATTCGTTTAATCGAGTTGCTTCTCTGCTCTTCTTTTACTGTCTTTTACCGATTTCTGTGAGATTCTGGTAAAAAAAGCGTTCTGAAGTTAATTGTGGGATTCGTTTAATTGAGTTGCTTCTCTGCTCTTTTACTGTACTTTACCAATTTCTATGAAGCTCTGGTGAAAAAAGCGTGGTGAAAAATACGTTTAATCAAGTTGCTTCTCTGCTTTTCTACTGTATTTTACCAATTTTTATGAAGCTCTAGTGAAAAAAGCGTTCTGAAGTTAATTGTGAGATACGTTTAATCAAGTTACTTCTCTGCTCTTCTACTGTATTTTACCAATTTCTATGAAGCTCTTGTGAAGAAAGCGTTCTGAAGTTAATTGTGAGATTCGTTTAATCGAGTTGCTTCTCTGCTCTTCTACTGTGCTTTATCGATTTCTATGAAGCTCTGGTGAAAAAAGCGTGGTGAAAAATACGTTTAATCAAGTTGCTTCTCTGCTTTTCTACTGTGTTTTACCAATATCTGTGAAACTTTGGTAAAAAAAAGAGCGTTCTGAAGTTAATTGTGAGATTCGTTTAATCAAGTTGCTTCTCTGCTCTTCTTTTACTGTCTTTTACCGATTTCTGTGAAACTTTGGTAAAAAAAAAAGCGTTCTGAAGTTAATTGGGAGATTCGTAATCTCCTTTCTTCTGGCAGCATTCCCGTTGACAGTTCGACACGGAATACCCGGCGATCCGAGAATAGTTGTCGTGTCTCGTGGATAATCGGGAACTTCCGTTTCCTGCGGCGGTCCCTCGAATAGCAATGACTCCGTTTCTCGCCGTCTTCCTCGCTTTCTTGGGGCATAATGAACCGCCGTGGCGGGCACGTAATCCAGAAACCCACGGAAACGCGGCCCATGAAACGCCGCGTCCGGATCGCAACCGGAAGCGGAGGCACCGGTTACTTGGACGCAGCCACCGCCTCTTTTAAAAACGCTCGTCCTTCCAGAGAGTCGAGCCGCAACGCGCGCGGGCATTTAAATGAAAGTTCGCATAACTGTATAACGATTAACGCCCCGCGTTTCCACGTAATCATACAACATGGCGAAACAGTCGAATTCCAAACAATTTCGTCACCCCGCAATTTCTACATCGAATCGACCGTATTTTTTTCGTTATCTCGCACGATGGATCTGTGTTTCTTTTTTGTAACCGGCTTTAGAAAGTGAAAATCTGGTTGTACGCGGATGTGATAGTGCTTTGAAAAATACCTTCTGTCGAGCAGTGATTACTGAGAAATTTTGAGAAGCTATGTAAACGTCGCCATTTGGAGCCTAGAAAATGTTGCTGAAAGACGATCTGGGCTGCAGAAAATCGACTTTGCGCGCGGAGAAGCGTGGATAAACGCGAGTTTGCTGCGAGTATTTCGCGTCGACGTATGCAAAACCAGCAGGAAACCTGGCGATCGCGCGAAACACGCGTTACGAAACGGCTCGAGAGCGGTTTTCACGTATCAGCGTGGAACGCGTGCAGAGATCGGTAGATCGCCGCCCAGCTCGAGCTGGGTACGCGTGTTCGCGTCACGATGGAGGCGCGGGTAGATCAGGTCGACTCGGGACCGGCACGTTCCAACTGCGAGATAAATCGAGCCGCTCGATAGCCGCAGCTTTCCTCCATTTAACTCCCTCGAGCGCTGTTTTCCTCGACATTAGAAACCGCCACGGAACAGTTTTGATCTTTTTCTTGCTGCGCGCGGGCATATTTATGTGGTCTGCCACGCGGAATTCTCGTTCGAGCGAGATCGCTCGACTCGAATCGATCGATTCGATACTTTTTTCCGAGTTCCTCTGAGAGTCCTCCGCGTTTTTGTTCGAATAGAGAGCATTCGATGTACTTTGGGTAATTTGGAAAGGAAGAGCTTTGTTTTTGTAATGATTGTACTCGAAAATTTGTGATTAGTTCTTGTTTTTAAGGGTTTAAGTTTCTTTAATAGTCCTTGGTGTTTTTGTTGGAATAGAGAACATTGGATGTACTTTGGGTAATTTGGAAAGGAAGAGCTGTTTTATTGAGCTCTGTTTTTGTTATAATTGTGCTCGAAAATTTGAGAATCCTTTTTGTTTTTAAAGGTTTAAGTTTCTTTGATAGTCCTTGGTGTTTTTGTTGGAATAGAGAACATTTGGAAAGAAAAAATTTCCTAATCGAGCTTCGTTTTTGTGATAATTGTACTCGAAAATTTGTGAATACTTAAGTTTCTTTGATAGTCCTCAGTGCTTTTGTTCAAATAGAGAGCATTGGATGTACTTTGGGTAATTTGAAAAGGAAGAGCTTTGTTTTTGTTATAATTGTGCTCGAAAATTTGAGAATACTTTTTGTTTTTAAGGGTTCAAGTTTCTTTGATAGTCCTCCATGTTTTTCTTTGAATACAGAGCATTCAATGTACTTTGGGTAATTTGGAAAGGAAGAGCTGCTTTATCGAGCTCTGTTTTTGTTATAATTGTGCTCGAAAATTTGAGAATACTTTTTGTTTTTAAGGATTTAAGTTTCTTTGATAGTTCTCCATGTTTTTGTTCGAATACAGAGCATTCAATGTACTTTGGGTAATTTGGATAGGAAGAGCTGCTTTATCGAGCTCTGTTTTTGTTATAATTGTGCTCAAAAATTTGTGAATACTTAAGTTTCTTTGATAGTCCTCAGTGCTTTTGTTCAAATAGAGAGCACTGAATGTACTTTGGGTAATTTCTAAAGGAATGGCTTTGTCTTTGTTCTGATTGTACTCGAAAATTTGTGAATATTTCTTGTTTTTAAAGGTTTATGGTTGTAATTAGTTGATATAATGTTAACTAAAGGTACGAGGATAGTTTAGAAATACAGATTGCGCGTGAATTACACTGCCACACAAGCGTGGCTCACGCTTGATTCTACTATTTGACCTGGATTGACATTGTCTGCCTACTCTGTCGAACGAGTAAGCCGGTCTGATTGTCCCGGACACATAATTATGCTAATAAGCTCTATTTATAGAAGACGATGTACTGCGGAAAGTTCTTTCTTAAGTGGCGAGATGTACGAAAGCACGCGTGACTACTCGAACTAGCTGCGCCCATATCGCCACTGTTGCGCCTATTAAAATAGTTTCTAAAGCAACTCTATCAACCACAGCAATGATTCTTAACCTAACATGAATCAAGAAACATAATTCCACTCGCTGAACCAACAGAATTGCTCAATCAAAACGAAAAGTGTAATTCAGCCTTAACGTAAAGCCTTAATCGCACTTCAAAGATTAGCTGTCAATAATATTCTTTCGTTTTTCAATCGTTTCACACATATCAATTGTTATTTGTACTTTCAGTAGGTTCTGCTGTGTATTGGAACAATTTTTTACGACCCACCAGACTTTTATTCCACGTATATCCCGTTCTCTCGACACGAGAAGCCCCGCAATCGTTTCATCTCTTATCCAGACGGCGATCTGCTACCATTTTCCATCCAAGCCTCACATCCTCCCATTCACTGAGGACTGCACAACATATTTCAACGATTTTCCAACCGGTTAACGTATTTTCCACCGTCGAAACGTTCCCATTAGGCCCATTGTTCGCACCTGCCGCCTTCCCCGCTGAGGATAAATATTTAACAGGTGGCCAAGACGTCTTCTCGACGCCGTAGAAAGTTCGCCAGTGAGCCGCGCGCACTGTGGCGGGTTTCTAATACATCAATATTTCTTGGCGGGAGCGAGAAAAGAAAGAAAAAAAAAGAAAAAAAGAAAAAAAGAGGCGAGAGCACGGTCAGGTGAAAGTTTACAAAGGACGAGAATTCGGATGGTGCTCATAAATATGTAAGAGGATGATCCCGGATGGATCCTCTTCTCGTACCTGAACTGTCTTTTCCTTTTTCGACTACGATGAGGAACGCTTTGGTACGTTCTGAGATGATTAAAGTTTTTTGAAATTTTTTTGTTATTGTCTTTAAATTGTCTGTTCTTCTTTGACAACGATGAAGAATGCTTTGATAACGATTAAAGTTTTTCGGAATTTTTGTGTTATTGTCTTCAATTTGTCTGCTTTTTTTCGACGACGATGAAGAATGCTTTGATATGTTCTGAGACGAAATTTTAGTATTCTTCTCTTCAACTTGTCTTTTCTATTTCGACAACGATGAAGAATACTTTGATACGTTCTGAGACGATTAAAATTGTTTGAAATTTTTGTATTATTGCCTTAACTTGTCTCTTCTATTTCGACAACGATGAAGAATGCTTTGGTACATTCTGAGACGAAATTTTAGTATTCTTCTCTTCAATTTGTCTTTTCTATTTCGACAACGATGAAAAATGCTTTGATACGTTCTGAAACGATTAAAAATTTTCAGAATTTTTATATTCTTCTCTTCAGCTTGTCTTTTCTATTTTGACAACGATGAAGAATGCTTTGGTATTTTAATATTCTTCTCTTCAATTTGTCTTTTCTATTTCGACAACGATGAGGAATACTTTCTAAGACGATTAAAGTCCTTTGTATTTTTTGTACTCATATCTTCAACTTTTTTTTTAAATCCTATATCGAAATTTTTGACAGAAGTTTGCTCAAGAATAGAAAATACCAAAACTATATATTCATCACCAATTCGCTCGAAGTATCGCGCGAATCAAACCCTTTATGCAACAATTACAAAGGGTTTTTCGCCTTTTTATACGAACCTCGAGCCGCGATATCATAATTGTTAGAAAGCGGTGACGTATCGTCCAAATTGCGAGCTTCCCAGCCTTTTATCGTCGTGGCCCGATTTTGCAACGGCTCTTGGCTCACCTTCACTTTCATCCTCGTGGATCTCGTTCTTTTTTCCCGCGTTGGTCTTGTCCTTTCTCGATCGAGAACGATCCATCGCTCCATACGACCGTACATCTCAGACGATTAATCTGTAAATCGATTCAGAGTGATCGAGCAAGCATTTCGTTCGCGTTTAAAATCTTGCACTTAAATGCACACCTTGTAACAATTGCATTGTTTCGCGTCACGAGTGAGTTTAACCCTTTGCACACCGAGTTATGTTTCAATTACAGCAGTTTAGTCGCCAACAGCTCCCTGTTTCAAGTGTTCCACTTGAAGTTTACTTAAAAACGTAGTCAGTTGCAGCACAGTTCCTCGACAGCTACTTGCAAACTTTAAAACAACCCTGAAACTTTGTTGGTTAATTAAGATTCGTTTCTTCATCTTGTTTAACGATGTCGAGTCGCACTCGACAAAGGAGCGCGCAGGGTTAAATCGTAGAAAGCGGAGAGGAGCGTTCGAAAGATCGAAAAATCGCGGTGGCCTGCAGAGGACGCACGAGGAAATGACTCGACCGAGCCGTCTGAAAGCCAGCTGGTTTTATTAATCCCGAAAGGGCAGCCTGGCACGCGGGTGTATTGTAAAATCACGTAAGAAGAGCACCTTTCACCTTCACTGGCGCGCGTACGGCTCGCTTTTAGAACGAGTATCCGCGATTACCGAACAGGCGTCGATAATGCACGACCTGGTGCGTGGGCGATTGATCAGTCTACGAAGCACATTGTCGGCTGTAACAAGTCAGTAGACAGTTGCTAGGAGAGTTTCTCGAGAGATTTTACACGCAACATTAATCGTAATCTTGTAATCGCTCTATTTTTGACAAACGAAAGGGCTGATCGCAGAGATAAAAGGGTAATGGTTGCGAATGTTCGCGAATTAAGTCGTATAAAAGTATTAGGGACTATTTTATCGTCAATGATCGCGGATGCGTCTAAAAACAGCGAAGGAAATGGGAATTTTACGCGCAACATTAATCGTAATCTTGTAATCGCTCTATTTTTGACAAACGAAAGAGCTGATCGCAGAGATAAAAGGGTAATGGTTGCGAATGCTCGCGAATTAAGTCGTATAAAAGTATTAGGGACTATTTTATCGTCAATGATCGCGGATGCGTCTAAAAACAGCGAAGGAAATGGGAATTTTACGCGCAACATTAATCGTAATCTTGGAATCGCTCTATTTTTGACAAACGAAAGAGCTGATCGCAGAGATAAAAGGGTAATGGTTGCAAATGTTCGCGAATTAAGTCGTATAAAAGTATTAGGGACTATTTTATCGTCAATGATCGCGGATGCGTCTAAAAACAGCGAAGGAAATGGGAATTTTACGCGCAACATTAATCGTAATCTTGGAATCGCTCTATTTTTGACAAACGAAAGGGCTGATCGCAGAGATAAAAGGGTAATGGTTGCGAATGTTCGCGAATTAAGTCGTATAAAAGTATTAGGGACTATTTTATCGTCAATGATCGCGGATGCGTCTAAAAACAGCGAAGGAAATGGGAATTACTTGAAAGTTAGAACGCAACAGGTTCGAGGAATCGCGAGCAGACTGAAGAGCCTTCGAGAGATGAGCAGCATTGTGCAACCTTCTTGGTGGATGTAGTCACGTCTTAGAGAAGCTACTGTAACGGTAATATCACGGTAATGGTTGTAACTGTTGCGATAATCGAGCCACGGTTTCCTCCCGTCTCTCCTCTTCGCTCACCTTGCTCCGTTTCGCGAATGCCTCTCTTCTTCTCGAGATTGGATGGAAACTGTCACGCTGCGCGCCTCTTCTTTCACTTCACATGATCAATCATCGTCTAAACAATTTTTTATGATTAAAAATCATTTACCAATCGTACGAAAACAATGGTTAGGGGTACACTTTCGGAAAAGCGTAACATAACGTCTGGTCACGTTGTGCTAACAGTATTTCTGCCATATTGCAATATTGATATTCAATCTCTTGATTCTTAAAAATGTGTCGTGAAATCTGTACATTTTTTAATTTCATTATGATAATAGTTTGTTGATTGTATCATACAATTTTCTTAATTGCATTTTATTCTTACCGTGTTAATGAAAAATACTTGTTTTGTAACTCACCTTACTGTATTAATGAAAAATACTCGTCTTGTATCTCATTGAAGATATTATACAGCAGCTGCGCTGATTTTATATGCATTTTCGTATCGATACTCGATTCGTTTGACGAGAAAACTGTTTTTTTACACCTTGTAGATAACGTAATCGAAAGTACTGCCCCTAAAAATATTTCGTATCGAAATAATAGTGTCGAATACGTATTAATATTTATTTGGATCGAAATCTCTAACCTACGAATTTTTTAATTTCATTACGATAATAGTTTGTTGATTGTATCATAATATTTTCTTAATTACGTTTTATTCTTACCGTGTTAATGAAAAATACTTGTTTTGTAACTCACCTTACTGTATTAATGAAAAATACTCGTCTTGTATCTCATTGAAGATATTATACAGCAGCTGCGCTGATTTTATATGTATTTTCGTATCGATACTCGATTCGTTTGACGAGAAAACTCTTTTTTTACACCATGTAGATAACGTAATCAAAAGTACTGCCACTAAAAATATTTCGTATCGAAATAATAGTGTCGAATACGTATTAATATTTATTTGAATCGCAATCTAACCTACGAATTGCGGGGGCGAGCGCGTAGCGCATGGGACCACCATAGCGCCCGCTAGACCGAAAATCGCGAGCTTCGAGCGCGGCCGCGAGGTGGCAATTAATTTGCACTTTCTCGCAAGTAATATTTGCCACCATAGTCTTTATAAGGCGAGCCATGGGGGGTCGAAGTCGTCGATGTGGAGCTGCAGGAGCGCTTCACATTCGACCATTATTTGTTGCGTCATGCATTTTGCATGACGCAAGGCTTTCGTTTCGACGATAGCCATTAATGCTATCGAGGCAACCCCGGTCTCGATGTAGTTGTTAGGCCCCTTCCCTGACCTAACCCCGCCCCTGTAAGGCCTTACACCCCGTAGAGCGCTCTACCCCTACCCTGGCGATCGCCTACCCCTGCGAAACCCCTACCCCTTCTCATAGGTGTGGTGAGGTGTGGTGAGGTGTGGTGAGGTGTGGTGAGGTGTGGTGTGGTGTGGTGAGGTGAGGTGAGGTGTGGTGGTGAAGTGGTGTGGTGTGGTGAAGTGGTGTGGTGTAGTGGTGAAGTGGTGTGGTGTAGTGGTGAAGTGGTGTGGTGAAGTGAAGTGGTGGTGTAGTGAAGTGAAGTGTAATAAAGTGTAGTGAAGTGAAGTGTAATAAAATATAAAGTGAAGTGAAGTGTAATAAAATATAAAGTGAAGTGAAGTGTAATAAAATATAAAGTGAAGTGAAGTGTAATAAAATATAAAGTGAAGTGTAATAAATATAATAAAGTGAAGTGTAATAAAATATAATAGAGTGAAGTGTAATAAAATATAATAAAGTGAAGTGTAATAAAATATAATAAAGTGTAATAAAATATAATAAAGTGAAGTGTAATAAAATATAATAAAGTGTAATAAAATATAATAAAGTATATAAGAAAATGTAATAAAGTATAAGAAATTGTAAAAAATTATATTAATTTATATTAATCAAAATGTAATAATGTTTTATGCGTTTAGTTATGTTAATGTGAAAAATACTTCAATGTAATGTAACTTTTAAACTCTGTAAATTATTGAGGATATATTATTATACACTTGCTGTGCTGGCAATATATTTTTTAATAATACGTTTAATTATGTTAATGAGAAAATACTTTATATTGTGATATTGATTTTCAATCTTTTGATTCTTACGCGTATCGTAAAATCTGCAAATTTTTTAATTTCATTATGATAATAGTTTGTTGAGTGTATCATAATATTTTCTTAATTGCGTTTTATTCTTACTGTATTAATGAAAAATACTCGTGTTGTAATTCATTGAACATATTATACACCGGCTGCGCTGATTTTATATGTATTTCTGTATCGATACTCGGTTCGTTTGACAAGAAAACTTTTTCTTTACATCGTGTAGATAACGTAATCAAAAGTACTGCCACTAAAAATATTTAATATCGAAATGAAAGCGTCGAATACGTATTGGTATTTATTTCGATCGGAATTTCTAACCTACGCCAGATGGCAATTAATTTGCACCTTTCTCGCAAGTAACAGTTGACATTGTAGTATTTATAAGGCGAGCCATAGGGGGTCAAAGTTGTCAATGTGGAGCTGCAGGAGCGCTTCACATTCAACCATTTTTTAGGCGATCATGCATTAGCACGACGCAAGGCTTTCGTTTCGACGATAGCCATTGATGTCATCGAGACAACCCCTGTCTTGATGTGCATATAAACCCCATAACTGTACCCCTCTCTGAGGTAATCCCGCCCCTGTAAGGCCTTACCCCCTCAGAGCGCTCTACCCCTACCCCTTGCGATCGTCCAACCCTGTGAAACCCTAAATCAGCCCCAAAAGTGAACCCCAATCCCAAAAATGAACCCCAAAAGCGATCCCCACCCCAAAAGTGTACCCCAAAAGCGATCCCCACCCCAAAAACCAACACAACCCCCCACAAAAACATACAAAAGTTCCAGGTAAAGGAACAACCCCCACCCTCACAATAAGAACCAAAATTTCCAACAAAGGAAAACCCACCCCCCAAAAAAACAATCAAAAAAGCCCAAAAGGGTAGCAATACTAATTTGTATCGAATCAAAACGCGTAATAGTGTTTAATTATGTTAATGAGAAAATAATTCAATGAAATGTAATTACTAAACTTTGTAAATCATTGAGGATATATTATACACTTGCTGTGCTGATCCTGCGATAATAATTTTCAATCTCTTGATTCTTACGCGTTTCGTGAAATCTGTAATTTTTTTTTTAATAACAACGTATCAATTCTTTCTCAAAATCTGGTTCTTCCGCAGACCTTTTCTCCGCCACTTCGCCAAACCTCGTTTCCCAAGATTTAATTGTCCCATTGTTGATCCACGGCCTGCGAATCGCCACGGGTACTAATTACTTCGTTCGTTTGATAATTCCTGGGAGGTTCGATTGTTCCAGCTGGTCACGACTCGCGAATCGATCGATCGTATCGTTCGTTTCGCGAATTATCGCCAATTTTATCTTCCTCGTCGCTTCTGCCAAAAACGTGGCGAAAAAAGAAGCGAAACAAATTACACGATTAAGCGTTTCGTGGTGAATTATTGGCGGATAATGAAATTCAGATTCGAGAGCTGAAGTGGCTACGATTGCACGGCGAATTCCCATGATTATGGGAACGATACTTCTCTCCAGCGTTATTTTAATTACACCACGGATCAAGCCAGCTCGTTTTCATAAACTGAGGCTCGTTAAACAGACGGAAGCTGTTTGCACACCCACGCGCTGGAAACGTCAGCAAGGCGAATTTCCCATAGGCGAAGAAAAAAATAATCGTACGCCTTCTGCGATCTTCTGCAACGGACGATTTAAAAATCGTCGATTTCAGTCGTCGACGAGCACGATCGTCGCGTTTCCTTGAACTTTCAAAACGGGAGAGTAAAAAGAGCCGCAAGAAACCAAGCGAGGTATTAAATAATAAATAATAAACGTCATAATTAATCCTCGACGCTCATTTCTAAAAATGGTCCTTCGAGGAGTGAAATAAAAATTCGATAAATCCTCCATTATCAGATCCTTTTATGGAAACTGCAATTTAGCTAGCAGTTAACGACCCAGGATGACTTAAGAATCTCTTCAGAAGCAGTCGTCAGACACTCATCGATCATCGCTGAGAATCATCGAGTTCGTAAGGTTCATTTTTCGAACTCGATTTCGAGAACTCGAGCGAAATTTCCAAATCAGACCTCGTCCTAAACGCAGCGTTCGTTCGTCCATAAATAATTCGACGCGAGGATGACGGATCACGTAATCGTTCGAACGAAGCGTCATCGGGTTCTTTCATAACCCGTTGCGTCCACGCTCGCGTAATTTATCCGCCGTTCAGATTCCGATCGTTACGTTCGTTAATCGAGAACCAGCGTCGCGTATTTTCCAACGCGTTCTCCATTTTCTTGTCTCTCGTTTCCCTCTTTTCGTTGCAGTAGCGTCGCTCGACGAGGCAGTGACATAATCCGCGTAACGTCTGTGTGAATCTCGTGACATTTAGATCTGCCAACTGGCCGACCCGATGCTCGTCTCGCTGAGACGAGTCTTGACAGTCGTTGCTTTCGTTTGGCGTTTCGATCGAAGGGTATCGCGTAACAGAGAATCGATTTTTCGACTCATAATCGACTCATAAGTCTAATTAAGTCGAATCGTCTGATTTTCTTGACACTGGGGACAATTTAGAACAGAATACGAGAAAATTGACAGCTGATGGGGCTCAGAAGTTGTAATTTTTTATTAATTGGCTGTCTGATAAAAATCTGTTGGCGGTTTCGTTGACCTTTCGCTTAGGCATTTCTGATTATGCCATGTGACCACAGTTTCCGTCAATTTCACCCGCAGGCAATGTCATTAATAACACTGCGCAGCTTTCTAGAGATGAAAGGCGATCATCGGGTTTGATGGCGAGAGCCTCGGAAAAGTATTTACTTTTCGCGTTATGCTAATGCCTCTTAATTAATTATCAAACGTGAAATTTATTTAAAACAGCAATATTTCCATTTACAACACTGGAATTATAATATTTGTAGGAATTATTTAAGAAACACTTTTATTATTTCATTCAGACACAAATTGATTCTGACTGTGAATTTCACACACACGCTTTTATACCTTTCGTTCAGTAAACATTCTAGATTCTTTTCCCTTGTTTTCAAAGCACTCTCATGCTCGCTCATTCGCACACACATTCTGCCTTTTATACAAAGTTTCGAATATTCTCGAATAATCAATATTCGAGAATGTTATCGATTACTTTTTATTTTTCACACATACTAAGGATATACGCAATAAAATCATTCACACACTCGTTCCCCACAATATTTTATGATATTGGACTGTAATAACGCGATACTTTGGTCATTTTTATAATAGCATAACATTTTTAAAAAATAAAACGATGGACCAGGAACATCGAAGGGTCCGCGAAAAATCCGTGCTGCTGACATACTTTCGTACAAATCTCGCTAACGAACCGTTCGAATTCTTTTATGAGGATTACGCGGACGTTACAATCGTGCGTTCATTAAAACCTTTGGCATCATTACCTTTAATGTTCTTCCAAAAAATCTGGGTTAAATTTGAAAGGGATGCGAACATCGCGAGCCAGCGTTCGTTAATTACGTTTGAAAAGGAGGATTAATTAAATATATCTGGTCCGTCGACATACTTTCGTCCGACGAAACGAGTTGCTGAAAATCCCTGTACACACGAGTGGGTGTATTATCGCGTAATAAATAGATATACCTCGTGGAAGGTTAGAAAGGGAAAGGAGGAAGAAATGGAAAGCGCGATTCTACGCGGCGAAATTCCATCGTAGAAACCGAAATTCGATAAATCTCGATGCCAATCGAAAAAGTGGTACAACAATAGAAAGCACCTTGAGTTGGTCGATCTTAACACGTTCACGACTGGCTAATTTTGTTACGTTTCACATGCTGATTATAGTTTGGAAAATAATGAAATTCTAAAGCTGGTTGCAGCCAAACTTGCGTCGTTAAGGATAAAAAATGATAAAATTTGCTTCGAATACTTGCTTTGTATGCTTTCTTTTGAGATAGATAATAGAACACTTGTTATTGTTGTGCTGGGATTTGAAGTGACGTGAATTCACGTCAGTGATAAGGTGGAATAGGGTTTGAAATTACGCGAATTCACGAGACCAATGATCAGAAATAGAATTTGGAATGTCACAAATTCGTGACAGCGATAATTTGGAATAAAATTTGAAAAATGATACAAATTCACGTCAGCAACAATCAAGAATAGAATGGACGCAAATTCACGTCAGCTGCAACCTGGAATAAAATTTGAAACGATGCAAATTCACATCAGTGAAAACCAGGAATAAAATTTGAAATGTCACAAATTCACGTCAGCTGCAACCAAGAATAGAATTTGAAACGATGCAAATTCACGTCAGCGACAACCTGGAACAAAAATTGAGACGATGCAAATTCACATAAGCGAAAACCAGGAATAAAATTTGAAATGTCACAAATTCACGTGAGCTGCAACCAAGAATAGAATTTGAAACGATGCAAATTCACATCAGCGACAACCAAGAATAGAATTTGAAACGATGCAAATTCACGTCAGCAATAACCAAGAATATAATTTGAACTGATGCAAATTCATGTCAGCGACAACCAAGAATAGAATTTGAAACGATGCAAATTCACGTCAGCAATAACCAAGAATATAATTTAAACTGATGCAAATTCACGTCAGCAACAACCAGAAGTAGAATTCGAAATGAAGTGAATTCACGTCAAGCGACAACCAAGAATAGAATTCGAACTGATGCAAATCCACATCAGCAACAACCAGAAATAAAATTCGAAATGACGCAAATTCACGTCAGCGATCGCGAGTGCAACATTTCTGCGCATTCGATCGTCGCAGTTGTCACAGGGACCCCAAAACTCAACGTCGCGGTTGGGTCTTCGATCTATTCGATCCAACGTGATCACGTTTGTTCCCAAGACTTCCGTTTTCGCACGATCTCGATCGAGCTCGATCGAAATCCGCCACATCGTGGACATCGATCGCCAGCTATGCGAGAGACCTCGATCGCGAATATTAGATTCGCGACGGATCGACGGGATCCGGGGACGTTTCTGATTGGATGGCCCGCGTTCACACCGGACGACCTCGGCCCACAACAGCCTGGCCATTCTATTTTATTTAATAATCGTCGACCACACCGATTGAAATCGATGCTTCGGACCGGATCTGGTGACAGGTCGCTCTGAAATCGGCTCTTGGGACGCCAGTCCCTGCACTTTCCTCCGCGATCTTTTTTTCTTTTTTTTTTTACAAAATCGTTCAGACGCTGCGAAATATTTCGCGTGGGTGGGAACAAAAGTTTCGCGAGCACTGTGGGAGAGTTTATTGGATTCCACGAATTTTTCAGACCTGTTCAGGAATTTATAAATAAAAATGAGCGGTCCAGGTTTTTCTTTTTTCGATACCAGATGTAGGTCCCTGATTTTTTGGTATTTTGTATTGGAAATTGTGAGTAATGTGGTAAATATTTTACGAAGAATTTGAATGTTATTAGTTTGTAGAAATAGATTAAGTTTTTTGTTTGAAGAAATAAGTGCAGTTGCAACGATATAATTGAATATAAATTCCTAATTTTTTGAGTAGAAAATAGTGAGTAATATGATAAACATTTTACGAAGAATTTGAATGTTATTAGCATGTAAAAATAGATTAAGTTTTTGGTTTGAAAAATAAGTGCAGTTGCAAAAATATAAATCCCCAATTTTTTGATATTTTGAATAAGAAATAGTGAGTAATATAATAAACATTTGACGATGAATTTGAATATTATTAGCATGTAAAAATAGATTAAATTTTTTATTTGAGGAAATAAGTGCAATTGCAACGATATAATTGAATATAAATCCCCAATTTTTTGATATTTTGAATAGAAAATAGTGAGTAATATAATAAACATTTTATGAAGAATTTGAATATTATTAGCACGTAAAAATAGATTAAGTTTTTAGTTTGAAGAAATAAGTACAGTTGCAAAGATATAAATCCCCAATTTTTTGATATTTTGAATAGAAGATAGTGAGTAATATGATAAATATTTTACGAAGAATTTGAATATTATTAGCATGTAAAAATAGATTAAGTTTTTGGTTTGAAGAAATAAGTACAGTTGCAAAGATATAAATCCCCAATTTTTTGATATTTTGAATAGAAAATAGTGAGTAATATGATAAACATTTTACGAAGAATTTGAATATTATTAGCATGTGATTAATTTTTTATTAGCATATGATTAAGTTTTTTGTTTGAAGAAATAAGTACAGTTGCAAAGATATAAATCCCCAACTTTTTGATATTTTGAATAGAAAACAGTGAGTAATATCATAAACACTTTACGAACAATTTGAATATTATTATCACGTAAAAATAGATTAATCTTATGTCAAGAAATAAGTATAGAATATTCCAGAGCAATGGCCTCGGTGCGTGTCGATAGTTGCTTGTAATTATAACTGCAACTGGTGTAACAGGGTCTCTTGGTGGATGCATTACGCAAACGCATAAATTAGCCCAGTAAATTATCCTACCGCCGAACACGCACCTTCTCCCCTCGTTTTCCATGGCGGAAAGGTTATTAAAATATCTTTCCCCCTTTTTTTTCCGCTCGTGAAAGTGTATCGATTCATTAGAATATCGTTCATTTCTGTCGTAACGTCGGCTGTTTCTGTTGCAGTTTTATTGTCGATCCTCAACCTCCAGCATGGCCCCTTGTTATGCAGCGCGGGGGAACCTGGCGTGAGTATCGACATTTTTCGTTGCAAAATCGTTTTTTACTACGAGTGAGAAAATTTCCTTTCGAATTAACACGCTTTTCTCTGTCCCTCGCAAGTATTTGGACTTCGACAACCTGCCAGAGACGAATTTCTCGTGTCAGGGGAAGGTGATCGGTGGATACTACGCGGACGTCGAGGTCGGATGTCAGATGTTCCACGTTTGCACCATCGGTCAGAAAGGTAATTCAGTGACATTTCTACAGCCACTCGAAACGCTCGATTAAACGCTCACGAAACACCATTTTACCTCGTAAAACATAGAGAAGCACGACGAACTCAGCTTACACCTATCTTTCAAAGAAATAATCAGTCAATCGACTCGCTAATTAAATTCCTAATTTATTTAACTCGATCAGCGTTGAACGTTCGACTGGATTCGACTCGCAGACTCCCCAGGCGATCCGTCGATCGATCGAATTGCCTCGAAGCTGGCGTCGTGACAATTAGAGACGATAATTAACTCGATGGGTGGAACGAACGGCGTATAAATCGACAAATCGATCGATCGATCGGACAGTCGAGGGATCGAGAGACCCGCCTCAGGTGCTGGCTAGCGTCGATCGAAGTTTTGTAATCGATCGAGAGATCACTCGGAAGAGAATGTCACGGTCGTCTGAGGAACGTTTACTGACCTAAGTCGAGAACGTCCGGCTTCGTCTCGTCGCAAGGATCGACTCGATCGGTCTAACCTTTGGTCAAGCAGCTGTGCCAGACATCATTTGATATCTCTTTATACTAAACACTTTTTTAGTTTTATTATACGCTATATTCAAAAGTAGTATTCGACTTTGTTCTCTCCCATAAAAGTGGGATTTTATCAAAGAAGAATTGCTCGATATTTAAGCTTCTTAATTTTGGAATAAATGGATCGAGATTTAGTATTCAACTTTGTTCTCTCCCATAAAAGTGGGATTTTATCAAAGAAGAATTGCTCGATATTCAAGCTTTTTAATTTTGGAATAAATGGATTTGTCAAAGAACAATTGCTCGATATTCAAGCTTCTTAATTTTGGAAGAAATGGATCGAGATTGTTATACGCTATTTTCAAAAGTAGTATTCGACTTTGTTCTCTCCCATAAAAGTGGGATTTTATCAAAGAAAAATTGCTCAGTATTTAAGCTTCTTAATTTTGGAATAAATGGATTTGTCAAAGAACAATTGCTCGATATTCAAGCTTCTTAATTTTGGAATAAATGGATCGAGATTGTTATACGCTATTTTCAAAAGTAGTATTCGACTTTGTTCTCTCCCATAAAAGTGGGATTTTATCAAAGAACAATTGCTCGATATTCAAGCTTTTTAATTTTGGAATAAATGGATTTGTCAAAGAACAATTGCTCGATATTCAAGCTTCTTAATTTTGGAATAAATGGATCGAGATTGTTATACGCTATTTTCAAAAGTAGTATTCGACTTTGTTCTCTCCCATAAAAGTGGGATTTTATCAAAGAAAAATTGCTCAGTATTTAAGCTTCTTAATTTTGGAATAAATGGATCGAGATTTAGTATTCAACTTTGTTCTCTCCCATAAAAGTGGGATTTTATCAAAGAACAATTGCTCGATATTCAAGCTTTTTAATTTTGGAATAAATGGATCGAGATTGTTATACGCTATATTCAAAAGTAGTATTCGACTTTGTTCTCTCCCATAAAAGTGGGATTTTATCAAAGAACAATTGCTCGATATTCAAGCTTCTTAATTTTGGAATAAATGGATCGAGGTTGTTTAGAAATGTACGGAAATAAAAAGGAAGGGCTGATTTGTTACGCTACGCTTATTCTAACGCTTGATATTAGCTTCGACTAGTAGGAGACGTCTAAACGTCTCGAGAACCGTGACCCAGAAGAGCATCCCCGAATAATGACCCCGTACTTCACCACGAGACTTGGTTTCAGACGAGATTATGGACATAAAGTTCCTCTGTCTGAACGGGACCGTCTTCGATCAGGAAACAAGGGTGTGCGAAAGGGTGGACGAGGTCGATTGCAGCAAGAGCGAACGATTCTACAACCTGAACCTGGAACTCTATGGGAACAACGCTGTCACTCTCAGGTAAAAGGAACAAATTAAATAATCGTCTCATCGATTGATCGAAAAGATCCCTGAATTATTATCACGAAATTAGCGAAGATAATTTCTCGAAAAATCCATTAACGCTTTTGCTATCGGATAAAAGTTGTCGCTATCAATTTTACTGCATCGAAACAGGTTCAATGTGCAACATTTCCCCCCTCTCGATGCCCCCTCGCCGACACCCAGTCGCGCGAGTGAAAATAATTATTGTCGCGACTCGGTTCACTTCTCGTTCACCTGTTATTGGTTTCGTAAGGACCAAAGGTGCACCAGACTGCATACCTGTTTGCTTTACTTTCGTAGTTCGCGTGATACAGGATCGAGAGGCGTGGTGATTGCGCGTGTCGCCAATTTTTGATCGATCGCCTTTTACCAGCCACCTGTTACCATATTCTGTACCACGTGCTATAAGCTAAAACAGGTGAATCAGGAATAGGAAAGAGCGTCGAAGCATTCTCGTCCAAGTGGTCTCGCGTGTAGAGGCGCGAATCTCTTTAATTGTCCGAACAATTCCTTGCAGTTTACACGAAAACAGCGAGGACGACGGTGACTCGTCGGATTCTGGGGACGACCATCAGCGCAGCACGTCAGTGCGACCCACGACAACCACCACGACCACCACAACTACGAAACCGAACAAACCATCCACCACGCCAGCTTCCAATTCCTTCTCACGCCCCACAGGCTACCCCCAACACTTCCAACCCCAACCTCCATTCCACACCAGTCAGTCCAAGTTGCTCTACGACGACAAAAATGGAGGCTACCATCACCAGTACATCTTCCATAACGGGGAGAGAAACAATAATCAACAGGCAACCTCCTATCAGTTATTCAGTAACCAGGGTGTCGGTTCCACTACCATC
This sequence comes from Xylocopa violacea, assembly GCA_963969225.1. NCBI lineage: Eukaryota > Metazoa > Arthropoda > Insecta > Hymenoptera > Apidae > Xylocopa > Xylocopa violacea. The sequence goes on along the minus strand of CAXAJV010000004.1, from coordinate 35,964,108 downwards.
CAACCGCCCCAGGTGCACCAGATTAGGTTCAGCTCGACGGCGAGCCCGCAAATCATCCATAACGAGCCATCGACGGTGGCGCCACTGTTCCACGCGACCTCCTCCACCATCCAAACGTTGCTGAACAGCAACGGGAACAGTCCCGCGTTGATAAATCCAATTTTCCACAGTCACGGGATCGCCAGCACCACGGAACAGTTTTCGATTCACAGCAACAACCCCAGGGAGACCTCGGAGTATCGCGAGAACGGGGATCACGGTATCAGGCCGTTGGAGGCTATCCAATCGACCAACAAGGGAAAGGTAACTCTGTCTGATCATTGCTGAACGTCGCATCGCTGCCATTTCTTTCGCGACCTAATCGGATCTCTACAGAATTCTCTAGAATCCTGCAGTTCTCTGTCAGTTGTCGACACATATGTAGCAAACGTACGATGCGTTCCAGGTCTCAAAACTGACGATATCCCCAGTGCCAACGCCAGAGCCACAGCGGTCGGTGCAGACCAAGATCAGCCAGAGCCACAGCTCGCAGCAGCAGAGAATTCCGAGCGGTTTCCTCCCCACACCAGCCACCGACGAGACCACAGTGAGGTCCTTCTATCCAACCCCGAGAAGCTCCTCGAAACCACCCCAGTCCTCTCAGTCCAATAGCGAACAGGTCACCCAGCACATACACGTGCTGCCACCTGTGCAGATCCCCCAACTGAAACCCCACCAGATCACCATCAACATACCGCCTCCAGACCTGCAAAGAATAGTCCAGAACCCCTCCTCCCTGCTGCCTTCTCAGTCCAGGGTGATCGTGACAGCCAAGGCGAGCGTCAGCGACGAGTCAGGCAGACCCCTGAACACCACACAGTTGGTCACTCTTCCTCTGCCGACGATTCCTGCCAGCTACGACGACTACAAAGAGGGAGACGAGTCGTTCGACCCATTCTACAGGGACGTACCGAAGATTCGAAGCAACAGACGGGTGGCCAGACCTTCGAACGGGGAGAGAAGAGGCAGATCGAAGCGATCGGTTGGTCAGACCAAGAACTCCATGGTTTCCTTCGTCTACGGTGGGGATTCGAAGAGCAAGCTGGACGTGCAGGTGGTAGGCGTGGGTAGAAACGAGAAGGACAGAGACAGGATCGATATTCAGAGCGGGAACAAGGACCTGAAGGCGATCAGGGAGAGCCTGATGAGGTTCAGGGATATCCTGTTTGGGGGTGAGTTCACGGAGGACACCATTCGCAGCGTTTTCGATGGAAGCAAGCCGCGAGTAGACGGTTCTGATGGGAAGACGAAGAACTTGAAGAGGGATCTGCTGGAGGATCTGGAAACCAAGGCTTCCAAGAACTTCAAGGCGAAGGAGTACGACGACGCGGAGGAAGAGGCGCAAAGCGAAGAAGAAAGCAAGGCTGACGAGCAGTCGGAGGGACTTGAAATTCCTCTGCAATTGGATACCAAGGATTCTGATGCGGAGGAGTACATCGACGTCGATGAGAGTGAAAAAGCTGAGGCGAATTCAAAGGACGACGATGAGGAGAGTCCCAGAAGTGATCTCGAAGAGAAGGAAGAGGCACCACGGACCCCTGCCAAGAATGGCAAAGAGAAGAAGACGGAATCGAAGTCGAAGGAGCCACGAAGAGTCCTTGACATCGTCATTCTCGATCCAAATGAATATATGAAGTTAAAATCCACGGACGAAGAGCGTTTCTCAACTACTACTGAGAAAATTCAAGTTTCCACTGAGCTTCCGATACTTTCCACGACTGAACCAACTATCGAAGAAACGACAGAAAGCGGTTCCATCGATAAACAGGATGTCAAAAGTCCAAAGAACCAGGAAGACACAGTCGAAGAACGTAAAAAGTTGAAGAAGAGCGAGAGCGAGCAAGAAAAGACGCCAGATGAGGAAAGTAAGCAAGAGAAGCCCAAGGAACCGAAACCAAGTGTTCGAAGGAAGAGTTCCAGGATCAGATCTTCCAGAGGAAAGATATCTTCCAGGAAAAAGGAGACGAAGAACGAGAATCACGAGCCTGTCAAGTTGCCTGAAGATAAAATACCAGAGCAGAAAGTGGAAACAACTACAGCGACGGTGAGCTCTCAGACGGAACAGATTGACAAGCACATATTCGACGAATCGGAGTCGCAGACGTCGAAAGACGTAGACACCAGAGCCGTGAGCAATGGTAACGGGTACTCGAAAAGTCTGCAAACTGGCAAGGATCAGGATTCGGGAAAAAAGAATCGAAAGGGGGCGGCTAACGAGTACGAAACGTTGGAGAAGCAACCTAAGATCTTGGAAAAGGTCGAGGAGAAGGTTGAGGAGGTTTTGGAAGACGAAGAAAAGACGACAATTCCAACGTTGAATGAAGAAGATGCTGTTGAGGAGAAAGAAGTCCAGGAAACTGAAGAGGAGAAGAAAGTTGAGGAAACTGAAGAAGAGAAAAAGGTCGAAGAACCTGAGGAAGAGGAAAAGGTCGAAGAAGTTGAGGAAGAGGAAATGGTCGAAGAAGCTGACGAAGAGAAGAAAGCTGAAGAAGCTGAAGAAGAGAAGAAAGTCGAAGAAACTGAAGAAGAGAAGAAAGTCGAAGAAGATTTTTACGACGATGTGGAACACCTTGAAATCCCAAAAGACAACGCTCCAAAGGAAGAAAGCAGCTATTACAAGGAAGAATCTTCCATCGAGCACGAAATCATGGAAGACAAGTCGACCATAGTGTTCAGTAACGAGGATTCTGAAGAAGACGGTCATGGAGTGACTAAAAGTTTGCGCAAGGACAAAAGCATGAAGTTCGAGGACTCTTCGAAAGAGGTTTCGTCTTACAGGAAAGATAAGAGCAGAAAAATAGAAGAGGAAGAAGAGGATGAGAAAGGCGGAGCAGAAGAAGAAGAGGAGGAGGAAAAAGGCGGAGCAGAAGAAGAAGAAGAAGGAGAAGATGGAAAAGATGGAAAAGATGGAAAAGAAAAAGAATCTCGAGAATATTCAACAGTCAAGAATGAAGAAATGGATTATAAAGAGATCTCTACGGAATATCAGGACTCCACCGAGACATTGCATGAAAGTACCGACGAAACAGGTATAGATGAGGAGTACAAAGACCCTAGCAATTCTGACGATGCCGCAGTTTCTTCAGAATACATTAATTCCGAGGAAATTCCAACTTCTAAAGAAGAGGAGACTCCTGAGACCGAGGAACACGACGAGAGCAAATCAACTTCAGTTGACCAAGAGGAGAGTACCGAGGGGGTCCTCAAATTCACCGATGAATTACCAAAAGACAAGAAAGAAGATGTGTCAGAGAGTAATAAACCTTTAGAATCCGTCGAGAACATTGCTCACGACTACGTGGACGATAATTACGAGCCTGAGAACTACAAAGAACACGAGATATCAGATTCTAACAGTCTGAGCGACGAGAAGAGCAACATGGAAATGCAATCCGATGCTAAACTGGAGGAGACTCGTAAAGAAGACGAAGAAGACAAGCCAGAAACCACCACAGAGTCAGAAGAAGGTCAGGACGAGACAACTGAGAGTCCAAAGGCATCCAGCACGGAGGAAGCGGAATTAACCACCACGTTGTCAACGACATCGACTACCACGACTACGACTACGACAACAACAACCACTACAACGACCACGCCACGCCCTACGCCTCCAAAGTTGTTCAAACCAATCTCTGCCAGGAAGAACTACAACTACATACCTCCAACAACGACTCCAAACCCCGTGGTCATCAAACCAAGGCTGAGTCTATTGAATCCCAAGCCTGCAAAGCCACCCAAGTCGTACAACGAGCTGGCACCCAAGCCAGTGATCAGGAAGTTCCCATTGCTGGCTCGCAAAGCGACCACGATGGCCACCACGACGATCAGGGACGAGGACTCGACGGAGATCACGGAAATACCCACCACAGAAGCTGTGACGACTACCACTGAGGCCAGTCGAAGCGAAGAAAACGCGTTGGAAGGGAAATTGGAACCCGTGAACGCATCGGAACAGAAGGATAGAGCGAAGAATGGTGATCAGGAGCCCAGTCCAAGTGAACAGAAGACTCCCACTAATGTGAAGAAGGAGGAAGAGGAAAGTTTCACCCCCTACCCTGTGACCAGAATGTCCACCCTTGGCTCCATCATCGAGAAGACCCTGAAAGACGTCGAATCCACCACCCAGTTTGAGAAGCTCACCCTGGTGGACGTGGAAGTCGTCAGTACAACTGTCTCACCGATGACTTTGACGACCACCGAGCCTGAACACCTCGAAACACCGTCCTCCGCTACCACAGCGATCGCAAATGAGGAAACCTCCATCCCTTCACCTACCAGGTCCATAGATCAGGATGTCACAGAGTTTCTTGCGACGACTCCAGTTTCTGAGACGACAGTCGCTTCAGAGTTCGCTAGCAAGGAGTCCGCGGAGTTTCAGTCGGCGTCGAGGAAGTCGCCAGGCAGGAAGTCGGCGGTCCTGAGGAAGCAGGACGGTTTCAACTGCTTGGAGAAGGAGATGTACCGCTTCTACGGGGACAACAGGGACTGCAGGCTGTTCCACTATTGCTCGCCTGGGTTCACCTCGAGGCAGGTGCTCGATTTCCGATTCGTGTGCGAGGAGGGCACCGTTTTCGACGAGGAGAGCCAGAGTTGTAGCCACAACGCGCGGGACAGGAGGTGCATGAACAGGCGGTGGTAAAGGACGAGGGTCGAGGCTCGTCGATGGGCGTTCTCCGTTTCCGCTCTCCCTCCGTGTCTGCTGGCAACGTTGATTTTGGTAATTGGTGAATCCGCGGCCTCCCCTAGTGTATATTTATGTATATTGTTAATAGGTAAGATCCCGTGGAAGAGAGCGGCGACTTTTTTCCTCAGCGTTTGCCATAACCCCTGTATATGACGATGATGGATTCACACTTATTAAAATTAATATGCTCGAAGAGGTTGCTCGAATGTGCAGTTCACGGAGATCGGTTAAAGTCAGCGCGTACGACACTTCAAGTGACAGTGCTGGACGTTTCGAACCGACAGGCGAACCTCTGCGCTGACTGTGTCACGAGTAGTCTTATGTTCTTCGACTCTTTAGATATCCGAGGCAGTGTACGACTATCAAAACGCAGGGTTTCTGTCTTTAAAATAGTTCGCAGAGTGGAGAAGTAGAGAATAGTGAGGGCTGATCGCTCTGGGATGATCTTGGACGTTAAGTTAAGTCGGGAGAGACTGTAGAACTGTTCGATCGATGTTCATCGATGCTGGTAGGCAGGCGACATCATTGTCGAGTCACTTCTCTCGAGTGGAAAGAAGAGTTATGCCGATTCCTAGGTTTCATGGACGTCACGATCGCGAATGGAGGAGCCTCCTTGTCGATTCAGCGAGGAGTCTGTCGCACGTTGCTCAACAAATTCGTAGGAGTCTCGTACGACTATTCGCATCGATTGGCTAGAGGCAGTTGCACGAGTAGATTAACGGGGACGCGTGTACATAAGGGCGTGTGTAACGATTGAACAGGGAAGCTGCGAAGACTCCCGAAATAATACTCGAATCGTCGATCGATCCAAACGATCGACGCCTTATTGCGAATTTACCCAAATCCGTAGATTCCTATCCAATGTTTCGTGTCCTTAGCGGAAGAGAATTACTGTCGATACTGGAATTCTCGCTAAATGTATAAATAGACCCTATCTATGTATACGTATGGATATTATACATATATATTTTTACATGTGAACTTATCCCGCTCCATTTTTAGCGAGTTCAACTAGGTAAAAGTGATCGATAAGTGGTGTCTAGGACGTTTGACGGAAGATATCAGCGTGTACATTCGATGGTTTCTGTAAATATCTGTGTCCCTCTGTAGAGTTACACGTAATCGATGTAAGGAGCCCTGTACTGTGTTAATAATAATTGTATACTACGTGCAATCTCTTGTTCTCGTGATCGTTCACCCGCACGACGATCCTTTTTTTCTTTTCTTCTTTTTTTTTTAATTTATTTTATCGACTTAGAACGTCTCGTGATTATTTCTCTCTTTCCCTCAGACGTTTGCATCGAACGTTTGTTTTCCATTCCTCGAGCGAACACGGAAAGAAGAGTAACTCATTTCTTAGTACCGTTAGCGTAATCTTCGTTCCTAAATATAACGTCGTAAATAATTTAATTCGATTAATGTAACTCCTCGTAGCATACCCTTAACGATTGTAAATATTATCGTTTTTCCAAACTACACGTCGCAATATAGTAACATTACTGTAGTCTAAAGTAATAAAACACGTGAGAAATTACCTTCCTTCGTGTACAGTATCATCGACGAGAATAATTATTTATCTGATTCAGAAAAAAGAAATCCTTTTGATTTATCAATAAATATTGTGCACCATTTTTCCACTGAAACCCATCAAAATGCCTGCAACGATGCATAAAGGATCGTATAGTAACCTCAGAATAACGTACGTGTACGTGTGAATTGATATTGTAAAAGAAAAATTGAAAAATCATACGTGTACCATTCATAAAAAGCCGCGTACACCTTTAGTAGTCGCGTAGCACACGTGAGCGTACGCGATCGTAACGTGCGTAGCTTTTAATTGGTCGAGAATACCTTGCGTAATTTCTCATTGGTCGATATAATAGCGTGGCGTCCGATTGGTCGAGGAATGCGGGTCAGTTGCGCGCGCAGTAGCACGCTGCGTGCTGAATGAAAGCGTGGACGTGAGACTTGTGCTGCTTGTTGTTAATAATTTTTACTATACGGTGAGGAAATAATTTAATTATTAATGCGCTTAACGCACGGATATGATCATTAAAGAATTCTCTGGTAGAATTCTAAGACATTTCACGAAGTTATTCACTCCGCCAGACAACATAACCTATAAATCGTTGAGGTTTTCAACAATGACTGAAACTGTGAAAATTGGTACGCACAGTGGTACTTTTCATTGCGATGAAGCTCTCGCCTGTTTTATGTTGAAAAGTTTACCTAGATACAAGGATGCGACTATTGTAAGGTATGTAACTTTTTTTAACAATACATTTACGAGTGAAAAGTATGTATTTAGAGAATTTTGCGGGGAAGTTTTGTACTGTTGAGTAAATTAATGTAATCTTTATTTAAAGATCACGAGATCAAACTGTTTTGGATACTTGCGACATCGTGGTTGATGTCGGCGGTGAATATAATCCTTCCAAACATCGTTACGATCATCATATGAGGTACGATTAGATTTTTTTTGTTACGTTGCATCCGAAATGCCTTCTCGGGTTTGACTAAATTTATTTCTACTTTGTGACTCAGGGATTTCAATGAATCAGTGAGCACAGTAATAAAGAAACCAGGTTATAATTGGCAAATAAAACTGAGCAGCGCTGGATTAATTTATTGTCATTTTGGCCACGAAGTTATTAAGCAAATGATTCCTCAAGCGAGCGATAGTGTTGTAGAAATAATTTTTAAAAAGATTTACGATACGCTTATGAAGGAAGTCGATGGTATAGATAATGGAGTTCCCATGTACAGTGAAGAGCCTACGTAAGTAACCAACCCTAGTGTTCCGCATTTGCATTCTTTTCTTTAGCGTACACATTTTTTAGTCGCCTAAATCCCTGAATGTCTCCAATGAAGTGCACAGGTTGGAATAACTTGTGCCTGCGCAAGGATTAAATTCATTTTACTCTATTTGGAGTGTACTATTAATTTTAGATATCGCATCGTAACCGATTTGTCTTCTCGCGTGAAATTCCTAAACCCCCCGTGGAACAGCAAAGACGTCGACGTCGACCAGCAATTTCTCAAAGCGGTCGAATTAACTGGCCAAGAATTCGTGCGGCACGTGAATTATGCAGCAGATGTTTGGTTGCCAGCCAGATCCATTGTGCAGGACGCAATTGCGAAACGTTTCGAGGTGAATAGGACGAAGAGTTTATACTTTTCTCAACGTTACCAGTTTGCAATTAATAATGGGACTGTTGTGGGTACTAGGAGAAACAGATTAGCCCGCGTTGTGCACCTCCGAGGCGGTATTTGCATAGATTTGAATATAATGACCAACAGTCTGCATAGACTGCATACGTACCCATTGTTAACCGCAAAAGAAAAATGTATCATAGACGTTTCCTTAGTGCTGCATTATGCAACAGTAATTTTCTTCCTATTCCATATTGTAAAACAAAAGATTAACCCATTAAAAGGTTTAACTGCGTATAAAAAATCGCGCTGGTTTCAGCGCTGTCGCGTGTTATTCGCGTTTATGACGAAAATTGTGTATAGTTTTCAGCGAAATGTGATGAATGCTTTCAGGTCGATCCTAGCGGAGAAATTATAGAGTTGTCGGATGGGGTGCCATGGGTGGAGCACCTTTTCGCAATAGAAAAAGAACAAAATATACAACCTCCGTTAAAACTTGTCATTTATAAGGATGTTAGTTATAGGATCCGATCTATTCCAGTCGAGCCTGGCAGCTTCGAGTGCAGGTACTTATTCGAACGAAAACCTGATTGTTCCTCGAAGCGTTAACACGTTGGACGCGCGACGAGACATTTTCTCAACGAGTCGACGCGTTAAAGCAGATTACGATTTTACAGGCTGCCCTTACCGAAAGCTTGGGCGGGTCTGAGGAACCAGCAGCTCGTGGAGAGCTGCGGAATCAAAGGTGCTGTATTCGTGCACACGAAGCGATTTATCGGCGGGAATGAAACCAGGGAGGGAGCGATAGCGATGGCGCGCAAGACTCTCGAGCTAGAAAAATCCATACGATAATAAATGAAAATTAGAACGCCAATTCTTTCCTACGATTCTAACGTCTCTTTAAAAATATTTCACGTTTGCTACGCGACTTTCAGTATTTTATGTAAGAAAAGAAAAGAAAATTTAGGAAACGTAGGAAGCGGATGGAATTACTCGATCGCGTAAAGAGAAGAATGATTTATTCATAAAATCCTCCTTACCAAGTCCGTGCAAGGATGGCACGACGTATCCTCGCGGCTCATACATCCCCTTGGCTGACATTCGAACTAATTTTTTTACAGTCTTACATCACACCTTTAATAAAACACGAGAAACGAGGGCGAATCGATTACTTTTCTCAATAACTCGTCCATCCCGTGCTACACTCGATCCAAACATCCCACAGAGTAATCAAGAGCTATTTTACTGGTGCGTCATCGGTCAAGTCGGAAGCGATCAAAGTTTCCCAGCGACTTTCGCCGCTTCCTGGGCGTGCGCGGCCAAATGGGCGGCCTTCGCCTCCTGGACTTCTGGCGTGTCCACCACTCTGCCGTCGGGGCCCAGAGGGGCTCCGTACGCGTATCCGTAACCGTATGGCAGGGAACCAATCGCCAGTGCGCCGTACGGGTACAGACCCATCTTCTTCGCAGCCTCCTTCGACAGAGAAAACCACGAGGAATGAGTAATGGACGTGTATTGCGAACAGCCAAGGACTAATTGCTCGCGATTACCAGCGCGTGAGCGGCTAGATGAGCAGCCTTCGCTTCCGCGACCTCAGGCGTGTCGACGACATTCCCATCGGCGCCAATGGGCGCGCCAGGCGCAGGTGCGAACACGCGGACCAGAGCTGGCACGCGAGCATAACCGAGCGTGTTCCTGGCCGCCTCGTACGCTTGTGTCGCGAGGTGGGTCGCTTTCGCCTGAGCCACCTCTGGCGTGTCCAGAACTCTGCCGTCGTAGGCCAAGGGCACACCTAGGTATCCGTAGGACACCACTGAAGGGTAGCCTGGCGATGCCATCGCCAGGGTGCAGATCGTTGCGAGGATTGCCTGATTTTTAATTGAAAAAGAAATGGTAATTTGAAGGTTTCGTAATTGGAGTAGACACTGTTTAGTATTGGCAGGTTGGAGTGTTTAGAAAAAATCACAATGATGAATGTCTAATGTTTGTTAAAGTCTGTGGAAATTTACGATTAGAAGGTCGTGTGTAGGATTAATTTGGAGGTTTCGTAATTGTAGTAGACACTGTTTAGTATTAGCAGGGTGGAGTGCTTAGAAAGAACCACAAAGATTGAAGGTGAATGTCTAATGTTTGTTAAAGTCTGTGGAAATTACGATTAGAAGGTCGTGTGTAGAATTACCTGATTTTTAATTGAAAAAGAAGTGGTAATTTGAAGGATTCGTAACTATAATCGACACTGTTTAGTATTAGCAGGGTGGAGTGTTTAGAAAGAACCACAAAGATGGAAGGTGAATGTCTAATGTTTGTTAAAGTCTGTGGAAATTTACAATTAGAAGGTCGTGTGCAGGATTACCTGATTTTTAATTGAAAAAGAAATGGTAATTTGAAGGATTCGTAACTGTAGTAGACACTGTTTAGTATTAGCAGGGTGGAGTGCTTAGAAAGAACCACAAAGATTGAAGGTGAATGTCTAATGTTTGTTAAAGTCTGTGGAAATTTACGATTAGAAGGTCGTGTGTAGGATTACCTGATTTTTAATTGAAAAAGAAATGGTAATTTGGAGGTTTCGTAATTGTAGTAGACACTGTTTAGGATTGGCAGGGTGGAGTGCTTAGAAAGAACCACAAAGATGGAAGGTGAATGTCTAATGATTGTTAAGGTGTGGTGAAATTTACGATTAGAAGGCCGTGTGTAGGATTACCAGATTTTTAATTGAAAAAGAAATGGTAATTTGAAGTTTGAAGGTCTTGGAACTGTACCTACACTGCTTATAGTTGGCAGGGTGGAGTATTTAGAAAGAACCACAAAGGTTGAAGATGCATTCTAATGATTGTTAAGGTGTGGTGAAATTTACGATTAGAAGGTCGTGTGTAGGAGCAGCGTTTGAAAATATAAGGTGCAACGAAGGTAATCAGGTCAGAGATGGAAAGAATTTGTTATGGTTGATTTGGTAAGTGAGTTAGTGTGGGTAGTCATGGAAAGATGCGTCCGCAGGAATGTGGGACGTTAGTGTGTCAATGACGAGGGAAGCCAGCGACACAGAAAACTCGATTAGCCATTAACATAAATAACAATTAACTATTTGACAAAAAAGTAGATTAATATCACCGTGCGATAAATCCTTCGTTAATCTTACATTAATTTCCACCACCCTTCAATTCAAGCTTGAAATTTATAGCTCGATCAATTAATTATTTAAATTACTCAATCGAGTGCGTTGATTATCAAAAAAGAAACTCGACCAGACGTTATCAGTGCTCCTCAAAGCCCACTACTTACTATCGTTCTCATAGTTGGTGTCGTGCAAAGAGCGCTGCTGGGTCCAAAGACAATTTCCAACCAGTACTCGCCCTAAAGTTCCAACTTGTGATGTGCTGCCCTGTCCAGGCACGGTGCCAGCTTTTATATGGGTGAATCTGGTAGGGAGTCGTCGACCCGTAGGAGGGGACCACACCCTGGGTAACAAGTGGTGCACTAAAGTGGTGACATTGACATTACCCTGGCCTGTCCGTCTCTCGTCTGCTCGTCTCTCAAAGGATCTCTCGAGGCCAGGTGCCAACCCGCGGCTTCCTCGTTCCGACAAAAAAGACCGCGAGAGGCAACCTCTTTCCCTCGTCGTCGATTTTTGCGGACGCCAACACGTTCAATGCGTTCGAAATACTGTTTCTTGTCCGCGTTTCGTTATTTGATATCCGTAGAAATCGCGTCCAGCTCGCGCGGGAAGAAAATGTCATTGGAATTTATACGATTTCGTCCAGCGAAGGCAGGACCATTTATCACTTTCTTGCACCGCGTTATTATACACCGCGCATAAACGGGGACTTTTGCGCGTGATTTAATAGCAGGGTAATTATTAGAGCTTTTATCAGACGACGCAGAGAGTGTTGTAGACGAGTTCGATGTGTACGTGGCCACTAAGACAGCTGTAAACTGGCTGAGGGGCTAATTAAGATTTTATACGCACATGGCGAGCAATTAACGCGTTCGCCAAGGTGAAAAAACCATCGAAGAATGCGGTTACCTAAATAAGATTTTGTACCAGATAATTGAAAATTCGGATTTTCTACAAATTCTCTTCAATTCAGAATACTTGTACTCTTTATTTCAAATACAAAGATACAGTATCGTAATTAAAATTATAATACCAAATCGCGTATACGCAAAAATAGAAAACTCACAAATTTTCACAGTTTTTCAATCAGTCAAATTAATGTTACACTGTTGGTAACACGCGTGCGTGCAAGCATCGAGAAAAAAACGATTCCAGCGCATAATTCAATTAGCACCTTGGACACGACAAATCGTCGCGGAACGAATCAATCATTGTCAGTGTATCCACTCGTTTGTGAGATTTCAATCGCGCAGCGATAACGCGGTAATGGCAGTCGAAACGTGTTCTTCGTCGCACGATGAAAATTGCAAATTTGTGGAGGATCGCGGGCTAATTCGGCCGATTATTCCAGGAGACGGGAGCGCGACCTCGAGGCTGGTAGCCGCGGATCCTGGGAAAGAACAGGGTCGAAACGCAATTAAACGCGAGGATGGGAAAAAACTGGCGAGGTGGAGAGAACGCTGGTACATCGATCGGGACGAAGGTCGTCCCGCGTCCTCGGAATAATCAATCCTACGTAATTGACTGAAACGAATCGTTTTTTACCCGCGGTTTACCGTCGAAACGAGAAAAAGCAAAGAGGAGGAAAGCAGAGTGACGGGGAGGAATAAAACTCGCGACTCCGATTCCAGCTTGTTCCACGACGGTTTGTTTTATTTGAACGCGTCGAATCGAACGTGTGCTGAAATTTATTGCTGAATTATCGCGAGCAATCGGATCGAAGATGCAAAAGAATGACTAAAAAGAAGAAAAACAATACGTTGCATCGAGAAACTAAAAATTGCACAATTTCCAGAAACGATTAGCTGTACTTTTTATGCTATTTAGGCGTGACGTAAAAATGTGAAATCTTTTTCGAAAATCGACCGTTCTTTACGTAAAAGTCGATCGAAGTTACATAAAACTGTTATAAGTTTCGTTCGAAGGACTCTGGCTCTTCTATCGGAACAAAAACGCGTCGTCGAGGAACATGTAAGGCACGAGACAAACGAAATGGCGAAAGAACCGATCTACGCAAAAGTACATCGAAAAACGCGATTGCGCGATTCGCGTGAAATTCGTCTGTCACACTATTCCACTTTGCATAATAGGGATTTTTCGATCGTCACGCACGTTCGCCCCCTTCGACCACGCATGTGGGTTCTTTGGTCAATCGAATTTTTCTAACATCCGCCCAATGTTATAAAACTGTTTAATTTCGAGTTGGGACACTCCAGGACGGAGAACAGCCTCAGCAAAAAATAACACCAGCGCAACAAACAACTCGTGCAACTTATACGCGTTGCATAAAAAAGGACCAAAGAATCTGGAGCGATCGTTGAATAAATTGAAATTTTATATTTCCTGGAGAGTCATGCGTGGCACCATTGAATACAAACGCGAGATAATTGCCAGGAGGCGCTCGCCAAGCAGGAATCACGAGGAACGTGACTTCCGTCTTCCTGATTCAGGATCATTCTCGAACGCCATGGGACGATTAGGCGTGTCGCTAACCTGGTACGCATCTGGACGAGGCCAGGGACGGTTATCGACAGGGAATGCCTGTTGCATGTATCGACATTCACTCCATTATTTACGCTGTTGTGCACCCAGTAGCGGATATCACCAGACTTCTTTCGATTGGAATTCAGGCAGGGCAAGAAGCTGAAGAAACGCGACGGCTTTCTTGCGGACGTCGATGATGAATCAATTTCACCGTGGGCCACATCGTCGTGCTGTTTACGGAAAATTCTGTGCACACGATGCTATAAATTGCAAGGAATTTAGTTGTAAAAGATGGCAAAAAGAAAGGCGCTGCGCGCAGTTTTGTCGCGGATGGGCAAAATATGGGGAAGCGTTTGGGATATTTAAAGATTTTTGTCCCCTGCAACGTGTTTTTGATTAGACACGGAACATATTTGCTTCCTTGTAGGAAATTTAGGTATTTTTGTTCATTTTTGTGGGACTCGTGTTTGAGATATCTGAGATATTCAACACGTTTGCTTCCTTTTAGGAAATTTAAATATTTTTGTTCATTTTTGTGGAACTCAAATGTTTGAATTAAGAGATTAGGATTCTTCTGTTTGATACAATACTATGTTTGTCTAAAATCAGATGCTAGTAAAATTAGGAATTCATTCACAGCTGAAAGATATCGCTGACATTGACCATTTCAATCATTAAAATCAACTACGTCAATTATAATTGCCATCAGTCACAGCCTAATCTCGATTACCCAAGCAGGTGTCGCCACGCACAGAGATGCAAATTTCTTCGTCATGGTTCCTCGAATTCTTTCGTCCCTCGTCCATTCGTGCGTGAAATCCTCGGTTTACACAGAGTGTCGGCATCAATTACCCAATAACGATATTTCAACAAACGGTTTGCAACAATTCCATTTTTAACGCGTCTCTCGAGAGATTTCTAGATTCTTTCTCCTCAAATGCCACGGCGCGCCAAGAAAAAAAAACGCCAAACGTTATTTGTCCGCATCACAATCTAATTGCACACCCATGAGCCGTGGCTTACGTCATTCTCATTGATGCAAGGGTTCGAATAATCGCTGGAAAATGATCCTATCGTAATGAACTTGTCCCAATTAGGCCGCGGACGCTCGTTAGAAATGATTGTCCAACGCGATGGGTGTCATTGTTCTGCGTTTCGCAAAGTCTAATTGCTCGCGAGCTTATTAAGATCTCGAACATAGCTGTGCGCGATGGAATTCCTCGTGGAATTTGCATCGAACGCCATAGAAAACGTTCAAAAGAATTAAAAATGAAATTTTTAACAGTCGATGAATCCTCTGTCGATTCTATTCCACGAGAACCCTTCGTTACTACTTCGTTTCGTCCTCATCAACGAGAACAAATAATCGTCTATCACGAAATTCTTCGTCCCCAAAGTGATACTTCATGGCGTCTCCATGGTAGATTCTTCTGTCCATCGAGGGTGAATTGAGTGAACGCGAGATTTCCAACGAGCTACCCTCGCCTCCTTTTCTGGCACCGCTGTCAATCCTTCTCGCGCCAGAAACTGACGCAACGACCACTGTTTCACCTATCGTTCCTGGTTTCTTCTCGCGATCCCGATATTGTTTATCTCCCGACCACCGATCGACTCTCTTTTCCCGCGTTGCCAAACAGAAAACGCCACTCCCCACCCCTCATTATGTGAAAATCAAGCGGAACGCGTGCGTGTGCGCGCGTACAACGGCGTTGTCCGCTTGTTTCTTAGACTCTAAGTGGGCGCCCGTATTGTTCCACGACTATATAAGGTGTACCGCGGGCCGTTCGACAGGCAGAAAAGCATCAGATCGTCGATCATGGCTAACATGAGGTTCCTCGTGAGTAACGATCGTAGGATTAGAGTTTCGAGTGGTTGCTTGGAGTTTGGAGCTGGCCAGTGGGTCCAGTTGCGCTTTGGGTGGCTGGTGAGGCAATCTTTGGGGCTGCGTGGGAGCTCGTAGCACAGGTACCATTGCTGAAGCTCTTGGATGGAATACTTGGACCCTTTCTTAAGCATTCAAGTCCAATTCAGTAAGGTTCACGTGATTTGAACTTTGGTGAACTGGACTTTATTGCTTGGAAGACGTCAGAACGTGTTTCTCCATAGCCTCAGCAATGGTGAACCTATCAGAACCAGGATTTACTCGAAATTTAAACAAGATAAGGTGATGGGTATTGTAGAACTTTGTAACCATACAATTTCCATATATTCCGCTTATAACAACACTGAGATAGCTCAAACAGTGAACAAGGATCGACAAACCGCTTGACTGCAAATACCACTAAACTTCAGCTGCTTGGAAACTAACTCAACCGAAAGATAAACCCGTACACTTCCTATACGACAAGGTTCATGTAATTTGAACTTTGGTGAACTGGACTTTATTGCTTGGAAGACGTCAGAACCTGTTTCTCCGTAACCTCAGCAATGGTGAACCTATCAGAACCAGGATTTACTCAAAATTTAAACACGATAAGGTGATGGGTATTGTAGAACTTTGGAACCATACAATTTCCACATATTCCGCTTATAACAACACTGAGATAGCTCAAAAAGTGAACAAGGATCGACAAACAACTATACAAACAAAATACAACTAAAGTTCAGCTGCTTGGGGACTAACTCAACCGAAAGATAAACTCAGACACTTCCCACACGACTCGAGATCTCATAAATTCCAGCTTCCCCTCGCGTGTCTCGTCCTCTCAGCGTCCGCCATGCCAGGCTACGCGCCCTACGCGGCCTACGGGGTGTACCAGGGCCCAGCAGCCCCGCTGGCCCAGGATGGACGCGTGATCGACACGCCTGAAGTGGCTCACGCGAAAGCAGCCCATCTGGCGGCTTACGCCGCGGAGGCCGCCAAGGCGACCTCGCTCGGCTACAACGACGGGGCCTACGAGGAGTACGAGGGCCCGTACGGGGCCGCGGCGGGTCAGGCCCTCTACCACGGACCGCCAGCGCCCCTGGCCCACGACGGCAGAGTGATCGACACGCCTGAAGTCGCGCACGCGAAAGCGGCCCACCTGGCAGCGCACGCGGAACAACTCTCCAAGATCTCTCAGCTGGCCTACGCAGAGCCCTACCCCCAGGCACGTTGGTGAACCTGCTGACCATTGGCGCCATCGGGACCGCGAAGAAACCAGGAACGCAGCACTTTTCGAACACTCGTCCTCGAGAGTCTCCTCTGTTTCTTTGCGGTTCTGAAATCGATGGGCGCGCTCGCAATTGGGCACCCCTCGATGCTCTTCTTTATGGTAGTCTGATTTTGTACCACGCGGAATATGGAGTTTTTGTATATTGATAGGGTTGGAGAGATGTTACAGAATGATTATGGTTATGTTGGTCAGATATATTCGATTAAAGCGATTGCATGTATTTAATGAATATCTTGTGTACGATTTTTGTTTTACGCGCATCCTTGTCCTTTTTGTATCCCAATGGTTCGTTTTTGGTCGTTCCAAGTTATCGATGTTTGGAGTAGCAGGTTGTTAATTTATCTCGAAGATTGTTGGACGTAATTTTCATTGAACTTTGTAGTACATTACTTACATTAGAGATAGTCATCGATAAAAATATCGCAACCGGTTCTCTAAGCGGTGTTGTAGAGTACTGATGTCAATGAAAATCAGATAAATCATTTCTCGTTTGGATGAAATAACGATTACTGATTTAACGAGAACCCATTGCGTGTATCACACGTGAACAATGTGTATTTTATAACATCCTACTGTGCTGTTTCATGTAAATCCCTTCAACTTTAAGCACAAATAAAATCGTCAACCGTGGAAACCATAAAGTCACATGTGCGCACACTTGCCAATGCAATCCTACGCGACTCACAGTCATTCAAGTCTACACTCTGGTTCATAAATCACCAGACCAATATTACTTCCAAACAAAATTTGCATTTTCGTCTGCAGACTTTGTGCACAAATTTGAAGTTCATGATCGATCTGTACATTCTATAATTCTGAATCCAATTGTAACAATTTCGATTCGAAATTGACAGAAATTGAAGGCGCAACGCTTCGTCTAGACGCTCTGAAAATAATAGAAATAATCGTTGATCCGAATTGGCTGAGAAAATTCGACGAAGAATTCCATCGCCAGCTAGAAGACTCGCGACCAACAGCGCATGGCCACGTCTGTCCGCGTTATCAAAGCGTTGGCGACAAGCTCGCAGATCCGTTCGGGTCAGCACGCGAACAATGCGCGAGGTGGTCTTTGAACCAGCACAACTGTCGCAACTGTTGGTTATTTCAAAGAGAGGAGAGCAGGGTGGTGGAGAAGGGAGGAGAGGCGAAAAAAAAACGTGGTCGAATGCACCACTTGCGACGCTGCGTGACAACACGCGGGTCGCAGAGGCGGGTGAGAACACGGAATAACGATGGAATTCGTTTCGTCCACTTGCTGTGGACGATATGGAGAGCGAGATGCTTGTGAAACGCGTTACCGCAGCGTGCGTACGCAATAAACGGACGTTCTTGCGACGCGTTGCGGTCACTTTTTCCCCCAGAATATTAGGATAATTTCTTTTCGCGAAACGCAGCGTTGCATTCCCTTTGATTGCGATCGCTTCTGCGATTTTTGCACAAGGAGGATTCCTTTGTCCCCGCGCACCTTTCTGCCCTAGTTCACCTTCAGCCACGCGTGCGACCACATTCTTCAGCCGCCTCAAACTACCGGAAGTCATAAATAGTTGTTGTGCGAACCATTGCGATTTTTTATGTTTCTCTTCTGGACACTTACAGACATGAAAGATCAAAGCTTTTACCAGAATTTTCAACGAAACACATTGGAAAGAACCATACGCGCGACATTGGTCTTCGATGCACCTTCCTGTGCAAGCGTTGAAGTCTCCAACGCAGGAGATCGCAACTACCGCATCTTCGCCTCTAAACGACGTACAAAATTGCGAAAAATTGCAGAGACCTAGAAACGTGATTCCCTGTAATTATTAGCAATTTCCATACATTTTACAAATCATTTTTTATTGCAATTTGGCTTTGAAATAACCCGTTGATTCTCTTTTCCAGAAATTCTCTTTTTCAGAAATTCTCTTTTCCAGAAATTCTCTTTTCCAGAAATTCTCTTTTTCAGAAATTCTCTTTTTCAGAAATTCTCTTTTCCAGAAATTCTCTTTTTCAAAAATTCTCTTTTTCAGAAATTCTCTTTTCCAGAAATTCTCTTTTCCAGAAATTCTCTTTTCCAGAAATTCTCTTTTCCAGAAATTCTCTTTTCCAGAAATTCTCTTTTCCAGAAATTCTCTTCTCCAGAAATTCTCTTTTCCATAAATTCTCTTCTCCAGAAATTCTCTTTTCCAGAAATTCTCTATTTCAGAAATTCTCTTTTTTAGAAATTCTCTTTTCCAGCGTTTCCACGACAGTCGTCGAAGTCTCTGAGTCGAATGGTACCGCTAAATACCGAGGACGTGGTAACTGCATCCGCGACGATGACGTGCGTGTCCACGTCCCGCGCATAGCGCGCCCGCGAGGCGAGTTTTATTCCTGACGAGGTTACGGGACATGGCTGTGTCATTGTTAATACAACTGGTAAATGTTACGGGGCAGGGCAAGGCAGCCTTTAAAGCAGAGCATTTCCCTGGGTGTGGTTGTGCGTTACCCCGTTGCCGCGTGCACGGGGTGGAGAGGGGGGACACGACGACGCCCTGTACCCCTATAAATTCGTCGTACGAAGATAGTGGAAGCCATATTCCTAAGCTCTGTCGATGGTCGCTGGATCGACTCTGCGCTGAGCTTCGTCAACATGATTCGATACCTCGTGAGTATGTCCAGGACTTTGGGACGGTTGTTTTCGCAGCTACGTTTATATCTAACAGTCCTCTCATTTTTAATTTCATTTCACGTTTCATCGAGGACTTGAGAATTCAGTTTTTGCGATTCGTCTGATTCTAATGTCTTCTCTGTTTCAGATTCTCGTTTCCGTCGTCCTGAACGTGGCTTACTCCGCGCCACAATGGTACGGGGGTGGCCACCCAGGAGCTTATGGTGGCCACGCGCCGCCAGCACCATTGGGACCTGATGGAAGAGTCGTGGACACGCCAGAAGTCGCCCAACTGAAGGCGGCGCATTTGGCCGCCCTGGCAGACGCCAACGCGAGAGCACCCAAGGGTCCGGGTCCTGCTGGAGCTTACCCCGGTCCTGCTGGTTCCTACGCACCGCATTACAGGTTTATATTGTCTCATACTGAAGGCATTTCTAGATGCAACTAGGACAGTGTTCATTTTTCTACATTTTTTTTTTCTTGCTGTCATTCAATACCTTTTTTCGTCTCTTTCATCGATGTCTAATATTTTTCAAGCTCCATTCAGGGTTATGTACTCACTATACTTCACCAATCGATAATATAATTTTCAAAATAATTCATTATTCCTTATTATTCAATTTTTTTTTTTTTAGTATTCTTATATTCTTCTTTTTTGCAAGCTTCATCCTTTAGTAATTTCTCAAGCTCCATTCAGGGTTACATACTCACCATACTTCACCAATCAATATTGTAATTATCAAAACAATTCATTATTCCTTGCTATACAATTTTTTTATATTAAATAAAATTCATATTTTTCTTTTTTACGAGCTTCATCCTTTTTCACGATTTAGTAATTTTCCAAGATCCATTCAGGGTTACATACTCACCATACTTCACTAATCAATATTGTAATTTTCAAAAAACTTCATTATTCTTTGCTATACAATGTTTTCTTTAATATTCTTATATTAAATAAAATTCATATTCTTCTTTTTTCCAAGCTTCATCCTTTTTCATGATTTACTAATTTCTCAAGCTCCATTCAGGGTTACATACTCACCATACTTCACCAATCAATATTGTAATTATCAAAACAATTCATTATTCCTTGCTATACAATTTTTCTTTAATATTAAATAAAATTCATGTTCTTCTTTTTTCCAAACTTCATTCTTTTTCACGATTTAGTAATTTCTCAAGCTCCATTCAGGGTTACATACTCACCATACTTCACCAATCAATATTGTAATTATCAAAACAATTCATTATTCCTTGCTATACAATTTTTTTTATATTAAATAAAATTCATGTTCTTCTTTTTTACAAGCTTCATCCTTTTTCACGATTTACTAATTTCTCAAGCTCCATTCAGGGTTACATACTCACCATACTTCAGTAATCAATATTGTAATTATCAAAACAATTCATTATTTCTTGCTATACAATCTTTTTTTTATATTAAATAAAATTCATATTTTTCTTTTTTCCAAGCTTCATCCTTTTCCACGATTTACTAATTTCTCAAGCTCCATTCAGGGTTACATACTCACCATACTTCACCAATCAATATTGTAATTATCAAAACAATTCATTATTCCTTGCTATACAATTTTTTTATATTAAATAAAATTCATATTCTTCTTTTTTACAAGCTTCATTCTTTTTCACGATTTACTAATTTCTCAAGCTCCATTCAGGGTTACATACTCACCATACTTCACCAATCAATATTGTAATTATCAAAACAATTCATTATTCTTTACTATACAATGTTTTCTTTAATATTCTTATATTAAATAAAATTCATATTCTTCTTTTTTACAAGCTTCATTCTTTTTCACGATTTAGTAATTTCTCAAGCTCCATTCAGGGTTATATACTCACCATATTACTCACTAATCAATATTGTAATTATCAAAACAATTCATTATTCCTTGCTATACAATTTTTTTATATTAAATAAAATTCATGTTCTTCTTTTTTACAAGCTTCATTCTTTTCCACTATTTAGTGATTCGACTTCATCAGAGTTTTCTTCATTTTTTAGTGGACCACCAGCTCCGTTGGGACCGGATGGTCGCGTGGTGGACACACCGGAAGTGCAGCAAGCAAAGGCAGCGCACTTCTCGCTGTACAGCGCCGAAGCTCAACGAGCTCCAGCTGCTCCAGGAGCTCCTCCAGCTCCAGCTCCATCATGGAACCCCAATGGCGGATCATGGAACCCCTCCTGGAACTCTGGAAACAATTGGAATCATTATTAAACAGGCGTTGATCGTCGTGGATAAATGATTGTGCCGACAGAAAACGTTCATTCGCCCATTGCCATCGACGATTCGAGAGGACCGTCGAGTCTCATCTACCTCCAAACGAATTTTCCTCCAAGAATCAACGAGACGTTATTTTTATTATTTCCTTCGCGAGAAGTTTTATACTTTTAAGCTCTCCTTCTTCTAGTTCTCTCTTCTCTGTGATTCTCTGCCCCGTCTACCTCTTCTTGTTTGTTCCGTTTGTTCGTTCAGTCTTCCATTTTTTTTTTTTTTTTGGCGCTTGCTGCGACTGTCTTCTTCCTTGATTCTGAAATCTTAGCGAGATAACTCTTTCTTTTTTGTTATTAATTGAATTAGAAAAGTGTCGAGCGCTGTGTAAAGATTTGGAGCGAGGCGAGGTCGAAGGGGACGAAAGAAAGTGTTCTCCAGAAAATTTGTAGAACGGCGTGTCGCGGTGTAAATTGAAAGCGAAATTGAAACGCGCGATTGTCGCAGCACGGAAATGAAATAACGGTCGCCTGTACCGTTACAGATATTATCGCGTAAAAAATATGCCTGTTGTCGCATTCCTCCTCAAGGTGATCTCTTCACCGCTTTCGCGCACGCTGGCCAAGGAAAGTCCGCGCTCGCGTGGGAATTAACCTTTGTACGCGTGAATAATTCATAGACAATTATGCGTAGATATCAACGTCAGCGTTCCCCCTGTCCTTTTTTTCAATTCTCAGGATCGCGTACATTTGTAAGCTGTCCTGCCTGTACATAACAGAGACGATTACGAAAGGAATAAAATTAATAAAAGCAATTAAACGTTCCATCGAAGTTGGTTTTGGAAAATTATTGTATGTAGGAAAAGGAATTTCGTGATTGTGAGAGGATAAATTAGAAAATAGGAACGAAAAGAGACAAATTCCTGTGGAATTGAACGATAACGCGTTACGACTCGTGATTTATGGGTCGTTAAAGTTCGCGGAACCACGGAACGTCGTTAAGGGGTTAATAGCTCTTCGAATGCTGCGCGGCAGTGGCCTAATCGACTCCGTAATCAGACAACGGGCACGTGTGGTCGACTAACATGCCCGTGACACGGATCAGATCGATTCGTGCGCGTTGGAAAACACGACAGTGAATACGAGCTGGAGTTTAACCAGCCACGCGCAAATCTGATAGCGCTGCGAAACACAACACGCGTGCATGGGCGTGAAAACGGATTCGATTAGTTTATTCTGGACTCTGGGGGCGAATTTATGGCAACAGAGACCAGGATACGCGGCGATTTATCGCTTCCTGGACACTCGTAGCTGGCGTTACTTTTTCTAAGGGTGATGCGTTTCATTTGTTATTTATTTCCACCAGTCTGGCGTTTGGAAACTTCAAAACAGTGTTTTATAATTAAATTTTAGCGAATCAGAATTGAGAGAGAAATTCTGTACTCTGTGTTTATAATAATTATTCATATTTCAGTTAATAACCAATCAGTTCCTAAATCAATCATTGATAAATTTATAGAACCTGCAAAACTTTCATAAATCAGGAATAATAATTAATATATACAATTAAGAAAGAAATTTTTTACTCTGTATTTACAATAACTATTCATATTTCAGTTAATAACTAATCAGTTCCTAAATCAATCATTGATAAATTTATAGAACCTGCAAAACTTTCATAAATCAGGAATAATAATTAATATATACAATTAAGAAAGAAATCTTTTACTCTGTATTTACAATAACTATTCATATTTCAATTAATAACTAATCAGTTCCTAACTCAATCATTCATAAATTTATAAAACCTACAAAATAGTATTTTATAATTAAACTTTCAGAAATCAGGAAATCTTAAAAGAAATCTTTTACTCTATATTTACAATAACTATTCAGTTCCTAAATCAATCATTGATAAATTTATAGAACCTACAAAATAGCATTTTATAATTAAGCTTTCAGAAATCAGGAAATCTTAAAAGAAATCTTTTACTCTATATTTACAATAACTATTCAGTTCCCAACTCAATCATTGCAAAACTCAATTTCAGAAACTCGATCGCCCTTGCCACCCTCGCAAGCGGACCAGAGCCATCAATTTCGAAGCTTTCGAAAGCACCAGCTACCGATCAGCAGCTTTCCAGCCCTAAAACCGTCGCATTCCTCGTCAAGCACGATCGAGCGCGTCCTTGCTGGCGTCTAGGATACGTTAGCTGGCCGAGTCACGGACGGAACCGGTTCCATGGTGTCTGCAGCTTCGCGGATTGTTCGCCAGATCCTTATCACAGCACACGATGCAATTGTCCGCTTCGACCACGGCGAATATTCGAGTCGCAGGACTGGCGAAACGTTTGGGGTGTGGAAAGCGACCTCGAGAAGTGCCCTGCACGCTCCATGAGGTAGGTGAGATCAGCTGACAGCGAATGGTTTGATTTTTAGTTGGCTCAGTTTGCACGTGGTGGAGAAAATTTTGATTCGATGTAAATATAAGTATTGGTACCCCTTTTTTTTTATATTGTGTACACATTTTTGTTTTTAGGTTTTTTTGGGAGGGTTGGTGTCTTGTAGTGAGTTGAAAATTGTGGAGGGTTGGGGGTTTCCATAGATAATCCTTTTTTTAATACTGTGTAGAGACTTTTTGGGGAGGGCTAGTGTCTTCTAGGGTTTTAGAGTTGAGAATTGTAGAGGGTTGGGGGTTTTCCATAGATAATCCTTTTTTCAATACTGTGTAGAGACTTTTTGGGGAGGGCTAGTGTCTTCTAGGGTTTTAGAGTTGAGAATTGTAGAGGGTTGGGGGTTTTCCATAGATAATCCTTTTTTCAATATTGTGTAGAGGTCGTATGGACACCCAATTTTGTTTTTAACTTCTTTGGGGAGGGTTGGTGTCTTGCAGTGAGTTGAAAATTGTACAGGGTTGAAGGTTTTTCATAGTTAACCCCTTCTTTAATACTGTGCAGAGGTCATATCTACATCCATTTTAGTTTTTAGCCTTTTTGGGGAGGGTTGCTGTCTTGTAGGGTTTCAGAGTTGAGAATTGTGGAGGGTTAGGGGTTTTCCATAGGTAATACTTTTTTCAATATTGTGTAGAGGTCGTATGGACACCCATTTTTGTTTTTAGTTTTTTTGGGGAGGGCTAGTGTCTTCTAGGGTTTCAGAGTTGAGAATTGTAGAGGGTTGAATGTTTTCCATAGTTAACCCTTTTTTCAATACTATGCAGAAGTCATATCAACACCCATTTTTGTTTTTAGCTTTATTGGGAAGGGTTGCTGTCTTGTATTGTTTAGAATTGAGAATTTTAGAGGGTTGGGGGTTTACCACAGATAATTCTTTCTTCAATACTGTGTAGACGTCATATCGATACCCATTTTTATCTTTAGCTTCTTTGGGGAGGGTTGGTGTCTTGTAGACATCCCAAGTTAAGCATTTTAGAGGGTTGAGGTTCCAAGATTGGGTTTTTTATGATTGAAGACAATCACATAGGTAAAAAATCGCAAGCTTTAGGATTTAAAACCCGCAAGAATAATTCCAGGACCCCAAAACATCATCTTGGGGTGAATCAGGACACAGTTGAAGTATCCATTCATTGACTTTCGCCTGAGCGAAGCAGCGTCACAAAGACGCGCGTTCAAAGAACGAATAAAAGTATCGATACAATGATCGCGAAGAGTTCGCACTTTAACGAGTTTACAAAAATTTCACGATGCACGCAGAGGGAAATTTGAACAATGGACTCCACCCTAGCTAAATTCCGGTTAATGTCAGGGAATTTATATTATGCAAGGCGATGGGAGTGCTCTTCCTCTCCATTTCTCATTCGACGACGCCCACCAATGCTCGCTCGCTTATTTACCTAGATTCGAGCATGAGTAATCTAGCACACCGTGGGCTGGCAGAATAAGTGCAACGTGTGCCTTCATGGCTCATTAAAAACACTAAAATTAATGTCTATACAGCTACTAAAAATTATTTCAACAATTAACGCACTTCTTCGTGAGTTACTTATACTAAAAATTGATGAACAGTCGCAGAACGATGGACAGGGTAGAAAATGAAGAAGAAATAAGACACTAGACCCACATTCATAATTTATTTCACCGCTATAAAAAATACAGAATACATTTCGGTGGCAAGAGTAACAGATCTGCTAATTAACATACGACGCATCATTACGTAAAGTTACTTAGAGCCTACGACTGTCATAATCCTTAATTAACCTTACCTTAAGATCTAGTTGGAATCGCTTAATTATCAACAACTGTATGGCATTAAAATTGAAACAAGAGATTTTATAGAAAATAAACGTTGAAGTGCGAGGGCAACATTATTTACAAAACGTCTGCGAGCGGTCTCGTTCGAGTTTCGTCAAAACTTGTCGAGGGGAACGAAAATCGAGGTTCGAAACGAGCTGTAGAAAAATCAGGTACAACATAAACTCGAAAAATTACACTGCGTCAAACGAATCCACACGTTTTGACAGAGACTCGAACTCGACACCTTAAAAACTAATCGTATATAATCATGTTTCTTCGATTCGACGATGTTCAGATAAACTGGCGATTAAAAGGAGCCAATCGCGTCGTGGAAAGCTTGTATTGCACATCGTAGTTTATCCAAACGTCGTCGAATTAACGATTCTGTTTCCTTTTCAGTAGTAAAGATCGTTCTGCGTGGAGAGCGCCAGGGCTCGAGCGTGTGCCTTCATGTGCGCCTCGCGCGCCCTCATCACTTCCGGTGTGTCTATCACGCGTCCATCCGGTCCCAGAGGCGCCAGTGGTCCTCGATAGCCCATCGAAGGCGCGTGTTTATAAGCGACACGAAGTGGCGCGAGGTAAAGCCAATTTTTTCGTCCGCCAAACACGTCGAATTCGTAGAACTCGGACGCTTTCGACGCAGCGCGCGTGTGCGCTGCGAGGAGGCTGGTTTTCGCGTCCGTCGACTTGAAATTTGAACGAAACAATTGAAAACTACGATGGAATCCAACGAAAACTGATCGATCGACTAATAATTAAGAAATTAAAATTAAATCCATCAATTACTTTACAGATAGATTCAATTTTAATTAAATTAACTTCAATCAATTGCTGTACAGATTATTCCACAGATTTATTAGATTTATTATCGAGTCTGCAATTTAATTTAAACGAAATCGATAGCAACTGGACAAGGATTCCACTTACCTGAGCGTTCTCCGTGGGCCTTCCATCAGGGCCCAGCGGCATGTACGACCTCTGCCTCTGCCGTTTCATCATCACAGTCTCCACTGGGTCCATCACTCGCGTCACGTACGGCGTTTCGTTGTTCTCGTACGCCTCGTAATCGTTCTCAGCTTTCCTCAATCTAGCCATGGTTTCAGCGTGCAAGGCTAAGTGCGCTGCCCTCGCGTTCGCCACTTCCGGCGTGTCCATCACCATCCCATCGCTGGTCAACGGTGCTGGTGGGCCTCTGTACTGGCTGTAAAACCTGTCTTCGTAGGCCTCCGTGGTCGCCAACGCCACTGATGCGGCCAGGACTATCTGGAAAGTTGCAACGAAGGGTCACGTTGCATCTCTCGTCGGTTCTTCCTTCGATACGATGCCTCGAGGACGGAGAAATCGATCAGAAAACGGGTAATGTCGTTTTATTAATTAAGAGGAGTATCTTTTTAACGAACACTCCTACGCGGAAAACGAATGGGAACGAGGAACGAACAGCTGAGGAATCGATCGAATGTTTCTTTCGAATAAAGTATCGACACCTATTGTTCGTTTAAGAGATAGAAATGCGTCGACGCTGACGAAAGAACTTCTCCACGACGGAAAGACACACTTACGAGCAAGCTCATGCTGCTGGGACACCACAGGCCTCGAAACGGACGTCTCGATTGCGAGTGTGGCTGATTCGATCGGTCGATCTAGCTTTTATAGCGTCGCGGTGTCAACCAGCGAGGAAACCACGTTACGAAAAACGATACCTTAATTGTTCTAACGTTAATGACGCAAACGTGTCAGCCGTGATCCTGTCGGGTGCATCTGTGTGGAAGTCGAAGCTGCGATTGTCGAGGGTCGAGGTGTCGAGTGTAGCCGATTGGTCTTGAAACGTCTGTCGATAGGAAGTCGAGGTTCCTCTCCTCGAAATGTCTCAGCTAACCTTTCCTTAAATCAACTAAGTCGCTGAAAACTGAATGTTCTACATAATTAATTTATCGAAGTCTCGAAACGTCTGTCGATAGGAAGTCGAGGTTCCTCTCCTCGAAATGTCTCAGCTAACCTTTTCTTAAATCGACTAAGTCGTTGCAATAATCTTCTTAAAATAAAATATGTCGTACACAATTAATTTATTTAAGTCTCGAAACGTCTGTCGATAGGAAGTCGAGGTTCTTCTCCAAATGTCGCAGCTAACCTTTTCTTAAATCGACTAAGTCGTTGCAATAATCTTCTTAAAATAAAATATTAATATTAATATATTAATATAAAATATAATATTAATCTTCTTAAAATAAAATATTTAATATTATTTCAATTAATTTATCGAAGTCTCGAAACGTCTGTCGATAGGAAGTCAAGGTTCTTCTTCAAACGTCTCAGCTAACCTTTTCCTAAATCGACCATTTCGCTAAAATAATCTTGTTGAACGCAATCGAATCGAATGATCGAAAGAAATACTTTTTTATAGGAGATTTAAGTGTCCAAAGGTGTCGAAAGTATGCGAAGAAAGCGGAGGCGAGGGAGAAGAAGAAGCGAATATGAAAGTACGGAATAGTAAGCAACGAAAAGAGGGTAATTCGATTCGCAGTCGTCTTCAAACGTCCCTGGTGTTTCGTCTCAGCTTTTCGAGGTCAGTTTTCACGCGCATGCGATCCCGCACCCCCGTCGCCGCAAACTTAAGCAGAACTTTTCTGCGGTTTCGACAGCATGCCCGATTCACGGACGACTAGACGGGATCATAGATCCTCCTGGCGAACCAGCGATCCCTTCAAGGCAGTCCTCTTTTCCACGATGAGCTCCCGTTCCCATATAAACGATAGCTCGGACACGAATCGGCCAATCGTTCATCGATATCTCGATTTCTCTCTCGAACATGTATTTAGGTTATCTTCCCTCGCTAATTAAAAGTGTCTCATCATTTTCAGCAACGATCTTGCCTTAGAAATCAATTATCGCACGCGTTTAAGTCTTCAATTGTTTGCAGCCATTTAGAATTTGGTGTTCAGTGGTTTTGGTCGTCGTAGATTCACTGGTCAGACATGTGACGCGTTGTCCAGTCAGCTGTGGCTGAATCTACTGTCGCTGTCTCTCACTAGGCGGCCATTACTGCTCGTTAGTTTGATTAGTGGGACCAAAATCGTTGCTTCTACGTGTAAAAATTGCCTTAAACCATTCGAGACGATTTTTTTGGAGACCAATTCTAGAAGCAGTCTTATCTCGACGCCTACTTTTTATGTACTAACTCATCATTTTAATTCCAAATCGTTGCAGTGTGCTGGTTAACTTTTTCGCAATCTGTCTCGAAAGAGTTAAACGGATAAATAAAAAATCCTTTGCTTTAAAATTACGATTATGTCAGACACGTATACAGTAATTTAGAAAATGAATTCTCGTTTCGACGAGTGTTGAAGGTAACCCAGTTTCACATTTCCACGAAATTATCGAATAGTAGCTGGTGTAATTGTAAATTACACGGGTATGTAAATCAGAGTGCTGACCTCATTTGCTCAATTAACATCGATTCAGACTCCCTGTTTACAACGTAACCAGATACAATTCGGTCGATAACTTTAAGAAACGATTGCGCAAACTTGTACGCGAACTGGGTCTTCTGGCGTATAATGCGTGGAGCATGCAACGCGATTAGATTACGCCTGATTAAAATGCATCGATAATACTCGCATCCTCAATTAGCAAGTAGAACTCGCGCGGCTAATTAACTTTGTTCTGGCATCGAATTCTTTTACCGTTTCGAAGTGAAAAGAATAAAGCAGACGGTCGGAAAAATATATTTCACGCACGGAAACTGCAGCACGAACCAGTTACAATTGTCGACCTTTTCAAAAGCGACGAATCACGATGCTCGAGTTCGTTCAGCAGGAACGAATCCACGTTCTGCATTTCTTCTCACGTGTTTCGTACTTGCTGTGACCTATGTCGCAAGAATCCTACTCCAATGGCGGTTTCTAACTAATAGGTACTTCTGTCTCGCCTGGGGATCGCACAATTATTTACATTGCGTCGTTGTTTAAATAAAAAAAAAAATGAATGCAAGACAGAGAACGCTTCGCTACTGAATCTGTTGCACGATACAATCAGCGTCGCGGTAAAGAAATTACATTCTTTCTGGTCAACCAACTGCGTCTTATATCGTTTCCTTTTTTTGCGTTCTATTGGCGGGGCGTTTTGTTCCGCGTGAAATCGCGCGTGTAAAGACCGCAATCGCACGAGAGTATCGTTACGATAACATCGAAACCCTGAAGCTTTCCTCCACAAAGTGGCAATCCCGTTTTTTCAGCTGTTTTTACGATTTTTTTTTTTTTTCTCTCTCTCGAGGATTCGTATTTTTATTCATTTGTTTACGCGGTTGCGTAACGCACGAGTTGTTTATTTGCGAGGGCTTTTGTAAGCAAAACGACCATGGAGAGATAGAGACATCTCTCCAATTCTTGAGTTACGCTAACCGCAACGCATAGCGAGATCGAATGTAGGTTAATCCGTGGTTCGTGACGACTAAATAATTATTAATACAGCCTGGTAATTTGTTCAGTGGCTTTGACGAGCATCAACTAGAATCATTTTTACTTTTATCGACGAAGGAACAACGTAAAATAAAATTACAAAAGATATTCAGAAATAGAAATATTAGATTCTAATATCGAATAACAAAAGATTATTACTTGCTGCAAATTATACAGTTCATTCAATTTGACAGTTTGCTAATTTTTATTACTGCAAATTACTTTATAAAACATTAACATTTGCTAAATTATTTAGAGACTTCTGTAGTCAACTTCACTTTTAGAAATTTCTATAGTCTTCCTTCTACATTTTTAATCACATTAAACGCAGCGTGGACCAAACAGGGGGTGGAGCAAAGAAGAACCAGAGGTTTAATAAAAAAAAAAGGGGAGAAACAATTTATTTTGGCCTAGATTATGTACAGATGCAACGCGATTTGCTCGAATTTAGTAAGCACCGACTAATTGCTGCGATTGGTAGTTTTGGGGTTGAAAGGCAGGCTTGCTGAACGCCGATTGGGGCGCTGGATACGAGGGTGCTGCTGCTGGGAACACTCTAGCTGCTGGAGCACTGTATTGTCCAGGGTTGTATGGACCTGGAGCAGCTGCTGGGCCAGCGTAAGCTGAAAAAAGAATTAAATGTTCATCACGCTTCCAAAAACTCAGTATAATTTACATTCCATCCACTCCATCGTTTGATTTCAAAATATTTGACAAATTCTCAGGAATAAAATCTTCGACAGATTATTAAAAATAAATAATCGATCGATTATGTGGCAATAAATTGCCTCGTTTTATTTAATAAGTTCAAAAATAAAACTAGAAAGTATATCGAAACGCGAGGTCTCGTTGAATGCCACGCCTGAGGGACTTTTGACATTATCTGCGCGCTCAGTTATGTTTGGTACGCGCACGAGGTCACATCTTTCGACAGACTCGTCCAATCGTTCGCGTTCTGATTTACATCGTGTCGATTTTCATGGTTACAACTCTTTTCTGTCGCGATTTATGCTTCTTAATTGTCGAGGGCATCGAGTGTAATTAGCAGTGACAGCAAAAATGCGGTTAATGCGAGTGGAAGCCGCGAATAACTCGAGCTAAACGTGTTCGTGACCTACGACGTCGCTGTTTGATATTCCAGAGGAGAAATGACCTGGTCACGATTATATTCGTAACGATTAGAGGCCGTGCAAGCCATTCCCACAGGAACAATCGAGCGATTAAGTCGTTGAGCAACGATTCCGCTCTTACGTTGCATCAGGGTGTTACGTGTGTACTGACAGCCAGTCAGAGTTCAATCTCTCGCTTTTGCATAAACATTTTAACGCTCGCAGCGACTAATAGCTGGCGCACTTTTACGTAAAGCAGTAAAAATCTGTAAACGCCATTGCAACTTCCTTCGTCATCGGTGATTTGCATAATTTCGATTTGCACCAACGATTATTTTGTAAGGAGTCCATATTTTTATTGCCATTGGACCATATCCTAGATTTTATGCGTGTCCTTTCGTTATTATTCAACTATTTTACATAATGACTTGCTTTACGTAATATGTGAAGTAAGATCTACCGATTATGAACATTAAATAATTATTCCTTGGTGAAATTGTTATCGAAGAAAGCGTTGTGTATGCATTGAAGTTGGAACGATTTGAAAAATTGTTCGTATTTATTACAAAATATAACAATAAACCAAGTTCTCTCAAGCTCCAAAAATGGAAACTCAAATCACTTATATTTTAAATCTACAATCAATACTAAAAAATAGACATTTTACAGGAAACCGTAACCTTGAGCAAATGAACAATCACAAAACTGCCTTTGCACACACATTTACACGATATTTATAAAAAAAAGAGGGATCTTAAATTTTTCAACTCATGAATAACAAAATCCATAAACGCAACGAAAATGAGGAACTGGAACGAAATCTCGAGACGGATGCAGAAAATGAAGGAAGCAGTGCTCGACGTTAAGTGGTATGCTCCAGTGCGAACGTACCTTGGCCTTGGACTTCCGGTTTGTACTCCTGCGCGAACTTGTACGCCCTGGCTTCGGCCTCAGCGAGTTCCGCCAGCCTGGCGGCCTTTAGAGCCGCCACTTCCGGTGTATCGATCACCGTACCGTCCTCAGCGAGTGGCGCAGGCACGAAAGGGGTGGGTTTCGCAGTCGCAGCGTAACTCTGCTGCCCGATGTAGTTCGTGTTTCCGGTGTACTGAGGCTGGTACGCGACTGGATTCGGTTGGCTGTACGTGGGCGCTGGAACTGGAATTTTCATGGTCGAGTTTCACGGACGGTTTCGTAGAAATGTCTCTGGCCTCGCGTGGGTGCCCGCGTGGATCGTAAAATGGGTTGCAGGACTTCGAGCAGACGTTATTTTCTTACTTTATCGCGAGATATTGGTTTTTCGTAGACTTAAATATTTTTCTTTCGTCTCTCTAAACGATTAATCGAATTATTATTTAAATATTGCATTCAAATTTTCCAGCGTCCACTGGAAGTTTTAGAAAATCAAGAAAAATCGTTCGAAAAATGAATTGACAAAAAGTTTCACCTGGAGCGGATTGATAGATCGGCGCGGAGGGCTGGTAATTTTGCTGTCTGATGTAAGCGGCTTGCGTAGGTTGCGGTTGGGGTAGGTTGTAAGCCTGTGGCTGCGGTTGAGGGCTGTATTCAACCGATTGGGGTTGATTTTTGCCCTCCTCCGCCGCCCTGGCGGCGGCCCTGGCGAATTCCGCGAAGTGAGCGGCCTTCGCCTGGGCCACTTCCGGCGTGTCGATCACGTTTCCGTCCTGACCAACCGGTGCTGGCGGCGCGAACCTTGGCGCAGCGGATTGGGGGTGCACCTGGGGCTCCGCGAACGAGGGTGCGCCGAGGTAACCGGCCCTGCAGCTCGCCACCGCAACGATTAACACGATCTGAAATCAAATTTCGATTGTCTTGCGTATATTTCGACATATTCGCGCGAATATTACTCCTTAATTAGGCATGACTGAATTTTTCGCGGGCCTACAACACTGCGATGTGTAATGGACAATACTGTTCTCTACGCGAGCGCATTGGAATGAAGTTTTTGATGATTGAATTCTAAGTTTTCTCAAAGATATGATACGTATACTTTAACTTTAATAATTAATGATAGAATTGAGTGTGATATATTTTAAAACACGGTACCAGAGTGAGCCACTATAGCGGCGCGTCGTTCAAAAAGACGACGCCCTCGAAAGCCACTACAGTGGCGCTTGGTCCAGAAACCTGACATCCACGTAAGCAACCATAGTGGCGCATTGTTCAAAAAAGATGACATTGTTCAAAAGAAGCATACGATTAAGAACATTAACCAACCCGCTCCCCAGAGGACCTCGCGGAAGTATCGAACCCAGCTCGCAATCTGTATCGCATCAGGCGTGGGCCTCGCTCGACCCGATCTACCCTAACCTTTCACTTTCCTTTGTTCGACCACGTCGACCTACACGAACGCAGCCAGGACTCACCAATCCCCTCATGGTCCCTTTCTCTCTCGCGTCTCCCCTTGTTCCTCTTTCCTTTCCCAAAGCGCTGCTGGTGGCCAGTACTCGCTCGTTTCCGCTCCAGCCAACGCTACCCGGCTGGTCACGACGTTTTGTGTTCCTGGAGAACGGCGGTTGGTAGCATTTATAGGCGGTGATCATCCGCCCCCTCCCACGGTTGGCACCACGTTGGCCACGACCTGGAGGGAGCCAGGAGGTGATCGGCTGGCCCACGTAGAGCCTGGGAAGCGCGCCAGGAAAAAGGATACTCCCTCCTCGCGGGCCTCCACGGGCCCCAGGACCTTGGCATTTCGACGGGGTCCGTGCACTCCTAGGACCGGAAGGATGGGACTCGACACGCTGCCATTGGACGGCTCGCTCTAATCCAGAGCTTTGGCTGGGCTTGCGTGGGGGGTGTTATCGTTCTGGATAAAATTAGGAGTAATTAGGGACTCGAGGATTGGATAGATTGTGGAGTTGGGAGGCGTTGGAGGTTATGTGTGTACAGGGTGTGTCGTTTGATTGTAACACCTGAATGTTACTTGTAAACTGGTTGTTGCATAAAGGAATGGTTTAGACAGAATTTAGAGTGTAATGAATGGTTTGAAATATTAAAATTTGAGGATGGTGTAGATTTATTGAAGACTACATATGTACAGGGTGTGTCGTTTCACTGTAACACCCAAATGTTACTTGTAAACTGTTTATTGCTTAAAGGAATGGTTCAGACAGAATTTAGAGTGTAATGAATGACTTGAAATATTACAATTTGAGGATTGCATAAATTTATTGGAGACTATGTATGTACAGGGTGTGTCGTTTCATTGTAGCACCCAAATGTTACTTGTAAACTGGTTGTTGCATAAAGGAATGGTTTAGACAGAATTTAGGGTGTAATAAATGACTTGAAATATTACAATTTGAGGATGGTGTAGATTTATTGAAGACTACATATGTACAGGGTGTGTCGTTTTACTGTAGCACCCAAATGTTACTTGTAAACTGTTTATTGCATAAAGGAATGGTTCAGGCAGAATTTAGAATGTAATGAATAGCTTAAAATATTAAAATTTGAGGATTGCATAGATTTATTGAAGACTACATATGTACAGGGTGTGTCGTTTCACTGTAACACCCAAATGTTACTTGTAAACTGTTTATTGCTTAAAGGAATGGTTCAGACAGAATTTAGAGTGTAATGAATGGTTTGAAATATTAAAATTTGAGGATGGTGTAGATTTACTGGAGACTACATATGTACAGGGTGTGTCGTTTCACTGTAACACTCAAATGTTACTTGCAAACTATTTATTGTTTAAAGGAATGATTCAGGCAGAATTTAGAATGTAATGAATAGCTTGAAATATTAAAATTTGAGGATTGCATAGATTTATTGAAGACTACATATGTACAGGGTGTGTCGTTTCACTGTAACACCCAAATGTTACTTGTAATCTGGTTGTTGCATAAAGGAATGGTTTAGACAGAATTTAGGGTGTAATAAATGGCTTGAAATATTAAAATTTGAGGATGGTGTAGATTTATTGAAGACTACATATGTACAGGGTGTGTCGTTTTACTGTAGCACCCAAATGTTACTTGTAAACTGTTTATTGCTTAAAGGAATGGTTCAGACAGAATTTAGAGTGTAATGAATGGCTTGAAATATTAAAATTTGAGGATGGTGTAGATTTATTGAAGACTACATATGTACAGGGTGTGTCGTTTTACTGTAGCACTCAAATGTTACTTGCAAACTATTTATTGCATAAAAGAATGGTTCAGACAGAATGTAGAGTCTAATGAATGGCTTGAAATATTAAAATTTGAGGATGGTGTAGATTTATTGGAGACTATGTATGTACAGGGTGTGTCGTTTTACTGTAGCACTCAAATGTTACTTGTAAACTGTTTATTGCTTAAAGGAATGGTTCAGACAGAATGTAGAGTCTAATAAATGGCTTGAAATATTAACCCTTTGCACTCGGATGTCGCCTCTGAGAGAATTGATTGCGAAGGTCAAAAACTTATTCCATTGCAACTTCTTGGAGAACGCGTATTTGCCAAAAGTTTTCTATTGAAATGGAAATTTTCTATAGCTGGAAAATTGCTTGGTAATATTTTGCTAACTTTTACCAGCAATAGAAAATTGCTGGAGAAGCGTCGAGTGCAAAGGGTTAAAATTTGAGTATTGCATAGATTGTAAAGTTGTAATTTGATGGAGGCTATATATGTACAGGGTGTGTCGTTTCACTGTAGCATTCAAATGTTACTTGCAAACATCTTGTTGCATAAAAGAATGTAAAGTGTAATGAATAGCTTGAAATATTTCTTTCAACGACAAATTAAGAGGTGAATTAATACTGTACAATTGATTGACTCACCCTGTACATTAGAATGTAGTGAGAAATAAGTATCGAGTGCAATTATGAAATTATTAGGGTGTGGGATTGTGCGAGTCTGCGATTGCAGGTTTAGTTATCTACGAAATTGTTTGCAATTAGTTGTGCAATTGAAAGAGCATGTAAATGTGATTGGCAACCATAGGATTATTGGAAATTGTCAAGCTGTAGGAGCACATCGTTGCAAAATAAAATCGTACGATCGCAGGATTCTTTGGAAGCTTCGAAATTTATGGAACAGTAAAAATTTTATAGTTTCATTTATCAATTTTGCACGATTATTGTGGTCTAATCCAAACTACTTGGCACATCGTTCAATTTGCACGCAGAGCGCAATGGGAAGGCAGTCGACAATCGCATTTCTGGCAACCAGAGACCTGAGAAATCACGTGAGACTCGTGCATCACGTGAGAAACAGGTCGCATCGTGACAGAGGAAGTTACATCCGAGACACTTTTCTCCGTGATTACATATGGGAAATAATTTTGCTCGTCGAGCTAATGTTATAATTACGCTCCAGCATAACCCTTTTAATTCTCTTACTTCTCTCTTTCCGCCGCGTCCATTACTTTTAACAGAACCTTTCCCCAAAGCCAAAACAGAAGAAACAAATCCATCACACGGTTATCATTAACTCGATCGAAAACAAGCTCGCTTTTTATGCCATTTTTACTTTCGTCCAGCATTTCGTTGTCCTTTAAACGCTGCTACGTGTGCGAGCGTTAAACGACTTACCAACCCTGAACGAACGAAGGACTCTGGGTCGAAGGACAGTCTGCAATAAGAATGCATTCCTTCAATATTTTTGCACTGCGAGCAGTGAGTATAGTTGTACAGTGTATCGAGAGTCCAATCGCTCGATCAAACAGATCGATTCCTATGAAAAATTCGTGTCACGTGCAACGCTGGAATTATAATTAATCGCGATGCATTATCGTGGACCTTGATTAACGCAGTGCGCCATCTTTTGTTTCACGAATCGTGGAATTTTTGGTTGGGTTTCAATCTTTCTGACGTTAAATTGTTCGTTCAGATAGGACGTTTATTTAACTTTGGAAAAAGTAATAAAAAATTAGAAAAGAGTAGAGTGAAGGGTCCAATCGCTCGATCAAACAGATCGATTCGTATGAAAAATTCGTGTCACGTGCAACGCTGGAATTATAATTAATCGCGATGCATTATCGTGGACCTTGATTAACGCAGTGCGCCAACTTTTGTTTCACAAATCGTGGAATTTTTGTTTGGGTTTCAATCTTTCTGACGTTAAATTGTTCGTTCAGATAGGACGTTTATTTAACTTTGGAAAAAGTAATAGAAAATTAGAAAAGAGTACAGCGAAGGGTCCAATCGCTCGATCAAACAGATCGATTCGTATGAAAAATTCGTGTCACGTGCAACGCTGGAATTGTAATTAATCGCGATGCATTATCGTGGACCTTGATTAACGCAGTGCGCCATCTTTTGTTTCACGAATCGTGGAATTTTTGGTTGGGTTTCAATCTTTCTGACGTTAAATTGTTCGTTCAGATAGGACGTTTATTTAACGTTGGGTGAAATGATAAAAAATTAGAAAATAACAGCCAGCGATTGTTTCATCGCGTTCTTGCATGTGTAATTGGGAAATCTGGAATATTTGCCAGACGCGAGTGTCACAATCGACCAGAACGATTTTCAATTGACGAAATAACAATTGTAAAAACGATTTTGTAACTTCGTACGAGTAATATTAGAAAGCTGTCGCGTTCTTTTTTTTTATCCGCGTCGATTGGGTGAAACCCTTCGACGTTACGTCACGAAATAATTGACGTTTTGCAGTTGTTGCGTTGCAGTTGTTCGTAAAAAACATTTTTCGCGGTACGTTCGACCCTCGAACGTTTGCTACGTTTTTCCACTGTTTGATTAATCTACGGACTCGTTAAGATCGTCCGCTTAATTCAAGTATTGTGCCTGGTATGTTTGTAGTTAATTAGCGGTCGTTAAGAATGCATTAGGATTCTGAAAAAAGTGTCTCCCCCGTTTTATTCTCTTTTCTCTCGAACTCTGTCAGCGATAGTTTATCTCGCTGTAATTAATGACTTGGCTAATTTCAAATAAATTCAAATCGAATTCAATCCCTTCACTATTAACACGATACGAGTGCAAGAATTAATTAATTGATACTCGTCTCATTACTATTAGAAAATTCTAAATAAAATCCTAATAATCCAAATAAATCCTTATTATTGTCATACGAGTGCAAGAAAATTAATTAATTGATACTCGTCTCATTACGATTAGAAAATTCTAAATAAAATCCTAATAATCCAAATAAATCCTTATTATTGTCATACGAGTGCAAGAAAATTAATTAATTGATACTCGTATCACTGCGATCAAGAAATTATAAATTGAGAATTAAAATTGTAAATTGAAAAAAGGTTGCAGGGTTGAAAACACCGTTTGAAAATCTATTCTTACAGCCATGTTCGCGTCCAGCTATCTAAATATTCCTACGGCATTTGTGTAAGCGATGCAGTCAATCAGTTCACAAAAGAACCAGTCCTTTTCCGATTGTGACAAGATGTCGTAATAGTCTCTTTTCAAGAGCCACGCCCCACGATTAAGCCACGGACTTGTCGGCCGTGAATATCGTAATTTCGTGACTTTGTATCGACTGTTACTCGAAGGACGCTGAACTTCTCTCGAGGCCCCTTCGAAACAGGAAGTCCATCTTGCGTTTATCTCGATGGCTCAGTATCAGCGTGGACGAGGCTCGAGACGGACCAATCACGCAGTGCACTTTTGTCTATCACATTATTTAGCGATTTTAGAGTTTTTTCAACATTTTTACTAGCAGAAATGTTAAAATTTGTCAGGATTCTTTGCGTAATGAATAATTTTCTTGCGTTTATCTCGATGGCTCAGCGTGGACGAGGCGCAGGACGAACCAATCATGCAGTGCACTTTGTCTATCGTATTATTTAGCGATTTTAGAGTTTTTTCAACATTTTTACTAGCACAAATGTTAAAATTTGTCAGGATTCTTTGCGTAATGAATAATTTTCTTGCGTTTATCTCGATGGCTCAGCGTGGACGAGGCGCAGGACGAACCAATCATGCAGTGCACTTTGTCTATCGTATTATTTAGCGATTTTAGAGTTTTTTCAACATTTTTACTAGCAGAAATGTTAAAATTTGTCAGGATTCTTTGCGTAATGAATAATTTTCTTGCGTTTATCTCGATGGCTCAGCGTGGACGAGGCGCAGGACGAACCAATCACGCAGTGCACTTTTGTCTATCATATTATTTAGCGATTTTAGAGTTTTTTCAACATTTTTACTAGCAGAAATGTTGAAATTTGTCAGGATTCTTTGCGTAATGAATAATTTTCTTGCGTTTATCTCGATGGCTCAGCGTGGACGAGGCGCAGGACGAACCAATCACGCAGTGCACTTTGTCTATCGTATTATTTAGCGATTTTAGAGTTTTCTTAACATTTTTACTAGCATAAATTGTTAAAATTTGTCAGGATTCTTAATGTAATGAATAATTTTAATTGTACTGATTGTCTAATCGTTTCTCTGTGTGTTACAGGCGTCTCTGAAGAAGTGGAACTCCAGGATTCACTTTTAATGCATCACCATCAGTGTAATTGTAATTATAATTGTAATTTATTGTATGTAATATTAATTAGCATTGAATAAATTAAGTTTTTAAGTGTAATTCGACATGTTTCATCATTCACCTTTAACTCTGTCCTCCACCTGTTCACTTTCCTTGTCACTTTCAAGAGTTAGAATATAAGATAAGCGAAATCAATGCGAGAATTCCTGGAAAATGACGTCACTTCCAAGAAACGCCAGAATTCCTGGAATTTCGGGGATTCCTGGAAATGACGTCATTTTCCAAGAAGTGGCACTTGGGATACCTCCTCGCATATCATGTTCTCCTAATACAAAGTCCCAAAAATCGGTCGTCACGCTTGAGTGAGCACCAGAAACTGAGATTTCCTGGAAAATGACGTCATTTCTCAGAATCCTCGAAATTCCAGGAATTCTCGATGACGTCATTTCCAAGAAGTGGCATTTAGGATACCTCCTCGCATATCATGTTCTCCTAATACAAAGTCTCGAAAATCGGTCGTTACGCTTGAGTGAGCACCAGAAACTGAGATTTCCTGGAAAATGACGTCATTTCCAAGAATCCTCGAAATTCCAGGAATTCTCGATGACGTCATTTCCAAGAAGTGGCATTTAGGATACCTCCTCGCATATCATGTTCTCCTAATACAAAGTCCCAAAAATCGGTCGTCACGCTTGAGTGAGCCCCAGAAACTGAGATTTCCTGGAAAATGACGTCATTTCCAAGAATCCTCGAAATTCCAGGAATTCTCGATGACGTCATTTCCAAGAAGTGGCACTTGGGATACCTCCTCGCATATCATGTTCTCCTAATACAAAATCCCAAAAATCGGTGCTCACTCAAGCGTGACGGCCGAATTTCGAGACTTTGTATTAGGAGAACATGATATGCGAGGAGGTATCCCAAGTGCCACTTCTTGGAAATGACGTCATCGAGAATTCCTGGAATTTCGAGGATTCTGAGAAATGACGTCATTTTCCAGGAAATCTCAGTTTCTGGTGCTCACTCAAGCGTAACGACCGATTTTTGGGACTTTGTATTAGGAGAACATGATATGCGAGGAGGTATCCTAAATGCCACTTCTTGGAAATGACGTCATCGAGAATTCCTGGAATTTCGAGGATTCTGAGAAATGACGTCATTTTCCAGGAAATCTCAGTTTCTGGTGCTCACTCAAGCGTGACGACCGATTTTCGAGACTTTGTATTAGGAGAACATGATATGCGAGGAGGTATTCCAAGTGCCACTTCTTGGAAAATGACGTCATTTCCAAGAACCCCCGAAATTCTTAGAAATGACGTCATTTCCAAGAATTTTCAGAAATTCTTGGAAGTGACGTCATTTCCAAGAATTACCCGGAATTTAAGCGTACAACTAGTTTTAATTTTGTACAGGACTGTCTTTTACGAGATTTTTCTCGCTTAAGGACTAGGATTGGTCTTTCTGGGATTGCTACACAGGTTATGAATTGTTTAAACAATTAATTAACAATTACTAAAGGTTTATTTAACTCTTATATACATTTACAAAGCACAGAATACGCTTACAATCTATTACTCTAGCTTAAACTCATTTACAATACGTCTTACAACTAATTCTTACACTAATTTACAATATTAATGTACAAAATAACATAAAACATTGATGAAATCGTTTCTCGAAGTACTCCCTCTTCTGATAGTGAAGCTGCTGACGATTCCTAGCTTTCCTCGTCCAAATTCTACGTAGAATTGTCCATATTTGCACTCCAGCCTTTATTAATTACCAAAGAATTAATTTCTCGTCCTCTGTTGCTGTATCTCTCGTATTCCTGGTCCCAGCTGGTTTACTGCTCCTTCTCCAAAGAAATCCAGCTGCTCTGCAAAGTCCCTGAGGCTCCACGAACCCTGCACACACAAATGAACCTATTAGTACGATTAACAATCATTGCAAATGCGAAATAGCATTGAATTCTAAAGAAACAGCGATCAAATTCGCTTCCACCATACTTCCCGGAACGTGTACGAGAACAATACTCCTCGTGGGCGCAGGAAAAGGCTTGAATGGCGACCTTGGCTCACTCGTACTCTTCGACATCCTGGCTGAAGAACGACGCGAAGCAGCGGTTCCCAAACGGAGGGTGGAAAGTGCAATGCGCAACAATTTACGAGCCATTTTGCAGGTTTGACTATCTATCGACGAACCCAGGCACGCTTCTTATCATCGTCTGAATTTATATCAACATTCTCGTCGAACATTATCAGAAAACAATGAAGAGAAACAAAGGAGACACGTACGTTTCGTTCTGCGAGATAAAAGACAATGGAAGTGCCCACAATGGAGTCTTGTGGGTGTTACGGATCAAATTCTTTGAGCCTACGTGCACTCTAAATAACCCTTTTGCTTATATAGACTCGAATACCACCCCAACAATAGTTTCAATTACCCACACTCTTTATTTTCGTAAAAAGAAACGAGGGAGACTGAATATTTATCTGATACAGCGTTCAGACACCCTATAAAAGCCATATAAGATGGCTGCGTACTCGAACATACTTAACCCTTCAGATCTCACGAATCGTTGAATAAATATTGCCGAAAAATGGCGAACAGCGCGATAGCGCTTGTCTGAACTGCGTACAAAGAGTCAAGCAGCGCGATTTTTGCTTGTCTGTATTAGTAAATGTATTACTTATAAGGTTTCCACGAAAAAAATATGGTGGAACCTTCGTGCGCCATCGTCGAAGTCCCAGCGAACACTGTCAGCAAAGAGTCGAGCAGCGCGATCTTTGCTTGTGTGTATTAATAAATGTATTACTTATACAGTTTCCACGAAAAAAGTATGGTGGAACCTTCGTGCGCCATCGTCGAAGTCCCAGAGAACACTGTCAGCAAAGAGTCAAGCAGCGCAATCTTTGCTTGTCTGTATTAGTAAATGTATTACTTATAAGGTTTCCACGAAAAAAAGTATGGTGGAACCTTCGTGCGCCATCGTCGAAGTCCCAGCAAAGAGTCAAGCAGCGCGATCTTTGCTTGTCTGTATTAGTAAATGTATTACTTATACAGTTTCCACGAAAAAAGTATGGTGGAACCTTCGTGCGCCATCGTCGAAGTCCCAGCAAAGAGTCAAGCAGCGCGATCTTTGCTTGTCTGTATTAATAAATGTATTACTTATAAGGTTTCTACGAAAAAAATATGGTGGAACCTTCGTGCGCCATCGTCGAAGTCCCAGCAAAGAGTCAAGCAGCGCGATTTTTGCTTGTCTGCGTTAGTAAATGTATTACTTATACAGTTTCCACGAAAAAACTATGGTGGAACCTTCGTGCGCCATCGTCGAGGTCCCAGCGAACACTGTCAGCTCTCCATCGCGTTAAGGTCTACCAAAAAATCTCTTCGACGCGATCGAGACGCTAAAATTCATGGTATATAAAATGGTTAAATATCGCTTTTTTTATTCAGCCCACAATTATGTACAAAAACGTGTATCCTCTGCAGCCAGCGTCGCGAAAGGGACGGTCCAACCCATCGAGCGTCGAGCTCAAAGTAGAACCTTCTGGATGATCGGTGCGGAGTATGTCGAGAGAACGACTGGCAGGCCCAAGGAGCCGGATTTCGCAGCTTGGTCGGCTGCCTGCTCGATGTTCTGGTTGATGCGTGCGGCAGCGTGCTCAGCCTTGGCCAGAGCCACCTCTGGAGTGTCGACGACGCGACCGTCGAGCCCAATGGGCGCCCCAGGTAACAGTTTGGTGGCGACAGCGACAGGCTCCAGGCTGTTGGCGATCACTGGCCCAGAATACTCGATCACGTCCGCGGATTTCACGGCCTCGTTCGCCAGGGAGATCCTCTCGTTTATGTGGGCCGCAGCGTGCTCCGCTTTGGCCAGAGCCACTTCCGGTGTGTCCACCACGCGGCCATCGAGTCCGATTGGCGCGCCTGGGACCAGTTTGGTGAGAGTCAGGGGCCCAGCCAGCGCCACCCGCGGCGCGAGTAACACGCCTGGACGGGCGAGAGTGGTTGCCAACAGGGCGGACAGAATAATCTGGAAATGGGGAGTTTTGGTTTTCGTTAGAATGAGGCATTGGAGTCGATGGACACTGAGGATATGAATTTTTACAAGTTTGAACTTGATTTTGGGTGCTCGGAGGGTTGTGGTAGGGTGGAGTGGAGGGAGGAGTTGGAGAATGAAGCGTGGAGTTGGTGGATATTGAGAATATGAATTTTTGGAAACTTTATGATTTGATTTTGAGTGCTTGGAGGGTTGTGGTACGATGGATTGAAGCGTGGAGTCGATGGATATTGAGAATAGGAATTTTTGGAAACTTTATGATTTGATTTTGAGTGCTTGGAGGGTTGTGGTACGATGGATTGAAGCGTGGAGTCGATGGACATTGAGAATATGAATTTTTAGAAATTTGAACTTGATTTTGGGTGCTTGGAGGGCTGTGGTACGATGAATTGGAGGGAGGAATTGGAAAATGAAGAGTGGAGTCGGTGGATATTGAGAATATGTATTTTTGCAAACTTTATGATT
The DNA here is from genome assembly GCA_963969225.1 of Xylocopa violacea. Taxonomy (NCBI): domain Eukaryota; kingdom Metazoa; phylum Arthropoda; class Insecta; order Hymenoptera; family Apidae; genus Xylocopa; species Xylocopa violacea. The sequence continues at coordinate 35,919,867 of CAXAJV010000004.1, read as the reverse complement.
TGATTTTGAGTGCTCGAAGGGCAGTGATGCGATGGATTGAAGCGTGGAGTCGATGGACATTGAAAATATGTATTTTTGGAAACTTTATGATTTGATTTTGAGTGCTTGAAGGGCAGTGATGCGATGGATTGAAGTGTGAAGTCGATGGACATTGAAAATATGTATTTTTGGAAACTTTATGAATTGATTTTGAGTGCTTGGAGGGCAGTGATATGATGGATTGAAGGAAGGGACACTGTAGATTATCAATTTTTTATTTAATTCTATCTAAATTGAAGAAAAATGAAACTTGTGAATGTATAAAATTGTATGAGAGAGCTGAGAGATGTAGTAGAATTTGTAAAATAAAGTGCATGGTGATAAAAGTTATTAATAAAAGGTTTATATATAAAATTCTAAGGATATATCATATTATTAATAAAATTCCATACCAAAATCCCCTAAATTTCATTTAATAACTTCACAGAGCTCAGATTTTTCCATAACTTTTATTACACACAATCAACTATCTTATACGATGAAAAAAACTTCTGAAATCTATCATAAATACGAAAGCAAGGCTTGTAAAATAATAACAGTCTATTTTTAAAACCCCAGCCAGTAAATAAAAATTAATATTAATCAAAAAGAACGTCTTGCAAGCTACTCTTGCTTAATTCCACGAGTCCAATTGCTGTACGATACTAAAATATTCCACTCCTTTTGAACAACTACGACAATCTCGCACCATCTCCTGACGCGAAAGAATCGACGAACAAAGAAGCGACAGGTAAGAAACATCACGAAACGATAAAGAAACGCGATGTAATCGAGCAGCAATACTCACCAGACACTTCATCGTGAAGAAACGTGGGCTCCTTGTACGCTATCTGGGCTACAGTACTCGCCAAGGTGCCTTGATGCGGTCTCATGGTGTCCACCTCGTCCCCTGGCCTTTATATAGCACCTGGGAGAAAAGGTTTCGCTCCATGGGACACGCGTTCATCGATGGGAGAGCGCGCGCGGATAGGAAACGCCCTGCCCAATAAAATCCAATACACCTGACATTGACATTTGGTCCAATCGCATTGCACGTACAGAATTCATCTTTCTCCGACGCGGGACCATTGTCGAAACGACTGTCGACGGTTCTTTCCTTTTTTTTCCAAGGACTAGACGAATTTCTTGTCGACGCGTTACGAGATCCAACAGCCACGGCCTTGAGAGTTCTTTCACGTATCGTTGGATGATTTTGGTCGCAGATTTTGATTAAGTCTTCGTTGATTCGTTAAGAAACCCTGATACAGCTTGGAAATTCTATTTTTCAATTTTTATTTCGATTATGACGCGTGGGAAGTGATTCTTATACAATTTATTTCTTTTCTACTTGTTTGAGAAAAGTGGATGAGGGTCTGTTCAGACAGAATAGAAAATTAAAAGTATTGAGTAAAATTGAGTGATGCAAAAGGTTGTAAAAAGTGGGCTTTAGTGTCACGTTTTTGACAGAGAGTTGTAGTTTATGTAAAGCATTGAGAATTGAATTTTTATATTATTTTTCCAAACTGGTTGATATTGAACTTTAATTTTAATATTAATTTAATAATAGTTGCCACGCATAGAACGTACTAGTATTAATTTAAAAAGGGAATTCGATTGATTTGTAGATTGAATAAAATTTTGATAAAACTCTTCAATTAGACACAATTTCGAACAGATACATATGTATCTTAGAGTTAGTATTTATGCAACAATCATATAGTAATATTACGCCAGCGCTGTAATATCACATTTCTATTTACTACATTTTTCGTTACCGCATTGCATTTACTGTCGCGTTAAAAATATTAAAACTGGAACTACTTTCTCTATTTCAAGTACAACGATGACGAAACACTTTTCATTCGAAATTACTCTATATTTTTACATGGACTATTTTTTCAACGAAGCGCGACGACATTAACCCAACCAGATCTTTCAATCGCCATTAAAAAGCGATCTCCTCCTTTAAATCAAGCCCTAAGCACTCTGTGCCTCAAAACAAAGATCACTAAAACGCTGTGAAAGATCTCTTCCTCCTCGAGCATCCTCCAGAATCATCAAAACCAACTCCACCCTCAAAATTCTCCAATTAAAGTTCCCAGAACGCGATTAAAAATCCGCCATCGCGTTGGAGGTTACATCATGCGATCTCAAGTACAACGATGACGAAACACTTTTCATTCGAAATTATTCGATCTCATTAACCCAACCAGATCTTTTAATCGCCATTAAAAAGCGTTCTCCTCCTTTAAATCAAACCCTAAGCACTCTGTGCCTGAAAACAAAGATCGCTAAAACGCTGCCAAAGATCTCTTCCTCCTCGAGCATCCTCCAGAATCATCAAAACCAACTCCACCCTCTAAATTCTCCAATTAAAGTTCCCAGAACGCGATTAAAAATCCGCCATTGCGTTGGAGGTTACATCATGCGATCTCAAGTACAACGTTGACGAAATTACTCTATATTTTTACATGGACTATTTTTTCAACGAACTGCGACGACATTCGATCGCATTAACCCAACCAGATCCTTCAATCGCCATTAAAAAGCGTTCTCCTCCTTTAAATCAAACCCTAAGCACTCTGTGCCTCAAAACGAAGATCGCTAAAACGCTGCCAAAGATCTCTTTCTCCTCGAGCATCCTCCAGAATCATCAAAACCAACTCCACCCTCAAAATTCTCCAATTAAAGTTCCCAGAACGCGATTAAAAATCCGCCATCGCGTTGGAGGTTACATCATGCGATCCGCGCGCCTCGTATCGTTTGTCGAGACCCCGCGACACTAATCTCCAGGTCCGAACTCCACCCCACGGCGACGTCTCGCAGACAGCGGCCAGGCTGTGTAAAAAAGCCCCTGCTACGTGATCCAACTCGCGGCTCGAGGCGGCGACGAACAGTTACGCGATCGTCGGCCTTCGCCCGCGTCGCCCTTGGCGTCCATGGCCAGGTTAGCGGGAGAAATGACAACGGGATCGGGTGTCATCCCGCGAGAGAGCCACGAAAATGGAGAGCGCCATTTTTCCTGGCGACGCCCGCAGACCCCGTACTCGTTTTACAAGACACGCTTGCCTTGCCCCGTAGCAAACGGAAACGCGCACGCTCCCGTCGAGGTCCCGGCTGGAAAAATCCGGGACGTCCACGCGGGGTTACGTGATCCATCAGGCCCCGTGCGCGCGCGATCCACGCCTATAAAAGCCGATCTAGGACGACGCGTCTCATAGTGACGGACGCGTCCAACGATCCCGGGATCGAGACAACGATCGAGCAGCCATCGACTCGCCGCTGACCCACGGAGAACGTCTAAGGAGCCTCAGAGAGCCGCTGTCATGGGCCCAGTCGCCGGTTTGCTGTTGGCAGGCTTGGTCTCCTCGGTCCTGGCCAAGCCTGGGATCCTCTCCGCGCCTCTGATCGCCACTCTGACACCGTCCGCGCCAGTGGGGCCGGATGGTCGGGTGCTGGACACCCCGGAAGTGGCCGTGGCCAAGGCTGAACACGCGGCTGCGCATCTGAACGAGAGATTGAAGCTGGCGGACGAGGCTGCCAGGTCCTCCTCCGCTGGGTTGCAGGCGATCGTCAAGCAATCCTCTTTGGTGGTGGCCACGCCGAGTATTTTGGTACCCAGCGCGCCGCTGGGTCCGGATGGTAGGGTGGTAGACACTCCGGAAGTCGCTGTGGCCAAGGCTGCGCACGCTGCCGCACAGGCGAACGAGAGATTCAATTTGGCTAACGAGGCTGCTAGGTCCGTCGCTGCGGATCTTAACAGGTGACTCTTCCAGGGGATTTTTTAGGGGTTTCTTGATTAGTAGTTTCAGTTGACCTCTTGGGATACGATTGAGGATCGTGGTAAGGAATTTGGGTCGTGAATGATAAGCACGAGCTTGATTACTCGAGACTTTGGATCAAGCGTTATTCAGGAGAAATGAAAATGGAAGGAGTCAAGCTCGTGGTTTAACTGTTCTTGATGTTCTCTTACTTTAGTTACGTGTGAGCTCTTCTTGCGTTCACACGTTTCAGATAAACAACTTAGACTACTATAGTCACTATGGTCCGAGCAATTGGGAAATATTGATTTCCCAAATAGGGATTAGTGTTTTCAACTCTGTTTCCCCCAAGTTTTCTATCGAAATAGAAATTTTCTATCACTGAGAGACGTTAGCAATAGAATCTCTAACTAAAATATTGCTCAAGGACTGCTGTCCTATTACTAACATCTGTAAAGGAGCCCAGTGCAGAGTTAAATCGATACCACAACAACGCAAAGCCCAGACTAACCAATTCTATTTACAGACCACTGGTCCCACTGGTAGCCAACGGATTGGTCACCCAGCAGGTGGTCCAGCCAGCGACAGTGGGCCCCGACGGAAGACTCCAGGACACCCCGGAAGTGGCAGCTGCCAAGGCGGCCCACGCTGCGGCCCAGTTCAACGAGAGGATCAACCTGGCCAACGAGGCTGCCAGATCATCCGGAACTATAGTGACGTCCGCGCCCACGGTCACTGTGCCGCTGGTGGCCAACACTGTGGTGGTGCCTGGGGCGCCCATTGGTCCTGACGGCAGGGTGCAGGACACGCCGGAAGTCGCAGTGGCCAAAGCTGCCCACGTGTCCGCCCATCTGAACGAGAAACTGAACCTGGCCACGGAGGCAGCCAAGTCTGCTGACGTCCTCGCTGTTGCTGGCCCCGCGCTCGCCTACGGACGGCTCGTCTACTAATCGATTTCCGGTTGATCTTCGAGGGGACGTGTATTTCTACTTGTAAATGATTCTCGCGCCATTATCTTCGTGAATAATTAGCCGATACGTATAATAACAGTTGCTCGTGTCGAGGGGTATGATTTCGAGGCCTGGTCGGGTCTGGTCTCTCCAGGAAGGGTTCTCTGGGGAGAGGGTGGACGGAAGTTGGCTTCCCTCGGTTTCTGTTCTCTGTACTTTGGTAGTCTCGTTCAGAGTCAGCTAGGCTATGTGTTAAATTCTAGTTTGTTCAGGTCGACGCTTTTTTCTCTTCCCTTTCCGATGTCCTTGCGAGTTCGCAGCTCTTTTTCGAGGGACGGTGAGGTTGAAACTGCCATTTGGGGGTGAATGATGATGATTAATAATAAAGAGAATTTCCACGATGTTTCGAGTAGTTCTCTTTTTGTTTTCATTCTACCTGTGTTGTTTTTTTCTTTATTTTTAATTACCATTGTACGACGTGTGAAAATAATCGAGCAAAGTGCAGAACAGCTGTACAACCAGCCGAAAACTAGCGGGTCTTACGTTTCGCGATCCGTTTGACAAAAAGTGTCGGCTACTATTTCACTCTGACACGATAGCCGAGGCAATCGATACATATTAATATCGCGGCGATTTAGTAGCATAATGCGTTGCCGCGTCAGTATTGATTGCGCCGAATTTGGGTCGAGGATAGTATGCAAATAACCTGGCGGGCGATTACAGAAGAAGAGGCAGACATTTTTGGCTCCATTTCCTATCGTTCCTCTAAATCGCTGCACGTGATTTATTTTCGTCGATCAGCACAAATATAACCTCTACTTTTCTGCGCAATTAAACAGCGAACACTATATGCCTCATGCGATATAGTTTCGCATAAAAATTTCCATTTAAAAACGAACGTCGAACGTTTACAACTATTTAAAAAATTTTCATTTCGTTCGAATCGAGGTAAATCTGGTATTTACGGAACGCGCGTTTAAACATGGCCGCGGCGTCGCGCTGGTAAATATAAAACGCGCGCCAGACGTGTAGAATAAACTAATTACCAACCAGTACGGGTAACGAGGCTCGCCCTGGCAAAGGCCTTATCCAGCCCGCTAATGAGATGCAATCGCCTGGTTTTCGCGTTACATCGAACCCAGAATCAGCCCTCATTGTCGATGCTGTCATTAAACGCGACGCGACGCCATTAGACTCCTCTGGCAACCGCTGGCACGGAGTTTATTAACCGGACGTCGTCTTTCATGGATGCATAAATTGCATTCCACGACGAGACGTCCGACAGCAGCTCGAGGGCCAACAAAACGCAGTCTTCTATATTTAGATTAAACGCTACGAACGCGTCGATGCCGTTTTCCTCGTTGCCGCCATCCCCTCGTCGTTCCCAGCTAGAAAAAGTCCCCTCGACGCCAGCGCTTTAACAGGCCCATAATCCTAAGCGCGCAGGATGATTCCTGTCCACCCGTTTAACCTTAGACACCGCGCGCGACTTGGTTCAGGCTTTAGAACCCTCCTAAATTCCCCTCTCGAGCGTCCCGCGAACGTTCTCGCGACGCTGGACGCGCGAATGGCGGCGATAAGAGGATTGAGCGCGCGCGGATCCGCGTGCACGACCCTGGCGCCGCGTACATATTAGGGCATGGCAGCGCGTGGCAGGTTTCCAGGCTGGCGGAGAAAAAATTGACGGCGAAAACGTTCCCAAGCCGGATTCCAGCCGGATAGGAGAGGAGTCCTTGAGGGACAGGCGTGACCAGTTTCAAGCGTGGTCCGTTTCCGCGAGCCAGCAACCCTCTCGTTCGCTTTTCTATATAAAGTCCTCGAGCACGGAACCGCGAGGATGTCGCATTGGATCGCCATGAACGGCCTACACGTAAGGAAGAAGCGTGGCACGCGTGGGTGCGATGGAGTCGGATGGGTGCTCCTTGGACGCTCGCGTCGGTCGTGGGCGGAGTGGTGACGGGCTGTGCGCGGGGTTGGACAGTGTTTCTCAAGCTCGCAACGGTTGGGAAGGTCCGGGTCTGCTGGTTTTAGATTTGACCCTTCGCGCGGAGTCGTGGGAGCGCGCTGAGGTGACCTTGCGCGAAGCTGACCCTTTGGGTGGCGAGGGTTCTTTTCGATTCGAATGTATATTTGTCTATGGTCGAGATTGCTTTCGATTATACTTCTCGTTGAGTCGAGTATATTTTTCGTACAGCGGAGTGTTAGATATTTGTAAAATATTAAGTTGCAGATAAAGAAACTATGCGACAGGATCAGGCGCCTGAAGTTGACTCTTTGGATGGCGAGGGTTCTTTTCGATTCGAATGTATATTTGTCTATGGTCGAGATTGCTTTCGATTATACTTCTCGTTGAGTCGAGTATATTTCTCGTACAGTGGAGTGTTAGATATTTGCAAAATATTAAGTTGCAGATAAAGAAACTACGCGATGGGATCAGGCGCCTGAAGTTGACCCTTTGGGTGGCGAGGGTTCTTTTCGATTCGAATGTATATTTGTCGAGATTGCTTTCGATTATACTTCTCGTTGAGTCGAGTATATTTTTCGTACAATGGAGTGTTAGATATTTGCAAAATATTAAATTGCAGATAAAGAAACTACGCGATGGGATCAGGCGCCTGAAGTTGACTCTTTGGGTGGCGAGGGTTCTTTTCGATTCGAATGTATATTTGTCGAGATTGCTTTCGATTATACTTCTCGTTGAGTCGAGTATATTTTTCGTACAGTGGAGTGTTAGATGTTTGTAAAATATTAAATTGCAGATAAAGAAACTACGCGACAGGATCAGGCGCCTGAAGTTGACTCTTTGGATGACGAGGGTTCTTTTCGATTCGAATGTATATTTGTCTATGATCGAGATTGCTTTCGATTATACTTGTCGCTGAGTATATTTCTCGTTTAGTGAAGTGTTAGATATTTGTAAAATATTAAGTTGCAGATAATGCGTGGTGGCATTTGATTATGGAGAATTGGTCGTATTAACCCTTCTATTGCAAATAGATCTTTCAATCGCTACTAAAGAGAGTTAATAACTCTAATTTTGAAAAATCTAGCAATGCAACGTGATCGAATTTGCAAAAACACTCATTGTTTTACCGCAGATTCTTCTTTTCTCATTCTGCCTGGCTTCTTCCGGCTTGGCCAATCCAGCCACGCCGCTACTGGCCTATCAGGACACTCGAGGCCAGTACAGTTTTGGGTACAGCGACCCAGGGTCCTCGAGGTCAGAAATTCGAACTTCGAACGGCGAAACACGCGGCACTTACAGTTATAAGGATGACGCAGGTGTCGTGCAGATCGTCCACTACGTCGCTGACGGGAAAAATGGCTTCCAAATCGTGGCCACCAATCTGCCAGAGGCGCCACTTCCGGTCAGAGCAGCGACGAACGTTTTTAAAAACCGCTGTCCCTCGAAAATTGCTGACAAATACTTCTTTTCGTTCGATTCAGGTGCAAAATGTACTCCTAACTCAAGGATGGAAATTGGAAACTGAGAAAACGAAACAGGAAGCATTCAAAATAGGGGATGGCAACGTGTTTTTGAAAGGATTGCAGTCGTCAGAGAGAAAGGGTGCAGACTCGAACGAGAAAAATAAATTGCAGGGAAATTTGGATCAGGGTGCAAAGGAAGGGGTGAAATTGGGGGAGAATGAAGATTCAGCTGGAAAATTGAACGCTGCCTCGCAGGTATGAGTAACGATCTTCGAAGCAGGCGCGGATAACAATTTTTTCTGACAATCTGACGATTTTAAACAGCTTTTACTGTAATTTAAACATTGTATCAGGGCGAAGCTCAGTCTGGATCGTCGCAAAATGAAAATTCCCAAGGTTCTATCCTGCTTAGCGACAAAACAACAGTCGAAGGGTTGAAGTCTTTGATACCAGCGTTTGGAATTTCTGAGGGGAACGTCTTGGTCCATCCATCCTGGTCCAAACTACTAATAAATAATCAAGGTAAAAATAATTCCTGCATTCCTGCAACTTGTCGTCGATGTTCGACGCTCCATTCTATTCAGCGAGCAGGAAGCAAGTGAAACCTTGAACGTGAAAGAGACTGTGTTACAATCTTATGCAATAAGCTCGCATATTTAACGATGCTAATTTTCTCAATTCGAAATTAACTCATCGTTCCATTTCAGGCTTGTCTCTCACACCATCGAGCACGTTAAAAATTGGCCAAGACGCTGCGAAGCAGCAAGAGAAGTTAAGCAAGGAACAATTAGCTGAGCAATTAGACAAGGAACAAGGAAGACCACAACCTGGATACAAGCCAGTTAATCTTTCTGAAGTATTCGTCAAACCTGTCACTATTATACGTCCTAACCCTATCGTTTCTCATCTGACCAGATACACCATCGACCCAACCATTCACTACTTTATTTACAACAATTGATGAATAACTTCGTTTCGTGTTACGAGATGTTTGATGTATTTTTTATAATTCGAATGGAACACTTCGCTGAGACCGTCAGCGATGCGATTCTATTTAAATAAAGAGAAACAGATTCCAGCACCCTGGTTCGTTCTTGTACATTTGTCTCAATTTATTTTTATTCTTCTTTACAAAATAATGCCGGCTGCCATAGGACAATGAAACGTAGGAATACACGACGCATATATATATGCAAATTGATGTCAATAATTAATATCGATCGGAAATTAACACTAACATCTCCATCGTCCTCTTCGTCGTCGCCATCGTCTCTCGGTAATCCATAGTAATCGCGCTTATAAAAAACAGCTGAATCATCGTAATACAATGAAATTATCGTTACTTTCCCCTCGTTCACACACACATCGTTACGAAGAAACTTAACTATCGTCAAAGGCCATCGTTAATTAACAGTACATGCCAGCGTTAGGTGTGTTTCAATTTTCTTTTTCTCCCTTCTTTTCCTTTTCGTTTCGTTTTAATTGCAGGTGAACTTACACGATAGAACCTATGTATTTACATACACATGCGTTTGTGTACGCAAACTGAAAAGGTGGTAGCACAACGTGAAAATGATTTCAATCTGTTTCGCAGGAAAGGAAAGGAACGAATAGAAAACGTCCTCTCAGATGGATAGCTATATAAATACCCCTTCCGCTTAATTTTTATGTTACGTATATAGACTATAATTTTGCAGCTTCTTGGCGGCTGTTGATTGTTCGTTCGTCGTTCGACGAGCACGCAGAACGTGAAATCGATTAGCGGGAATTCAACGGAAACGATAACAAATGGCGTGAATTTAACAGACACGATGGAGAATGAAATTGGAATGGAACATTTGTCTGGATCGCTTAAAAAACGCAGAACAACCCTTCTCACGATTTCGAGCGCTAGCTGCGAGTCAATTCTTTCGTAATTATTCATTTCACGAGGGAGGAGCGATGAATTTTTGGATAAAAAAAATTGCAAACTGTCTGGCGACGCACGCTGAAGGGTTGCGCTGGATTTTCATCCCCGATACTGTCCTCGATTAATACTGAAAACGTTCTTAAACATCGATCGAATAACCTCAACGCTATTCACGTTTAATCCTCTTAATAATTCTTAATTGCAGTGATTAATTGGCGAATAATTAGAAACGCAAGGTCGAGCAGTAACGAGGGTTAAATTCTCGATCGCTTCAAACGACGGGCTGAAAGTAATTAATAACGCAAATGAAGTACGATTAATAATAATAGCAAACGCGATGAAATAAAAAGAAGACGCAAATGTCCCCTGTGTCACTCGTTTTGCACCCCACCGTAGCTATAATTGCAATACGTCAACATCCCCTCTTATACACATAATATAAATCTAAATATTAATATATATATTTATATATATATATTTATAATATTCATATTTATATATATATAACATATTCGTTCTAAAATTGCACGGTCGCGTGCGATTAAATCTGATCCCCACCCTTCACTCTCCACCCTCTCCTAGTCCCAACCCTCTCCCCTTTAAATTCCACCGAGCGTGGCTCCATTTTTCAGAAGAAGAACTCCCACAAAGCTATAAAAATAATTTCGATCGCGATCATCGACGATCGTTTCAAGAATCTCGATAGCTTCGTTAAGTTATTGATTAAGTACCTTGCGCTCTCTTCTTCCATTGAAAAGGTGAACGAATTGTTTCCTGGATAAATTTCAGATTTGTACGCAGCACCAAAGATCGTTCTTCGTTACTGATCGCTCGAGGTATTTCCTTTTTTTTCATTCTCTGACGCTCGACAGAATTAAAGCGGCTCCATTGATTTTCTATGCTCCTTTTTCACGAATCTACGGGGTGGAAAGCGAACGAGATGGAAGGATAAAGGAAATACTGTTGGATCGAGGAGCATTTTACTCAACGTCCTCCCCTCCATCGCCATACAGCTCTAGACTTTTCAACTAATTTTACAACGTACTCGACAGTTTGATATATTGATACTTCGACAACTTCTCCCCTCCATTTTATTCATCCAGCTTTCCACCATGAAGCTACCCCTATCATACTACTCTCCTCCAAACTCTTCGACCTCTCTCTCTCTCTCTCTCTCTCTCTGATTTAGTAACGTGGGCGGTATTCTCTTGAAACGTCAACGAAAGAATCCACACAGAGCCACTTCTCGTCCAGTCGGTGCTTCCATCGATTCGAAAGCTTCAACAATTAATTTTTAATTCACTTTAGCTATTCTAAGAATCTGACATTTCCTCTCTGAATGTAGACTCGATAACGATTGCGAGGAATGAGTCTGGCGACTCTGAACGAGGAAAATAATGTCGATCGTTAATTTAGCTTCGCCTGGCGTTCGATCATTTTTAGTTCTCAGAGAACTCGCTGAATCGATATCTAAAATTAATAATCGTTACTCACGTTGATTTGAACGACAATTAGAAGCATTCCCGTCAGATTCGAGCGGCTCAGTTCGGGTGGAAAATTTAATGAATCGCGTGGACGACAAGTGGCTCGACAAATATTTATACGGTTCATCTTTAATCCTTAATTACTCGCTAATAATTCGCGAAACTACGTCGATTTATCTTAGCGACGATAAAACATTATACAACGTTTCTTATTAATCTTTTTTTTTTTTTTCTTTATCCTCATATAATATATATTTATATTTATATGTATATGTTCCTGTGTATCCGTGTACTTCTCACGCGAGTGTACGCCTGTACGTGTGTAAGAGTGTGTTCAGCAGTGCTGGTGGAATGTAACATTTCGAATAAAAATTGTACAGCCAGCCACATCTTTCTTCTATCCTTCTTTTGGTATTCAGAATCTTTCTTTTCTCACAGACGCGAAATAAAAATTGTTCAACCATCGCTGATATTCGAATTTTCATACCGCAGCGTTTAATATTCCGTTTAATCAGAGCTTCGCAGAAATCAAACTAATCGCGTATTAATAATTGTTCGATCTGATTGATTGTTGTTTCAATTTCGAACCAACGATCCAAATACCAAAAGAACGATTCAACGCAGATGCGCGCTGTTCTTTTCCAGGGAAAACTGTGATTTTTCTCGAAGAACGTCCACCATTGACTCTCGTAGCGTCGTTTATCGTATATCTACACAATACTGTTGCGAGTATCGGATAATCTTACGTCGACTAATTAGCATCAGCGACGGTTGTCCGAGGTTACACGATAAATTACGGGCAATTGACTTGTATGTCCCTATATTATAGTGCCAAGACGCGCGCGTCTTGAAGAGACGAGTTTCGATATAGAAATAGAACGATCATTCTCTCTTCGTAATCATTCACACCGTAGTTATCATTTAGAAAGATGCGAGTCTTTTTTTTTTAGGGGGGGAGACTTCTTGGAATTTCTCTTGTGCCACCTGCACATTTGATTCAGAATTTTCTGTGACAGAAAGTTTCTGAAGAATGGTGCGATTAATTGCTGATTGGAAAATTAACTATTTTACGCTTCGCAACAACGATGCATTAAATAAATGAATTTTTTCGATCGTCAACACTGTGGAACTTGCAAGAAAATTTGTAACTTTAATGGAAAGTTGCTGGGTAAAATATTGAAAATTTTAATGACATTGTTGTGAAATATCGTGGAGTGTGTGTGTGTGTATTTCTTGTATATTAAAAAATGTATGCATCGTTGCTAGGAAGATTGAAAATATCATTGACAGAGAATAGGAAAATTCCGAGGAAAAACGTCGACATTATTCCAATTTCGCGACTAACTAATTGTTGCGCGATTTTGCAACCTTTTTTTGTTACAATCAAGGGTTTCGTAACAGTGCATCGACAAATCTCGGCCAGACTCCTCGAAGTATACACCTTTAACTCTGCAAGAATGATTTAATACGAACACTATTGTGCAGCAATCAATTAACCTTTTATAAATCTTTGCACAGGATGAAAATCTTCGTTTAATCTTCCATTATTTCCACTGTCAAATCAGTAGTCGAAAAGAAACAGAAGTATCTTCTTGGCGAATAAACAAGCGACAGGTTAATTAATTATCGCACGCTATATCTACGACTCTTTACAATTAATTATACCGTAACGCTATTAACACACTTTTACAAGGAATTATCGTCGAATTACTCTCCTATATTACACATTATCTATAATTAGTACTATCATTATTATCAATAGATATCGATTAACGTTAACGGTACCAGATTCAACATGTTACTGTGTATTTACCCTTAATTAACGAAGAATCAAGTTAGTTGCACCTTGCAAACGCTCGTGGAAATTCAGAGAACTCTTCACGATAGCGCGCTCCTCTTATCACAGATAAGATTTATGATAGTTCACGTCGCGTTTGCAATCGATCGATCGGTCGAGACTGGCCAATGCACTGTCACCTCGATCGACGCGAGGATCACCCGTGGAAAGAATCGATCTAGGACCCCATTTCCGCGCGGGAATGAAATTTCGTTTAAATACTCTACGAATTGCTCGAAACTAATCAACCATCCCACTTTCAGTTGAATGTAAAAGCGACGTCGCGTCATGAATCGTGTCGAATTTTAGAATACCATCAGGCCTTGATGCAACCGATTATCAGAGGATGTTTGTTCGTGTTTTTACATGTGTGTGAACGATTTAGCACAATGGCGTACGGAGGACAGCGTCATGCAAAAGACCTAACAAAGAAATAACAATTATTGTTGACTCGCAAACCCCTTCCACCACTTGCACGATTTATCCCTCAAACCTCTAACAATTCTACACTTCTACAACCATATATCAATCAAATCCATTCGTTAAAAACCTCAAATTACCAATAATATTACCTACAATGTCCTTTTAAACTCTATTAAAAAGCAAGAAAATTTAACGCTCCATAACTTTGGAACAAATAGTCGCAGCGTGTTGACACTTACATCGTAGGGAGCTCAGAAGCCTGCTCTTTGGAACGCCGTTCGAATCGTCTCGATCGGACTTCCGATTCCGGAGATATCGTCGTTGGAAGCGAGGCGCAATTTTTTCGCGCTCAGCTATCGTTGTCCTACTCGCACGATCCGACCTCTCGCTCGCTCTTGGCGCGACTGACCTATCTCAACTGTTATGAATGACATCACGTGGCGGCCATCTTTACTATTACTATTACTACGCGCGTAAACACTTCCTGGAAAAACGTGGGTCAGTCCGCTGGGCTACATTTCGCGCGCTTTTTGGTGCTCAACTTCGAGGGCCTATATCTTTGGAACGGATCGAGATATCGAGACGAAACCAAGCGCGTTTCAAAGAGCAAGGCTTCGACTACCTACAGAGTGGGCTTCAGAGAAAAAATTGTACGTTCTTCGGGGTGTATTTCGCGGTCAAAGTGCGTTGGTACATTAATACGCGTTGCAAGGTGTTTTGCATCAATGAAAAATTCCAGCAGAAGTCTGTTTCTTCCAATTTTTGGTTCTTATAGTGTGCAGACTGTGATAAAGTATATATTCAGCGATCTTGGTTGTTTTTAACTATCTAGAATTTTGATATTCTTTAAGAATAATCATTGCGTCGGTTGATCGAGTCTGTGGAAGGTGCAACAACGAATCAACAATAATTTATGTACAACTAGAAATGCCCCAGTGAGTATTCACGTGCTTAGAAGATCGAAGCTTCGAGTGACAGTAGTAGCAAGTAGTAAAGTAGAGGAGTCTTTACAAAATGGAACCACCACTCAAAAGAAGAAGTTCTATCCCTGAAAATAAATACTTTTTAATCGATACAATGTATGGAATCGTTCAAGTTGTGCATGTGCATGAGAATTGTTCTTGTTTCGATGGTTTTGGTTCCGTTTTGCCATAGTAGTTACAAAACGTAGCGATAGTAGGCCGTTCGTGAGCTGACGAAGAGGAAGAAGATGACGATAGGCAGTAGAGCAGTGAAATGTTCGATGATCGGTTTTCGAGCTGGAAGAAAAGTTAATGGGAACAGAAGAGGCACGAAGACATCGTGAGAAAAGTGGAAAGAAAAGCGGAGGGTCGAGAGATTGAACGCCATTGGAAAATTGAACGACCTTTTCCAATCGTTTCAATCGCAAATAAATATATCGAGATAAAAAACAACGTCATACAGGAACATTTAAACGAAAAGTAGCAAATAATTCTCCACGAATTCTACATAAGGTATTAAATTTTGAAATTCAGATGCAGTCCGTGTGGTTTCCCTTCTTTCTCTTCTTTCAGATATCCTCCTTTTCCGTTTCACGAGAGAATTCATGCTGGAGAGATGAAAACTTTGAAAAAATACAAAAAGGAAAGTGGTACAAGTATAAACGTTAAGATTAGTGTATATATATGTAGAGTACACAGTACATAGCTAGATATAGAGTTTCATATAGGTACGAGTAGAACACCGTGTATAAAATACGAAACGAAGTGCTGTTGTATCTTAAAAAAAATCTTAAAAATCTTTATGTGCATCTATAATTAAAAGTACCAAACGAAACGAACTGTCTTCGACTGCATCGAGTAAATTTTAACTCAACAATTCGATTGCCTCGATAATTAATTCTATTTATGATAACGAGTATATTCTAAGCGAAGAAAAGTGACTAAAAAATCACGAAAATCGAAGGATTATTCTTCTCAACAGTTTCTTCGCCTCCAAACCCATCAGTTCGTTCCAGTTTCCACGAGACTCGATTATCCACTTCCATGCAGATCGCCATTTACTAAATCCAACCCCTTTCAAGCTCGAAACGCGCCAACGCGTCCCACGAGCGAAGAAAACGAGCGTAAATGGCAAAATTTGAATAACACACGCGTTTCAACGCTTTCTTTTTTTGATGGAAGGATCCTTCGTCACCGGAAGTGGCGGTGGAAACCTGAACAAACGGACTTTAACGAATTCGCGTGAACACGTTCGCGAATTCAAGCAGCCTACGTCTCTTCCTTTCTTTTTTTTTTTTAGAAAAAAGCTTTTGGTTTCATAAAAACTCAAGAATTGCAAATTACGGCTGCCTCGCGGTGATATCGTTCGAAAATTGCTGGCCTCGTGCTGCTAGATTTCGAAATGAAGAAATTTTAGTGGATTAGAGTTCAGAGAAATTCGGATGAGGAGTCGAGCAGTGTTTTTCGATTGAAATCAAGGAATTCGCACTTCAATATTGTTCGCGAAGAGCTGCACGAGTTAATCGATTTTGGTTCCATCGCCATTTCATTTTCAAACGTTGCTCGATTCCTCGATTTTGAAGGTAGACGGAAAAGACAGAGACAGAACAGCGTGTCAAGGCTTTGAAAGATAGATGATACTGCCAGAGAGAGAGACATCGAGTAAAAGATACAACTAAAACGTTTGGCAAAAAAATTCTGACACGTCGTTTCAGTGCCACCTTTTCTTTGCATCTCGTTCGTGGAACGGAAATGCAAACGTGGAGCGTCACGAACGATCGATCGTCGATGATTAGTGGCGCTCGATCTTGAACAAAAAATTAAACAGAATTAGCATGGGCGATTAGTGAAGTGAAAGTGACCGAGCGCGTGAAGGGTATCGTTCAAAAGCGTCTTCATACCTTCTTCAAACTCTGAAATATTCTAAATCGACTGTCAGAGAAGCGATTAAAAAATTGTTTGAAACCCTTCACGCCTCGAATCGAAGTTAAAACACAGTTCGAGTAGAAACTAAGGGACAGAAGGTGGGTGGTAGCTGGATACACAGAAAGAACACAAAAAACGGACAGGTTTATTTATCTTTCCATTCATTGTTGCTTGTTTTTTTTTTTTTTTTTTTTTTTTTTTTCTCTTGACAAATCGGCTATATTTTGTATACGTAAATTACCCGCTCGCTATCAATCATATTTCCTCCATCGTGCATCATTTAATCGCGTTTAATTCTTTCTCTCTATTTCTCTTTTGTCGTAACAATAGACTTTCCTTACCTTCCTTCGACTCATTCGATAATTTCGTTTCGTTTCCAAGACGAGAAAAGCGTGATTTTTCGGGGTCTCATGGATGGGGATGGGGACGATAGGAGAGAGAATCAAGAAGTGTGAAACTCGCGTAGAGATTGGGTGCTGTTAACGATCGCTGATAAATTATCGATAAATCAATAACCTACATCGATGTATCGGTAATATCATTAAAATGTCGACGACAAAGACACGATCTTAGGAATTAAAAATCAGAATTGTGGTTTCCAGTGTCAGAAACAAGCCACGTTCGAGTTCAGTCAGGATAGAAACAAGTCTCGTGTCATTTGGAACAAGATTTCGAGGTGAATTCAATCGATCGATACGTCACCTGCATTATCGACGCGTCGAATCATCGATAAACGAACGATTTTACCGACAGTCTCGATGCTCAGCCACGATGTTATCGACCAGGTTCAAATGCACTTGATCATCGATAACGCGATCGTTATCAGCGTTCACCGAACAGCATCGAGGTCCAGAATGAAAGAAATTACAGATTGGGACAATCGCGGTGTGCAGAGCGTCAAAGGAGGGGACGAGGGAAGTGATTAAAGAGAAAAACAGACGGTGGTCCATCGTGATGCGATCGATCATCGCGAGTACAGCGACAGGAGAGAAGCAAATAAATTGGCAAGAACGAACTGCTTGCGTGTCGCTAGAGAACCACCCCCTCGCCTTGCTTCCGACACCCTTTGCGACCGATCATCCAATTATCGCATCGTATAAAAATTCCCAGGGGTTTACAAAGGAGTACTCTCAGAGAGACACTCGTCCGAGGCCGTTAGAGGGAGGAACTGAACGCGTAGGGTGGCAAAGGGTGACGATTCCTTGGGAAAATCGATGGTGACTACACCGCAGACGAAACAGGCGTCCCCTTCGATCGCTCAGAACAGAGTTTTCGAGTTTTTTCTGGCCACGGAACAGCTTCGAGGACGCCATTGTTAAAGACTGTGATATGATTATTCGTGGCAGCGTTCGTCCTCGAAGCCCTCGACTTCTTTTTCCGGGGGGTGGTTGTCGTTGGCGAAGATAGTAGAGCGCTGCTAATAGTAACAGTAAGTAGACGGAAGATAGATGGATAGACAGACAGACGTACAGTTTGTAGACATAGTAAATAGTGTCGAGTAGCAATAGTGATAGATACAGTGGTAGTGTCGAGTGGCAACAGTGACAGACGTGGTAGATTATAGTCGTTAGCTTGTTCAATAGTAATAGTGATAGACGTAAAGTAGATATGGTAATAGTTGTCGAGTAGCAATAGTGATAGGGATAGTAGTAATGATAGATGATAGTAAACAGTAGATAGTAGCAGTAACAGTAATAGTAGTAGTATAGCCGCGGTATAGTAAATAGTAGTATAGTCGTAGTAGTAAAGACAATATAGTAAGAGTAAGAAGTACAGTATAAAGATATACGATACATGTAGTATTAAGATAGTGAGAGTATGAGAGAGAGAGAGAGAGAGAGAGAGAGAGAGAGATATGAGAAAGACAGAGATAGAGAAGAATAGTGTTGTGGCTACTAGAAAAGTTACAAGCAATATAGCGTAGAGAAAAAAAAACAATTACAGTAATAATAATAATAATATTAATAATAATGGTAATAATATATAGAAATACAGAAGAAAAAATAAATCGTAGGTGTAAGGGGGGACTCAGAGCAGACAGAGAACCGAATAACAGAAGGGGGAAGAGAAGAATCGAGAGAAAGGAAAGAAGATATGAACTGTGAGATTGGCGCGAGCCTGCTAACTAAAAAAATGCGAGACACGTGCTTCTTTTTTGTTTTTTTTTTTCTTTTTGCTGTCATCACTTCTTTTTTTCTTTGCTTGCGAAAAATCGAACCGATCGCGAACACGCTCGGGTCTTAATACAAGAAGGGAAAGAAAATTCGGCGTCCGCGTGTACACAGAGATTCGTGTGCCCTCGTGTGTGTTTTATACGTGTGTACAAGTGTGCCTTTTCAAGTGTCCTCTCTCTCATCGCCTTGTCTGCTGTCACGCGTTTCCGTTTCCGCCTTCGCTCTCACTGTCCGCTCGTCTAAAAAACTAAGCTCGTGCGTCGCGTGCGAACGATACAGGGTTCGAGTGGGTTGGAGGAATTTAAAAACGTTCGAGTAGAAAAAAAAAGAAAAAAAAAAAAAAAGGTAAAACAAGGGAAGAACAAAAAAAAATAGTGCGACGTGGTACAGTAAATAGTAGTAAGTGGTAAATAGTAAATGGTAGTAGAGGGTACGAACTAGGGAATAATAAATGACAATGTTAAAGAGCAATAAATGAGTAATTAGCGCTAGGATTAATAATAATAATCGTAGATAGTAAATAGTAGTAGTAGTAGTAATAATAATAATAGTAATCGTAATAAAAACGAACGCGTGGCGATTAAAGGTGAAAGGATGGGATAATTAATAGTAGCGACGACAAATTCTTAATGCTTGGGTGTCTATGTATGCGTGTTCGCGTGATTAAAAAAATAGGCTAAATAGATTAATATTAATTATCTTAAAAACAGAAGTGAACGTCAGAGGATTAAGAAACGAAGAAAAAAAAGTATATATATATATACTCAGAGGCGACGTGAACGCAACGCATCGATAATACCGGAAGTCAACGAACCTACGCGACAGTATGCTCCTTCAGACAATGGGTGGGAGTTGTTCGCGCCCTAAAACGCGTGAAATATGTCGAGAAACGCGACCCGGAAGTGGCTTCGCGCCATAAACGTCCCTTTTTCCCTTCCTCATCACCGTGCAACGTTAAAAATAACAATTACAATTCTACATATACACGTATAATCGTCAATAATCGTTTCTCACCCCCTCCACCTCGACATTTCAACCCTTTCGATTCTCAAATACAATTCTCGTACGTTTTCTACTCTCCTTTTTCCATTTTTCTGCTGTCTTTTTTTTTTTGTACAAAATATTCGACGAATTTCGAGGTGGAGAAATCGTTTTTTCCATCCACTTCCGGGTCCACCTAAACCGCGCGATTCCGGAAAATACTTTCTGTACGAGGGAGCATGTGTGTCTGTATTTACGTGTGCAGGGGGTGGGGGTTGGCTCCGTTCGGTAATCGAGGTATAAAAATCGTAAATAGTAAATCGTGTATAATAATAAACCGTGTCGGAGTGCCGAAAGAAGACACGTGGAAGAGCGATCGTAACGTGTCCCATACTTTCTCGCGATTTTTCTTCGATTTTCATCTCTTCTTCTTTTTTTTTGTTTTTTTTTTTGTTTTTGGTTCGCTTTTTTTTTCTACAACTCGATCGTATGGGTGTGTGCGTCTCTGTGGGTGGTCTGTGTGTGTCCGTGTGTGCGTGTACCCGCGTGTCGTGTATATAAATGCGAAGAAACGTGAACGTGCGAGCGCGAAAAGTGTAAAACAGATTCGTCGATCGTCGTCGAATTCCGCGCTGAATTCGGATGCTTCTTGCAAGATTTCAATTTCGCGCTGGTTTGGCTAACTTTTTTTTCTTTATTTTCTAGAGTGCGGTTACCTTCGAGTTTCGTTATTCTCTGTTTTTTTTTTCTTTTTCGTTTTTTTTTTTTTTAATCTTCTAAGGGCTCGAGAGAGTCTACGAGTGAAATAGAAAATGATTGTCGTGAGTTGTTCAACCTTCGCAGGTTTCGAGATAAGGGTTTCGCTTCCTTTTCCTTTTCAGAAAGTTTCGCGAGGCTGGCAATTTGGAATCCGACGGGAGAATTTTTGCGAAGCGAGCATCGCTAAGCTCTCGAGGCGTTCAGATTTTCGAATATAAAAATTCCGTTCCTTAGTAAAAATTGGTGAACTTTAGCCCAAACTTTCGTGGATTTCGTGTACGTTTCGAAGCGAAATATTTTTTGCAAATAGATATACATCGGCACTGAACGTTAAATCCTCTTTAAAACACCCTCTAAAAACTCTAAACTTTCAATCGCGTTCGATTTAAAACAACTAAATTCTAATTTCCAAACCCTTCCCACGAATTGCTATTAAAACAAGAGAATGTTATCTATTTGCAAAAAAGAAGCCTGTGAGCGGTTGCGCAATGATTACTGAAAGCTCGAATTTCCTTCAACGATCAACTTCGATCCTGCGACGAATTTCGTCGAACTGTTCTTCAAAAATCGGTTTCCTTCTCGACGGCCAAACGGGTGTTTCAAAAAATAGGCGTCACGGTTCGTAAAAAATCTACCGCCGCTCTGTTTAGGAACGATCCAGGCTGCGTTCGCGTCGAATAAAGACAGGGTCGTTTGGAAAAAGAAAATTCTCGCGGCTCGATCGGCGGAATTCGACGAACGATCGATCGACGAGAAAACGAGCGAAACGCCGCCTCGTCCCTGGACGTTTTGATCACTAATCTCCCTGGTCTTCTGGGTGACACAACCGATTCCCTAACGAGAGACTTACTAACAGCTTAACCGTTAAAACGCCCGCTCGGACAAATCGCGATACAATCCATCGTGAATCGCGTCCTATCGATCTACTACGTGTATATTCCCGTGTACAAAAAGCAAAAATTGATTTGTCTTGCGAGCTGATTGTGACTTGCAACGCAATTCCTGGCCCACGATTCCGATTCCCCTCGTCGTTTCACTATCGTGTGCTTCTGTTAGCTTCTTTATCAGCAGTCTTTTCAACGAAGAGAGTAATTACTTCCATTTTAGTTTCTTCCCTACTTTCTGCGGTTCGAGAATCGAGGAAAAGGTGAACTAATTCTTCTGACGACCTAGGACCACTGCAAACTATTACTTTTTTCATAGATTCTTCGAATTATGTGTCGAGATCTGACTGTGTCCCTGATTTTCTACTTGTCGCGAGTTATACTTTCACTTTTCTCTTTATTCTCGTGCGTATCTGGGGAATTTCTATTTTTTTCCGCTTCTAACTTTCAATTTGCTTCGATAATGGATCCCAGGACGCTCGATGAAACCAGAAGAATCGAAGGCTAAACAAGTCGCGGAGAGAAACACTGTGAAAAGTGGCGCGACGAAAGAACGTTGTCGACCGCTTGGGAAAGGGCGCGAAAACTGGCGGAAGAAACAGAAGGAGAAGAAGAACAGAGGTTCTCACGAAGGAACCCAGCGGATAATCGAGACAACGATTTCTGAAGAACAGCAGCAGTTTCGTTTTTTCGTTCCAACGGCTCAGGGATTCCTCTCATTTATATCCGTTTGCTATATCGTCTTTCGTCTGTTTTTTTCTATTATTTTTTTCTTTTTTCTTCGTTTTCCTCCCCTCAAGAATTATCGATACAGAGAGTCGAGTGATTGTCGAGTTCAACTATACATTATAGTACTCGTTAAAGTTCTGGAGGCTTAATTAGAAAGGGGAAGGGGGGGCTACTACACGAGTCTAACACGCTACGTCGTGTGTACGCTATGTGTGTTCCTTGTGTAGTCTGATCTTCGCGTGTGTGTGTCTGTGTCTGTGTCTCGATTGTTATATTTTTTTTTTTTTCTCTTAATCATTTTAAATCTGCTTCGACCACTTAACAGCTACCCTTAGATAATTCGCTATACCCCGTCTCGCGACTGAACGCCTCTCTTGCGAACAGAAGCGGATCGTCGAACGTTCGACGATCCCTTCCGCGGTTTTCTTCTTTCACCTTCGAACCTCAATTCGATGGGGTCGTCGAGAAATTGTTCGCGTTTTAATTAATCAGGCTCATTTCCGGCTCGTTTCGTATCCTCCGTTTTTTTTTTTTGTTTCTTTGTCTGTTTGGCAATCATATCGACGTTACAACGACAGCGACTATAACGACCAACTAACGATCAATAGGAAGCTCAATCAGCACCGTGATCACCGTGATCGCAAAACTGGCTGGGTCGATTTTTCACAGAACCCTCGTAGACTCCTCGCGATGCGATCTTTTGGCAATTCTCTCTGATCTTCTGTGAAAAATAGCTTCTTCTCAAATCATCACTCTGACGTTGGTAACTCCAGTGCCAATTGAGAGCCCTTTGTTTTTTCCTAAACGAGTCTTCTAAATATCTATTATAATCCTGCCCTTCCGTGCTCGAACGTCCCATTCATTCTAACTAATTCCCCTTCTCTTTTGATTGTTTATGTACAGTGTTCTAAAAGCAGCTTCGTTTCCTTCCGATTCGCGCGGCTGCCTCGCGCGATTTCCGCGCGATTTCCGCGCTACATTCGAGGCGATCCTTCCTTCCATTCCCTCCCTCGTAGTCGAGGAACGAGTCGACGCTCGACTCGCGTCCCCATTTTCAGGACCAGGGAAGAGAAGCCAAGAAGGGCAGAACGGCCGTGGAAGAGGAAAGCTGGGCAAGAAGATCGCGGAACCACTCAACAAGCACACCAAGACCGATCGACCTCTCTCATTCAGACCGTCCACCGTCGAGGTCGTCCCCCTGGTAAAAGAAATGGCGAACGACGAGAGCGGTGGGGCTCTCGCGCGAAGTGCAGCGTCTCGTTCGACAGAGAAAAGCGGCTTGATATGTTCTCGACGGAATACCAAAGAAGAATGTTTCGGTGACGAGGCTTCGAGATACTTTCGAACCGACTGGACGACAGTTCTGACCCCGTCCAGCCGTTTGGGCCACCAGGCTGACCGAATAAACGCCCCCTTCGATCGCCTTTTTTTTTAAATTCGCGTCGCGGCTGAAGGTTGTCCCCATCTTTGTCGCGCGACATTTTGTTCTCACGGCATCCCAAGGCGGACCAGAACCGACGCCACGGCCCCAGCTACCCTGGATTCTGGTTGCGAACGACGCCTAAGGCCCCGATTAGGCAAGCAGACCCACCGTACCGTCCTTAACTTTCAACGAGGATCACGCAGGCTTCACTCATTCGCACGTATTTTTCTTCCTCATTCGCTCTGCTTCTCTTTCTCCTCTCTTTCTCTCTCTCTCTCTCTCTCTCATCTTCTCTCTTTCTCTCGTTCGGTTTGTCGTGCTCAGATCGTGTCTCTAATTTATATATATATATATTTATATATTTATAATGTATGTACTTTTGCTAGGTTCAATTACCATAAATCGTAACGTCGATAATCCTAGGTCCTTATCAGTTATTAATAAAATATAGATTATTGGGATGCAGCCGCTTGCGCACTTTTGGACGCACCTTGTTACAGTTGCTGATATATCAAATATATATATATATATATATATGTATATATATCGTGTGTACGTTTGTGTTTGATCGTGTTCGAGGATGTTTGAAGATGCTTGAACGCGTTGCATATTTGGTATATGGGTCTGTGTGTCTCTGTTTTGTGGATGTGTGTACGTGCATACATGTCTCTTGTGTTTAATTAACATTTTTTTTTTTTTTTTTTAACTTCTAATAACCTCTGTAGGCTAAGCTTCGTCTACTGCGTGGCTCGAACCAGACCCCGAATTTCCTTGGTCCGAACAGGTTTTTGGTTTAACGGGTTTGTTTCTTCTGTCTTTTACGTTGGGAATTTTTACTTCAATCTTTCCATCACCTTGGATCTCTTTCTCGACGTTCGAACCCTTTGAAGCATCGATTGGAACCCTTTTTTCTCGTTTAATTTCGCGCTCGTTCTACGCAATTCTAAATAATCGATATGAAAAATATGCACGTGCTTTTTTATATAACATTCCATAGTATTATATAAAATAAGCAACTTTTGTCATTTCTGTAACTAAGTTTAGCAAGTTAAAACATCGCCAGCGAGATGCGCTCTAAATTAGTTTACAAAATCTGATTGGAAAGTCAAATTTTGTACTTTTAATTAAAGAAAAAAGAATGTTTCAATTTGGCGAAAGCTACAAATAAATATTTGAACCGCATAATTATTAAATCTGCAAAATACATTCGCTGACACTTGAATCTACTATCTGAATCACTTTTGCATCGATTATCGTGCTCAAAGGGTTAACAGATCGGAAGGAGAGCGCAGGGCGTGCAGTTAGCCGGGATCTCTTCAACCATTACGCAAAACCACTTCGAACTTCCGCCTCGATCGACCTCGCGTCGAGATCTTGATCGTCCTATTGGTCTCTTTTCGTTCTACCTCTCCTTTTCTCTCTCAATTTTCTATCATATAAAAATACGTCGTCTATACGAGGAAGTCGCGGGCGAACACGCGTCGAATAATCTGTATACAATATATTTGAACGACTCTTCTAAAATTTCGCGTCTTTTTTTACTCTTCTTTACTCGTAGTTTTAATTATTTATTTACCTTTTTGTTTGTGTGCAACTTGGTCTGGAGAAATTTCGGAGCCTGAATATCTGCGACACCATGTAGCGAGTGCTGGCTATCCCAACCCTCACCTCGGCCCCCCTCAACCCAGCTAGTGACATATACTTCGTGTCTGAACCCTCCACAGGGTGCTTTTGTCTCGTGAAGAAATCAATAAACCCTTTAAAACCACTGCGAACACCGTGTTCTTACAGAAATCACCGAGAGAATGCTATTCAGATCTAATCGTTAATCTAGAAATTGAAAAACAAACGTTAATTACGCCAGAAAATGGCGGCTGATCGACTGAACGTAGAAAAAAGGAAGGCAAAATCAATCGAAACGGATTGTGCGACTCGATACGGACACCCTGCGGATATCCGCAGCCGGAAACGGCTGCCCAGTTTCGCTCGTCGAATTTATCGTCATCTCGTAAAGCTTCTAGTACTGTCCCCTAAAACGGAAATCGAGCTTTCCACCTCTGATTCCGAAGAAACCAGGCGAAAAACGAGGAAATCATTGTCATCGCGTGCCTCCGACATCCGGAAGAATCAGTGAACGAGTTTAATCGGTGGTAGAGTAGCTGTCGCGTGTGGCGTCACGCGGAACGATCTCTGATCGTGGTTTTCGAACGTCTTCGAACGAGATCGAACTTCTTCGAAGCAAGAAGAAAATATTAAAAACACTGGAAACTTGAAAAAAAAAAAAAACTGGATGCAGAGTCGTTCGACGTGGCCCACTGATCCCTTGTACCGAGTGTCTAAGTGTCTGTGTGTGTGTGCGAGAGCGCGTGTGAACGGGAATGTGTCCGGAAATTCCTAAAGAGAACGCCAGTAAAATGAACGCAGAATGCGTCGCGAGCAACGGAGCTTCTTTGTTTTTTTTTTTAGAAAATTACCCCGTCGCAGCGACACTTTTACAGGCTTTTCAGGTACGCTTGCAGACATTGTGCTGGAAATACTATTGTGCGTCAGGCCCTGGATCGCTTCCTTCGCGTGGGAATATCACGGAGAACCAACGATTTTGTGCGCTCGCGACTGGACCAGCCGCGAGACGATCGAAAGAGCCTGTGTCACGTTTTTCTGTCTCCAGTTTCTTGTTTCTGTTCTCTCTCTCTCGTGGTTTCGATACTCGAAGAAGAAGGAAACGGAGGGCTGAAGCTGCGAGGCAACTTAAAAGCGAGGCTGACGTTCGAGGGGGGTCTTGAAGACCGTTTTAGAATCCTCAAATCGTTGCGAAATGGCTGCTAGAGTCTACAAATGATTGCAAAAGGGCTACCAGAATCTGTAAAATATCGCAAAAGGAATAATCGTTAAGATTGTTCGCGCTAACTCAGTTCACCGTGTTCGAAGCAAGTCCAAGCTCCCTCGAACGTCATCATCGAGTCGAACACCGGAACCAAGCCCGTCCCGTGGAAGCCACGACAACCAAAGGAACGATACGGAACCGAAACCCTGGAGAACCTAATCGCTAGAACGTGTGTTCGTGTACAGCCAGTGTGTGTCGTCGACGCGAGTTACGAGTCCAGACGCGTCCAGGATAAGGATCTATAAATGCAGTCGTCGGATTAAACAATGTAAATACATCAGAGATTCGAAAGACAGATCATAATAGATGCATAGACTGGCCCCTTCGCTCATGCCGGCTACTCGCTACGTCTCTACTTGAATTGGTCGAAGTCATCCTCCCCACGAACCTGATGTATCCAACGCCCTCTCTGACGCGATTCATCCGAAAGCTTCGAACAGCTCCAAGCGACGTTCGAAAGAAAAAGAAAAAAAAAAGAAAAAGAGGATCCATCAAAGGCGAAGGATCGACGTTCGATCGTAAGGAACATCAGCTGGCTCGTCGAGAGATATCCATCCCTAGAGTTAACGGCTAGCCTACTTTGGCACAAACAACCACTCAGCCCTGGCCGGCACTCGCTTTGTTAATATATAGTTTTTTTTTTTTTACTTTTTCTCGTTTTTCTCATCACGCTTCGTCGCCACACTCACTCCCAGCCGGTTTTTTTTTTTTGGAACCCAGTCACACGCGCGTGAAACAGGCTCTCCCACTCGCTCGATCAGCCAGTCGCGTCGTTTACCCACGTCGTTCTCCACCCTCTCTCGCTTTCTCTCGCGCGCACTCACACGCATACAGACGCACGCTCGTTCTCTCTCTCTCTCTCTCTCTCTCTCTCTTGTTCGCTACCTGTCTACGATCGATATACGTATATTAATAAGATTTAATTGACTCCAACGAAACGTCGGTTAGACAAAAATCGACGGGTGCCCGGAGTTGGGTCGCGACGCCCCTGGGCCGACGCCACGAGACTGCGGCGAGGGACCGCGCCAGAGCGGCGTCGCGACTCGCGCTTCCGCTACCCCTGGCCCACCCCTTTATCACGACTCTACGAATACTACTGATAATCTTCGCTTCTTGACACGAGGATTCGATTCTCTCTCTCATTGCGATCCTGTCTGTGTAAACAGCGTGTATATATACTTGTGTGTCCGTGTGTTCTCACGTGGTGGTGGAGGGGGATGGCAAAACTGATCAGGATTCATCGTTTCTCTCTCCCCTTTCGAGCCTCTCTCCTCGTGATACCTCTACGATATTTATTTATCTTTATTTATATTTTTCTTGTGTTACGCTCTGCGGGACTATAGGCTAGCTAGGTGTTTTTGTTTGTGTGTGTGTGTGTGTGTGTGTTTATCGTAACAGCGTTTTCTTTTTCAGTGTACGCGTACGCATCTCGAGTGTGGGCGTGCGTACCATCGGTTGTTCGAATCGTACCACCTTTACACGACACCAGCGCCACTTAAACGACACAACAGACCAGCCCTACGTGAAGGATGCTCCTCTGTCCAGCGCTCTCTGGCCAGATCGGTTCGTTCTACGTCGCCTGCGGGCGCGTTTCATCAAAAAGGAATGCTCGGTGATCAGGAACTAATCGTCGACCGGACCTAAACGAGCCTGAACCACGCGACGAGACTCGCTCTAACTATATATATATATATGTATGTATATATGTATATCACCATCCCTAAACGGAGTCGAAGAAAACGGCGGTTCGTCGCGCGAATGGAACCGCCCTTCTGCCGGAGCAATCCCGTACCAGCGAAAATATAACCATTACTCGCGAAACGCGTGCGCGTGCCTCTCTAATTAGCGATATGTTCAACGGTCCTTCGTCCACGCCTCGTCGACGATTACTCGACGACGGCGCGTTTAGTTAATCTTATCTCTTTTTTTCGTTTTTTCATTTTAATTCCCCTCCTGCTCAGCCTTACTTTATTTACGATTAAGAATCTACGCAATCCTAAACACCTATCAGCTAAGAAACCTGCGTCTGAATGTCTCTGCGTTTTCTCTGTGTCTGTGTGTCTGTGTACCTTCCAGCGTGTGTGTCTCTGTTCGCGTGTACGTGTCTCTGTGTGTGTTCGTACAGTGTCTCGTAGTCACGTGTGTACGTGTGTGTGATTAATACTTATTATCGTCGAACATACAAATTATAAAAATACCACCTGCAACGACAGTGCGCCGCTCCGCCACGCGAGTGGGCCAGTCGCGTCGCGAGCAAGCCCGTCTCTCCCGCTTCTGCGCACGCGCACGCGCGAGTCCAGCTCTGCCTGGACACTGAATACTGAAGAGGGTGTTTTGTTTTCCGCTTTTTCTTTTTTTGTTCTTTGCTTTTTTTTTCCTCGTTTTTGTTAGAAAAATTCGAACGAAACGAAGTGAGGTGGGGGGATGCATCGTGCGTACGAGCCGCGAGGACGGCGGGAGGACCACGTGGCGGAGGAGACGTCGAGAAAAAATCGGTCCCCCGACCCTAGATCGATCCGCGCGATCGATCGCGGCTCGAATCGACCACGGGTCGGAGGGCGCGAGCGTAGCACCTCGCGAAAGCTGCAAAGGGTCCCGTGACAATTAGCCTTAACGACTAATCTGGCTTGGTACGCGCGCTACTTTCAAAGTCGATCCTCGTCCTCGCTTTCTCACGCTTCTTTTCTGTTTTTTTTTTTTTTTTTTTTCTCTTCCTTTTCGCGTCTCCGTTCCTTCGTCGACGAAGCTTTCTCGCGTTTCAGCGCGTTCGAGACAGATTCCCGCGACGGTTAAAAATTAGCTGTGATATAATATTCTTTTATATATATTTATATTGAACGCGTTTAGGTTTTGTTTCTGTTCTGTTTTCGCGGCTGCCCTGTGAGGTGGGTGGATGGGGCGCGTGGTGCGCGCGGCTCGCCGCCAATGCGCGCCATCCTTGTAAAATATATCATATATATACATATGCGTGTACATATATATATATATAGATTTTATGTGTATACAGAATATACGTTAATGCTCGAAAAACTGTTCTTAACTCTGTACAAGAGCCGCGACGGGCCCCCTCTTTCTTTCTCCTCACCGAGCCCCTTCGTTCCATCTCTCTTTCGCATTTTGCTCGCTCGAAACCTAGCCTCTACCTCCTCCCTTCGGAACAACACGCTCTTATCACGCAAAACACACGCATCCGGTGTCTCTCCTCTCTCTATTTCTCTCTATCTGATCGATCCTGGCTTTCTTTCTCTCTGGCTGCCGCGAAAGCCGCCACCGGGTGCCTCGTGCACGCTCTCCTCGAGACACAACCCCCTCTTTCGCCGTTTCGCAGCCCTAATCCATTTTTGTCGTCGCGTTCCCCCTTTTCTGTGTCGTTATTATTTTTTTTCTTTTTTTTTTTTTTTTCTTTTTTCTTTTCTCCTGTTCTTGTTGTCCGTGTCTCTGTACGCGTGTGTGTCGTTGTGTGTACGAGGAATAATCGCGGTGTCTGTCTGTGGTATACGCTGTTTCTCTTACGAGTGGTCTAGACGGTCTGTCGAGAAAGAAAGAAGAGAAAAAGTGGTAGAAAAAAAAAAAAAAGAAAAAAAATATGTGTATATAGAAACATCAGAAACGGACCGCGCGCGCGCGCGCGTGACCGTGCGCGCGTAGGTCCCCTTTTTTTTTATGTGTGTTTTGTGTGCCAGCTCCCGCGTGGGGAGCCGCTATCCCTCGTTTCCCAGCCAAGATCCAGAGGGTGGCCAGCCAATGGCGCCGCGGGCGTGGGCCCAGCGACCCACCCTTAGGCGAGGATCATTAGCAATTGCTGTCGTCATCAGTCGTACACTGAGCCGGGTATCCAAAAGGGGACTAGGGCGTAGGGCTGGTACCACTGCCGGTTGCTTGTTTGTGACTCTTGTTAGATGTTGCTCTTGGAAAATGACACTCTCAGGTGATTGGACTCGCTCAGCTGGTAGTTGTGCATTTTCTGGAAAACGTTCAAGATCACGGTTAGAGCTGCAGCTCTGAGTCTCGAGGCTCAGAAGCTTAGAAAAGGAGCATCTACCACCCCGTTTTGGTATCCACGGGGTGGGAGTCGTTAAGCGTCGTCGCTGAGAGTCCAACTATCTGCAGGGTTGAAGTTTCAGAGGCGACGCTCGTAGTCGAGGCTTCGAGCCGAGTTATCTTTCGCCCTCGTCGCGCGTTTTCTCTCTCGCCTCGTATTTATTAGGCGCGTGCAATTAGATTTTTCTACGCGGGAATGATGTTAACGGATTTAATAACGGACAGCCGTCGCGGCTGGGAACGAAACCGGGATATTTAGCTGGCCAAGCGCGTTTATTATTTTACAACGAAGTATCGTTATTTCCTGGGTACGCGTAACGCGGATTTGTTATTTATAATTTCGCTCAATTGCATCGCAGAGTCGAACAACAACGGGCACTGACTAAACTAATTATGAGTCTCTGATGAATTTTCATCTGGTGAATAACGAACGCGTTATACATTCGCAAGCAGCCTCGTCAACGAGGATTTAACGCGAATTGCGCGGGCACGTTCGAGCGAACTATTAAATTAATCAACTTTCGAAACGTTTGATTCGACCGACAATGTACAGGCGGAATAATTTCTGCGATTATTAAAATTATCAGGGCTTACGATCAGAGCAGCCACTGCGTCGTCCATACTGGGCATCTGTATGAGCGCCATTTTCCTGTCCTTCGGGAAGAACTTGAACGCCTTCACGGTGAAACCGTTCTTGGTGAACGCGTCCCTGATCTCCTCTTCGGTCACGGTTGCGCTGAAACAGATTGAAATCATTCGTTTAAATAGCAGAAATGATTATCGAACGATCCAGAGAATTGTTTTTAAGAGTATTTGAAGAGCAAAGTGAATCGCGTATTTGATAGACTTTTAATTCAACTTAACAACCCCAAATGGTAGAAAAAATATTTTCCAACGCATATTAACCCTTTGCACTCTTTCTCAAAGGTTAGCAATAGAAGCTATTGCTAAGATAGCAAACTTTAAGCAATATTTTAGTCATGAGCAAAAGAAAATTTCCATTTCAATAGAAAACTTAAAGGAAACGCACTTTTCTCAAAGTTGCTGTGGAATAAGTTCAACCCTTTGCGTTGAACTCCTTTTCAGAGGTTAGCAATAGAAACTATTGCTAAGATAGCAAACTTTAAGCAATATTTTAGCCATAGTTTCCATTACTAACGTCACTCAGCAATAGAAAATTTCCATTTCAATAGAAAACTTAAAGGAAACGCATTTTTCAAAAAGTTGCTGTGGAATAAGTTCAATCCTTTGCACTGAACTCCTTTTCAGACATTAGCAATAGAAGTTATTGCTAAGATAGCAAACTTTAAGCAATATTTTAGCCATGAGCAATAGAAAACTTAAAAGAAACGCATTTTTCAAAAAGTTGCTATGGAATAAGTTCAACTCTTTGCACTGAACTCTTTTCCAGACATTAGCAATAGAAGCTATTGCTAAGATAGCAAATTTTAAGCAATATTTTAGCCATGAGCAATAGAAAACTTAAAAGAAACGCATTTTTCAAAAAGTTGCTGTGGAATAAGTTCAACTCTTTGCATTGAACTTCTTCCCAGACGTTAGCAATAGAAACTATTGCTAAGGTAGCAAACTTTAAGCAATATTTTAGCCATAATTTCCATTACTAACGTCACTCAGCAATAGAAAATTTCCATTTCAATAGAAAACTTAAAGAAAACGTATTTTTCAAAAAGTTGCTGTGGAATAAGTTCAACCCTTTGCATTGAACTCTTTCCCAGATGTTAGCAATAAATTTTAAGCAATATTTTAGTCATGAGCAATAGAAAATTTCCATTTCAATAGAAAACTTAAAGGAAACACACTTTTCAAAAAGTTGCTGTGGAATAAGTTCAACCCTTTGCACTGAACTCCTTCCCAGATATTAGCAATAGAAGTTATTGCTAAGATAGCAAACTTTAAGCAATATTTTAGCCATGAGCAATAGAAAACTTAAAGGAAACGCATTTCTCAAAAAGTTGCTGTGGAATAAGTTCAACTCTTTGCATTGATCTCCTTCCCAGACGTTAGCAATAGAAGCTATTGCTAAGATAGCAAACTTTAAACAATATTTTAGCCATAATTTCCATTACTAACGTCACTCAGCAATAGAAAATTTCCATTTCAATAGAAAACTTCAGAGCAACACGCATTTCTCAAAAAGTTGCGATGGAATAGTTTAACCTCCTTCATCACTAATCATTGCTGATGTCAGCAAGTGCCAAGGGTTAACAAATAGAGGCATATACCAATAATGTTAAGTAAAGAAAAACACGATAAAGTATGCACGCGTAGAAGAAAGGAAATCTCCGTGATCGCTCGTGTTGAATGATAAAAGGAGCTTCACTTACGGAATATTCGATAAATGCAAAGTGGAGCTCGGTGGATAGATGTTCTGGTAGTTCTTCGAGCCTGGTTTCTTGAATCGATGAAGGGGGCTGTTGGTGTAATCCTTCGTCAATCCAGCATCAGGTTGGCCCTCCTTCGGCAATTGCACCGTTTGATGTTTGCTCAGCATCACCTTGATTTGCTTGCCAAACACTCTCAATTTGTCCATGTGCGTCAGCGCTGGTATTTCGAACAAAACATCGACAGATCAAACTCCTGACTCTAACGAAACCCTCTCAGAAGCCGCGAAACGACTTCTTTTCGCAGCAGAACAGAAATTTCGTAGTTGCGTACACGCGACACAAAGTTTAATTTCACAAAATGCAATTAAAGTGAAGTTATTACACAAAACTTATCTTGCATGTGTTGAAAAGCATTCAAGAGCTCTCTGTCTATGCATTTAGATTTCACAATTGCTCTAACGCTTTGTGAAAAAGCTAAGCAAAAATTTTGTTAACTCGTTTCTTGTTTCAGTGTTGTGTACACGCGACACAAAGTTTAATTTCACAAAATGCAATTAAAGTGAAGTTATTACACAAAACTTATCGTGCATGTGTTGAAAGACATTCGAGAGCTCTCTGTCTATGCGTTTAGATTTCAAAATTGCTCTAACGCTTCGTGAAAAAGCTAAGCAAAAATTTCGTTAACCTGTTTCTTGTTTCAGTTTGAAGTTTAACCTCGCAAAATACAATCAAAATGAAGTTATTGCACAAAACTCATCTTGCATCTGTTGAAAGGCATTCAAGAGCTCTCTGTCTATGCGTTTAGATTTCACAATTACTCTAATACTTCGTGAAAAAGCTAAGCAAAAATTTCGTTAACCCATTTCTTGTTTCAGTCTTCACAAAATGCAGTCAAAATAAAGTTATTGTACAAAACTCATCTTGCATGTGTTGAAAGACATTCAAGAGCTCTCTGTCTATGCGTTTAGATTTCACAATTGCTCTAACGCTTAATGAAAAAAATTAATAAATCACTGAAAACAGGTTCTTTTCAATTTCTATAATTTTGGTTTCTACCAAGAAACGGGTTAAACTTTTCGCGTGGGAACCAAATAATTACCTAAATGCGCCTGATGCGGTTCGGCCATTTGAATCAGTGCCGAGTCCTTCTTGTTGTAGAGAATCTTCACACGCTGTACATCCCCGTAAACGCCTACACGCACAACACGCAACACGTTATTTCGATCAACGCTGTCTTAATTAACAATCGCGGTCGTCTAAAGGGATCGTCGAGTCGAAGACGAAACAGGACGATAATATATAAAATCGATCGAGATCGGGGTACGATCGGACTGTGATCTGGGACATGCAATTAGGCAATCGGTTCAGCCATCGATTCTACGAGGTTAATTAACAACGACAGTTACATCGACGATATAATTTCTGAATAATTGAAATTAATTTTCTATGCGATCGTTGATTGCTCGTTTCGATGCAAGCATTGTTGTATACGCGTTCTCTTTCAATTGAAACGTGTTATTGAATTTTATTCTTTGTAAATATAAATTTCATGTAGAATTTTCAGGATTTTAGAGAATGCGAAGTCGGCTGAACCGTTTGGCCCGCGAGAAATGAGCTCCTATGGAGAATATATTACGTAAAATAAGCGAAAGCTTATGTAATATTAAGGTGTCTGGAACTGATATTAATAAAATATTAATGAAACAATTTAGAAGAGATGCTTGGAAATAGAGAACGTGAAAAAAACGGTGTCGGCCGTTGAATGATCATGGGCATGGGTGAATTCGATGAATAAGATTTAGAATAAGAAACAGTTGTAGCGAATCAAACGATAAAAATTAAAAAAAAAAAAAAAATAGTAAAAATAAAATAAAACAATAAATCATAGCTGAAACAACGAGAAACGATAAAAAAAAAATCGTAACAAGAAATTCGTAGAGGTTAAAATAAATCGAACGAAAACCAACGAGAAAAAGAAAAAAATAAAAATTACAAACGTGACGAGGAGAGTGATCGATGATTCATAAATCGTCCACAAGAAAATAAAAAAGTATTCGAAAACTGATCAAAAGTCATGACGTACGATCGATGATACAGATTTTGGATATATTTTCTGTTTCGTGTTTCCATGTATCACAAAAAGAAAGTAGCGATAAAAAAAAAAAAAAGAAAAACAAAGGCTGCAAATTTTTCCTTTCACTCTCCCAAAAGTGCTCACGATTTACTATCGATCCATGTAACAAACACGTCTAAGAAGTGTCTCTGCGGTGTTGAGTGTAAATTGTGTGCGCGTTTCGTGTCAGGTGTGTCCCGCGCGTGTAAATATAATAATTAATAATGTAATATAATTAATAATATAAATGTGGAGACGTACCAAACAGGGTAAAGAGAGCGTCAGGCGTGACCATCTACACAGAGAACAGACAGAGTCCAGTCAGTAGTCAGCGAGTATAATAGGATTCAATGTATAGTGTTGGACACGCGCACAAGTTTCTCGCGTGCGTAGAATACAGGCCCTTCTCTTCAACCTCCCAGACATTCCAGATCTTTTACTGATTTTATCGAGTATAAAATACTGCAATTTAATCAACCACTTTGCGCTGGCAAGAAATTTATGGACGCGCTTACTATTTTATCATATGTTTTGCATATCGACGACAGCACGCGATGCAACGCGATCAGAAATTGTGCTCAACTGTGAAATCTCAATCGATGTGCCACGTACGTCATTTTTAAAATCGTTGACGATTTTCTGACGAAAGCGTCTCGACGCGCGTGGCACGTCTTCCCAGCGCAAGTGGTTGAATGAATTTTCTTGCGAAACAATCTTTGTCCGACTCGATTACCGCGTTAATACGATTCTGATTTATCGAATCTGGAGTCGAGTTTAAATTTTATTGAATTCGAAACACGAGGAAGAATTTCTGTTGATTTAAAAAGATAGAAATTCAGGGAATTTTCTGCTCCACTTTTTAGAGTTACGCGACAGTGAAAGGGCTGGAAGTTCCTTTTTCCGGTCGATTTTCCTGCGGCCGCGATCCAGAGAGGAGAGAACAGTATAGAACAGAGAGAGAGACAGAGAGACGTAGAGAAGCAGAGAAACAGCGGGACCTTCTCGTCAATATGAATCCCTCGTGGTTCTTGTCGTTCCTCGATATTATGATTACGCGAGGGGGTTAAAAAAAAAAAACATTTGAAAAAAAAAGATGTAACAATATGTATATATATATATATAGAGTAGAGAGGGAGGGACAGAGATAGTATAAAAAACACTTGATCGTCTGCTCGCCAGAGGAAAAAGACACTCGGTTGGAAGCTTGTGCGCGCGGCGCAACGATAGTAGTACACATAGTTATAGTACAGTAGTGACAATAGTTGCAGTTGCGAAGTGTGACGTCGATACACAGTTTCGTTGCTGAGGCGCCTTTCGTTTCTGGCAATCTCTAAACTCGACTCGAAACGCAGATTTCCAGAATTCTGGAATACCAGAAATTTCCAGCATTCTCAAGGAACAGAAATTTCTAGACTTCTCGAGGAACAGAAATTTTTAAAATTCTCAAGGAACAGAAATTTGCAGCATTCTCGAGGAACAGAAATTTCCAAAATTCTCAAGGAACAGAAATTTCTAGACTTCTCGAGGAACAGAAATTTTTAAAATTCTCAAGGAACAGAAATTTGCA
Organism: Xylocopa violacea; assembly: GCA_963969225.1. Classification (NCBI taxonomy): domain Eukaryota; kingdom Metazoa; phylum Arthropoda; class Insecta; order Hymenoptera; family Apidae; genus Xylocopa; species Xylocopa violacea. The sequence continues at coordinate 35,883,268 of CAXAJV010000004.1, read as the reverse complement.
GCATTCTCGAGAAACAGAAATTTTTAGAATTCTCGAGAAACAGAAATTTTCAAAATTCTCAAGGAACAGAAATTTCTAGACTTCTCGAGGAACAGAAATTTTTAAAATTCTCAAGGAACAGAAATTTCTAGACTTCTCGAGGAACAGAAATTTTTAAAATTCTCAAGGAATAGAAATTTTTAGAATTCTCGAGAAACAGAAATTTCCAAAATTCTCAAGGAACAGAAATTTCTAGACTTCTCGAGGAACAGAAATTTTTAAAATTCTCAAGGAACAGAAACTTCTAGACTTCTCGAGGAACAGAAATTTTTAAAATTCTCAAGGAACAGAAATTTGCAGCATTCTCGAGAAACAGAAATTTCCAAAATTCTCGAGGAACAGACATTTCTAGAATTCTCGAGAAACAGAAATTTCCAGCATTCTCGAGGAACAGAAATTTTTAGAATTCTCGAAGAACAGAAATTTCCAGCATTCTCGAGAAATAGAAGTTTTTAGAATTCTCGAGAAACAGAAATTTCTAGACTTCTCGAAGAACAGAAATTTCTAGAATTCTCGAGGAACAGAAATTTTTAGAATTCTCGAGGCACAGAAATTTTTAGAATTCTCGAGGAACAGAAATTTCTAGAATTCTTGGAAAATTTCCGGAATTATACAAAATTCTAATCGATCAAACGGATTCCAACTGCGTTGAATTGGAAATGAAAATGGAAACGAAAGGCGCCCCGCCAGAAGTAACGTTGCTGTTAAACAACGTTACGAATTACTCAGGGTGGAGGACAGTGACGTACGGAACGATTTCTATGTGTGTGTTCTCGAAAATATGAGGGGTAGTGGGGTGTAGACGGTAAGATAAGAAGGGATAGTGACGTGAAGGGGGCACATACGCATCGAGGCCTCGATTTTTTCGCCTGTCGAACGAAAATCGTCCCAAATTCAATCGTTGAAGCGAGGAGCCACGGATCTGATTAATCGAGAGACGTTCGACAAGGAAAATTCGAGTCGAGAGATGGAGAAACTGCTAGGGTTGCCTACGTAGCACTACGTTATAATCAGATCGTTGTATTTGCGTGAATTTCTTATGGATACGTACGTACCTAGGCTAGTTTCGTGTATATAGTCGCACGCTGAGAGAAACGCAAATATTTATTTCACGAAAAAGAAAAAAAATTGTTCCGCAATCGAACGTTTTACGCACGTATTTATCGAGCGCAAATTGATATTGCGATTCACCAACAGAGCAAGGCTAGCGATAGCTACCGCTCCTCTCAGCGTTAATTGAAAATTATCCTAATCGAAAGCGTACAGCACGTCGATCGTAATTTGCGTGTTTGATCAACGTCAGTTTCCATTGACAGACATTGACGTTCTGTACGCTTCGCTGCTGTTTTACTCGAAAGACACGGAGAAAAATAAATTCGCCAACAATTTCATTTACCAAGACCCTCTTTCTTATACTTTAACTTCCCTAAAAAAATGTCAATCTCTTCCCTTTAATCATTAACCCTTTGCACTCTGCTCCTTTTCGGACGTTGGCGATGAGAGCTAGAAGTATTGCTAAAATAGCAATTTCCTTTGGCAACGTCTCGCAGCAATAGAAAATTTTCATTTCGATTGAAAAGTTGAAATAAGCGATGAAATAAGTTTCATTTCTGTGATTAATAATCAATACTGATGGTCCCCTCAGAGGGGACATCCGAGTGCGCAAAGGGTTAAAAACGAATCCCTCGAGAGTTGCTCTTTCAATTTTTCTCCGTGCCTCCATGTTGAATCCTCCACGTTGAATTCTGCACGCGACGCAGCGACACCTTCGATCGCGACTCGAGATCACTCACCTCCTCGTTCAAGTTGCTGACGAGCAACACTGCTGAGGTCTGGGCGTTCGTGGGCACACGGACTCCAAGTCCAGCTGCACCGAGTGGGAACCCACCCAGGCCAGCCAGTCCGCCAGCGGGTGGGACCCCGTTGTAGGGGCCCGCCAGGGGCGAGGGTAGACCATGCATGGCCGCAAAGGGCGTGGGCAGCACACCCGGTGCCCCTGCAATGGACTCTACTTCAGAAAATTTACAAGCTATAGTTAGCACCATGTCTGTAACTGCAATCTTCGTGTCGGTGGGCAGGGGTTGGGGGTGCGTGGTAAGAGAATTAATTTGAATGGTAATTGGGGCGTTTAGTTTATTAAAAAAATTGTTATAGTATTGTGTGCGAGAGTATAGTAGTTCTCCAAGTGATTTTGAGGTTTCTGTTTATCGTATTCAAGTGAGAGAATTGATTTGGATAGTAATTGGGGCGCTTAGTTTATTAAAAATATTGTTGTAGCGTCGTGTGCGAGAGTATAGTAGTTCTCAAAGTGATTTTGAGGTTTGTGTTTTACGTATTTAGGGGTTGATGAAGCACGTGAGTATAGTGGTTGTCAAAGTGATTATGCCTTTCTGTTTATCGTATTCAAGTGAGAGAATTGATTTGGATAGTAATTGGGGCACTTAGTTTATTAAAAACATTGTTATAGCGTCGTGTGCGAGAGTATAGTAGTTCTCCAAGTGATTTTGAGGTTTGTGTTTTATGTATTTAGGGGTTGATGAAGCACGTGCTAAGAGTATAGTAGTTCTCCAAGTGATTTTGAGGTTTGTGTTTTACGTATTCAGGGGTTGATGAAGCAAGTGGTGAGAGAATTGATTTGGATAGTAATTGGGGCGCTTAGTTTATTAAAAACATTGTTATAGTATTGTGTGCGAGAGTATAGTAGTTCTCCAAGTGATTTTGAGGTTTGTGTTTTACGTATTTAGGGGTTGATGAAGCACGTGGTGAGAGTATAGTAGTTCTCCAAGTGATTTTGAAGTTTCTGTTTTATGTATTCAGGGGTTGATGAAGCACGTGGTGAGAGAATTAATTTCTGTAGTAATTGGGGCGTTTAGTTTTAAAAAAAAATTGTTATAGTATCGTATGCGAGAGTATAGTAGTTCTCCAAGTGATTTTGAGGTTTCTATTTATCGTATTCAAGTGAGAGAATTGATTTGAATAGTAATTGGGACGCTTAATTTGTTAAAAAAATTGTTATAGTGTCGTATGCGAGAGTATAGTAGTTCTCAAAGTGATTTTGAGGTTTCTGTTTTACGTATTCAGGGGTTGATGAAACACGTGGTGAAAGAATTGATTTAAATAGTAATTGGGACGCTTAATTAGTTAAAAAAATGATTTAAACTATCGTGCGCAGAAATATCGTAATTCTCAAAGTGATTTTGCCTTTCTGTATATCGCATTCAAGCGAGAGAATTGATTTGAACAGCAATTGGGACGCTTAATTTGTTAAAAAAATTATTTAGAGTATCGTGCGCAGAAATATCGTAATTTTCGAAGTGATTTTCCCTTCCCGTTCCTCGAATTCGGGAATTAATCAACCGCGGAGATGAAGAAGAAACGTGAACGGGCGAAACGTGGAAACGGAGGGTGGATTGAGAGGGGTGGAAATCGAAACGTCTGGCTGCATCGATCAGGCGTCGTGTTGCAGGGTAATTAATTAATTTACCCTAGGAAATAATACCATCTGACCGCGTGCAATTCGATCTCGCACGAAAATGAAGTCGAAAACGAGGGGCGAATTGGAAACGGCCTGGCGGACTCGCGAGATAACAATTTATCATAAATCGTCCTGGGCTACGAGTGACTGGAACCGGCTGGATGGTTCCAATTAATATAATTAATTCTAATGGACTGAAACGTTCGAAAATTGCACGACTAATTCTCCTATCGATCTTTGACAATTCCCAAAATTATACAGGTCTTTGTATGGCTTTTTATCACTTTGAGAGTTCCCTTTTCGAACGCGTTTGCAAAGTACTTTCGTACAGGAAGTGGAACATATAATTATCATAATTGTAAGTAAAATAAAAGAGAGGCTTTTCAAATTGAAGATGCAGCGTTCGAAATATCACTTTTTCAGAATAACGAGCGGCTGGAAAAAATAAAAGAATGGCAAAGCAAATATTTTCCAGCGGAATTATTGCGAACAGTGCATCCATCGCATATTTCCGACATTTTCATGAAAATATTCATTGAAATTCACGGCACTCACCGGGTATTCTTGCACGTGGCTGCGATCCAGCGCCCATCAACAACTGCGGAAGGAGCTCGCCACCCAAGGCGAGGGATGCCGCATCCAAATTCGCGTCGCCTGTTGGCAGGGAAGGGTTGGTGTAGTCCCTCGACTTGTCATTGTTATACCTCACGTTCAAGTTCTGCATCTTGCTGTAGTCGATGCGCAACGTGCAACAGGAATTATAGATGTTCTGTCCTTCCAGCGACTGGAACGAGAAAAATAATAAAAACGTGTTAGTCGAAGAAAAAAGAAAGAGTGAAAATAAAAATTGTTGGAGAATTAATTGGGAGAGATGGATATTTCGTTTTTTATTGTTCTCGTGGTTTTGATGAACTTCTAGGACGCGATTCGGTGCCATAATCGCAACACACTCCTCCTCTAATCGTACGCAACTCCCCATCGTACCAGCTTCCGCCAGCGTCCACCAATTACACTAATTAGATCCGCTCATCCCCTATTTGAATTACCACAAAACACAAAACGCAGGCTAGGCCTCGCCCACCGAATTCAAACCGATCTTCCACCGAAATTATTCGATCGAAACCACACTGAGTCCCCTTCGCGTTCGTGCTTCACTTTCCACTGCAAACGTATCGCAGAATTGAAATCTGCGTTAGAAGACTATTCAACGCTAACCCTTTCTCTGCCTCCTGACTTTTAAATAATTAGTCTGAAGCTAATCTGTTTGATAAAAATCAATGACAACTTAGAAAATTGAAAAACACTCGAGCAATAATTTTCCTAGGAAATAGAATTCTACTGTAGTTGAATATCACAGAAATATTGGAGAAAGACTGTTCAACGCTACCCCTTTCTCTACCTCCTGATTTTTAAATAATTAATCTGAAGCTAATCTGTTTAATAAAAATCAATGACAACTTAGAAAATTGGAGAACACTCGAGCAATAATTTTCCTAGAAAACAGAACTTTACTGTAGTTGAATATCACAGAAATATTGGAGAAAGACTATTCAACGTTAACCCTTTCTCTGCCTCCAGACTTTTAAATAATTAGTCTGAAGCTAATCTGTTTGATAAAAATCAATTACAACTTAGAAATGTGGAATTTTCCTAGGAAACGGAACTCCATTATAGTTGGATATCACAGAAATATCAGAGAAAGACTATTCAACGCAAACTCTTTCTCTACCTCTCCATTTCTAAATAATTATATGAAATTAATCATTTTTCATTCCTAGGAAACGGAACTCCATTATAGTTGCATATCACAGAAATATCAGAGAAAGACTATTCAACGCAAACTCTTTCTCTGCCTCCTGATTTTTAAATAATTATTCTAAAACTAATCATTTTGATAATAAATGAAATATAAATGAGAAATTTAGAATTTTCCTAGGAAACGGAACTCCATTATAGTTGGATATCGCAGAAATATCGAGGCGAACTCGTACTCGACAAACGCCACCGTTTCGCCAGCAACGCACACACCCACCCACACAGCTTCCAGTCCCAGCTCAACCAAAATCATCCTATCTACAATTATTGACCCAGCAGCCCCACGGAGTACTGGCGCATATGTATACTGATAACCACCGGAAGCTGACCCTTTCGGCGCGTTTCATCCCCATTAATAACAACAGTGCCGCTTGGCTAATGCAGTTGCAGGGCTGGAAAGACGCAGCCTAATTACGTATGCACGTTCGACTCCGCATAGGCGTAGCCAGAGCAAACCCCCTTTCCTCGAGGCCACGGTGTTTGACCTGCGTTTGCACTGTTGCAACATGCACACGCGTGTACACGCTCCGCTGTATCTCTCCGCCGGCCATATTTACACGGGCTAATGAATTTCATACATAATTACTGGCACGCCTGCATGCACCTGGCCCTGTGGCGTCGATCCACCTACGCGCTGGTCATCCCCGTGGCCACCCTCGCGCCCTCCACCCGGCCTGACGACGATCGAGGCGATTTTAGGCGAGCGTTGGGTGCCATTTAGTTTGGTGAACCGTTTGCAGTGGCATTAGCGGGTGTACGTTGAGTTGAGATGATGAGGTTAGTTGGATTTGAGGTGGTGTGTGTTCGAGCGAGGGTTGATGCGAGTCAGGTTACTTGAATTCGAGTGAGAAGTCGTGTAAGTCAAGTTGCTTGAGTTGAAGTGAGTGATAATGCGAGTCAAGTTACTTGAATTCGAGTAAGTACATGAGTAAGTCAAGATATTGGAGTAGAAGTGAGTGATAATGCGAGTGAAGCTACTTGAATTCGAGTGAGTACTCGTGCAAGTCAAGATATTTGAGTAGAAGTGAGTGATAATGTGAGTGAAGTTACTTGAATTCGAGTGAGTAGGTGTGTAAGTGAAGTTATTGAAGTTCAAGTGAGTGATAATGCGAGTCAAGTTATTCGAATTCGAATGAGTACGTGTGTAAATGAAGCTATTGCAGTTGAAGTGAGTGACAATGCGAGTGAAGTTACTTGAATTCGAGCAAATATTCGTGTAAGTCAAGTTATTGGAGTTGAAGTGAGTGATAATGTGAGTCACGTTACTTCAATTCAAGTGAGTACTCGTGTAAGTGAAGTTATTGGAATTCAAGTGAGTGATAATGCGAGTCAAGTTACTTCAATTCGAGTGAGTACTCGTGTAAGTGAAGTTATTGCAGTTGAAGTGAGTGATAATGTGAGTGAAGTTACTTGAATTCGAGTGAGTACTCGTGTAAGTAAAGTTGTTTGAGTTCAAGTGAGTGATAATGCTAGTCAAGTTACTTCAATTCAAGTGAGTACTCGTGCAAATCAAGATATTTGAGTAGAAGTGAGCGATAATGCGAGTCAAGTTACTTGAATTCGAGTAAATATTCGTGTAAATCAAGTTGTTTGAGTTGAAGTGAGTGATAATGTGAGTGAAGTTACTTCAATTTAAGTGAGTACTCGTGTAAGTGAAGTTATTGGAGTTCAAATGAGTGATAATGCGAGTCAAGTTACTTGAATTCGAGCAAATATTCGTGTAAGTCAAGTTGTTTGAGTTGAAGTGAGCGATAATGCGAGTCAAGTTACTTCAATTCAAGTGAGTACTCGTGTAACTCAAGTTGTTTGAGTTGAAGTGAGTTGAATATCCTGTGGGAAGCCGTCTTCAGGGTTAAAATCAAACAGATAGACATCATGTCTGTATGGGCCGCCATCATGAGTGAACGTAGACCGAGATTAGAAATATGCGTAAAAGTAACATAAAAATTTCGAAAAGATAAAAAGTTATATGTCATTCGAAAGCTTAAATATTTCGTGACTTTCTGACATAAAATTCAAGTCGATAACTTTTTTTGTTCAAAAGTTATAGCCCCCAAAAGATTTCTCTGAACGCGTACTTTGTTACTCCTCCCCTTCGTTATTTTAAATCCTATCAAAAAGTTTCTCCGCCAACTGATGACTCACATATATATCTACAAATATGCAAAATTTGAACAAAATCTGACGGCGAAAACGTATGATTTTTGAACAGGATCTTTCAAGCCAGTACTCATCAAAATTAAGTTACTCGAATGCCAGTAATCGCAACGAAAATCACTGTATAATCCCCATAAAAACAGTCGCAAAAAGTGTGCCTTCTCGCTAACCCTTTACCTCTTTTCACCTTCGAACAATTTTCAAAGCACAGTCGAAGCGCGATATTAAAATAATTTCGTTTCGAACATTCGTTCAACTTTGTTAACCCAGATTACGTATTCTTTGTACGTCACAGAAGCTGTAGCTCGCCATTTCGTTGCGCTCCGCTTGGGGGAAAAAAAAAAAAACGTCGAAAGAGGAGGGTGGAGGAGCGGGGGTTGAATTTAAAAAAAATAGACGATGAATATCGGGGTTCTGGATTACGCGCGTTCTCGTGTGGGCTCGCGAAAAGTTTCCCGAATATTTTTCAGCCCGGCTAATCAGTTTGAAATTCATCCCCAGGCCAATTAATTAACTCGACGCGTATGCGAAACCAAGCATGTTAATAATTGCTGCGCTTCGCGGCCAGTGCAGCCGTTGGCATTAATGGAAATTAACGAATGGTGTTTATAGAACAAGCACTGGGATACGTCCTCAGTGAACGAATCGGAAAAGTGACGCGAAATATTAGAATTAAATAGATGGAATCGCGGAAACTCGATCGCTATTTCTATTTTTTTCAGCTTACTTTTTTACTTTGTGGATTCAACGTGATAACTGGCCGCGGTTGTTCGACGGAATTATTTCAGTAATTACCAAAGTACTGAATATATATGAGAACTGTTCAGTTAGTAAAATTGGACAAAAAATTGAAATTCTTCAAAATTTGAGTACAAATGATTACGTAGAATTCGTAAAATTATTGAATTACACGGAATATTTATACTGCATCATAGAGATGTAATAGTTTTATCAGCAATAGAAAATTGCGACGCAAATGGCAAAACGCAATGGCGACTTTCAGTCGCAAAGGGTTAAGAGTTGGATGTCTTAAAAACTCTCCTTCCTTCAACCCTCGTTCGTCCTTTAACCCTTTGCACTCGGATGTCGCCTCTGAGGGGTTTGGTTGCTGATTGCTAAAAACTTATTCCACGTTTCTCAAACGTTTTCTATTGAATTGGAAATTTTGTAAATTACTTGGTAATAATTTTATCAGCAATAGAAAATTGCGACGCAAATGGCAAAACGCAATGGCGACTGAGAGTCGCCTCTCGAACGCAAAGGGTTAAGAGTTGGATGTCTTGAAAACTCTCCTTCCTTCAACCCTCGTTCGTCCTTTAACCCTTTGCACTCGGATGTCGCCTCTGAGGGAATTGGTTGCTGATTAAGAAGGTTAAAAACTTATTCCACGTTTCTCAAACGTTTTCTATTGCATTGGAAATTTGGTAAATTACTTGGTAATAGTTTAATCAGCAATAGAAAATTGCGACGCAAATGGCGAAACGCAATGGCGACTTAGAGTCGCCTCTCGAGCGCAAAGGGTTAAGAGTTGGATGTCTTGAAAACTCTCCTTCCTTCAACCCTCGTTCGTCCTTTAACCCTTTGCACTCGGATGTCGCCTCTGAGGGAATTGGTTGCTGATTAAGAAGGTTAAAAACTTATTCCACGTTTCTCAAACGTTTTCTATTGAATTGGAAATTTGGTAAATTACTTGGTAATAGTTTAATCACCAATAAAAAATTGCGACGCAAATGGCAAAACGCAATGGCGACTGAGAGTCGCCTCTCGAACGCAAAGGGTTAAGAGTTGGATGTCTTGAAAACTCTCCTTCCTTCAACCCTCGTTCGTCCTTTAACCCTTTGCACTCGGATGTCGCCTCTGAGGGAATTGGTTGCTGATTAAGAAGGTTAAAAACTTATTCCACGTTTCTCAAACGTTTTCTATTGCATTAGAAATTTGGTAAATTACTTGGTAATAGTTTAATCAGCAATAGAAAATTGCGACGCAAATGGCGACTGGGAGTCGCCTCTCGAGCGCAAAGGGTTAACAGGCGGGCGAAAGAAAATTCGCGAGCCGCTGTCGGATATCCGCGCGTATTTCCACGCGATCCCTTGGACGGTGATGTAATTGCCTGCCACGAAACGTATTTCGCCGCGTTCAATTAATATTTACGGTCCACGAGCGAGTACAAACAACTGGGATTATAATATCGTCGGTGGATTAAGTGCGCCGTTGACGTTTTCGAGTAACGAGACTGCAGACGTGGAAGACTGCCAGGGGCTGGTGTGTGTTTAACGCGCACGTGGGATTGTGTTTGAGAATATGGGGCTCCGTTCTGTTCTCTACGGTTACGTCGAGGGGGTAATAGAGTAATTGAGTTGTTTCGTTCTACATTTTTCTTTTTCTCTTTTTTTGTCAGCCAAGAGAATGGAATTACGGTCGAGAACGAGGGGCTTTGCTGAAAAATGCAAAAATTGGATGACTTTAAACAGGTTTGTTTATCCAGTCTCCGAAAGCAAGCGGCTCGAGTCGTTTTCTTAATTAAAAGTAAGAAATTTGAACGTTTTCGGATGAATCGCGGGTATTATTTCTCGTCCCCTGCGAAAATAATAGCAACGAATAAAACAATAAAGGTAACGCGAAAGGGGAATTTAGGAAGTTGCCTCAAAATTCCATTCGACGCAAAAGCGGACTCAGTTTTCTGCGGAACGGAAAATTATGCGGAATAATATTTTTGTTCGATCGCGCGTTTAGAATTCCATAAACTCCGATCGATCGAGACTGTTGACGCGAAACGGGGACTCGCGTCTAAGAGGATTCCCGTGGGAAAACAAACTGGGAAACGTCGAAACAGTTTTTTAGAATCACACACGAAAGGACCTTCGTTTCGTTCTCGATTTTTGTATTTAATACAGGGGACATCGTTCCATTGCAGAAACACCATTCGAGCCCCAGCGTTTGGCATGAAAAAAACGAGTAATAAAAAAGAGGGGAACGCAGACCACTGCGACAATGCAGCCAGACAAAACTGCATAATACTCAAATGCAACATTTGTTACTTCGAATAAAAACAGGTCGAGGGGCGATTAAAATTTACATTATTTACACCATGGCACCTGGACCATCTAATGGATGGTCCTTCCGGTGGTGTTCCACGAAAAATTTCGATCTGTCCCGCGGGAGGACGGGGATAAACGAGGCCACGCGAGAAACGCGAGTGTTGCGAGCAAGAAGAAAAAAAAAGGGGGTTAAAAAAAAAACGTGGCAATTTTTGCGCGCACGTTTCACGAAAAAGTTTAAGTGGATACTCACGAGTTTGGCCGTTTGCGCTGACAGCATGTCCGCGTACTGTATTAGTGCCTGGAAAGTGTCTGAAACGAAAAGAAAAGCACGTTAAATCGCAGCCCCTGAAACTCGAATAATTATCGTAACGCGCAAAAATGATCGCATTGTGAAACAATCGTGAAAATGGGAATGGATGAGTGAAATGCGCGCGATGCGAGCGATCAGGCGAGTGATTTGGAAATGAATGACGAGCGCGTAAAAAAGAGACATCAGAGGGTTGATTTGTAATCGAGGAATAAAGATCGAATTAATTTATTTAACCCTTTGCACTTCGTTGTCGCTGACAATGCGACACTTGAATTACGATCAGTTCAATGTGAATTTTTATTTTATCGAAGATTTATAAACCTGAACTTGTTTTATATGATTTAACTAAGGTGCAAGTAATTTTTTTTATTGCAGCAACCGTATTCTTTTTATTACATATATATACAGCTGTAATTAATGTAGTATTGGAGCTGGAGTGTAGAACTGGAGTGCAAAGGGTTAACACTAGATTGCCCAAGGAAGTCATTTTGACTGCTTTTTAATTTCAATTAGAAAAACAATTATGTATATGATGACACAATTTCTTAGAATTTTGTAACTTTTTGTACCACATATAAATGCGTTTATTAATAATTGTAGTTACCTTCCTCCTCCTTCATTTCTGGTATATATATATATATATGTGTTACTTTAAAAGCAGTCATTTTGACTGCTTGGGAAATTTGAAATAATCAAAATGAAAAATTAGCAGAACAGCTTTTCATCGCCTAATTTGAAGTTTTGAAGTCCTACAAAAATGAATTTGAGAGGTGAAATTAGCTCGAGTGGCGATGAAATTGATTTTCAACTGTTGAAAAACAAGATTAATGGCATTAACGAAGGAATTAGCGATAGAAAGAAACGATGTGCGATCGAAAAAGTCGTCGAGTGCAAAACTTAGACCCACAAAGATCAACTGCAACATCATCAAATTCAACCCAAACCCAATTAAAACAAACGGTTAAAACCCAATTTTAACAAACGCAAAATTTGTCTAGTACGACTTTGCCACAGCAACAAAACAAATAATATATATGAAAAATGTGAAAAGTATGTTTGTGGAAGATGACACTTTCATTTGCAAAAAATGTACAAATAATAATGCACAAATTATTTCTTTTTTCCAAGTGAAGTAAATTTTTGTTATTCTTAATATTTACTAATAACTTATTATATAACTGTAAATAATATAAAAAATGTTAAAAATTAATTTTAAACAAACTTCTTTACACATCAGTTATCATTTCACAATGCAGTCACATTGACTACTTTTGGACAATACAAATATATACTAAGTGCCAGTCTTTCTAGAGTTAAAATCGCGATTCCTACGTATTTCGAAAACTAGTTTCTGAATAAAATAAAATTGAAAAAAAAAGGTATTACACGGACGACGTGCGGGAATGGGGATTATCGTTCGATTTCCGAAGCTCGACGCCATTTCTCACGGCCGTACGCGTTAGCGAAACCGAAATAAACCCGAAATTAAATGGAAATAAAGGGAGAGTGCTCTCTGGATTCACTTGGTAATATGTTGTGACGCTGGTCACTTTTTTCCTCCGTGGGACAGAATTTTTATTATCACCCCTGGTGATGCGTCCACCCCTTCATCCCCTCGCGATCAAATAACGATGGAAATTGAATAACGTTGCTGTCGACGAAAAACTCAATCCCGTTGTCGCATTATACCGGCAATAAAACGTTTTCGCCGCGCGTTTCTCTCTCCTCTATTTTTCTGCAGCTGAAAGACCGCAATAATGTTATAAATATTCGTGCGCGGAGATAACGAGAAAAATCGACGACGATTGCTGCCATATTGAATTCCCAGCTGGACTATTTTCTCCCCCCTCCGTTTTTCTTCACTCGAATTATTTAGTTTCGTTTCGACGAACGCGCAGGATGGAGGAATCGATCGATGATATTATTTTAAAGGGCGCGTTCTCGTTGTAAAAATTTTCCGCGATACGTTTCGCGTTTCAATTTATCCAGAAGCGCGCGTAGACGGTTACAGGTTCCTGTCTGGAGTTTCGATGGGGAATAAAGTGGCTGGCGATGCCCTGGGCGGTATTATTTAATATTCGAATTTCGACAGCGAAATAACTGGCTCTTTACAGCAAGCATATGTTCCGCGAACGCGTTTCAAACGAGATGAAACGAAAAATAGGAATCCGTGGAACCGCCTTGGGGCCTGCGCCGTGGAAAAACGAGTGGAACAAGGAGAGCAACTCTGTATATGTTTTTAATTCGAAGTTGCGAGCCTGCAACCATGTATTTTACATCTGAAATTCTACCAGCAATCTCGACTTCTTTCTTTCTCCAAACATGTTGTTCGACGCACGATTCAAATCGAAACTTACCGAAATCAGAGAAATCGCCATCCGTCTGGCGGCTGACAGGTTTTTAATTGGTTAGAGTTCGAATTAATTAAGCTATCGTTACGGGAATTTTGAAAATTGAGAAACCCTCAAGCGTGGAGTTTTTAATTTTCGATTCTAAATCTGTGAGGGTCCAGATCTCCAATAGGAAAAATTGACAGGGAAGAAAGGTGCGCGGTGGACGAGCAAGGGAAAACAGAAGGAAGAGGGCGGGAAAAAAGGGGTATAGAAATCGAACGAATGGCCACTTGACCGAATGAAACTTTAATTGGGCACCGAGCGCGCCTTCGCTTTAATTTAGGTACCGTGCCGTCGTGATTTCGCCAATCAAACGCTCTGAAAATCCCGCGGCCCTTTCAATCGCGGACAACAACCCCCTTTGTTCGATGGAACGTCCATCGATTGGACGTCTTTCGACTATCCACGGCCAATTGTCGCTAAGAACGTCGACGTCGATATTGTTTTCCAGGCTGGCGTGCGTTCCTCCCAGCTGGGAATCCTTCGCGAATCCTCTCGACCATAATTAATAATTAAATCCACGTACCAGTACCGATCGTGCATTTATATTCCACTCGTTCGACGTCGAATTGAAAAAAAAAGAGAGAGGAAACCTTGAAAAGGAAAATTCCCCCTCGTCGATTGTAAACACGCGAAAAAGTACGGCTGATTGGCTCGAAAACGACGATTCAAAGCGGGAGAGAGAGTCAGGGGGGTCGAGATCGGTTTGGTATCTCATAATTGCCACCCGCGCAAATATTTCACAAGCAAAAAGGAACGGCTGCCGCGTCGCAAAATAAAATACTCGAGACTTTTGCTCTCTCAACCGGCATGAATTCGTAACGCACTTTGGCGGAGCCAGCCACCCTCTGTCTAACGGGTGTGCAACCGCAATTCGTCGCACGCGCCCCAAACGATCCCGTTTCGCCATTTTTACAGAACATCCGAGCGAGTATTTTGGTTCGCGCGTGAATAACGTCGCGGACGTTCGTTTCGAGCGTCGTTTCCACGGTTCCGAACGATGGCGCGCCCTCGCAGGGGGTTGAAGAGGCCCTGGCGTTTCGCAACACCCGTTACACTCGAGTGCAACAACGAAAGTACTAACGGCGTCGGCGTCGCCGTGCCAGGATACACTCCAAGTGCACGGTGAAGTACTAAAGTGCCGTGGCATGTCTGCCAGCTAGAGTGGCGTCTATACAGGGTGGTCCAGTAGCTGTCGCGCTGGAGGAGGGAAAACAAGAGCCACTTTCGAAACGTTCGAAACGCGCCACGGTCTTCGCTGGCTCCTTCTTTCGCGGAGTAAACGCGGAAACCTTGGATCGTTGCGAAAGTTTCGCGAAATCTTGTCGAATACATCGAGCCAGGAGGAAATTCCCCAGGAATTTCGACGATTGGACGTAAAATTCCGTTAACTGTTTTCTCAATTAACTAGCAAACTGTGGTACTTACTGTTTTTCGTGAAGGTGACGATTTTCAGAACCTTGCCAAAACGTGTGAATATCTGCAACAGACGAGAAGGATTGATTAGACAACGAAGTGAAGAATTCTTCAACAGCAAAAATTGTATATATATGTTAGAAAAGCGCAGAAGTTTCGTTTAATTAAATTGCGATCTTCAGTGAACGTGCACACGATAGTTTCGTTAGAGAATCGAGCTGAAAATTTCGATCCTCGATGGTGAACTCGATAATTTCGCAAATTAGACTGGAATTTTGCTCATCGCGCCTCGTTATTTTTCGATGCGATGCAGAATCGAGATTTTTCCATTCCACGGTTAATTTTTTCACCGGATCGGAAACCTTCGACGTTTATAGATGGTTCGCGTTCTTCTTGAGGAATTTTTCGAACGCGAACACGCTCTCGCAAATGAACGAGATGCCTGTTCGAATAGCAGTGAACATCGAGCACGCTGCGAGAGGAAAGAATTCGAATATGTAATAACAGACTAAAAGTTTTTAAATCTGCGCAAACATCACGGCTTCGTCGAGCTCCAAATTTAATCCCACTCGAGGAAGACGGAATAATGAATTAATTAATGGACTGGCTCTATTCTCGAACTCAACGCGGTTGAGAAAAGAATGTCTGCATTGTATTCGACAAAACGCACGATCAATAAGAGCTCTGATACGTTGTTCGTGTGCCACAAAATTTCGCAACACCAAGCAACGGCATAACGATCGTCCACTACGCATTCGAGGCAAATATTTGCCCTGGCATTATTAAACGCGATCGCCTGGGCCACTCTGTCGACGAAATACGCGACAATGATGTCGATTTCAGCCTAACGGCGATTATCAGCCCGTGGCGTACACGCGACCGCGAACGAATGGGATTGTCGAGCGTGCGAGCACCCCTTTTAAGGTCTACTCGATTGTCCTTTCAACGATTCCGCGAAATCCTCGCAGCTCGACGCGAAGATTCGACGAAATGGAAATAAAGTTGACGGAAAGCAACTGTTCGAGCACGCGTCGCTATGTGGCTGATTCCTGTTTCAGTGAAGCCAACGAATGACGTAAATCTTCGTTAAATAGTCGAAGACACGCCTGTCTTCGCGAATTGCGTCGAACGCAAAACGATCGTCGGCTGTTCAACGACGTTCTGCTGTTTGCAGAGGAAGAGCAGAAGAAGAAGAAGGTTGGAGAAGAAGAGCAGTTGTATTTTAGTTAGATTCGCGAGAAGTCGCAGTTTCTTAGTGATTATTATACCTTATGTACCTTCTAAAATATATATCTTTTTATCTTTATTATTTTGTATTCTTCATGTTACGCCTTACTATAGTTACGATCTTTTTCGTCACCGCGATTGTGTGCGCCCTAATACCGATTAGAGTAGTAGGGGAATATGTAGGCAAGTTTTTTACCCGAAATTTTAACAAATGATGAATATATTTTAACGTTGAACAAGCTACAAAATACTGAGTTTGATGATAATTCCCTGAAGTGTGCCTGATGGTGTTTTTTTTAGTAGCGTCGCGAGCTGAGTAGATGAAATGTTTTATAATTAGTTTCTGTGGAGGAGTGGTCAAGGTTGTGGCAAGTAGGTAAGACACTATTGGTGGAAACCTGCGAATTTGGTTTTTGGGGATCAGGAGGGAACCAGGAAGGGATTAAGGGTTGCAGGTCAGTGACGAGTGGCGATTGGAGCAGGCAATAAAACAATTGCAGTTTAATTGCTCATTTGCTAGAAACTAATTTTTAAAATTTATAATGAAGCGACATCCTATTGATTTATGGGTTTATTGCTGCTGCGTGTCGGTTGGGAATTTTTACGGATTTGGAAAATCCGATTTGGAAAATCGATGTTTTTACGGTTCGAATTATGGTTGGCGATTTAACTTATGGCGGTGTAAATTAGTGTAAGATGTTTGTCGCTAGATAGCAACGATAAGATAAAACGAAACGAAACAACGCGTGGAGCGTCGTCCTTTTAATTACGATGGCGCCATGACTGTTTTTGGTGTTTTTACGGTTCGAATTATGGTTGACGATTTCACTTATGGCGGTGTAAATTAGCGTAAGACGTTTGTCGCTAGACAGCAACGATAAGATAAAACGAAACGAAACAACGCGTGGAGCGTCGTCCTTTTAATTACGATGGCGCCATGACTGTTTTTGGTGTTTTTACGGTTCGAATTATGGTTGACGATTTGACTTATGGCGGTGTAAATTAGCGTAAGACGTTTGTCGCTAGACAGCAACGATAAGATAAAACGAAACGAAACAACGCGTGGAGCGTCGTCCTTTTAATTACGATGGCGCCATGACTGTTTTTGGTGTTTTTACGGTTCGAATTATGGTTGACGATTTGACTTATGGCGGTGTAAATTAGCGTAAGACGTTTGTCGCTAGACAGCAACGATAAGATAAAACGAAACGAAACAACGCGTGGAGCGTCGTCCTTTTAATTACGATGGCGCCATGACTGTTTTTGGTGTTTTTACGGTTCGAATTATGGTTGACGATTTCACTTATGGCGGTGTAAATTAGCGTAAGATGTTTGTCGCTAGACAGCAACGATAAGATAAAGATAAGATAAATAAAACGAAACGAAACAACGCGTGGAGCGTCGTCCTTTTAATTACGATGGCGCCATGACTGTTTTTGGTGTTTTTACGGTTCGAATTATGGTTGACGATACTACTTATAGCGGTGTAAATTAGCGTAAGACGTTTGTCGCTAGACAGCAACGATAAGATAAAGATAAGATAAATAAAACGAAACGAAACAACGCGTGGAGCGTGGTCCTTTTAATTACGATGGCGCCACGACTTCTACCTTGGTTCCACCATTCGTCATCCGCGTGTATTTTCGAACGCGGCGCGGATTTATCGCGTAACGGCCGCGCAAAAATATAAATTCTTCATCCGAGCCGTCGCAGCGACGATATTGAATATTCGATGGGAGCTAAAACGCGTGACACTGCTTGCATTAGCGAACCCTCTGCCGCCAACCCCCAGCGCCGAATCTGCAACCCCCGCACCCCCTCGCGATCCCATTCGCATTTGCAGATATTTCTCGCGTCACCCCGTCGCGACCCCATGCATTTTTATGAGACTTTTCAGTTATTTACCGGCGGAATTACGCGCTTCGACTGGCAAACAGTGCTACCGCTGATCGTTTGTTTCGTCTTTGTTCGTTCGAAGACTGTTTTGTTTATTTTTTTAAAGCGGCAGAGGAAAAAGAGAGAGGGGGAAGCGAGCGGTGGAGCTCGTTGAATTTCGATGGATTCTTTTTGCGCGCGAAACGAAAATAAATAAATAATATTTGCGAAGTAGGTGGATAATGTTCGATTCGCGTGCAACTTTTACACTGAAAATGAAACTGCGCGCGGAATATCGTCGAAACATTTCGCAAAAGTTCGCAGATAAATGCACGCCCTCTCTTTTATAACGGAATTTCGCGTTCCATACACTCCATGTGACCATTTACCTTTTTCCCCGATAGTTTTCGCGAAATTTAAATTTTAATTAAGCGAACGTAACGATGTTGCATTTGAATAAAAATTTTTAACGAGCCACTCGTTCCTCCTCGAATCGAATAAATCATCCGACCGATCAATGTATCGGAGGGGAAAAAAAATGGTAAAAAAATGATAGTACTTTTATACGTTTTCCGTATTTGAGGGATCTGAAATCAAAGGTATCCCTGCGGTCGTTTCGCGGCTAATTATTTAAGTTCGAATCCTATTTTCCGCGAACGAGCCTTCGAGAAAGTGTACTAACTTCCAGGCTGGTGGATTCCGCGAAATTAAGCAGACAATGAACAGAAACGACACGCAGGAGCGCGTAAAGCGTCGTTAATAACAGTAAAAATCGCTACTTTCCGCGGCCAGATGCTCATTATCGTTAACATTCGCGGTGCTCACCGAAATGGCTCGTTTTTAGGGTAATTGCGGGCCAGATTCAAACGCGCGACCCCGCGGCGGAATGAGTGTTTAACATTTATTCGGTTTTAATCACCAGGATTTTATTGCGCCGATGTTAGCCGGCTAATTTAATCGAGATACGAGGGAAATCAAATTCTCTATAAACATTACTCGTTATTTAAAACAAGATCATACGCAACGTGTACTTTAAGTATCACTAAACTTAGCACGTCTCATTAAAACAGGAAATTTTTAAAATAATTTCCATTTCTACATCCTTCACCATTATTCCACATCATCCTCCTACAAACTACAACATAATTAAGTTCATCAAACCCCTCTCATTAATAAAAATATCATTTACCATCTCCATTAAGCTCTATTAAAAAGCAAGAAAATTTAACGCTCCATAACTTCGGAACAAATAGTCGCAGCGAATTGACACTTACGTCGTCGGGAGCTCAGAAGCCTGCTCTTTGGAACGCCGTTCGAATCGTCTCGATCGGACTTCCGGTTCCGGAGATATCGTCGTTGGAAGCGAGGCGTAATTTTTTCGCACTCAGCTATCGTTGTCCTACTCTCACGATCCGACCTCTCGCTCGCTCTTGGCGCGACTGACCTATCTCAACTGTTATGAATGACATCACGTGGCGGCCATCTTTACTATTACTATTACTACGCGCGTAAACACTTCCTGGAAAAACGTGGGTCGGTCCGCTGGGCTACATTTCGCGCGCTTTTTGGTGCTCAACTTCGAGGGCCTATATCTTTGGAACGGATCGAGATATCGAGACGAGACCAAGCGCGTTTCAAAGAGCAAGGCTTCGACTACCTACAGAGTGGGCTTCAGAGAAAAAATTGTACGTTCTTCGGGGTGTATTTCGCGGTCAAAGTGCGTTGGTACATTAATACGCGTTGCAAGGTGTTTTGCACCAATGAAAAATTCCAGCAGAAGAGTGTTTCTTCCAATTTTTGGTTCTTATAGTGTGCAGACTGCGATAAAGTATATATTCAGCGATCTTGGTTGTTTTTAACTATCTAGAATTTTGATATTCTTTAAGAATAATCATTGCGTCGGTTGATCGAGTCTGTGGAAGGTGCAACAACGAATCAACAATAATTTATGTACAACTAGAAATGCCCCAGTGAGTATTCACGTGCTTAGAAGATCGAAGCTTCGAGTGACAGTAGTAGCAAGTAGTAAAGTAGAGGAGTCTTTACAAAATGGAACCACCACTCAAAAGAAGAAGTTCTATCCCTGAAAATAAATACTTTTTAATCGACACAATGGTATGGAATCGTTCAAGCTGTGCATGTGCATGAGAATTGTTCTTGTTTCGATGGTTTTGGTTCCGTTTTGCCATAGTAGTTACAAAACGTAGCGATAGTAGGCCGTTCGTGAGCTGACGAAGAGGAAGAAGATGACGATAGGCAGTAGAGCAGTGAAATGTTCGATGATCGGTTTTCGAGCTGGAAGAAAAGTTAATGGGAACAGAAGAGGCACGAAGACATCGTGAGAAAAGTGGAAAGAAAAGCGGAGGGTCGAGAGATTGAACGCCATTGGAAAATTGAACGACCTTTTCCAATCGTTTCAATCGCAAATAAATATATCGAGATAAAAAACAACGTCAAACAGGAACATTTAAACGAAAAGTAGCAAATAATTCTCCACGAATTCTACATAAAGTTTCTTCCAATTTCTACTTTTTATACTATGCAGACAGTGATCCAGTAAATATTCAACGATCTTGATTGTTTCTAATTATCTAGAATTTTGATATTTTTAAGAACATTTAAACGAAAAGTAGCAAATAATTCTCCACGAATTCTACACAAAGTTTCTTCCAATTTCTGCTTTTTATACTATGCAGACTGTGATAAAGTAAATATTCAACGATCTTGATTGTTCCTAATTATCTAGAATTTTAATAACGAATAAAAGATTGGAGCAGAAGCCTGTTTCTCCCAATATTCGTATCCACCATGGTGGATACTACTGGATGTACCAAACGCGACTCAACGAAGAACGGATAAAACGTTACAAAGAACCCGTTGGAGCAAAAACCATAACACAACCCCCGTCCACGGACGCTGCTGTATGAAGCAACCGATGTAATTAACGTAAAAATCGAGCCAGCGAAATCGTGGCTCGCTTCGATTCCGATTGCATTCCCGAATCCTGGGGAATCGATTCGACGTGCCTTTCGCCAGGGGCCACGATTCGCGCGCGGTTTTGTTTAATTATTGCCGACGGTTATTTCGTCTGCTCGCCACGGTTATTTCGCTATCAGTGACGGGCAATTTGCCCGTCCGCGCTTTTTCCGCCATTGGCCAGCCCCGCGTTCCAGCTCAGCCCCAAAACCTCCGCGTGCCTCGTCGCTTTTTCTCTCTGTTTCCGTTTCGTTCGATAGGTCGGTTTGGCCGCGGCGGCGAGGCTATGATTATGAATTAATGGAAGGAAAATTCGTATCGTTACTCGTACGAGAATTCTATTAACGGTCTCGATGCGACACGCGCGACGCAAATTGCATTTACGCGACGAGTTTTCAAGCGATGGGACGAGTTGGAGGCGAATATTGCGGCGCTGATTGTTTTTCCCGCGACCTTCGTGTAATTCGACTGACCAAACGAGCTGCTTTCTTCCCTTTTTGTTAATAAAAATAATGTGCTAGACGAATTGCGCGAAATAAGTTTATTTAACCGTTTGCACTCGAATGTCCCCTCTGAGGGGACATCAGCGTTGATTAGTCATTGCGGAGGACAAACTTATTTCACCACAGCTTTTGAGAAATCCAAGCTTCCCTCAAGTTTTCTAGTGAAATGGACATTTTTTGTTGCTGGCAGACGTTAGCAACAGAAATTATTGCTAAGATATTGCTAAAATATTACTATTTTTCTATTTTTCTTCTGGGAAGGAGCAGAGTGCAAAGGGTTAAACATAAAATGGAATAATACACGGCAATCTCAACCCTTTTACGTTGTCACACCCTCTGCACTCTCTCAACTTTCACACCCGACTCTGCACTTCTTCATTATCGATACTAATATCATTTATACACTCTTAACCCCCAATCACAGATATTCACGCAGACACGCACACTTTCATCTCGCACAAAGATCCGGAAACACTCTGCTCTCGTTCCTCGAAACCATTCGCTCTTTTAAGTTTCAAACTATGACCCAAGTCTCAAACACTCGATATTTATTTTACGCATATCATTCACTCATCGCACACTCGATCCAAACATCCGCTCGCAACTGATACTCTCATTCAGTGCCTATCACTCAAACATCTCGCGCACCCCACATTTTTTTTACAATCCAATTGAATGGAATATTATGCGGTTTTTAAGGACGACGAAATTGCGGTCTTTTCACTCGACGCATCCCCACGTGTTTTCTTCCCCCTCGAATATTAATTTTCGAGTCGCGGTGTTTTTAAACATGCGAGCGCAACGCACGGCTCGATATTAATTTCGATGAGAGTATCGAAAATTGCCGCTCGCCTTCTGAAAATGTTTATTAAACGTCCGAATGCAGCCTAAAATCTGCTCGCGAAATTGGTGAAATTAAACATTCATCGATTCGCATACTGGAGAAGACTGGAAAATATTACATTTTGTCCGCGAACTGGACGACTATAAATCAATTCGTAGCTGCGGACAAACCGACAGATAAATTCTTCTTTTATTAACATCGTTACCCCTATTTGGTTCGCGTTCTGGTGGACGAAATATAGAAATGTATTGAAAGTTTCGTTTTATGAATCGAAATTATCAATTTCTCTACTGAAACAGAAATTTTCTATTGCTGAGTGACGTTAGCAATAGAAACTATCGCTAAATATTGCTAAAATATTACTAAAATTGCAATATTTCTATCTTTTATTGCCAACGTCCAGGATTCAGATTATAAATTAATCGTCGTGAAAGAAAATTAATTTTAGAATAGCTCGATGTAATCGATCTATGCGTAATGGTATACAATAAAGTATGAATGGGCTCGTCGAAACGGGAATTGAAGTTCCCTGGGGATAAAGTTTGTCGAAATTGTTTTTAAATAACGAGGCTCGTAATGGAGTGGAATTTTCGCACGGTGGAAGGGTCGGTTAATTGAAAAGCGTCGAAAGTGAGGGTTTATTGGAAAATATTCCGTCACAGGACACACGCGATTGTGTTTAATTACGAGCACGTGTCGGGCTCTTTTCATTGTTGCCCATTTTGCGACGTCCGCCCGGAATTTTTACATCAGTTCGCAGTAATTGGCGCTGTTTACTGCGCGCTCGCGAACCACGGTTAGAAATTGAACGAATCGTTGACCAATTTCATTTCGTTTAATTCTAGTAATAAAATGGGCCAAGTTGGAACCTGCGATCGATTAGAACCGCGTGTGGCGATTTAAGTTGCCTTTTAACCCTTTGCATTCTGCTCCTTTCTGGACGTTGGCAATAAAAGCTGGAAATATTGCAATTTTAGTAATATTTTAGCAATATTTAGCGATAGTTTCTATTGCTAACGTCACTCAGCGATAGAAAATTTCCATTTCAATAGAAAACTTGAGAGAAATATGCAATTCTCAAAAAGCTAAAGGAATAAATGTAATCACTAATCAATGTTGCCCCCTCAGAGGTGATATCCGACTGCAAAGGGTTAAAAATGACATTTTTAGCGTAAATTCATTTCTCTACGAGCTTCTCCGTTCCTCGCATCGCGCTTCAACTAATTTCCAAAGCTCCAAACATTCTCATCCGAACTTAATCTCGAATCGTCCCCGGAAGAATCCAATTCTGACCAATTTAACGTCACGTTTGACCAACCGCACGCTCTAGTCACGTTCTCCAATTTCCAGCGCAAGTTTAAGGTCGACTTAATGAAACTTTTCTCATCGCAGCGAGCGATCTCAATCGCGCGACAAACTCGAGCGAAAATTTCTTAGACGCTCGCCACCCCTTTCGTTTCATTGGCTTTTGAGAGGCCAGTCGACTAACACGCTAAAAAAGACACGCTGGAGGAGCAAAGAATAAAGCGTCTCGCAGTGCACGCGAACCGAATTTTCCTTCGTTTCCCTCGAAACGTACGTAGAAGGCTTGGAAACAGTCCTAAAGTATTGGACACAAAAATCGAGGATACTAATGTGTATAAATTCCACATTTGCGAGAAATAAATTACACCCCCGGCTCGGATTCAATCGCCTATAGTGTCCACGTCGATACTCGATTCTATGCCCGTAGCTGGGCACGAGTTTCCATCGGGAAAGTCCCGCGGGAAATCAAGCGGCTCAAAGGCTGCTCGCGCGTTCGAGGAAAAGAGCGCAGCTGTTCGAACTGCGGGGTTGTAATTTTTTCCTTTCGAAGGTTCCTTCAAGTTCTCTATTGAAATAGAAATTTTCTATCGCTGAGTCACGTTAGCGATAGAAACTATCGCTAATTATTGCTAAAATATAACTAGAATTGCAATATTTCTATCTTCTATTGGCAGCGTCCAGGAAAGGACAGAATGCAAAGGGTAAAAGGCAACTTAAATCGCCACACGCGGTTCTAATCGATCACAAATTCCAACTTCGTTCATTTTATTAGTAGAAGGGGAACACCTTTCGATCGCGAGTTTCGTGGGACAATTATCGTGGGGTGCGCGAGATGTTTGAGTGATAGGCACGTACGAATGAGAGTATCAGTTGCGAGCGGATGTTTGGATCGAGTGTGCGATGAGTGAATGATATGCGTAAAATAAATATCGAGTGTTTGGGACTTGGGTCATAGTTTGAAACTTAAAAGAGCGAATGGTTTCGAGGAACGAGAGCAGAGTGTTTCCGGATCTTTGTGCGAGATGAAAGTGTGCGTGTCTGCGTGAATATCTGTGATTGGGGGTTGAGAGTGTATAAATGATATTAGTATCGATAATGAAGAAGTGCAGAGTCGGGTGTGAGAGTTGAGAGAGTGCAGAGGGTGTGACAACGCAAAAGGGTTGAGATTGCCGTGTATTATTCCATTTTATGTTTAACCTTTTGCACTCTGCTCCTTCCCAGAAGAAGAATAGAAAAATAGCAATATTTTAGCAATATCTTAGCAATAATTTCTGTTGCTAACGTCTGCCAGCAACAAAAAATGTCCATTTCACTAGAAAACTTGAGGGAAGCATGGATTTCTCAAAAGCTCTGGTGAAATAAGTTTGTCCTCCGCAATGACTAATCAACGCTGATGTCCCCTCGGAGGGGACATTCGAGTGCAAACGGTTAAATAAACTTAATTCGTGCAATTCGTCTAGCACAAAAAGTGTACAGGAACTCGTCGATTCGCGATTATTCGAGGCTGTCGACGGTGTTTGCCCGTCGATTGTCGAACACGTCAACGCCGTCGAAATATAGAGCAGCAGTCGGTTCTCGCCGCATATCGATGAGGATCGATTTGTGGTGGGTCGTGAAAGAGGCATTAGAACCGTTGTGACGTAATTGCTGCACATTTATCGCGTTTGTTATATGCAAGTGCTCGAACGATGTATCGAGCACTAATATTAAGTCATTTGCACTCGACTTCCGATTTTCCACTTTTAACTATGCGACTTAGAAGCATTGTAATGGGCTACAGACGGTGAAATGTAGCTTTAATTTGTGTAAATTTAATAAATGATTATGTATGTTGTTGTAAAGTATTGTTAGAAGCATTAATTTTCACGTTTTAATGTGAAAATTAGTAATTTATGGTCGATTTTAAGGTAGAGATGGTCGCGCATACGATTGCAATCAACCGTGACCTTTGCAAGGTACCAGTGGGGGAAAGGTCAGGGTAGGGATGGAAGGTATATCAGACGTTTGCGAACTCATTAGAGCTTCCTTTGGTGTCTGGTTGGCGATGGGCAGAGGTCATCCTGGAGGAGCAGTCTGGTCTGAGTGGATAGAGGGATGGATGGTCGTGGAGGCGCTGACTGTGGATGCTCTGATGGTGGAGGCACTTCTGGTGGAGGCGCTAATGGTCGAGGCGTTGATAGTGGATGCTGTAATTGTGGAGGCGCTGGCTGTGGATGCTCTGATGGTGGAGGCGTTTCTGGTGGAGGCGCCAGCTGTGGATGCTCTAATGGAGGAAGCGCTGCTGATGGAGGCGTCAGCTGTGGATGCTCTAATGGTGGAGGCGCTGGCTGTGGATACTTTAATGATGGAGGCGCTAATGGTCGAGGC
The DNA here is from genome assembly GCA_963969225.1 of Xylocopa violacea. NCBI lineage: Eukaryota > Metazoa > Arthropoda > Insecta > Hymenoptera > Apidae > Xylocopa > Xylocopa violacea. The sequence continues at coordinate 35,857,525 of CAXAJV010000004.1, read as the reverse complement.
GTCGATAGTGGATGCTCTGATGGTGGAGGCGCCGTCAGTGGAAGCTCTAATGATGGAGGCGCTGGCTGTGGATACTCTAATCGTGGAGGCGCTAATGGTCGAGGCGTCGATAGTGGATGCTCTGATGGTGGAGGCGCCAACTGTGGATGCTATGATGGTCGAGGCGCCGTCAGTGGAAGCTCTAATGATGGAGGCGCTGGCTGTGGATACTCTAATGACGAAGGCGCTAATGGTCGAGGCGTCAATAGTCGATGCCCTGATGGTGGAGGTGCCGACTGTGGATGCTCTGATGGTGGAGGCGCCCACTGTGAATGCTCTAATGGTGGAGGCGTTGGCTGTGGATGCTCTAATGGTGGAGGCGCAATCAGTGGATGCTCTAATGGTGGAGACGCCGTCAGTGGATGCTCTAATGGTGGAGACGCCGTCAGTGGATGCTCTAATGGTGGAGGCGCCGTCAGTGGATGCTCTAATGATGGAGACGCTGGCTGTGGATGCTCTAATGGTGGAGGCGCCGTCAGTGGATGCTCTAATAGTGGATGCACCATCAGTGGATGCTCTAATGATGAATGAGGAGGCGCTTCTAGTGGAGGCGTTGATGCAGAGTTGCTGAACGATGGCGAGAACGACTTTAAACTACGGGTCGGTGAGTGTACAATATTTGATTATTTAACTAGTCGGTGGAGGGGTAGTGATAATTTTGCGATACATCTGGCGTGGAGGGCTATCAGCTAGCACTGTCGGCTGATGCTGGCCCATATATGCCCTCCACCACGCCATATAAATAAAATAATTAAATTTCAACTCATTTCTATATATAATTAAATATAATTTAATAACGTTCGTTTAATACTTCAATATTAAGAGAACTAAAATTTTCTTTTCATTTAATTCGTCAATTATTCTTAGTAAACGAAGTATAATTCTGTCTATTTTAATTCGATTAATACTAAACGCGTCTTATTCGTCTTTAAATGGTTCCCTTAAAGAATTCCACATAATTTTACAAAATTAATTCCGTGTTGAAATACAATTAAAGTTAGTTAAACTTGTGCCCACGTGTTATTGGAATTTGAATTGCATTGGGCCCCTGCGTAGTCACCTCCACGTGGTGGGCCTGGGCCCTTGATAACGTTTTCGACAGATTGCGCTCTCGAAAACGTTGTCATGCTAAGGACTACGCACGTATTTTAATAACTATAATTGTAAACTTCACGCTAGAAGTACCAAACTAATAAAAAAATAGTGTAACTTCTGATAGAGATAAATTTCATAGATTTACTTTCTGAATTTTTCATGATACTAATTCATTCTATTATTTTATTAACTCTGCAAGAGATTGGAATAATTTAATCGCTGGTACTTCTAACATCGAGTCTCTTACGATACAATTTCAATTTTCCAAGTCCTTTTCAGGACTTTGAAACTTTAAATTGGACTGCGAATAGTTTAGTTTAAGTTAATTATTGCGATTATACTTGTACATTTATGTAATGTAATTTTAATAACATAACTATCCCCTTTCATCCCTCTTTCTCTCGTTTATCCCAATATAATTATTCTCAAGTTGTTCGCTATTTATGTCTCGTTGGTCGAAATTCTGGGGCTCGTTTCAAAGAATTGAGGCTTGTTCGATTGTTCAATGTTTGATGGTTTGATTCTGCTTCATTCTGATTCACTTTAATCTCTCTCTTCGCCGCTGGATCGCCGTTGGATCGCCGCTGGATGCGTGCGTTTTTAATAGTAAATAATGCATGCCTTACATCTCTGTAATTAAATTGTAATCGAATTGTAAAGAAGTACATTTTCTTATCCAAAGAGAGACCACCCTTCTTCTCTCAACCCTCGTTTACAAAGACAGAACACTCGATTGTTCTCGCGTAAATTAGTTCGCGTTTACTTGCTCGAGCACTCTAACTTTGCGCTTCGTAAGATCGCTTCGCGTAGATTTCCTCTTTTTTTTTTCTTCCCCTTTTTCCCTCCTTCCTTTTTTTTCTCTTTCGCTCGAGATTTAGATTCTAATCGCCACGCAGCGATGCAGTCGCGACTCAATCAAACCAATGCGTGTTTGTCGTGCCCACCTGGATTTCCACGGGTTCAACCATGGACGCGCTCACGATGGAGCGTTCTGAGTGGTTCCCAACCCGATGCGCTGGGGTCTGACCTTTGTAAGACGGATTCGGGCGGTTCCACGAGGTTCGTCTTCATCGCAGAGCAATCCTAGAGTTGGGCCTCGCTGGGGTTCAGATGGACATCTCACTCACCATTGGGGAGAGCGTGGTTGCGATTGTTTCGACGTGAGACGTGGCATGAAACTTGCTCGCGATTCGCGTCGCGTACGGTTCGCCTAATGGCTAACGCGGAAGCATCGAGTTAGAGTGCTCTTTAACTTATTCGTTTAGGTCGCGTCGCGAATTTTATCTCCATTTTCGCTTCAACTTAGTTTTCTTTTCTTAATTTTAGTTTAACTTAATTTTGCTTCCATTTTTATTCAGATTCGCATCAATTTTGATTAGAGAATTAGAGTTTCGTACCGTCGAACCTTTTGAGAGACACTTTCGCTTCTGGAAAGTGTAGTAGAGTCACTTTAGATATTTCTCTTTGGGTAAGACAGTGGCATTTCTCGTCACCCCTTTCGTAAAGTCCATACTGCAATTTCTAAACATCTGATGGATTTTAGAAAATGTATTATGGATTTCGCGTGTATTAAATTGAAGTAGAGTCGGATCTTGGTATCTTCTGTAACGAGATCGTATATATGTAATGGAGGGTGGATGGGATTAGGGTTTAGGGGTGGGTCCCTGCGTAGTCACCTCCTCGTTGGTGGACCTGGGCCCTTGATAACATTTTCGAAAGATTGCGCTCTCGAAAACGATATCAAGCTAAGGACTACGCACCTAAATTTAAGCATATCTGTAAATTTAACACCAGAACTACCAAAATTGTAAATTTATATTATTCTTTTCACTTATCTGCTCTTGCTTTTCATTCGTATCTTTTTTAATTTACCTACTTTTGCTTCCTGTTTGTAGAACATTCTCTTTCATCTAAATAATATTTTATTCTCTTTGAAAGAAATTAAAATTCTTTGGTTGCTGGTAGTTCTAGTGTTAAGTCTTTCGTAATAATTATAGTACATAAATGTAATAATTGTAGCACAGATAATGTATCTCCTCAGTTCTGGCAGTGCGCGCAAAAGTTACGCGAAAATTTCAATGAATATAATATTATAAAATATTGATTCTCTTACATATTTCATTGCGTCAGTGCAAGAGAGTTGGGTATATTAGATATCGATTCAGGTTTGATGAGAATTTGACACGAAAATATAGTTTCGATTATAATATTTCGTGATTAATCGATAGTTACCCTATAAAAATGTAATTGCGCGTGTAATTTATTGTTAAAACAAAAAAATAAATATATGTACCATTGCAACAAATTGTCGAGATCACGAATCTACAAAAAAAATTAAAAAATTACTAAAATATAAGCGAATATTGTCGAAAAACTGCGATTATATATGGTGCGCAATCAACCATGACTTTCTGAGAATTATAGGGGTTGGGGGCTATATAAGGGCGCCGCGACCGCAGCAAAAATTCTTTTGCCACTTGAACTTTGACATGAGCGGGTCGAAGTGAGTCCTGGGGGTGCAGGGGGTGATTGGGGGTGGATTGCGGGGGTGGAGGTGTTCCTGGGGAGTGCATAGAAGTGCATAGAGGTTACTTCGAGCTGATTGGTGGGTGTCTGATGGCTATTTGGAGGTTGCGTGGGAGTCGCTGGACCATGACGAATTTTGGTGGAGGCGCCTTGATGAATGATGGCGACAACGACGCATGTCTACGAACTGGTAAGTTCGAAAACTTGAAAATTTAAGTAGATGGTGGTGGATTTAGTGGTAGTTTTAAGATATACTCGACGCGGGGGGCTCGGTTAGCACTCGTGGGTGTTGCTGACCCATGTATGCCCCCCAACGCGTCGTATCAATAAAATTTGAATAAAATTCAATAATTAAAATATGTTTTATATATATTTTTGGTGTTAATAATAATTTAATCTTCTTTGTTTAACGTCTTCGGACTTAATGAAATCCGAAATTCGTTTACTGGTAATTATTAATGAATAAATTGTAACCGAATCTCTTTTTACGTGGTTAACTTTTTACGTAGCGTATGAAACACTTTTAATTTACTTTTAAATCGCGTTATTTGAATTTATAAAATCGATGTTTAAATATGATTGAACATTGGCACTTTGGTGCTGAATTTGAATGGAATTAAAATTGAAATGTTGGGCCCCTGCGTAGTCACCTCCACGTGGTGGGCCTGGGCCCTTGGTAACGTTTTCGAAAGATTGCCCTCTCGAAAACGATATCATGCTAAGAACTACGCGCGTAGACATAAGTATAATTGTAAACTCGATACTAAAAGTACCAAACTAATCAAAAGATTATGATTCGTAACTTCTGATAGAGATAAATAGATTTTTTATTTGTACAAAGATTTCATAGACTCACTTTTAACAATTTTCTATTATTTCATTAATTTTGCACGGTATTAGAATACTTTAATCACTGGTACTTCTAGTATCGAGTCTTTTGCAGTACAATTTCAATTTTCCAAGTCCTTTTCAGGACTTTGAAACTTTAAATTGGACTGCAAATAGTGTAATTTAAGTTAATTATTGCGAACATATTTGTACATTTATGTAATGTAATTATAATAATGTAACTACCCCCTTTTATCCCGATTTCCCTCACTTCTATGTATCTATGGTGTGTCGTCCATGGTGGGTTGTTTGATTGTTCACTGTTTAATGGTTCGACGTTTGATGGTTCGACGTTTGATGGTTCGACGTTTGATGGTTCGACGTTTGTTGGTTCGACATTTGTTGGTTCGACATTTGTTGGTTCGACATTTGTTGGTTCGACATTTGTTGGTTCGACATTTGTTGGTTGGAAATTCATTTAATTTCGACTTTATTCTGATTTATTTTAATTCTTTCTTTCTTTCGCCGTTGGATCGCCGTTGGATCGCCGTTGGATCGCCGTTGGATCGCCGTTGGATCGCCGTTGGATCGCCGTGGGATCGTCGTGGGATGCGTGCGTTCATTACTCATTAGTACTTACATATTACACACCTTTGTAATCTAATTGTAATCATATTGTAAAGAAATACATTTTCTTACCCGAAGAGAGAGCTAACCACTCTCCTTTACCACAACTTTTAATTCTTCCCGCGTAAATCAGTTCGCGTTTACTTGCACGAGCATTCTAACTTTGTGCTTCGTAGATGTTCCCTATTCGCTCGAATTTCGACTTTAATCGTCACGCAGTGAGACAGTCGCGACTCAATCAAACCGAATGCGTGTTTGCGGGGCTCATCTGGACTTCACGGGGTTTAGCCATGGACGCGCTCACGATGGAGTCGTTCCAAGTAGCTCCTACCCCGAGCCGCAGGGGTCTTCGGACCTTTGTAAGACGGTTTGGGGCGGTCTACGTTCGGTTCGTCTTCATCGCAGAGCAATCCTAGTGCTAGGCCTCGTTGGAGTTTAGGTGGGATCCGCTCTCACCATCGGGGAGAGCGCGGTTGCGATTGTTTTAACGTAAGACGTGGCATAATTTGACCGCGATTCGCGTCTGGTTCGCCTAATGGCTAATATGGAAGCACCAGGTTAGAATGCTCTTCAACTTATTCGTACAGGTCGCGTCGCGAATTTTATCTCCATTTTTCCTTCAATTCAGTTTCTTTTTTTAACTTTAGTAACTTCAGTTACTTAACTAGAGTAATAGAATTTAGAATATCGTACCGTGAAATTCTTTGCGAGACACTTTCGTTTTTCGAAAGTGTTAGTAGAGTCACTTTAAAAAGTTCTCTTCGGGTAAGATGATGGCATTTCTCGTCACCCCTTTCGTAAAGTCCATACTACAATTTCTAAATATCTGATGGATTTTAGAAAATGTATTATGGATTTCGCGTGTATTAAATTGAAGTAGAGTCAGATCTTGGTACCTTCTGTACCAAGATTCATTTCTCGTCACCCCTTCGCGTGATTTCGCGTATATTAAATTCGAGTAAAGTCAGATCTTGGTACCTTCTGTAACGAGATCGCAAATATGTAATGGAGGGTGGATGGGATTAGGGTTTAGGGGTGGGTCCCTGCGTAGTCACCTCCACGTGGTGGACCTGGGCCCTTGGTAACGTTTTCGAGAGATTGCGCTCTCGAAAACGATATCAAGCTAAGGACTACGCGCGTAGACATAAGTATAATTGTAAACTCGATACTAAAAGTACCAAACCAGTTAAAAGATCGTGGATCGTAACTTCTGATAGAGATAAATAGATTTTTCACGTAGATTTACTTTTAACAATTTGTTGCTCGTTCATTTCATTATTGTTTTATCAACTTTGCGAGAGAATAGAATAATTGAATCACTGGTACTTTTAGTTTCGAGTCTTTTGTGGTACAACTTAAATTTTCCAAGTCCTTTTCAGGACTTTGAAACTTTAAATTGGACTGCAAATAGTTTAAGTTAGTTTTTAAGATCATATTTGTACAATCGTGTGATGTAAATTTATAATAATGTAACCTTTCCCCTTTTATCCTGATTCCTCCCTCTTATCATAACTGAGTGTAATTATTCTCGTCTTATCTCTCGTCCATTTCGTGAGAATGGTATCCCAGTTCATTGGGTCTTAATAAATTATTCGACAAGTCGAAGTATTCTTTCGAAACCGATATCTCGTATTTTGTTGTTGTCTGGGATTTTCTGATTTTCTTTAATTTGTGGCAATTTCTGTCTCTCTATGGTGTTTGTTCTCGAAAAAGTTGATTTGATAGCTGGAAATTCACTTAATCTCCGTCTTATTTTAATTTCTGCGTCGTTGGATACGTCTCTGAACGCAAAGTTTACTGGATTTCTATTTATTTCAATAAATATTTCTTTATTCACCGATATTCATGCGATCAGTCTTTAAAAAACAGTCTATATTGGTCAGATCTCACTGGAAATCATTGTCAGATTGATCAACGATTCTATATTAATCTATTCTGTGATCGCAAAGTGGTTTCATTATTCTCTTTATATTTGAAAATGAGAGAATGGTATTTTCGGTGAATACAACGTTGGAGGCATTACTATGGTATCGTTTTACGTCAAAAAGGTTTCCATTTTCACATTTTCCAAGATTCTTTTCGATTGCTTCAAGCAAATTGGCTGGACGAAATTATAATCGAGAGTGGCTATTGAGAGAATCTCGAAATTCGACGTATTTTCTCCGCTCTTGTCACAAATTCAATGGTTCTGTGTCGAATTTCAACTAATCCATTCCATTTCCTTCATGTTCCCAAATTTTGATGATTGTTATAATGATATATGATTTCAATTAATAATTTCAACATTCATTTCTACGTTCGCCGCTGAATCGTCGCTGAATCGTCGCTGAATCGTCGCTGAATCGTCGCTGGATGCGTGTATTATTATTCATAGATAATAATAATTATAATAATAGCAGTAATTATAATTAGATGATAATAATTGTAATCAAATTGTAAGGGAGTATATACCATCTCTTATCAAGAGCGAAACCATAGAATATTTCCGCGAAATCCCCGTTTTATTGAAATAGAATAGAATTATTCTCGCGTATTTAAATCACTTTCCATTTGCTACTGATATTTGTCAGTAATAGTTTCATTGCTCTGCGTACTCGCTTGCATGCATCGCATGTGGCAAGCAAGTAGTGAGCACGCTAACTTAATGTTATACGTAAGTCGCTGGCATGAGTAGTTGCATGGATCGAAAAGATCGTGGTTTAGAAAGTAGACAGCGCGGGAAACATTTAGTTAGCAGATCCACGTGAGTACGCAGAGTACCTTTGATCGCGTCATTTTTATTGAAATAGAATAGAATTATTCTCGCGAATTTAAATCACTTTCCATTTGCTACTGATATTTGTCAGTAATAGTTTCATTGCTCTGCGTACTCGCTTGCATGCATCGCATGTGGCAAGCAAGCAGTGAGCACGCTAACTTAATGTTATACGTAAGTCGCTGGCATGAGTAGTTGCATGGATGGAAAAGATCGTGGTTTAGAAAGTAGACAGCGCGGGAAACATTTAGTTAGCAGATCCACGTGAGTACGCAGAGCACCTTTGATCGCGTCGCGAATGTTATTTTCACTTTTCTCTTCGATTTATTATTTATCACAAGTTAATAGAATTTCGCGTTTACTGCACCGTAATCTCTTCTGCCAAACGTTTTCAATTTTCTGAAGTGTTAATAGAGACACTTCGTACGTTTCTCTCTGGATAAGAGCGTGTTATATACTTCCATCCCCTTCTTCGTTTCCCTTTCGCGTTTCGTAAAGTCCATACTGCAATTTCTAAATATCTGACAGAGTTTAGAAAATGTATTATGGATTTCAAGTAGAGTCAGATCTTGGTACCTTCTGCACCAAGATTGCAAATATGTAATGGAGGGTGGATGGGATTAGGGTTTAGGGGTGGGTCCATGCGTAGTCACCTCCTCGTTGGTGGACCTGGGTACTTGGTAACGTTTTCGACAGATTGCGCTTTCGAAAACGATATCATGCTAAGGACTACGTATTATCATAGATTTATCTATTATAAGTACGATATTTGTAATATAATATACAAGTTTTGTAAGATTTATGTACACCTGTTCGTTGAAATAAATAGAAACTTTGTTCGATTGTACGAAATCGTTACTTCGTTAAAAAATAAAGTACCTGTTCCATCATATAAGTTTTGTACGATCTCTGTATAATTGTTCGTTGAAATAAATAGCTTTTCGTTCGATTAAACGAAATCGTTACTTCATTAAAAAAGTAAAAAGCACCTGCTCCATCATTCAGGTTTTGTACGATCTCTGTGTAACTGTTTGTTGAAATAAATAGGTTTTCGTTCGATTAAACGAAATCGTTACTTCATTAAAAAATAGAAAGTATCTGCTTCATTATACATGTTTTGCAAGATATCTGTACAACTGTTATAAATAGAAATTTTGTTCGATTAATCATTGAAATCGTTGCTGCATTAAAGAAGAAAAAACATCTGCTCCATCATACAGGTTTTGTACGATCTCTGTGTAACTGTTTGTTCAAATACATAGCTTTTCGTTCGATTAAACGAAATCGTTACTTCATTAAAAAATAGAAAGTATCTGCTTCATTATACATGTTTTGCAAGATCTCTGTACAACTGTTCGTTGAAATAAATAGAAATTTCGTTCGATTAAACGAAATTCATTACTTCATTAAAAAATGAGAAGCATCTATTCGATCGTACAAATTTTGCAACATCTCTGTGCAACTGTTCGATGAAATAAATAGATTTTCGTTGGATTAAACGAAATTGTTACTTCATTAAAAAGTAGAAAGTATCTGCTTCATCATACAAATTTTGTACGATCTCTGTGTAACTGTTCGTTGAATTAATTAGGTTTTCGTTCGATTAAACGAAATCGTTACTTCATTAAAAAATATAAAGTATCTGCTTCATCATACAGGTTTTTTACGATCTCTGTACAACTGTTTGTTGAGATAAGTAGAAATTTCGTTCGATTCATTACTTCATTAAACAATAAGAAGCATATTATCGATCGTACAAATTTTGCAACATCTCTGTGTAACTGTTCGTTGAAATAAATAGAAATTTCGTTCGATTAATCGTTGAAATCGTTACTTCATTAAAGAATAAAAAACATCTGTTCCATCATACAAGTTTTGTACGATCTCTGTATAATTGTTCGTTGAAATAAATAGAAATTTCGTTCGATAAATCGTTGAAATCGTTGCTGCATTAAAGAATAAAAAGCACCTGCTCCATCATACAAATTTTGTACGATCTCTGTGGAACTGTTCATTGAATTAATTAGGTTTTCGTTCGATTAAACGAAATCGTTACTTCATTAAAAAATAAAGTACCTGTTCCATCATACAAGTTTTGTACGATCTCTGTACAACTGTTCCTTGAAATAAATAGAAATTTTGTTCGATTAAACGAAATTCATTGCTTCATTAAAAAATGAGGAGCATCTCATCGTACAAATTTTGCAACGTCTCTGTGTAACTGTTCGTTGAAATAAATAGAAATTTCGTTCGATTAAACGAAATCGTAACTTCATTAAAAAATAAAAATCACCTGCACCCACTAATTTCCTTCTGACACCGTAATAACAAGCCTGACGCGAAAGAACAGGGACTTCGATTAATTTATTCGCAATGATGGTCGTTTATCGCTCTCCAGGGGATCGGTCCACCCTCCGTCATAGCAAACGTCGCCCCTTTCATGGTCAACGTAGCACGCATCGTCGGACGGAGGGGTCGCGTTGTACATATTGATTGATGTAACAGTTATTAATTCGCGTTCTCGATTATCGATGCCCCTCGGTCACGTTAATGCAATAACGCGCAATAATAGTAACGTAATTTCGCCGGTGTCCGCGTCGACGATCCGCCATTATTCATCCTGTGGATGCACACGCGATGGAAACGGCCAGGCAACGCAGCTGATTTCGGATCGAGGTCGTTTCTATGTTAACCACCGATTAAACGTTCAGGAATTTCCAAGCTTCCAAGCTTCGCGCACGATCCACGTAATTTCACGAGAAAAATTAATCAAAGGGTGGCAAAAACGCGTCGAGTCGATCCGCGAAACGTAAAATCCAGCAAGAGAATTGTAAAGCAATCCTAATTCTGCTCGAGCTTGCAATCTTTTCGCCAAGAAACGTAATCCTCACCATTTAGACGAAATCTTTCGATTATGCGAAAAGATTCGAAGAAATCCGCAAATATTGATTCCTCGTCGTCGATCGAACCGCCTCGCGGATTCTTTCGCGTGTCCACGGACGTAAAACGCGGAGAATTTAATATTAAGCTGAGGACGCCTGAGAAACGCTGCTCGTGAAAAAGTTCACGACGAGAGTTCTAGCTTAACAGCATCGTTTTCCTTCGTTCCTCGAAATGGACTGGTCGGATAACAATAGCAGAGAACGAGGAAATTATCAATCTTCATTAACGGAAAGTCAATAATCCCGATAAACGCGTGTTCACGCGGAGCTGCGCGATTTCACGCCGCTCGCCAGTTAAATCGGACCGATCGACGGTGAAAAAAGGAGGGGAAAAGGGGACGAGAGGGGCTATTAAAAGTTTCCACGATCAATGGCCCTTCGACGGAGTACGTGTCATTAAGTTCACGGATCATTAGAAATTTTAAGACCACCCCCGACACTGACTAATCGCACCTCGCTGAATTACCAACTTTTTCATGGCGTCTGTTCGACGCGCCCTCCGCGCTGCGACCCTTCTTTCTCCCTCCATCTTTTTCTCTCCCATTTAACAGCGGATTATTGGAGCTCGTTTCGATCGCGATGATATTCGTAACGCGTATTCTGGTGCTGGCGATCCGTTAATTTCCCGCTCGACGCTCTAATGGGCGAAAGTAGAGTGGAGGCGCGTTTCCGGTCAGCGGGCAGAGTCGACTTGTTGTTCGCGCGGGGGCTAATCTTTCGAAGTGGTCGCGACGCGTGTAAATCCAACACCAAAATCGCCCTGTAAGCCTACTTACACTGGCGAACCGCAGCGAATGGCTTGTAATCCAGCTGGGTTTTCTAGTCGGTCCATTATCGGCTTATCGCCCGTCCACGGACGTCTGCATCCCTCAAAATCGAACGCCACGAGACTTTTTACGCGCCTCCATTTATTATTTCGACGACGGCTGCTCGAAGGCGTTAATAAGAATAATTCTGATCGAAAAAAGAGAAGCTGTCGCGAGAAGCTCTTTTGCGATGGTTTCTCAGAGGCATTGGTAAGTGTTAATTCTGAGTGCAAAAATGCTATTACGCGAAGCTATTTGAAGAGAATATTATAATTTTTATTAGAAATAGCTGTAATATTTTATTTTGAGTATATTTAAATGTTACTGCACGTTGTAATTTGTATTAAAATCGAAGAAGGATTTGAAATAACCATAAATTCAGCGTCTAATTTTTTACCCTCCTCGCTACGACTCTGAGGAACACTCAATATTATAATTTTTGTTAGAAATATCTTTAATATTTTATTCTGCGTATTGCACGCTGTAATTTGTATTAAAATCGAAAAAAGGTTTAAAATAACCATAAATTCAGCGCCCAATTTTTTACCCCCCTCGCTACGACTCTGAGGAACACTCAATATTATAATTTTTGTTAGAAATATCTTTAATATTTTATTCTGCGTATTGCAGAATTCTGCGTAATTTGTATTAAAATCGAAGAAAGGTTTGAAATAACCACAAATTCAGCGCCCAATTTTTTACCCTCCTCGCTGCGACTCTGAGGAACACTCAATATTATAATTTTTGTTAGAAATATCTTTAACATTTTATTCTGCGTATTGCAGAATTCTGCGTAATTTGTATTAAAATCGAAGAAAGGTTTGAAATAACCATAAATTCAGCGCCCAATTTTTTACCCTCCTCGCTGCGACTCTGAGGAACACTCGCGAGCAAAAACCACCCCTCTTCTCGATTGTAGCGCACGAATTATCCTTCCACGTTCAAACTGAAAAGCTCCATCTCGTCTCGCGCGAGAAATGTCGGAAAAACGCTGCGAGAAAAACTGGAAACCCTTTTTACGACGCGCTGCGCATTTTTCGCCACCTCGCGAACCCTCATTCGCGTCACCACGAAAGCCACCCCCGCTTCTATTTCGATTTTTAATTATATTCATCGCGGAGAATGGTTCAGCACACGTCGCGTGCGAAAAGCAAGCGACGTTCAGTCGAAAAGGTGCAACGCGTTGCTCGATGCTTTGGAACAATGCGAGTTGCACCGGAAGTGGCGGCGGTTGACGAGTTACGTCGCCTCTGAGAGGCTGGCGGTTCTAATTAGTAATAATTAGCCACCTATTACGCATTTTACGCCTGCAAATTTCTGTTTAAATTACTTTGCAATGGTTTCTCGCGATTGATTTCCTTTTCTTTTTGCGCTTTTGCTTTCTGTAACGAAAGATCGACATGGAAAGAGGCGGAGAATTTAAATGGACGCCATGGCCAGTTGACGAAGATCGGTTACGCTCCTTCCTGAATCGATCTCGCGTGACAGCGCCATGAAAAAGGGTTATGTTGCGATGTTAGTGGTTCGTAAGCAAAAGCTGATGAAATATTAAGTCACGCTTTCTTCGAAATCACTGAATCGCCATTTCGAAAGCTCCTATCAATTTCCCACCACTTCAGCGTTTGCGATAACATAAAAAAGCCTGCGAGATTGCTCGATTTATTATTTTACACGACGCGGAGCGGATTTAAATATTTCACCGACAAAATTTCGATTATCGACACTTCGATTGAATCAAATTATGATAGAAACGAAAAATGAATTATGTCGCGCGACTAAATCCCCTGTTAATTATTATTTTCCGACTTTTTACCAGCGACTGCGATCGCCACGATAATAGCCGCGATAATGTCGCAGTAATTTTAATCAACTCGTTAATCGAGCGTCGCTCGCCGCGCTTAATCGTCCACGAAAATCGGTCTACGCGCTCGCGACACATGAATTAATTCAGTAATAACGCGGTTCCCGTTGCATAATTCCCGTGGCATCGATAATTGCCATTCGTAATTCCGTAAATATGTAATCCGGTTGGGGCCCCGTTTCCTTATTGCAAATTTGCGATGCAAAACCCCCTCAGCCACCCCTCTCGATCGAGAGTCGACGCGATTCCGCGTTTCATTGGCTGGCTTCGCATTATGCCAGCGCGAATCGTTCGCTGTCGCCTTGTTTCGCCCAAAGCATCACACGTTCCATCGAAATTAATTTATTCGTACGTCGAACAATGACGCACTGCAACGCGTTCATTCGAAACTCGATCTTTCCTCAATTTCAGCAAAGTTTCGCGATTTTTCTAAACTACGAGTCGGTTGATCCGCGAGAGACTCGCGTTGGATCGTTTCACGCGTGAAACGAAAATGAATCTCGAAGAGAAGATGTGCACGCAGAGTTCGCGTCGTCGTTTTCTTTCCAGCGAGAGGACCACTCGTTTAGATTTTCTATCGAGTGTCCTCGCTTTGCGTATGAGTCTAAAAGCGAGCGTACATCCTTCAGAGTCTCAGAACAAGGGACAATTTGCGTGGAAAAGTTGAAAGAAACTTTCGTTTCTATTCCGTTCAGTTAAAATCAGGATCGACGTTTTCGTGGACGGTTGGCGATTGTTTAACGTTCCATTTAACGGGGACGAAAAATCTGTCGAGATCGCGGGTCCTCTGTCGACGTAATCCGCGCGCGAACGAAAGGAGAAAATACCCGATTAATCGGGAATCGAGTTCGCCGGATACGCCGCGAAAATCCGATTAATTTCCCATCTCCTGCATTATTCCCGTCGATTTCGATCGTTCCTCGCGGTGTACCGTTTCTGTCCCCGTATAAATAAGATGTGCGTGCCCGTCGAAATGATTTAACCGATGGCAATTTTCACACGCGAACCCGAATAATCGCCAAAACTTACTTCGAAAATCGCTAAAAGCTTGAAAACCGGCAAAACTTACTTTGAAAATCGGCAAAACTTACTTTGAAAATCGCTAAAAGCTTGAAAATCGCCAAAGCTTTCTTTGAAAATCGCCAAAGCCTTCTTTGAAAATCGCCAAAGCCTCGAAAATCGCCAAAACTTAATTCGAAAATCGTCAAAGCTTTGAAAATCGCCAAAACTTATTTTGAAGATCGCCAAAGCCTCGAAAATCGCCAAAATTTACTTTGAAAATCGCCAAAATTTACTTTGAAAATCGTCAAAACTTACTTTGAAAATTGCCAAAGCCTCGAAAATCGTCCAAACTTACTTTGGAAATCGCCAAAGCTTCGAAAATCGTCAAAACTTACTTTGGAAATCGCCAAAGCTTCGAAAATCGTCAAAACTTACTTTGGAAATCGCCAAAGCCTCGAAAATCGTCAAAACTTACTTTGGAAATCGCCAAAACTTACTTCGAAAATCGCTAAAAGCTTGAGAATCGTCAAAGCCTCGAAAATCGCCAAAACTTACATTGAAAATCGCCAAAACTTACTTCGAAACTCGCCAAAGCCTCGAAAATCACCAAAACCTCGAATTTTCGCGTCGATAATTAATAGAACGCGATCAATTGGTAACTTTGCAGGATTATCGAGGCGAGTTCGTTCGACAGATAGGAAGGCAGAAGTCGTAACTCACCTGATAGAGCACGTCCAAGGAAATTGGGTAAACCATCTGCTCGACGATGACTCTGAGAACGGTGTTGGGCCCCCCTTGGGTCTCCGCTTGCGTCTGAGCCACCTGGTTCTGCCCAGGAAGCGCCACTTGGTTGTTCGAGTTCTGTAACAAACGATAAAACCGTGGAAAGTTAGTCGTCCGCTCTGGAATTACTCTCGAGGCGAGAATTTCCTCCATTTTTTTCCCACCAAATGGTTAACTACGGATTCGAGTTGAGTTTGGGATGATTCAACCCCTGCGTCGTATTTTATTACACGCGTGCACGGTTTGCTAGCTTCAGAGGCGTGGAGACGCGTCTTTCGGTTGGCCAGAGTCGTTAAAAAGAACTGAAAGGCTGGCGGTTGTCATCAGCTGTCGCTGTCGAGGGGAACTTCGAGATTAGCATAAAATGGCAAAGAAATGCGGCACGTTAGACCCTCGATGGAGATTAAAACAGCTTGGGAACTCACTGGCACCCGGAAGTGCCAGGCGAGAGGAGCTTGTTACCGAGTTGGTCGACGAGCAATCGATCCAGCTGCGCGAGAAACCGAGTTCTGATTACCAAGAGATTTACACTTGAAGTAGAATTTCTTTTCTCTTCGCTGGACCTCGTTCGAGCCGCTCTTTTAACCCTTTGCAGTCAGTGCCGCGTTTCGAAATTGTCGTACAAGTCGATGTCACCATTGTGGCGGCGTGACCTTATTCATGATCGTCAGATCTCGAAAGAGCAATCGAGAAAAATGGAGTTTAAGTACTATTAACCCTTTGTACTCTACCCTCGTACTATCCCTAATTTCTTCACGAATACAATCGATCTCGTCTCGCAACAGTTTGCAATCAATTTCACCTTCGCTCGAGCTAATTTCACTTTTCAAATCCACCTTTGTGGGGTTTCGAAACTTCAAATCGGTCGATGGAAAGCTTGAAGGTTGCCGCGCGAAACGCAATGGCGACTGAGAGTCGCCTCTCGAACGAGAAGGGTTAAATGTCTGCCTTAAATCATTCTTGGGGAATGAATGACTTCGAAAAGCTAAATTTGCACAGACTAGCTGGCACTCCCATCCGAAAAATCAAAATGGTTAAAGCCTGGTCGCGAGTCTCGTTTGTATTCCAGCGGAAGCATCGATTAAAAAAATTCAATTACAATTAAAAGATTCGTCGAGTCGGAAAATATTTGTTACTCGCCGAATATTTTGCGATAAATATATATTTTTGGTTAAAACTCTGTTTACTCGGATAATACTGAGATCGATCCGGGTGTTTGTTAATATCGAATCGGCAAATACATTTTTCGAGATTGTTTACCGACGGGAGGCAAAAAAAAAGAAATAAAATAAAGCTCGTACGAGTGCTTATTTTCATTGAATCGCGTCGTTGGCGAGCAAATAAAATTGCACGCGTCGCGTGCGCTCGGAAATAAAACAAGCATCAATTATTTCAATTCCGTTGATGCATTGCGAACGTTTCGAAAAAACTGAAACTGATGTAACGCGGAAAGCAGCGGACAATAAAAATATAAAAATCAAAAACTTCGATACATTGCGAGCGTAAATATTTAAAATACGACAAATTTTTATGCTTCCATTTGAATCGGTGAATATTTTAAATTCCAAAAAGTTGCTCTATGATCAATATTCAAGAATATTGTCCAGTGAGTATAAACGATGTGCGTGCGGAAAATGAGTTTAGTTTCAAGAAGAAAAGCAACAGTGTGCGAACATTAATTAAAATAAATCTCATTCTCTATATTTGTAATATTAAAAAGTAAATTTGACTGAAAGTTAACTAAAAATGGCTAGAAGAATCCTCTGAAAATATTCTAACGCAATATTATCAAAAACCAAATTAGACACACGTAGATAATTCGATGTGACCAAGTTTATTGAGCGACTACGTTTCAGGGACGACGAATTCTTGGACATTTTTGAGGTTCGTGGCATTTATGGTGTCCCCGTTGGTCACGTAGACCGTTCGTGTAAAATTAGAATGACCACCGGGTATACAGGGTGGGCAGCGTGTCGAAGTATTTTTATGTCGGACGACGGTATGAAATTACGGGGAATTCAGTGGCGTGTCGCTCGTAAAACGGATAAAATAAAATTAACTAATAAAACCGGAAGCTCTGATGTCTCTCTTGGAAACTCGATCTCCTCGACTACCCTCGTTTCCTTTCGGGGTAACGGCGTCAAATTTTCGCGCCCCGATTTACCCCTCGACGAACCGCGAGACACATCCGTTGGTTAAAAGCGACCTTTCTCGCCTCGCAGACCCTCGAAATGCGCCTCTCTTACTTCGATTAGCCGTGAATTTTTCGAACTGAACCGTTTTTCGAACAATTTCGATTCTAACCAAGCGAACGATCCACTTTTTCATCGCTTTCCGTGGCCATATAAAAGCTTCTTAACGCTGAACGAGGCTCGTTAGCGCGGCTTCGATCGAAGTATCGTAATAATAATTTCACGTGCCTGGCCCTTAAGAGTGTTTTTACGGCCTGGATACGCTGTGGCGAAATATTCAGTCGTACGCCGTAAAACTCGCGTTTCTGGGACAATGCCAGGGCGTAGAGCGAGCCATACTTTCGCCTTAGGGTGGATTAAAAGTTTCATTGAGTAAAGAAAACCGCTTTCCAAATGGCCCTTTCAGAAACGTGGACAGTATCGTTTTAATGAGCCACTCCGCGCGAACGGGGTTTCGTATTCGCTGGGAGAATTTTGCCGTTTGCAATTGCGCAAGCGGTCAATTTTTCAACCCCCATCGACGAGGCTGGTTTCGATTAGCCGGAAGTTCGTAATTTCGCAGACACTTTCGGCCGATCAGCTCTCGATTTCGCTCGCGCAATTAGGCGCACATAAATTTCCGCGCGAGTTGCTCATAAATTCGACCACGCAGCTCCCTTTGCCCGCAATTTCGCCTTTTTTCGAGCGAAAGAGAGAGGATCCAGGCTCGTACATCTTCCGTGGAGACACGCGAAATCGAAAGAATGCTCCTGGCGAAGAAACGAGCGAGTTTAATCCCCTGCGTGTTATTTCAACCCTGGCTAGGCGAACAAACTTGCAAAACTTAC
Source organism: Xylocopa violacea (assembly GCA_963969225.1). Classification (NCBI taxonomy): domain Eukaryota; kingdom Metazoa; phylum Arthropoda; class Insecta; order Hymenoptera; family Apidae; genus Xylocopa; species Xylocopa violacea. Next base: position 35,839,242 of record CAXAJV010000004.1, on the reverse strand, counting down.
AAAATGTAAACTGAAAATCGCGTAAGAACAATCGAGAACATCGCGAGCAAACCGCGGACTAATTACGAAGAGACTGCGCGTCGCTCGAAAGACTCCATACTTGTCAGAATCCCGCGGAACTTTCGTCCCTTCCAACAAAATATCATAAAAACGCGGGATTCTAAAGCGACGCTTGTTGACCCCGAGAAGAGAGCATTCTTCCGGCGTTCGAAGCGAGTTCCGCGAGAGGAAATCGCGTTCCCGAGACAAACCGCCTTGAAACACGCCAGAGCGTGTCGTTTTTCCGCGCGAGGCGTGGAAGAACTTTCGAAAGAACCTCGACGAAGAAACGAGAGAAAGAAGAAACCGAGGGGGCGGAGGGGGGTTGCTTCTGTCGAGGGATCTTCAAAGGAAATAGCTGCCACCCCCTCTCTATCTCTCTCTCTCTCACACCCTGGCGCGTTTAAAAAGATGCGGATGGTTTAATTATACCGAACGTCGATAATAAAGTCGCCAGCTACGAGTTGGAGAGGCTCAATTAAACTTGTACCTTAATTTCTGCGCTGGGCTCGAGGTGGTCGCGGATGGGAGGATCGTGGCTCCGGTGAAAGAAACGCAAAAGGGGTGAGACGCGGTGGAGGGTGGAATTTTTTGGGCAAAGGAACGTGGAAACGCTGAAACGCGAGCGGTAAATAAACAGAAGGGAAGCGTGGAATCGTTTAAATCGAGGGTAGGAGGGGAGAATTAGGACGGGACGCGGTCGATTGGGTGAAAAGAGGGACGCAGCGAGGGAGAAGGGCTTCGATTTGAAGGATCGTGGAATTACGGCGTGAATGGAGGATCCGGGTTTAAAGGGAATTGGGGTAAGACGCGAAATGTAAGGAAAATTGGAAGGCTGGGGTTTCTTCCTTTTTTTTCCCCCCTGCTTTTCGACTGGTGGGAATAGTCCTTTTCGTGATATTTATCGGAGAATGAATTAGGCGACGTGTAAATCTTCGACGCCCTCGTTAAAAGGTTAAGGCGCCATAATTGGAGCGAATTGAAAGGTGCGCGTGGTCTGTAAATACGAACGCCATTTGGGGTGCTCTTTTTAGAGGAGCCTCCCTCTTGTGTTCCTTTAATCCCCGCGATACGTGTAATTTATCTAACGGAAAGAAGAAAGGGGTGGCGCGTTTTTTAAATCGCTGGGACGCTGGGTCTAAAAACGCGAGGGGTAGGGACAGGAAATTGGCAGGAAGCTGAAGCGGAGGCGAGTTTAAAAGTTTCGTCGAATCATAAATTCCTCGAGGCTCTGCCAATTCCTCCCAGGCATCCGCGTTCATCTATCATTAAGCGCGATTTACAAGAGCGAGCCTGCAACAACGGATGCGTCCATTGTGCTGGGCAACAATAATACGTTAAACTTGCATTCAGAACGGTTGTTCAGGGGCTGCAATCGCGGGGAACGATCGCCAGAATCGCTCGATTCGGTCTGGACGCTGCGAAAACGGTTTCTGTTACGACGTGGCCGCTCGCAGAGGCTTTTGTAGCTCGAGTAAAGTCGCGAGACGATTAATTTCGACGCGATTTACTTCTTTGGGATTAATTTTACGATATAATTTATTGGTCTCAAGGAATTGCTACGTTTTTAATCCTCTGCACTTTGCTAATTCCTGAATGTTGGCAACAGAAGCTACAAATATTGCTAAAATAGCAATACTCAGCAATAGAAAATTTCCATTTCAATAGGAAACTCGAGGGAAACATTTCTCAAAAAGCTGCGATGGAATAAGTTTAATTAATTTTATTGCTATTTTAGCAATACTCAGCAATAGAAAATTTCCATTTCAATAGGAAACTTGAGGGAAACATTTCTCAAAAAGCTGCGATGGAATAAGTTTAATTAATTTTGTTGCTATTTTAGCAATACTCAGCAATAGAAAATTTCCATTTCGATAGGAAACTTGAGGGAAACATTTCTCAAAAAGCTGCGGTGGAATAAGTTTAATTAATTTTATTGCTATTTTAGCAATACTCAGCAATAGAAAATTTCCATTTCGATAGGAAACTTGAGGGAAACATTTCTCAAAAAGCTGCGATGGAATAAGTTTAACCCTTTGCACTCGACGACTTTTTCGATCGCTAATTTCTTCGTTAACGCAACTAATCTCGTTTTTCAACAGCTGAAGATCAATTTCATCTTCAGTCGAGCTAATTTCACCTCCAAAATTCATTTCGTAGGACTTCGAAACTTAAAATCGGTCGATGGAAAACTCCAATTGCTGTGTGAAACATCATGGCGACTGAGAGTCGCCTCTCGAGCGCAAAGGGTTAATTTGGTGACGACTGGTAGCGAAAGGGTTGACGTTCCCTGAGAATCGTGAATTTTCAATTATTTCTCTGGATTCGATCAACGCTAACAACGTAATTATAATAAAGAATGGTAAAATTGTGAACGCTTGAGAAAATAGCGCGATACTCGTAATCTCTATGATGTAAGGGGTTAACAATTAAAACCAAAACGTCGAATAATCGTGGAAAAAAAGCAAGGAGCGAGTGAAGCATCCAAGTTGAAGTTAACGCGAGAAGTTCTCGAAGAGCAAGATTGCTTCGGCTCTGACTGCGCGCTCGGCTTTCAACAAGCGAAATAACTACTCTAAAGGGGTAGTTTCCACCCCCTTCTGATGGCTCGTCCCAGAACTAACCGTAAGTGGTCGGACTGGGAACATTACCATAAGCTTCCGCTACTTGTTGCCACTTCTCCGCTCGGATCGAAAGAGAATCAAGCGATCGGGGGTTTCTATGGTTGTTTTAATGTCGCGATTATGTCGTTCGAGGGAGGATTTCGCGGCGAGAAACTCTCTCCCGTGCAACAGCGTGATCCACTGAATTGCGAAGAGCCATTTAAACGACGCTGACCATTTCTAGAACAATTAACATTGTTTTCAAGAATTTTAAAGGAGAAACTTAAAAAAGAGGGTAAATGCGAAATACTTTGTGCGGATCCAAAGTTACGCGCCATGTCCACTAAAACTTTGTCACGCATCGTCAAAAGCGACAGGAACGTGAAAAACAGAAGAATTCTCAGCTCGATTGTTAAACTTCAAAATGTATGTACGCTTGAAAAAGGGGCGAGGAAAAGGATTAGTTTCGATTCTGAAAATCTTCCAGGATGCGCACGCGCCCTCTCGATAGACACTCTGAGGAATTCAGAGCTTCCTGAGGACGGACGTGACTTCTCTCTTGGCGCAGAAATTGTTTGGCCGTGAAATCTATCTCAATGCACACGCGCCGCGCGTAAGAAATAGCGAAACTGTGTTTTGAGACGGTCGCGAGAGATTCTCTCTCTCTTTCTCTCTCCCTTTCTTTCTTTTTCTCTCGCAGCGTCCAGCTCGAAGCGCGTCGGACGGAGAAACGAGGAGAAATCGGGGATTTGGAAAATATAGGAGGGCGCGTGGGAAATAGTGGTAGCTGCGGGGGTGAACGTTGAGATATGGCGGAAGCGTAAGGAGAGGCGCGAGGAAATACGGGGATTGGCCGACTCGAGGCTCGAATAAAGATCAAATTTGAAAAATGCAGAGATACTGCCGCGCCTCGCGAGCTACCCAGCCCAGGAAAAGATTGCGAGGGTGGAGGGAGAATTGGAGCGGTATGATGTTCCTTCGACGAGATTTACGTCATCCGAATGGGGCTTAATTTTCTGGAGAGCCTGTTTAAGCTTCAGTCTCGAATCTTCCCTTGGCGGTTCATCGAGTGGATAGGCGTTAGTCATTTGAATCGTCGATCTGTTAAATTTCTGAAATCAACCCTTTGCTGTCTCCTCCTTCTTGGACGTTGTCGAAGGAAGCTAGAAATATCGCTAAAATAGCAATGCTTAGCAATATTTGACAATAGTCTCTCAGCAATAGAAAATTTTAACCCTTTGGACTCTGCTCCTTCTTGGATGTTAGCAATAGAAGCTAGAAGCATTGCTAAAATAGCAATATTTCACAATAGTCTCCTAGTAATAGAAAATTTTAACCCTTTGAACTCTGCTCCTTCTTGGATGTTAGCAATAGAAGCTAGAAATATTGCTAAAATAGCAATGCTTAGCAATATTAGCAATATTTGACAATAGTCTCTCAGCAATAGAAAATTTTAACCCTTTGGACTCTGCTGCTTCTTGGACGTTGGCAATAGAAGCTAGAAGCATTGCTAAAATAACAATATTTGACAATAGTCTCTCAGTAATAGAAAATTTTAACCCTTTGGACTCTGCTCTTTCCTGGATGTTAGCAACAGAAGCTAGAAATATTGCTAAAATAGCAATGCTTAGCAATATTAGCAATATTTGATAATAGTCTCTCAGCAATAGAAAATTTTAACCCTTTGAACTCTGCTCCTTCTTGGACGTTGACGAAGGAAGCTAGAAATATCGCTAAAATAGCAATATTTTAGCAATATTTGGCAATAATTTGTATTGCTAACGTCTCTCAACAGTAGAAAATTTTTATAGAAAACTTGAGGGACGCATTTCTCAAAAAGCTGCGATGGAATAAGTTTAATCGCCAATCAAATCCCAGTTCAAAGGGAAGCTAGAAATATCGCTAAAATAGCAATATTTTAGCAATACTTGGCAATAATTTGTATTGCTAACGTCTCTCAACAGTAGAAAATTTTCATAGAGAACGTGAGGGACGCATTTCTCAAAAAGCTGCGATGGAATAAGTTTAATCGCTAATAAAATCCCAGTTCAAAGGGAAGCTAGAAATATCGCTAAAATAGCAATATTTTAGCAATATTTTAGCAATATTTGGCAATAATTTGTATTACTAACGTCTCTCAACAGTAGAAAATTTTTATAGAAAACGTGAGGGATGCATTTCTCAAAAAGCTGCGATGGAATAAGTTTAATCGCCAATCAAATCCCAGTTCAAAGGGAAGCTAGAAATATCGCTAAAATAGCAATATTTTAGCAATATTTGGCAATAATTTATATTACTAACGTCTCTGAACAGTAGAAAATTTTCATAGAAAACTTGAGGGACGCATTTCTCAAGAAGCTGCGATGGAATAAGTTTAATCACCAATCAAATCCCAATTCAAAAGATTAACATTCTCTGGCGATAATAAAAAAGAAGGGGAAGCCAAAACAAATTCCGCCAGAAAATTTCCATAACGCAATTTGTAGTAATTACCACAAACAACTCGGTTATCGTCGAAGTGGCGAATAGACTGCGCGAGCGGGAGGAATTTCGAAAACAGAATAAAATTCTAGCCACTGGAAAATAAGACGCGGCACCGCGAAACGCGATGATAAATTCCCATAATGCTATTTATGGTAATTACCATAAACAACCCCATTATCTCTGAAACAGCGAGTAAACCGCGCGGAGGAAAAGCAGGGGGGTGGAGGGGTGAACAAAAACCCGGCTAGAACACAAAACAACCTTAACTGCAATTACCAGCACGCTCGATTTTCCCCTCGAAAAATAATGGAACGGAAGGGAATCGTGAGGGACAGTAAAATCCTTCCTGGGCGCAATTATCGCGTGTTTTCCTAGCCTGGTTTGTTTCTACTGCCTGGGAATCCAATTAGAATGGGGGAAAAGGAACGAGGCGAGGGTGGATCATCGATACTGCGTCCAGCTATTCGTGGCCGGTCATTAACTCGAATCACCGTTTCATCGAGGATCTCATTTTTATTCGACCGATACGCAGTCGCGCGTGTTTCTGGTTCACGTGCGTAACGATCGTGATCGGACACATCGAAGCAACTGGTCGAAATTAATTTCATTTTCCGATAAAAATCCTGCGGGGGATGGGAATCGCGCGTGAAATGGCCCGCTGTACGGTGGGCTTCTTTATTCGCTCGGTATCGGTTAAGGGAGGACGTTTCTTTCGATCGTATCGTTATGGATTGAGCGATTTTTGAAAATTATTTAGAATATTTATACAGATATAATTATTTAGAACATTTGTAGATATTGTTCGCTAGAAATATTGTATTTTGAACTTGAAAATGAGTCAGAGTGAGTTCTGAGAGAATGGAGAACGTTTCCTTCGATCGTATGGTTACGAATAGGTTGATTTTTGCGAATTATTTAGAATATTTATATAGATATAATTATTTAGAATTATTATAGATATTGATCGCTAGAAATATTGTATTTTGAGCTTGAAAATGAATCAGAGTGAGTTCTGAGAGAATGGAGAACGTTTCCTTCGATCGTATTGTTATGGATTGAGTGATTTTTGAAAATTATTTAGAATATTTATACAGATATAATTATTTAGAATTACTGTAGATATAATTATTTAGAATTATTGTAGATATTGTTCGCTAGAAATATTGTATTTTGAGCTTGAAAATGAGTCAGAGTGAGTTCTGAGAGAATGGAGAACGTTTCTTTCGATCATATTGTTATGGATTGAGTGATTTTTGCGAATTATTTAGAATATTTATACAGATATAATTATTTAGAATAATTATAGATATTGATCGCTAGAAACATTGTATTTTCTAGTTGAAAATGAGTCATACTGAGTCCTGAGAGAATGGAGAACGTTTCTTTCGATCGTATTGTTACGAATCGGTTGATTTTTGCGAATTATTTAGAATATTTATACAGATATAATTATTTAAAATAATTATAGATATTAATCGCTAGAAACATTGTATTTTCTGCTTGCAAACGAGTCAGAGTGACAACTCGCTTTACTTACATCGCGACATACGAGACTCGCGTTAAATGCAACCGACTTATCCTCGACACCAAGTGAGAGACTACTTTACAATTCTCTTTCGAAATGCTCTATGTTCGCGTGAAAGAGACCCGCGTTAAATACAACCGAGTTATCTTTACTCTTACAGCATGCTGTCTCTCAGAATTCTACTCGAAGCAGCCGTAGCTTCCGTCAAAAGCAAAAGCTGCGCAGCGTCTCGTTAATCGAATCTCTATCGCGTGAAGATACACATTTTTTTACCACGACATTTTTTACTCCTTCTGCTCAACGCCCAACTAAAAAGACCAGCGCGTCCATCTTCTAAATTACAATTACTGCGAACTGCGTTCAACCTGGCTCGCGGTGATTAAATTCAATCCGAGAAGTGAAACTCTGCCTGAATATTCCCCGTTCAATCTCCTCGACGCGAATGCGCCTGGAAATTGCTATTTATTCGGTGAATCCGAAATATTTAAACGATTGTTTCCGCCAGCGGCGGTGAAACGGCGGACGCAACGCGCCGCGAAAGAAAATGAAGGAATTAAGAATTAACAGGGACGAAGAGACGCGGAGGGCCCCGTAGGAAATTGCTGGGTCTGCTCGAGCTTTCCCACGAGCCTCCACGACCCTCGAGGAAGCATCTTCGCGCGATTTGTTCGCGAGACGAGCGAAAGCGCAGCAACCCCCGAATCAGGGGCGCGAAACGCGTCGCGAACGAGTCGAGGGTGGAATCGTCGGTGGAGGTTTCGATGCGCCGTTTCGCGATGAAAAATTCGTACGCCAGCGGCGAATTTGTCTTAGCCAGACTGTTTTAGGATCGCTGATATTTAATTCACGGTGATTTGTTTCAGGGTGGAAGCGAGTCGGATGGAATTGCGAGCCGCCCTCGCGTTGGCGCTGCGAGAACGGAATTTTTTCGGCAGAGAGAAATGTCTGAGAGTTTTCTCACGCTTTTGGTGCTCGCGACTCGATTCTCCTGTCCCTTCTGAAATGATATTTTCGCACAGAAGTCGATTTACAGGTGAATCAAGCTTTTTTTCCACGCGCCACGGAATTTCTCCGATTCTCGAACGATTCGGCTGGTTTTCTGTTCTGTTTGCTGCTCGTCGCGAACGGCGCACACTTTTCTTCATCAACGTTCAACTTCGTTTCGCACCATTTTCCGCCACGTTGTTATCGTTCGAGGCGTCCGTCCGAGGGACACAAAAGCGTCCGTCCCGAGTTTTTCTTGCGGACCAGCAAGTGTTAAAGGGTTGACGCTGTCGTCTGAGCGTACACGGCCAGGGAACTGACGTAATTCGGGCATTGTTTTCAACGTCAACACCGACGAGGCGGTTTCCTCGCGTGTACCTGCACTGAATAATTAATACCAGGCCATAAACCGTCCTGCTATTGTACACGGGAACAACTTAGGACGTGCAGCATTTTCCTTCGACCGTGCACCTCCATCCTTGAGGTTATTAAACGGGAAATTGTCCGCTGTCCTTGTTCAATTTTTTGCCACCCGTTGCGCCAAACGTATCATAAAACTGCGACGGCGTACAAGTTCTTAAAAACCACTTCGAGGGAACCGGAGAATATCAAATTCGTAGCAAGCAATTTTTAGAGATGATCGAGCGTCACACGTTTGCCATCCAGAAAATTGATGCGTTTTAAATGTTCAGAAGAAGGATTCTCAGGTTTTCAGACGTTTCAAAGATGCACAAAAATTGCAGGATCTCTCGAAACGGCTGAAGGAAAGGGTTGGAGGGTGAAACAGGGGCGTAAAAGAGCAGAAACGACGAGGGGGTGGGTTAGAGCAGAGGCGCGTCTCGTAGAAACAATGCAACGCGTCGTAGATCACCCAAGACACCCTCCATTAAAAATATTACGCCATCTTGGCCACCCTTCCGTCACCCAGAGACCCTGCACGACGTGCGTTTCGTTGGCTGCTTCGCGTTTCAGGCGAAATTCGGAATAACAACGCGCCATTGTTGGACCTGTATCGGAAGCATCGCGTCGCGACGCGTGCAGACTTCGAGGCTTCCTCTTCTCTGAACTATTACGAGGGTTTCTCCTTTCTTCGAATGAATTTGACTCAAATTTAACCCTTTGCGTCTCGTCTGAGGAGACATCAGCATTGATTAGTGATTACGGAAATTAAACTTAATACGCATGCTTCTTTGAAGTTTTCTAAGGAAATGGGAGATATTAGCAATAGAAACTAAGAAGATTGCTCTACTTTAGCAATAGTGAGCAATAGAAACTATTACTTTATTTTAAATCTTTGTTCAATATTTTCGCAATGATTTCTATTGCTAATATCCGCGAAGGAGAGGAGCGCAAAGTGTCAAGATTCATCCACTGTGGGATGGTCCAAAAGACAACGCAAGGGATGCGCAATATTAGAAGCAATTCGAAAGAGATTGGGACAAAAAAGCAAGCATTCGAGTCGCCCAGTGAAAAGACGAGGGTTGTATTGAAAGAGCTCGCGACGCCGTGGCACTCGTTCGATTTTCCTTTAGCCACCCCCTGCCTGCTACCCCTGGAAATGAAATATGAGTAAAATGGATAACGCTGGCGAGTCGCGGGCGGCAAATGGAACGCGACACCGAAAGAAACTCCCTGTGCTCGTGTTTGGATTTCGCACGTTCCACGCTGAAACGGGGACGGATGATGCATCGCGTGCCTCTGGCTCGATTGAAATCGAGAAACGCGGGGCTAAACGCCGCCCCCGTCTCTAAATGGGGACGTGATTGCGTCCGGATTTCGAGAATTCAGCCTGACGATCCTGGCTCGACTCGTCGCGCCTCAGCTCGCTAATTTTCGCGCCCCTCGCGAGCCTCGAGCGGAATCGGTCGGACGTGAGGCGGATTTTTGCCAGTAATCACCAATCGAGAATTACGCGACGCGTTTCCTCCTCGAAGGAATCTTTTGTGAAACAAAAATCGTCCTCGACTCGACCTGAAAAGCAGAAAGCAACGTTTGGTCGCGAATCGATCGCACGCAGCGACGGCTGGCGAATAAAATAAGACCTCGAGAGTACACGTCGATGGCTACCCAACTTTCCGTGTCGCGTGGGATTACGAATGGTTAAACCAGCCTGGCGCGAGAGCCTCGAATCCCTCGAAGCGTCCCTCGAAACGAAGATCCGTATCCGCTGGGGGTCGATCTGCGAGCCATCGATTTCAATCAGCCGAAGCCTCCAGCGTCTGGTCTTTCTTTGCTCCTCTGCGAGGTCGCTGGAGGATCCTTGGATCCCATTACCAGCGCGGTTTTTCGACGCCGCGACGCCCTCTTTCGCTTCGAACGACCCTCCTCGCGAACGAGGGAGGACGCTGCTCGTTGGACAATATTACGAAGGTATTCGCGGCCGTCAAAATGATGGAGCGGCCTGGGCCAAGCCAGACGGACTCCTCCAGCATGAGGAATAATCAGTCTTCCTGGGCTGCTTCCGTCGACCGTTTTTCTCCTTCCACTTCAGAGGCGACCCACCACCGCCCGTCCTTTTTCGCCACGCGACGCCATTTCCGCGACCCGCTCGCTAAGAGCGTGAGCGAAATGCAAAGTCGGACGGGGCTTCCCTTTTTCTGACGAACCGTGCGACGACACCTTGCTCCCGTCCCTCTGTTCCCGGGTGTTATTTCGCGGGATTTATGGAGATGGGGGCATCCGTTGACAACCGCGCCGCGTTGAAGTTGCTTTCGAGCGATGCTGGGCATTTCGTGACTTTTTGTCGCGGGTTTTCTCCCAGTTTCTACGTTCGAATCCGCGCAGAAACGTTCAGAAGCGACTCCAAGGGACGAGGTGAGAGAAAAGCAATGGCAAAATTGTGTTCGAGGCTTCGTTTTCGAGACGAACGACTTCGAAAATTTTAGGATGCCTCGCTGCGTCCATGGCGAGGACTCATAAGTCAACGCGACACGGCTGCCATATTTGAATCCGCGCGGAAACGTTCAGAAGCGATTCCAAGGGACGAGGTGAGAGAAAAGGAATGGCAAAATTGTGTTCGAGGCTTCGTTTTCGAGACGAACGACTTCGAAAATTTTTGGATGCCTCGCTGCGTCCATGGCGAGGACTCATAAGTCAACGCGACACGGCTGCCATATTGGATTTCGCGGATTTATGAAGATGGGGGCATCCGTTGACAACCGCGCCGCGTTGAAGTTGCTCTCGAGCGATGCTGGGCATTTCGTGACTTTTTGTCGCGGGTTTTCTCCCAGTTTCTACGTTCGAATCCGCGCAGAAACGTTCAGAAGCGATTCCAAAGGACGAGGAGAGAGAAAAGGAATGGCAAAATTGTGTTCGAGGCCTCGTTTTCGAGACGAACGACTTCGAAAATTTTTGGATGCCTCGCTGCGTCCATGGCGAGGACTCATAAGTCAACGCGACACGGCTGCCATATTGGATTTCGCGCTGTACTCGTAGACTTGTTGAGTCGTTTCTCTTGGAAATGGAGCTCCAAATGTGATTCTGTTACTCTTCATTTTCGTCTTACTTTGGTCTACAGAATCAGTCCCTGGTATTTTCGCTTTTCTTGCCTTTGTTTTTAAGTCAGTTTACTCTATGGCGTATTGTTTGCCTAATTTTTCTCATGAACATCTTTTGAGCTCTGAAATTTTTAAGGAACGCTAGAGTAGGTTTCGGTTTTTACTTATAATTCCTTTTTAGAGCTGTTTTAAACTATGTGAAACGCATAAAAGCAGAGTTTTGTCATACTTAAACCTCAATTTTGTAATTTTTTGTGCAACACTTAGTAATTGTTCGTAGAACTCCAGTGTTCAAACACAGTTTAGCTGTTTCCATGGTCATCCAGAGTAATTCGAACGTTGGAGAGATTTTGGTGTCTTCTGAACCCAGTTCGCGAAGAAACGATTTATGCGAGGTCCGCATGCGACCCACGTATTGCTTATCCTCGACTTATCCAATACATCCTTTGACACACCCCTGTGTCTTCCCCAGTAATCGTCGAAATCTGCCATAAATCCACAGGAATCTCCATCCTGAACGCGAAACCATCCCACGAAAATCTATTTACCCTTGATTAAACCATCGATTCCTCTATCTGAGATCCTAATCGTCTCGATCCACCCTCGCTCCATCTTATTTCCCCCCCTCTTCCCTTTCTTCTTTTAACCCAGCGAAATTTCCCTTCACGCGTCGTCGGTTTAGGAAGTTTCGCGTTCATTTTCGCTGAGACAAAGTAGAAATAGAGCGGAGAGGAGCCGCGGCTAGCGCGTAAGGTTGAATTATGTCACGGCTTTTCGAGGGACACTTTTTATGGGGCTTCGTAAAGGCCAGCGAAAGTTTCCTTCACGGTAAAACCATTACCCAGGCCCGTATATCCTCGTCGCAAAGCTCTTTCTCGCTGAGGCGATTGGAAAGAGGCGTCTCGAGCCCGTCAACCGACTGTCATTCTTCGTGCACCCGCGACGCACCTCGCCAGGATTTTAATTATGAACGAGGGAACGTTAGAAAACCCCTCGCCTCTTCTTCTAATTAGAAACCTCTCTGTTTAACGCGAGCACGTCGAACGCGGGCGGATCGAAAGAACCGGTGCTAAAACACGTCCATTTTTTTTCGAACGGTATCGGCAACTGCGTAAAAAACGTAGTAAAGGAACAGCCACTTCCTTTTTCCAGCGCGTTTTACAACGAGACTTTACACGCGCTAAAATTTCACGACTACGTTTTACATGTCCCATTGTTGAAACAACCAAGTTCAGCTTTGCATCGCGCGAATTTGATGGGAAAATTAAACGTTGCTGGATAGAGCTCGTCTCGAGTGTACCTTTTAGACTTCTTTGGAGGCGATTCAGTCGAATAGTAGAGAAATGGGGGAAGAATTTAAGTCTTTGCACTCTGATGTCTCCTCTGAGGAGACATCAGCATTGATTAGTGGAAATGGAAATTTTCTATTGCTGGAATATTGCTGAAATATCGCTACGCTTGGCAAGGAATGCAAAGGCTTAATTAGTGGAAATGGAAATTGAAATTTTCTATTTCTGGAATATTGCTAAAATATCGCTACGCTTGGCAAGAAATGCAAAGGCTTAATTAGTGGAAATGGAAATCTTCTATTGCTGGAATATTGCTAAAATACTCCTTCGCTTGGCAAGGAATGCAAAGGCTTAATTAGTGGAAATGGAAATTGAAATTTTCTATTGCTAGAATATTGCTAAAATATCGCTACGCTTGGCAAGGAATGCAAAGGCTTAATTAGTGGAAATGGATATCTTCTATTGCTGGAATATCGCTGAAATATCGCTATGCTTGGCAAGGAATGCAAAGGGTTAAAAAAACGACAGTTATTACGAATTCCTGGCCACCTAACCGCTCCTTAAAAAATAATAGAAACCGGATAGGGGGGAAGAAGATGCAGGAGCGTCGTTCGTCGAGGATGAACCGAGGGCTTGTAAATTAATTAGTACGGAATGCAGGGCCGCTTTGTCGCCGCGCGTCTTTATTAAACGAGTCCGGAGGCGAGACACGCGCCTTTTACTTAACCGACATATTAGCCCCAGGGGCGGGTGACGTATTAACCGCGCCCTGTGTCCCGAGTAATTCTTTCCTCCAGCACGCCCACGCGAAATCCCCTCGTACCACGGTTTTGTTTATGCAACGAGGGACCAGCAAGCTGATATTGCGGAGATTACGTGCTCCACTCGCCTTCGTGAGACTTAGCGGCGAATTTGTTGCGCTGCTCGATGAAATATGTGCGGGGATGGAATTTTTCCCCCTTTTCCACGCTGCGCTCGAGGACACTAGCGATCGAGACCGTAATTTGCATTTTAATCGCCGCGTTTAATTGTACCTCGGAGACGCCAGGATTCGTTTCGTTTTCTAGAAGCACGTTTGACGTAAAAAAATAAGATTCGACGCCATTTTCGCGATTTGTTCGTTTCTTCAACTTTTTCGATTGCATTTCTCCAAAAAGATTAAGCATATTCTGACTCGATAAACGAAACAGTTGCGCCCCAACTTTCCCCCTTTTTCCTCCCTAAAATGCGTTGCATAAAATTACTTTCAATTAAAAAAGGGTGGAGAGAATAAGAAAGAAGAAGAGGAGAAGCAGAGTCATCAAGCAGGCGGTCATATCTCTGAAGCTCTTCGCGTCCCATTTTCTCGATCCTCGCAACGATCACCGAAAGTTCTCATCGATCAGTCGCAATTACCACGGAGACGAGCTCTGTGTCTACGTGTCTTCGTAAAATTCTTACAAGCTCCGCCATCGCTGGCCAACCAGCATCCCACGGTACGTTCTCCTATACGAGGGCCATGAAACACGCTGGTCAAGCTCCGCAAGCTGGCCAACATCAGGTCGCGCACGTGCATGCAAGCGAGGCTTTCACGGCGATTGCTTCGAGGGCGTCGTTTGTCAACGGCGATGCTCAGCGAGAAATCATTCGAGCCCCTTACTGGGGGATGCTGTACGCGTCCGGAAAAATCAAACCGTCTTTATCCCCACCCTGTAGACAGACATCGATCTGCATGCGTGTCCTGTGCTCTTCGTACCGTGGTTTTTAAGTCTTCGCACTCGGATGTCGCTTCTGAGAGGACATCAGTATTGAGTAGCGATCACGGAAGTTCATCGCAACTGTTCGAGAAATGCATGTTTTTCTTACGTTTTGTATTGAAGTGGAAATTTTCTATTGTTGAGAGATGTTTGCACTCGGATGTCGCTTCTGAGGAGACATCAGTATTGAGTAGCGATCACGGAAGTTCATCGCAACTGTTCGAGAAATGCATGTTTCTCTTACGTTTTGTATTGAAATGGAAGATTTTTATTGCTGGGAGATGTTGTGATAGAAACTATTGCTAAAGTATTGATCAAAGATTGCTGCTTTTGTGATAGTTAGCGATAGAAAGCATTGCTAAAATATTGCTCAAAGATTGCTACTTTAGTAATAGTTAGCAAGAGAAAGCATTGCTAAGTTATTGATCAAAGATTGCTATTTTAGCAATTGTTTCTATTGCTAAAGTATTGATCAAAGATTGCTGCTTTTGTGATAGTTAGCAATAGAAAGCATTGCTAAAATATTGCTCAAAGATTGCTACTTTAGTAATAGTTAGCAATAGAAAGCATTGCTAAGTTATTGATCAAAGATTGCTATTTTAGCAATAGTTTCTATTGCTAAATTATTGATCAAAGATTGCTATTTTAGCAATAGTTTCTATTGTTAAATTATTGATCAAAGATTGCTACTTTAGCAATAGTTTCTATTGCTAACCGATCGGACGCTAACTTTCTGTAGCGATTCGATCGGTGTCCAGCGGTTTTTCCGGAATGAAATTTTCGGAATGAAACGCGGTGACGCGTGGACGGGCAGAGAATCTCTCGAAACCGCTTCTCCGTGCGTCGTTCGAGTGGAAATTGCCGCGAATGCAAGGCATTTCAGCCGCATAAAGTGCAGCGGAAGAATAAAACAGCCGAGTGTCCAAGGGATTCACCGGAATTCCGGATAATCGCTGGTATCTCGCGCTGAATTTCCGGTCGCCTATGATTCTCTGCTGCGAAATATTTATTCCCTTCGTCCGTCGTGATTGGAACATCCTTTTCATCCGTTCTTCCGTGTATTTAATTTTCAGCGCGCAGCAGATTCACGTGTGACTTTTAACCCTTTGCATTTGGCTTCTTCCGGACGTTAGCGATAGAAACTGTTGCTAAAGTAGCAATCTTTGGTCAGTAATTTGCAATAGTTTCTATTGCCAACTTAGTATAATTTTTAACTCTTTGCACTTGACTCCTCTCAGATATTAGCGATAGAAATATTGCTAAAATAGTAATCTTTGATTAATAATTTAGCAAACTTAGTTTAGAAACTATTGCTAAAGTAGTAATCTTTGATCAATAATTTAGCAATAGAAACTATTGCTAAAGTAGCAATCTTTGATCAGTAATTTAGCAATAGTTTCTATTGTCAATTTGGTATAATTTTTAACTCTTTGCACTTGACTCCTCTCAGGCGTTAGCGATAGAAATATTGCTTGATCTACCGATCAATCGCTACAGAACGGAAGGCTAGTGTCTAGGGTGTGCGCGAGCGTCGAACGTTATGCGATTTTATGCGAACGCAGAATGACTGCAGGAGAAAGAAAGTAAGAAGAAAAGTAAATTAGAGATCGACGTGGTGATTTTTAAGGGTGCGCCAAAAATCGAGTATAGAAGAACGTAAAATTCCAATAATCGCACCAGAAATCGAGCGCTGAAGAACGTAAAATTCCAATAATCGCACCAGAAATCGAGCTCTGAAGAACGTAAAATTCCAATAGTCGCACTTTGGGAGGATCTTCGCCCTTATTTATCATTTACCAGCTCGCACGACCGCGAAACTTTTTGTTCCCTGCTGAATCGGTGTCCATCTCGACGAGTTGCTGGATCGCCAGCGAGAGGAAAACAGTTTGACGACTCCTGTGACTTCCCATGGGACCCGTACACCTTCGAGAAACTCGAGACGAACCCCTACAAGAATTTACTCTCCCTGCTTATTAATGATGACTGGATCACGTTTTCGATCGCACGTTTCTATCGCGAACATCTGCACAAAACGTTCGTCTTAATTTTATCGCGCAACAGTAATTTTACGCGAACCACCCTGTACGTTTCCAACGTTCGATTGTTTCATTATTTCTTATCGAACACTGGAAGTTTCGATTTTTTCAGGAAACACGTACCTCAGTATCGATTTACAAGAGTCTACAGGAAATGAAACGATGGTAAGTTCCAGGCTTCGTTGAATTATAGATCGCGAGCAAGTGGGTTATGGGGGAAGTTTCGCGAACGGTGAGAAAGTTCGTGGGTTGTTTCTTCCGCGGTGGATGTACGAAACTGACGTTGGAAATGTTTCGACCTCCGTCGAGTCGAGGGAAAAGAAGGCGCGCGATTGTTCTAATTAAATCCAGTCAAAAACTTGTCCCGTCTCAAATTTCTAAAATGTTCGATTTTAAGAAAATTGCATGCTTCGATTGTTGATCTTTTGAGTGGCAGACGACGCGATCTCGCGTCTCTGCTGTTTATTGCTTAAAAGTGCCAGATACTCGACGAGAGGAGCCTAATTTTCTGCACGTTGGAGACTTATAAAAATGGCACGCAAGATTCTCTACTGATAAATAGAAAAACAGCGCCATTGTGATGCTTAGCACTTTGAGACTTGGAAAACGAGAAGCATGATCACGTTTCTTCTGTTCAGTGCTTGAAAGTGCCAACTACTCGACGAGAGGAGCCTAATTTTCTACATGCTAGACACTTATAAAAATGGCACAGCAACGACAACGCAAGATTCTTTATTGTTAAATAGAAAAATAGTGCCATTGCGCTGCTTAGTATTTTGAGACTTGGAAAACGAGAAGCATGATCACGTTTCTTCTATTCAGTGCTTGAAAGTGCCAACTACTCGATGAGAAACGCCAAATTTCTTGCACATTGGACTCTTATAAAAATGGCACGCAAGATTCTCTACTGATAAATAGAAAAATAGTGCCATCGCGCTGCTTAGCACTTTGAGATTTGGAAAACGAGAAGCGTGATCACGTTTCTTCTGTTTAGTGCTTGAAAGTGCCAACTACTCGATGAGAAAGACCAAATTTCTTGCACGTTGGACACTTATAAAAATGGCACGCAAGATTCTCTACTGATAAATAGAAAAACAGCGCCATTGCGATGCTTAGCACTTTGAGACTTGGAAAACGAGAAACATAATCACGTTCTTTCTGTTCAGTGCCAACTACTCGATGAGAAAGACCAAATTTTCTGCACGTTGAACATTTATAAAAATGGCACGCAAGATTCTCTACTGATAAATAAAAAAACAGTGCCATCGCATTGCTTAGCTATTTAAGATTTGGAAAATAAGCTCGCTAGCATTTTCAAACGTAGAAATTCAGAATACACGGCACTTTTCGATTGCATTTCTCCAAAAAGATTAAGCACCCTGCATACCACAGTGCGCGTGAACGAACATTTATCCAAGCTAATTCTGACTCGATAAACGAAACCGTTGCGCCCCAACTTTTCCCCTTTTTCCTCCCTAAAATGCATTACATAAAACTACTTTTAATTAAAAAAGGGTGGAGAGAATAAGAAAGAAAAAAAGAGAAGAAGCAGGCGGGGGACGGTCATATTTCTCCGTTCGTACCGCGGCCAAGAAAACTTTCCCAATTAATAAGTAATTTCCCCGCTTTATGGCGGGGTGGAAAACTGTCATAAAAAGTTACTTTGGTCGTTTCTTTTCCGCGTGGCAAAAACAATACAAATAAATATCAGCGATATCGGCCCCGTATTTCATCGCGCGCTAATTCCCCGCGAGCGATCCCTTTTACCGGAAACGCTTGCTCGACGTGCGAATGCCATCGATTACGAGAGCCAGCAATTAATTCCGTTTTTCTCCAGCCGCGATATTTCTTCGCGAGCAACGCTCGTTTCGAGGCCAGCGTCTCTCTTACACTCGAGATCCGCCAGAGACAATATTAACCGAAACTAAATATTCAATATTTCACCGCTGGGCGTATTTGCGAAATTACATTCGACGAGCCAGCGCAAACAGAATTCAGCAAACAGCCCATCGAAAGCGGATAAATTCGATCTTTTGACCAGCGGTCTATTTAAACGCGCGCTGACTGACCACTTATCTGTTTGTACTACTTAATCAGCGTTCTCCTCGACGCAGTCGATTATTTTTCCACTCCAAACGAAACTGCGATTCGCTGGCCTTTAGATTCGACTTCAAGCGAATATCTGCGCGCGAAAATATCGATGAAACATAAGAAAATCCTCGCGTGGCGACGGGACAAAGTTGCAGGAGGAAGAATGGAAGAGGCAAGCTTCAGCATGTTGCTTCTCGATTTGTTTTTCCCTCTTTTTCCAGGGGAAACGTGCGTGTGCCTTCGCGCGCGGACTGACCACTTATCTGTTTGTACTACTTAATCAGCGTTCTCCTCGACGCAGTCGATTATTTTTCGCCTCCAAACGAAACTGCGATTCGCTGGCCTTTAGATTCGACTTCAGGCGAATATCTGCGCGCGAAAATATCGATGAAACATAAGAAAATTCTCGCATGGCGACGGGACAAAGTTGCAGGAGGAAGAATGGAAGAGGCAAGCTTCAGCATGTTGCTTCTCGATTTGTTTTTCCCTCTTTTTCCAGGGGAAACGTGCGTGTGCCTGCGCGCGAGGACTGACCACTTATCTGTTTGTACTACTTAATCAGCGTTCTCCTCGACGCAGTCGATTATTTTTCGACTCCAAACGAAACTGCGATTCACTGGCCTTTAGATTCGACTTCAGGCGAATATCTGCGCGCGAAAATATCGATGAAACATAAGAAAATCCTCTCGTGGCGACGGGACAAAGTTGCAGGAGGAAGAATGGAAGAGGCAAGCTTCAGCATGTTGCTTCTCGATTTGTTTTTCCCTCTTTTTCCAGGGGAAACGTGCGTGTGCCTGCGCGCGAGGACTGACCACTTATCTGTTTGTACTACTTAATCAGCGTTCTCCTCGACGCAGTCGATTATTTTTCGACTCCAAACGAAACTGCGATTCGCTGGCTTTTAGATTCGACTTCAAGCGAATATCTGCGCGCGAAAATATCGATGAAACATAAGAAAATTCTCGCATGGCGACGGGACAAAGTTGCAGGAGGAAGAATGGAAGAGGCAAGCTTCAGCATGTTGCTTCTCGATTTGTTTTTCCCTCTTTTTGCAGGGGAAACGTGCGTGTGCCTGCGCGCGCGCGTTCACTGGTAAATCGAGCACACCGAGAAGTACAATTGACGCAAGCGACTGTTTGTACCGGGGAATTCAAGAGGAGCTGAAGAGGGGAATTTTATTTCCGTTAACAAATCGAGAGAAAGGGGCGAATGACAAAGGAACCAGGAGGGGAAAATAGCGGAGTTCGGTTTACATAGGTCGAATGGTGCGCAGAGTGGCTGACATTTCGAACGTCCCCCCATTTTTCTTGATCCCTCGAACACCCATTTTCCTCCTCCCTTTGTTCGTTTAAAAGGAGGAACTGGAGTGTTCGACTTCTTCGGACAAAAGAGAGAAAAAAAAGCTGCCAAGTCTACAGCAATTGCGATACCACCAGTCTTGCATTATAATTCTCTTTTAACTGAGAAACGGTACGAGGAATTCGACTCGAAAAACAGGATCGAAATTTATCGTGAAATCCTGGCGATCTCCATCGTAAATTCTTTCTCTTTTTTTTTTACTGCCAGCGTAAATCTCTTTGCTACCACGTAAAACTCCCAGGCCCCTTTACGCGACGCGTATGGGAGCCATCGTACGAATGGGACGCGTTAATTAATCACGTTCGTCGAGTAATATCGTTCTGGATAAGGGTGGGACGAGGGGTGGCGTGATCTGAATCTCGAAAACGCTTTCATCGCCTTTGAGAGGAGATCCCCGTCTCGACATTGTCGCGTAAAGCTTCGATTATGCGCTCCCAGTGAGATACACCAGCGAAGATATCGATAATCGAAGCATGAACGCTGGCCACAAACGGTTCGGATATTATCGAGCACGGAACAGGCACTGTCCCAGCCAAATAAATTTACCTTTCCCAATTGATGATTCGGTTGATTAGTCCTCTTCGTCGATGTGGCATTTGCTGTGTGGTTGACAAGCGATTGGATCCATTTTGCTTAATTAATAGCGACGAATTAACATTTTTGCGTTAAATAGATAACGAACGATGTTGTTTGTTACTTTGGATTGTATTAGATGTCCTTTCTCAATTGATGATTCGGTTGATTAATCCTCTTCGTCGATGTGGCATTTGCTGTGTGGTTGACAAGCGATTCGATCCATTTGCTTAATTAATAGCGACGAATTAACATTTTTGCGTTAAATAGATAACGAACGATGTTGTTTGTTACTTTGGATTGTATTAGATATCCTTTCTCAATTGATGATTCGGTTGATTAGTCCTCTTCGTCGATGTGGCATTTGCTGTGTGGTTGACAAGCGATTGGATCCATTTGCTTAATTAATTGCGACGAATTAACATTTTTGCGTTAAATAGATAACGAACGATGTTGTTCGTTACTTTGGGTTGTATTAGATGTCTATTGGAAGTGGATAAGACTGAATAAATTCGATATTTGCATTTGGATGTCCCCTCTGAGGGGACATTTCCCTCAAGTTTCCTATTGAAATGGAAATTTTCTATTGCTGAGAGTTGTTAGCAATAGAAACTATTGCTAAACGTTAAAATATTGCTATTTTAGCAATATTTCTAGCTTCTATCGCCAACGTCCAGGAAAATACAGAGCGCAAGTAAGTAAAACCCTGTATGTCTGACTAATGGCACGTTCGTACTACTGAATCGATTCTTTTTTCGCTCGAATCAATAGTTTATCACTTACAATTTCAAAGATTATTTCACGCAATCACCTACACTCAGAAATATTAATATATCGTCTATTTAAACGCGTTCGTCTGACCAACGATTTACTTGTACTACTTACAGACATCCAACTGGAGAACAAAGTACGCTAAACCATTGGACTAAAAACGTGGCGAACTATAAATTCAAGCACCCTGCAGACCACGCTAGTCCACAACACACCCGTGTTGTGTGGCACAAAAAAAAAATTGTTAAACGTTAAACTATTGCTATTTTAGCAATACTTCTAGCTTCTATCGCCAACGCCCAGGAAGAAACAGAGCGCAAAGGGTTAATCCACAGTAAAACCCTGTATGTCTGACTAATGGTACTACTTAATCGATTCTTTTTTCGCTCGAATCAATAGTTTATCACTTACAATTTCAAAGATTATTTCACGCAATCATCTACACTCAGAAATATTAATATATCGTCTATCTAAACGCGTTCGTCTGACCAACGATTTACTTGTAGTAGGAGGAGAACAAAGTACGCTAAACCATTGGACTAAAAACGTGGCGAACTATAAATACAAGCACCCTGCATACCACGCGAGTTCACAACACATCCGTGTTGTGTGGCACAAAAAAAAAAAATTGTTAAACGTTAAACTATTGCTATTTTAGCAATATTTCTAACTTCTATCGTCAACGTCCAGGAAGAAACAGAGCGCAAGTAAGTAAAACCCTGTATGTCTGACTAATGGTACGTTCGTACTACTTAATCGATTCTTTTCTCCCTCGAATCAATAGTTTATCACTTACAATTTCAAAGATTATTCCACGCAATCACCTACACTCAGAAATATTAATATATCGTCTATTTAAACGCGTTCGTCTGACCAACGATTTACTTGTAGTAGGAGGAGAACAAAGTACGCTAAACCATTGGACTAAAAACGTGGCGAACTATAAATACAAGCACCCTGCACACCCGCGTTGCGTGGCACAAAAAAAAATTATATATAAAACCACGTACCCCGTTTTCCAGGGACGAAAATAATTCTTTCATCCCCGCTCGTTCTGCAGCGCGGGGAGAGAAGAAAAAATAAAGGGGACGGCAGAAATGGTTGGAAACGTCGTTTAGAAAGTTCTGATCCCCCGTCGGGAACGCGTCAGCCGTTGCTTTTGTCCGCGATAGAAAGGGCGAAAATCCGTAAAAAAATATCACGGCCACTCGTTAGAAAAGTAATTGCGCTGCGCTGCTTTGGAATAAGTGAATACACGCGGAGACGGCGCGGATCCAAAGCGAGGGACGCTGGCGAGAGAGATGGCTGAGCTTTCTTCGGCTGCGTGCAAATTACCGCGTGCTCGGGGTTTTCACATATTCACCACGGGGCCAAACAGCCGAGGCCCTTAGTCGGAAGAAAACTATACACGCGACTGGGTCGTACGTTTTCTCTGGATAGACCACGCTCCCTCTCTCACTCTGTTTCTGTGCTTTTAATAGTGATTTCGGACGGAAGACAGCGATGAATAACGTCTCTCGTGGGCTCCTTTGAACCTCGAAACGATAGTGCTCTAGTTCCATTTTCTCCCCCCTCTTTCACCGTTTTTCGAATAGTCCTCTCCATTGTGGACCTCGTTCGAATTAATAAAGCAACAGGGCCCATGCTTTGTGGGCGTGTTTTCACGGGTGCTTTCGAAACTGCAGCCTGGCGCGCTCGTAAATAGATTTGTCGCGTTTCGAGAGGGTCGAAGGCCAGCAGATCTCGCGCGAATTTTCCTCGAGCTTTTCTCGATTACGGGGACGCGACAATTTAATTCCAGCGACGGATGCGCGGTGTCATCCGCGTGCTCATCCCGGGTATTAAATTGTCACGTCTTCCGTGTTATTAATTGTTAGATGCCGCGCTCACCGCATTGTTGGTGTGCGTCTGATCTGTTTTGAGCTCGCGATGGTTGCTGAATTGAACGTAGACTGCTCTGCCACGGAGCTGGGCCATGCACGACGCGTAGAAATTCACCATCGTCGCCGCTGCGTTTTCATCCGCCATTTCCAAGAACGCCTGGAACAGAAAACGAAATGCACAAGGTTAAAATGGTCCCGCGATCCTTCCTGTTGGCTGTGAAAATATTTAAACCGCGAAATCGGCATCTTCTTCGAGCCAGAATTGAATTCTCAGATCGCCACGGACGATTTCGAGTCAGCTGGTTCGTAACTCAGGGCAAGACTCGTTTTAAAATCCGAAAGAGCGAGATCGCGAGCTCGTCGCCCCGCGGAATCCAAATATTAATGTAGAATTATCTCTTTAATTGAATTTCCGCGTATTCTCCGCCAGTGTTACTTAATTTCCAGGCGAGTCTCCTCCCTTTCTTCCGGTTACGGATACAACTTAAATATTTGCTTAAACATTTGGAATAAAAACTAGTTTCCCAGGGCAATGAAACGTCAACGTTCTGGCCAAGTCGTCTTTTATGCAAGCGTGTTTCTTATTTCAAAGTCGAGAAAAATGGAAATAAGTTTTTTGGGGGCCCTTGTAGAATCTCTGTCCACTCTTCGAAGAAAGAGGCAAACTGTGAATTCCTTTGACAGCGACTTAAGGACGAGAGGTTCTTCCCAGAAATGATAAGTAATTAATTGTACTTTATTGCTAAAGGTGCCATCGTAACGTGTATCGATTTCTCGTTAAAACGTCTCAAAGGACACTCTTTCGTCCCTCTTTTCTCTACTTCAACAATTCTCTCCGCTTTGAATTCCCTGAAAATCAGGGGGATGAACGCAAGAGACGCTTTGAAAAAAAAAAAAAAAAGAAATGAAAACTAAATTCGTGATAAATTAATCTTCCACAAATTGTCTCTAAAAATTACAACAACATTTAATCCGCGTTGAGTTCGGTTATTAATAAGAATTGTTCAGACGAGAACAGTCATTGGATCGTCTCGCGCGATAATAACTTCCGCTCGACGTTTGCTGGGGGAAAAAAAATGTTAAATAAACGTGGAAGAGGAGTAAAATCTGGCCAACGATCCTGAGAACAACTTGGAGATTCCAGGTCGATTCGAGGAGGGAAAAGACGAAACGACCGCGACGCTGGGCGCATTTTTACATCTGGCTGGGAGCACGGCCGCAGCCATAATGGAATATCTGGAGTTCAGCTCGGGTAAACACACTTGGGACACGGTGAAATTCACCGGAAAAGAACCGGGAGTAGAAGGAAAACAGCCAGGGTATTCGAGGGAAACCAGAAACGCGCGTACGCCCTGAAAGCTGTCGTTTCAATTACGCCATTATAAATGATGCACGTTGCGTTCATCGAGGGTCGAGGCGCTTTCAATTCCTGGGATTAAATCGAAGAACAGGATCTAACATTTTTTCCACCCCGCACGCGCGATACTCGATTTTTCAATCCCCTTTATTCCTGGTTGCGCGAAACTAACTTCGAGATGTTATTTGATCGTCAAACTTTAAATTAATAATTAGGGGTTGTACATTTAACTTCCGAGAGAAAGGGACCCCTTTGTCCGGTAATTCTTA
Source organism: Xylocopa violacea (assembly GCA_963969225.1). Taxonomy (NCBI): domain Eukaryota; kingdom Metazoa; phylum Arthropoda; class Insecta; order Hymenoptera; family Apidae; genus Xylocopa; species Xylocopa violacea. The sequence continues at coordinate 35,814,746 of CAXAJV010000004.1, read as the reverse complement.
CGAACTTGGAAATTTCACTTCGCCTTCGCTTTTTTATTCAGTTCCCTCTCTCTCGTCCCTCGATGTCTCTCCCCCCTCCGCATCCCTTATATTTTTCTTTCCCCAGGCTTTTTACTCTTCCCTCGTCTTCCTACCCCCTTTAATGAATTTCCAGTCCAGAAATGATATTACAAAACTCCACGTTTCTCGCGATTCTTTTCTACATTTAAATATCTCCTCCGACGAAACGCGATTACGAAAATGGACTCTGCATGCATGTCGAATAAAAAATTAATTACGAACACTGCGAGCCTTTGTCCGTGAAGAATACACCACTGTCACGCGACATTCGAGAATCCACTGGCGCGTTATTTGATTTCCGTCAGCCGTGCAAGAAAGAAGAAACAGGACGGGGATGAAAGGTCTTCGAATGATCAGAGGGGGTGGCACAGTCGCGTTTTACAAAGGGGGAGCGCAGAGCTCGATGGGGTTGAATACTTAAGACGAACCAGCTGGAATTTAATAATAAAGAAAATCCGCCGTTGAACATCGACAATAGGAATGCCGGAATTATTTTTGTTATTACATTCTATCGCGTGTTCTCGACGCGCACCCCTTCTTAGGCGAGCCTGCGTTCGAAATACGGCTTCGCAAGTGAAAATTCGAGTCGTCTCTTAACAAAAGAAATATATTCCAAGGCGATTTCAATTTTATTTCTGCAAAATTTCTATTTGAATCGTTATAATCTTAATTTCTGTTTGCAAAATCAACGAATTGGTTCTATCGAGTGTTCTCGACGCGCAACCCTTCTTAGACGAGCCTGCGTTCGAAATACGGCTTCGCAAGTGAAAATTCGAGTCGCCTCTTAACAAAAGAAATATATTCCAAGGCGATTTCAATTTTATTTCTGCAAAATTTCTATTTGAATCGTTGTAATCATAATTTCTGTTTGCAAAATCAACGAATTGGTTCTATCGCGTGTTCTCGACGCGCACCCCTTCTTAGACGAGCGTGCGTTCGAAATACGGCTTCGCAAGTGAAAATTCGAGTCGCCTCTTAACAAAAGAAATTTATTCCAAGGCGATTTCAATTTTATTTCCGCAAAATTTCTATTCGAATCGTTGTAATCACAATTTCTGTTTGGAAAATCAACGAATTGGTTCTGTCTCGATGTCGTCTTCGATCCTCGGCAAACAGTTTACAGGGAGAGCAATGTACGCAGCTGTAAGCAGCCAGACCCTCCGAGTTTCGCAGCGCGGAACAGCTTTGCTCGTTCGCTTTAATTCTGACGCGCGATTCCCATTAAACGAGTCGCAAAATCCGATCGAAGAAAGTGCCGGGAACTTCCAACAACTGGAATTAACGACATCGAACTATTAAATTTCCGCCAACTCCCGGGTGTACGTAAACAGGAAGTGGGTGTTCCAGCGAGACGCGGAATTGGAACGAGGCGGCGATCACGCACAGGCCTCCCAGGGAAAACGAGACACCCCAGCTGATTACGCTGGGACCCGGATTTTCGCGAGAATGCAACAGAACAGCCCCAGCGATTGTTTCAGTTTCGCTAATGAAATCCAGATTCTACGCTCGGATTTTCCCGCGATCGATTCGAAATTATTATTTTATACGATACTCGGCTGATTTGGTTCGAGTATCAAATTTCAATTTCGAATCAAGACGAGCGCGTATTAGATAAATAGCGCTCACGACACGGAATCCATCGTCGAGGGATTAAATTTAATATCGCGCGGATCCACCGTCGCGCTCGAAATTGCCGTTTCTCCGCGATCTCGATTCGAATTTCGAACCTGCCCGCCCTTAATCCGAGGCGAATCAAATTACCCTCGGAATCAACTCCGCGAACGAGAACTGCCGAAACTCCAAGTCCCGAAAAAAATCGACGACAGACGGGAGAGTGAGAGGGAGTGGAAAAGGGAGGAGGAGGGTTGGCGAAAAATCGCAAGAGAAGGCGGGTTCGTTAGGGAGAATTCCGGGCGGGAAATTTTCGCCGTGCGTAAAAAAGCGTGGAAATCGAGTTTCGCGGGACGAGCGATCATTCATTCGCATTTCCATGGGGGGTCATCACTCGGTTGGGGCGAAAGGGGCGAGGCGAGGGGTGGGAATAATGTCGCGGCGGGACGGACACACCGCGCTGAATTTAATCCCGTTAACTCCGTTTCCAAGCGCTAATGACGCATAGAGCCAAGCAATTGGGTTTTCGTTCGAACGGTCGAATCGCGCGCGCGCGAGCGAGCGAGCGGATTTCTCGCGAGGACAGCAACGCGTTTGCTGTCCTTATGTCGAGCCTGCGATCGACCGCCATTGTTGCGCCGTTAAACCAGCGCCGTGATTGCTGTGAAAATGATCTATTCACTAGGAGAGAGACGCGCGTGCGTGCACGGGGTTGGTTTGCACGAATTGGTCGAATTGTCGTTGACTTTGCGATTTTTTGGAGCTAGCGATTTTTTTTTTTTGGTTCTTCGATGGCAACGTGCTCGTTCGAAGATCCGTCGGATGCGGATGTAGGAGAGAGAGGAAGAGGGCGTATCCACAAAATAATAATCGCTCGATACCACCCCCTCTGGGTGATTTACGAGACCATAAACGCGGCCTGTATCCTTGTAATGGGCTTGGTTACCGCGAGGGATATCCACGCCTCTACGATTATCGTCATGCCACCCATTCTTCCGGTGATTGTACATTCTCGAGACTACGCTTTCCTGTCTTTTGTACGAGCCTTCCTTCACCCCTGCGGAATTGCATCGAACTCTCGCGTTTCGACGCGCGATAACTCGAAACGCTATCGAGGATTGGAGGCATCGCTTTCGAAAGGTCCGCGAAGTGTCGTTTAAACATCGAGTTGACGTTGGGAAATTACAATCGCTTAATTTTAAATGATATTAGAACTGAACACGTTGCAATGCGAGAGTAATTAAATTAGAAAAGAAGACACCAGACATGTTCGAAAATTACAAGCGCATAATTTCAAATAATATTAGAACTGAACACGTTGCAATGTGAGAATTCTAAAAGCGAGAGTAATTAAATTAGAAAAGACATGTTCGAAAATTACAAGCGCGTAATTTCAAATAATATTAGAATCGAGCACGTTGCAATGCGAGAGTAAATTAAATTAGAAAAGGAGACACCAGACATGTTCGAAAATTACAAGCACATAATTTCAAATAATATTAGAATCGAGCACGTTGCAATGCGAGAATTCTAAATGCGAGAGTAATTAAATTAAAAAAAAAGACACCAGACATGTTCGAAAATTACAAGTGCATAATTTCAAATAATATTAGAATCGAGCACATTGCAATGCAAGAATTCTAAAAGCGAGAGTGATTAAATTAGAAAAGAAGACACCAGACATGTTCGAAAATTACAAGCACATAATTACAAATAATATTAGAACTGAACACGTTGCAATGCGAGAGTAATTAAATTAGAAAAGAAGACACCAGACATCATCTCCAGGCTTCAGACAAACGTCTCGCATTAAGAAAATTTGCAACCGCCTCGGAAGAGCGAGCAATCGTTCGGCCGCAAACAGAGGGGCGTGAAATTTCAAGGAAACCACCCTCTCCTGGGTGATACACGGACGCGGTTACGATGGTGGTCGCGTGTAAAGGGCCGTTTTCTCCGTCTTAAGCTCCCGTCCAGTCCAGACGAATCGTGATCCCGGATTACCACGCGTATCCCGCCACCCCCGCGGGGGTGGCGGGGCAATCTTCTCGAGCTGCCAGCGTTCACCCTACGTCGGCCATAAAGACGTTATTGGATCGAATTCCCGTGCCAGGCCGTAAACAGCCACCCTGCCAGTGTGCTCGCGCGTGAATACACTATACACGGGTCTGGTGGACATGCGACAGTGTCAGTGGGACGACAGTGGCACGCTGGAAAGTCTGTCTGAAGGGTGATGGGTTTCTTCTACGAAAAAGAAACCTTCTTCTCCCTTTCATTTTTATCGTACCCTTAATCGATTCGAAATACGAAAGCTATTCGTATAAATCGCAATGAGATGACCCACCCCTTTCGATCGTAACTGTAAAAAGAAGAAACTCGAATACTTCGAATAAAAAATCGTCCACCAAGCCATCCCCCAAAGTGGTAACAATTTATTTGCGGGGCTTGTAAGAACCTGCGAAAATCATTTCGTAAGAGACTCGACGTTTCCAGAGGAACGGGTCGCTGATCCTCGCGACCCAGCGGAATCGAAAAATGGAAAAATGGCGGATATAAGGACACGTGTTACGCACACACGTGCGAGGGGGTGGTCGGACTCTGTGCGCGTATACAAATGCGGTGGAAGTTTCGCGGGACAGGTCGTCCCAGAGGATCAAGGAGAAAAGCCGCTTCTGTCCTCGAGCGGAAACCAGCGAAAAAGAGGAAGGAGAGAAGAAAAGGGATCATCCTTCTCCTTTACCCTCCCCCTTTTACCCGTGTCTCTGTTTTTCTTCTGGTCCAAGGGAACAGACTCTGCTTTCTGGACGCTCGATCAAAATTTATTCACGCGCGGAGAAATTCTCCGCGGACTTCCGGCCGGCTTGAAAGCAACGATATTTCTCGACAGTGTCTCCTGGAGCTTCTCCGTGGGTGAAATACCCTTTTTTCTTCCCCCCTCTATTCCGCGCATCGTGAAAGAGGAAAGTTAAAGACTGTCCGTGACGAGGAGCCTCTTTGATGTCTGAAAATCATTGTATCTATGCTTCTTCTTAATTCTGAACAATTTTAATTCAGGAATCGTTGAAGGAAAATCGTTCTTCACCCCCTGAACTATCACGAGACGTAAAAAATTCTACGTGGAAGCTCTAATCCGTCGATCGACTCGTCCCGCAAACTTCTCGTCCCCTCGCCACTCCACCCCCTTATTTCCAAGATTGAAGAAACCAGTAACCGTCCAGCCACTCGAAACCACCCCTTCGCCTGGCAGCTCTAAGAAGCGGAGTTATTTCTGATTTGAATAAACTCTCAGGATCTCGTCCGGACGATTCGAACGAGGATCCGGCTTGTTTGCGCGTCGACGACGAAGCCAGATGGGCCTAAAGGTGGGGTCGAGGCATGAATGTAATTTATCCGAGGTATAAGGGACGCGAAACGACTGCGTTTGAACTCGTCCATCCCCTTTACTGCCCCCAACCCTCCATTTTTCTCCTCTCTCCCTTTCCTTCTCACCCCCTCCTCTTCGTCTGTGTCTCTCGCCCTCTGCACCCTTCTTGCCCCGTTTAAACGAGAGACGCCGCACACAGAGGAGGGATCGAGTGGCGTGGAGGGGTTGAGAGCTGGCGAGGGGTTGTTAAGGTGGAAGCCCCGGTGAATCAAAGAAATATTATATCATTAATACAGACCCCAGGGTGCAATGGGGCCGAGTGTCTGCGCAGAGTTTCTCACCCTCCAAACAGGCGTGGGTGGAGGCAAGGGTTGAAATATGTATACGTATCTTGATAATTCGACGGGGCTTATGTACAGAGCGTAACCATTGTTTATGGCTGGTAACAGGGTGCGTCGACAATTACGCGGAATAAGGTTAGCGTTTTTTATCGGGGCTGGGGTGCGAATTGTGCATCGTTAGGTGCTACCACCTTTCTCGTCCTCTATCTAAGACTCCTAACTAATTTTATTCGATTATTTATCCGTTTCAATTGATTTTCGTCCAAGCAGAGTAGATAGCGCAGCTAAATACATTTTTGGGAGTATTTACTCGACTGTGAAATAGACTAAAAGAAATCGTTGTGCTCGACAAGCGAGTAACGAAGTAATCCACACCGAGTTTATGAATCAAACGAAAATTCGCTGGAACAAAAGTGCAGCGCTGTTTCGCGAAGCGTATTCGATCGACACTAGTCGCAGATAGAATATAGAAAAGGCCTCTGATTCGCGGGAATTTTAATCACTCGCGTATCGATACCACGCGAAAGACCGCCAATTAAAAATCAAATTTATTTAATCAACGCCAAAACCTGGTTTCCATTCGATTTATACAATATTTAATCGATCCTCTCGTTCTGTCCACCCCCCATGCTCGATGAAATCTAACGAAATCACGATCGATGAGAACCGCGAGGGCCAGAGGCATGTATAATTCATGTGGCAAGTATTAATCTGACTTAACGAAGGCTCGAATCGATTGAGCCATTAATGCGGAGATTTTTATTCCTCGCCTTGGAATGAATTCGTTCGCCTGGATTCTTGTTTTCTGCGTTTTCGATCGACACTAGTCGCAGATAGAATATAGAAAAGGCCTCTGATTCGCGGAAATTTTAATCACTCGCGCATCGATACCACGCGAAAGACCGCCAATTAAAAATCAAATTTATTTAATCAACGCCAAAACTCGGTTTCCATTCGATTTATACAATATTTAATCGATCCTCTCGTTCTGTCCACCCCCCACGCTCGATGGAATCTAACGAAATCACGATCGATGAGAACCGCGAGGGCCAGAGGCCTGTATAATTCATGTGGCAAGTATTAATCTGACTTAACGAAGGCTCGAATCGATTGAGCCATTAATGCGGAGATTTTTATTCCTCGCCTTGGAACGAATTCGTTCGCCTGGATTCTCGTTTTCCGCGTTTCCGATCGCCGGATCGGATTTGCCCCGCGCGAAAAATGAATAAACACCCCCGCCAGTCCGCCCCCGCGGAGGCTAAGAGGATTACCTCGGTTTCGGTTAAAGCTCGTGTTTCCGCCAGGCCCCGCAATGGCGGACGCACGCGGCTGGTTCTCACGGCCGCGCGGAAAACTCGATACACACCCCCTCTCCGGCGCCCCTCTCGCTCGCTCTCTTGTGCATTATGGTTTTCACCGGACGAAGCTGCTTATAATAAATGATTCGGCCCCGGTGAATGTTATTTCCCTCGCGAAATATACACTTCGCGAGAACAAAGAGGCGCTCTGCTGGGGTCGCGTGATCCAGCCACCGCGTTGATGAATGTATGCGCCCGTTCCGCTGAATAATTAGTCGGGGCGTTGCTTGAGGATGCCATTTATTCGATGACGGGATGAACGAAATTGGAATTTCGCTAATGCGCCCACCACCCTTTCTCCTGTTCCCATTTTTCTATTCGCTGCGTGTAATTACCGCTACATTGATATATTAATCCACGAAAGTTGGCGAACTATCGCGAGAATTAGTGAATTAGCGAACTATCACGAAGATTATCACAAAAATTAGTGAATTTGCTACTGTAGCGATTAATCGCGATATTTTTCAGCACCCTAAAGTGACAGAAACAGAGTACAGTGTTGCTCTTAACATCCCTCTTCTGTATGAAGATTATTCCACCAGAAGAGGGATGTTCAACGAAGAAATGGCGGAAAGTTTAACGATGGATGACTCAATTAGAAGCAGGGACATCAAACGCGCGAGGATGGAAGAAAAGGTGCGATCAGCTGGGAAGGTGGCATTCGAGGAACGAAATTATGCGTTTCCATCGAGGTTGGCCGCGCAGGTTCGCCCATTTCCGGGCCAGCTCGGTCGTACGCTTCCTCGAGGGCACGGAAAACACACAGCGCGCCGTGTGGCAGCTCTCTCGACTCGCTCTCGAAACTCGATAATGGGTGCTAATTAATTAATTGAACCAATGGAGCCAGCCACGCGCCCCTCGAGAACGCCTGGATATCAGAGCTTAACCTGCCGGAACTTCCCTTCCGGCGTAGGTGGAAAATTATTACGCGAGCAAAAACGACGATCCGTCGCGGGAAACGTAGCCAACTACAGTTCTCTCGGCTTTGTTGCGCGCAGTTCGAGTAACTTTTTCAAAACTGACCAGAACCAGAACTATTTCTACCACGATTTCCCATTTTCAGCTGGCCAGCCAACTTCTTTCGACCGCCGCGTGCATTATTCAGTGCCGCAAAATCCGCTTCCAAAAATCTTGCAAACTTCTCCTAAAGAAACTGTCCATTTAAAAACATCTTCGATCGCTGAGAGATTCATACAAATCCCTCTGAAAATTTCGCAGCTTTAACGCGAACGCAGGACCTTCCGTTTTCGGGGGTAGCCTCGCGAGAAGCCACCCCCTGCGTTCGAAACGAACCCTCTCGCGCGACGAAAAAATCTACCTCGCGTCCACCGAATTAGCTCTCAGCCGCGGCTGCAACTTATCCAGCCGGCGGAAAAAGTCACGGGCTCCAGGGATTTGTCGAAGGGGGTGGTCGAACCGGGGTGGCGCCTGCCAGGGACGGTCTGGGGTCGGGATGAAAAAGTTTCGCGGCGAACTTTCCGCGGATAGATCGCGAGGGAGCTGGCTGCAAGTGAAAAACGTAACTAGCGACGAGGACAACGCGGCGCGGGTCTCGCGGGGGCGAGCGAAAAGAGGGAACGCGCGGTGGTTCGCGGTCGGCCAATGGGGGATCGAAGCCGCAGGAAACCCTCGGTGGAAACTCCTCTGCTCGACCTCTCCGCGTTTACTTCCGCCTCGTCGGTGGCCTGGGTCGCCAGACTTTTCTCTCATTTCCCTCCCACCGTTTCTTTTCCGTCTCTATCGCGGCTCCCCAGCGGGGGTTGTTCGCCGACAAGCCGAAAAGCCGATCGCGTGCTCTCTGGCGCGCGGGACTTTCGCCATTTTTTATGGCTCGCTCGATGTTCGACGACGTGTATAATGTGTGGGCCCGCGGGTGGCTCGTCTGGGTTATTAGAGCGCCCTCGAGGGCGACGCGGTCTCGACTGAGGGGGATGAAAAATGCGGAGTATTTTTAAAACACACGTGCGAGACCATGGAAATTGGACGCGGGACATTTGAGACAGTGATAATCGTTGGAAACACGGGTTGTCTTAAGAAAGAAGGAATAATTTTGCGTTTTATTTGCGAATCCACTTTGTGAAGTGGGTCTGAGGGTCATGGCACCTCGTTAAAAGCATCGAAAATTTTTCTAAACCAAGCGAACTTCATCTGGCGATGCTTAGGGGATCTCGTTTAACTAGCTCCATCGAAACTCGAAGAGCGCACTTTCCTACCCCATACGTCGTCACCGTTGCAAATGGAATCTCCCTTAATAATAAACGAGGCACGCTTACGATCGAAAAGAATTCTACTCTTCGTTTACAATCGTCCGCCAATCGCAACCCATTAGAAATCCCTCGGAAATCCCTTGAAAATCCTCTCCAATTTATTTAACGCGACGCCCACCCTCTTCGAAACGCCCTAAAAAGGGACCAGGAGCAACGTCCGGAATTAACTGACAGCGGAAAAGCCCTTCGCGCGCAGGAATCGAACGGGGTTAGAGAGTCAATCTCGACTGGGGGTAACTTTTCAATTTTCCGTCGTTCGACTTGAGGGCGGAGGGGGTGGAAATCACGTGTGTGCGAGCGTCGCTCAATTTCCTCGGTGACGAGCCGGTCGACTACCTGTAGAAGGCACGATTTATCACGGCCTGTAATTGAACGGAAGCAATTTATTAATCGGCCTCGCGCGCGGCCCTGTCGATCGATCCGCGCGCGACGATTCTTTTCGCGGCCGCGTCCCCTCTCGTGGACCCAGAATGTGGGTCCTGACCTCGTTTTCGACGAGCAGATTTCGTGGAAAGATAACAAATGAGTGGTTTCGAGCGGTTGTGCGCCAAACAGCGATTTTGGGGAAAGTTGTCTAAGTCCACGATCGCAGGACACTCGATTTCACCCCTCTGAGAGGACATTAAGCTTTTATCCATTGCAGATTTTTGAAATATGCATGTTTTCGTGAAGCTTTCTGAATGTATTGCTAAAATATTGATATTTTAGACAGAGTTTGTATTGTTAATGATCAGGAAGGAATCGAGCGCAAAGGAATAGCTTTGTATGACTTAAACAAGCTTTGATGTCGCTACTCATGTTCAGAAGAGTGTCAGAATAATGCTATTCTTCAGACTTTTATCGCATATGAACAGAAAACAGAGCAAAAGCGGTCGTAGCAATTTTCGTCTAAAAATTCTACAAATATTTCGCGAGTACCCCGCAGAAGCTAATTAAAATATTGATTAGCGCAAGGAACGCGGATGCGACTGGTAACAAGGCCTATGGGATCGATTTCTATCATCCACGACATCACATAACGCTTGTCGAACTTCAAAGCATACCGCAGTGTTTCTCACAAAGCCAAGTCACACGGATACCTTCTCTTACGCTTGTGTAGCTCGCTAGCCAGCTTCCCAGCACGGCACTCGACAAGAATTTCACGAGTTCTCACCAAGAATTGCACAAGTACCAAACAATTTCTGAAGTCTTTCGCAAGTGCTCGAGTTTCACAAGACTCGCGAACACTTCCATCGAAAATCGTTGCCTTGCAGCCAAAATCAACCATCCTTCGTCGCGAATCACCTCGATCCGCCCTAATCAAACCTCGCGTCCGATTTCTTTTCACGATCGTCCAGAATCGCATTCCACGTAGCCGCGCAAAGTTGTTCCCGTTCGACCAAGCGAAAATTCAGCCTCGACCAACCGCACAGGTTAAACGATAGGATCAATGGCGGAGGTTAGAGTCGGGTCTTAAGCGAGTTACTTTAATCCAATCGCAAACAGGATGAGATGCGATTAAACCGTGTTAGCCAGCTATTTCCAGCGATCCAGACGCAACAGCCACGATTCCTCGACAGCCCTCGTCTCGTGTTAACGTCCACGTTCGACGTTCTATTAATCCACGAGACATTCGAGCAGGTTCGCGACGAACGTATCGCTGGAAGTCCAGGTAGCCAGGTTCGAGCTTCGTCCTGAGGGGATCAGCGACGCTGATGCTCTTTGGCTGAGAATTTCTGGCCTCCAGCTCGACGACAATCGCCCCAAGCCTCGTTTCTGTTGGTAATCTAATGCAGAGCTCGCGTCTCGTTCGAATCTTTGCCGCATCTCGAGCGTCGCGACGGTATTGGCGCAATTCGTGGTAATTAAGGCCGAACGGTGGGAATTACGGGTTCTTTGCAGCCTCGCAGAGGCATCTGTCATTCGTAAGCGAGCGACGAGGAGTTCGTTCAACCCCGTTGCGCGCAAGTTCGTTCACCCCCGCGCTGTTGCGATATTAGACTGTCTCCGTAGACTCTTCCGCCTACTTCAGACCTAATTTACGCAGAATTATGGCCAGAGATTTAATCACGAGTCTCTCTCTCTCTCTCTTTCTCGAAGAAACGGCGCAGATGTAACCGGTTATTGCAGTTGCGCGAGACGAGCGAGCGATCCTCGTTCGCGGGGAATAAATGAATTAATCAGCGAGGGCAACGAGTGTACTCGATTCGTTCGATCGATGCGCTCTGAATGACAGAACAGTTTCAGAGACAAGCAAAGAATTTTCGAATTCTCATCGATTTCATCTCTCATTTCATTTCGATTCGAAGTCTCGAATGTAGAGTCTGCTTTTTTTTTTCGTTATGGGGGAAAGGAATTGTAGCAGCGTTTCAGCAAGAGCGACGCCACAGACGCAGCGTAAAAACCCATTAACCCAGCCGATTAACCGCATTAATTACCAATTAAACGCGACTCTTCCGAGGTAATGATCAACGATCGCCAGCAACTCTCCGTGCAGTGTATTTCCAGATAATCTTGCTGTTTAACAATGATGGACGCGGCTAACAGCTCAGTGGGAACGATTACGGTGGAAAATTTCGATTCGACAGGAGTTGAATCGAAGCAATGGATCGTCAAATCGTGCTGCCTTACGTGGATCCGTTGTTAAATTCGATACGCGCTCAGTGTAATTTTATTTTAGCGTTTGACGTTAAATATTGATGCTTAACGTGTCTATCTCGAGTTCAATTCTATTTCTAACAAAACAATTATTTAATTAACTGAAGCTTTATTTGGAGACACTAAATTCTGATTTCCTCATCTTCTGATTTATTTTTACAATTAAAATATTGTTGAATTATAAATGTATGAATGAATTCGTCGGACCGATTTGTAATTTATAACCCACATTCAGAATACATTTCTCGTCTACGATTGTTATTAACCCTTTGCACTCTGCTCCTTCTTAGACGTTGGCAATAGAAGCTAGAAATATTGCTAAAATAGCAATATTTGACAATAGTCTCTCAGCAATAGAAAATTTTAACCCTTTGGACTCTGCTCTTTCCTGGATGTTGGCAATAGAAGCTAGAAATATTGCTAAAATAGCAATATTTGACAATAGTCTCCCAATAATAGAAAATTTTAACCCTTTGGACTCTGCTCCTTCCTGGATGTTGGCAATAGAAGCTAGAAGCATTGCTAAAATAGCAATATTTGACAATAGTATCCCAATAATAGAAAATTTTAACCCTTTGAACTATGCTCCTTCTTGGACGTTAGCAATAGAAGCTTGAAATATTGCTAAAATAGCAATGCTTAGCAATATTAGCAATATTTGACAATAGTCTCTCAGCAATAGAAAATTTTAACCCTTTGGACTCTGCTTCTTCCTGGATGTTAGCAATAGAAGCTAGAAGCATTGCTAAAATAGCAATATTTGACAATAGTCTCCCAGTAATAGAAAATTTTAACCCTTTGGACTCTGCTCCTTCTTGAACGTTAGCAATAGAAGCTACAAATATTTCTAAAATAGCAATATTTAGCAATAGTTTCGATTGCCAACGTCTCCCAGCAATAGAAAGTTTCCATTTCAATAGAAAACTTGATGGAAATATGCATTTCTCAAAAAGCTGCGATGGAATAAGTTTAATCGCTAATCAATTCTGATGTCCCCTCAGAGGAGACATCCGAGTGCAAAGGGTTAAACCAGCCTCGAACTACGAACAGGTTATTTTCACAAAGCCACCGAAAACAGAGTTCGCAGATCAAAGACAGTCTCGATTAAAAGTTTGGCGTATCGCTAGAAAAAAATCCGCGGACGGTTCTGCGTTTCTCTGCCGTGAAAACGCTCGCCACTATGAAACGGAGAAGGAAGGGAGAAGTGCCCCTTTCGACGCGGGATCGGTTTCATTTCTCCCGGAATTTCAGACACTGAAAAACGGTATTAAACGTTCTGATGCGTGCGTGGAGGGGTTGCGAAACGGTTTTCATTGCGTCTGAAACGCGACTCTCGCCCTCTCTGCTCGGCGAATTTCCCAAGTTCGACGGACGCTGGTCCACTAATAACGACACTGCGAGTTCTCGAGATCTCTTCAGAGTCCAAGGAGCGACTTCGAAGCTTGACCATGCCCTGGACGAGGAGCCAGAGCTCCCTCTTCTGCCCCCTTTTTCTTACCCTCGCGAACTACTTTCCCTCGCGTCTTTCAAACTTTAAATCTCCCTTCCCTTCCGCTTTTACGCCCCTGTTATTCGCTAATAAACAAGTTAATCCGCGTTTAATTGCGGACAATTAAACGATAACATAAAGAATCTGCAACGATACTGTTGGAAGCGATCCTAAAATTGCGACTCGATCGATTTTAATCAACAATGGAGCTCGCGATTTCCATGCAACCCTTTGCACTCTCAGCATCGATAAGTGATGAAGGAGGTTAACTTCAGTCTTCAGGAGTTTCATTCATGCTTTCTATCGAAATACAAAATTTCTATTGCTGAAATATTGCCAAAATATTACTAAAATTGCAATGTTTCTAGCTTCCATTGCCAACGTCCGGGAAGGAGTCGAATGCAAAGGGTTAATACCCTTAATAAGCTCGAGAGGAACAATGCAACTGTCCTGTAACGAACGACGCCGTCGCGGTCCACGAATCCCAGTTTCTGTCTTTTCAAACGAACCTTAATCCCTTTCAAGCGCACGAAGAACCGCGTTGAAAACCAGCCAGAGACGGATAACGGACTCGTAAACGCGCGAGGCTCGATCTAATTCACGCTTCGTAAAACGAAACGCGGAGGGGGTGGGAAAAGAAGGCAAAAGGGGAGAAGAAACAGTCGCGCGTCGTAAACCGCAATTTCCACCGGACGGAACGGATGTTTCCTCGATTATACGACGAGGGTGCTATTTTCGAAACCGAGTTGCGGCTCGTGAACGGCTTAAGGGACGTTGCGCACGCGAATTTACAGGTTACCCTCTTTGGACGTCCTCTCGATGCGAAACGAGGTTATCGTGAAGCGAGCGGACGCGTTTCTTTGGGACCAGTTTGGTCCATTCGATTGGAAACAGAATCTTTGGTCGAAGATCCTCGCAACGATGCGTGTGCATTCGACTCATAAAATAAAAACCAAGGGTTGATCCGTGAAATAATGAGAAACTTCTCGTCAAATTTGATTCGCATCGAAGCGTCACAAAATCCTGCGTCGATCGGAACGGTTCACAGAGATAACCATCGAAACGACCCGAGAACATTTCTACGAGAACGCTCGCCTCCCTCGACGCTCGTTTTCGCGTAAAAAGGCGCGGAGCCAGCGGGGGAAAAAATGAAAAGATAAATAAAAACACGCGAATAAGAGAAGGAGACACGACGGAGCACAGAGGGACGAATGGATGCAGTTTTTGACGCTCGTTAAGCCGAGCCATCGTCCCTCGCTTCCGGCCTCTTGGCCTCGATCCCTATTTTAACCGCGTCTCGCTCTTCGAACCCCAGGCGCAGCCCTTCCGAAAATTCGCGTGAACGCAGACGAAAGTTGTAGAATAAACGTCGGAGGTGGGAAAAATGTTGGGCTGCGAGAAGTCGGAGAAGTGGGATTTTTATGAATTTTCAGCGCGGAAAATGAAATTGAAATTGTTGCGCGTTTAAACTCGCAAACTCGGACTGAACCAACATTCAGTGGCTTAATAATACGAACAGAAGAATCCTGGCGCGCTGGTAAATAGCCGAGCCTGGCGAGCGTTTTCAGAAATAGCTCAGCGATTAATTAATTACCAAAATGGAAATCTTCTGGAAACATGGAAGGCACACAGAAGGCACGCTGTGTCTTAAACAAACGGGCGTTTACAGCGAACGCGAGTCGAGTGTTGAGCAAACCTGTAGCCACCGCTGAACTTATTAATTTTATTCATGGACGGCCAAGGGGGGGTGTAAAAATTGGGGAAGCATATTTTCAGCGATGCCATTTTCGATTCCACTGCAGCGCGTTCTCTTAATTAATCTTGAAAAAGACGAGACAACGGAGGGAAGCAAAGTTTCGTCGAGCATCTTCGGTCGAAAAGAAAAGAGGGGGTCGAAAGGGGGTTGGAAGAATGTTCGAAGGGAGAAGTAGGTCGTAAATCAACACCGCGTGGAAGTTAATATTTAGGTGAACGAGCTCGTTACATGCGATACACCGTGGAAATCGATAGATGCACGCATCCACCCCCTGAACTAACTTTTCCCACCGTCCAACCCCCTCTCTGCATAATGAGAATTTAATCTTAGCTCGATCAGTCTGCGAAATAATATGCTGAAGTTGTAATTTTGAAAAATGCGAAAAATTACATAGTGTTTCGCAAGTTTCTAAATAATGTTTTGATGCGTCTCTTCTTAAAAACCACCCTTAACCCATTCGAGACGGATTGCACACTGTGTTTGAAGGTTGCTGCTGGAAATATTTTTACTACGAGCAGTGAATTAAATGTGCAATGCATAATGAAATAAAAAGACATGAAAAATAAAAATGAGTCGTCTCGAATGGGGTAAGATCCACTAATTATTCAGCTGGATAATCGACGAAGGACACACAAAGAAAGCTCAGTTAACAAGTGAACGGTAAAGGACGACAAACGCGGGAGGTGGCGCAATAATTAGGAAGCGAATCGAGCGTTTGCACAAAGTCTGATCCACCTTCACCCTCCACCCCTTCGCTCAACCCTGGGACATCCGAACTCCGCGCCGTCTGCGAGCGTTTGACCAATCGTTTAAGCGGTCTCGCCAACTTTAATTGAATTTAAATTGAATTTAAAATGTTAATATAGGAAGCGCAGGCTGGGTGCTCGCGTTTCATCGCATCTCCCTCTTCCCACGTTTCTTTTTCTCCATCGAAAAATCCTATCACCATTTCCATAGCTGTCGTTCCTTCCGCTTCTTTCGATTTCTTACACTTTCCAACTTGATCGTCCGACTCTGTTACTTTTCTCGCGACATTTTCGTCCAGTTAAATTCGCAGAATTATTTTATTGAGTGCGATTGGGTAAGCGTGGAAATCTAAGATGTAATTGTGAATGTACGATGAGTGAATGCATAAAAGAATGCGTGTGTGAGAAAATATGAGAGAAAGTGCGAGAAAACTAATTTATCAATTCCTAATTTATTACAATTACGCTTGTTTTCGCCAAAAACTTACAATCCCACAAATTAATTTCTATTTCTCATCATCAGTCGACGAGATTTTGTTTCCATTTAACGACAACTAACCCCTCGTTCTAAATTTCCTTTTGGAGCGCAGGCCAAGTGGTTCTCTTTCGTTTTTTCGCATCGTTTTCTTACACTTTTCACCTCGCTCGTCCAATTCTGTTACTTTTCTCGCGACATTTTCGTAAATTAATATCTATTTCTCTCTTGAATGCAGCGAACAATTTCGCAACAAACCGAGGATCAGTCGACGCGATTTTATTCCCATTTAATGATAACTAATCCCTCGTTCTAAATTTTCTTTCAGACCGCCAAGTGGTTTTTCAGCCGGAAGACGTCACGTTTTTATGAACTTAAACTCCGCCAAGGGGGATGAAATTTTCAGGGGAATACCAAAACCGCGTAAAGCGTGGCGTCCTGGACCGTGTATATAACGCGAACTTAAAGAGAGTAATATCTGCGGATAAAACAGAGGGGAGTTAAATTTAATTTCCCCTAAGAGGCGTATTTACTATTTTCTAATCCGACCGTGAAGTTTCGCCCGCGTTTAACGCTGATTTATGAAAAACCGCGTTCCAATATCTCCCAGAGCATCCGTGGCGTGCGCAAAAAGTGTGTTGCGGGCAATTGGACGAGCTGGGGAAATCAGATGCCGCGCATTAAGGAAATTACGATACGCACACGCGAATCGAAGCGTGGAAAAAAAATTCTCGCAACGACGTCACGCGCGATCGATGGGATCGGAGCCATGGTAACCGCGATACCGATGGGCAAAACAAGGAAAATCGCGTGGAAAATGGAAAACCGCTTATCAATTTCCGATTGCTTCGTCTCGTTTAACCGCGCGTTAAGCTTGACGAAGCGAACTATCGTTTTTATCGTATATTATCCAGAGAATCTACAGTCTTTCGACAATTTGTTCTTCAGCTAGGATGATTTCGATGAAGGAAAAATGAACACGCACGCGCGTGCGAGTCCCTGAAGAGGCCAGCCGTGTAAACAGATCGAGAGATCATCCTGTACGATAAGAGCGTGCTGAACGAGCATTACGCGGTATTACGAAGAAACGATCGAACCACGATTAAACATGCTTCAACTTCGACCCGCAAGCTTCAACAATCGACGATGTGAAACCACGTTCGAGGAACCTGGGAGGAATTAAAGCAGAACGTCGAGCGTTTTTATTCCTTGCTCGTGCTTAACTACTTTGAAGAGCATGAGTGTAGGTCACGAGATCATCTACACGTACACGTACGACTTTCGCAGTAGTTTTACATGAACCGAGCATGAAAAAAATTACATCTCCTTCGCGTGCAACGTTCTCCCTCGAACAAATCGCTGGCCAAGAGGAACGCTCGAACGTGTGGGCAAAAATAAAGGGAATGGAGGGCTTTAGGGCAGCCACGTCGATCGAGACGGTGACTAGGTTTACGACGCGGACGTGACCTGTCGTAAAGGAACCAAAAAACGGGGTTCGAGTGAAGCGGTCATCATAAACCTGGTCACCGTAGCGAAAGCAAGGAAACTCCTGTCAGGGGGTGAAAACACTCTAATGGAGAAGAGAGAGTAGCAGTTACGTATTTTGGAAAGTATCCAATTGGACGAAAAACGTCACGAATAGCTGTTTCTCTGTACGACAGAGTTCTGCGCGAATTATGCGTGAATTATACAGCACTGCGATGTGTGATGGACGATGCTGTTCAGAAAGATTCAAGACATTCTTGAAAGCTACTATAGCGACGCGTTGTTTAGAAAAATGACATCTGCGAAAGCCATTATAGTGGCGCGTCGTTCAGAAAGATGACATCCTTGAAATCCACTGTAGTGGCGCATCGTGTCTGAGTGGTTAAAGAGTGAAGACGCGTAAAGATTGAGTTAAATTTTAATAGAGAGTTGAACGGATTGATATAGAAGCTTGAACAGAGATTTTTAAAGCTTTTAGAATAACAAGTCGCGAATAAATTAACTTTTAATTAGCACTGTGTCTTTCTAAACAACCATCTTAGAATTCCTTAAACGCCCAGATCCTCAGGCATTTCCCATAAATAAAAAACTACCCTCGTCCACGAACCGTTCTTACAAAACGCCAACAGCAGAAACAATATAAAAAAAGTAACGATTTGTAAAGCTTCGAGCCTTCTAAACCATCCCTGAATTCCTTAAATGCCCAGATTCTCGAACATACCCCGTAAATAAAAAACTATCCTTGTCCACGCCAACATTAGAAACGATATCAAAAAAATAGAGGTTCGAATAGAGATTTATGAAGCTTTATGCCTTCTAAATTACCATCCCTGAATTCCTTAAACCCCCAGATCCTCGAACATTCCCCGCAAATAAAAAACTACCCTCGTCCACGCCAACATTAGAAACGATATCAAAAAAATACAGGCTCGAACAGAGATTTTTAAAGCTTCAAGCCTTCTAAACTACCATCCCTGAATTCCTTAAACCCCCAGATCCTCAAACATTCCCCACAAATAGAAAACTACCCTCGTCCAGAAACCGTTCCTACAAAATTGAATCGAAAAGGCGTGCAGGTCGCCAGCAGCTTACAGCAGAAACGATATCAAAAAAATAGAGGCTCGAACAGAAATTTTTAAAGCTTCAAGCCTTCTAAACTACCATCCCTGAATTCCTTAAACCCCCAGATCCTCAAACATTCCCCACAAATAGAAAACTACCCTCGTCCAGAAACCGTTCCTACAAAACAGAATCGAAAGGGCGCGCTGGTCCCCGCGCCTACAGCAGAAACGGTATCGAAAATCCCGCAAGGGTTGTCGGACAAAAGGAGAGGGGAGGGAGCCAACTCGTGCCGGCCGTTCCGGTAACCAACTTAACCGGAAACTTCGAATCAAAGGCAAACACGAGCGAAAGTGCCCGCGGGGTTCGACTCGCCGCGCGCCGGTTCATCGTGGAACTCGATTTACTACCACCACCGCGGCACCAAAGGCATCATCCTCCGGCTGGCTGCTCCGTGTACCAGCACGCGCCGTTAAACCACCCCTCGTGCACCCCTCCTCCTCCCCTCCCCATTGTCGTTCTGCAACAATGCGACTGTCTGTTTGCGTGTAATTGGAAAGCTTTTGGCCTCGCTAGCTAGCGCGAGCGCGCGATAATAACCGGAGTTTGCCGGCTGATCGAGTTACCCGCGAATTGTCTTGAGCACAGACGGATCGCGCGCCCGTAGGAATCGCGGGATGGGCGATGGAACGGGGGTACGCGACGCGATTTCGAGCTGCGCCGTGGGAACGATTTTGGGGCGTTGCGAGCGACTCCGCGCGAGGGATGCTCGCGTCCGACGATTAGCAGCAATTTCGCTGGCTGCGGTGGAAACCCTGCGGATCGATACCTCTTTATGGAATTGAGTAAAAAGTATTGTGAGAGATTCGAGGAGTATCAGAGGATATTCAGAGATTGAGGATGGCTCGATCCAAACTTAGAAATTCTATAAAAATGCGATCAGTGATTTCTAAACGTTGCATATTCTCACCCTCTAGGTTTGTTTATAACGGAAGTGAGAATATGGGGGTTCGCGAGACTTTTAGACGTTTTGGAATGATTAATCGCGGATAAAAAATTTTTTGAAGGGTTCGAAGAACATCAGAGATTGAGCCAAATTCAAGAATTCTTCACTATTGTATTAAAAAATGCGATTAGTGATTTCTAAACGTTGCATATTCTCACCCTCTTGCTTCGTTTATAACAGGGATGAAAGTATGGGGCTTCGCGAGACTTTTAGACGTTTAGAAATAACTAATCGTGAATGAAAAGTCCTTTGAAAGATTCTAAGAACATCAGAGAATGAGTTAAACTAAAAAATCCTGCACTAATATATCCAAAAACGCGATTAATTACTTCTAAACGTGTGGAACGTTTGAAAAATCCCAAAATTTCACCCCCTCGCTTCGTTCATGATGGAAATGAGAATATGGGACTTCTGGAGCCTTTTAGACGTTTAGAAATAACTAATCGTGAATAAAAAATCCTTTTAAAGATTCGCAGAACATCAGAGATTGAGTCAAACTCAAAAATCCTGCACTAATATATCCAAAAACGCGATTAATTACTTCTAAACGTGTGAAAGGCTCGCGAGATCCCAAATTCTCACCCTCTCGGTTTGTTTATAACGGGGGTGGGATTAAAATAGTGCATGGACGCAGCCAGGGTCCTGCACGTCGAGCCAGATGAAGAGATTTAGCCGTTGCGCAAATTACACGCGCATTAGTGGCGGAAATATAGCTAGCGTCCGCTCGCTGGCTATGATAAATGCGTGGCTGCGCGTGTACGCGGTGCTCTTTGTGCAAAGGAGCGGCTAACCGGATTCGATTTCGAGTTCGAGTGCCAATCAGAGCGTTGAGAATGGAAAGGGGCGAACGTTGTTGTTCAACTTGGCTGGCCTGTAAGTGAATTACCTTTTGCTGCGTCTATAATCCGCTCTTCCACGCTGATCGTCGATACCAATCGGTGGTTGTCGATGTCTCTAACAGCTAAAGATCGAGGACGTTTCCTCGAATTCGTCGTTTTTTCGACGATTATCGAGACTTTCGAGGCGGATTTTGCACCTCGAGCTATTTAAGGGTGGCTTCGTCGTTTAGTTATGGTCGAACGGGTCGATCATCGGGGCGAATCGATGATTCGATTGTTTCTATCGTTGCCCAGTCGGCCATCCGCGTCGCGCGAGTCAAGCGACTCGCTGGCGCGGCACAAACCCTAATTCCTTGCGCGGATCAAACGCGTTTTCGCTTCGATTTCATCGAGGCTGCGGTCAATTGAAGCCTGAAGCACGGTTTCGTCGCGTACAGATCACTTTCTAACTCGAATTCCGGGCTGTCCCGATCGGTTCGAGAATTCTGGCCCGTTCCGCGTTCGAGTTATACGAGAAATCAGAGTGATCGCTGTCGGGTAATTATTTTCAAACCATCTCCATTTATCCAGCAATTTTCAGAATTCCCCGCGATAATTGAACGAATTCTTGTTTTCGAATCATTCTAATTAAGTAATTATTCGAGAAACGTATAACAGGCGAACGATTAATTAACGGTCGTTAATAATGCGACGGTTAATTTACTTGGAATTTCGAAAATAGTTCTTGTTTTAAATGCACGATCGTGATTGAGAACGCTGCTAATTATCTGCTAAATTTGTCGCCTATAATTACCGTTTTAATTGCTGCCACCATGAATTCATGATTATTATCGTATGATTCGTAATTTACTATGGACATTTGACGTTTAGCCGACGTTCCGGTTAATTGAAACTTTAAGTGATTCGAATCGAGCTGGTGTATCCGGTGAATTTGGGCGAGTCGATCGATCCGCGAGCCTAATTACTTCTTCGACTGGGCCCTGTTTAATTTGTGATTATTACTAATTGATAATTTTCACGGGCCAGCATAGTATCTCGTCTGATTACCATTCTAGCTCGATCTCATTAGTAATTACAATGAATTCGAAATTACCAATCATTAATATCCAGCTTGATTATCATTTTAAATAGACGCTCCCTGATTTATATTCGATCCTCGAGCGTGACACGTTCGCGCTTACCTGACATTTGCCTTTGAGAACGAGGACGTTTGTGACGCGGCCGAAGGGGACACCAAGATGGATGATTTCACCCTCCGATACTTCGTTGGGGATGTTTCTGATGTGGATGACCCTCGAAAGTTTGCCGTTGTGGCTCTTGTCGAGTTTAACCTGCAAATAAAAATTACCACTGGTCAGCTACATCGCATAACCACGTGAACGCTATAGCAGTCTCGAATCATCGAAATTACAATCGCCATAAATATAACAATACCTACAATATAATATATAACATTCTATAACATAATATACTACCATATTAAAAAGATTTATTTACATCGTAGTATCTTCGCACAAAAAACCATTTCCTCGGTTACAAAAATGGTTACGCGAATAATAATTTTTAGAATGCTTCGTTTAAACGAAGCAACCCCTTTCGTGGGACGCAGCCTCCGCGAAACAAAACCGTGACACTCGTCCAGCGCAAAACATTCCCCAGCAGCAAATCAAATTGCACTCGTTTCTTGGTAGCGAGCTTTTAAAATTCCATTAGCCCTCGTTGAAAGGCGAGGGTGCAACACACGAGTGCGGACCCACTTCCGGCTGACTCGTTCGCCAGCACCCTCCCACCCTTTACTTGTGTGCGAAACTTTTTCGCCAGTTTTCGCGCGCATTTAAATCGAAAGCCCGCCGCGGGCGGAATTTTCAATCACTGCTCAATCTAGTCAAGTCTCTCGCGCTCGTTCTTTCGCCTCTGCGTCTTCTTCGCACGTCTCCACCCCCTCAACCCTTGCTTTGGAGCCGAGGTCGGGTTTAACCGATCGGAAAACGCGTTCCTTATCGAGTTAAGGAAGACAGATACTTCTGCACGCTCTGTAATCCCTTTCCCAGGTCTTTTGCTGGCAGCTCTGGCTGCGAGGAAACGAGTGGAGCAGTGGTGGAGTTCGTGGTTGTTCCTGGCCTCTGTCGATTATTCTTTTCTGTTCGAGGAGTATCGATGCGCGAGTGGGAGCTGCGTTTCTTGAATTTTCTTCCACTTTGTGGAAGCTCGACGAGTAATCGCAAATTTTGTTTCTTCTTCCGTGAAAGCTGTGGTATTTTTTAAAAAATAATGACCACGGAGTTGGAAAGTAGCTTCGAGTTGATCAAATTTTTACGCGACATATTTTATCCAGAGGAGAATACGATAAGACTTGTGTCGTTGCGTTCGGAGTTCATCGCGCTGCAATAAAAAATGCATGGAACGAACCGAAAAAGGAAAAAGCAGCGCACGTCTCGCATGGATGTTGCGCGCGGGATTAAAGACGAGTATCGAATGCAAATACGCGAGGACAACGACAGTGCACGAGTAATCGTAGCTACCAAGAAATAATGGCAGGACGGATTAAGTCTTGCTTTACTTTCGAGAGATTTCACATCGAGATTGCACGACTTGAATGCGAAGTAATCGACCACCCCCACCCGTCGCGTAGCTCTCGTATAATGGCGTATTATATTCGTGTATTATTCGATAATCGAGCGAGCGCGTGTACAATGCATAATGAAGGCATCGTTTCGCATAATTCCGTTGCGCTAGACCTACACAAGATTCGAGTCGTTACCTCTTAATTGCCGCATAATATGTCCCTTACTTCGCCCTCTATTTATACAATTCCATTATGCCCGTTCAATTGCATTTTCACGATCGAGTGGAGCGTACAAGAGGCAACCGTCGACGTCGAGCAATAAAATCGAACCATTAAAAATCGAAACAATTATCCTGCACGCAAAAATGAACAGATATTTTATTCAATAAATCGTCCGTTTCGAAGAGCCAGTCGCGGATTACATACTCGAGGTACCTGTTAAAAAATCGATCCTCCACAAGTGGCGGTCAATAAATCGCAGGCGGCGTGCATTTATAAACAAATATTTTATTCAATAAATCGTCCGTTTCGAGGAGCGAGTTATTCTCGAGATATTTGTTCAAAAATCGATCCCCCACGAGCGACGGTCAATAAATCATAGGAGGCATACATTTACGAACGACGCGCGATCGAAATTCTGCAGGTGTCCCACCGCTGTAGACGTCGATTTACCTGTCAGCCTCCGCAGAAACGGCGCATCGAGTATCGTTTCGCGATCATTTATCTTCTTCTCGATGCAGAAACGACAGTATCGCGGAAATTAGTCCATGAGGATTCCACGATGCGCCACCCTTTAACCGCTATTAGTCGCGAAATTTTATGAAGCTATCGATGCTGATGGAAATTCTCCACCCTCGTCCCTTCTGTTCCAATTCTAGGCGAATTTGGCGCGAGAAAAGCGGGGGAATTTTGGGAAAAATCGTGGCTCGAAAGTTGGACGCGAGCAGTTGCGAAGAAGGGGCTGTCGAGCGGGACACTCGAGATGTCGAGGGTGAAACGACGCGGCACGCGAGTGCCTGTCGATCGCAGGGAAGAAGAGGCTTAATTGGCCAGCGTTCCTCTCTCGCTCTCTCGCAGAGGCAGCCAAGCTTAGGCCACGAGGAACGCTGCAAACAAGGCTCTCCTCGAGGGTCGTTTCCGCGGCGATCTCGAGGAGGCCCTCGTGGCGTCTGGACAACGCGTTCCCATCCTTCCAGGGGTGTTCTTCGTTCTTGAACTTCGACTTCACCCTTCGACGACTTCTACGAATATTAGAAAAGATTGAATATCAGCCATAAAAGGAAGATGAAAATCTTCCCTCGTTAAATTTTATATATCTCCCAGTTCCGCAGTGAAGAATATTATTTATTATTAATTTATGGCGCGCAATTCCTGTCGGACATCTTTATGACCGTGATCACATAAATTTTAACTCGAGGGGATGATAAAAATCCTGCTCTTAACCCCCTCCTCCTCTCGACTCTCAGCCAGCCTCTCGTTGAGAATACGTCTTCCCTCATCCGAGCCGATAATTGGACATAATGGAGGCAATTCACGGAAAATCGCTTGTAGGAAATGGGCACCGTGACCTCCTCCCACTGGCTGATAACGAGGGAGGATGCGCTCCGCCAACCGGAAGTCAACATTCCGATTCCGTTAGAAACAAGGGGGGCCATTTTGTTCACCGCTCTCTCCGTCCCTCTCTGCCCCTGCGCGCCATCGTTCTTTCGATAAAATCTCGCGAAATAATTCTTTCTCACACCCACAGCGTATCGAGTCGACAATAGTACGCATTAACCCGTTCGAGACCAACCCCAGAAGCTGAAAGCTCCTCATTTTCTATATTTCTGACGATCCTGGCTTTGGGTCACTCGTTTCAGGGACTAAATCGAAACCAATAGCAAATTTTCTGTTTACACACTTTTGAGATACATTTATTTGAAGTCAGTCTCATTTCGATGCCTAAATATCGTTGCACCCTGGTAAAAAAAATTATTCTGCGAACCGTGAACGTCAGGAAAGCGTATGCACACGTAAAAACCAACGAATACCAGAGCAACGATGAACAGAGTGTACAAAAATTCCAAGAGAATGCGGAGTATAAAAAACGAAAGGTATCCAGTTACCATATTTCTCAAAATCGAAGGCACAACTACTGCGCGACGCGAGCTCGAGTCAAATGCAAGCTGGTACCAGCGATCTCGGCTATTTCTGCAGAAAGGGATGCACCGCAATATGCAGCGGCAAACAAGTTTCAGCGGCGGTGCACCGATTCCATCCCCCAATAACAAAAATCAGCTGCCGCATTATTCGAGGAGAACCAGCCAGGGACAAGGGATTCTCGTCGATATCGTCCTGTTTATCCTGTTCCGTGTCTGAGTCCAACCCCTAACCCTTTCCTCTTTGTCGTCCGGTCGATACAATTTTCGCAAACGCGATCGAAAATCTACCCTGCGCGTTCTACACGACTGGCGCCACGTGAGAACCCTCTCTCCACCCTTTGACGCGTCTCTACGCCAATGAAAACGCTTATTACATCACCATTGCGATTTGTTTCAATGGCAACGTACGCTTTTTTAACCCTTTGCGCTTCGTGTTATTTTTCAACATCGTCGTCAACAATTTCCTGCTATTTAAAGTTCTCCACTGCTACTCGTAAACAATTTTCTTTATTAATTGTATCAGATATAGTTCTGAAGCTTTGTTGTAATTTATTTTTGTTGTTTCTTATTTTTATTTAGCGATGTCGAGTCACAGGCGACAAAGGAGTGTAAAGGGTTAACACTAGGTTTACCAAAGGGGCTAAAATGTCCTCCTTTTGGTATTTTATACAAAGTATAGTAGAAAAAACGAACCTTAATAAAATTACATCAGTTATAATAATTAGTCTTATTATTTCTTGTTTTATTTTCGATATTTCAATGTAGAGTTCAGTGAAAAGCTTCCAGAGGGGTAAAAATGATCGCTTGGTGAACCTGCTGTTGAATATTTCTTAAACAGTATTATAGAATATTATTTTAGATATCACAATTCTACGAACTAATTTGCTGAACACTACGTAGCTCGAAAACAACACACTTCAAGGATCATAACAAAAGCTGATACGTATTTCGAAGAAATTTTTGCGTCACGCAGAACGAACATCTGTCGAAACTCCTAACCATGCTGTGTTTGTTGTTTTCGTCGCCTCTTTCGTGGAAAGACCGCAAATTGAACCGCAATGAATCGACAACTTTCGTAAACTTTCGTAAACTCTCGCAAGAACGAACTTTCGAGAGGACATGACGCAAAATGGAAATTTACACGCAAGATGCAATTATCGAGTTCTACTTAAACAAATGTTATATTGCATATCGTAATCATACGTATAGAATCAAATATTAACACGAAAACGAACGAAGCAATAGTAAAATGAATAAAACACGCAATTTATTCGCATATAAGACGCCATGTTGCAAAATAGGTGATGAATGATGTAATTGTTGAATTTTACCTAAAAAAATTTCATATTCCACGCTTTGAATATCGTGATCATACATATAGAATCAAGTATTAACGCAGAAATAAAAGAAACAATAGTAGTATTAATAAAACACGCAATTCATCCACACAAAGACGCCATGTTGCAAAAGAGATGATGAATGATGTAATTGTCGAATTCTACCTAAAAAAATTTCATATTCCACGCTTTGAATATCGTGATTACACATATAGAATCAAGTATTAACGCAGAAATAAAATAAACAATAGTAGTATTAATAAAACACGCAATTCATCCACACAAAGACGCCATGTTGCGAAAGAGATGATGAATGATCTAATTGTCGCATTCTGCCTAAAGAAATTTCATATTCTACGCTTTGAATATCGTGATCACACATACAGAATCAAATATCAACGCAAAGATAAAAGAATCAGTAGTAAAATTAATAAATGACGCAGTTTATCCACACGGAGACGCCATGTTGTAAAAGAGATGATAAATGATCTAATTGTCGAATTCTGCCTAAAGAAATTTCATATTCTACGCTTTGAATATCGTGATCACACATATAAAATCAAATATCAACGCAAAGATAAAAGAATCAGTAGTAAAATTAATAAATGACGCAGTTTATCCACACGAAGACGCCATGTTGCAAAAGAGATGATGAATGATCTAATTGTTGAATTCTGCTTAAAGAAATTTCATATTCTACGCTTTGAATATCGTGATCACACATATGAAATCAAATATGAACGCAAAGATAAAAGAATCAGTAGTAAAATTAATAAATGACGCAGTTTATCCACACGAAGACGCCATGTTGCAAAAGAGGTGATAAATGATCTAATTGTCGAATTCTACCTAAAGTAATTTCATATTCCACGCTTTGAATATCGTGATTACACATACGATATACGAAAATAAAAGAATCAGTAGTAAAATTAATAAATGACGCAGTTTATCCACACAAAGACGCCATGTTGCAAAAGAGATGATGAATGATCTAATTGTCGAATTCTGCCTAAAGAAATTTCATATTCTACGCTTTGAATATCGTGATCACACATATAAAATCATATGTCAACGCAAAAACAAAAGAATCGGTAGTAAAATTAATAAATGACGCAGTTTATCCACACGAAGACGCCATGTTGCAAACGGATGAATGATCCATGACTCACAGCGATCGATGAGGAACGCAAACGTTAACGAGCGACAAGTAACGCGCACTGCCCGATTCCAACAACGAACAGGGATAAGAAAAGTGACGAATATGGGACTTACACGTACAGACAGCACGTCCAGCAAGAATCTGAACCTCTTCTTGTCGTAGGTTTCGCTTTTCAGGTTGTTGCGCATGCCCATGGATCGTTGGAGCGTCGGCACAGGTGAGAGAAGCACAGGTATCGAATGAAAACGCGGGGTGAACGGTTCACAGTGGTCCAACAGGCGATGGCGGCACTTTTCACGATCACTTCGAGCCACGACGCGGCTACGAGATCGCGACGCATCCGAAATACGAGCATAAATAATAGCGGACACGCGAGGAATGCGACGACGGCGTGACTGGTCGATGCCCACGTTGACGCTCGCGCGTCTTCGTCGCGACTCGACTACCCTCGGTCGCGACAACCACTTCGCGGTGTGGTGGGGGCTTTATTACGTTTGCGTATCTACGCACACGCGTGCATACGTGTACGCTTTGACAAAAACGCATAGCGCGATTTTTAAAAATTTTCTTCGACACAGTTTTCGAGATCTTTGAATGCGAAAATTGATAAAATGTTTGTATGGTGTGTAAAAGTTGTAATTTAATAAAATTATTGCAATTTGTTTGTTATTATTGTAATTATTGTACCAACCCTAACCATTGTCCATTCTTGCACAATTATTGATCCACGCCCTTCGTAAACGAAAGAAAGAGGGAATAAATCGCGAGATGAAAAGGGTGGAAAATATCGTGGGAGTTTTACTTGGAAATTATCGCGAAAACTACCCGAAAACGGTACTCGAGGCGAGGGAGCACGTGCCAGGATGCAACAGGCGACGCGATGCTCGCATCCCCATTAGAATTCCAAGTAGGTTCCCGTCTCTTTTTCTCTGCCAACCCCCGCAAGAGTAACTTCCGCTCTTCAGGCACGTTTCCAAGCCCTGACCACAGACAGGAAACCCAGATTCCTTTCTCTGGAGACGGACCAGAGTGCGGATAAGCGAGGGCTGGGGCGTCTTTCCGCGACAAATGCATTACAGTCCGCTAGCGGAGGGTGAGAAGACCGATGCTGATTGTAAAAGTACTCTTTTCGTGAGATAGAAAACGTTCTTTTGTGCTCTGCAACTGTTATTCCTGCTTTGCAGGGAGGATTCGAATTTTTAGTGGATTTTCCAAGAGTTTACCAAATTATACGCGACGAATTAATTTTTCGCATTAATTATAAAAAGAAAATATTTTCGACGCAGTCAAAAATGAGAGGAAAAATCGTCGAACGAGTCGAACGCAAAAGAGCGCTTTGGCGCTCAACCATCGCGCTCGATTTCACGTAGGATCGAATTAATTGCGCCTCGAACGGGGGTGGAGGGTGTGCAGCGATCCGAGCGACGAGGAGAATTCGCGTGCAGGGGGGTTGAAACGGGCGAAGAAAAATCGAGCGTGGCTCGTCTGTCGTTTTTCAATTATCCGCGGTAAAGGATATCGACGATTCTATAAATGAACACCGATCGTGGCGGAGACTGATGGACGAGGCTCGCAGGAAAAAAGCGAAGGATCCTGCTGTTCGTTTAATTGGTCGCTCCTTTCTTGGGGGCAGCTATCTAGAGACGGACGAGGAGCAAAAAGTGTCTCCAATCTGTCTCCAATCTGCGAAGATCGAGAAACGTGTCGCGTCTACATTTATTTATTTGAGAGTTTATTTCCACCCTTCCGGGGGCGTCAAGATTTACCCTTAAATTCTCGATACAAAGAGAGATATTAGAGGAGCATTTCTCCAATCTGTCTCCAATATGCGAAGATCGAGAAACGTTTCGCGTCTACATTTATTTATTTGAGAGTTTATTTCCACCCTTCCGCGGGCGTCAAGATTTACCCTTAAATTCTCGATACAAAGAGAGATGTTAGAGGAGCATTTTAATTTCTTTTTTCTGGCGGATCTATCATTCAAGAATTCCACGTGGCAGCCAAACTTGCTGCTGGAAACGCGTGCGCCCGTGTGCGTTCGTGTAAAAACCATTGGCCACCATTTTTCATCCCCCGACACGTCCCCTTTAGCTCAGAGCTCGCGTTTCGATCCCGATGAATACACGCCACTGGTGTATCGATTTCGATAGGTCACTTGTCCTTTTTATATATTTCCAGCCCCCCTTTTCCCAACCCCGCCGCAGCAACCCTTGGTCCTCTCTGCGATCTCTGCGCTCTCGGCTACATTTTCAATACCACCCCCGCCAGCGGAACCGCGGCTGACTGTCGACGATGGCAACGTTCGCTCGACGAGCTTACACGATCAGTCGTGCGCGGTGAAAAAAATTGGATCGCAAAAAAAAGAGGGGGAAGCGAAAAGAAAATATCGAGGAACGCGCGTTGGTTAATTAAAGGGACCGCGCATCGACAAAATTTCTGCGAGATCCTTTTCACTTTCTTAATTAGATAGCAAGGAAAAGGTACTTTCTTTTATCGAATATCCACACATTTAATTTTTGTTGTTTCAGTGTTGATTCGAATAATGGAGGGGTTGTTTTTCCAATTATCGCTGGATAATTAACGCTAAATCAACCACGCATCAACAAAATTTCTACAAGATCCTTGTGATCTTTAATTAGATGACAAGAAAAAGGTACTTCGTTTTGTCGAATATCCACGCGCTTAATTTTTGTAGTTCCAGCGTTGATTAGAATAATGGTGGGGTTGTTTTTCCATTCATCGCTGGTTAATTAACGCTAAAGCAATCACGCATCAACAAGATTTCTGATCTTTTTAATTAGATAGCAAGGAAAAGGTACTTTCTTTTATCGAATATCCACACGCTTAATTTTTCTTGTCCTAGCGTTGATTCGAACAATGGAGGGTTGTTTTTCCATTCATCGCTGGTTAATTAACGCTAAATCAACCAGCCATCAACAAAATTTCTGCGAGATCCTTGTGATCTTTAATTAGATGACAAGAAAAAGGTACTTTCTTTTATCGAACATCCACACGCTTAATTTTTCTTGTCCTAGCGTTGATTCGAACAATGGAGGGGTAGTTTTTCCACTCATCGAATCCGGGTGTTACGGCTACACTTCCGAAAACAATTGATCCTTCTACGAATACGGGATATTTTTCTCTCCCATTTTTTCCGTTTTTTCAAACTGGTATCGATACGTTTGGAATTTCTCCTGCTTGTTAGAGAGCATTGTTAGCGTTCACGCTGCGCGAGTGGGCCTGCGTTTCCCTCGATATAGACTTTCCACGGTTTCCGTTTCGTTTCCCCGGAATTCGAGACTGGAACGAACTCTTACGTGGGTCGATATCAAAAATCGCACCGAGGGAACGGAAAACAAATTAGAGTTTCATCGAGAAGCCATGGTGATTCGATTATAATTCCTTTTATTGGATCCCTCCGTTCGTCGCGCGGTGCGCTCAACGAGTCGGATGAAACGCGGATACCTCTCGAAGCGAAGGAAAGAGGGGCGAGGGAAGGAAAAAAAAGGAAACGGTGGCCGTCGTCGACAAATATTTTCCCGGATGCAGCTGGAAAAAAAGAACAGCCTGGACACGCGTGGCGGTCGAAAACAACAAGCGGATGTCAACGACTGTGAAACGATGGTCTCTCCTTGGCAAGAAATGGAAAAATACGGTTCTCCAAACACACCAGCGAAAGCGTGCCGCAGTAAACATTCGGCGTTAAAGTGGATTTTTGTGGAATCCCAAGAGCGAAGAGCGCGCAAATAACCGCGCTCCATCGGTTGGAAAAAGAGTATTGCAAACGCATTAGCGACGCCTTGATGTTTCACAATTAATCGTGCCATTTCTAATTAAGAGAAACGCGCGGACGGGGAGATAAAAGAACTCGAGCGAACCCAAACGGAACGGCAGGAATAGGGTTCGCGGAATGGCGGGCGAGGGTTTTCCGGATGGTCGGAAAATTCGAGCTGCCGCGCGAGGGCAACTTCCGTCACTGTCAAATCTTTTGACGCGTGCTTATCAGCCGTGGATTTTCGCGTCAAACGTACAGACGGATTTCGTGCGCGCCGCTTCGACGTCGGGAATCGTCCATTTCGACGGGAAACCCGCTTCCGGCCGGAGGGCCACTTGAAAAATTCCAAAGCGACGCATGGAAACGCGGTTAAGGAACGATTGAAATGTATAAATTCGTACTGGTAGAAAAAAGCTCGATAAAACGGCTGGGAAAATCGTGGCAGGGAAATGGCGGTGTATTTTTTCGAAAAAACTTCCTGCACCCTCTTTCTCGACGAGGGAAAAAATGTATCGTTGACGTGAAACTTTTACAATTTGAAAATAATTTTTTTTTAATGGCGTGAAAGGGAGACGCTAAAATTCTAAAATATTTGAAAGGGGTAAATGTCGAAGGGAGTTCATAGTTTTTTTTTTCTTCAGGAAACATGGAGAAGAAAATATTCGACGAGGGTGGATTTCCTTCTGCTCGAAAACGATTCGAAAATAATTTTTTTCAACGACGTAAAAGGGTGATGGTAAAACTTTTAGAATATTTGAAAGGGGTAAATGTCGAAGGGAGTTCATAGTTTTTTTTTTTTCTTCAGGAAACACAGAGAAGAAAATATTCGACGAGGGTGGATTTCCTTCTGCTCGAAAACGATTCTAAAATAATTTTTTTTTCAACGACGTAAAAGGGTGACGCTAAAAATTCTAGAATATTCCAAAGGGGTAAATGTCGAAAGGGTTGACAATTTTTTTTTTCTTCAGGAAACACAGAGAAGAAAAAACTCGACGAGGGTGGATTTCCTTCTGCTCGAAAACGATTCGAAAATAATTTTTTTCAACGACGTGAAAGGGGGACGCTAAAAATTCTAGAATATATGAAAGGGGTAAATGTCGAAGGGAGCTGACAATTTTTTTTTTCTTCAGGAAACACGGAGAAGAAAATATTCGACGAGGGTGGATTTCCTTCTGCTTGAAAATAATTTTTTTCAACGACGTAAAAGGGTGACGCTAAAAATTCTAGAATACTCGAAAAGGGTAAATGTCGAAGGGAGCTGACAGTCTTTTTTTTCTTCAGAAAACACAGAGGAGAAAAAATTTGGCGAGGTTGGATTTCCTTCTGCTCGAAAACGATTCGAAAATAATTTTTTCCAACGACGTGAAAGGGTGACGCTAAAAATTCTAGAATATTCCAAAGGGGTAAATGTCGAAGGGAGTTGACAGTCTTTTTTTTCTTCAGAAAACACAGAGGAGAAAAAATTTGGCGAGGATGGATTTGCTTCTGCTCGAAAACGTAGACTCGCGTTTCGCGCGCAAATCCGAAATCTAATTCTCGATTTCACCTCGCGATTCCATCGTGGATGAATGGACATTATTATTTCTCGGGCACGTACGCGAGAGTGGCCGTTCTCTGTCGTTTCGCCAGCGCACGTATATTCGATCAAATTGCCAGCGAGCAACAACAATGAGCGGATGCGCGAAACGCGCGGGGCTGTTCCGTTCGACGTGTCTCTCGTTTTTCGTTTTCGCCCCATTGTTTTCGCAAAACAGAGGGCAAACGTCAAAATGTGGAAACAATTCGCTGGCTAATAGGAACAATCGGAACAATGCAGCGTCGTTAAACTTTATTTACCACGGTGAACGTGGGAATAAAAAGCGGAACGGAGAACGTTTGACGGTCCATTTTTGAGAGAAGGAGGAGGAGGAGGAGGGGGATGGGCGATGACGATGGAAAAGGAAGAAGAAAAAAGGGGAGTCACGGTGAATCTGCAACTCTCGCAATTCGTACTCGGAAAGGTATTATGATTAATGTTTGAATTAACATCAAAGAACATCCGCGCTTCCGCGCGCAAAAGGATTTCTCTGTTGAATCGGAAATTCAATTACCTTTTGTAATTAATTTTTGTCGGCTTTCATCGTTTGTGACTTGGCGCGAGCGAAACTCTGAATACTGCTTTTTAAAGAGTTCGAGGACGTTCCATGGGAAATTGTAAAAATTTCATTTCAATTCCCCGCGATTAAAGGAACCTGCGATTCGTACGCGTGAAATTCTGGAAATACGCGCAGAATCGGGAACAGATTTCCGTTGCGCGTCGTTCTCTGTTAGACTTCGTTCGGAAATACCCTCAGTCGACCCTCGACGCTACCCTAAACGCATAGATACACGAAAAAATCATCGCATCGGTACATCCAACCGTCTTTCGCTCAAAGGGAGGGCCAGTCAGCAGTCGAATCTATAATCGAACGTCCTCTGATCGTCGACTAGCGTCCCCAATAAATTCCTCTGACGACGAAAGGGCGGCAATAGGCGAAGTTGACAGGGCGAGGGGTTAATAAATTGGCCGACGGGACGATAAAGGGTCTTGCCAGTTTTATGGAACGGGTGTAGAATCGTAGGACGGACGGCAGGCTTGGAAATACCGGTTATTGATGAACGGTGCCACCCCCGCGTGTCCAGCGGCGTCTGCACCCCGCGATACAATGGCGTACGCTTCGTTCATAACGCGCGCGGACACGCTGCTGGCCCCCAACGCATGATTAATCGCGGCCCCTGTTATCTGCCGCGAACGACAGCCGCCTAGGAAACGGAGGGAAACGAAGGGGTGCAACTCCTGGGGGGATGGAAACTGAAATTTGCTTGGCGATCTTTTACTGTTGCGTGCTGTTTCTCTGATTTTTTTCCTATTCTTCTTCGTGTGGCTTCTTCGAAAGGGGTGGATTGGAAATTTTATTGCCTTCGTGAGGGTGTGCGAGGAAAAATTATATTTTCAGTGCTTTTGGATCTTTTAATGGAGAGAAACGAAGGGGTGGAACTCCTGGGGGGATGGAAACTGAAATTTGCTTGGCGATCTTTTACTGCTGCATGCTGTATCTCCGATTTTTTCTTCCTTCTCTTCGTGTGGCTTCTTCGAAGGGGTGGATTGGAAATTTATTGCCTTCGTGAGGGTGTGCGAGGAAAAATTATATTTTCAGTGCTTTTGGATCTTTTAATGAAGAGAAACGAAGGGGTGGAACTCCTGGGGGGATGGAAACTGAAATTTGCTTGGCGATCTTTTACTGTTGCATGCTGTTTCTCTGATTTTTTTCCTATTCTTCTTCGTGTGGCTTCTTCGAAAGGGGTGGATTGGAGATTTTATTGCCTTCGTGAGGGTGTGTAAAGGAAAAATTACATTTTCATTGATTTTGGATCTTTTAACTGAGAGAAATGAAGGGGTGGAATTCTTGGAAGGATGGAAACTGAAATTTGCTTGGCGATCTTTTACTGTTGCATGCTGTTTCTCTGATTTTTTTCCTATTCTTCTTCATGTGGCTTCTTCGAAAGGGGTGGATAGGAAATTTTATTGCCTTCGTGAGGGTGTGCGAGGAAAAATTATATTTTCAGTGCTTTTGGATCTTTTAATGGAGAGAAACGAAGGGGTGGAACTCCTGGGGGGATGGAAACTGAAATTTGCTTGGCGATCTTTTACTGTTGCGTGCTGTTTCTCTGATTTTTTTCCTATTCTTCTTCGTGTGGCTTCTTCCAGAGAGATGGATTGCAAATTTTATTGTTCTCGCGTGGATGTGTAAAGAAAAAATTACATTTTCATTGATTTTGGATCTTTTAACTGAGAGAAATGAAGGGGTGGAATTCTTGGAAGGATGGAACTGAAATTTGCTTGGCGATCTTTTACTGTTGCGTACTGCATCTCCGATTTTTTCCTATTCTTCTTCGTGTGGCTTCTTCGAAAGGGGTGGATTGGAAATTTTATTGCCTTCGTGATGGTGTGCGAGGAAAAATTATATTTTCAGTGCTTTTGGATCTTTTAACGAAGAGAAACGAAGGGATGGAACTCCTGAAATTTGCTTGGCGATCTTTTACTGTTGCGTGTTGTATCTCCGATTTTTTCCTATTCTTCTTCGTGTGGCTTCTTCCAAAGAGATGGATTGCAAATTTTATTGTTCTCGCGTGGATGTGTAAAGAAAAAATTGCACTTTCATTGCTTCTGGGTCTTTTCAGACTGGAAGCAGACTGACGATCGTCAGTCAAACTCATTTATCAAAATTCAAACACTTTCGCTGTAAAAACTCGCCTTCGATCAAGCGATCCCAGGAATTCCTCAGCCACCCCTTTCTGTCGCTTTTTAGAATCGCAACGAAAAGGTCGAGAATCTCGATAGCGCAACGATCGACCGTTTCGTTCAGCTCTCCGTGCTTCTAACGAACGGAAACGGGGAATAATCGAGCCGATGACGCCGCGGAGGCCTCCGAGTGACGTCCATAAATCACAGGGCAGTCGTGCAAAAGGGTGGGGGGAAAGTAACCCCCGTACGAGACGGAACGAATCGAAAACGATCTCCGATAGCGATCAATCAAATTGATATTTATTCTGGCTGTTTAATACGTTTAATATGACTTCCATCGACCGCGGCAAATACGCGGACCGTCGTGATTATTTTCAACCCCCTCCGCGTGGCAGGCGGGGGTTGAAATATGGGCGCCGCGGCTGGCGTCACCGCTCGATCGGTAATCGCACACGGATTCCCCTTTATTGTGAACCGAGCGAATATTTTAAGGACTCGAATCCCTCCGCCCTCGGATCTCTCGCTACGAGGATTAACTTTTCAATTTTATTCGCTGCTTTCTCTTGTTGCGAAACACGCAACACATTTTATTCCCTCTCTTTTTTCCTGGTGATAAAATGGTTTGATTTTTTTCTGAAACGTACCGAGGAATATTAATTGAAAGTAATTGATTTTTTATGCTCTTAATCCATTCAAGAGAGATTGCACATCGTGCAAATTATGAGTCAGTATTGTGGGATCAGAAGATTTAGCCGAAGAACAAGCGTAATTGTAGAAAGTAATTTTATTAGATTTAATAGATGACGCGTACCACGCTTATGTCTTCTTCAACTCTGCCTAACTCTGACTATCGCTGCGTACACACATCCTTATATATATTCAATCATCGAACATTCTACATTCTTTTCCATTCATTCCCTTGTTTTTTCAGACACTCACATACACGCACACTCATACTCTTTTGCACAAAGTTTGGAATATTCTCGAATAATGGATATTCGAGAATATTCTAAATTACATTTTATTCCTGCATACACAAAGCCGCGCATTGCAAAATCATTCACACCCTACAATATCTTCAATGAGTTACTACAAGGCAAGTATTTTTCATTAATACAGTAAGATGATTTCAAAACAAGTATTTTTCATTAACACTGTAAGAATAAAACACAATTAAGAAAATATTATGATACAATCAACAAACTATTATTGTAATGAAATTAAAAAATTTGCAGATTTCACGATACGCGTAAGAATCAAAAGATTGAAAATCAATATTGCAATATGAAGTATTTTCTCATTAACATAATTAAACGCATAAAACATTATTAAAAAATATATTGTCAGCACAGCAAGTGTATATAATATATCCTCAATAATTTACAAAGTTTAGTAGTTACATTTCAGTGAAGTATTTTCTTTTTAATATAATTAAAAATGTATAAAACACTATTATACAAATCCAAAAATTAGTACAATTTTTTACATTTTCTTATACTTTATATTTTATTACATTTTAATATATTTTATTACAATTTATTATATTTTATTACAATTTATTATATTTTATAACACTTTATTACACTTCACTTCACTTCACTTCACCCCACTTCACTTCACCACTACACTTCACCACTACACTTCACCACTACACTTCACCACACCACACCACTACACTTCACCACACCACACCACACCACACCTCACCTCACCTCACCTCACCACACCACACCACACCACACCTCACCACACCTCACCTCACCTCACCTCACCACACCTCACCACACCACACCACACCACACCTCACCACACCACACCACACCTCACCTCACCACACCTCACCACACCGCAATTTCGGGGTTGGGTAGGGGTTACGCAGGGTTAGGCGATCGCCAGGGGAGGGGTAGAGCGCTCTTACGGAGTAAGGCCTTACAGGGGGCAGGGAAGGGTAGCCTAAAAAATGGTCGAATGTGAAGCGCTCCTGCAGCCCACATCGACAACTTCGACTCCCCATGGCTCGTCTTATAAGTACTATGGTGTCAACTGTTTCTTGCGAGAATGCAGATTGTTAATTGCCATCTGGCGGCTGCGCTCGAAGCTCGCGAATTTCGGTCTAGTAGTGTGCTATATATGGTGGTGCTATGCGCTACGCGCTCGCCCACGTTATTCGTAGGTTAGAAATTCCGATCGAAATAAATAGCAATACGTATTCGACGCTTTCATTTCGATACTAAATGTTGTTAGTGATAGTACTTTTGATTACGTTATCTACATGGTGTAAAGAAAAAGTTTTCTTGTCAAACGAATCGAGTATCGATACGAAAATACATATAAAATCAGCGCAGCCAGTGTATAATAATATCTTCAGTGAGTTACAACACGAGTATTTTTCATTAACACAGTAAGATGATTTCAAAACAAGTATTTTTCATTAACACAGTAAGAATAAAACGCAATTAAGAAATTATTATGATATAATTAACGAACTGTTATCATAATGAAATTAAAGAATTCGTAGGTTAGAAATTCCGATCGAAATAAATACCAATACGTATTCGACGTTTTCATTTCGATACTAAATATTTTTAGTGGCAGTACTTTTGATTACGTTATCTACACGGTGTAAAGAAAGTTTTCTTGTCAATCGAATCGAGTATCGATACGAAAATACATATAAAATCAGTGCAGCCAGTGTATAATATAATAATATCTTCAATGAGTTACAACACGAGTATTTATCATTAACACAGTAAGAATAAAACGCAATTAAGAAATTATTATGATATAATTAACGAACTATTATCATAATGAAATTAAAGAATTCGTAGGTTAGAAATTCTGATCGAAATAAATACCAATACGTATTCGACGTTTTCATTTCGATACTAAATATTTTTAGTGGCAGTACTTTTGATTACGTTATCTACACGGTGTAAAGAAAGTTTTCTTGTCAAACGAATCCAGTATCAATGCGAGAATACATATAAAATCAGCACAGTCGGTGTATAATATTGTGGGATCAGAAGATTTTGGCGAAGAACAAGCGTAATTGTAGAAAGTAAATTTATTAGATGACGCGTACCACGCTGATGTCTTCTTCAATTCTGCCTAACTCTGACTATCGCTGCGTACACACATCCTTATATATATTCAATCATCGAACATTCTACATTCTTTTCCATTCATTCCCTTGTTTTTCCAGGCACTCACACACTCGCACACTCATACTCTTTTACATAAAGTTTGGAATATTCTCGAATAATTAATGTTCGAGAATATTCTCAATTTCGTCTTATGTTTTCACGCACACAAAGTCACACGTAATACTTACACATTCTTTTGGGATATTCTCGAATAATGGATATTCGAGAATATTCTAAATTACATTTTATTCCTGCACACACAAAGCCACGCATTGCAAAATCATTCACACCCTACAGTATGGAAAAAGTAGGCGTCGAAGCAAGACTGGTTTCAAATAAAAGGTATCTGAGAAGTATGCGAAAAGACAAAAACAAATTTCAGCTTACAGGATTGATCTTCAAAAAAATACGCTCTCTCGAATGAGTTAAGAGAGCTACAAACTTAGCTCTCACGATTTCGAAGATGGTTTCCAATTAACCGTCAAAGACAGCAATCGAATCAGACCTGAGGTTAATTTCTAAAGATGTACTTAGACAAATTTTCAATACTGAAAACTTAAACATAAAATTTGCTATTGATTTCAATTTATTTCCCAAAACCAGTGACCCAAAAGTAGGACCTTCAAAAAAATAGGCTCTCTCGAATGAGTTAAGAGAGCTACAAAATTAGCTCTCACGATTTCGAAGATGGTTTCTAATTAACCGTCAAAGACAGCAATCGAATCAGACCTGAGGTTAATTTCTAAAGATGTACCTAGACAAATTTTCAGTACTGAAAACTTAAACATAAAATTTGCTATTGATTTCAATTTATTTCCCAACACCAGTGACCCAAAAGCAGGACCTTCAAAAAAATAGGCTCTCTCGAATGAGTTAAGAGAGCTACAAAATTAGCTCTCACGATTTCGAAGATGGTTTCTAATTAACCGTCAAAGAGCTCAATCGAATTAGACCTGAGGTTAATTTCTAAAGATGTACTTAGACAAATTTTCAATACTGAAAACTTAAACATAAAATTTGCTATTGATTTCAATTTATTTCCCAACACCAGTGACCCAAAAGCAGGACCATCAGACGCTTTCAACTTCTGCGGTTGGTCTCAAAGTACTGATCCACCTCCTAATTATTAAAAAATCCTGCTTGCAAACCCAACTGCTTGCAATTAGAGAAATTTTCAGCTGCCCATTTTTCTATCGACTGCGATACGATTACTAGCTTAAACCTTCGAGTTTCCATTCCGAATGGCCTATTAGAAAGCAACCCCTCGAGCGGCAACCGCTGCCAAACGATCGTCCGTCAGTTCGCGACAATTCGAGCCGGTATTTGCCGGCTCGAGGAGGCGGTCGAACAAATTAGAAACCGTAACTCGAACGGCACGAAACGGCGGGGGTAGGAGCGGAAGGGCGGGCTTGGGAGAGACGCGGAGGGTTTGGGAGCGCGAAAACCACCCCCGGGGGTGCAGTTGCCGGTCGCACGGTTAATATAGGGCTATATTTGCCGGCGAATCCAAACATATGTAACGGAAACTTTCGCCGATTCGAAACATACGCCAGCACGCGCGCGGGTGGAGAGTTTCACGAAACTCGATCCGAAATTCGAGCGGAACGCGCGCGCCACCCCTACGGGCTCGCGCAAATATTTCACCCCTGTCGGCGATACGTTTGACGCTAAGAACCAGACGGCGTTGAACGGACGTTCAGCGCGACGTTTTCTGGGAATAATCGAGTCGACCCAGAAAATTCGCCCAATTAACGCCCTTGCGCCAGAGAGCTCGC
The DNA here is from genome assembly GCA_963969225.1 of Xylocopa violacea. NCBI lineage: Eukaryota > Metazoa > Arthropoda > Insecta > Hymenoptera > Apidae > Xylocopa > Xylocopa violacea. Next base: position 35,774,096 of record CAXAJV010000004.1, on the reverse strand, counting down.
TCGAATTACACCCTCTGCAATTAGAATTTCGTGCGATCGATCGCACGATTGCGTAATTTTTATTTTAATACCTAGAATCGTTTACGTTTGCACGTAGCAATGTGTGTTATTTGAACAGCAAAATTTAGAAGAATGGGTATTTTTTGATTTTTCTATGGCGCAAGGAAGAAAGGGTTGCACCCCGTCAACGTAATCCATAATTCACAACCATTTTTCCACGAAGACACGTCACCCTCGACGGAACATCATTCCGTAGAGCCCTCCTTCAGTTTGATTCTTGATTACCCGGGGGAAGAAATCCAGCGGGGACGTTAAGCACGCGCCACAGGGTCAGGGTGCGATAAATCACGCCGGATGCTAGCTTAGGGTGACGCTCGGCTCGGTACAAAGTAGCACCAGACAGGTAACACGATTCCCATTCAGATCTCGGGTTGGCTGCGCGCCAGAAATCCGACTTCCCTTCCCGCTTTCCCTTTCATCGCGTTTCTTATGATCCGACCGAGTAACTCACCCACTTTTCCTCACCTTTTCTGTCAGTAGAAAAAATATTGTGCACACTCTGTCAATAAATTAATAAAAATGTGGAACAATCGAATGGAGAAGTTTGTCGATTCATCCTCACCTTTTCTGTTATTAGAAAATAAATATTGTGCACACTCTGTCAATAAATTAATAAAAATGTGGAACAATCGAATGGAGAAGTTCGTCGACTCACCCTCACCTTTTTGTCAATTAGAAAAAATATGCACACTGCCAATAAATTAATAAAAATGTGGAACAATCGAATGGAGAAGTTCGTCGACTCACCCTCACCTTTTTGTCAATTAGAAAAAATATGCACACTGCCAATAAATTAATAAAAATGTGGAACAATCGAATGGAGAAGTTCGTCGACTCACCCTCACCTTTTTGTCAATTAGAAAAAATATGCACACTGCCAATAAATTAATAAAAATGTGGAACAATCGAATGGAGAAGTTTGTCGACTCACCCTCACCTTTTTTGTCAATTAGAAAATAAATATTGTGCACACTCTGTCAATAAATTAATAAAAATGTGGAACAATCGAATGGAAAAGTTTGTCGACTAACCTTTTTTGTTATTAGAAAATAAATATTGTGCACACTCTGCCAATAAATTAATAAAAATGTGGAACAATCGAATGGAGAAGTTTGTCAACTCAGCCTCACTTTTTTGTCAATTAGAAAATAAATATTGTGCACACTCTGCCAATAAATTAATCAAATGGAAAAGTTTGTCGACTAACCTTTTTTGTTATTAGAAAATAAATATTGTGCACACTCTGCCAATAAATTAATAAAAATGTGGAGCAATCAAATAAAGAAGTTTGTCGTCTCACCCTCACCTTTTTTGTCAATTAGAAAATAAATATTGTGCACACACTGCCAATAAATTAATAAAAATGTGGAACAACCGAATGGAGAAGTTTGTCAACTATAAATTAGTATTATTATTAATTGAATGGATCTTTAGAAATTTTAAATTTATAGATGTTTTTTAAGAAATTGGGTTTTGTTTGCGGTGGAGTAAATAATAGTGTAACTTGAGAGTCTGGGTTGACTTTTACATGGAACAACTTTTAGAATAATACGCGTATCAAAAGTTACTGCAAACTATGATTGATCTGCACTACTCGCTGCCGGGACGGGCTGCAAGTGAAAACAGATCGTCCGCTGTCAGACGCATTTTACAATCAATACCATGTCAGTGTAACGTCTGTAATTCCTCCTGGTATACCGTCCATTTCGAATTGTTCCATTTAATAAAAAACATGGCAAATTGTCCGTACGAATATCACTCGCAATGTTCCACGAAAAAAAGCACTCGTACAAATTGTATTTCAGGAATTTGAAACATTCATTCACACGTCGCTAGGATAATGAATATCTAACGAAAATCGCTCAGAAATTGTTCAGATTAAATACATTCAAGAGACATCGTCGTTCAGGAAGTCCTGGACAAGAATCTGACGAAAGAATTCGCTTAAACAGAGGTGAGAATTCCTCGTCGCGAAGTTATTCCAACAAAAGTGCCTCGCTTGCAAAACTCGAACAAAAATGCAGCTCCGTTGCATAAATCATTAGACACTTGGATTAATCCTACCACAATTTTTTTTAGAAAAAAGAGCTCGTCTAAAACTTTGTTGCCAAAAGAGAGAAAGAAGGTAAGGGTGGGAATGCAGTCCCTTCGCATAAGTCACTGGATAATTGCGAACTATGTTTACACCAGCAGTGATTCGCGCAAATTAATAATAAAGAGTATTATTTTTATTACAGGTCTACAATTTTTTCTAAAAAAGAGAGCTCGTCCAAAACTCTGCTACCAAAAGGGAGAAAGAGAAGGCAAGGGGTTGGAAGAATGCAGTAGTCACTGGACACTCGCGTACTATGTTTACACCACCAGTAATCTATCAATAAAGAGTAAATTTGCTTAAATTAATAATAAAGAGTGCCATTTTTATTATCATTCCACAATTTTCCCTAAAAAAGAGCTCATCCAAAACTCTGCTACCAAAATGGAAAGAGAAGATAAGGGTAGACATGCATAAGTCACTGGACCCTTGCGAACTATGTTCACACTACCAGTAATCTATCAATAAAGAGTAAATTTGCATAAATTAATAATGAAGAGTACCATTTTCGTTATCGTTTAATCATTTTTCCCCCAAAAAAGAGCTCGTCCAAAACTCTACTACCAAAAGGGAGAAAGAAGGTGTCGCATAAGACACAGGACCCTCATGAACTATATTTACACCACCAGTAATCTAATAATAAACAGTAATTTCGCGCAAACTAATAATAAAAAGTACCATTTTCATTACCCTTCCACAATTTTCCCTAAAAAAAAGATCTCATCCAAAACTCTGCTACCAAAAGGGAGAAAGAAGGTAAGGGTGAGAATGCATCTCTGTCGCATAAGTCACTGAACCCTTAATTTGCATAAATTAATAATGAAGAGTACCATTTTCATTATCCTTCCACAATCTTTCCTAAAGAAAAGAGCTCATCCAAAACTCTGCTACCAAAAGTGATAAAGAAGGTAAGGGTGAGAATGCATCTCTGTCGCATAAGTCACTGAACCCTTAATTCTCATAAATTAATAACGAAAAGTACCATTTTCGTTATCGTTCCACAATTTTCCCTAAAAAAAAGATCTCATCCAAAACTCTGCTACCAAAAGTGATAAAGAAGGTAAGAGTGAGAATGCATCCCTATCACATAAGTCACTGGACCTTCGCGAACTATATTTACACCAGCAATAATCTATCAATAAAGAGTAAATTCGCGCAAACTAATAATAAAAAGTACCATTTCCATTACCCTTCCACAATTTTCCCTAAAAAAAAGATCTCATCCAAAACTCTGCTACCAAAAGTGATAAAGAAGGTAAGGGTGAGAATGCATCTCTGTCGCATAAGTCACTGGACCCTTCGCATAAATTAGTAACGAAAAGTACCATTTTCGTTATCGTTTAACCATTTTTCCCCCCCAAAAAAGGATCTCGTCCAAAACTCTGCCACCAAAAGTGATAAAGAAGGTAAGGGTGAGAATGCATCTCTGTCGCATAAGTCACTGGACCCTTCGCATAAATTAATAACGAAAAGTACCATTTTCGTTATCGTTTAAC